>JAQNBH010000011.1:11740291-13026194 GCA_028752905.1 Cladorhizidae sp. MBARI D1340-BT2
TAGATCAGTGTGAGAAGTGATCAGAGAGTAGAAAGGAGTGCAGGGAATGAGAGCGTCCTTGGTAGTGGGCCAGTCATGACAGACCATTTGAGGAAAGTTGCGATTGATGTTGAGGACCGTTGCCCATGACTCATTAAAGAATCGATTCATTTTAACCATGATGGATTGTGCATCTAGATATCCAGAGGCTATCCTATGCAGCGAGTGATGCTGCTTTCAGTGGTTACAGCACTGATGGAATTCTTTGGTCGGTTCTGTGGATTTCCCAAAGAGATGTCTATAGATCGAGGTTGAACTTTACATCTAAATAGATGGAAAAATCTTTTCAACAGATACAAGATCAACAATATCAGCAGTCACCATACCACCATCAATCACATGGTATGCTTGAGAGATGGCATGGGACTTTGAAGGTGATGCTGAGGAAGTCAGGTGACTGCCGGAAGGAATGGGATACCCTTCTTCCACTACTTTTATTTGCCAGGCGAGATGCTCTCCACGAGGCAACGGGATTCTCTCCGTTTACTCTGATGTTTGGCAGGCATGTGACAGGGCCTCTGAGCATAGAAGAATCGAACCAGCAGGATGAAGGACAACTAGTTGTCTGGGATTCTGACAGAAAATATCAACCACGGTTGGATGACAACCTGAACAAGGAGCAACAAACCGAAATGGGAAAGCTCTTGTAACGTTTCGATGGCATTTTCAGCCATAGACCAGGATGTATGACAATGGTGGAACATCATATCCCCATGGGTGAGGCAACTCCAGTGAGGATACCACCACCATACAGGATTCCGATAGCACTGCAATAAGCAGTAAGGGAAGAACTCGAGAACATCCAACAGATGGACATAATTGAACCTTCCAACAGCCTGTGTGGTCATTCCCGATGGTACATTGAGGAAGCCATCAGGACAAGTTGGATGTGTGGTGATTACAGACACCTGAACACCCTCACCTTGGAAGACCACTACTGCATGCCAAGAGCTGACGAATTAATTGACCAGATAGGAAGAGCCAAGTTCATTTCTCTTTTTGACATGACAAAAGGATTCTACCAAGTCCCATTGGCAGTAGAAGACAGGAAGAAAACATCGTTCATGTGTGTATTGGGCAAGTTTCAGTATAAGAGGATGCCTTTTGGATCGAAAGGAGCACCAGCAACTTTCAACGCCTTGTGCATGGACTATTGAGTGGCACACAAGATTACAGCAGCATACGTCGATGATGTGGTGGTGTATTCCACTACCAGGCCAGATCACAAGGAGCATGAGAAGGAGATCTTAGGTAGGATCAAACAGGCCGGCTTGACTCTGAAAGCTGACAAGTGCAGTCTAGGTGCAGCAACATGCACTTACTTGGGCCACGAGGTTGGCGGAGGTGTAGTAAAACCGACTAATTTGAGGATACAGGCTGTTGAACAATTCAGGCGACCAAGGACGAAAAAGGATGTCAGATCATATCTAGGACTCACAGGATATTATAGTAAATTCATTCCTAACTACACAGACCGTGCACTGCCGTTCTCAGACTTATTAAAAAAATCTCAACCAGACAAAATCAAGTGGACAACACAATTGGAAGAAGCTTTTATCGACCTGAAATCGACATTGATGAGGAAGCCAATATATTCAAGACACCAGATTTCCAAATAGTATTCATCCTACAAACGGATGCATCTGGGACAGCAATTTGTGCAGTATTGTCCCAGACTTTTGAAGAGGGGGAAAAGCCAGTGGCATTCTACCCGCAGAAAATGCTACCAGCACAGACTCGGTACACTGCTACTGAAAAAGAGGCACTGGCGATCATCAAGGCGATACAACATTTTGCTGTACACTTACACGGGAGAAAATTTCAAATTGAAACTGACCACAGCGCTTTGGCGATGCTCGCAACTATGAACAACAATAACAGCAGACTCATTCGTTGGGCATTAGCATTACAGAATTACGACTACCTTATACGGTCATGTTACTTCTGGGGCTGGCAGCTTAATTAAGAGCACTGGTTTTTACTAGTAGAACAGTTCGACTATGATTGAGTTTTGTGAACGTTTAGTTAAGAAACTCACTGTAATAAACAGTAGAACTCATATTGTTAATGCTTGGGTTAGCTAAATAAGAGCTTAGCAGGAGTATAACAAATAGGATCCTTCTTTTTTGATACTTGATTGCCTGTACTGGTTTACTCATCTTGATTTCTGCACTATAAAGAACTTATTCAAATGATGTTCTTCCTTCCAAAGGTCTTCCTTTTCAGTCACTACTCTCCTGGTTCTATCATACTAGCTCTTCACCACTCCTCTTCTGACATGGATAGGATTATGTGATCTATAATCAAGGTACCGGTTGGTATGTGTGGGTTTTCTGTAAACGGTTGCAGTTAGCTTTCCATCTTCCTTCCAGTGTAGGTAGCAGTCCAGAAATGGTAACAATTCATCCACTTCAAGCTACATGGTAAACTTATGGATGGCCTGATGTTGTTTAGGTGGTCCAATGTTTATGAACATAACTTTGATAAAATGATGGGGAATTGCTTAGGCACAATGGGTTAAAATTAATAAATTGCCTCAGGCCAAATTGTTAGGTAAATTATTATTGTTGAATTGCCCGATTAGCTTCGCCATTGCAGAGTGATTGGGGTTAGTGCCAGCCAGGCTTAGGTGATGTGCTTGCACAATGCAAAACCGACAGAGGTAGCATCAATTGAGTGGTTTTCCAAACCTGCTGAGCTTGTGCAATGTTTTCTTTGTTCTTTGTTTAGTTGTTGTTCAAGTGGCACAGGCTTCTGCACAATATTGCACTTTAGTCAACTCTAGGTGCAACACCTGTCCATATGCGGACAATCTAGCCTAGCACTCTACCTACGTAGCTAAACTCTAAGCCAGGGAAGCAAACTGTGTTTAACCCTTAGTCCATCCACACACACCAACAAGTTCTCCTCCACCTCAGGAAACTCCTTTCTGTCCACCACCCTCCGGCCTCAGCTTCTTTGAGGTAGCTTCTTTAGTTCTTCCTTCTGTTACTCCAATCCCTCACCTACCTCTTGGGTTCACCTCAGACTGTCTGCCTGCACTTAGATTGCTGCATATGCCTGAAAATTGAACTACTTGATGCTTGGAAGCTGCAGTATAGCTCATCTTCATTGAGGTCTCTGCTATTATCTTGGTGGTGATGCATTATGAATATTTGCCCAATAGTACACATATGTCAGGCCCAAAGGCAGGGCTGTCCCTGACAGATGACAGCAAATAGTTACCTGAGGCTAGCAGAGACCAGAACAAGTAGCGATAATATGTGACAACCTCATTGAGAAAATCATACAATATCTATATGTGTGAATCTGGCTAAGTCCTACTTTATAAGACAATGTCAGGCTCAGCTATGCCAGCCTATTTAAAGGGACAGTAATGTGCATAAGGTGGCAGGATACCTCACCTATGGTGGCAGCAGGACTCGGACCAGTCATAAGAAGTGACTAGACGGTGCTCTACATTAGACCTTCATTCAGATAACACTCTTGGGATTCATTCGAGAAGACATGGCCCAGTGATCATGGCTTCTGGACTAAGGAGCGGAAATGAAGAGAGAGGAGATGGGAAGAAACCAAGGACATCCGACTAAGAGATAATGGAGTGACAGGACTCCCAACCACCTACAGATGTCCAGTTCATGATGAACATGATGTAGAAGATGCAGGCTGAGGAAAGAGTGGATTGGAAATTTCAAGATGAGGAGAGATGCAAGCAAGAGGAGGAGAAGCAACTTTGGGATGAAGAGTGATGGCTGTCCCTCTTCCAAAAGAATTGCTCCTTGTTGCGAGCTCACAAAGAAGAGATAGAGAAAAAGGAAGCAGCCTCAGCAGAGAAAGCTGTAATGGCCCGACTACAAGCAAGAGCAGACCAGGAGGCCCTGCTGAAATATCAGGCATTCTTGAGAGAACAAGAGTTTGATTGACTATGAGAAGTAGCTCAAGAAGAGAGGGAAGACAGAAGAAGGGCAGAAGAAGAATGTCACCATAGAGAGGACGACAGATGTGCTACTGACAGAGCCCTGGGAAGGAACACCCCACAGCATGCCAAGCTTGGCAAGCCTGAAGACTTTGATGTTTTGTTGCTGATCTTTCAACAACACATGACTACCTATGGGGTAGCCCTGGAGTATTGGGTGAAAAAGCTGATCCCACTGCTAGATGGAAGGAGCAGCAGAATGGTTGTGCAACTGTCTCCAGAGGATCAGGATGACTTTGGTAAATACAAACTGCCCTACTTAAGCTGCATAATATTGATTCCCAAGCATTCAGGATCTGCTGGTACTCACTGAGAATGAAGATGATAAATCCTGCAAGGAGATGGCAGAGCAAGGAGTGATCTCTTGAGTGGCTGGAACAAGGAGGCCGACACCAAAGATAATCTGGTTACAATGGAGCATCTTCTCCAGGTCATCCCTGAGCACATAGAGACCTGGATGAGAGAACAACAGCTCACAGATCTACTTCCCTTGACTGAACTGGCAGATGACCACATTCAGAATCTGACAAAGTGTGTGGAGGAGAGAAAGTCTAAGTTTGGAGGTGGGAGTTCCCAGAGAGACGATTGTGGAGACTCTACCAGAGAAGATAGACCCTGCAGAAGAAATTTCCATAGGCCCTGGGATCTGTTGGAACAACCACCAGTGGAATTGGCGGCACCATGACAGAAGCAGCAGGTGAACTTAGAGGCAGACCAGCATATGACCCCACCAGAGGCTTCCAATGCAACTATTGACAAGACTATGGCTACTTTGCAAGGGAATTCCCGAAAAAGACACCACTAGCCATGGCCACTTACTATCAGGTTGAGGATGTCTACCTAGTCACTGGGAAGATCAATGGACATCCATCAGACAGGATCATACTCAATTGCGGTCTGTCTATGACCACTGTCCTGGACCGTTTTGTGCCAGACTCTGCTTTTACAGGTCACCATTGTGAGATGACCAGCTTCTTACTCATCAAGGAATCCTATCCCTTGGTATTAGTAGACCTGACCATAGAGGATGTGACCTCCACATGACTGGTGGCAGTTTCAACTACCCTGCAGTTTAATTTTGCCATGGGTAAGGACTAATAAGTACTAAGCAGGTTGCTGCATGGCGAGGAGGATTGACTCTTTACAATGGTATCTACCACTCAGAGGCAGTAAGATAAATGTGAACATACTGCATTGCCCTTTGCACAGACTCCAATAAAGAAACCAAGCTCTCCCCATATGTTGATGATGAATGCAGTGATGCCCTCTCCTCCAGCACTGATGATGAGGTGAAGAGTGTGCAGAATGCCACCGATCTGGCTGAAGCAGAGGTCAAAGAGGGCAAACCCAGCAGCTAGAAAGGATCCCTCCCGAACCAACACCTTCCTGACTGTAGAGGTCCACCCTCCACATACAGCACCAGCAGAGCCGTCCCACGCAGGACGCACACCTAGCAAGGTTCACCAGCACCCCGATGAAGAAGACCTAATAAGGAGATAATGATAGAGCGTTAATAGTTAACACATTAGAACCTATCTGCCTAACGCTTAATTATCTATTTATATTGACTTACCTGAACCTACCTGTATGCAATACATTTCTGTCTTGTCTGTGTATGTTGACCACTCACTTGGAATTCACCTTAATTACTTCCTGGCAGTATGGGTATTTAAGCCCAGCTGCCAGGACTATCTAGTTGCATAGACTCGAATCCAAAATCCTAATCATTACTAAAATTCAAAGCCTAAACTTATCTGGCTTCCAGGGTTAGTTATGACAGTAGGAGACGTCTAAGACTGGTGGCAGCAGCACCAAAAGGGGTCATTACTCCAGTCTCGACACCCACATGGTGGCAGCAGTGGTGGCAAGCAACTACAACCCGCAAAACACGAACCAGGAACCATCATTAGTAAGGAATATATTTAAATTTATCTCTCTCATAAAGGGCGGAAGAACACCATAATGCAAGACAGATGCGCTCCAAGACGGAGAAAAGAAGGGAGGCATATACAAGGGAAGAAGAGGAGACAGCCGAATCTACAACATTGCCAGTGACTGACTCGATGGAGGCACTGCAGAAGTCCATGACCCTCCTCATGAATTCAATGGTGTTGAAAAGGGAAGCAAGACAACACAAAGAACAAAAACAAAAGAGAGAAATGGAAGAAAAAGAAAGGAAGGAGGAAGAACTTATGAAAATCGAAAGGGAAAGATACGAGGTAAGAACCAAGTCGGAAGAAGCAAGATTCGAGGCAATAAGGACAGCGGAGACAGCATCCAAGGAACTAGAACGCAAAAGGCGTCTGGCCCTGTCCTCCTTACAAAAATTCGATCAAGCTACAGATCAAGAGGCCTACCTATCATCATTCAAACTCGATATGCGAGAAGGTGTGGTCCAGGCCAGCTATTCTTCGAAAACAAGCTTCTGGGAGGATATTGGAAGCCATGATGGATCTGATATAGTATCAAGCAATCAAGTTGAATCGGATCATGTAAAGAGTAAGACTCCAGAGTCAAAAAATCAGTGCCCGTCAATTAATTTTCGCGGTATATATTTTAAAACGATGCTTATCTTAAACGCGTGCGCTATGTACAGAGCGAGATGGCTTCAACAACGATCAGGTCGTAATCACCTGGCCACAACCACTTACTTTTATCTGACTGCTGTAAACAATCACAATTCCACTCCATTCTATGTAGTTGTTCAACACAAATTTTCAGGTTACATGCAAATAGTTCCCCGGAGAGATGCTGCAACATTATTCCCCATCATACAGTCTCATGTTGCTATTATAATTCATAATTCATTCGGATCAGTGGGCTGCATACACACAGGTTGCTTCTCTGCCTGAAGTGGTGCTCATTGGACTGTAAAGGCAAACAAAAGCAGGAAAGCGAAGACAATGAAGCAACAGTCAATTCATGTGCCACTATAATGCCATTAGGTAAGGTGTCAACACCTAAAGATGCACAACCAGAGTCGGTTGGGTCTAGTGTCAGCCTTCCTATGGAAGGAGAAGCATCCGTGAATGCAGAAGAGGAAGTTGGTATAGTGGTTGAGAAAGGAAATAAAGTGGAAGAAAAGGGGTTGGAGGCTTCGGAAGAGGTAGAGGAAGCTAAATTGTTGGTGCCTTCGGACTTGGAAGAGGAAGATAGTCCTGCCGGGGACAAGGGAAGTAGTAATAGTTGGTTGCCTGCCCCTTCACTGGGTAACAGCAGGGAGGCGGTAGCCAGCCTGGTAGCCCAGCAGCAGAAAGATGGATCTCTGAGAAGGACGGTTGGAAGAAGGCAGGGAATGGTGAAGAAGGGTATTGCATAGACAATGGGGTGTTATTTCACGTGAAGGCTACCGGTCTTGGTAAGTGTAGTGGTTCCCAAACAAAGAAGGCAGCACTTGTTGGACCTTAGTCATAGAGGGTTGGTGGCAGGTCACTTTAGCCACAATAAAATGAGGCCCAACCTTACTGGGCACTTCACCTGGCCAGGTATAAAACAGGACATTAAAGAATATTACACCAGTTGTCCTGAATGTCAAAAAATGGGCAGACAGTTATCCCAGAAAGTGCCCATGGTTACTACACCAATCATTGCTGAGCCATACCAGAGAATGGCTTGGGACATCGTGGGAAAGATGCCTAGGACAAAGACAGGTTTTTCATATATTCTCACGGTGATGTGTCTTGGGTTTAGGTTCCCCTATGCTATTCCACTTAGACGGGTGGACTCTGAAAGTGTGGCTGAGGGATTAATGGAGGTAATCAGCCATACTGGTACACCCGTCGAGCTTTTGTCTAACCAAGGGTCGGTATTTCTCAGTAAGGTGATGAAAAGCCTCTGTAACCTACTGAATATTAAGCAGTTGAAAACGACCCCTTATCACCCCCAGAGCAACGGTGTCCTGGAAAGGTGGCACCGTTGTCTGAAACAGATGCTCAGGAAGATAGACAAGGGCCAGGGACACTGGGATAAGTTGTTGAAGTACAGTCTCTTGGCCTATAGGGTGACTCCCCACATGGTTACTGGTTTCTCCCCATATCAGTTAGTTCACGGGAAGACTATAAGAGGGCCGTTAGAAACCATAAAAGATGGTTGGATTAGGGGAGAAATTATCTATTAGTCATCACAAGGATGGGTGTGTGAGCTGAGGAAGAGGTTGGAAGAATTGTTTAAGGTCGCAAATAGTCAGGAGATGATAGCTAAGAGGAAAGCTAAAGAAGTCTATGACCTTAACACACAGCCCAGGCAACTAGAGCCTGGTGAGTTAGTCCTATGTCACACCACCGGCCTAACCAGTAAGCTACACAGTATCTGGAAAGGGTCATTTGAAGTACTTGCCAAAATGTCAGAATGCAATCATGTGATATCAATTCCTGGTAAAAGATATACAAAACAGACTGAACACATAAGCTGCCTTAAAAAGTGGGTTGAACCAAAAGCTAATCTATTTAGGGTGGTGGTAGCAGATGAGGAGATATATGAGCCAGTTGGTAAAGTACGGATGGGAGATCCTTATCTGGCTGATGCTCAGCGGAGAGAGTTAAGAGATGTTCTTGCTGAATACCTAGACATAGTGACAAACAGAGCTGGGCCTAGCTAAGAATGAGATTGCTGAGATCCTGGTAAATGATTGTTACCCTATCAGTTTCCCAGCTTACCGTATTGCACCAGGCATGGCTAAACAACTAAGGGAGGAGATAGAAGGTTTGGTGGAACAGGGCATAATAGTCCTGTCATGAAAAACCAGCCTTCTCCCAGTACAGACACTTTAGCTGGCTGAGCCGATCCCTGGTCTTCACGCGACGCCTGATCTTTGACTCCCAGTCTGTCCTACTGGCAATCCTCAGAACAAGCCAAACTCAGCAACTCTCAACAGAATTGATGGATTCCCAAATATAACTACAGTTAGTTATAATATGATGAGATACATAAATACACTGGACAAGATAAAACAACACAATATCAACCACAATAACAAAGGTTCAGAGGGTTCTTATCTAACAGTTCTTAATTGCTGGTTGCAGATGTTTAGCAATATTCACGTATCTGTCTTAACTACTCCCTAGCTGTTTCTTATATACTGTTCTAACTACTCAGTTTGATGTCATTGGTCGTCATGGCACCGACCCTTGGCGACCAATCCGATGTCTTGTCTTATCAGGTGAGGGGTGTGTAGATCTTTCCTCAGGCAGTGGACCACATCCTTTATAGTGTCTGGTGGTGAGGTCCTTCATCTGTTCCCACACTCACTACCATGGTTTCCACACATCTGGCTTGACCACTAGGTTCTTTGACTACAAGAGCTGCTGGTTTGACTTCATCCTGGGCTGTTGTGAACTCAGTCAGGGAGATAGAATTCCCTGACATTCCCCCTTCCTCGGCTCGAGACCCGTCTCGACTTAAGCCATCGGCATTGGCATTGGCGGAACCCGACCGGTGGGAGATGATGAAATCGTAGTCTTGTAGGTCAAGTGCCCAATGAGTGAGTCGGCCATGTCTGTCTTTGATATTGGCTAGCTGGGCCAGGGGGTTGTGGTCAGTTTCAATGGTAAATGTAGTTCCCTCCAAATAGACCCTGAAATGTTTAATTCCTGCCACGATGGCGAGAGCATCCCGTTCTATCGTTGAATATCGGGTAGAAGTTTTCGGGAACCGAACGCCACCGGATGCTCGTCACCCTTGAGGTCGATTTGGCTGAGTACAAATCCCAGCCCCAGCGCTGATGCATCCGTCTGTAGGATAAAAGGTCTTTCCCAGATTGGGGATAATAACACAGGGTGATTAGTAATTGCGGCTTTTAGAGCTTTGAAAGCTACTTCACAAGAACTACTCCACACAATCTTATTACACTGATTTTTTTTGGTTAAGTCTGTTAAAGGAGATGCTGTTTCGGAGAAGTTGGGAATAAACCTTCGGTAGTAACCGGCTAATCCTAAAAAGGCTCTCATTTGCTTTTTAGTCTGAGGGGGTGTATAAGTACAGATGGCCTCAACCTTGCAAGACAATGGTCTAACTTGTCCTCCACCCACTAAATATCCCAAATACTCACAATGGCTCACACCAAAGTTACATTTCTCTTGTTTTATTGTGAGACCTGCTTCTATCATTCTGCCTAAAACTACTGACACATGTTGTAAATGGTCTTTCCAGTTCTGACTATAAATGACAATGTCATCTAGGTATGCGGCAGTAAAGGTTTCCAACCCGGACAAGATGTGGTCCATTAACCTTTGAAAGGTGGAGGGGGCCGAGACCAAACCAAAGGGCATAGTCGTAAATTGATACTTCCCATAGGGAGTAATAAAGGCAGTCTTCTCTCTACTACTACTCCCCATGGGGACCTGATAGTACCCCTTGGTTAGGTCAAGGGTGGTTAAGAACTTGGCACCTCCCAGGTTGTCTATCATTTCTTCAATGTGTGGTAGTGGATAAGGGTCTTTTACAGTCACTGCATTTAATTTCCTATAGTCCACACACATCTGTCTCGTTCCATCCTTCTTAGGTATAAGCACAATGGGGGCTGCCCAGGGGCTTTTGCTTGGCTCAATGATTCCCTGCTCCAAGAGAAGCTTATCAAGAAACTATTTAGAAGCATGAGCTAATCTGTAGGATGGTAACCTAATTGGTAAGGCACCTCCGGTAGGAATCTCATGTTCTACAAGCATAGTCCTACCCGGCACATCCTTGATTACATCCTTGTACTGTTCTTTCAACTTTTCCAATTGGAAAGATTGAGTGTGAGACAGAACATTGCTTTGCTCTTCTCCTACCCTTGGTCTAGGCTGGTAGGTTTGTTCATCTTCCTCTAAGGAGAAAAAAACTGCTGCTGTGGGGGCATGCCATTCTTTCAGTGTCATGTGGTAGGTCTTAAGTGGTTTCCCAGGCTTCCCAACATCAATCTGGTATGTTACCCGAGTTATTTTTCGTTTTACCACAAAGGGGCCCTGCCACTCAAGTAACAGCTTATTTTGCAGTCTAGGTCTAAAGACTAGCACAAAATCTCGTTCTTCAAAATTTCTTTCCTTGGCTTGTTTGTCATAATGGTGCTTATGTTGCTTTTTCTGCTGTGTCTCTCTCTCCTGGGCTAGGTTTCTTACTACCTCCATGCTTGCTTTGACCATCTGTATGTATTCAGGTAGGTCTACTTTACTCTCTTTTTCTTTCCCTCTCCAGAAACGGACTAGCTGGTCAAGAGGCATTCTCATGGGTCTACCATAAAGCATTTGGTAGGGGGAAAAACCCGTGCTCTTGTGTGGCATTCCCCTATAAGCCCATAGAATAAATGGTAGGCACCTGTCCCATTCTACGGCCTGGTTCTGGGTCAGTTTTCTCAACAGGCTTTTCAAGGTTGAATTGAACCTCTCCACCATACCGTCTGTTTGGGGATGGTATGCGGAGGTTCGAATTCGCTTGATGCCTGTGAGTGCACAAAATCGGTTCATGACCTTCGAGACAAAGTTTGTTCCATTATCGGTTAAAAACTCCGACGGAACACCTACTCGGGCAGTTAACTCAACTAGACAGTCAGCCATTGACTCTGCAGTTGCATTCTTTAAATGGGAACGCTTCTGGCCATTTAGTAGTGTAGTCCATAGCTATGAGTACGTATTTGTGTCCACCAGAAGTTCTTCTAAGGGTCCAAATATGTCCATAGCTATGCGACTAAAGGGTTGATCAATAATAGGTAATGGGTGAAGGGGTGCCTTAGGTACTACAGCTGGGCTGGCTTTTGGGCAGATGGGGCAAGACTGACACAGCTCATGCACATCTCTGGCCAGACCTGCCTACCTCTGATAAGTTGGATGGTTCTTTCCCTGCCAAAGTGACCTGCTGCTACAGAGGAGTGAGCTAACCTCATTACCTTGGCTCTGGCTGATTTGGGCACCATAATCAAGTTATTTCCTAATTCTTGGTAGGGCTTCCTTATTAATAACCCATCCTTCCAAAAATACACACTGTCTTTTTGGTTCACTTTTTCCCTTACACTCCTTAGGGTAGGATCTCGTTTCTGTTCCCCGCGAAACTCTTCCGGGGAGATGGTGTCCAAGTCTCTGGGCTCTGCTGCTTCGGGTGATGGGGGAGTCACTAGGTCGTCCTTTGGAGGTCTTTCTGGCTCGCCTAGGCTCACTCCTGTTTCTTCTGGGAGGGGTCTCTAGCTCATCTGTAGGAGGTGTTTCCGGCTCGGCTAGGCTCACCTCACTGTCACTGTCATCAGGTAGTACTGGTTGTATGATGGGCTCATCTTCGTGGAGTTGTCGGGCCTCGGCTTGCTCTTCCAGGGTCCGAAGCTTGCTTTGGATCCTTGTGGTTGCCAGGCCCAGCTCAGGGGTAGGGAGAGTTGGAGGTATCCAGAGCTTCCCGGAGGTATGTCTTAAATAAGCGAATATCATGCCCCATCAACATATCACACGTAAGGTGCTCGGATACACCCACTGCTAATACTACCTTCTCATGTCCGTCTACCTGAAGGGTTATCTTGGCTGCTGGGAAATGGGTTCGAGCTGAACTCGCTGTAGTATATGCTATTTCCCAGGGAAGATAATCTTTCTGGTCTATGCACCGGGGATGCACAATACTTTTTGTGCAGCCAGTGTCTAACAAAGCTATTACTGACTGGTTGTTAATGGTCACTCTCTAATTCCATTCAAGAAATTTCTTTCTCATAGTGAGGGCACAGTTCTCTCTCTCTATTTTGACACGACAATCCCTCTGCATGTGACCTAATTTCCCACACCTGTAACATTCAACTGACCTTGGCCCTCTCTCTTGAGGAATATTTATGTTACACGGGTTAATGTTACGAGGGAGTTGTCTTCCTTGCTCAGACAGTCTGGGGTAGGAGAAACGTCCTCTGTTGTCTCTTGGTTCTCCTCTGTTGTCTCGGGGTTCTCGGGGAGGGGTTCTTCGTCCTCCTTTTTGCTCTGTCCTTGGAACTGCACATCCTTCTCTCTTGGTGAGGTGCAGGCACTGCCTCCTTGAGTTCTTCATAACTCCCAGGCCCCATCTGGCGCATACAGCTCTCTAGCCACCTTGGAAGTTTCTGTAAAGTAAGTTCAATTAAAATAAGTTCTTGGGCTGACTTACCACTAGAAGCCATCCATCGGGAACAGGCTGTCTCGGAACCACTCTTCAGATTTGTCTTGACTGAAGGGTAAGTCAAACAACTTCTTCTGGTATGACTCCGTTGTAATATGGTAGGTGGATCGGAGGGTTTGACAGACTAGATCGTAATCTTCTTGTTCTTCTATAGTTAGGGAGGTTACGGCTAACATGCCATGCACCTCGTAGGTAGACACTCCAGAGATGCCGTGGCCACTCGCTTGCTCGCGCGGTCACCTCGAATGAGCTGAGGAACGCCCCCATGTCATCAATGCCTTCAACGAATTTTTGTAAGGTCAGTTTGGGTGTAGCTACTGCTGGTAGAGCTACCGCTGGTGGAGGATGTCTCTGGTCCACCAAGGCCTGGATCCACCAATCCTGTTGCTGCTGGGCATGTTGTCGGTCCTCGGCCCGTCTGGCATCTTTGCGTTGTGATCTGGCCTGCTCCATCTCCGCCCATTGGCCCATGAAGCGATTCATTTGTCCTCTGAGGGGAGGAGGGTCTCCGTCCCTTGCGATGCTGCTCCCTGGCTCATCATCCTCACTGCACTCGCCTGGTTCCAAGGGAGGTACACGGTCCTCAATGAGGTTGTGGTCTCGAGGGGGTCAGTTAAATCCAGATCGCAGAGGAAGAGCCCCATAACAATACAATGAAAAATACACCCTCCCAAAGGAAAATACACTCAGTGGTTACACAAAACAAAATATAACCTAGAGTTGGGTTTGGTTTCACAAGATCCAAGGTTCTCAAGTGACCTGGGCTGTTTCCCACTAATCACAACAAAAAAAATTTTATGTACTCACAACCTCTCACTCAGGCTGGAGCTACAGTAGTAATGTAGATCCTTTTTTTCAACGTGGATCCCACCGCTGCCACCAATGTCATGAAAAACCAGCCTTCTCCAAGTACAGACACTTTAGCTGGCTGAGCAGATCCCTGGTCTTCACGTGACGCCTGATCTTTGACTCCCAGTCTGTCCTACTGGCAATCCTCAGAACAAGCCAAACTCAGCAACTCTCAACAGAATTGCTGGATTCCCAAATATAACTACAGTTAGTTATATTATAATGATGAGATACATAAATACACCGAGCAATGACAAGATAAAACAACACAATATCAACCACAATAACAAAGGTTCAGAGGGTTCTTATCTAACAGTTCTTAATTGAATTCTAACACCAGGCATTACCTCAAATATCAGGTACCAAACAGACTTGCCAGAAGACAGCCAGATGGAAAGAAATCAAAAGTGCCTTTAGTTTCTATTCCCATCATGGAATGCCGACCAGCATGTGGTGATGGACATGGTGGGACTGCTACCAAAAGATGAAGGAAGGCCTTCACTACATCCTCACTATGATGAGCTGCTCTCAAATCAATGTACTTGCCAGGTGCCCGAAGCCCTAGTGATGGTGTTCAGCAACTTTGGCATTCCAGAAGAGATCCTTACGGATTGTGGAGCAAACTTTATTAGCAAACTAATGCACCACTTCTACAACATGCTCGGTGTGAAGTCTCTCCGAACCTCCCCATACCATCCACAAATGGATGGTATGGTGGAGCATTTCAATGAAACCCTCAAACAGATGCTCTGTAAGATGCAGAAGAGTTTGGAGATGAATGGAATGAAGTCTATTTGCATACAAGGAAGCTCCACAGGAGGTGACGGGCTTCTCTCCCTTTGAGCTGATGTTTGGCAGACAACCCAGAGGCCTGCTAGATGTCATCCATGATGGATCTGAGGACATCCAAACACACAGAGAGTGTGCTAACATACCTGCAGGGCATGTATGACCATTTCATTGCCTTTAGATTGCTGGTCATAGAGCTTGAACACAAGTTCAAACAGAGATGGCCTGGTGGTAAAACAGTAATGCAAGGGACAGATGTTTTCAGGTGGGTAATCTTGTGGTAATACTATTATCTACCTCCCACTCAAGCCTACTTGTAAGGTGGCAAAGCCCCTACCATGTCCTGGAAAAGGTATCCAGCACAACGTAGAGCATTTGCATGTAGAAGAAAGCCTGATGACCAACCACTTTGCTGACATCTCTTCATTTGTTGCTGCATATATGGATGGTCTCATAATATTCAGCCCATGTTGAGAAGACCACATAGCTGACCTACATCAAGTTCTCACCAGATTGAAGTAGGCCAATCTTACAGCCAAGCCCTCCAAATGTAACATTGCGATGAGAGAAAGACTCGATCTTGGACACAGAGTAGGGAGAGGCAAGGTGCGTCCACATGATGCCCGATTCAGGATTTCTGTCGGCCAAGGAAGTACAAGAATGTGTGCTCCTTTCTTGGCCTAGCAGCCTATTACAGATGGTTCATCCCATTCTTTACTCACATAGTCAAACCGCTTACTGAAACCACAAAGAAGGAGAGACCTGAGACTGATGCGTGGACGAGCGCGCTACAGGTAGCTTTTGATTCACCCAAACAGGCTCTCTTTCATGACCCTGTTCGCACAGGACCCGACTTTAACCGCGCCTTCCTCCTCCAAACTGATGCTTCAGACCGTGGAATTGACTGTCCTCAGTCAGCTTGGAGATGACGGGATTGAGTGACCACTAGAATTCCACGCCAAGTAACATCTACCACGAGGGGAATGGTACTCCACTGTAGAGGAGTGTTTGGCCATGGGATCCAGCATTTTCGGATCTACCTGACCGGCGTCACCTTTACAGTTTAGATGAACCATGGCTGCCTTATCTTGAATGAAGGGATGAGAGTGGTTGCCTGTCCAGATGGTCTCTCATCTCCAGGACTACTCCTTCCTTGTACAGCATCTCCCGGGAAATGCAAATGCCAATGCCAATGGCCTCTCCCGAAAGCGAAAGAGACAACTTCGCTACTAAGCAGAAAGGGAGGGGTGTCAGAGACTCACATCCACAGGCAGGGCTGTCCCTGATAGATGACAGCATACAGATACCTGAGGCTAGCAGAGAGAACCTTAGTGAGAACTGCAGACAATATAACTATCTGGCTAAGTCCTACCTTATAAGGTAATGTCAGGCTCAGGTATGCCAGCCTAATTAAAGGGAGCATACTGGGAATCTGACAGAGCCCATGAATTAAGAAGTAGGGAGTTATATATAAATATTGATTATTGATTCCTACGAGTAAGCTCTCAACAAGTGAACAGAGACAGTCACTGGTGCAAGGTGGCAAGATCCCTCACCACATCTCAATAATGACACATGGTCTAATATACTAGTAATGAATGCTAGGCATTGAGTGGCTAGCAAAAATAAAGGGAGGAGGAAGGGGCAATTGATCAATTATTTTAGCTTGAAGTCTAGATAGCATTGCTTACCATTGTCCTCCTCTTGAATAGCTGAAGATTTAATACAGTACATGCTGATCTGTACAATTCTTTTGTCATGATATTATAATGCTTGGACCTCGCTCTTAGGTAGATGATCCATATGAACTGCTTACAAATACTCCTGAAACTCCTCTCATAGCACAAGCACTTATTATTTACAATTCAGTTGGTTGCAAGGCACAAGAAGCTGACAAGAACTTTGTTAAAATGTTCATGATGACAAAAATGGTGTATCCCACCTCCATAGTTACAGCAGATCTCTTTTGGATGTGGAAAGCTGGTAACTCTCAGACTGAAAAAGAAGCATACTGCCTAGAGTGTAAAATCCAAGAGCGCATTTACAGATACGGTAATTATACAAACTAAAATTAAAAAAATCAAGCCAGTGCAGCATGTCCAGCCAGGCCGAGTTGTGGAAAACCCACTAAAATTTGTCAAGGCAAGCCAAAGGTTTGACAAAAACCTGTAACTATGGTAAACAAGGACAGAACTTAGTTAGAAGACACATGTACACCAAATCTCAACAAAGCCAAACCCACCAACACAAGTGAGTAACAGGAATGAAATTGACTATAAACACTGGAGCATCTAACAACATCCTGGATAAAGTAACATATGCAATATTACAAAATTGGTAGCAATCAAACTACAACAAGCTTAAACTCAAATATTCTCTAATGGATTGCAATCACACTTGAAATGGCATGGAAAGATTGATGAAGTAGAAGCAAGAGCACGGCATATACTCTCCATGTACTGCAGGGACACTACTTCTTATCTATGACACTGCTCGTGAACTTGGCCTGATTGATGTCAATACAAATGTCATTACTTGAAGTGACCAGATAACTGAACAATTTCATGATAATATATTCAATGACATCACAAAACTGAATGGCTACAAGGTAAATGTGCACATCAGCAAATCAGTAATACTGGTTGCTCAGCCTGCATGTAAGATTATTTTACACGTGCAAAGAATACTAGGATTTCAAGCTAAAATAATTGTTTGCTCGGCACTCAACTGAATGCTACAAGAAACCTTACCCACACCATGCTAGCTGTTTCGATGGGGGAAATTTCCATGTGCATATGTACAATGAATGTATGCTGTTCTCCTGATGTGAAACCTCTGTCAGCAGTTTGTTCAGGTTCTACTATCTCTGTTTCAAAAGAGTAAAGAGTTGTCATTAATATCGAGAATAGACTCCTGTGATATTCTGAAGAATGGTGTTGAGGTGCATCACTGGTATAAATTATTGTGGTTTTATATACGAGTATATAATATTGGCCATGTTTTTTATGGGATTGACTTCGAACATTGTGTAGTTGTTTATGTGCACAATTGTAATGTGTGTAGCTTGTGGTCAGTATAGCTGTAGATTCTGGTTAGTATAGCTGTAGTTTATGGTTAGTATAGCATAGTCAGGCTTATCATCCTGCACGATCTTAAACTTGCATAAACCTGCTAGACTGCTGCTGCAAGATTAATCCTGCACCCTTTGATGTGTGTTTGTGGTTGTGCAGGATTATGCAAGAAAATTGTTGTGTGTTGCTGTGTCTAAAAAAAGGCTGTATCTACCAGCTACTGTCTGTTCTGTTCTTTGCATATTCTTAGTTAGCTCTTAGTGCTCTGAGTCTACCTGAGTCTGTTCAACCGAGTTGCATTCTGTCTTCTAATAATAATTTGACTACATTATTGAATATTCATTACGCTACCTTTCAAACCTTGGCGACAATCCATCAAAAATATTCATTTATGATTGACAAAAAGAGTTAACCGAATCGAGTAAAGTTTGGAAAATATGATTGTGGTTAGGATTTTGGAGCTCCATAGATTCTGCACACTTCACTGTATGAACTTGATATTATAGCTGAAATAATAGATCCCTCTATGTGTGCTACTTTTGATAATATAGAGTTGCATAGGTATAACCACGCTAAAGTTACATGCAGCCAAAGTGGGGTTACGTCAAAACCTGAGTGCTTGAACTTAGAGGAAGACCTACTCTACTACAAATATGTGTTGAAAACGTTTCGAATTAGGGGGTAGGAAAAAACATTTACGTTAATTTTTTTTCAGCACTCACGCTTTCCCAATTGGTTGCGGTTTAGCACCTAATGAATCCTCTCACCTTCTCTAGCCACAGATAACAGCACTTCGCAATCAGACAACTACAAACAATTAAGATGCACAGTTTTGCGGACTCCCACTTGGTTGGATGTAACTATAGCATAGTTATACCTATGCAGATGTTTTAATAATAGACAGGAGTACACAGAGAGATATATCATTTGAGCTATATATCAAGTTCATACAGTAGAGTGTGCAGAATCTATCAAGCTCCAAATTTGTACACAAGGTGTTTGTATTTATAATTTAAACCCCTTCACATGAACATAAGTCTACTCTAAAAAAAAAATCTACATTAAGTTGTAGTGTTTGTACAGCTCTATCAATCACAGTTGTTACATTCAAGACTTGATGCTGGTATGTTATTACACGGATAAGTTTGGTGAGTGATTTTACTTCACATTCTAACTTGCAGTTCCAACATGCATAGCAAAACAAAAACCATCATCAGAAAACATACTGCATTGGCTACATCTTGGTATATAAATAAGGACCATAGCAGGGAATGTGTGCAAAGATCAGCTTGTCTCCCCTTAACATAAATTATTACAGGAGTAACCTCGCTTATCCAAACATGGTTATCCAAATACTCTCCGGTCCCAATATGTTTGGATAGTAACTTCAAATTATATTTATCCATTATTCCATAATGTTAGGAAATTTAATGGCTTCCTTTTTTTTATATTGGTGAGTTCTTACAGCAGGTTCCTATAACTTCTGGTAACCCGACGGTGAGAAAGTTAGGTTAAATAGTGCTGTGTTTAGCCATGGGGTTTGCTTGTAATAATACCCAGGTTAGCAATTTAGTATGATTTTTATATGTACGAAATAATCAACACTTTTATTTATATCATAATTATACAGAATGATGTAGCCAACAGAGATAGTTGGAGAGGAGGAAGAGGTTTTAACAACCATGTTTTCATTCGTGCAGTCACAGCAATAAAGCAAATAGCAAATTAATGTCAACTTTGAATTAATAATTGAAATCAAGATGTGATATTAATTTTGTTGGTGACAATTAATGTAATGGACCAAACGCTCGTTACAAATACATTAATATATGCAAATAATGTAGCTAAATGTAGCTCAACTAGGACAGAGTGTCAATGTTTTTTGCAATTGATTTTGAGAACTCTATTGTGTATTTTGTATTGGAGTGAGAGGTTTGTGATGGACATATAACAGGAGAACTAATGGTCCATGCCGAAGTCAGGAGATATTCCACTGCCAGTCTTTTGGTGGGATTAGTGGTGAAGATACAAAGGAAATCCTTGACACCTGAAGAAATACAATAAATGCATTTATTTTTATTGACTTATTCAATTATTGACCTTAATGACCAGCCCCTAATATTTGCTACAATAATTTAATTCCACCTAAGCATCCCTTATAGTAACAAGAGCATAATACATTGACCAGTTAAAAAAGAAATGCAGCAAGTGTGTACCCATGTAGAGTTAGATGACTCTTTACCATTTCAAGGTAGCACCAATCATTTATAAAGCCACAGTCTGGTCTCACTCAGCATCTCCTCCACGTCTGCTGGTGCCATGGCTTCACTCTCCATCTCGCTATCTTCCTCAGGTGGGTTAAAGGTTGACATCACCGCTCCATCCAGCTCTTGTTGCAGGTCTGCTTTCTCTGCAAGGATGTCTTGCCTCTTCTGTTGAGCTCTTGTCACTACCATTCCTATTTCAGTGGATGTGGTAGTTGAGGAGGTGTTCTCTTCTGTCTGCTCAGGTCCTTCCTCAAGGACTTTCTTTAGGAAGTGGCGAAAGTGGGGAATGTCCCTGCCCATAAGTATCTCTTCAGTTATGTGCTTCGACACCCTACTGCCATACTCATGTTTTTTCCCTCCAACTACAGGGTCACGCTGGCAGCCGGGAACCACGTTCTTTTATTTGATGCTGTACTGTATGGAATGCTCCATCCCAGGTAGTCTTCATCCCTAAAACACTTTGGGTGGACTATACTCTTCATACAGCCAGTGTCTAAGAGTGCTCAGACTTCTTTCCCATTTATTTTCAGGGTCTTTGTCCACTCTGGCATCTTCACTGGTCACTTAGGTAGTACCATGCCACACTTGGCATCTTCTGCCTTGATAAAGTGTACTCTCACCCTACAGTCTCTTTGGAAGTGTCCCTTCTTCCCACAACAGAAGCACTGTACCTCCTTCATGTCTTTCTTCACATAAAGTGGCTTGTCGTTGTCTCTGTAACTGTCACTCCTTCTGGGCTCGAAAGATCTTTCTGTTCCCCATGTCTTTGTTCGTGACTGGTACTGTTCCTTGTGTCCCCTTTCGTTCTTGTGCTTCTGATTCCCCAGGTGACGAATAATAAGATCTTCGTAGGATTTAGGGTTAAGGTTCCTCATCTGGTTTTGCAGCCAGTTTGGGAGTTTTGACAACACAAGCTCCATAAGCACCTCTCTCTTGTGCTCTTTATGGGGTCAGAGTCTAACCACTGATCAAAGTTCTGGTGGTATTCTCTCAACCACTGATCTGGGTTATCTGCATTGAAGCTCTGATCAAAAACTTTCTTTCGATGCGTTTCCGTCGAAATCTGGTACACTGAACAGAGGGCCTTCTTCACTTGCTGGTAGTCAGCTTGTTGAGCTGCTGTGAGCGCTGACACTGCTATCAGCCCTGCTCCCGACAAGGAGCCTCTCAAGTGGATGGACCATAATCCAACTGGCCACTCGCTCACTGTTGCTGTGGCTTCCAATGTGTCCAGAAACGCTGCCATGTTGTCTGTCTTCTCATCAAATTTTTGGAGAGATAAACGAGATGTAGGTGGAGGAGGTGGAGTTCTCTCACGAGCCCTCTGCACTCCTGCCATCATTGCCTCAAATCTGTCTTGCTGATCAGCCATAGTCTTGCGATCCAGGTCTCTCTGTACAGCTGCATAGGCCTTCTCCCTTTTTCTGAGAGTAGCCTCTTTCTCACGTTGCTCGTGTTCTCTATCAACACGGCTCCGCTCAATCGCTACCATCTGCTCCAAGAAGTTCTCCATTGGCCGTATTTCTTGTGATATTGGCTCTGTGGTGCAACTTCTTAGTGTCTTGAGTCTTTTTCCGTGTGACATGCATGAAACCAATATCTGTTTCTGGTAGGATTTTTCGTGCATTCTACATGGAGATCAATCAAAACCCAACAATCGTTACTGAGAGTACACTCTACCAAGCGACTCCGATAAAACAACTTAATCCAAGGACCTCTTCTGCTAAGAGTCCTTGTATCTGGTTTAGACGAACAACTCCTTTGATAGCAAATCCTTCAATGATTTAAGGATCGTATCCCACCGCTGCCACCAATGTGAGAGATCTCACTTATGCTGCTTCAACAATTATCTGTCAACAGCCAGCCAAAAGTTTCACTCCACGATACCTGATCCTACTAACAGTCTCACTTCACTGTCAGCCTTGAACATGTCTAATCAGTTTGCTCCTCGGTCTCTGATTCTTCCCCTTATTCACACTCAAGGAGGTCTAGCGCTTTGCTAGCCAATAGTAAATCACAATGAGATAGGTTGGTTTGATTGGACAACTTCACAACAGTTTCACAATACAACTGAACAACAGTTTCACAATACAACTTAAACAATGCACAAGTTCAATAACAGGCATAAGTTCACTTTTGAATAACACAATAATCCATATCTCTGGTAACAGCTAAAACTGTCCCTTTTATAATTTACGCGCTGATCTTGATCTTTACGTCACAGTCCTGTGACATCAACGACCTTCTAGAAGGAATTCGGGGTATACAGCTGCCAAGTCTGGTGAGTCATTAACCTCCATAAACACACGTTCTTTTGCAGGCTTCTGTGGTTGCTTGACAGGGCTTCCCTCGTCCTTGCATTCATCACTTCCAATGGGGAGTGTCTTTACTTGGTCACATGCCATGTTTACAACATTCGATTGTTCTTCTTCTTGTGCAGTCAGAGTGCTCATCTCTGACAAATAGAATGTTTATGATGTATAGTTCATTAAATAAATTTTTGCGAACAATGTCTGAATTTGAGTCTGTCGATGCTTATATATAGTAGTTATAGTAACAGAGCAAGAATACTGCAGTTCTATCATTACATATATAGCTACTCATTAACATATGCTCTAGTTTGGGAGGTGGATGCACAATTTGTTAGCGAATAGAGAAATACCCAGTTTCTTATCTGTATTGCCACTCCTGGGTGCTCAAACAGTAAGTACAAAAGTGAATAGCATATTGTTTGGAAAGATAACTGGCTGCATATAGTCAATAGAGGTGAAATATGCGAACATATAGATCAAAAGTGTAAAATTCCATTCAATGTTCTGATAATTCTGCCAGCCAGCAAATACTGCTTGCAGATCTCACTTAGTGTGTCTGAAGTTCTTGTCAGCTTCTTTTTGCTACTCCCTCAGTACTCTGACAATTCCATCATATAGCAAGTAATGCCTGATCCTTCCCTCTTAATATGTTTGCTGTGTTCTGGAAGCTGCTAAGTCTTAACAAAACCTTTCCTCATGACTATATTTCACACATACAATTCTTTCAGCCAGTCCATTATGTTGCTGAACAAGATCCATGCATAAGGTGCTTATCTGTAAAGAACATACACATACACTCATCATATCCAGGAAACAAAGGCCTGGGCACAGTGCTTCACTTCACCATGTAATGTCTTGCTTAACATGTTATATATTTGGTGCAATTGACCCACAGTGTAGCTGGTGAAGTGTATTAATATAATAAGGGTCTTACTCGGGAATGAGGATACTAGTTTTTTGTGGTATGTCATATAATTTGTGGTACTCTCTTGCACACAGATCTACATTTCCACTTACGATCATGAATATAGTCATGCAAGTCTCAAAGGTAATCTTCTATATTGCACTGTAGCATGCTGAATCATATCCATATAAACAAGTTATAGAGATAGGGTGAAAAGAAGAGAGATCTTGGAAAGTCTGCTATCGCAGAGCATGTATGGAACAACCACCCCTCAAACTCCTTTTTAGTTGCGCATCAAGGCTATAATAATTGTGATTGATAGGAGACTTCATAGGCCTAACTGAAGCAGGAAGAGAGATTAATATCCTTTGGCAAGGGTTGGGCTGTTGTGTGTAGGCTGGGGGAAGCTGGGGAATCTGTTAGGACAGACCTTTATATCTGAAAGGGATACTCTTCCATGTCTTCCCCAGGATTGCTTTTGATGGTAGACTGGCTCAAAGAGTGGGTAGTCCAATGCTATGAACCAATAGCACTGTGATTGTGATCCAATAGAATTGGGATTGGGATTCAATAGCACTGGGATTGTGATCCAATAGTCCTGGGATTGTGATCCAATAGCACTGCGAATATGATCCAATAGAACTTGGATTGTGATCTAATGGCACTGGGATTGTGATCCAATAGCACAGCGAATGTGATCCAATAGCACTTGGGACTGTGATCCAATAGGTCCTGTGGTGAATACACCTTTAAACAATTGGGGTAAACCAACTACACCATCCTTTTTGTATTGCTGGCAAACGCTGCCTGTGACACTGGCAGAAATGCTTAATACATGGTCATCTGAATGAAACTATTAGAGAAACTATGTATTAACTCATCGTTTTACACATAATAAATGAAAAACTCCATTGGCATGTCAGAATGAGACTGTACATCAGCATCAGTGGCAGCTACGGTATGGAGAAAGTTTCGAAGATATTAATTTATTTCATTTTTTTAGATCAAGATATTTGTGATTGATTTTAGTAAGCATGTTTGACTTAATTAGAACTGCATTCATTGCAAGAAAATCTTTGCATTAGCATAGTCTTTCAATATTAACTGCATTTAGTAGGTCTTTACATGATTCTCTGTTTACTTGTTCAAGATAACTGAAATGTCCAGAGAGTGAATTTGAAGGTGAGGATCATTATACCAGCTAAACCAAGAAAAGGAAAAAGTTGACATGAGATGATGAGCTGAATGCCACACAGTTCAGATCAGATATATGTGCTAATCAGACCAATGAAGTATAGTAGAATTTGATCTAGTAGCTACCATTTTGTGTCATTTGCATGAAAGCATGTGTTTGTCGCAGCCACTGTTAATGGGGAAATTACTACTCAATATGTTTCAATGTTCAAGAAAATCAAACGAGGAAGTTATGATTCATTATGCCTAGAAGTCGATGAGAAAGAGTGTAATGTGATCTACAACTTATGAGTGTTTACAATAATGAAAAACACCAACCAAAAATACCTGAGGAGAAACAGGCAGGCATTAGATAAAACAGTACAGTTTATTATCAGTATCATGTAAGTCAATTGAAATCCAAGTAAGTTTTAGTTATGATCTTCATAGTCGATCACATTGATCATCTAGTTAGTAATTGTCCTTACTTCACAATCAACTGACTTACAAGAGTCTTGTTCAGGTTACAATAACAATCTTTTCTTATATCAGGATACCATCCAATCCATATATGGAAAGCACTAAAACAGCCATAAGGAGACTATTGTCTTTACCTAACGTGTAACCATCCACATAACCAACAGTATGCCCAATAGTATCAAGTGCCATAGATGCATTACATATGCACCTCTCAGCTTCAGGTCTCATCCTCGAGCTATATAGAAGACGGTCTGGTGGTTGTCGATCTTGCAATGAATACCTTCGAACTGACAGATCAACTTCTGCAGGCAGAGTGATGTGTTCAATTTGACGAGGTTTCCACACAGTTTGTTGGTTTGCTGGTAGTAGAGTCTTTCCGGATATGCTGTGTGGTTCTGGTTGAATTCACCTCCTCAAGTGATTGACATGTACAGTTTTAGCTCGGTTTTCATCATGTTGAGTAGACCTTTGATTGCTTTGACTCTCCACTTCCCATCCCATCGTAGATCAAGCTGGCCAGGATTTGGAATAGAAAGTTCTCCCAGGCTACCCCACTGTGAAGGCATGATCCTGGGCATGCTTGTCATCGGGAAATTTCTGGATATGCGCTGCTTGCACGAGGTTAGCATGAGCAAAATCATGCATTTCAGCCAGTTACTCCTGACATGGGCTTCATAAGAACCAGCGTCAAAGCAGAACAAGATGCAAAGGTAGTCTTTGGTTGCGACCATACATAAGGACAAAGGGAGACACTCCGGTAGATGAGGTAGTTCTATAGGCTTATAAGATGAAGGGTAGGTAGTTTTCCCACTTCCTTTTTGTCAACATAACTACGGAGCAGCTGCAAAAAGGAATGGTTGAATCATTCAACCATGCCGTCACACTGGGGGTGGTACACCATTGTACAAGCCTTTTTGATGCCAAATGCAGTGATGGTTTAGCTGAGAATAGTGCTTTCAAAAGTTCTGCCTTAGTCTGATTATAAAACATCTGGGTGTCCAAACATGTTAAACAACTTAACAAGCTCATGAGTTATGTGCTTTGCTGTCTGTGGAACATTCACGGCAAAGACAATCCACATCCACAGCCATATTAACCCAGTATGCCGCTTGGAGGAGTCATTCTAATGTTTTCTCCGTTACTTGCTGGCTCGCATGCAGTGTGCATCGTGGTTTGGATTAAGGTCTGATGAAGAAGGCTGGTGGGAAGTACTGGAACAGTTATCATATTCAAACTTGAGCTGGAAGTACAAACAATGTCATCAACAAGTTTGAGTTGTGATCATCCCTGTTGATAACGACGAAGTGGAGAACATTTCTATGATGGAATAGATGGTGGTCACTTTGACTTCAATATCTTGTAAATTTCCATGAATAATTAATCATTTTGCTAAGTGGTATGGAACTCATCGAGAGAGATAGTGCACAGGGTGAGGTTGTCATTTCACATCTGAAAAAGCATGTTGTTCGATCCAGGGCCATATACTACCTTGAAATCATGCTCTTGGAGATCGAGAGCCGAACAGTTTGAATTGTGAAGTGGTGACCCGGTAGGTATTGTCAAAATTATTTCACCTTGGAGACAAACCCTAAACATTCTTTCTGGATAACAGTGTAGTTTTTCTCAGACTTCGATAAAGAACAGCTAGCATAAGCAATAGTATCACTATCTATCTAGTATCATACCTAAGCCAATGTCACTGGCATCTGTTTGCAACAGGTATGATTCTGCTTGGCTTTTAAATTTTGGTTAAACTAGAAATGTGTTTCACACTAGTTTAGCCTTCCAGAACGAGAAGTCTTGTTGACACTTTACTGTACAGAAAAATAGTACTCCCTTCTGGGTGAAGTCATGAAGTGGGGATGCTAATACTGCAAACTTGAGGATGCAATGGTGGTAATATGAAGTTAAGCATGACAAGCGCCGGACTGCCTTGACATCAGTTAGTGCTAGCCAATCTTGTACTATCTACACCTTGCATTTGTCAGGCCTCATTCCACTTCCTGAAAAAATATGAAACAGTATGATACCTGGGACATACCAATGTGACATTTTGCCCCAGTGTTAGGCTATCTTCTTGTACCCATTCCAATACCTTTTGCAAGTGACCTTTGTGCCATACGCCTGAACTGAAATGGCGACCATCTCTCACTCATGACTGTTTGGACACTCATGCCAGGTATGTCCCAGTTGGTCACACACGAAACAGTGGATTACCATTTGCCACTGCTGCTGTTGAGATGTTGTGAATGCAGCCATCTGACCTGTTAGTTGTGTAATTTTTTGGTTTTTAACTGTTGTACCTCACTTGTCTGTGTTTGTATGATTGCAGTCTGTTCTTGGTCAATGATGACCATCAGCAATCAAGCATGTTCCAATGGTGTTAGTCTCACTGTTGATCGCAATTGCCTGCCCATTTGTGGCCAGTCTGACAAAAACTAATGCAGTTTAATTTACCCAAGCCTCAAGTTTTGTCATCGCATTCTCCAATAATTTTTCGTGTCATGAAGGAAGAGAGACAGTGCTTCTCCAGGCTTCATTTTCCATTGGTGAATTTCATCAAGAGAGAAAAATGGTAGCGGTTTAATATTCACCATTAATTTCTCCTTGGTGATGTAGTCCTTCTGCTATTCTTCACTGAGCTCTAGCCATAATGTCAGAGCCTCTCCTTCCAATAACATAGGAAGTTTTAACAGCTTTCCTCTTGTCATTTAGTTACTACAGATCTCAAACCGTGTAAGTCACTCACTTACTTCTCCGGTTGCAAATGACTTCGGTAAACTAACATGACATTCAGCCATACTGCAGTTAGCCCTGTCATCATTCTCTGCTACCAATATAGTTGCCCTTACTGACTTACAAAAGCCTTGTTCAGGTTATAAAAAATCTTATGTCAGCACACCACTGTTAGGGAGTCTCCTACTGTTGGGACCCTCTAACCTGTCTTTCCTGATGACATTTCTTGGCTCAGGTGAAACGCTTCTTGGGAGTTCGTGTTGGCAAGTACACATTGTCCTAAAAATTCGGCAGTCCGTCATCTTCTGGCTGCTACTGTCTCTGTGGTTCATGGAGGCTCTCGCACCTCCTGTTCAGCATCCATGTTGGTCAGCTCACTAGTTCACCATTCATCAGCATCAATGTTTGCTTGATAACTCTCCCTTTGTCATTCCCTCGAACTCCTGGTCTGAAAGGCGTTTGCTACGTCTGGATCCATCAGGTGTCTGCCCAAATTCCAGAGGACTGTGAGGTCTCACCCGAGCAGGGCGTCGTAAGCATAGTCCTTCTCTACTGTCACTTTGACTTCCTTGCTCCATTTGTTAATTTCCATTTTAACCCTTGCTGTGGGTAGTGGTTCCACATTTCCATTATACGCAGTCATCAGCCTAAACTTCAGCCCACATCTTCTCCGGAATCCACTTCTCATTACGAGTCTCCTGCAGCTCCCATTGTCTACCAACCTTCTCTGGCATTATTGTCCTTTAATGAATTGAATCCCACATGAACAGCTGCTTGGTTGTCGTCCTTAGTGAAGTTGGCTGTGTGGAACACCTCCCAACATTCCCTTGCAATACGACCGTAAACCACTTAAAACAGCGACATCCTTTCTCAGGCTAGAACTTAGGCTTGTGCCATGGCTGAGCCTCTCCGCTTCCATCCTTGTTTCTTGCTCACATCTCTCCTGCTGCTGGGGTTTCTCTCTGTGCTCTGCCTCATTTCAGCATTGCGAATATGACTCGAGGTTTAGGGATCACTGATACAGTTACAGTCTTCCCCTATGATCCTGTTTATCCCTCTGATTGCCTAGATGGTTCTCTGCCAACTGCATTGCCTCCATAGGTGTGTTTGGGTCCTTATCTCTGACCCAGGTTGCAAGCCTGCATCTTGGCATCACTACTCTGCTATGCTATCTCGTATTCTGCTGTATTGGATCCACTGTTGTGTCTCCTCCAGTGCATGGCCCAGGATTGCTCTGCTAGTTTCCACATCTCCACCATCTTCCTCTGGCATGTTCTCTTGCCAACGTGGAATTAGCGTACGAGGGCTTCATTTGTACTTGAAAAATCGGCTTTCAATAATGTGTTAAAGAGGGTGTGTACCCACTTGTCTTCACTGTTCAATATTGGAACCAGGTGTGATGTCCACAGTTCCACTGGAACATTCTTCTTCCCTGAACCTCTCTTGTTCCACTCGGTGCTGTTTCATTTGTTCAAAGAATAGTGTGGTCTGGTTCCTCTCTGTCTGAGAGCTCAACTGACTCACTGTCTCCATGTCCCGGCATCTTAGCTAATTCTCTGTCTTAGTGACTAACCTCGCAACGGAGAAACAACTGCAAGCATGCATGACAATTTGTCTAATAAAAGTGTAGAAAATGCTTATGTAAGCGTTGGCCTACTTAGCTCCAGCCGCTTTTGCTGAACTACAGTATAGCCACCCACTTATCAAGCCTGGCCTTGATAACAATTATTGCGCAATTGAAATTCCTCAGCTCAGACTTCCCACAGCTAACAACCTTATTGTTAGCGCCTAATGCTTATTAGACAACTTGAGTAGCGCCTAATGCTTAATAGACAACTCGAGAAAGATTAGAGTATTTAAGATTCATTCGGGGAGATAACAATCTCTTTTACTCCCACAGAACAATACAACAGTAGTAATACAACTTAGCAGCAATAACATAAGTTCTTATCAAAACAGTTCAACTCTAACTCTCGCTAATAATAATAGTTTAGTCCTTTTATAATTTAATAACTGTTTACGCCCTCAGACCACAGCATACTCATTAGTGCTCTGGAAATGACCATATTAGGTCATTTCAAGTGGCCTTCCTGCTTCTGGTCTGGTCCAACCAGAACTGTCCACTTGTTCGGCTTCTTTATCAGGTTGGAATATCTTCGTGACACTACTTCCTGTGTCCTTCGTCCCTCCTCTGTGTGGTTCACACTGGTATTTGGTCAGTCAGGGGGGTCCCTGACAGCTTATCAGGAGTGATTATGTTCCCTATTCTTGTTGTGCTTCTGATACAATCATAAATAATTATATTGACCTAAAAATCATAAAAATGTTAAAGAGGAGAATGAGGTAACTTCATTAACTACCAGTAACTCGCCTTTATTCCCGATTACACATGCTCTATAAAGAAAGCATGTCAACCAAGAGAAAAACAACAACAAAGATGACAAGTAATAAAGTTACAAAATACCTCCATGGAGAGAAATGTTCTCAATAATCAACTGGAAATTTAAATTTCAAGTTAATTATTGAGAAGTCATATTATCTACATTATGTCAACTGAGAGAGTTTGTTACAATTTTTTTCTTTAGTTATTCCATTTCATTTCATTTCAAAATAATTCCTATGGAACATATTCTTTAATCCTCTCACCATCACAAGCACCATAAGGTGTTCCATTTTCAAGTGTTCATTAACCCTCTCACCGGTAACTTTACAGAGGTTTTTTTCTCAAATGAATGATTTTCTTAATATTTATTATATTTAAAGATGCATGATGTAAAGTACCTAGCAACCATAATTATATCAGGTGATAGCTAATGAGTGGATGAATATTGTAACAAAATTTGGTGGCCTAGCAATAAACCACAACATCGTGAATCTCATTATAAGAACGGGAACCGTTTTCTAGTTGTCCACTAAGAATGTTCAAAAGTTTACTATTGCTCATTGAGTGACAAGTTAGTATCTGACAATCGAAGAATATATTTTTTGCAAACATATAAATATGAATATCATTATATGAAGCTGGCAATCACTACATAACTGTGAATATCATTACATGGAGCTAAATAGGAAGGTGTACTTGCATCACTGACTCATCAGAGTCAGAAGGAGAGATGTATGAAGGACCTCAATATAACATAATAAATCTTACTCAATATACCTTTACATTACTAGATTATGTTACATGCATATATACCAGCAAGAGAGGTAGCGGCAGGTGGGTAGGGCTATGGCTACCAATGACAGATCTTGTCAGAGCTGCTAGCTCATTCACGTCAACCTCGTGGCTTCCCAAGTAAGCAGGGGTATTTTGTTTATCTTCTTAAGAGCTATCACTCTTGGAAAGGCCAAAATCATCATAAAAAAGCTGACAGATAACTTCATCTCAATTATATCGAACTGACATCTATATTCCAAAACCGGAAGTGAAGTTTGACGTCACGTTTTTCATGGTTACCGACGTTATACATACGTTATATTTTAATTTGTCATAGAGCAAAGCTTTAACTATGCGAAAATATATTTATTTTATTATTTTAGTAAATGGTTAATTTTTAATTATTATTTTAGTAGCGGTAATACCATTTCGCGCCTACAGGCGCTTATGTCGGTGAGAGGGTCATTAAACATCAAGAGATTGTCTACAATTTTAATATTATCAAGTTTGCTACTAAGTTTAGATGCCATTTATATCCAGAACTAAAGAAAATAATAGTGAACATTCACCAATTTTGACTATGTTTCTCAAAAAATCAACAGTATGTTTTAGCTCTCTGAAGGTGAACCCAGTTGAGAAGAAGCCAGTACATATCTTGACAATACATGGAGACTTCGAAAAAATATTAGCTTTGATTTTTGTTGACATTTTGACAATAAAAACTTGGCCACTAATAGTTAGATGAATCAAGCAGCCATTTAGAGATAATGAAACTCTACTCTCCTTCTCTATATGAGGAACATTACTTATCAGGTTTGTGAATGGATCTATCTATGATATTAGCTTTGTCAGAGACAATAACTTAGCTGGGTAAAGGTATTAGCTTTTCTGCTGAAATTTCTATTAACAACAATCAGCCATCAACAAATGGAATGAAGAAAGCTTGCAATGGTTTTAACAGTAGCAATAAGTATGTTCATTCCTTATATTTCTGATAATGCCCAGTCATATGTCCAGATTGTGGAAAGGAATAATTTCAATTCTTTGTTATGTTGACTGAATGCCTGTAAGTTATATAATATAATATAAATTACTGTAATATTTTTATATTGCAACAAATGATACTAGGATTTCAAGCTAAAATAATTGTTTGCTCGCCATTCCTATGAATGCTTCAAGAAGCCTTGCCCACACAATTCTGTCTTACTCTGTCAGCAGATTATGGATAGTTGGTTAATTTGTCCTGGTGAAGACTGAACTATTTGGGTTGAAATATTGGCTTCGAGGAACCAATAAGTTGATTTAAAGATAAATCCCTTAAAGGAAATGATTCCACAGTTTAGATACTGCTTTTGTCATATCTGGTTCACATGATAGATGAGCCAGGGTGTGGTTTGTATCACGTGGTTGATATCATATAACATGCCACACAAATCTTAGCATCTCATTACCCAAATACCCTCTGGCCCCAAAATGTTTGGTTAAGCTCAATGTTTATCTACAACATTGTTATATATGGTTGCTAGGATATTTAGTGGGTTCCTGTTATTGATTACCTGTCATGGTTTAACTTCTGTGCAATCCGACGGTGAGAAGGTTGGAATAAATATTGCTGTGTTTAGCCATGTCATAATACCAATATGGTATACTTTTTATAAAGACTGTATAATATTTATTGGTATCATAATTATAGAGAATGATGCAGCCAACAGAAATAGAGGAGAGGAGGAAGAAAAACGCTAAAGAAGGTTTACGCAATAAAGGAAATAACAAAATAATGTCAACTTTAAATTAATTATTGAAATCATGATGTGATAATATTTGTTGGTGGCAATTGCCATAATGTGACCTAACACTGGTTTCAAATACATTAAATTAAAAAGTATATGCAAATAATGTATCTATACTAGGACAGAGTGGTAATGTTTCTTGCAGTTGATTTTGAGAAACAAGTATCTATTGTGTATTTTGTATTGGAGTGAGAGGTTTGTGATGGACATATAACTGGAGAACTAATGGTCCATGCTGAAGTCAGGAGATATTCCACTGCCGGTCTTTTGGTAGGATTAGTGGTGAAGATACAACAAAGGAAATCCACGACACCTGAAGAAATACAATTAATTATTGTTCAGATTGTTGATTATTGATTGTGATGACCAGCCCCTAATATTTACTCCAATATACTTCCACCTAAGCATCCCTTATACTAACAAGAATATAATGCATTGACCAGTTAAAAAAGAAAGGCAACAAAAGTGTACACATGTAGAACACAACCAGTTAGATGATCCATTACCATTTGTAAACCTGAATAACGTCAGTTAACTTTATTATTTATGAATTAATCACTGTGACTAAAATACACTACAATTGAGTATAATATTTCCTTTTGAACTAATGCTTTACTTACTTGAAGATAAATGGCCAGGATATTTTAATGGTTGTAATTTGTTGCGAAGAGATTGAAGCGTTGTCTTCCCAAGGAAAGGCAAATGCCCTGTGACCATTATATATAGAATGACTCCTCTGCAGAGAGAACACATACACACAAAGTTGAAAGCTTATTTTAGTAAGGGGAAATTTATAAGAGGTAGCAAGTGTTAGTTATACTGAAAGACGGTGATCTATGTACAAGGAAGATATGGAAGAAGTACACAAGCGGAAGATTTGTAGGAGGGAGAAATATTGGAGATTAGTACAGAAATGTACAAGAATGGACAGCCTAATAATTATTGAATAGCGAAGACTTACAAGCTCCATACATCTGTCTTTTTGGCATCAATTGACTCCTTGTCTTCATCAAATAGATGTAATTCGGGTGCAGAATAACGCTTGGAGCCACAAGGTGTTGATGAAATGTCTTCATTAAGATCAAGTGCAAATCCAAAATCTGGATAATTTTATAGCCATGTGAACCATTGCACCAAAGCTTTCAAATACTATGATTTATTTCAGAAAGGCCTCCTTTCAAATTATGAACAACTTGATAGCTTTGTGATAGTCAGATAATGTTAGTCCCTAGCAAACTTAAGTTATTACATAGCACTAAAATTGAAAAACATTCTGTTCTATTTAAGAGTTCCTGGCCAATAAACACACCTCTCAGGACAATCAGAAAGCTGGCCTTATTAGATAATGAATCACTGACACTTGTAAGTGCTCATAATGTTTAGTTAAATAACCTTTTCGTAACTAATATTTGATACAAGATTGAAAAATAGCAGTATTGTCACTGACAATGAGTTGAGCTTGTTTGGAAATTGACTTACCACCCAGCTTTGCATCATAGTTCTTATCAAGCATCACATTTTCACACTTCAGATCTCGATGAACAATGTTAGATTGGTGACAGAAGAGTACAGCTTCACATATTTGTTGAAAGAAAAATTTACTTTCTCCTTCAGAGAGTTTTTTGTTATAGTTGATGTGATCTAGCAAGTCCCCATTGTGGGCAAGCTCCATGACAATGTAGCAACACTCTGCCGTTTGTATAACCTGGTATGTCTGCAAGATATGTGGATGATGAAGTTTGGAGAGGATGGACACTTCCCGAGTGATAAATTTTAGAAGTAGTCTTTCTTTTGAGCACTGCTTGTTGATAATCTTAATTGCAACCTACAGCGATAAGAGGAGGGGGGGGGGAACTTATGGGGGGACTTATTGGGGCCATCAACAAATTCCACACAGAATGGTTACAATATATGTTACACATATTTAAAGGATAGTAGATAACATTTATACATGTTTGAGGATTTTTAAATCATGCTCTATCATTCAATGCACTCTTCCTAGATGAATAAAGGCAGCAAGTCTGTAACTTCTGGCTATGGCGCCCACCTAACCAACAAAATCTATTTAGATTAGTACGAATACTTCTAAAGCTAATTTGGTAGCCATTGATTTGGTATTACAATGTGCGTTATATCAAGCATCACTTCTTCACCTACAGGTTGTTAGTGCCTGGTGATGGTCTGGATGCATTGCTGGAATAGTGTAGGAAATGCAGAGTGGATCACTTAAGGTACACAGCTGTGAATCTGCTTTCACAATCACTCAGAAAAGTTATGCATACAAATTCTAATACTTGGTTGGAGAATTGAAAATATACGAAATACTACAGCTACTCCATGTTTGCTAACTATAATACAAACTAAAAGTGTATGTGATTTATAATAGCTAATCTTTTTGTTCACTGAGGTTTACATGAGAGGTAAAATTATTTCAGTGTAAGAGCAATGTCAACTGTGTGTTTTCATTTAGCTTCATCATTTCCTGCTAATTTGACATATTCATTGTGGGTATGTGTTTTTATGTGTGTGTGTGTGTGTGGTGTGTGCATGTGATTATGAGTGTTGGATCCATTGTTAATTATAATAAAACTCAGCCATTTTTTATGGGAAAGAATCAGGTAAAGCATTTCCTTTTGAGCTCTGTGCCACACCAGCACTGTGATATTCCAGTGATTATTATAGCTACAGGCTAAAGATGTATCACATAGACTGCATTTAGTAAACTTTCAAATGGATCTTATTCAAACATCTATGACATAACCAACTAACCATAACATCTGCTATATTACTTAGAAAACCTACTCAGCTCTAGATGCTATATTTGTGAACTAAATCCGCTATGGCTACATGTTAATAGTGTATACCTACCTCTTTTTTGAGTGCTGGTGACCAAGCTGCCTTCACTTTGGCATAGCTTCCAGTGCCTATGGTGCAGCCCATGAAGTAACCCATTGCTTCTGGGCTAGATATTAGATCAGTAGATGAGGTCCAACAGAGTGGGTTATCTGATAGTGCTGTTGATTCTGCCATGACTTTGTTAAAAATAATAGCCTGTCGAGTGCCTGGTGTAGTGAATGAAGTGAAGAGCTTACTGGATACTGGACTTCTATTGTGACTTGAAAACGAAACTATCTCAGAGTGTGCAAAGTGCCCTTTTAACTCATTCATACAAGATCAAAAGGCATTCCGTAACTGTCATTGACAGCCTGAAAAAGTGTCAATGTACCTCATCCTGCAAGTCTGATTGTGTTGCAAGTTGATGTCAGAGAACAAGATGCAAACATCAGCTACAACTGTCAGCAGTGGGAACAAGATACAGCTGTTTATACTAGCTAAACAAAAAATAATGTACGTTCACAAAGATATTCCCCCTTTGAATTTGCTAGAAGTGACAGTCAACAATGTTGTCCATTGTCTTTGAAAAGTGAACAGTTACAGTCCATCAGACTAATTTTAAGATGTAGTTACAATGGTTAAAAAAAAGTTTTATTTGGGATAGTTGTTATGTTATAGCATTACAAAGAAAAAATGTGCCAGTTTATTTAAAGCTAGGACACATTCATAAAACCAATGCTTCTCATGCTGCAAGAGAATCATTTCCCTGCGATCCTCTTATCCATATGTATATATATATTGGTGTGAACCCATATCTTTGTGTGATAAGTCTATATTATGCCTTTATATATATATATATAAATCTGTGGAACAGTCTATATTTTCAGACATACAATATGATTATGGTATGATAATTTCCATTAACCTTGTGGAAGGTAATTATACCTATAAACAAATAAATAATTACAAACAAACTTGTTATTTGGGTAAGAATTAGTTATAAAAACATCTATCTTCAAACTAGACTTATCGTCTTGAGCTTTTAGTTCACAGTTTGTAATCCAGAAATAAAAAAGGACACATGGTCATGCAAAATTTATTCACAGTCTCCGTCAACATTTCCAGGAAGTAAAATATAAAATCATAACATATTCTATGAAGTAGCAATACTGCAAGTGGATATAAAATAAACTAAGTAGGTATAGGCACACTATAATCCTAATGTTTCACTAAATCCACAGCCTCCTGCAATTTTAGTAGTTGTAATTAAGGCCACTTCCTGGATATTTATATGGAGGGGACTATTACCGCAGTGGTGCTCAGCTTATTTTGTTTGTTTGGGGAATTCCTACATATTTTTCCCTCTTTTACAATTTTTTAAGTGCATAAAATGCATTACGGTGATAAGTTTAATAATAATTATTTCTAAAAATTTAAAAATCAAAATGGAAAAGTATTGGGGTTCATTAACATCATTGATTGGTGGCAGGTTTTCTATAAACATATATAGCTAACGATCCCACTTGTTTTGTCACAATTACTTATGTCACAGTAGAATGGAAAATCTTATAAGTCTGGTGGGGAAAAAACGTTATTGTGCCTTTCCAAGGACTTGTAATTTTATTCCTCATATCCCATGCTTAGTGTCAAAATATTGATATTTCTGTGCTCGTCAAATGGTTGTTATAGTTATGCAGGTATTTCGTGAGTGGTTCACAAAAGAATGGATATTACTTTTGTTTGATAATGTTCACAAATTTATTTATTTTTTAGTTCCCGGTCACCTAATTAAGAGGTGTGTTGATTGCACCGACACTACTTACTTACTGGATGCTTGAGCTACATTCATCAGCATTTTAAAGTTGATTCATCTTTAGAATTTTCAAAATATTAGGGAGCTCCACTCATTTCACATGCAGATGGCATAATATGTCCATACCTGACCCTTCAATATTAATTTTTATACCGTTTTATATAATCACACAGTGATTCAAGTAAATTTTCATGCATGTGGAAAAAAGTATTCTCCTTGACTACATAGGTACAATACCAAGATTTGCCTGACCTTTAGGTTTCCTGAGTAAGCATGTCAGATGCTCAACATACTTTGAACAATTGACTCCATTTGTCATGTTCCTATTCTAGAACAATATTCCAAGATATAGAGTGTGCTCAAGTTACTTTGATAACTAATTTGTTGCAGCTGCAACACCTGCTTCTGGGCAGGTTATGAAATAGAATACCTTTCTGCTGATTAACATAATTGAGGGCTGGATTGAAGTAGGTGTCTCCCATCCTCCATTTCCATTGACAACATTTCCTATTTTAATCCACCAGCAATTATTATTGCAAGTAGGTCTGAGGCCTGACAAAACGTGAGGCATAATTGGAATTTCATTATGCTGCTCTACTGACTTACTTCTGGTTTGACAGGATGTTGTTATTTTTAAGGCTGAAGATAACAACTGCTGTCATGAACACTCTCTTCCTGACCTATGATGCTGCTGTTCTGGAATAGGTAAAATTTTCAGCATATTTTTACTGCACAAAAATCTTACCGTGAGTAAAAAAAAAATTTCATTTCGGCATTTTTTTTAATGAGCAACAAGGCAGTGCCCTACAAGATTACATCTCTTATGCTGCAGTACAATAATCATGAATTTTAACTTTCTCGTCATGAATATTTTTCATTAACTTTTATGAGCATAAATTTGGTAAAATTTGGGCAGAATGTTAACATAAGTGTACACAGAATTCATACTGCAAGCTTTGTGACTATATTATATGCTTGAAGTTGGCAGAGCTGCAATTGCCTATTATTAGAGCAACTTGGTTATTATCAACATAATAATACACCTTGTTCATCATTGCATGCACAGATCAAGAAAATTGAATCTCAGTGGACACACATGCTTACTTAGTCACATTTTAGCATTTAATGAACATACTTATTTTGTGGAGTAGTAGGGCTTTCTCTAGCCATTATAACAATTTTTCAACTGGCCAACACTTTCCAATCAGGAATAACCAGGCACTCAGATTTCACCCCCAATTTGGTTGCATGTAACTTTAGTATATTTATACCTATACAATACTTTTAATATTAAAATAGAGCAAGCAGAGAGATCTATCATTTAACTCTTCTCCCGTTGAGTTTATTTGGAAAAAAATTAAAAATTGACCATTAAGTACAAATAAATTGATATTAAATCAGATGTTAACAATAGTCCCTAGCATCCATATACCACAAGATAGCTCTACTGTTGGACATTATTGTGGTCAATTCATGTTGCTAGGTAACCAAACCACACATGTATGAATATCATTATAATGTTAATAATAAAATAAAATAAAAATAAATATAAATAAATAAATAAATAAATAAAACACATTTGCCTGACTAATAGAGAGGACATAATTTCTACTGTATAGAATTCCCACCAATATTATCGATACAATTCCCATAACCAATAATATTGATACAATGTACACAGAATCAAAGAGCAATTATACAATACAATACTCTGTAATGACATACTCATAGTCTGATATACAAGTGTCCTCGTGCAGTAAGACTAGCACTGGATGAAGGTAAGGGGGAGAGTTGGACACTCCTACTTCTGAGAACAGTACGTCCTCGTGCAGGTCTACAAGACGAGCGTCCTCGTGCAGTATGGATGAAGAGAGTGGGGTAGGTGTGTTTGCATCACTATCTTTATCAGAACTCATCTGAACGTGGGGAAGCTGTGCCATGGTATTATCTCCGTCGTGGTCCATCACTTGCTCCATCAAACCTGAACATGATAGAGTTGTTATTCGTCAACTTATTAGACAAGTCAAGGAATCAAGTACAACTAGAATTATAAAGGAAAGTAGGCTATTACACAGGTGTAGCTAACACCATGATTTAGCCAGCTCCTCAGACTATCAGGCTTTATATATAGCTAGCAAAGTTCATTGACTTACCAGGAGGACTGCCAGGATCAATGCCTTCGCCTCCAACAGCCATAGCTTTGTCCATACTGCCATAGTTTCGATTGGAAAAGTCTCTGCCGAGTAGCTCTACTTGGTCACGATCCAAACTGGGCTGTCCTCGGTAGGCATAGATAGCTTCACTCTCCCCTTCCTCAGATTTATCATCAGATAACCCGAAGTCGTCGAAGTTGCTGAAGTTGTCGGCTGTGAGCACCTCATCAAAAGATAGCCTTTCGACCATTTTAAATTCTATGGCAGAATTGACCCCTTGAACTTTACGGCTAGTTACCATGGCGCTATTGCCGTATAATTTTGAATGTAGCTATTAATTTTTATGATATTTTTGTTTTGCAAAACAACCCAATGATTGATTTTTTATGATTTTTCAAAAGCAATTACGCCATATGGCGCTTACACCGGGAAAAGAGTTAAGCTATATATCTAGTTTGTAGGGTAAAGTGTGAAGAACCTATGGAGCTACAAAGTCGTACCCACAAGGTTTTGTTAGTGTGTTAGTGTATATTTTATAATTTAGAACCCTTTCACATGAACATAAATCCACTTTAAAACGTAGTGTTTGTACTGCTCAATTAATCGCAGTGGTTATGGCTTTGATGCTGGAAAGTAGTGATGTCTAAGGAGCTGAGAGGTGATAATTTCAGTTCCAATTCCAACCTGCAATTCCAAAGATAAAAATGTTTGGCAAAACAAAAATATTATCAGAAAGCATTCCACACTGGCTACAGTTTGATATATAAATCAAGACCATAGTATAAATTTATTATTATAATTTTTAACCACCCAGTCAGACCAGTCAGTTCCTCTTTGGCCTTAACTATAAAATTATAGTGGAGAGCAGATCAATTTTACTCCCTATAGATAAGTTATTGTTAAACTAGTGTTTCTTCCTCCCAACACTGTCTCTAAATTGCAGCTTTGCGGTGCGAAATTATTGACAATGTTACAATGAATTCAAGGAAGCAGCTTCTTCACCATATACTTGTGCGCCCAGGCTAGCAAAGAAAATAAATCTTTTAGATGCGTTCACATGGTTATAAAATATTGGGATAAAGTACCTTCCATGACTATTGAGAAATGTTTTGCCTGCTGTGAATTTCTGGATAACTTAGTATTGCACAGTTAATGAGTGAGGCCAAGTCCTAGCTAGAAGGCATATTGGCTGAAACTTGCATGACCTGACAGGAGTATGTGGACTGCGATCAAGAGTTAGAGAGCACACCAGATGTGGACATCAAAACTGCAAACAAATATATCTTGAAGTGTGAGATTTTGTTCTTGCTTATGAGAAGACAGTGTTGTTGGAGCTGGTACAAGAGTTAAGCTATCATAGAGGAGACTATGCTACAGATGACAAAAAAAGGCAAAACTAACAAACGTAAACTGTATACGCATTTTATTGTATTCATGGTATGTACATGCATAGGTAATATTATTTTGGCCCAACCCATTACCACACCCACATCTAGTGAAAGACCACCTTTTTGGAAGACCGTCTTCTATCAGATTTCAGGGTGGTCTCTCAAAAGAGGGACTACTATAAGTTCGTAATTGCAAATTGCACATTTATCCATTCTGGAGGTGATTTCACATACGGTCAAGTACCTGGAATAGTGCACCTCAATTACTGCCACCAATAGGTGCACTAATAGAGAAGATACACTGTACACTTAATGGAAGGTAAATCACACCAGCTGCATACATGTGCTTTTGAAACACACTTGCTTATCATCATAAGCCAAAGACAGTTATTATGCCACTTCAAAGGGTATTTTTCATGCAAAGGAAAGAAAGTTACTTCTGCTCAGCTTCTGGAAAAGAAACTTAGAGTTGAACTGTCTCTTAAACAGGTGTCAAATTACTGAAGAGGAAAAAAGGGGATACTTTAAACTTAAATCTGCAGGCAAAACTTTGTCACAAGTGGACCAGACACAACTAGCAAAGCAGTTTGATGTCTCTATATACAAAGACGATCTCATGGAATGCTGAGGCTATCGTACAGCAACTCTCCACTTCACCAGGTGATCTCAGTGTAATTGTGCCACAATGTATGGAACTATCCAAGAGAACGTTGATGCCTTTGTAACACTGCTTTGTAACAATCCTAAGCCACTCCCTCTTTGCGATGGATTGTCTTTTAACATTGTGTAGTTATGTGTGTAGAAAGTGGTTAGTATAGCTGTAATTTGTGGTCAGGATTATCAGGATCTTGCACAAAACTTGCACAAACCTGATTGTACTGCTCTGCAAGATTAATCCTGCATTTATGTATGTTTGTGATTGTGCAGGACTCTGCAAGAACATTGATGTGTGTTGTGGTGTTTATAAAAAGTATGTTATTCACCAGCTACTGACTGTTCTGTTCTCTGTATATCCTTAGTTAGCTCATAGTTCTCCGAGTTTAGCTGTTCTAGCCTTAATAAAGATGATAATAAGCATCCTCCCCGCTTACCCTGTAGTAAGACGAGGAGAGTCCTGAGTTAGTCCAACTAAGTTGTGTTCTGTCTTCATTGCTACTGTATATCATAATAATTTGATGACATTATTACAAATTCATTGTGCTACCTTTGAAATCTCGGCAATGATCCTTTCACTCGGAATGATAAAACAAAATGCTGAAGTAGTGGCCAAGTCATTTGGAGAAATCAACTTCAAAGTCCAAACTGGATAAAGTCAGGAAGTGTAATGGCATTGGCAAAAGTATACATCCACATGGATAGTAATGTTGATCTTGAGAAAATTGGTGAAAAGTTGAAGATGTTCAATAACGTAATGACCCTCAATAAATCTGCCACTGGGATGAACTTGGTCTTTACTTTAAATTGCTTTCAACTTCCAAATATACCGCAAGGAATGAAGAGACAATATGCTCATGGGCCCATGGTAAGCATGACCAAATGGCAGGGTATCAGACTTAGCCAGCAGTTAGCCAAAATAATCTGAGACATGGAGTCGCATGTTTCATGTACTATTGTTGCACTATCTGTGATAGGTATGATCTAGCTCTCGCTCACTTGCAGGTAGTGAAGTATCTGGCCGTCTTAGCTGGTAATACCTTTTAAGGTTTTCACCATGACATGGAGAAGATTGCTCTTGAAATTCCTTTTCAGTGCAGTAGTGACACACTGGTCCTTAGACTGGTGGATACGCAGCATTTGGGAAGTAGACATTTGACCTATGGATCCTGTAGTGCAGGTTCATTTGCATCGTGGGATTTAAAAATGCCAATAATCAATAGTACTTGCCTGTATGTTCTCTCTTCATTATTTCAGGAAGGAATAAATCATGGAGCATTTTGTGGGATTTCTGTAATGTGAATTTTATGGTAGAGTTTATTTGCATACTTGAAAACAGTGAGCTTTGCCAGTCATAGCCAAATTAATTGTATGAGTTCGAAGCATTATTTTGCACAAGCTATTAGTATCACACGACATTTTGCCTTTTGTGCCATCAGTGTAAAGGAACTTACCATTAACCTGCAAGAGGACCTGCTGTTGAAGAACAATGCACTTGTTGAGGAACAGCAAACAAGAATGAATCCTTGCCTGACTTGCAGGGCCATAGTAAGCTGATCTGGTTTTGGCTGTACCAAATTTCAAGCCCAGCTATAAGTGTTCGAAGTTGAAATCATTTGTTACACCTACAATAATTAACTACAATCATTTTTATGGGAAGCTGGTCCCTTTGAGTTTGAGTCCTGAATAAAGGTCAAGGTTTATAGTTCACCAGTAGGTGAGGTAGTAGCTGAAATAATCGCTGATGAGCATCTACTACAGTCATTTAGTTTTACCAAGAGATCTTTTGGTGAGAAGAATGCAGTTCTGCATAGTTTTCAGCCAGAGTGGTTCACTAAGTGGCTATACCTTCACTAACAAAACATGTTGCATTTTGCCATGTTTGTCTCACGGCTACAAAGAAAAGGAGGATAATGACATGCTATCTTGATCCAGCCTCTGTAAATATATAATTACCTATTCTATACACAACCACTTTGAAAACAGACCCACTTCCTGGTTGGACCATTCAAAATATGCTTGCTATGGAGCTGCTGAGGTGCATTTGAAATGAGCAACCACTCCAGAAATGACAAGAAAATTTGAGCTGAAATTGAAGCTCTGCACTTGCAGTCTAAATTAGACACTATAGTAGCATTGTTTACTTGAAATTGATGATCGATCATAGAACAGAGACATTCTTTGAACATGAAGCATACTCAACAGTCCTCCTAAGGTTGTTGGTCCACCCATTCTGATGACGCTTGAGATGTTAACTGCACTGATTCCAAAGATTAAGATGATGCACATCTTGAAGCAGACAAGTAGAGACATAAAAACCTAAGTGCAGTTAACATTGAGAAAGCATGCTAATGGTGAAGATTTTTTTTTGCATGACTGCAGTACTAAATGAAGATGATACTACACACATGCCTACTAAAATCTACCACAAATGTCTGGATCTAATAAAAATGAACTTTACAATAAACTTCTCAATAATCAACTTAAAATTGTATTCTCTCCAAATTTCGACTAGATGCTTCTAGCCTTCATCAGGAATAAATTATTAGATTATTCCTGGTGAAGGATAGAGCATCTAGTCAAAACGTCAAGAGAATACAACTTCAAGTTGATTATTGAGAAGATTATTGTCAACTGAGAGTTCATTGAGAGTAAAATGAACCTATTCAAGACTCTGTCCATCCCATAGTTGCCACTGATGCTGATGACAGTCACATACTGACATGCCAATGGAGTTTTAGTTTATTATGTGTACAACTTTGCACAGTTTCTCTTAATAGTCCCTTCTGTCTAATAGTCCATCTGATGATGACGCTTTGCCCATCAATGAAGAAGTACTAGGGAGAAGAGACTAATTATTTCAGATGCTCTTGGTGCCATTGAAAGACAAACTTTAAAAACAATTATGTGTATATCAAGGACCATCACATGATCAAGACTAGACATGTCAAAGGAATTTGAAGTGATCCCATTCACCTTATCTGAAAGAGAAAGTGAAAAACTACCCATACACACTGGAGCCTGTGCATGTTATGTCAAAACACAGGGCTTAATTCATCCAGAGAGGCAAATGGTTTGAAAAAGAAACATATTATAGGGCTTCAAAGGTCCATAGTACTTTGGTACAATTCCACTGAATGTGAATTTTACACATTTAGAAGACAGGTCTAGAATTGAGTAAATGCTTCAAACATCACGCAGTATGGCATAAACACTTTTAACAAAAGTACAGCAGTTTGAAATTGGCAAAACATAAACTTGTATATGAAACAAGTAATGAGTCTTCAAACAAGACAACTTGACATCTATAAGTCATGAATATTGTATACTTGTCTCTTCTGTGGTGGTAGTGAGGGAGAATTCCATGTTGTTTCTACCTTTGGTACAGACAAAAGTGTTTGGCAGTATGTGGCAGAACTTAGAGACTCTGAGTTCTATGCTAAATGGCTAGTAGGTGTAGTGACATGGTAGCTATCAATGCCAATTACCGAAAGCAATGTTACATGATTTGTATCGTCGAGTTTGCAGTATACCAACAAGTGCTAGTGTATTTGATGGTGACATGACCTCCTTTTATAGCATAGCTCTTGCAGAACTAGTAGCTCATTTAGAAAAAAATAAGTTTTCCAATGACACTGCACCTGTCTTTCACCTTGCGGATGTGGCTTCATTATAGAAATAACAACTTATTGACTTGGTAATGTACCCTTGAATCAAAGTGAACACCACATGTCTGAAGGAATGATTGCTGCCCTATTGTCCATATCTATCTGCCAACAAACAGGCATGGGCATTCTCCTAGCTGGGATAGCGACATTGAGGAGGCAATTCTCAAAGCTAACATGGAAGATTCTCTGCTGTTAAGCCAAGACTGCAAATATTGTGTTGGCCCACCCATTTTACCCTGCCAATTCAGACATGCTCTGGATGTTCACATGAAAAGAAACTCTGTAACAAGTGAATATACAGCAGCAGTTATTTATCACAAGATCGTTCATATTAGACTAGTCATAATTATAGGTAATAGTTCTCTTCTGTGAAGTTACTTCGTGTGGCTGTCACTGTTGCCGACTTCTAAATTGGCAGACAGATTGGGAGATTGTCTGCTCCTTCAACATGTAGCTGTAGATATCACTCAAGATGGTGAACAGCTCAGCAAAAGATGGCCTATCTTCTGGACTGCATATATATATATAACAACCATTAAAGTATCTATATATATGTATATAGCACCAACTTTTACAATATCTGACCATTGATATGGCTGTAGTCATAGCATAGCACATGTATAGTGCAGTGTATTGTTACATTATGTAGACATTGGTCAGAAACGTTTATCTCTTTTACAATTGTGACTTGAAAAAGACTGCTTAATTATTGATGGTCCATACTTGAGAATAGTTACACTTCAAGTTTAAAAAAATCTTCATATTTGTGTGCTACTTATTTATTACCTGTTATAAATGCGGAAATGAGCATGGATCTGCAACTATGAGTCTTTTTTACTTATTGCATTATGACCACAAACTGGAAATTAATACAGATTGTTTGGTATAATGTTAAGTTTTGGGGTAGATATAAGCATAGTAGTTTATAAACAACACATAGCTCTGTTGGATTCCTTGCCATGACCACTGTGAAGAAGTATTGCACTCACTCAAAGTTATTCACTTGTCCCTTGCTTAGCAGGAACAAATGAAATAATTCTTGAGGTAGGTGGAGCTACAATTCTGTAGAACAAGAGCAAGCTAGTATGAATCTCATCTGCTGGATTTTATGATAAACTAACTGCCTCAAACAACAAGCTTAAAGCCACAACATTACACATCATCAGACTACTCTAGACTTTGCCCTAAACCCAACCCTTAGCTGAAGGCTTATTCCAGTATTGATTTATATTATTGATGATGTCATCATGATAAGGCTTGTGACATGAAGATGTTGTCTATTCTTCTTCACTCTGCTGCTCGAGCATACACTAGCTAGTCAAGGAATTAGAGCCTATTATGTTCAAGAAACCTATCTTACGAATATAAATAAGGTTCCGTTTACTAGTGAGCCAAGCAACTATTGAGTTTGAAGCCTGGCAAACGTGATTGTTTCCGTAGTACAAGGCTGGAGTGTGTTTAAGTAAGCATGGAAGGAATTTTTTTAAGTTGCAGAAGTATTAAACAACCAAACAAAGTAATGCCTGACTAAGGTATATAAGACCAGGCCACAGAGGATGAACAATATTATTTGTGGCTTAATTAATGAGTGGGTATGGCTTTCATTAGTATATATAATTGTGACCAGTTGGTTTTGTCATGGAATATAAGATTAGCCTACCTCCAGGACCAGCACTTGAGCATGACCTCATAAACAGGACGCGGACATCGATCAGGACAGTTAAGACGCTTGTTCTTCTCCAACATTTCTACTGTTGCTGGGCCTGAAAGTCCCTGCAATAATACACAGTATCATCTTATCTCTTTTCTATCCATTCATGGGGCAGTTGTATTACCTCTTAACTTTTTAGTGCCGAAAATTAAAATAATGTGGGTCATGTGTGCAACTGAATTTTGGGATACTAAATTTTATTTTAAGTCGGCCTTAGCAGGTAAGAGTTGTTGATATGCTAGCTAAGTTAGCAACAATAAAAGTATTGGAAAAAAACTTCAAATACATTTTTGCTTCTCTACCTCTCTAGATTTTTGGTCAAAGGCTGCAGTGATTATTTTAACTTTTAGCTAGCAGTATTTATCTGAGATCTAGTATGGCAATCAATGAATTTCTCTTAGGATAGTTGCATGATGTATTCAAAATCATTTGTTGCAACCAGGTAGAGCTGTTAGCTCATGGCTACTCACTTTTATTTATCGAAAACGACCATGACGATGCTAGCAGCTATAAATCTCACCATTTCAGCAGCTACAGTGTTATATTTCTAGTGTAGAGCAAGGTTAAATGCAGCCTTCCTAGCCAACACTTTAAAGACTATGAGCTCTATAAAGCTATTTGGCAATGGCTATATCTTTGTTGTGTTATCATCAGGAACATGAAACCCACCTGTGCAGATATAACCATTATCGGCCTAAAGAGTTGAAGTCATGCATTCCATGAAGTTTTATTATTACTGGTAACATTAATAGTTATGTCAGCAATCAAGGAGAGTAGCCATTGTTACTTTAGCAAAATATAAGCTTAGCTGTCACATACTTTTGCTGAGTGTCTGTATACTTAGTTGGATCTTTAAAAGTAGTCACTTAAAATCAGTGACATATGTCTGGCCCTGCCAGTTGTACCACTAATGTTGACCTTCGCAGAGTTTCCTTCTTGGTTTCACCCTAAACTTGCAGCAAATTTGGGTACTTGCAGTTACAGCTATCACCATAAGCTTCATTTCTCCACCAGCAGAAGCTGCACCCACTCCTACATGCTCATAGTGGACCTGCTTCATGAACAATTGTTAAACTACAAACTTCTGCACACATTTAAGAATTTGTTACTTTATGGATCTTTGTGCAGCACTTCTTGTACTCTACTAGACTCTGTGCATTATCTAACACATATGTACAAGTAGAAAAACAGAACATTGTAATGTGTGTTTCAGAAATATAAGTTCATATTTCACCATTACTCAAGATTTTTGCTAAATATTCCACAATGGTGCATTATAATATATACCGAATAAGGCTTTGATCCATATGAAAATGCCTCCCAGGAAGTTATACCAAAGCTCCACACGTCCGACTTGCTGTAGAATGTAGCAAAGAAGATGCACTCTGGAGCATACCATTTCAATGGCCATTTTCCAGCTCTCTCAGCCTACAAGAAATAATTAATATTCAGTCTAGAGTTTACATTTACAGTAGTTGACAATAACAAGTTTCCCTTCTGGTTCTGCTATATTCCATTTAATGTTCTTGCTATGCCATTTGTGAGCATTTATTTGTTCCGTTCTGCTCTCCCTGAGAACTCATTGCATTTTTCTAGAGGTGTGCCACAGTGGTGTTGTACCTGGGCTCCGGGGCTTTAGACCAGGTAAAAACTGGTGTAGCCTAGTTAAAATCTTTCAAAGAGTGACATTAAGTAAGCTATAACATTGGGTCATCATATTTTCCCAAAAAATCATAGATTCTGACATCAGGCGTGACTCCCTATGGTTCCTTTTTATGCGAGTGACTAGTCGCCATGAGAAATAACCATGAGAAATCACCCTTTCGCAATTGTTGATTGGCTGTATTTTGAGTAAATCAGCTACACTTTGATTCTTGATTTCTGCATGTCTATTCAAATTACAAACTGTCCTCCGCAAGTACTCAAGAGAAATGGCCGAGAAAACCCAAAAGAAATCTTTTCTCTTTTGGGGTTAATTCTGGAAAAATTCACATGGTGAGAGATTACCCACGTGATAATATTTCTGATGGCTAACTCTAGAAGAATTTTTTCCCCCCTTGTATGGCTGGCAAGTTTAGGCCTAACCCATAGTTTTAGAAACATTATACAGTAGGCCTATAGCAAGTAGTACTCAATTGAACACATTGAATGTCCGTTACTGTTCCCAATGATCTACTGCTCGCTTCATCGACTAGTTGACAGCATTTCCCCATGTGCAATAGTCTAACTGCTCAGCCCAGGTAATGGTCACATCCTAGTGACACTCATGGTGTGCTCACATATAAACCATGGGTATATTCTTTTTGTTTTTGATATATTTCCTTCCATGGAAGCAAATGCAAACATCTATATGAAATGTGTGTACCAGACCAATACTTTCCATGCTCTAATCAGTTAGAGTTTGAAGGCGATTCAGACATAGCTAGGAAATACAATCATTTTTGGTTGGTGAGAGTGTAATGATTATCTGCCATAAGTGTTCATTCTATATGAGCCCATTCATAACAATAGAACCATGCACAACTCATTACATGTATATAGAAACAAACATAGATCTGGGCATGGTAAAGCAATACAAATTCTCTCATCCACATCCTCAATTTGTGGTTCTCGCCAAATCCTAACAAATTTTTCCTTTTGACTGTTGCAAACAATGCAACAGAGATGAATAATTAGTTGTTATGTTTTCATTAGTATCTTTATGAAAGCCCACACACCTGATTGGTTAACCTGTAGTCCTTGATCACTATAAATATCCACAATGCAAAGTCAGACATCATTCACAAAAAATGATAAAAATGTGCTAAACATCACAGTTATTAACCTGTATAGAATAGATCACCTATCATCATAATACTTTACTTCCTGATTGACAGTGAGAGAGAACAAGATTTAATTAATGGCCGATGATGAAACTGCCTTCAAAAACAACCTCTTCCTGGCCATTACGCTGTTTCTAGACACTTCTCTTCAGAGAAAAGCTGTACAGAGGTCTTTGCTTATATGGAGTCACTCTTCTTCACTCTTAAGAAAGATGGTGCTTCTGATGGATTTTTTGTGTAGTTTGGTTGTAGACAAAGAGCAACTTAGCCTTGTTTGCTTATCGTAGTGAAACTGGTGTTTACTGTAAATGTATTCTAAGATATGAACATTTTATACCCACAAGAAAGTAGGAGGTCAATGATTTATATTTAGTTGGGGAGTTATCTATCATCCCCCTTTGAGCTCAACTCAATATGCTATATATAGCACTCTCCCTCTCTCTGATTAGAAGTCAGATTAATATAGACGTGGAGGGGTGATGTGCATTCCCTAAATTATCAATAAAAAAGAATTACAAAGAAACCATACTAATTCTGCTCAAATTTAAGGAAGATCAGTTATCATAATTAGATATGCAATTTTCTTTTATTCTTAAACTCTAGTCTCTATGACAACCGTCATTCACACTTTTGTGTTAACTCTTTCCTTTTCCTCAATAAGTTCCAAATATTCTATTATGGTCACAAGCAATGCTACAACACACCTTTTCCTTCTTCCCATTAACTTTACCTTATAGTATTGACTGTCAGCTCCAATAGCTCTGGACATCCCAAAGTCACTGATTTTCACCATGTCTTCACTGACGACTAAAACATTCCTGGCTGCAAGATCACGATGAACAAAGTTCATCTGCTCCAAATACTCCATTCCCTGCAGAGTTACTCAATTCAGTTCACCTTCTTCATTTATTCTCTCTATAATATCTTACATATACTGACCATCATGCCGCAGGGCAAATAATACCTGTGATATTTGCAAGATCATATTCATGACTGTAAGTGGAGTTGTAGACCTATGTATAAATGATTATTATAAATTATATACATGTCACAAAAACCATGAAGGCCATACCTGCTGGATTTATGTGTTATTATGTTGTATATATGCTGGATAAGAGACAATAATTTCCATACACCTGTATGCATAGAGTAGGGTGAAATAATCACATTATCCTTCTAGCTACCATATCTACCTCGTAATAGAGTACCATATTTTTAAGGGTTAACCAGCCAACAAGCATTATAGACAGGGCCCAGCCAAGAAAAAACTGCAATTTTTTCCTGTCAAGGTTTTCTCAGTGGTTCCATCTTCTTGAACCCTTATCCTTTGATATTAGCTTGGGGGCCACCCAGAATTTTGCCTCAAATCCAAGATGGCCGCTAAAATCCAAAATGGTTGTCAAAATTACTGAAATTAGCCTCTTAGCTTTTCCTGTGAAAGTTTTTCCAGTGTTTTTGTCATTCTGAACCTATACCCTTTGAAATTAGCTGGGGGCCTCCTAGGATTTGTCCTCAAAATCAAAGATGGCCGCTCAAAATCCAAAATGGCTGCCAAAATTATTTTAATTTTTATCTTACTTTTTTATCTTAATTTTTCCCCTTCCTGTCAGTGTTTTCTCAATGGTTCCATTATCCGGAACCTATGTCCTTTAAAATTAGCCTCAGGGCTTTGATCCAGACATCCCATATAGAAAGTGTGAAGAATTCATTGACATAATTAAACTGTAAATTGTGGGTATGTGCGTAATGTGTGTGTAATAGAACATGGTGAGTGATAGTTAGTATTTATAGTATCTACAAATTAAACAAAATACAGTTCCAACATTCAGGAATGACAACTACACTGATAATTGACAATTCAAGACACACACATCACCCAGGTACAGTGTATAAACTACTTCAAGACATTCCATAAAACCTCTATTACTACATTTGTCACTCCACCTCTTCCATTAAAGTATGTGCTAACTTGATTTACCTATGGTTTAATTAGTGGTAGTGAATCATTATTGCGATTGCCTGGGTTCAAAGTTATCTGTTCTTCATTGACATCAGCAGAAGGGACACAGGCAAAGATGATTGTGGAATATCTCATGGACGTTTCAGCGATGTTGAGTCTAATAAGTGCAGTCAGGGAGAAATGCATCGAAAGACACCTAGCAGCAGAATGGGCCTTAATTCCAAAATGCTTCGCCTTTGGGCATATCAACTATGCCAGATACCTTACATTCCAGCAGGTCAAATTCCAAGACATCAAGGTGAATAACAAAGAAGCATGGGATGATCTGGCCCAAAATGGGTTCGGCGTATCATTGTCTGGTGAGCCCTTCTCTACAATCCATGGGTATCTGATAACTGAGTCCACAATCAACCAAGAAGTGAAGGTCAGAGGTGGTCCAATCAAGGTGGATACAGTACTAATGAAAGCACAACAGTAACATTCATCAAGACCAGTCATATCATGGCTAAGCTCAGAGTTACGCTGAAGGAAAGGCTAAATATCCTCACCTCCTCAGCCCACAAGGAGACCACCATAGGGACTAGAACACAGCATCAAAATATGGTTCATAATCTAGCTTCAGCTTGACAAATACTTCAACCCTTTCCTGAATGGTCCTGCTCATCATAATGAAGACTGGTGTGGAAATCCATTGTAATGTTGTAAGAGGATTGATGTCATTCACGGAAGCCGGAGAGCACAAATTCAAAGAATTTGTTGACTTGAGACTCAGAGCAACAGGGGAAGAGTGAGTCAATTTTTTCACCAAGATTACCAGGCTCAACATCAAAACTGGGATGGAGAAGGCCAAAAAAGACCTAAAAGTTGTTAATATCCTCAAAGAAGACAGACAGACTTTTGGTTTACTGAGGAAAAGCAACATCTCCAGATGAGGTACATTGATATCCCTTGACTACTGTTCCACTAGCTCTAGCCACACCAGAGAGAGATTTGAGACAAGGTTCAAAGGCAGCATTGAGAAACTACCTTATAGAAGAGTCTAAATCAGTGCTTGAGAAACCACCACTTGCGGGAAATTGGCTTATTGACGGAATGGCTGCTGTGAAATCTGTTACTGCTCAGCAAACTTGGAGAGAATATGCAGAAGCCCTGTTAAAATTTTGCTTGCCAGCATGTGACTCCAAACCTCAGCAGTTGGGAATCATATTTGATTCACACAGTACAGCCACAACAAAGGAACTCACTCAACGTCGGCATGGTACATCTGGAAGAAGAACTCACATCCCATACTCTGAACAGAGTATGCTTAAGGGGAAAGATTGGGATTCATTTCTGAGAAACTCAGCAAACAAGACAGAGCTCATTCGATTTCTGGTTGATTACTACAAGACTGATGCTGTGAGATCCAAGCTGAAAGTTCCACTGACATTAACAGTGGAACACCTGGTTAATAACGCAGCTAAAGATCGAGATGCTTGACTCCTGCAACCACCATGAAGCTGACACAAGGCTCATCCTCCAGGCCTTAAAGTCAAAAGATCCCATAATTGTCAGGGCTACAGATACAGATGTCTTGATTCTCCTGACATAATTATGCCTATTCTGTCAGTAAACCATTACAAGACTGGCTGATCAAGATTGACCATGAGAGGTATGTTAGTTTGAAAGCCGATTTGGTGAAAAGATGTGTCAAGTTCTTCCTGCCTTTCACAGCATCACTGGGTGTGATACAACCTCTTATCCATTCGGTGTTGGTAAAGTAAAACCACTGAAGAAGATGGAGAAACTGGGAACATACCATCTCCTCTTGCATCTCGGCACATCACTCACTTCAATCGAAGACCTCACTGATGCTAAGAGTTTCTTCAGAACTTGTATGTATGCTGGAAGTGAACATGAAGAGTTTGCGAGAACAAGGATCAGAATGTACGACAAGCAGAAAGTGAAATTCAGTTCAAGTATCTTGCCAGATGAGAATAGCACCAATGAACACCTCAAGAGAAGCAAGCTTTGATTTGGTATCAATGTCTGAAGCAAGATATTGAGTATCCTTCTATCAAAGACAGGGGTTGGGAAGATACGGAAGATGGTATTAGGCCAATATGGTTCACCTGCCCGCAATTCCCACCCAGCCTCACAGTGATGAGCAGAAGAACAAGGTTAACAGCAGGTAAATCATATAGCAGAGTTACATAATATTGTGCATTTGCTGTATCAGACTTGTTGTTTATACAATTCACAGCCTATATATTTGATAAAGCATTCTGATTATATCAATTATGATGCAGATATTGAGGCATGGAACAGCTTCCAAAGAAGAAGAGAAAATTGAGACACAGCCATAGTGGTTAGTACAAAGGAGAGCTGACAGCTCAGGAGAGGATGAGATTACTGTAAGTGACATTGTGAGCTGTGGTCTACCTCTTCTGGCAGTAGTATTGGAGCAGTCCACTCATCTGACTCACAGACAGACAGTGATTTGGATACTTGCGAATGAACAGTATCTCTGGATTTCTTGTTTCTATCGCTCATTTTGTTGGTGAATGGATTTCCAGACATGTGGTACATGATTGTTATAGTTTCTCGGCCTGTTTTGAGCAAAATTAGCATATTTCATGATAACAAAGCTCAAATAAGTATTATAGACCTAAAAATTGGCTTCCAGTGCCATGTAAACCCCATATTAAACAAAAAGTTAATGATGGGGGAATGAATACCTTAGTAATGTAATTTTGGCGGCCATTTTGGATTTTGCGGCCATCTTGGATTTGAGGCAAAATTTAGGGTGGCCAAGCTAATATCAAAGGGTATATGTTCAAGATGATGGAACCACTGAGAAAACCTTGACAGGAAAAAATGGCAGTTTTTCCTTGGCTGGGCCCTGTCTATTACTATATAACATCATCAATGGCTTCTCAGGGGGGTAATTTCTGGGGGGGCTGGGGGGGCCCCCAACTTTTGGCCAAAACAAGTTTTCTAAGGGAGTTTTCGCAAGCTGTTGAAGTTGTTGACTAACAAGTTATAGCACATTCATAATTGTAATTGGTGTGAAATATGCTAGATAGAACAACACCATAGAACAACACCATAATATTGGTTAAAAAAACAACTTTGTTCCCTAATCGGTTCAATACATGTGACCAGTTAGTATATGTCAGGAATAACAGCCTGACAACTCAACCACCAAACAAGCCTCAGACCATACCATGGAACTAACACTTTAGGTGTGAGGATCATTTTAGCTGTTAGGATCATTTTGACATTTATATAGTTCATGTATTTCATTGGTTCATTTTGATTTTGCCATGACAGCAGTGGAATGCCTATATAAGTAAGCTCTCCACTGCCTTATGTTGAGTTCTGCTATAAACCTAATGTGCTGTTAATCATTATTCGGAACACTAAGCAATATAAGAGTGAACCCTTACAGTGTAGCAGGCCATATATTGAGAAATTAGCTAGTGCTGCTGCAGAGTGAATCATGCCTAAAAGACAAGCCTCCTTGTTAAGTTTTTGTCAAAGTCCAACTAAGAGACAAAGAGAGTCTCAGGAGAAGGGTGATAATCAAGCCAAAGGATCTGATAGCCAAGATGTACAGGTTGAAGAAAACCCAGAAGAATCTGAACAGGTACGTCTGTCATAATCCATCACATGATAACAATATTAAGCCTCTCAATTTTTATGTGGCATCTCAGCCTCTGATGTCAGTGAATCCTTATTAAACAATCATATATTGACAGACCCTGTTGTTCAGTTGTAGTTGTTTTTGCAAAATTAGACTTTGACTCAAGCTACAAGTACTTTTGATATCTCTCAGGAGCAGCAACAAGAAGCCAGTAGAATATCCCTGACTCTGGATACCCTTCCTCAAGTTCCCTACCAGCCAATCAACATCAAATACCCTAAAAGCAAGATGGGTCATCAACGAGCATTACAACCAGCCTGGTACTCGCAATTTTCATGGCTGCATTCTCTTCCAATTTCAGACACTATTATTTGCCACACTTGTAGCACAGCCAATTCGAAGGGACTGCTTAAGCTGGATACAAGATCTGAAACCTCCTTCTTGTCTGATGGGTTCAGAAATTGGAAAAATGCTCTGTGTAAAAACAAGGGTTTCCATAAGCACGAAAGCTCGCTATGTCACAAGCATGCAGTTGCTATGTTAACTCAACCTCGTCATATTGATGAGCAGCTGAAAGGAGCAGCTTAAGAGTCAGAAAGAGAAAAATAGGAACTGCCTCCTGAAAATCATTCAAAGTGTATCCTATCTTGCCCGCCAGGGCATTGCCCTTCGTAAGGGCAAGCAAGAGGAGGAGTCAAATTTCAAGCAACTCCTCCTTCTGTGAGCTGAAGATGATAAAGTGCTTCGTAAATGGATTGAAAAGTCTTACGACAAGCATATCAGTCCAGATGCTCATAATGAAATCTTACAAATCATGGCTCTAAAAGTGCTTCATAGAGCAGCTGAATCTGGATGTTACAGTATCTTGGCTGATGAGAGTACAGATGCGAGCAACATTGAACAACTTGTGATTTGCATACGTTGGGTGAATGAGATGACAGTACGTGAGGAATATATTGGTCTGTTGTCAGTTTCTCAGACCAATGCAGACACAATTGCTGCTTGCATAAAAGATGTGCTGCTACGCATGACTCTCAAAATTCAAGATGCCCGTGGGCAATGTTATGACGGATGTTCGACCATGACTGGAACAAAAAATGGGGTTGCTGCACAAATCAAGAAACTGAATGAAAAATGTCTGCTAACACACTGCTATTGCCACTCGCTTAATCTTGCTGTCGGGGATACAATAAAAAATATTTCCCTGTTGAAAGACATGCTTGATGTGGCTTATGAAATTACTAAATTAATAAAGAAGAGTCCAAAAAGAGAGGCAGTATTCCGCAGAAAGCAATCAGAAATTCTGGGGCAAATGGAACATGATCTCCATGTAGACAATATTGACTCACCAACTCTGAAAATCCTCTGCCCAACAAGGTGGACTGTTTGAGCAGCATCACTGAGTGCTATTCTGAAATATTATGGCACTCTCATGATCCTATGGGACTGGGCATGTCAAAGACTCTGAAATGAAGGCAAGAATAATTGGAGTGGAGACTAAAATGCAAACTTTTAGTTTCTTCTATGGTCTTCAGCTTGCCATTGTAGTACTTTCACATTCAGATAACCTTAGCACTTGCCTTCAGAGGGCAGAGCTATGTGCAGTGGATGCTCAAGTGAATGCCAAGCTATCTGTCACTGTCCTACGAGGAATACGATCAGACAGGGATGCAAGCCTCCATTGAACAAAAGTAACTCAAGCTGCTGTGAAGTTGGAACTAAAAGAGCCTTCACTTCCACGTCACCATAAGATGCCATCAAGGTATAGTGAGGGTAATGCTCAACATGAGCCAATGTAGAGAACTTTTACGGCTAAATCTATTTTGAGGCTGTGGACACTGTAGCTAGCTGCATTGAAGAGCTTTTTAATCAGAAGGACTACACCACATATGCAACCTGTGAGAAGGTCCTAGTGAAAGGAACATTGGGTCACAAAATGTTGACGACACTGAGTTTGACCCTGATACCTTAAGAATCCAGCTATCTATAATGGCAGAGTCCTATCGCAGTTTTAGTCAAGATGGTGGTGGTGATACATTGCTGATTTCCTCAAAAAGAACAAAAGCATCTGGCCCCTCATACCAGAGGTCATGTCAAGGTTGTTCTGTTTATGCCGGCAACTAAAGCTCTGAACGAGCCTTCAGTGCGCTGAGAAAGGTGAAGTCTTGCCTTCGTACAACAATGTCGAACAACCGCCTCAATCATCTCATGACATGCACAGTGCATAAAGAGCTGGTGAAGGAACTGAGCCTCAAGGAAGTGACAAATGACTTTGTGGATAGAGTAGAGAGGCGCTCATCCATCTTCGGCCACTTTTCCATTTCTTAGTAGATGTGAATGATAGTCTCTTTCTCTCTCTTAGATGTTAGTGCTAGTATACTGTTTGTCATCAGGTTATGTTATGTGTTCGGGTGATTACTAAATTGAAAATATTTTCAATGCTAATTTACCCCAGTCTGTAGTTCTAATTACACCTATTTTTCAAAATATCCTGGATGAGTATCTAGAGACTCCCCTAGAGACTCCCCTAGAGTAAGCAGCTTTAATACTGCTTTTGGCCACCCTAACTTTCATATGGAAATTATCCCCCTGCTTCTGCCAGATGCCCACTATCTCATCGACCATGTGGAGTGGAAACACAAACCTGCTTTTTTAACTTTGTAATATGGTAGCTAGATGACCTATACCATGTTGAAAAACCACTTAATTATTGGCAACTGGTAACTAACTGAAGTGTTCCAGAGGGAAATATTTAGTAGAACAGTACCAGCACCTTTGGACCATAAACCTCACTATTTAATATTCATGAATTCTATTCTAACCACTAGAAATACTTAAATGCACAGAAATATCCCTTTATACAATATTTAATCCAAGCACTCACGAGTTCTTCTTCAGGAACTTGTGGAGTGGACCCAGAGAGGCAATCTCCATTATTAATCGTATAGGCTCACTAACACATATCCCTGGGGAGTAAAGATGAAATAGCAAACATTATAGTTAAGAACTGAAGAAAGTTTGTAAACATTTTCTGCTTGCCAACTCATTTCAGTAGCATGTGTGTTTGGAAATTTTATATCAATTAGCTGACAATAATTATTGGTATTATGGTATTAATAGCAGAACTCCACACAGAATGAATTATCACTGCAATAGTATGCATGCAAAATAATCAATTTATCAGTTACCACAATGCTATCCACAACTGCTTCTTTTTGACATATACATTTTAAGGATGGGATATATAGAGGGAGCAGAGAAGCAATTTCTCTGGAGACACTTCCATAACACTTTGAGAAATAGTATGGAACCTAGTGCCCAGTAAAGAAGCAATCAGAAATTCCAGTATCTACAGTATCTATCCTTCATCAATTTTTAAAGAATAGTATTGTCTAAGCAAATACATGCACATACCATAGAGTTTAACTACATTGGGATGGTTGACACTGGCCATTGCATCAGCTTCACGTAGAATCTCAGCCTAAAATAATGGAAGAAGGTATAGAAGCTAACTGAAATCCATTATTCTTAATAGCATTTCAAGTTCTGAAAATACTATTACATGGAATATATTCTATCCATGAGTCCAATTGTATATAACTAACAGTTTAAAAAGTTGAAAAACTTCTCTTAAATATTATGGAATTTTCTATTCTCTCAACTTTAACACATAGTTCATATATATATCATACACACGCACATAGTTCATAATTATATATATCTTACATACATTATTTTAACACATAGTTCATACATACATACATAGCTATATCATACATACATTATTTTTTACAAATAGTTAATACATAATTATAATTATGTTTCAAACGAGATATACACATTATTTTTCATACAAACATATTTCGAAATGCACATATTTTATTTTGTGCAATCTCATTCACACAGGCATATTTTAATACACACATTTAAAACATATATGCACCCATATTCTACATTCTACGTATTATTTCACAAATTTACTTCTTACACACATATTTCATACGCACACATTTCATAAATACCGGTATATTCATTATATATTTAATCACAGAAAATCATGCAAATAGAACTGAAAGGACCAAGATATTGTTAAAAAATTAGTTTCGCCTGCAGAGCACTTTCATATTTGAATCCACCCTCAAAAATGACATCATGTACCTATAGTAATCAGAGGGGTTGGGAGTAAACTGAAAACAAGTCTTCCTAGTGAACATTGCTCATTCTTGCTATGATAGGGGTTAGGCCAATAGAGCTCACTTGCTACTAACTATGGTAATATATAGTCCTGGTTAATGTGCAGACTTGACTAATTGGGTATCATAATTAATCTGGGAGGGAGAAAAGGAGGGGATTTTTGAAGGATTGGTTTTGCTAGGCCACTAGTAATCCAAAAGTGATATCATTATTACAAGGCTCTAAACTTTTATATATGCTAACACATTGGTTAAATGTTACTTCAAGATCTGTGTACAGAAATCGGGAAGCACTAAAAGTGTGGATCAAATAATTGCATATCTTAGGTGTTAAAGTTTACTTTTGTAATTTTAGTATTGATAACTTTTAGCTATAGCCTATGGTCAGAACAATAATGTTAAAAAGTGCAAATGAACTTGGTATTATTTGCATTAATAGTTTAATTGTATGAACTGCAGTTCAAAAATAGTACTCCATTGACCTTACCCCACCTACTAATCATACATAGCACCTAGCTATTAGATAGCACTTGTTATGACAAGTATTTTTTTTAAAGAGATTATCTCTAAGATCACTCAGGAGAGCTAGCAATTTATCCTCATTGAGGTTATTCATGATCTTGACTTCTGTTGCTTTTCGAGTTAATATTAATTAACAGGAGTTCTTGTATTTTTCTTGAATGTAAAATAAACATAGTTGTAAAATAAAACTTAACTGGTTTATGTATGATTCTATTCTGTAGTGAGCTTTCAATGGTGTAGGGTTTTTTATTACTTTTTGGTTTGGTAGTTGATCAACTGGCTTGAGAGATTTGATGGCACACTTCACTTCAGGCCCACCATTCTTGGGCTTGTAGATGCCTGCCTTCACTGTACCAAAGCTTCCAGCACCTAAGGAATGTTAAAGGATCTATAATTAAAATACTAGCAAGATAAAAAGCATCGACACACCCAAATCTCCTTGTTCGAATATCTCAGACTCATCAATCCGCAGAGGTCCATGTCTAACTTCAGACTCCATAGGACGGAATATATTGACCGGACACACACCTCCAAGAGAGCGGAGCAACCCATCAGGTGACCTGGAGTAATGGTCCACCACCTGCAACAAGTTCTCAAACTTACGGCCATTCTCTATGGACAGTTGCCCAAGCATATTCATATCCAGAAGGTAGTGAAAGATCTGTCCATTATGGCAGAGGCACAGGGCAAAGCTATTCACCTGCAAAACAATTTATAAACCAAGGGGAACAAAGTTGTTGTGGAATAGTAAAATCTGTATGTTGGAAAACTTGTCTCATTGCAAATATAAAAATAAATAAATAAATATAACAATAAACAATAATAATAAGACCAATCAGAGACTACATACCTCCAACACTGTCAACAATTCTTTATATATATAATTATTCTGATTAGTTTGGGATTTTTTTCTGTTGTAAAATAATTTTCATGGGTGGAGTCAACTACGAAAATATATCTCACAAATTATTTATGAGAATGTGTATTTAGAGTGATTTCTTATGTATATATAGGAAAAGAGCACATACTCATGTCCGTGTACCTCTTGATAGCTCTATCTAGGTGTGCCATCACTGTCAGAGCAGAAGTTAATTTAATTTAATTAAGTGAGCTCTAAAATTGCTAATGTAGTTCTTTGTTGCTTGCTGTATAATTTGTGAGCTATTGTTTGCCAACTCGAAATTCACATAATGTGTTGTTGCCGTTTCTAGTGACTTGAACCATAATAACAACAATAACAACAACTACAACAACAACAACAATAATAATTATTATTAATAAGGAAGTAAGGTAGTAAATAACAGATGGATAGATGGGTAGATAGATAATGGCAAAAGAGATAGAGATATAAACAGAGAGATAAATAAATTAATTCCGTAAATATAAAATTTAAAAATAAATAAAAATAATTAGTTAAAAAAATTTAATTAAAAATGGATCAAAAACAAAAATAAAAAACAAACATGATGCTATAGCTTAATCAGGAGAATATAATCAGCTAAACCAAGTTCTCATGTGGAATCTTGGAACGGATTTCTGTTTACAAACTAGCTTTGCAATTATCCATTCTTGCTATATAACAACTACAATTGACCAGACTTAGAAAGGTTCAGGTATAAATGCTCCTTGGCACGGATTTTCTTTAGCTTTTTTTCATTCTTTAAAATTACTATATTTAATGGACAAAGTAATTAATCCCGGGGCAACAATTAAAATAGTAGGGAATCAGTGCTATTGTATTCAGATTATGGACCAGAAACTATAGACTATATGATTCCGACCTCTGATTTAAAAGAAGGAGAGCAAAGGTTATTAGAGGTATAGTAAAAGCCCCAGGAGAGGATGACAGATTGTGATGTAATTGCCTGTAAATGATAGTAGAAGAGTTGATATCAATTGCACACCTCCTGCTGGTGAGTTGATCTCTAAATTGCCATTGCAGTAAGTTATTGAAGATGAATATATGTGTGTGTGAGGGGGGGGGGGGGGGGGGGGGGGGGGTGATATTGTTAGAACCATTAGTGTCATCCCTAGTAATCCCTCTGTGTCAGCATAACACTTCCCAAAACTTCCCAAGTAGCACTGTGTGTTAAACATGACTGACATGCCAGTCTCGTCTTCAAACCAATATGGTCCAATGACCCCCATGCTTTGAGATGGCAACCCATGCTATACATATTAATGTCCTTTACAAAAGTTCTTCAGGTGGGTCTGTACCCATGTTATTCTTCAAGTTTACAAGTTTACATGGCCAGAGAGAAGAAAATGGGCTTCATCTGGGAAACCACCTAGGAAATCTGAATCCTTATCAATCTTGCCACAAAACTTTTGACACAAAATAATGAAAGTCTCCTTGAGAAAGTTTGCCTATCCTGTAAGAATACAACTGCAGGATCCTTGTATTGTATTTTTTGGAAGGACTCTTGAGGAATGGCTGCATTATTGTAGTAAAAAAATATCGGATTGCCACCAACTGAACTATATCAATATTCCTGACTCATTGGTTGTCAAGAATGTGTTCCCCTTATGCCTTGGGAATTTAGGTTTAAGACTTCACAGTGCTCCCTGAATTTCTGAACCGCTCTATGAATGAGTCTTTAGTCTGGATAATGACGACATTGAAATTCTCTGTGAAAGCAAGCTCGCACTGCAACGAAAGATTTTGTCTCTCTATGGAAAATGTTTTTTCTCGGAACAGTCCAAGGCATCTTCTTAAAATATTCTACACTCTTACGCTGACAATCTTATGTACAATCCCCCCAAAATCAAACGGATAACATCATTATTTTTAAAGATTCTGTGGGTGACATTTATGTGGTCACCCTGTGGTAGAGCACAGGTAACTCCTCCATGTCTGTGAGCTTCAAAACACTTTCTAACTTTCCCAACAATTATATATCTAACATGTGAAAGATGCCAGCGCAAGAATTGTTCTCTTCTTTTGCTAACAATCAAGTAGCGGCACAGCATATTCTTGATAGCTATCATAGATGGAAAAAAATATCCTCTATGACCAAAATATATTCTATGGCCCACTATACAGAGATACAGGCAGGTAACTAGATAGTCGAGAAAAAATGAGCCCAATTAGGTACCTGTGTGCGCTCACGAACAAGAAAGAGTCCATCTTTAACCCCGTAGTTCCTCATTCTTTGCTCGCATTCCTCACGACTTATAGCACCATGAAACCAGAGCTGCTTGCGGTGAAGAATACCTCCAACCAGCTGCTCAAATGCACATTTTCTCTTACATAGAGCAGCAGTCACTTGGTTCTCCTGTTATAAGCAAAAGCCGTGACATATAACATGGTAATTGTGATTGGTAGTCGGTCTCTTAATCATCCACAGCTGAAGAGAAACTACAGAATAAATATGGTACCACATTTGAAACACACCCTTGTCATAATTTATACATAAAAATATAATTCTTTATACTTGCTATACATTCCCTTTGGTAAAACATAGTAGTCTCAAGTTTCAGTGTACTATTTTAAAGAGAAAATAAGTTCTGCATCAAATCATGCAAAATAAAGTTTTCCCTGTGCACCCTTTATTGTCAATATTTCAGCTTTAAAAGGTTTGAAACAATTATTGCTTTAGTTAATATAACATGGTATGCTAAGGACAGCTTCTCATGTCCAATTCATAGTGGTGTGTCAGCTTTAACAGAGTCCATATAGGAAGGAGTATCATTACTAAAGTGGAATTTACCTCTATTATTTATTAGGCATTGCAAGAATAGGTGAGATCAATAGGGACATGATGACCAGAGACTCGTAGAGAAGAATACCATTTTTTAATGGGTAATAACTAACTTGTATATAAGCTAAGGTAATGATGGTGTGTTTTAATTCAATTTCTGAACAAGTGAGGCCAGGAGAGTTGACTAAGCATGTGGAGGATAGAATTAGCTCAGCTGTGAGTAATTTTAGAATCACTGCTTGCTGTGACGAGATATGTCCTATGCTGCACTTGCTGGTGTAGGCTTGGCAAGGTTCTTCAGTTCATCACACAATTTTCTAGTAATAATTTTTTCAATACTTGGCATTTGAATTTTTCCGCCAGTTGTATTACAAATAGTAAGCAGAAAGTGCGCTAAAGCATGACAGAGCAAGTACCTTCTGTAACATATGAAATATAGCTAATCTTCTTTAACTATTTACACGATATCCCAATAGTAGAGCAACTTCAACCATTGTCTTTTGCATCTCCTCATGTGTGATAAAACGGTAGCCTTGTGGAGGTTGTCCTTGCTTTCTCTGACATGGGAACTTGAGAGTGGTAAGCAGACCGTCGATGTGACACATGTAGTACTGCACTAGTTCTAGTGGACCATCAAATTTGGAACCATCCTGAATAGCGACAGTTCCATCTTCATGTCTAGACAAAATGTAGTGGTACTTCATTTTCTGAGAGGGAAAAATAAATGTCAAATTATATAAAAATATTAGAGAAACCAACTAGCTTTTGAAAATGTTTTATTTTCATGCAACATTATATGGTAAGCCCATTATGTAGCTCTTTACACTACTTTTAAGAATGTCTTATTCACAACTGACAATATTTTGAAACATGTTGATTTGTCAACAGAACTAATATCGGAACCTTGTGTGTGGCTACAGTAAAACCTCTGAAGAAATGACATATTGAGGCCAGACGATTTGTCCCTTAGAGACTCTTCTCAGAGGTTTTCACTTAACCTTATTGCACCTCCACAAGTACACCTTCTGAATGCTGTTTATGTCATATATGAACTTAATTTCAGCTGAAAATAAATAATGATGTAGCTATGTAATTAAACAAAGTCCAACAGTGAAGTCTGCCTGGCTGCTGCCAATTGCAGTATGGCCACTTTGGAGCCAATTTCCAGGACTTCTTCTAGGAACCCTCTTCTTTCTAAGAATCCCTGGATATCCTTTAATGATAGAATGGCCTCCTTAAAACTCTTCACTTTAGGGGGTGCATCATCAATCTCTCTTATTCCTTCTACATCATCTTCATCACCTTCGTCATCTTCATTTCTCTGTCCAAGATGGAATTAAAAGGTTTCTTCCCAGCTGTCAGTATACATGTCTTTACAAACTGGAAAATCATTATCCCCTTCACGTACTCTTCTAGAGTACAACTGTCCTCATCCCTCATTGCTTGGACAAAGTGGCACACATTGATCTGCTGTTAAGAAAGGGTCTTCCTCCTGCTCTTCGCCAAAGCCATGTGTGACAGCATTCATAGCAGAATCCAAGACACCAGCCCTTTGAAAACACTTAGAGGTTGTTTCTGCTTTAATCATTGACCAAGCCTTGGCTACCCACTTAATTGCAACAAGAATGTTCACCGGTTATGTCACATCAGTGGAAGTGTTACACTCATCAATCTTTGACAAGACGTACTTCAAAAGGTGACGGTAATCCTAGGAATTTTGAATTATTCTAAGATCCAGATGCTGAAGTTTCGAGGTTGTATTAGGTGGTAGAAAACATGCTCTGATGTTACTAAATTTTGTCTTTAAATTCTCTGGATGGCAACCTGAATTATCCAATTGCTTATTACAAAAACCAGTGATTTAGTTTTGTAAAATAAATTCCATTATTTCTCCAGACATCCATGCTTTCTTCTGGCTGAAATAAATTAAACGTAAGACTGCTTTATCAAATCTTTTCAAGCAATGTTGATTTTTGGATTTCCATATTACCCACAGGTTTTTTCCCCCATAGGATGCAGTTACAAACAAAGTACTTGGCTTACTTTACGCGCCTCCTTGCACTCCTTTTCCCTTACCCCAAGACATGATCAGGTAAAACTTTCCAAAAAATGCCCATCTAATCCATATTCCAGATGTTCCAGAAGTCTCGCCAGGAGTCAACTGTTACTCCCTGAATCTCCAATTCTCCATTAACTTTTAATTGTCTGCTGTTAAATCTTGTCTTCCATTTCTCTATATAGGCCGCTATTAGATCCCTTGAAATTGTGCATCCCAAGGCATGCAGCTATTCTCCTCAGCCATTGCAGCTAGTTGTGACCCCATAGGGAAAATATGTTTTGAGCAAGCGAAGGTGTACCACTCATACAATGTTTTATTAATTTAGCTATACTCTGAAACATGAGATAACTTCATGGTGTGGATCCTACTACCTGAGGCATTGGACTTGTACAGAGAGAGAATACATGCAGGGGCGGATCCAGGATTTAAAAAGGCTAATATGCAACACATTGTCTGGAAAGTCGCCACGTGTGCCAAATAATTGTTGCAAAATAAGATGCATGCCAAAACTTGACAGGTTTTAGAAGTACAATGAAGTATTATATATAGACTCAAAATATTATGAAGGTAAAGTACAAAAATTATCGAGTCACAGCAACATGCGTCAGGATGACATCGAGCAAATTCCTTGACAACTTCTTCAGGAGTAAGTAAGGTCTATATCCTAATGATGGTAGAGCATTACTAACCCATTCAGTCTTTCTTGCTCCATGGTGCTACGAAGTGGTCTTTTTATCAATCTTAGCATGCTAATAGACCGTTCACATTTGCAGCTGGTAATAGGAAGTAAGGCCATGATGTGCAGAAGTATGTAAATGTTTGGGGGGAAATCCTTGTCTGTATGTTGTAGGGCCTTTTGGGGGGTATCTAGCTCAGAGGCTAGCTGAGTCTGACTTTCCCACTTTTGTTTCCACATGTCAAACTCAAAATCAAATGCTGATGGAAGTGGTAAATCATCTTCATAGAACCCCAAAAGAGAATCAAATGAGTGTGTCACTGTGGATGCTCCACTAGTGTTTGCTGAAGGAAGTAATAGCATGAACTCAGCAATATGAGATGAAGCTTCATCAAACCTGGTGTCAAGCTCAGTGATCAGTGGTCCAGCAAGGGAATTGTGAGATTTAGACAGAAATAATCACTGCAATTCTGGGTCTGGATATTTGGATGATGTTGCTGTCTATTAGCTCTGGAGTCTTCCACACCAGCACTTCCAGCCATTTTAAGCACTCTTATGTCCTATGTAGATTCGCCTATGAAATTAATTCAGATTTGACCTTGACCCATGAAGAACACTCTTTACATTCTTCACTTCATGATAGGCATATTCTACATCCACATAAGGCCCCTCTTCACACTCAGCTCTCGAGTATAAGCTAGAATAATGTGTAGCTTCCAAAGCCACAATAAAAGAAAACTGAGACAGAGCCAGTTGGAGTGATTGAGCTTCAGATTGGGAATCTCGATTCCACTCGGTTACTGAACAGTTAGCAATAACTTCTAGTCAACTAACTATTGGCAATAGCAAGTCATAAAAAATTTGGAAGGCTTCATGATGCTCTATTCATCTGGTTCTGCACATCTCTTTAAATTGTTTCCCACCATCCATGAATTTATTTTGCTCCAATTGGGACGTTTTTGATCATTTTGATAGGGCTAGTGCTAGGGCAAGGGCTATGGTAAAAAACAAATACTGGAAGGAAAAAATCACATTAACCTGGATCCGCCTCTGACATGCTTTGTTCTATCAATTTCAGTCTTCCCACAGTCAAAATATTCTCCTAGGTTCTTATATTCATACATGGACTCCTTTCAACCACCTTGATATATAGATTCCACTTTCTTCATTAATGTCAAATATTCCACTTTGGCATCATAGGTGGCTTGTTATAGCTGCTTCAAAACTACATGAGAATCGAGTCACCTGCTTAGCCACCAGCATGCCCATGCACATGAAGCATACAATATTATTCTTTGTTTTGGATTTGCAGCTAGAGATAAATGCCAAGTCAAGTTGTGGCTGGAGACATTAGATTCAATTGTATGTGAAGGGCTATCATGCTTACATGAACATTTGGAATCCACGTATAGGACAGACATTGCTTTTGAAGTGAGAGCCAACTAACAGACATGGTATACATGCAGTGACCATTTACAAAGATGATGTTATTGTAGGCCATGTCCCCTATAACTATCAGCTTTCTTGTGAAGAGAAGTGAACAAATCTTCTGCTGAAGTGATAGGGGAGAAAGTCAACAGACGAGCAGAGACTATGTCAGGAAATGTTGCCCTAATCGATGGAAGCACCCCTCAAGAATATGCGATTTCAGAGTTTTTCCTGAAAACACTATAAAACATCCTAATTGTAGCATAACAGAGTTAAAAAGGGGAGATTTCTCACCAAAGGCAGTTTTCTGTCATTTAAGGAGCAGAAACAATGTTGAAAAGTAAGCTATTTTTTCCATTTTGACAAGAATGAGAGATTTCAGACATGTTTTCCTCAAACGCTCCAATACATCCTAATTGGAGAAAAATAGAGCTTATTTCGGTTAAAAAGGGGAGATTTCTCACCAAATGTCATTTAAAGGGTATAGACAGGGCCCAGCCAAGGAAAAACTGCCATTTTTTCCTGTCAAGGTTTTCTCAGTGGTTCCATCTCCTGAATATATACCCTTTGATATTAGCTTGGGGGCCACTCTAAATTTTGCCTCAAATCCAAGATGGCCGCAAAATCCAAAATGGCCGCCAAAATTACATTACCATTCCCCCATCATTAACTTTTTGTTTAATATGGGGTTTACATTGCACTGGAAGCCAATTTTTAGGTCTATAATACTTATATGAGCTTTGTTATCATGAAATACGCTAATTTTGCTCAAAACAGGCCGAGAAACCATAACAATCATGTACCACATGTCTGGAAATCCATTCACCAACAAAATGAGCGATAGAAACAAGAAATCCAGAGATACTGTTCATTCGCAAGCATCCAAATCACTGTCCGTCTGTGAGTCAGATGAGTGGACTGCTCCAATACTACTGCCAGAAGAGGTAGCCCACAGCTCACAATGTCACTTACAGTAATCTCATCCTCTCCTGAGCTGTCAGCTCCCCTTTGTACTAACTATTATGGCTGTGTCTCAATTTTTTCTTCTTCTTTGGAAGCTGTTCCATGCCTCAATATCTGCATCATAATTGATGTCACCTGTATAATCAGAATGCCTTATCAAATATATAGGCTGTGAATTGTATTACTTATAAACAACAAGTCTGATACAGCTAATGCACAATATTATGTAACTCTGCTATATGATTTATCTGCTGTTAACCTTGTTATTCTGCTCGTCACTGTGAAGGCTAGGTGGGAATTGCGGGCAGGTGAACCATATTGGCCAAATACCATCTTCCGTATCTTCCCAACCCCTGTCTTTGATAGAAGGATACTCAATATCTTGCTTCAGACATTGATAACAAATCAAAGCTTGCTTCTCTTAAGGTGTTCATTGGTGCTATTCTCATCTGGCAAGATACTTGAACTGAATTTCACTTTCTGCTTGTCGTACATTCTGATCCTTGTTCTCGCAAACTCTTCATGTTCACTTCCAGCATACATACAAGTTCTGAAGAAACTCTTAGCATCAGTGAGGTCTTCGATTGAAGTGAGTGATGTGCCGAGATGCGAGAGGAGATGGTATGTTCCCAGTTTCTCCATCTTCTTCAGTGGTTTTACTTTACCAACACCGAATGGATAAGAGGTTGTATCACACCCAGTGATGCTGTGAAAGGCAGGAAGAACTTGACACATCTTTTCACCAAATCGGCTTTCAAACTAACATACCTCTCATGGTCAATCTTGATCAGCCAGTCTTGTAATGGTTTACTGACAGAACAGGCATAATTATGTCAGGAGAATCAAGACATCTGTATCTGTAGCCCTGACAATTACGGGATCTTTTGACTTTAAGGCCTGGAGGATGAGCCTTGTGTCAGCTTCATGGTGGTTGCAGGAGTCAAGCATCTCGATCTTTAGCTGCGTTATTAACCAGGTGTTCCACTGTTAATGTCAGTGGAACTTTCAGCTTGGATCTCACAGCATCAGTCTTGTAGTAATCAACCAGAAATCGAATGAGCTCTGTCTTGTTTGCTGAGTTTCTCAGAAATGAATCCCAATCTTTCCCCTTAAGCATACTCTGTTCAGAGTATGGGATGTGAGTTCTTCTTCCAGATGTACCATGCCGACGTTGAGTGAGTTCCTTTGTTGTGGCTGTACTGTGTGAATCAAATATGATTCCCAACTGCTGAGGTTTGGAGTCACATGCTGGCAAGCAAAATTTTAACAGGGCTTCTGCATATTCTCTCCAAGTTTGCTGAGCAGTAACATATTTCACAGCAGCCATTCCGTCAATAAGCCAATTTCCCGCAAGTGGTGGTTTCTCAAGCACTGATTTAGACTCTTCTATAAGGTAGTTTCTCAATGCTGCCTTTGAACCTTGTCTCAAATCTCTCTCTGGTGTGGCTAGAGCTAGTGGAACAGTAGTCAAGGGATATCAATGTACCTCATCTGGAGATGTTGCTTTTCCTCAGTAAACCAAAAGTCTGTCTGTCTTCTTTGAGGATATTAACAACTTTTAGGTCTTTTTTGGCCTTCTCCATCCCAGTTTTGATGTTGAGCCTGGTAATCTTGGTGAAAAAATTGACTCACTCTTCCCCTGTTGCTCTGAGTCTCAAGTCAACAAATTCTTTGAATTTGTGCTCTCCGGCTTCCGTGAATGACATCAATCCTCTTACAACATTACAATGGATTTCCACACCAGTCTTCATTATGATGAGCAGGACCATTCAGGAAAGGGTTGAAGTATTTGTCAAGCTGAAGCTAGATTATGAACCATATTTTGATGCTGTGTTCTAGTTCCTATGGTGGTCTCCTTGTGGGCTGAGGAGGTGAGGATATTTAGCCTTTCCTTCAGCGTAACTCTGAGCTTAGCCATGATATGACTGGTCTTGATGAATGTTACTGTTGTGCTTTCATTAGTACTGTATCCACCTTGATTGGACCACCTCTGACCTTCACTTCTCGGTTGATTGTGGACTCAGTTATCAGATACCCATGGATTGTAGAGAAGGGCTCACCAGACAATGATACGCCGAACCCATTTTGGGCCAGATCATCCCATGCTTCTTTGTTATTCACCTTGATGTCTTGGAATTTGACCTGCTGGAATGTAAGGTATCTGGCATAGTTGATATGCCCAAAGGCGAAGCATTTTGGAATTAAGGCCCATTCTGCTGCGAGGTGTCTTTCGATGCATTTCTCCCTGACTGCACTTATTAGACTCAACATCGCTGAAACGTGCATGAGATATTCCACAATCATCTTTGCCTGTGTCCCTTCTGCTGATGTCAATGAAGAACAGATAACTTTGAACCCAGGCAATCGCAATAATGATTCACTACCACTAATTAAACCATAGGTAAATCAAGTTAGCACATACTTTAATGGAAGAGGTGGAGTGACAAATGTAGTAATAGAGGTTTTATGGCATGACTTGAAGTAGTTTATACACTGTACCTGGGTAATGTGTGTGTCTTGAATTGTCAATTATCAGTGTAGTTGTCATTCCTGAATGTTGGAACTGTATTTTATTTTATTTGTAGATATTATAAATACTAACTATCACTCACCATGTTCTATCACACACACATTACGCACATACCCACAATTTACAGTTTAATTATGTCAATGAATTCTTCACACTTTCTATATGGGATGTCTGGATCAAAGCCCTGAGGCTAATTTTAAAGGACATAGGTTCTGGATAATGGAACCATTGAGAAAACACTGACAGGAAGGGGAAAAATTAAGATAAAAAAGTAAGATAAAAATTAAAATAATTTTGGCAGCCATTTTGGATTTTGAGCGGCCATCTTTGATTTTGAGGACAAATCCTAGGAGGCCCCCAGCTAATTTCAAAGGGTATAGGTTCAGAATGACAAAAACACTGAAAAACTTTCACAGGAAAAGCTAAGAGGCTAATTTCAGTAATTTTGACAACCATTTTGGATTTTAGCGGCCATCTTGGATTTGAGGCAAAATTCTGGGTGGCCCCCAAGCTAATATCAAAGGATAAGGGTTCAAAAAGATGGAACCACTGAGAAAACCTTGAAAAATGGCAGTTTTTTCTTGGCTGGGCCCTGTCTAGTAGAAACAGTTTCATAATGTTGTTAATGTGCCCATTTTGACAAGAATGAGGGATTTCAAACAGTTTTTCCACAAAATGATAAAAACAACGTCACAATTGCAGCAAAATAGAGCTTCATTTGGTTAAAAAGGAGAGATTTCTAATGAAAAGCCAGCTTCTTTCGGTTAAAATGGGTCAACAAAAGCAGTTTTCTATTGTTTAAAGAGTAGAAAGAGTTCCATAATATTGAAAAGGAAGTTGGTGTGTCTATTTTTACAGGAATGATAGAGTTCAGACAGTTTTTCCTCAAAATGCTCAAAAACGTCCCAAGTGGACAAAATAGAGCTTGTTTCGGTTAAAGAGGGGAGATTTCTCTCCAAAAGCCATTTTCAGTTGTTTAAAAGAGTAGAAAAGTAAACTAATCTACCCATTTGGACAAGAATAAGTGATTTCACAACGTCCCAATTGGAGCAAAATAGAGCTTCTTTCAGTTAAAATGGGGAGATTCGTCACTAAAAGCCATTTTATGTTATTTAAAGAGTAGAAACAGTTCCATAATATTGAAAAGGAAGCTAATGTGTCCATTTTGACAAGAATGAGCTAATTCAGACAGTTTTTCCTAAAAACTCTCAAAAACATCCCAATTGGAACAAACTGAAAGTAGAGCTTCTTTCAAGTTAAAACGTGTAGATTTCTAACCAAAATCCATTTTCTGTAGTTTATTGGGTAGCAATAATTTCATAATGTTGAAAAGGAAGCTAATGTGCTAATTTTGACAAGAAGGAGCGATTTCAGACAGTTTATACTCAAAACGCTCAAAAACATTCCAATTGGAGCAAAATAGAGCTTTGTTTGGTTAAAATGGAGAGATTTCTCACCAAAACTGTTTTCTGAGTAGATACAGTTTCATCAGAACAAGTATAGAGATGTAATGAAATTAAGTACGTGTTAAGTGAGTGTGAGAGATCAAAGGGTGACCTTTTGACCTCGGACCTCACAGAAGTGTGCTGTGTAGATCTTAATGCGTGTCTTTTGGTATCCCTAGTAATCTCTTTGTGAAAAGATACTTGGGAAGTTAGGAATAGCAGGACTAGTCTAGGAGTGAAGGATCGAGTGTGTAAGTAGTGAATTGCTTTGTGTGGGAAAAGGGTTCATTACATTTGGGAGCAGCTACTAGAACTTGCCTCTGCAGTCAACTCACTTGACAGTTGTTGGCAAGAGTACCTACCCATTGGAGCTAACTAGAGGGCAAAAGAAAACACCATCACTGTTGGTGTAGGAGAATAGCTTCAGCTTTGTGAAACCAAAGGGGTTCTAGGTTTGCCAACCAAAAAAAAGAGAGAAAAATCTACAACCACAGATGACAGCCTGCCCTCAGGACAAGGCCCCTACATGAGGGAGGAACAGGAGAAGAGAGTGAGACGGTTCATCAGGAGCAGATTGGGATCATTGAGAATGCCCCTCGGTGTGCGGATACCAGTGAAACCACGAATCCCCACGATCTGATATCTCTACCAGATGGAGCTATCCCAGAAAGAGAGGAGGCTTACCTTAGAGATAACTCCTGAGAGCCTAGTCACAGGAGAGAGAAAATAGAAGCTACTCACAGGATGATCACTACAGAAGGAGAAGGGACTCCCGAAGCTGGGACAGGGGATAGTCCCATCATCTTCAAGAGAGGAACATGACTAGCATGATTATGACCCTCACAAAAGACCCGGAGAAGCAGAGAATCTCAGAGAACAGCTGGAGAGATGTCGCAGAGGAAGCCTGGTGAGTGGCAGATGACGCCAGGAGAGAGAGGGATAATGCTAGAGTACTGGGTGGTGAGACGGCGGTACCACTATCAGGAACTTCATTGGGAGGAACGCTTAGAAGCATGATCCAGAAACCCCTAAAGTTCCAGCAGATGATGGAGGATGAGGACGAGGTCGCCACCGTCCTCTGTCAGTTCCAGGACTTTATGGAAGGGATTTGAGATAATAAGAGAAGTGTGGCCAATGCACCTATTAGTGTCATTGAATGAAACTGCTAGGGAAATATTTGGTAACATGGATGATGGAGACAAGAAGGACTTTGAGGACTTTAAGGCAATAAAAGAGAAGCTGCTGCAAGGCTTCTACATAGCACAGCACTCATAGAGAAGACATATATCAGAGTTGAGGAAGCTACCAACTATCAGCTGGACCCAGTTTGGGGGAAAGGTAACAATGCCTCAGTTCTAGGTGGGCCCAGAAGTGCCGGAGCCAACAGGAGCTGCAGGACCTTATGAGACAGACTTTGTCCTGCCAAGTTGGCTGTCCACTTGGGTGAGGGACAAGGACCCAGCCACATTTAAGGAGATCCTTAAGATAGCTGACCAGAATCTGGAGAACCAGAGAAGATCACCGTCAGATGGTTCCAGATGCGCCCAACCTCAACATGACAGTGTTCGGGAGAAGAAGAACAGCCCCTCTGACTGAAACAAGGATAAACCCTGTTACGACCACCACATGTCATTCTGGAGGGAAGAGCAGAGCAAGGATGGCCATAGGAAGCAGTCCCCGAGGCCCAAAGGTGGGAAGGGAGCCGAGTCTAACCCAGAGAAGAGAGACTCCAAAACAAACCCAGATACGACCAAGAAAGGGCCTGAGGTGTTACAACTGCCAGAACTACGGGCACATCGGTGTAAACTGCCCAAAAAAGGTGAATGCGGTGACTGCTCCACTGTTGGTGGAGAGTAGAGACTGTTTCACACCATCAGGAAAGGTGAATGGCAGACACTCAGACAGTTTGAAAGTGGACACAGGAGTGGACATGTTGCTGATCAAGAGTGACCTGATAGACCGACCCTCTGGAATATTCCCCAAGATCTGCCTACGATGGTTTACAGGAGAGATGCATCCCTACAGTGAGGCAGAAATGCTACTTGAGTTGGATGGAGAGGACCCAATGATCTCTCTCATGATATGCTACTGGGGAGAAATATACCTGGGTTCCGACGCCTGGTGAGTAGATGTTGTGCTATCTCATCTGTAAGAGTTGTGCAGACAGGAGAGCTATGCAGTGATGATCAAGATGGACATGGAGTATTGAAGTAACTCCCCATCGACTACTTCTCAGCAGGATGGCCGGGAAACATCAGTTTTAATGTTGGACCTACCTGACTTCAGTGATCTCTTGATCACTGACACCAGCAAGAGAGTGACCAAAGCCCAGAGATGCGATTGAATGTGAGCTGGAGCTATTGTGGAGCTGAAACCAATTGACGGAGGAGCCAGAAAGATCAAGCACGAGCAAGAGATGGATTTAATCCTAGGAGCAGCTCGTCAGCAAGCAGATGCAGGAGACAGTGACTTCGACAGGGAGGAGGGACTGCTCTACTGCCACATCCAGAGAATTAAGGGAGAAAAATCCACACAACAACTGGTACTACCTACCAGGTACAGTGCAACCATATTGAGAACTGCCCATGCACTACCAATAGTCTGGCACATTAGAGTGAAGAAGACCCTGGCCTAAGTGACCAGTAGATTCTACTCGCCGGGAGTCTACAGAGCGGTGAAGGAGTACTGCAAGCAATGACAAGGAGAAAAAAGAAAAAACACAAGGCGCAGCTGATGCCACTACCCAGTAATAACCAAACCTTTGAGAGAGTCAGAATGGACCTGGTAGGCCCCTTGCCAAGAACCAATCACGATGGTTGACTATGAAACAAGGTTTCCGGATGCAATACTGCTGAGAAGGACTGACAGCTGGACCGTTGCTGAGGCTCAGGTAGGGATCACCATCGAGATACTAACTGACTGTGGCCAAAACTTAACAGGAAAATTGATGGAGGATTTGTACAGAATGTTGGGGATGAAGGCCATCAGAACATCACTGTACCACCCCTCTACAGATGGAATGGTGGAGCATTTTTATGCCACAATAAAATATATGCTGAGGAAGGTGATCCAAAGCTTCCACCAACAGTATGACATGGCACTATCCTACATACTTTTTGCCTACAGGGAACTTCCTTTGGAAGCCACTGGATTTCCTCCATTTGAGATGATATATGGCCACAAGGACCGAGGGCCCTGGGATGTGTTGAGTGATGAGTGGATGCAAAAGTGTATCTGTGTTTATCCAATGGGTATACGACTGCCTGAAGCAAGTTCAATGCCTGGCAGGAGAGACTGTGGAAAGCCAGAAGAAACAGATGAAGAGATATTATGACTGATCTGCATAGGAGACTCACTTGGATTTGGAAGATCAAGTGTTGGTCCACCAACCAGCACTGCAAGGGTAAGTTGGAAACCAAGTGGAAGGGTATGTACTTAGTGCAGAGGAAAGTGATGCATGGGACATATAAGTTCTATTTCATGGTTGGAAAAGAAGAGAAGAGTTCTACATGCCAATATGCCAAGATGGATGTCCCTGACAGAAGCGTGCCTACAAGTGGAGCTGCTGTGCAGACCATCGAAAGGGGAACCATCCACACCAGTGCTCACGGAGGTGGAGGAAGAGTTGGAGTTTCCGATCCTTTGAAATATCAATTACGTGGAGTTGAAGTGTCTACAAGTGGAGCATGAGGACCTGATGGGCCTAGTGACACCAAGGCTGATAACGGATCCAGATTACCAGAAGAGAGACCCCATAAACCCAAAACTGTCAAACAGACAAAGAAAGGAGCTACTGAAGCTGCTGGACTCATCTGCGGACATTTTTAGCGACCAGCCAGGGCACACCACAGCAGCAGAAATTACCATCGTCACAGGTGATGCTGTGCCAGTGCATATCCATCCTAACCGTTTAGCAAAAGCAGGATACCCAGGATTGCAGCAGAAAATCAGGGAACTCCTGTCTGCCGGGATAATTGAACCTTCTGTGAGTGCATGGGCATCACCAGTCACGTGGTACCAAAGCCAGATAATACCCGGAAACTGTGCGTCGATTACCGCCACCTCAATAAGGTCACCCTACTTGACCACTACCCCATGCCCTAAATGGCGGATATCTTGGATGTGCTGGGAAGTGCCTATATAGTTCATATCAACCTTGGATATAATGAAGGGCTACTGGCAGGTGCCAGTGGAGGAGACCTCTAGAGCCAAGACAGTGTTCATCACACCAATGGGAAAACACCAGTTTAGGACAATGCCTTTTGGGCTGGTGGGGGGCACCTACTGTTTTCCAGAGGATAGTCAATACCATCTTGGCTGATAACCAAGAGTTTGCCACGGCCTATCTGGATGATGTGGCAATGTTTAGCCATACGTAGGGGGGGGGGCCATCTGTCCCAACTGAAGGAAGTGCTCAGCTGGCTGAAAGGAGCTGGTCTGTCAATCAAAAGGAAGAAATGCCAACTGGGCATGACCACGTGTGAACGTTTGGGCCACGAGGTGGGGAAAGGAAATTAATGCTGAAACCCTTTAGCTGGAAAGATCAAGGTGAAGGAAGACTTCAAGGTCCAAATAAGGAAGAAGCACATACGATCTTTCCTGGGGGTGGTGGGCTACTATCACCGGTTCATCCAACATTTTGTCAACAGAACGTCTCACCCACGCGACAAAGAATGAGGCCCCAGACCGAATGAAATAGACTGAGAAGATGAGAAGCTCTTTCAACGACATCAGGAAAGCATTGACCAGCGATCACTAGCGAGCCCAAATTTCGACATGGAATTCATACTGCAGACTGATGCATCCAGCATGGGGCTGGGAGCTGTTCTCAGCCAATGATACGAGCAGGATGGAGATAGGCCAGTGGCCTACTTCAGCAAGAAGCTCCTACCTAGAGAGACGTGATATTCAAATGTGGAGCTGGAGTGTCTGGCGGTGATCAAAAGCATCACCCACTTCAGTGTCTACCTTAAAGGAGTTAAATAAAAAATTTAGACTGGTTAAAGGACGAAAATAATAGACTGACCAGATGGTCTCTGACATTGCAGCCCTACAACTTTGTCCTGGTGCACATAGCAGGAACCATGAACTCGAACGCTGATGGACTCAGCCGTCAAGTACGGCAGGAGGAGACGATGCTCGGCCCAACAGAAGGAGTGAGGGATGTCAGGAAGTGCTGTCCTAATCGATGGAAGCACCCCTCCCTGACTGAACAAGGACTGAACCTTGAAGCTAGAGAACAGTCGAGTATAGAAGTATTACGTACTTAAGTATTTGTTAAGTGAGTATGAGAGATTTAAGGGCACCTTTTGACCTCGGACATGACAGATGTGTGCTGTGTAGAGTTATAATCTTAGTGTGTTTCTTTTTGTATCCCTATCAATCTTAAGTAATCTCTTTGTGAAAAGATACCTGGGAGGTTAGGAATAGCAAGACTAGTCTAGGAGTGAAGGATGACTATGTAAGTAGTGAATTGCTTTGTGGGAAAGCCGTTCATTACAGACTAGAGCTGCCATGTGGGCACCTCTATGAATCTAGGATGAAGGAGTTAGTGGAGTCGTCGAGAACTTCTGGACTTTATATAGAGCTAGCTATACAATAGTGATCTTTACAAATTAATTTTTTGGGTGTGGTTTAAAGTCTGTTTTTTTAATGTAATTTTTGTAATAGTAACAGCATTGTCGGCCAGCTTCTGTGTCGAATTAAGAGGTCTTCGCTTCTCGGAGGTTACTAATGTACTAGTTACAATGAAAATTCATACAGGGGCAGTCGAGTTTCCACTCGCGAGTACTTTTCACTGAGTCCACTATGAGAGGTTTCACTGTATTCTCAAACGGAGGTTACTAATGTACTAGTTACAATGAAAATTCAATCAGGGGCAGTCGAGTTTCCACTCGCGAGTACTTTTCACTGAGTCCACTATGAGAGGTTTCACTGTATTCTCAAAGTACATGTAGACTCTATATTATGCATCACTACTTCAAATACATGATTGGTGCAGCCAAGCTAATGCTTTAGGTGACTGTGGGTTTAAGTTAGCTTCTTGCTGTCCTTCCCACACAAATCCCTCTCAGATCTTTTTCAAACTACAGTGTGATTAGCTCACCATATAGACTACATTGTTGGGTTATGCCACAAAGTACCAGTTTTGATATGTATCTGGGTCACTCTATTCTCTATCAATCCCTTCCCTCCAACCCTGAAAACAATGAAAATACCCCCTCTATATTAGCCCATAATTAATCATTATGCTACAAGTAAAGAAAGAGCTACAAATATAGAAATGCTTTTCTTACATATTTAATATAGTTGATTTTATGAGAGCATTCTTGATGGTTCTTTAGAGGTTATATTAATTGAATTCACATACCTGATGGCATAATGAGAGTATGTACTCTCCAGTTGTACTCAAACTGTCCCGAATGAGAAAGTGTCCATCCACACACCCTTGCTGCTCCAATATCTTCTCTGCATCTGTCCTGGAGACTCGGCCATGATACCACAGCTTCTTGAACAGATCGATTGCCATCTTGGTTAGTTATGATCAGAGTCGCACTAGTATTAAACTGCAGATCAACACAGTGTGACTGTGGCATTTATACAGGAAATTGACTAGTAAGGCAAAGTGAAGTTTCCCTGGAGTACATTATTACAAAGATAACACTCTACTGAAAGTGAAACTGTTTATTGATACCTGTTACTGTGGTTACAAGTAAACACTATGTAGTTTTTGATATGATAGTGAACATGCTGTTAACAAGATAAACTCTTCATCTCTGTAGTGAGATAACCATCTTCTGGTCTAGCCACAATTTGTTGTAATGTACTTCTGTTAGTTGAATATCACATGAACATTTTGATCGAGTGGAGAGAATAACTATGAAGTTTGGACTTATAGAAGCATCCTCTACTCTAGATAATAACCATTCTATTTTACTTGGATAAATAGATTATTATAAGCCAATGATACATGACTATTCTGATTAAGTGGAGAAAGTTTAAGCATCACTCACATACAGAAAACAGCTATTCTATTTTTTAAATTAAATTTCTGCTTATGGTATTTATAAGAGAACCTTGCGAAGGCATGCTTTCTAAGTGAAGTGTATATTTTCTAAATGTAGTAAGTATACCCTGGTTTGGCAAGAACCATAATGTTTTCTAGTGTTTCTTAACACCATCTGTTAGAAGTTGACGTCGCCTACACTCACGCCAATAAAAACTTTTCCCTCCTTCTCCCCACTGAGGCATCGACTAGAAAGTGTAGGAATGCAAGTACTTCAGGCTGTGATCTTTGGTCACTGACAATACTTACACCATAAGTTAAAACAACATGCCTGGACTATATATATATATAGCTACTAGATGCTTAAACTTTAAATACACAGAGGTGGATACAGGGGTGTGCATCACAGCAACCCCCCTCCCCCCGCCCCCCCCCCCCTCCCCCCCCCCCCCCCCAACCACCCCTCACAAGCTATAGAACACTGAAGTAACTCACAGAGGCAATTTTTTTCTTAATTATATTTATTATGAAGTATCATATCTCAGAATATATCCATGCTATGGTCCTAATTCATGGAGACCAAAGTGTAAACATGATTTCTAATAATATTTTTGTTTGCTATAGATGTTTTTCTTTTGGAACTGCAGGTTGGAATGTGAAGTGAATCACCCCTCAAACTCCTTCGAGAATGCTACTTACACACTTGAATTAAATATCTGACAATTACTTATATCAGGGCAGGTAAGGTAATGGACTTTCTAAGGGGGGGGGGGGGGGGGGGGGGGGGGGGGGAGCACAAGTTACCCTAGCTGTAGAAGCACTTAAGACTTTTTTCTGTCAGTCTTGTAGATCTATAGATCATGGATGGATATATAACCTCTTCCACCATCAAATATTCAGTGACTATAACCACTTTGATTGGTAAAGCAATACAAACACTACAGGTTGATGTAAGTCATTCTAATGTATATTTTATAAGTAGACTTATGCATGTGAAGGGGAGGGCTAAATTTTAAAATAGAAACGCTAACACAACCTTGTGGTTACAACTTTGGAGCTCCATAGATTCTGCACACCTCACTGTGTGAATTAGCTCAAAAGATAGATCTCTCTGAGTGCTCCCTTTTAATATTTATAACTATATATATCAAAGCTACATGCAGCTGAATACCTCAAAATCTGAGTGCCAGAACTGTTTGTAGTTGTGGCTAGCCAGCTAAAGGAAAACCCTACTCTACAAAAATTAGTATGTTCATTAGGCGTTAAAATGTGACAAATGATGCTGCAAGCACGCACACTGAAAATCAATTTTCTTTCGACTGGAAAAAATTGATTTTCATCACCTGAACTTGCCTACTTAGTCACATTCACGCCAATACCAAGTTTTCCCTCCTACTCCCCACTGAGGCATCGCTTCACCTACTATATACATGTATATAGGGCGAGCAAAGAAAACTAGAGCATGTTGATGAACTCAAGTAACTTTTGATCATCTTCTGGCCATGCACCCATTCTCACCTCCCTGTGAACTAAATTTGATTTTTTTTGTACGAGGGCCTATGGGGAAGATGAAATGTAATACTTCCAGTTGTCGCTACTGCAAATATACCGGTCCAACCAGATCGCTCATAACACAGTCATTAAGGTTTATTACATGTGCAAGCACCTAAACCTATTATTTTTATCAAAGTGGCAAAGGAGATGGCTAGCCTTAGTGCTGTGTTTCAGGAGGAAATTAGACTAATGGTAGCCAGATAAACCTGAGCAGTTTCTGGAAGAGATGTCTTTGGCATTCTTCCTCTACAGGATTTGGGAAGAGCTTATGATATTCAGATTTGCTCCTGCTCTTTGATGACTATCAAGTGATTAGACATCCTATTGGTATTAGAAATACCACTTTATTTAAGGCAGGTAATCCGTCATATATATATTATGGGTAAACCTCCCCTATAGTGAGTATTGGTGGTGTACCAATAGATGTACACACTTAGATAAATACATAGACATGCCTGCAATACATGGTAATACTCGTTAATAAAAATTAAAAACTAATACATTATAGCTAATCACATAATATTATATATATATATAATACGGCCACGAGTTTACACTAGACCATCAACTTTGGGGGGATGGACATCAAGACAATCATGACACCTCTTCCAGCGCCCGGCCGCGTCTAGATGTGCAACCACCTTGTCGATCCATCGAACCTCGCCAGTTTGTTCACCCTCCCAAAGTTGATGCTCAACTAGTGTAAACTTAGTGGGCATATATAACCGGTAATGATCGACATAAATGCGGGCTATCCTAAACTGGAAATGGTCGTCATTTTGAAATATCGCAGCGCTAGCCAGAGGAAAGAAAACTGGCGACAGCAGGTGATAATAGGCTGCATGGTTAATAGCTGACAGGAAGGGATGGTGAAGTTTCATTCTGAATTAGCAACTCAGTTCATCAACCCATCGGACTTGGTAAAGCAGCTATATAGAACTCCACAAATCAAACAGCAGAATAATTATTGAGCATTGGTCATCAGTTCTACTTCTAACCCATACGCGATTTCTAAAACTGGAAATAATCGTCACGGTGGTCTTTCGGATGTTAAAATCCAAGCAATACAATATCATGTCATCAGATCACTGCATAGTATTAGGCCTTCGCTACCAAGGGTAGGAAAGTGGCTAGAGCGATGGATCCAACAATACTAGAATTTTATGAGTTAATCTTGATATTGCTGAGCCTGTTAAGGCCATCATATATATATTACAGCACAGTGTGGAACTATTTAAACTAATAACTAAAATATACTTGGTTAATAAAATTAATTTTATTACTAACAATTTATGCAGGTTTTTTGGTTTGTTTTGCTTTAATCTCTCCATCGCACATGCACTTGCCACTCAATGCCTATATAGCATCATTACTAGTTGGCAAGATGTTGGTATTGCAGCGTATATATATGTGGACTCAGCGGCTAGGCTTTTCACCACAAACTTTGAACTCGTGATGTAACTGTAGCATGCTGAATCATTAATACTGTTTCTGTGAATCGTTTGAAGATAGGAGTCTTTCGAATGGTCGATTACCGACTCCTATAATGGTTTAAGCGGACCGAAGCAGAACTTCCTACTGGCATGTGTAGCTGCAAGAAGAGCTGCAGAGGTCACTGCAAGTGCAAGAAAGCTGCTCTACCATGCACATCACTTTGCTTTTGTGGTGGCAATTGCACTGACTAAACTTCTCTTCCATCTCATAATGACTTTCTAGCATATTTACCTTGACACAGTTAGTTTATAATCAGTACATCATATTCCTATAGTAATTATTGCATTGACGATTATAACTATTGACGGCAATTTTGAAAAAACGGTAGTCATTTTTCTCACAGGACATAATATCTGCGATGTCCCTATAGCCAAAAATCCTTTTCATATAATGCTTTAACACTGTACAAAGTTTCATGCTTTTATCGTTAAAAGCACAATCGTTGCACATATTTGCTGTACTAACAGCACTTAGGGGAAGCCAAAATGTTGGTTAACAGTTGAGGAAAAGGTCATATCTTGTGAAATGTATTTTTAAGAAAGGTCCACCCAAAAATATTTTTTCTGGCCTTGATAACTTTTCAATGGAATGACTTATCACATTTTTGTCAACTGTTAAGAAATAGAGCTTTCAAATGATATATTAATTGTTAGAATCTGTAAATAATTAAGGGAGTTATGCTGCATTTTGTATCAAAAACCTCGTTTTGAGATATAAGCAGAAACATGTAAGTGGGTATATATGCAAGGTCATATAAAGTGCATGATGTTCAGCAATTTGCCTTGAAAAAATGTTTTTAGGGGTTTTGTCCACTTCTTATTCAAAACCACCAGCTTCATAGGTAGTTCCCTCTGCCTCTGCACACATGGCCTCCACATGTTTCTCCGCAACCTGCTTCAACTTCCTATGCCCCTTGGCCACCTCTGACTCCCTGATATGAGCTCTCTTAATGCGGCAAGTATCTTGAGAAACCAGATGAGAAATGCAAAGAGGGCCAGCCACGATGCCTAGACGTTCCATAACCAAAGTTCTTGACTGTCTACCACTGTTGAACACGAGTATATACAGCATGGCTGACAGCAATCTCAATGGTGGGCTTTGTGACGTGTTCTGTCTTTGGTGCACAGGCCCACACAAGACTATTGAAACACTCATTACGATTCTGTTTGGCTCCAAGCAGGCATTTCTCCAACAAGTCCTCTTTGCATAGTTCGTCAAACACAGGCTTGACATATTGCTGTAGATCAGCCGGAATGATGGGGCGATGTGGTGGTACATCCTGATGAAGTGCCAGAGCTTTGTTGTATTTACACCAGCTCTCAGCACCCTTTGGGCAATATTGATGCTGAGGATCCTCGTCCGTGGAGATAGAGTGGTAGAACTCTGACCAGCACGCATCTTGCATGGCCTTGAGGTTGTTGGGATGGGCACGGATGTGATTGCCGTAGTACCTCTTGAGGGTAAGTATGTCCAGCTCGCCATAGGGGACATCGATATCAGAGATCTCTTTTTCAAGAGCCTTCACCACCATATTCTCCTTCATCAGCTGCACGAGTCCCTTCCCCTTTCTTCCCCTCCTCAACCCCTCTGCCTTCTCCCTCTCAATCTGAGCCTCCTCCTCAACCCCTCTGCCTTCTCCCTCTCAATCTGAGCCTTCATCTTCTCTTTCTCCACCACTTTCAACTCCCTCAGCTGGTCCTTCAGGACTTTCACCTTTTGCCCTGGCCACCCTTTTGTCCCTCCTGAAGTCGACCATCACCTTCTCCAGCCTATTGCCCATCCTCTTCTGGATATGCCCTACACATTCTCATCCTTCATGATCGTCACCAGATCACCATAAGGATGGTGGGCGTTCAATGTGCCGATGGTTTTTGCATCACCATCACAAATCACTTCCATGTACCTTAAGTGATGAAGCTCCTCCGATCGCTTCCAGATCTCGAGAGCACCTGCACACTCCATCGCTGGAGAAGAGCCAAGGTGGTTGATCTCACAGGAATCCTTGTGTTCCTCAAACCAGTCAGCAAATTCCTGTGTGTCTTCTCCAAGTGCAGTCTTCTTGCGGGTGCAGATGGAGCAACGCTTAGTCATAATCTGGAAGTCAACGACTTAAGCCCAGTCTCCCATGCGATGACCACCACAATCCCATGTGTTGCTGTAAAGCCACGTTTACACCACGTCCCATCACAAGTGACAACAATGTCGATGGTTTCAGTGAGCTCGACACCATGCAGATTGTGGAGGTGAGCAGCAGCAGCACGCATGTTCTGCAATGCACTTTCTATAGACTCCTCTGCTATTCGATGGATATGAAGCCTGTAGGAAGGTGTCTTCACAGGAGGCAGCATGTCCATCGAACCACAGAAGTATTCCAAGCTAGCTTGTCCTCTTCCAATTTCCTGCATCCCCAAAATGGACCTGGCATTTATACTCTTAGACTCAGCTGAGTAGGGGTCAGAAAAAGCAGCTCCATTGCTACATGCAGTATTGGTGCAGCAAATCACTAACTTGGACACCAACCCCCTCCTAGCAGACAGGTTCTCCCTGAGGATGAGACTAGACTTACATCTATTGCACACACCAACCTTGTTTACTGATGAGACAGATTCTCACAATTGACAAGGCGGTAGCCTTTCCCTTTCCCAACATACTCCAAGTCAGTGTTATAGCTAGGCTCACTATGATCTTGAGAGGGTTTACTACCTGATGGACATCCTAAAGAAATGGCTAGTTTCTTACTACTAGCAGTCTCCAGGAGGCAGACCTCTCGACTGTAATTGAAGCAGGTACTTGGAATCCAATTGAAACTTTTTCTGCAGATTCTTCTCCAACAGATGAGGATAGACTAGCTAGAGACAGGAACTGCGCTGGGTGCCACCAAAGGCTTCTTATAAACTCTCTTTGACATTTCTAAACCAACTGAACACTCAATATAGATCAAAGTTCAAAATTGCTGAGTCACAGTCAGGTGACAGGATGTGCAGTCTACAATATTCTTGGTAAGGATTGCCCACTTCCTATGGCAATACTTTCTTTCTCAGGCTTCCAGTGCAAATGGTCAGAGATCGTGCTTACTTTCGCGTGCTTCTTTTCCAATCATACGGTAAGTATCTCGTAGCTCAATAGCTAGAAATGGCATGGACAAAATGGAGCATAACTTCATGATGGAGCATGCAAATGCTGAAAGATGAATACTACATAGCCTATGCTACAGAATGGATCCAAAAAAACAACCATATTTTCCCGTATATATCCTGCCTTGAATGAAATTTCTGCCAATGTTCGCAAACAGGTTGACTGTAATGGAGTCAATGGATATGAATTGCTGAATAATAACAACAGGTTTTTGATGAGTTCTTTTCAAGGAGCTGTGGCACCCTGAGGTTCTTCACATGTTTTGTGTTTTCTACCAGGTGCAGATGGTTGTTCAATATATCGGGTGAGGTTGGTGGCATTTACTTTCTTTTTTTAGCACTTTATTTTGATCTGAAAGTCAGTAGGTTTTTGGGCCACAAACTTCTGCCACAGTGTAAGGACCTGTGCGGCGCTCGATAAAATACCCTCCCTTTCTCTCCTCATACTAGATTCTTGAGCAAAACTTGATGGCCAACACTAAACTCTTGTCTTTGATGTTTTTTGTCATATTGAATGGACTGTGCTGTTTTAATATTGGAGGCAACTTTAGCAATCATGCTGTCCCAAATAGCTCTCATGATGTCAATTTTGCTGGATTGATCAGTCAAAACTCTCCTGATCCTTGGAAGTTGTGTTGAGCCGCAGTTCAACTAGAAGTACAGCTTGCCTGTTGTATACAATTTTATTTTAGAATGTAGCCATTTCGGTGGAATAATGTTTGGATGTTCAATATGCAAACAGAACTGCTGGTAAGCATTCTACCTAGCTGACCTCGACAAGGGATTTTATGAATGAATCCTTGATAGTGTTTTCTGACGCTCCACAAGGCCATTGCCTGAGATGCTAAGCATTCGTTATATGTTGTTGGGTTTCAGTCAATCTGTTGCTCAGCTGATACTTGTTAACAAAATCTCTTCCTTCATCATTAAATTGTATTTTCACACAACCATGTTGACAGATGATATCCTCAAACAGAAACTTTGCAACACTTTCTGAAGTGTAATCTTTTAAAGGTTGAGCCTCAGGCTATTTGGAGAAGTAGTCCACAGCAACAACAATACAACAACCATCCTCTGTTTTATGAAGATTGATGATATCAACCACAATTTGGACCATCACTTCACTTGGCACTGGAACAGGATGGTGTCAATCTTGCAAACAGGGTTAACTTTTTGACAATGATCACAAGCCCAAATAAACTCCCTGGCATCCTTTCCCTGGCATCCTTGCCCAGTAAAATTTCTCTAAAATTTTGGCCCTGGTTCTGTCAATGCCAAGATGACTTCCCAAGCAACGACTATCCCCAGAGCCAAGGTGTATACTTTTGATAATATGTCTCTTCTCATCCCGATCACAAATTACCAACACCTCTTTATACTTATTTCCAGAATTTCCAACTCTCTCTGCTCTGTGGTGATAGTCGAGTTGACCTGCTCGTGCAACATAATGTTAAGAGAGCCTACATGGGTTTGCAGCATTTTTTGACATTCCAGAGGCACATTTGTTAACAACATAATCAAAGATCAGATCAACCGTGCCAGCTTTATCTTGTTGAAAGAACTAGAATTGTGTTCTTCAGCCATTGTTTTTGGTCAGCTATTAAAATATGGCAGGGATAAAATGCGAACCTTTACTACCTAGTGGTCAACAAGTGGGACAGCACTCCTAACAATCACTGTACAATACTTCCGTGACTCCAGGTTGCCACAAATATATCTCACTAAACTTGCAGTTTGGTGAAAATATTTAACATGTTAACAGATATAATTATAAAAATAAGTATTAGCTACAGCATGTGCTCTTTCCAACAGCTGATACACTGATTGTAACTTGATTCATCCTACCTACCTGTAATCTGAATATGATTTCATGTTACCATGGGGTAAGTTGAAGTAGGGGTAATCTGAAATTGTTACACCGGGTGTGTGTCAGACGCATTGACTGCATCTGGGGTGCTTGTTCAAGTTGTGGATTATGCCACTGAAACTTCACCTCCTATATATGGACCTCATCAGTGCTGAACCTCTCTCTTCCACAAACTAATGTTCATCCTCATTAAGGGGGGACGATTCTAAATGTATTTAAAATAAAAAAATTTACCCGTGGTTACAACTTTAGAGCTCCGTAGATTCTGCAAACTTCATGGTATGGACTTGATATATAGCTCAAAAGATAGGTCTCTCTGACTTCATGGTATGGACTTGATATATAGCTCAAAAGATAGGTCTCTCTGTGTGCTCTCTTTTGATACTAAAAATGCTTTATTAGGTATAACTATAGGCAAGTTACTAGACCCTAAAGCGGAGGGACCTCAAAAATCTGAATCGCCGCAACCTCCACAGAAACCACTCCGAGTTGCCAAAAAATTTAAATTGATAACGCGTTAAAAATTTATTACCTGGTCAGACACGTGGTGCAAAATTGAGGGCGTTGCGCCCTCAATTTTGTCTGATCAGGTAATAAATTTTTAACGTCTATTCAAATGAGTTATTGCGTGCTCTTAGAGCTTCCTCTAGCCACTCGTACCATTTACAATTTTTTTGCACTTTGCAACTCAGAGTGGTTTCTGTGGAGGTTGCGGCGATTCAGATTTTTGAGGTCCCTCCGCTTTAGGGGCCTATAGTTATACCTAATGAAGCATTTTTAGTATCAAAAGAGAGCACACAGAGAGACCTATCTTTTGAGCTATATATCAAGTCCATACCATGAAGTTCGCAGAATCTACGGAGCTCTAAAGTTGTAACCACGGTAAAAAAAATAAAAAAATTAAATTTAGCATCGGCCCCCCTTAACACTTAGCGGACCGTACACGTTAATTGAAATGTCAACGCGAGATTATTCAATTCGAACGCGCATCTATTCCCAGAGACCGGGCGTTTAACGGTGGGCAATATTTAGTTTTCCTCGTGTTCCAAGAAGTGGATGCTTGATAGACAACTTCTAGGTGCTACTCCTCTCTATGATTACTTACTGGTACTTCATTACTCAAATCTCAAAAGGTTTTTCAAGTATATGAGCTGATAATAATTTAAAAAAGTAAAGCGAAGAACTCTTGTTACCAAGGTGAGTCAGTAACTTTACTTCAGCTAATATAAACCTAGTGGTTTCTTTTATGACTGTTAGATCAAGCTAAATAGTGTATGAATAGTAAATAGTTTAGCTATCGCATCTAAATAGTGTAGGAATAGTAGCTAGCGTAGCTAAATAGCTAGCTAGCCCACCCTTGTAGCTAACGAGCTAGCGCTTCATGTAGCTAGCTAGCTATCGGACCCAAGTAGCTAACCAGCTAGCGCTCCCATATAGCTAGCTGGCTAAAGCACCCAAGTAGCTAGCAAGCTAGCGCCCCCATATAGCTAGTTAGCAGTTAAATGGCTATCTAGCTTAGCTAAATAGCCTTTTCTTTCCTGAGAACACTGTGTGATTTTGTTATATAGTCCTTGCTCACATTCAGTTGTTCACTTATTAATATATTTTACATATAGGATTGCAGCAACATCTGTGATGAAGCAACATCTGTCATGTAATCATAACCATGAAACTAGGATGAAGGTATACTTATATAGATTCAGTCTTCTGTTTTATTTGTCCTCTGTGAGTGGTAGGTGTGGAGTGTGTTAGGCAGGCACCACATCTATACAGGGTGAGGTGTCTGGTGCCATCCTGCCATTGCAGAAAGCACAGTCACACCTCTGACTTCCTCACACTTGGTAATGGTGTCCCTTGCCATTCAGCCTGTTTGCCCTTCAGCTGTTCTTGGGCACACTTCAGCTCGGCATGTGCATTGGTCCTGTCAATGGTAAACTTTAGCATGGTTGGACCAAAGAATAGTTGAAAACAATCTTCTGCACTTTGGCAGGATGGAGGAACATTAGGTCCTGGTTGAAGGATGTATGGGCTACTCTGCAATGTCATCTAGAATTTTAATAATAATGGTTTATATGTAAAGTTTGCTTGATATAAAACATTTGTCTGTGTAATACCTAATAATATTAATTGTTATTGTTCTTTTATTCCAGGAATGTCATACCTTCCCCAGCAGTTGTCCACATATATTGGCTAGCATCCACACGGCTGGTTCCACTTCCAACTGATCTTCCTCTCCTCTGCTGTCCTCTTCCTGCAGCTCTTCCCTTCCTCTGCTGTCCTCTACCTGCAGCTCTTCCCCTATTAGGATGACCTCCCATTGACATCTGCTGACTTAGTCCTATCACTGTATCTCTCCCCCTATTTCCACTTGCTCCAACATCCATACTTGCACTCTCATCCTTGGTCTCATAAAAATTGCTACTCATATCTATTTCATCATCCCTACAACTATTTGAGTCTATGTACAATCACGATGCCATTATCATCAATAACCTCTCTAGTAGAGTCGAGTCTGGGTATCATAACCACAGGCTATTCATAGCTAACAACCACGAACCATAGTAAAAAAAACCTTCGTGGTCAAAATGAAGTGGTTGTCACGATATCGTGACGGTGGTCTACAGGTGACAATTACTACTGTCACGAATACGTGACAATGGTCTTATAGATACGCCTGTGCGTGTCACGAATTCGTCACAACGGTCCGCTAAGTGTTAATCATGATTATTATTTAACAAGCACATAATATTATAAGAAAATAACTGCCGTAGCTAGCAGCTCATGAAATTAACCCTTTAACTGCAGGAGCTGTAGTCAATGCACACAAAAAAAATTAAAATGTAATTAGCAAGTGAACATTAGTTATCCATCCATGGTTTACACCTCGACAAAAAAAGCGTATTATAATGTGACCGGATTTACGAAAACTGGTCGATTTACAGGTAGTTAATTTTTTCTAACTATCTTTCATTTATAAACCTGTCATGTGATAAACCAGACGCCACTTCTAGAAGACAAAATAAGCCTCCACAGTGAGCTAGGTAATGACTACTTGAATTTTACTGTGTTTCGACTCGATGCTCAAGGAAGAATGCACTTACCCTTCGTGAACCGAGAGCATTGTTATGCTAGCTTCGAGCGCAGCTGCTGTGCTTTCCAAGTTGCAGAGTTGACTTGTGTAGAAGACCTGGCTAGTGCTATAAATAGATGGGCCACGGAAGGCCTCGAAGTTGTGCGAAGTTCCACCAGTTGCGCCCAACAACACATTCGAGTGCTTGCTCGAGTGGGTTATATATAGCAACACTCAAAACAGTTCCAAACTTTCAGGAGATAATCTTTTGAATCATAGGTGCCAACATTAAAAAACAAAAACAATCTTACTTTCGATAAAAACTGATTTTAGACTTTGTTTTCCCAAATCTGTATTCACGAGATGTTTAAAATGTTGTCTTCTACAAGCATTTTTAGCTTTTCAATGGTATATTCTACGATGGGTTTAGTAATTTTTCAGGTAGAAAATTAAAAAAAGAGAAAAATATGAATCACTCTTGAAAGCAGTACAAAATGATACATCTAACGTCAAAGAAAATCTATCTACCTGCTAAACCCATCACGACATATACCATTGGAAAGCTCATGATTTAATCTATCACTTGGTACCAGTAAAAGACAAAAAATTAACAGTTATGCATTTTTATGCATTTTAATTAATGAGTTATGGGTGTAAAAAAACCTTAAGTAATATCTTTCAGCATAGCTAGTTAATGAGCTATTCATCTCAGCATGTGATTTAGTACTGACATTGTTTCTGGATACCTGAATTTTCCCCGCACTACACCAGATCTTAGGTTAACCGTATCACTTACCTCTACACACTTACTTTCACCACAAATATCAACTAACATAATTATACACAAATGCACATGTCATACATAGACCCCACACAGCACTAGCCAAAATGTCCAGTGAGGCAAATTTTGATAATTGAAAAAGTCTTGTATCTATTCTGTTAACTGAGAGTATTGAGTATATATACCTTACCCATACAAATACAGACCTAATTATACCCAAATATACATGTATAGACATACATATTTACATACATACCCACATATATATATATGTCCATCACATTGTTGGCTGCTGTATGCTGTATAGTACAAAAATGATTTTTTATTATATACAAAAAAGAAGACAGAAGATCTATCAAGGCTGAGGTCATGAGAAAATTGTGGTCATTGAGTATATAGAAAGATATCAAGTCAGCATGGAAACTACTAGAGCAGGTCCTTGCATGCATCTTGCCATCAGTTCTTTGGATGAGCTACTGGACGTCTAGGGGGGCACACTGGAGGCGAACGTGACTCTTCCTTCAACATGAAGCTGTGGATCTCCCTCAAGATGGTGGACAACTCGGAAAAAGTCGGCCTATCTTCTGGTCTACAGGGGTCAAAAGATGTAAGTCCTGTTGTCAATATTCACATAAAGATTTGCTATTCACATAAGAGGAGAAAGGTTAAAAGAAAGAAAGAGAGAATGAAGGATGTAGAGGTTCTAGTAGACTCGGTCAACCCAACAGCAAATACAACTAGTACAAGAAAATTAATTCAGAAGCTGATATGACAGACCACATCACACTGGGTGGCATGAAGTAGATTAACAATAGGTGTATGGGACCACTGGATCAACATCACACTGAGTGGAGGCAGGTTGAAGTAGGTTGACAATAACTCTATGGGGAACACACTGATTACACTGGGTTGAGGCAGGTTGAAGTAGTACGTTGCTGATAGCTCTACAGCATTGGCCGTAACAATATTTTTGGGGTAATGTAGCAATGCTGACTGATGATTTTTTTGTTGCTTTGTACGTGACTTACAAAATGTTGGGTCAGTGTAATGATGATGTAATTATCTAGTGAGTCTTGTATTTCTAGATTATGTTTCAAGATAACTGCTTATAGTACAGCAGATAAGTGAACTATTAGAGAGAATTTTGCTTTTGATGATACAAGCATGAGCTTTGGCACACAGCTAGAGCATGTCCTAAGGAAGATTTTTGGCTATAGGGCCATCGCAGATTTCTCTTATGGCAACAATGGCAGCCATTTTCCAAAATGGCCGCCACCGGTTGTTATTTTACCAGTATGTCTGGTTCTAGACCACCTAGGATCTTGATTCTGGTGGCTAATCTACTTTCAAGGATGGGGAATGCAGTAGTACTATATACAACATGCCAACAACTACCTGTTATATCTAGCATTCAGAGAAATAAAACTGTCAAATTCCCTTGGCACTTGTGTGTTCTACAATCCTGTCCTGTGTGTTGAGCTGTTGATCGCATGGTGTTGATGTATGTCCCTTTGATCTGTTCTGTGTCAGGCTGGCCCAGATGGGCCCCTGCTCCATGCTTACTACTTAGTATCTAGTTGACTTGTCATTTGATCAGAAGTGACAGTCAGTCTGTGTGCCAGTCAGCATTCTGTAGTTCACTCTCTTACTAATTTAGTATTACTACTGCTGCTATTAGATGTGCCAAAAAAACTTTACTTGGATGACCAGTACCACACTGTTCTCAAGTAGCATAGTGCCTTGAGGGACAATGGCCAAACTATACAAGGTGGTGGACACTGGTGAGCCTCGAACATCAGGTACACAGTGCCTGACCACAGACTGGAACCAATGTGTTCTGTGTCAGGAAGACACAATTGAGATGCTGAAATGTCCGGCTAATTCAGCACATGGCACAGAGGGGGCAGGATACAAGACCATGACTGAGAATCTTGTAGCATTTGACAAGATCAGTTGCCTGCCAACAACACAAAAACTGTTACGACTGGATGAGGGTCAGGGCATCGAGGCAGCATTCCGGCTTCACAAAGCCAAATTGCATGAATCCTGCAGACTGCAGCACAACAAAACAAAGCTTCAGAGGGCTGAAAAGAGGCAAATGCCTCATGAAGATGATCCAGAAACCCGCAAGTTCACCCGTCTAAGCAGGGAACATGAACATCATTCAACATAGACGTGCTTCTTCTGTGGTAAATCTGCACCAGGAGATGCTTTGCGTAATTCATCAACATTCGAACTTGACATTCGTGTGAGGCAGTGTTCTCACAAATTGCAGGACAAACCCCTCCTAGCCAAACTCAGTGCTGGAGACCCCGACCCCATTGCCCAAGAGGCAAGTACCACGCTCAGTGTCTTTCCTCTCTGTACAATAAAGCACATGACATGAAAGTACAAGTATATAATATAGACAATGTTAATCATGGCATTGCATTGCTGGACTTATCTCCTATGTTGAGGAAGTGCGCATGGACAATCTTGTTGCACCAGTGCTCAAACTAACAGACCTGGTGAATGTGTACAGTACCAGGCTGGAACAACTAGGAACGCACACGATGGGGCATGTATACTCCACCAAACTCAAGAATAGAATACCGAGTTACTTCCCAGACATGAACGCTCACAAGCAAGGCCGTGATGTGGTTCTTGTGTGCAATGAGAATATTGGTGCTGCATTGCAGAAAGCATGTGAGCATGATACTGACAATGATGCAGTACATCTAGCCAGAGCTGCTAACATAGTGAGGAGAGACATGTTAAAGATGAAACATGACTTCAGTGGCTCATTTAATGCCCAGTGCCAGTGCCAGTTTCACTATTGGCACTAGTTTCCATGGAGATGTATGGCCCAAACATCATAACCCAGTCCAGCTCTGCGTCTATGCCTCAACCAGCTCTCACCCTCTCACAGCTACTCATGTACAACAGTCTGGTACGCTGGAGGGACACTGCCACCACAAGTACGCCTACCACTAGGCACAGCAAAGACAGGGAGACTGTGAAGAAGACGACACACAGCTTCTCTGCTATTGCCATTGACCAGGCCCACGAGCAGAACAATGCCTCTGTGAAAGGTGATGGTGGTGGTGTGGGCCTGACAGAGAACCCTGCAGCTCTGCGACGCTGGATGGTGTCTGGTTCAGAGATGGCACATGTGATTGGAGAGTTTGAGGTCTCCACTGAGAAGAGAAAGAAGACTGACACCCGGCACCACGAGCAGACCAAATATGCACAGCTGGCATTTGCACGAGATGTTAAAGCACTAACTGGTGCTATAGAAGACATGGGTAATCCATTCTGTGAAAACAACAGTGATCTTCTCGTACTGGATACCAGAGACCTTGCAGATGCAGCAGTCATCGACACTGTAAACCAGGTTGAGAAACTTGGACAGGACCAGTATGACACCTATGTCAGCGAGCGCCTGGTCAACCAGACGAAGCAGACGAAGCCCATCAATGATCCCATTAAGAGGAACAACCACCCACTTTTCGAGAGATGTCCAGGTCCCCAAAACAACTCTAATCTCTGAAGAATGACTGTTCCCTCTTCTCTAGGCTGTACATTGCATCGCAGATACGTGATGGAGATCTAGATGAGTTCTTTATGCATGAAAACAAGGCATATCCACCAGCATTGTCACAAATGGGCAAGCTGAGAACTTCGGAGGACCTGGTTCCTACACAAGAGAATGCACCCAATCCCACAGTACAGGTCATCATTGTTGATGGGGCTGCTATATTGTGAACATCTATGACCTGGTGCTGCTAAGACATTTTCAGATTACGCGAAGCAAGTGTTCTCACCACATCAAGTCCCAGCTACATCATGTCAGCAGAGTGGCTGTCATGTGGGATGAATATCTCCCTGAAAGTTTAAAGGCAGAAACACGCAGAAAGAGAGGGAAGGGAGTTTGTAGACGTGTTGGGCCATCCAGTGACATTCCTGGAAGATGGGAGAAGTTTCTCCGCATCGACAGTAACAAGATTGAGCTGTTCTCCTTCCTGGCAACTAGTGTGATAGCCCTTGATACTGACAAACAAATAATCAGCACCCATCATGCTGAAGTCCTCTGTACTCAACCCCGAGATGTATCAGGCCTTGCACCACGCACACATGAGGATGCTGACACCCGCATCCTACTGCACCTGGAAGATGTTGTGAAGAAAGGGTATACCAAGGTGTCAGTACGCACAGTTGACACGGATGTGCTAGTACTGGCAGTGACAGCAGCCCAACGCCTGAACATCACTGAGTTGTGGGCTGGCTTTGGAACTGGGAAGTTTCCTGCATTTAGCAGCTCATGAGATGGCGAGGGCACTAGGTCCGGATCGATGCATAGCCTTACCAATGTTCCACGTTACTGGATGTGACACTGTATCATCTTTTGGCTGCGGGGGTAAAAAGATGGCATGGGATACATGGATGTCCTTTCATGACATCACTAGAGCTTTCTGTGCCTTGGCTACCACTCCAGATACCATAGACAAGTGGATGGAGCCTCTGGAGCGATTCGTGGTATTGCTCTATGACCGCACTAGCAGCCAGGAATCAGTCAATTAGGCACGCTAGCAACTGTGCACCCGGAAGGGCAGAGGAATTGATGGACTCCCCCCAACACAAGCAGCTCTGATACAGCACGCTGCCTACCAAGCTGGTCACTGCTAGGGACAGATGATGGTTGCAGCCCCTGAACTCCCATCTCCAGGTGACTGGGGGTGGAAAAGGAAAGACACAGGTGGATGGGAAGTTCACTGGACCACACTACCACAAGCGACCAAGGCCTGTCATGAACTCCTTCACTGTGGAAGTAAAAAGGGATGCAGAGGACAGTGCAAATGTGTCAAGGCAGCACTTCAGTGCACTGCCCTCTGCCACTGTGGTGGACTGTGTTCTCGGAACTAACATTTCATTGAAAACCTGTATAACTCTAGCAACAATATTGAATATGTTGATGGTTTGACTATTCTTTATTTTCCTGAATGCTAGATAATATAGATAGGTAGTTGCTAGCATGTTGTAAATAGTACCACTGCATCCCCCTTCCTTGAAAATGTAGATTAGCCACCAGAATCAAGATCCTAGGTGGTCTAGCACCTGAGGTACTGGTAAAATAACAACCGGTGGCGGCCATTTTGGAAAATGGCTGCCATTGTTGTCATAAGATGTCATAAGAGAAATCTGTGATGGCCCTATAGCCAAAAATCTTCCTTGGGGCATGCTTAACTGTGTCCAAAGCTCATGCTTGTATCATCAAAGGCACAATTCATTCACATATCTGCCAAACTATTAACCTTTACTAAACTGTGATAGATAAATAGGTGATGTCATTCTGTATATATAAGCTGTAGTTACTTATTTTTACCCTATTAGGAATTATTTGTATAAGTAATGTGATCTGCATATTGAATTCACTTTTCTACACTTCAAGTTATCATAGGCAGTTAGTGTGTTTTTCTGGTTTAAAAATTATATTGGCCAAATCTGGCCAAATAACTTGAGTGTGTTCTACGTCGATAGCAGACTGTTAGTGTGTTAGAGCAAGCTTCTCAAAGGATTTATTATTTTTTCCCACGGATAATTTTTTTTTTATGACTAGCAAGAAGCAAACTTACTCAGATGCTTTTCTTGCTCATGGATTAGTCAATTTGCCCTAAAAGGGATAAGACCGACCACAGTGTGTTATCTGCAGCAAGGTTCTGATTGATCAATGAAAGCCTGAAGCCATCACAACTTTAAAACCATCTGCTGAAATTCATCCTGACCTCCATAACAAAGACCCAGCCTACTTTGAACACAGGGCGAAGCAGTTGAAAGGTATTCAATTCGGAAACACTGGTCCTACAGCAAAAAATCTTCTTGCCATTCTTGAAGCTTCCTATGAGGTGGCCTACAAAGTTGTACAGCAGCAGAAGGGGCATAGGATTGCCGAAAATCTGCTCTTGCCATGTGCACGAGTGATGGTTGCCAAAGCATGTGGGGAAGAGCAGGCTAAGAAGCTCAGTTCTAGATCGGTTTCAAACAATGCAATTTGACGTAGGATCGATGAGATGGCTGTGTATATATACACTGGCACAAGAAGTGGGAGAAGTCAAACCACATGACAATTTTTCTCTGCAATTTGATGAGTCCACGGATGTCAGCAGCTGCGCTATTTTACTGGGCTTTATTTATTATATTCACCACTCGGATGTGAAGAAAGAGTTCTTCCTTCATATCTGAGAGTCTTGCTATGACGACTAAAGGAGAGGATGTGTTCAGCATAGTCAGTGGCTTCCTCGAGAAAAATGGACTGGCTTGGAACAGTGTTCAACAGGTGTCTGTTGATGGTGCATCTGCTATGATGGCTGGTAATTGCGGGTCAGAGGCGTTGTTCAAAGGAAAAATGCAGATATCACTGTTGACCATTGCAGCATTCACCAATATACATGTACACTTGCTTCCAAGACACTCCCAGATGCCTTGAAAGCAGTACTTGGCCAACTTGTTAATGTTGTTAACTTTAATAAAAGCCAAATACTTCGCAGCCGTGTGTTTAAAGAATTGTGCAAATACATGTACTGTAGATGGGCGAGAAGTATGAAGTGCTCTGTACCACACTGAAGTAAGGTGGCTGTCTCGAGGCAAGGTTGTCAATCGCGTGATTGAGCTTCGGGAGGCAGTGCAACTATTTTTGCAGCAAAAAGGCACACCACTTTTCTGACCATGAATGGCTTTTCCGTCTATGCTATTTGGAGATGAACTCTACCGAGGAAACTTGGCACTTCAAGGAAGGAATGTGACAATCATTGACGCAAAACAAGCATTTATCGGAAAGCTAAAGTTGTGGAGCAAGAGAGTTGCAAAGGGCATAGTGGCACAGTTTCCCACACTTGACAAATTTATTGATGAGAGCGAGGATGGTCAAGATATTCTAGAAATTTTGAAAGCAGACATCCCGGCCCACTTGGACGAATTGGTCAGAAAGATGGAGGAATATTTCCCTGATCTGGTCACTGCTTGCCTTCGGCGGTGCCAGCAGCCATTTGTGGCGGATGAGGATCAGTTGATGAAGATGACTTTCCAGCAAAAGAGGAGTGCATAACTACGTGAGAGTGAATGAGGCTTGGAAGCTGGAATTCCAGAACAAGGACCTGGAAACCTTCTGGATAGCCCAGCACACCAACCTTGGCGAAATGGCCTCTAAAGATACTGACTTCCTTTTCGACCACTTACCGATGTGAGCAAGGCTTTTCCATCATCATGGGGATGAAAACCAAGAAATGGAACTGGTTGGAGGTGTCCAATGATGCAAGAATTGCTCGCAGTTCAACAAAATCGCACATTGAATATATACTTGGCTAACAAAATGCAAGCACAACCGTCCCATTGATTTGATTTGTTTTGCAATAACCAACTCACTTACTAACTAACTGCTAATATTTACTAACACACTTATCATAAAATAAAACATGTTTAATTTTTTTATTACACGGGTATGGGTAATGGAACAGGGAGGATAGGGCGATTTGGGTAATGGTGCCAAAAGGTTGGGAACCACTGCTTTACAGGGACACACACTGGACCAACATCACACTGGGTTGGGGCAGGTTGAAGTAGGTTGACAATAGCTCTATGGGGACACATACTGGACCAACATCACACTGGGTTGAGGGCAGGTTGAAGTAAGTTGACAATAGCTCTATGGGGACACACACTAGACCAACATCACACTGGGTTGAGAGCAGGATGAAGAAGTTGAAAATAGCTCTATGGAGACACACACTGGACCAACATCACACTGGGTTGAGGACAGGATGAAGAAGTTGAAAATAGCTCTATGGAGACACACACTGGACCAACATCACACTGGGTTGATGGCAGGATGAAGAAGTTGAAAATAGCTCTATGGAGACACACAGTGGACCAACATCACTACATTGGTTGAGAACACAAGTTGCACTATGGACATGTATTGAATACACACAAGCACAACTCCCTACTGAAGGATATCAGAAAGCATTACCTACCTCCACGACCAGCACCTTAACATGACCTCGTACACCGCTTGCGGACATCTGTCAGGAGAGTCTAGCCTCTGATTGTTTTCCAACATCTGCATAATGTCCTGACCTTTCATGCCCTAATATACAACATCTGCATAATGTCCTGACCTTTCATGCCCTAATATACAACATCTGCATAATGTCCTGACCTTTCATGCCCCAATATACAACATCTGCATAATGTCCTGACCTTTCATGCCCTAATATACAAACATCTGCATAATGTCCTGACCTTTCATGCCCTAATATATAACACCTGCATAATGTCCTGACCTTTCATGCCCTAATATACAACATCTGCATAATGTCCTGACCTTTCATGCCCTAATATACAACATCTGCATAATGTCCTGACCTTTCATGCCCTAATATACAACATCTGCATAATGTCCTGACCTTTCATGCCCTAATATACAACATCTGCATAATGTCCTGACCTTTCATGCCCTAATATACAATACAGTAGGCATAAACCATTAGCAGACTTCAAATAGAGTTCAAAGTGCACATGTCCGAAAGCTTGGTGGTTTATAGCTTCTTGCTGTAAGTGCCTGTCCACTGTGTTGTTGGCATTTCAAAGGCAATCTTAAAATGTCCCACTTGCTGTGTGAGGTCTTCTCTTGCTGTCATTGTAAATACTGTCAACGAATACTGACTGAACTAACCCTATTAATTAAAATTAATTACCATTAGCTTATTTGCCCTTTCTTCCAATTTTTATTTTATTTATAGCTACAACTTTCCTTTTGTAAAGTTTTCAAACATATTAGAAAGCAAACATAATAAGCTGCAGTTTGGTGCAAGAATCAGCGCCATTGAGGCAAGCAAACATAAGCTACACAGCGCTAAGTCAACAACAGAACCTAGAACAAAGAAATTCAGTCAGGAGCGCATGGATCCCTGTGCAGCTTACAGAAGAAGAAGAAGGGTTTCCAGAAACATCAGCATAGGCCAGGAAGAGATAGTTCTGACAAGAGAAATGCTCGTCAGCCACACAAAAAAAAAGTCGTTTATTTTGCTTGCTTGCCCCCTCAAGCTAAAAAATAAGTTTTACAACTCCATTGGGCTAGTGCAGATCAGAGAAACCTCCCCCCCCCCCCCCCCCCCGGTATTCAGCACCACATTTCATTTGACAACACTTTTTTTAAAATGTGAACAGTCACCCCGAGTTTACATCCTTATGGCTGTCAAGGAGGATGACTCAAGGAGGATGACCTATATTTTCTTCTAGAAGAGCAACTGTTATGGTTTCCTTGCTGACTTCCGTAGAGGAACGCACCAAATCAAACAACTTTATGTGTAGAGCACCACCAACAAGCAAGCCTTGATAATGGTACAGATAGGTAGTGTAGGCTTAGGAGTACACTGTATAGAAGGACTCCTTGTAGGGCTTTATAATGTTTTGTGGCGCAATATTTACAATTAGAACCTAATTCGCGAACAGGTATGAAGAGCAGCAGAGCAAAGGTACTGTTTCCACTATATGCGACACAATCTACGAACACTTCCACGAGAATTCTTCAGTTGTCTCGGAATGTTTAAACCCTCGAAGGTATCCGAGAATTCTTCAGTTGTCTCGGAATGTTTAACCCCTCGAAGGTATCCGGTGTACAAGTTTTAAATGTTAAAACATCAACCACCTCCAGAAATCATTTCACTTTATTACTGAAGAGACTCAAACTAAAAATAAAAAAATAATAAATGAAAAAAAATTATCACTTCGGTTACAGCCAGCTTCCAAGCTTTGTACTGAGCATGCTCAGATGTGTTAATCGTAAATACATCGCGAGTTTAATGCAATGCAAGCTAGTACATACATGTACATGCACATCTCATGTGAAAGAAGAGACAGGAAGGAGGGAAGGAATAGGAAACGGTATCTCGCGACCACCACTAAGATTTCATTGACCACACCTTACCATGCCCAAGCATGAGGTACCACCGCTCATCTTAAGGCCGGTTACCAATATGTCACGAGTCCTTCACTTCGCATCAATTCACTTTAAGCAGTTCACAATATCAGCAGGTTGCAGCGAATTGGAAATTACAAACTCCACCCAATAAATTAATGAGTTGTCAATCTCTAAACGGCCTGCCAGATCAGCCATACTCTAATAAATTTCCTCACTGCCTCTAATAAACTTTTCCAGTCATCTCTTCTTGGAGAAACTTTTTTTAAATTACAATATAACAAATAAAGCACACCAACACATGTCGACCGACGCAACGCTTCACCTCGCCAGTATGTATGAGCAGCATATTGTGAACCGGACTTCAGGCAGTGCTAGATACATGTCCAGGACTGCTACCATCTTTCTAGGAGAACCTTGGGGACTGGGACGACCCTGGGAAGTCCCAAGTGAGAGCGACTGGTGAACAACATCATGGATCTCAGAATCAGTACTAGGAGAGGGATATTCTAGGCCCAGTGCAAATGCTGTGATCTAGGGTTAGGATCAGGGCTGAGGGTATTCTAGGGCTAGGGCATTCTAGGGCTTAAGACCACTGGGCAAAGGGCATTCTGGCTACAAATATTCCAAGGGGCTGTGTTAGTGGTATTATACATACATGTTCAGTAGGTCAGGGCAGGGGTATAGCTACAAAGGAACATCGGAATGATGCCTAGATGTAGTATCTCGTGATCCACGAATTCCAGGATCCAAGCTGTGTAATTAGTCAACCTCACTAGGACATCCTCAGCTGTAGTTCACAAAATCTTCGGAATCCTCGGATGTCCGAGGAAAGGGTGTACATGTATGTACGAGTATTCGACATCCCTCAAAGTAATATCTACATATGTACATACACACGGACCGAATAAGGTTTGGAGCCGTAGGAAAATGCCTCCCATGTGGTCACCCCAAAACTCCAGACATCCGATTTGCTGTCAAACTTCGCATAGAATATGCACTCCGGAGCGTACCATTTGAGCGGCCATCTGCCTGCAGTCTCCGCCTGGGAGGTGGGTGGGGGGGGGAGAAGACATACCAAACATACAGTAAGCTATACTAACACCATCAGATTTCACAATCAGCTTTGGTCTATGCCTGCCTGATAGAGGTCTTGCTATTTAATGACCTCAACATGCACATGTGTGGTCGGTTATGTTGTGGACACTCCCTGGGCATCTATGCATGTCCACAGCTAAGGATCTTCCCCACCTCATCCTAGCCTAGGATGACGTGGGAGAGAATGAATGGACTTTGAGCAGGTGTAGATATCCCCCGATTGTCAACAGCACCACCTGCCTTGACAAGCATGTCAAAATGGTCTCACGATTGTCCAAACAACCATCTCAAAAGGGTCAGCTCACTCAAGCCAACTGCCACCCAACCTGCCACCCAACCTCGGTCGGACCTGACGAAACTAACCCTCTCTAACTCTTTGCTGTCTATGCATAAAGAATGCAGAGAATGGACTGTACTAACTCCAACCTGAAGCTTGTGACTTCTGCTCTGGAGTTGAATGTAAAAAACATTCATTGATTTAGCAACAGGGGCATTATTACGCCACTACGTTCAGTCATGCCTACTCATGGTATCAATAATTCTATACCCCATAGGACCCCATAGGAAAATTTCTTGGTGATTCTCAATGAGTTCCTGAGGAATGCAAGTGTATTATACCATGTACATATATATATATATATATATATATGGACCAAATTATAGAACTGGAAATCTCACATTTGCTACAGTCTGGTATATTTTCCATGTTCATGCAAGCTACGGTTGAGGGAATGGTATCAAGTGGTGGTCGAAGTGTCCTTAGTGCTGAGCTTACCTGTGAGCTAGCTGCTAGTTCTTCTCAGAACTCAGTGTAAGGCAGCGGTTCACTGGTTAGTATCAGGGGAAGAAGGGAGCATCATTGAGCAGGAACGAGCATAGTGTGCTGCATGTATTGTAGTAGAGCCCAGGCTCTGGTTGAAGTACCGAGGTACTTCCTACAACAGCTGGCGAGAAACAAGATCTCGTATAAAAAAAGTGAGCAGGCTCACTCGCTCCATTAGCACACTAGGCTCACTTCCTTTCAGCATTGCTCCAGGAACACCCCCCCCCCCCTCATCCTGAGACAAACCAATGAAGTGCTGCCTTGCAATGAATTCTGAGAAAAGAATGAGCAGCAAGCTGACAGGTACGCTCAGCACCAGCAGCACTCACTCCCCAACCATAGCTTGCACAAGCACATAAAGTACAACAAATTTGTAGTAAATTTTGTGAGCTTTTTCCAGGCCTGTAATTTGGTCCATATATATAATATAATGCATGTCAATGCTCAGGAACTCATTGAGGATTATGAAGAACAATACATTTTCCCACGAGGTATAGAGCTTTGATATTATAAGTAAGCATGGCTGAACATGTACATGACGTAATAATGTAAGCCCCCCATGGATGAGCACATTCTATTATCATCAGGAGCATGGTCTAGTATAACAACACAGTCAACTTGGACAGAAGGTACTAAAATGGCACAGTCTACTATTATAGTAGGATTGTCTACTATAATAGCTTAATTATAACACATTGTAGTGTTATAGCACGGCTACTATAATAGCCTAATTATAGCACTATAATAACATGATCTACTATAATAAGATCTACTATAATTATAGTACATTCAACCACAATAGTAGGATCTACTATAATAGCATAGTAATAGCACGGTCTACTACAATAGCACGGTCTACTATAATAGCATGGTTTACTATAATAGCACGTCCACTATAATAGCACGGTCTACTATTATAATAGCACGGTCTACTACAATAGCACGGTCTACTACAATAGCATGGTCTACCTTAATAGTCTACTAATTTTCTCTTGGAATATAACATACATGTATAACATATTATACATCATACAACAAGTCTCACATATATTTGTCACACACACACACACTCACACAATGCATAGCCCCATACCCACACTCATACATGCATAGACACACCCACATGCATAGACACTGGACATACACACCCACCCACATGCATTGCCACACCCACACATATAGACACATGCATAGACACACCCACACACCCACATGCATAGACACATGGACATACACACCCACATGCATAGACACATGGACATACACACCCACATGCATAGACACACGGACATACACCCACATGCATAGACATATGGACATACACACCCACATGCATAGACACATGGACATACACACCCACATGCATAGACACATGAACATACACACCCACATGCATAGACACATGAACATACACACCGACACACATGGACATACACACCCACATGCATAGACATATACACACACACACACATGCATAGACACATGGACATACACACCCACATGCATAGACACATGAACATACACACCCACATGCATAGACACATGGACATACACCCACACCACCCACATGCATAGACATATGGACATACACACCCACATGCATAGACACATGGACATACACACCCACATGCATAGACACATGGACATACACACCCACATGCATAGACACACGGACATACACCCACATGCATAGACATATGGACATACACACCCACATGCATAGACACATGGACATACACACCCACATGCATAGACACATGAACATACACACCCACATGCATAGACACATGAACATACACACCGACACACATGGACATACACACCCACATGCATAGACATATACACACACACACACATGCATAGACACATGGACATACACACCCACATGCATAGACACATGAACATACACACCCACATGCATAGACACATGGACATACACGCACACCACCCACATGCATAGACACATGGACATACACACCCACATGCATAGACACATGAACATACACACCCACATGCATAGACACATGAACATACACACCGACACACATGGACATACACACCCACATGCATAGACATATACACACACACACATGCATAGACACATGGACATACACACCCACATGCATAGACACATGAACATACACACCCACATGCATAGACACATGGACATACACCCACACCACCCACATGCATAGACATATGGACATACACACCCACATGCATAGACACATGGACATACACACCCACATGCATAGACACATGAACATACACACCCACATGCATAGACACATGAACATACACACCGATACACATGGACATACACACACACATGCATAGACATACACACCCACATGCATAGACACATGGACATACATACCCACATGCATAGACATATACACCCACATGCATAGACACATGGACATACACACCCACATGCATAGACACATGGACATACACACCCACATGCATAGACATATACACACACATGCATAGACACGTATGGACATACACACCCACATGCATAGACATATACACACACACACACATGCATAGACACATGGACATACACACCCACATGCATAGACATATATACACACACACATACACACACCCTGTAATATTCACTGCCAGCTCCAATAGCTCTGGACATCCCAAAGTCACTGATTTTCACCATATCTTCACTGACGACTAAAACGTTCCTGGCAGCAAGATCACGATGAACAAACCGCTTCTGTTCCAAGTATTCCATTCCCTGAGATAGAGTGGGGGGGGAGGAGAGTTATAGAAAACTAGCCAAATCATACTGTAGATAAGGGACCAACCAACCAACAATTCATGGCAACTGAAGATTTCATGACATTGCTGCCAGGGGGTAATAAATAAAGCTGGTCATTCTCTAGCTTGGCCTTTCCTTCTGGTCCAGCAAATGCTAAAAGACTGAAGGTTAGGAGTGACTGACCACCACACTTAGAGGAAGACTGAAGGTTAGGAGTGACTGCCACCATACTTAGAGGAAGACTGAAGGTTAGGAGTGACTGCCGCCATACTTAGAGGAAGACTGAAGGTTAGGAGTGACTGCCACCATACTTAGAGGAAGACTGAAGGTTAGGAGTGACTGCCACCACACTTAGAGGAAGACTGAAGGTTAGGAGTGACTGCCACCACACTTAGAGGAAGACTGAAGGTTAGGAGTGACTGCCACCACACTTAGAGGAAGACTGAAGGTTAGGAGTGACTGCCACCACACTTAGAGGAAGGCTGAAGGTTAGGAGTGACTGCCACCACACTTAGAGGAAGACTGAAGGTTAGGAGAGACTGCCACCATACTTAGAGGAAGGCTGAAGGTTAGGAGTGACTGCCACCACACTTAGAGGAAGGCTGAAGGTTAGGAGTGACTGCCACCACACTTAGAGGAAGACTGAAGGTTAGGAGTGACTGCCACCACACTTAGAGGAAGGCTGAAGGTTAGGAGTGACTGCCACCATACTTAGAGGAAGACTGAAGGTTAGGAGTGACTGCCACCACACTTAGAGGAAGACTGAAGGTTAGGAGTGACTGCCACCACACTTAGAGGAAGACTGAAGGTTAGGAGTGACTGCCACCACACTTAGAGGAAGACTGAAGGTTAGGAGTGACTGCCACCACACTTAGAAAAAGACTGAAGGTTAGGAGTGACTGCCACCATACTTAGAGGAAGACTGAAGGTTAGGAGTGACTGCCACCACACTTAGAGGAAGACTGAAGGTTAGGAGTGACTGCCACCATACTTAGAGGAAGACTGAAGGTTAGGAGTGACTGCCACCACACTTAGAGGAAGGCTGAAGGTTAGGAGTGTGTGCCACCATACTTAGAGGAAGACTGAAGGTTAGGAGTAACTGCCACCATACTTAGAGGAAGACTGAAGGTTAGGAGTGACTGCCACCATACTTAGAGGAAGACTGAAGGTTAGGAGTGACTGCCACCATACTTAGAGGAAGACTGAAGGTTAGGAGTGACTGCCACCACACTTAGAGGAAGACTGAAGGTTAGGAGTGACTGCCACCATACTTAGAGGAAGACTGAAGGTTAGGAGTGACTGCCACCATACTTAGAGGAAGGCTGAAGGTTAGGAGTGATTGCCACCACACTTAGAGGAAGACTGAAGGTTAGGAGTGACTGCCACCATACTTAGAGGAAGGCTGAAGGTTAGGAGTGACTGCCACCACACTTAGAGGAAGACTGAAGGTTAGGAGTGACTGCCCCCATACTTAGAGGAAGACTGAAGGTTAGGAGTGACTGCCACCATACTTAGAGGAAGACTGAAGGTTAGGAGTGACTGCCACGACACTTAGAGGAAGACTGAAGGTTAGGAGTGACTGCCACCACACTTAGAGGAAGGCTGAAGGTTAGGAGTGACTGCCCCCACACTTAGAGGAAGACTGAAGGTTAGGAGTGACTGCCACCATACTTAGAGGAGGACTGAAGGTTAGGAGTGACTGCCACCACACTTAGAGGAAGACTGAAGGTTAGGAGTGACTGCCACCACACTTAGAGGAAGACTGAAGGTTAGGAGTGACTGCCACCATACTTAGAGGAAGACTGAAGGTTAGGAGTGAGTGCCACCACACTTAGAGGAAGACTGAAGGTTAGGAGTGAGTGCCACCACACTTAGAGGAAGACTGAAGGTTAGGAGTGATTGCCCCCACACTTAGAGGAAGGCTGAAGGTTAGGAGTGACTGCCACCACACTTAGAGGAAGACTGAAGGTTAGGAGTGACTGCCACTATACTTAGAGGAAGGCTGAAGGTTAGGAGTAACTGCCACCATACTTAGAGGAAGACTGAAGGTTAGGAGTGACTGCCACCATACTTAGAGGAAGACTGAAGGTTAGGAGTGAGTGCCCCCATACTTAGAGGAAGACTGAAGGTTAGGAGTGACTGCCACCACACTTAGAGGAAGACTGAAGGTTAGGAGTGACTGCCACCACACTTAGAGGAAGACTGAAGGTTAGGAGTGACTGCCACCACACTTAGAGGAAGGCTGAAGGTTAGGAGTGACTGCCACCACACTTAGAGGAAGACTGAAGGTTAGGAGTGACTGCCCCTATACTTAGAGGAAGACTGAAGGTTAGGGGTGACTGCCACCATACTTAGAGGAAGACTGAAGGTTAGGAATGACTGCCCCCACACTTAGAGGAAGACTGAAGGTTAGGAGTGACTGCCACCACACTTAGAGGAAGACTGAAGGTTAGGAGTGACTGCCACCACACTTAGAGGAAGACTGAAGGTTAGGAGTGACTGCCACCACACTTAGAGGAAGACTGAAGGTTAGTAGTGACTGCCACCATACTTAGAGGAAGACTGAAGGTTAGGAGTGACTGCCACCACACTTAGAGGAAGACTGAAGGTTAGGAGTGACTGCCACCACACTTAGAGGAAGGCTGAAGGTTAGGAGTGACTGCCACCACACTTAGAGGAAGACTGAAGGTTAGGAGTGACTGCCACCACACTTAGAGGAAGACTGAAGGTTAGGAGTGACTGCCACCATACTTAGAGGAAGACTGAAGGTTAGGAGTGACTGCCAGCACACTTAGAGGAAGACTGAAGGTTAGGAGTGACTGCCACGACACTTAGAGGAAGACTGAAGGTTAGGAGTGACTGCCCCCACACTTAGAGGAAGACTGAAGGTTAGGAGTAACTGCCACCACACTTAGAGGAAGGCTGAAGGTTAGGAGTGACTGCCCCCACACTTAGAGGAAGACTGAAGGTTAGGAGTGACTGCCACCATACTTAGAGGAAGACTGAAGGTTAGGAGTGACTGCCACCACACTTAGAGGAAGACTGAAGGTTAGGAGTGACTGCCACCACACTTAGAGGAAAGCTGAAGGTTAGGAGTGACTGCCACCACACTTAGAGGAAGACTGAAGGTTAGGAGTGACTGCCCCCACACTTAGAGGAAGACTGAAGGTTAGGAGTGACTGCCACCATACTTAGAGGAAGACTGAAGGTTAGGAGTGACTGCCACCACACTTAGAGGAAGACTGAAGGTTAGGAGTGACTGCCACCACACTTAGAGGAAGACTGAAGGTTAGGAGTGACTGCCACCACACAGAGGAAGACTGAAGGTTAGGAGTGACCGCCACCACACTTAGAGGAAGACTGAAGGTTAGGAGTGACTGCCACCACACTTAGAGGAAGACTGAAGGTTAGGAGTGACTGCCACCATACTTAGAGGAAGACTGAAGGTTAGGAGTGACTGCCACCACACTTAGAGGAAGACTGAAGGTTAGGAGTGACTGCCACCATACTTAGAGGAAGGCTGAAGGTTAGGAGTGACTGCCACCACACTTAGAGGAAGACTGAAGGTTAGGAGTAACTGCCACCATACTTAGAGGAAGACTGAAGGTTAGGAGTGACTGCCACCACACTTAGAGGAAGACTGAAGGTTAGGAGTGACTGCCCCCACACTTAGAGGAAGACTGAAGGTTAGGAGTGACTGCCACCACATTTAGAGGAAGACTGAAGGTTAGGAGTGACTGCCACCATACTTAGAGGAAGGCTGAAGGTTAGGAGTGACTGCCAGCACACTTAGAGGAAGACTGAAGGTTAGGAGTGACTGCCACCACACTTAGAGGAAGACTGAAGGTTAGGAGTGACTGCCACCATACTTAGAGGAAGGCTGAAGGTTAGGAGTGACTGCCCCCACACTTAGAGGAAGACTGAAGGTTAGGAGTGTCTGCCACCACACTTAGAGGAAGGCTGAAGGTTAGGAGTGACTGCCAGCACACTTAGAGGAAGACTGAAGGTTAGGAGTGACTGCCACCACACTTAGAGGAAGACTGAAGGTTAGGAGTGACTGCCACCACACTTAGAGGAAGACTGAAGGTTAGGAGTGACCGCCACCATACTTAGAGGAAGACTGAAGGTTAGGAGTGACTGCCACCACACTTAGAGGAAGGCTGAAGGTTAGGAGTGACTGCCACCATACTTAGAGGAAGGCTGAAGGTTAGGAGTGACTGCCACCATACTTAGAGGAAGACTGAAGGTTAGGAGTGACTGCCACCACACTTAGAGGAAGACTGAAGGTTAGGAGTGACTGCCACCACACTTAGAGGAAGACTGAAGGTTAGGAGTGACTGCCACCACACTTAGAGGAAGACTGAAGGTTAGGAGTGACTGCCACCACACTTAGAGGAAGACTGAAGGTTAGGAGTGACTGCCACCACACTTAGAGGAAGACTGAAGGTTAGGAGTGACTGCCACCACACTTAGAGGAAGACTGAAGGTTAGGAGTGACTGCCACCATACTTAGAGGAAGACTGAAGGTTAGGAGTGACTGCCCCCACACTTAGAGGAAGACTGAAGGTTAGGAGTGACTGCCACCACACTTAGAGGAAAGCTGAAGGTTAGGAATGACTGCCACCATACTTAGAGGAAGGCTGAAGGTTAGGAGTGACTGCCACCACACTTAGAGGAAGGCTGAAGGTTAGGAGTGACTGCCCCCACACTTAGAGGAAGACTGAAGGTTAGGAGTGACTGCCACCACACTTAGAGGAAAGCTGAAGGTTAGGAATGACTGCCACCATACTTAGAGGAAGGCTGAAGGTTAGGAGTGACTGCCACCACACTTAGAGGAAGGCTGAAGGTTAGGAGTGACTGCCACCACACTTAGAGGAAGGCTGAAGGTTAGGAGTGACTGCCACCATACTTAGAGGAAGACTGAAGGTTAGGAGTGACTGCCACCACACTTAGAGGAAGACTGAAGGTTAGGAGTGACTGCCACCATACTTAGAGGAAGACTGAAGGTTAGGAGTGACTGCCACCACACTTAGAGGAAGACTGAAGGTTAGGAGTGACTGCCACCACACTTAGAGGAAGGCTGAAGGTTAGGAGTGACTGCCACCACACTTAGAGGAAGACTGAAGGTTAGGAGTGACTGCCACCACACTTAGAGGAAGACTGAAGGTTAGGAGTGACTGCCACCACACTTAGAGGAAGACTGAATGTTAGGAGTGACTGCCACCACACTTAGAGGAAGACTGAAGGTTAGGAGTGACTGCCACCATACTTAGAGGAAGACTGAAGGTTAGGAGTGACTGCCAGCACACTTAGAGGAAGACTGAAGGTTAGGAGTGACTGCCACGACACTTAGAGGAAGACTGTAGGTTAGGAGTGACTGCCCCCACACTTAGAGGAAGACTGAAGGTTAGGAGTAACTGCCACCACACTTAGAGGAAGGCTGAAGGTTAGGAGTGACTGCCCCCACACTTAGAGGAAGACTGAAGGTTAGGAGTGACTGCCACCATACTTAGAGGAAGACTGAAGGTTAGGAGTGACTGCCACCACACTTAGAGGAAGACTGAAGGTTAGGAGTGACTGCCACCACACTTAGAGGAAAGCTGAAGGTTAGGAGTGACTGCCACCACACTTAGAGGAAGACTGAAGGTTAGGAGTGACTGCCACCACACTTAGAGGAAGACTGAAGGTTAGGAGTGACTGCCACCACACTTAGAGGAAGACTGAAGGTTAGGAGTGAGTGACTGCCACCACACTTAGAGGAAGACTGAAGGTTAGGAGTGACTCCCACCACACTTAGAGGAAGACTGAAGGTTAGGAGTGAGTGACTGCCACCACACTTAGAGGAAGACTGAAGGTTAGGAGTGACTCCCACCACACTTAGAGGAAGACTGAAGGTTAGGAGTGACTGCCACCACACTTAGAGGAAGACTGAAGGTTAGGAGTGACTGCCACCACACTTAGAGGAAGGCTGAAGGTTAGGAGTGACTGCCACCACACTTAGAGGAAGGCTGAAGGTTAGGAGTGACGTCAGCATACTTAGAGGAAGACTGAAGGTTAGGAGTGACTGCCACCACACTTAGAGGAAGGCTGAAGGTTAGGAGTGACTGCCACCACACTTAGAGGGGAAGGTTAGGAGTGACTGCCACCACACTTAGAGGAAGGCTGAAGGTTAGGAGTGACTGCCACCATACTTAGAGGAAGACTGAAGGTTAGGAGTGACTGCCACCACACTTAGAGGAAGACTGAAGGTTAGGAGTGACTGCCACCACACTTAGAGGAAGACTGAAGGTTAGGAGTGACTGCCACCATACTTAGAGGAAGACTGAAGGTTAGGAGTGACTGCCACCATACTTAGAGGAAGACTGAAGGTTAGGAGTGACTGCCCCCATACTTAGAGGAAGGCTGAAGGTTAGGAGTGACTGCCACCATACTTAGAGGAAGACTGAAGGTTAGGAGTGACTGCCACCACACTTAGAGGAAGACTGAAGGTTAGGAGTGTCTGCCACCATACTTAGAGGAAGGCTGAAGGTTAGGAGTGACTGCCAGCACACTTAGAGGAAGACTGAAGGTTAGGAGTAACTACCACCACACTTAGAGGAAGACTGAAGGTTAGGAGTGACTGCCACCACACTTAGAGGAAGACTGAAGGTTAGGAGTGACTGCCACCACACTTAGAGGAAGGCTGAAGGTTAGGAGTGACTGCCACCACACTTAGAGGAAGACTGAAGGTTAGGAGTAACTACCACCACACTTAGAGGAAGACTGAAGGTTAGGAGTGACTGCCTCCACACTTAGAGGAAGGCTGAAGGTTAGGAGTGACTGCCACCACACTTAGAGGAAGGCTGAAGGTTAGGAGTGATTGCCCCCGCACTTAAAGGAAGACTGAAGGTTAGGAGTGAGTGCCACCATACTTAGAGGAAGGCTGAAGGTTAGGAGTGAGTGACTGCCACCACACCTGGATATTAATGGCCACTGTATTGGGAGATTACTGGCTACCATATTTTACCAGTCACCCCATGAGATTACTAGCCACCCACATCTAGAGATTACTGATCACACCATCTTGGAGATTACTCCCATCCTACAGTTTGTAGAGATTATTAGTCACCCCACCTAGAGATTACTCACATGGAGATTACAGGCACTCACCAGGAGATCACTAGCCACCCTCCACCTACAGTGTGCAAAACTACATGAAAATTGGAATACTCAACTTGCAAGATGGTTCGATGGCTATCCACCTAATCCTAACCCTATGTATAGCCCTAGAAAGAGAGGAACTATGAACTTTGGGCATTCTTATAAGATGATACAACTACAGGATCCACTAGACATAACTTAGCTCCACTAGACATAACTTAGCTCCACTAGACATAACTTAGCTCCACTAGACATAACTTAGCTCCACTAGACATAACTTAGCTCCACTAGACATAACTTAGCTCCACTAGACATAACTTAGCTCCTCTAGACATAACTTAGCTCCACTAGACATAACTTAGCTCCACTAGACATAACTTAGCTCCACTAGACATAACTTAGCTCCACTAGACATAACTTAGCTCCACTAGACATAACTTAGCTCCTCTAGACATAACTTAGCTCCACTAGACATAACTTAGCTCCACTAGACATAACTTAGCTCCACTAGACATAACTTAGCTCCACTAGACATAACTTAGCTCCACTAGACATAACTTAGCTCCTCTAGACATAACTCAGCTCCACTAGACATAACTTAGCTCCACTAGACATAACTCAGCTCCACTAGACATAACTTAGCTCCACTAGACATAACTTAGCTCCACTAGACATAACTTAGCTCCACTAGACATAACTTAGCTCCACTAGACATAACTTAGCTCCACTAGACATAACTTAGCTCCACTAGACATAACTTAGCTCCACTAGACATAACTTAGCTCCACTAGACATAACTTAGCTCCACTAGACATAACTCAGCTCCACTAGACATAACTTAGCTCCACTAGACATAACTTAGCTCCACTAGACATAACTTAGCTCCACTAGACATAACTTAGCTCCACTAGACATAACTTAGCTCCACTAGACATAACTTAGCTCCACTAGACATAACTTAGCTCCACTAGACATAACTTAGCTCCACTAGACATAACTTAGCTCCACTAGACATAACTTAGCTCCACTAGACATAACTTAGCTCCACTAGACATAACTTAGCTCCTCTAGACATAACTTAGCTCCACTAGACATAACTTAGCTCCACTAGACATAACTTAGCTCCACTAGACATAACTTAGCTCCACTAGACATAACTTAGCTCCACTAGACATAACTTAGCTCCACTAGACATAACTTAGCTCCTCTAGACATAACTTAGCTCCACTAGACATAACTTAGCTCCACTAGACATAACTTAGCTCCACTAGACATAACTTAGCTCCACTAGACATAACTTAGCTCCACTAGACATAACTTAGCTCCACTAGACATAACTTAGCTCCACTAGACATAACTTAGCTCCACTAGACATAACTTAGCTCCACTAGACATAACTTAGCTCCACTAGACATAACTTAGCTCCACTAGACATAACTTAGCTCCACTAGACATAACTTAGCTCCACTAGACATAACTTAGCTCCACTAGACATAACTTAGCTCCACTAGACATAACTTAGCTCCACTAGACATAACTCAGCTCCACTAGACATAACTCAGCTCCACTAGACATAACTTAGCTCCACTAGACATAACTTAGCTCCACTAGACATAACTTAGCTCCACTAGACATAACTTAGCTCCACTAGACATAACTTAGCTCCACTAGACATAACTTAGCTCCACTAGACATAACTTATCTCCACTAGACATAACTTAGCTCCACTAGACATAACTTAGCTCCACTAGACATAACTTAGCTCCACTAGACATAACTTAGCTCCTCTAGACATAACTCAGCTCCACCAGACATAACTTAGCTCCACTAGACATAACTTAGCTCCACTAGACATAACTTAGCTCCTCTAGACATAACTTAGCTCCACTAGACATAACTTAGCTCCTCTAGACATAACTTAGCTCCACTAGACATAACTTAGCTCCTCTAGACATAACTTAGCTCCACTAGACATAACTTAGCTCCACTAGACATAACTTAGCTCCACCAGACATAACTTAGCTCCACTAGACATAACTTAGCTCCACTAGACATAACTTAGCTCCACTAGACATAACTTAGCTCCACTAGACATAACTTAGCTCCACTAGACATAACTTAGCTCCACTAGACATAACTTAGCTCCACTAGACATAACTTAGCTCCACTAGACATAACTTAGCTCCACTAGACATAACTTAGCTCCACTAGACATAACTTAGCTCCACTAGACATAACTTAGCTCCACTAGACATAACTTAGCTCCTCTAGACATAACTCAGCTCCACTAGACATAACTCAGCTCCTCTAGACATAACTTAGCTCCTCTAGACATAACTTAGCTCCACTAGACATAACTTAGCTCCACTAGACATAACTTAGCTCCACTAGACATAACTTAGCTCCACTAGACATAACTTAGCTCCACTAGACATAACTTAGCTCCACTAGACATAACTCAGCTCCTCTAGACATAACTCAGCTCCACTAGACATAACTTAGCTCCACTAGACATAACTTAGCTCCACTAGACATAACTGAGCTCCACTAGACATAACTTAGCTCCACTAGACATAACTTAGCTCCACTAGACATAACTCAGCTCCACTAGACATAACTCAGCTCCACTAGACATAACTTAGCTCCACTAGACATAACTTAGCTCCACTAGACATAACTTAGCTCCACTAGACATAACTTAGCTCCACTAGACATAACTCAGCTCCACTAGACATAACTCAGCTCCTCTAGACATAACTTAGCTCCTCTAGACATAACTTAGCTCCTCTAGACATAACTTAGCTCCACTAGACATAACTTAGCTCCTCTAGACACAACTTAGCTCCACTAGACACAACTTAGCTCCACTAGACATAACTTAGCTCCACTAGACATAACTTAGCTCCACTAGACATAACTTAGCTCCACTAGACATAACTTAGCTCCACTAGACATAACTTAGCTCCACTAGACATAACTGAGCTCCACTAGACATAACTGAGCTCCACTAGACATAACTTAGCTCCACTAGACATAACTTAGCTCCACTAGACATAACTTAGCTCCACTAGACATAACTTAGCTCCACTAGACATAACTTAGCTCCACTAGACATAACTTAGCTCCACTAGACATAACTTAGCTCCACTAGACATAACTTAGCTCCACTAGACATAACTTAGCTCCACTAGACATAACTTAGCTCCACTAGACATAACTTAGCTCCACTAGACATAACTTAGCTCCACTAGACATAACTTAGCTCCACTAGACATAACTTAGCTCCACTAGACATAACTTAGCTCCACTAGACATAACTTAGCTCCACTAGACATAACTCAGCTCCACTAGACATAACTCAGCTCCACTAGACATAACTTAGCTCCACTAGACATAACTTAGCTCCACTAGACATAACTTAGCTCCACTAGACATAACTTAGCTCCACTAGACATAACTTAGCTCCACTAGACATAACTCAGCTCCACTAGACATAACTCAGCTCCACTAGACATAACTTAGCTCCACTAGACATAACTCAGCTCCACTAGACATAACTCAGCTCGACTAGACATAACTTAGCTCCACTAGACATAACTTAGCTCCACTAGACATAACTTAGCTCCACTAGACATAACTTAGCTCCACTAGACATAACTTAGCTCCACTAGACATAACTTAGCTCCACTAGACATAACTTAGCTCCACTAGACATAACTTAGCTCCACTAGACATAACTTAGCTCCACTAGACATAACTTAGCTCCACTAGACATAACTTAGCTCCACTAGACATAACTTAGCTCCACTAGACATAACTTAGCTCCACTAGACATAACTTAGCTCCACTAGACATAACTTAGCTCCACTAGACATAACTTAGCTCCTCTAGACATAACTTAGCTCCACTAGACATAACTTAGCTCCACTAGACATAACTTAGCTCCACTAGACATAACTTAGCTCCACTAGACATAACTTAGCTCCACTAGACATAACTTAGCTCGACTAGACATAACTTAGCTCCACTAGACATAACTTAGCTCCACTAGACATAACTTAGCTCCACTAGACATAACTTAGCTCCACTAGACATAACTTAGCTCCACTAGACATAACTTAGCTCCACTAGACATAACTTAGCTCCACTAGACATAACTTAGCTCCACTAGACATAACTTAGCTCCACTAGACATAACTTAGCTCCACTAGACATAACTTAGCTCCTCTAGACATAACTTAGCTCCACTAGACATAACTTAGCTCCTCTAGACACAACTTAGCTCCACTAGACATAACTTAGCTCCACTAGACATAACTTAGCTCCACTAGACATAACTTAGCTCCACTAGACATAACTTAGCTCCACTAGACATAACTTAGCTCGACTAGACATAACTTAGCTCCACTAGACATAACTTAGCTCCACTAGACATAACTTAGCTCCACTAGACATAACTTAGCTCCACTAGACATAACTTAGCTCCACTAGACATAACTTAGCTCCACTAGACATAACTTAGCTCCACCAGACATAACTTAGCTCCACCAGACATAACTTAGCTCCACTAGACATAACTCAGCTCCACTAGACATAACTTAGCTCCACTAGACATAACTTAGCTCCACTAGACATAACTTAGCTCCACTAGACATAACTTAGCTCCACTAGACATAACTTAGCTCCACTAGACATAACTTAGCTCCACCAGACATAACTTAACTCCACTAGACATAACTTAGCTCCACTAGACATAACTTAGCTCCACCAGACATAACTTAGCTCCACTAGACATAACTTAGCTCCACTAGACATAACTTAGCTCCACTAGACATAACTTAGCTCCACTAGACATAACTTAGCTCCACTAGACATAACTTAGCTCCACTAGACATAACTTAGCTCCACCAGACATAACTTAACTCCACTAGACATAACTTAGCTCCACTAGACATAACTTAGCTCCACCAGACATAACTTAGCTCCACTAGACATAACTTAGCTCCACCAGACATAACTTAGCTCCACTAGACATAACTTAGCTCCACTAGACATAACTTAGCTCCACTAGACATAACTTAGCTCCACCAGACATAACTCAGCTCCTCTAGACATAACTTAGCTCCACTAGACATAACTTAGCTCCACTAGACATAACTTAGCTCCACTAGACATAACTTAGCTCCACTAGACATAACTTAGCTCCACTAGACATAACTTAGCTCCACTAGACATAACTTAGCTCCACTAGACATAACTTAGCTCCACTAGACATAACTTAGCTCCACTAGACATAACTTAGCTCCACTAGACATAACTTAGCTCCACTAGACATAACTTAGCTCCACTAGACATAACTTAGCTCCACTAGACATAACTTAGCTCCACTAGACATAACTTAGCTCCACTAGACATAACTTAGCTCCACTAGACATAACTTAGCTCCACTAGACATAACTTAGCTCCACTAGACATAACTTAGCTCCACTAGACATAACTTAGCTCCACTAGACATAACTCAGACATAACTTAGCTCCACTAGACATAACTCAGACATAACTTAGCTCCACTAGACATAACTTAGCTCCACTAGACATAACTTAGCTCCACTAGACATAACTTAGCTCCACTAGACATAACTTAGCTCCACTAGACATAACTTAGCTCCACTAGACATAACTTAGCTCCACCAGACATAACTTAACTCCACTAGACATAACTTAGCTCCACTAGACATAACTTAGCTCCACTAGACATAACTTAGCTCCACTAGACATAACTTAGCTCCACCAGACATAACTTAACTCCACTAGACATAACTTAGCTCCACTAGACATAACTTAGCTCCACCAGACATAACTTAGCTCCACTAGACATAACTTAGCTCCACTAGACATAACTTAGCTCCACTAGACATAACTTAGCTCCACTAGACATAACTTAGCTCCACTAGACATAACTTAGCTCCACTAGACATAACTTAGCTCCACCAGACATAACTTAACTCCACTAGACATAACTTAGCTCCACTAGACATAACTTAGCTCCACCAGACATAACTTAGCTCCACTAGACATAACTTAGCTCCACCAGACATAACTTAGCTCCACTAGACATAACTTAGCTCCACTAGACATAACTTAGCTCCACCAGACATAACTTAGCTCCACCAGACATAACTTAGCTCCACTAGACATAACTCAGCTCCACTAGACATAACTTAGCTCCACTAGACATAACTTAGCTCCACTAGACATAACTTAGCTCCACTAGACATAACTTAGCTCCACTAGACATAACTTAGCTCCACTAGACATAACTTAGCTCCACCAGACATAACTTTGCTCCACTAGACATAACTTAGCTCCTCTAGACATAACTTAGCTCCACTAGACATAACTTAGCTCCACTAGACATAACTTAGCTCCACTAGACATAACTTAGCTCCACTAGACATAACTTAGCTCCACTAGACATAACTTAGCTCCACTAGACATAACTTAGCTCGACTAGACATAACTTAGCTCCACTAGACATAACTTAGCTCCACTAGACATAACTTAGCTCCACTAGACATAACTTAGCTCCACTAGACATAACTTAGCTCCACTAGACATAACTTAGCTCCTCTAGACATAACTTAGCTCCACTAGACATAACTTAGCTCCACTAGACATAACTTAGCTCCACTAGACATAACTTAGCTCCACTAGACATAACTTAGCTCCACTAGACATAACTTAGCTCCACTAGACATAACTTAGCTCCACTAGACATAACTTAGCTCCACTAGACATAACTTAGCTCCACTAGACATAACTTAGCTCCACTAGACATAACTTAGCTCCTCTAGACATAACTTAGCTCCACTAGACATAACTTAGCTCCACTAGACATAACTTAGCTCCACTAGACATAACTTAGCTCCACTAGACATAACTTAGCTCCACTAGACATAACTTAGCTCCACTAGACATAACTTAGCTCCACTAGACATAACTTAGCTCCACTAGACATAACTTAGCTCCTCTAGACATAACTCAGCTCCTCTAGACATAACTTAGCTCCACTAGACATAACTTAGCTCCACTAGACATAACTTAGCTCCTCTAGACATAACTTAGCTCCTCTAGACATAACTTAGCTCCACTAGACATAACTTAGCTCCACTAGACATAACTTAGCTCCACTAGACATAACTTAGCTCCACTAGACATAACTTAGCTCCACTAGACATAACTTAGCTCCACTAGACATAACTTAGCTCCACTAGACATAACTTAGCTCCACTAGACATAACTTAGCTCCACTAGACATAACTTAGCTCCACTAGACATAACTCAGCTCCACTAGACATAACTCAGCTCCACTAGACATAACTTAGCTCCACTAGACATAACTTAGCTCCACTAGACATAACTTAGCTCCACTAGACATAACTTAGCTCCACTAGACATAACTTAGCTCCTCTAGACATAACTTAGCTCCACTAGACATAACTTAGCTCCACTAGACATAACTTAGCTCCACTAGACATAACTTAGCTCCACTAGACATAACTTAGCTCCACTAGACATAACTTAGCTCCACTAGACATAACTTAGCTCCACTAGACATAACTTAGCTCCACTAGACATAACTTAGCTCCACTAGACATAACTTAGCTCCACTAGACATAACTTAGCTCCACTAGACATAACTTAGCTCCACTAGACATAACTTAGCTCCACTAGACATAACTTAGCTCCTCTAGACATAACTTAGCTCCACTAGACATAACTCAGCTCCACTAGACATAACTTAGCTCCACTAGACATAACTTAGCTCCTCTAGACATAACTTAGCTCCACTAGACATAACTTAGCTCCACCAGACATAACTTAGCTCCTCTAGACATAACTTAGCTCCACTAGACATAACTTAGCTCCACTAGACATAACTTAGCTCCACTAGACATAACTTAGCTCCACTAGACATAACTTAGCTCCACTAGACATAACTTAGCTCCACTAGACATAACTCAGCTCCACTAGACATAACTTAGCTCCACTAGACATAACTTAGCTCCACTAGACATAACTTAGCTCCACTAGACATAACTTAGCTCCACTAGACATAACTTAGCTCCACTAGACATAACTCAGCTCCACTAGACATAACTTAGCTCCACTAGACATAACTCAGCTCCACTAGACATAACTTAGCTCCACTAGACATAACTTAGCTCCACCAGACATAACTTAGCTCCACTAGACATAACTTAGCTCCACTAGACATAACTTAGCTCCACTAGACATAACTTAGCTCCACCAGACATAACTTAGCTCCACTAGACATAACTTAGCTCCACTAGACATAACTTAGCTCCACTAGACATAACTCAGCTCCACTAGACATAACTTAGCTCCACCAGACATAACTTAGCTCCACTAGACATAACTTAGCTCCACTAGACATAACTTAGCTCCACTAGACATAACTTAGCTCCACTAGACATAACTTAGCTCCACTAGACATAACTTAGCTCCACTAGACATAACTTAGCTCCACTAGACATAACTTAGCTCCACTAGACATAACTTAGCTCCACTAGACATAACTTAGCTCCACTAGACATAACTTAGCTCCACTAGACATAACTTAGCTCCACTAGACATAACTTAGCTCCACCAGACATAACTTAGCTCCACTAGACATAACTTAGCTCCTCTAGACATAACTTAGCTCCACTAGACATAACTTAGCTCCACTAGACATAACTTAGCTCCACTAGACATAACTTAGCTCCACTAGACATAACTTAGCTCCTCTAGACATAACTTAGCTCCTCTAGACATAACTTAGCTCCACTAGACATAACTTAGCTCCGCTAGACATAACTTAGCTCCACTAGACATAACTTAGCTCCACTAGACATAACTTAGCTCCACTAGACATAACTTAGCTCCACTAGACATAACTTAGCTCCACTAGACATAACTTAGCTCCACTAGACATAACTCAGCTCCACTAGACATAACTTAGCTCCACTAGACATAACTTAGCTCCACTAGACATAACTTAGCTCCACTAGACATAACTTAGCTCCTCTAGACATAACTTAGCTCCTCTAGACATAACTTAGCTCCACTAGACATAACTTAGCTCCACTAGACATAACTTAGCTCCACTAGACATAACTTAGCTCCACTAGACATAACTCAGCTCCACTAGACATAACTTAGCTCCTCTAGACATAACTTAGCTCCTCTAGACATAACTTAGCTCCACTAGACATAACTTAGCTCCACTAGCATAACTTAGCTCCACTAGACATAACTTAGCTCCACTAGACATAACTTAGCTCCACTAGACATAACTTAGCTCCACCAGACATAACTTAGCTCCACTAGACATAACTTAGCTCCTCTAGACATAACTTAGCTCCACTAGACATAACTTAGCTCCACTAGACATAACTTAGCTCCACTAGACATAACTTAGCTCCACTAGACATAACTTAGCTCCACTAGACATAACTTAGCTCCACTAGACATAACTTAGCTCCACTAGACATAACTTAGCTCCACTAGACATAACTTAGCTCCACTAGACATAAAATATTTCCTCAAATAATGACCACGGGTACAAAAGAAAACTTCACCTGTCCCAGCGAAGCAAACACTAAACGAGGGCCCTTACAACAGGAGCACACACATAATCATCCTCACCCATACTGGTAGTGGCTAGGGGCCAATACAACAGGAGCACACACACAATCATTCTCACCCACTGGTAATCTTGGACAGGTCACGTACTCAAGGTTGCCATGAGACACTACACCTTTCCTCTCCACTCTCTGTTTGCATACCTCCTGATCAGATGCTTGCATGAATGAAAAGATCAAGTGAGTGCCCGAACAGTCCACTCCTCACACACTAGTAGTAGATTTTTGTTTTCTGGTTCTTCTTCATCACTGTCGAGGCCAGAGAAACACTTGCTAGAATACTTTTGACTTTCAAATCTCGGAAGTACGTACGTCATGCAATTTCTAGTGCTGCTTAAGCTGCCCCCCTCCCCCCCCCCCCCCTCCCCCCTTACCCGTGAAATTCATGCAGTGTAGGTCACTGCCACCTACAGCAACTGAGAGAGCAGATAGACCTTGAAGAAGGGTTTGATCAACTCTGACTTGTCATGCATGGTGCCAACACACCCTGCGAAAATTATTAGAACACACACATTGTATCTATAATAGAGTATATACATATCTTTGTAAATGGGAGAACACTTTTCAAGGGCGGTAACTATTCGAGGAAACAAAGCATGCATTAATTAATGTGCCACAGGAGCTGTGTCAACGGTCGGTCGGCCCCTTTAAAACCACTCCCACTTTCAGCGCTGATTTTACCTGCGAAACCTCCACAATCATATTCATGACTTTTGTAGGCGTTAAGCTGCTGAGGAGATAAAACAAAATAATAACAATAACAATAACATCAAAAATAATAATAACATCAATAATTATAATATAATAACATCAATTAAAAAAAAATATATAAACATCATAACATCAATAAATCATAACATCAATAATTATAACATCAAAAATAATAATAACATCAATAATTATAACATCAAAAATAATAACATCAATAATTATAACATCAAAAATAATAATATCAAAAATAATAACAAATCAAAAATAATAACATCAATAATTACATCAATAATTATAAAATAATAATAACATCAATAATTATAAAATAATAATAATAACATCAATAATTATAACATCAAAAATAATAATAACATCAATAATTATAAAATAATAATAATAACATCAATAATTATAACATCAAAAATAATAATAACATCAATAATTATAACATCAATAATAATAATAATAATAAATAATAATAACATCAATAATTATAACATCAAAAATTATAATAACATCAATAATTATAACATCAAAAATAATAATAACATCAATAATTATAACACCAAAAATAATAATAACATCAATAATTATAACATCAAAAATAATAATAACATCAATAATTATAACATCAAAAATAATAATAACATCAATAAGTATTTAACCCAACCCGGGTTAGGTTAAACCCGGGTTACACCCAAGCCCTGGGTAAAACCTGAAAAATTATAACATCAAAAATAATAATAACATCAATAATTATAACATCAAAAATAATAATAACATCAATAATTATAACATCAACGAGAGCATGTAATACAACACAACCATGTGTTACACCAATGCTGTGGTTGTATCCCTTCTCTGACAAGAAGTCCAGGCTCTGAACACCCACCTACTAGAGCTGTTGGATTATCTCAGCTGTGAACACCCACCTACTAGAGCTGTTGGATTATCTCAGCTGTGAACACCCACCTACTAGGTTATCTCAGCTCTGAACACCCACCTACTAGAGCTGTTGGATTATCTCAGCTGTGAACACCCACCTACTAGGTTATCTCAGCTCTGAACACCCACCTACTAGAGCTGTTGGGTTATCTCAGCTGTGAACACCCACCTACTAGAGCTGTTGGGTTATCTCAGCTGTGAACACCCACCTACTAGAGCTGTTGGGTTGTCTCAGCTGTGAACACCCACCTACTAGAGCTGTTGGGTTGTCTCAGCTCTGAACACCCACCTTTTAAAGCTATTGGGTTATCTTAGTGACATCGTGAAGAATGGGAGAAGCTTGGCTATGTAGATAGGCAGAATATAATGCTGGAAAGTAGACTGTCCATGATTTTATGAGGATCAAGGACAAGCTTAAGACCTAACAGACTGAAGTTCAGATATCTGAACATTCGGCTACTGTAAATGGCCTCCTGTGTACTATATGTAATGACCACGGGATTTGTATGCATGTATGTATGTAAGTAGGTATATAGGTAGGTATGCATGCATATAGACACACCCTACTACAATATTCAGAGCTATAAGATTACTAATACGACAACAATCATAGACACATTGAGACAATAGGTACAGGGTCATCACACTTACTGGTGTATCACACTTACTGGTGCTTTCTTAGAAACTTGTTGAGGGGGCCAAGAACAGCAATTTCCATCACTAATCGAAGGGGATTACTCACACATATTCCTGTAATAAACACGATCATAGACACAATGGAGGTCAAAGGGTGTGTGTACAGGAATGAACCTCCAAACAGTTCCCGTAGCAAACCCAAGAACCTCATTCAGTATGGGCACGTGCAGCACTGGCTACTGGACTACCTTGTTGGTTACCCCCATGCCCAGCATGCTGGAGCAGGTAAGGTATCATCAGGGGAATACGCAGCATTTTTATAAACAGGGATCACATGGCCAAGACTACTGCAATGGATCTCGTACAGGGGGGATGTCGCAGAAACCATCTAAAGAATCACATTGCAGGCTTATATAATACCATGCACATAGAGCCTTGAAGCTACACAGCCAATACCTAACAATGTCATCTAGGGTGGCCACTTTTGGAAGCGTAGAAAATACTTTGATGTCATCTTAGGACTGACATTGTTTCTTCAGCGTTGAACCAACTGCATGCAGCTCTAACTAGAGTCTTCAGTGTTGAACCAACTGCATGCAGCTCTAACTAGAGTCTTCAGTGTTGAACCAACTGCATGCAGCTCTAACTAGAGTCGCAGCTCTAACTAGAGTCTTCAGTGTTGAACCAACTGCATGCAGCTCTAGCTAGAGTCTTCAGTGTTGAACCAACTGCATGCAGCTCTAACTAGAGTCTTCAGTGTTGAACCAAGTACATGCAGCTCTAACTAGAGTCTTCAGTGTTGAACCAACTGCATGCAGCTCTAACTAGAGTCTTCAGTGTTGAACTAACTGCATGTAGCTCTAACTAGATTCTTCAGTGTTGAACCAACTGCATGCAGCTCTAACTAGAGTCTTCAGTGTTGAAGCATGCAGCTCTAACTCGAGTGCTGTGTGTATGCTATGGTTGGTGTCCTGTGAGTAGTGGGCATGTAAGCTGGCGAGTGCACTAACTGTACAGGTTTGACCCTCATTTCAAAATGGCAGATGGCAATCACCTTCCCCTCGCTCACTTGAAAGAGCAAAGCTATTATCTCAACTAAAACTCACATCAGCAGATTCTTAGTTGCCGAAGTGGTGTTTTGGCTGCATGAAGACGCCCAGCATGCCTTGAATCCTTCGCTAGGTAGTAAACCAGCAGACCAAAAACAAATGCTTAAAAGTGTGAGAAAATCCGTGAAGTTCACCACGTTTGTTTAACTTTTCACCTCGCATAACTTGGACACATTTCGTCTATCATTAAAACTTTAGTGCCTGAAGATTCAAATGTTCCAGCACATGCCAGTGACAATTGTGTTTCTCTCGATGCAAGAAGAGGCATAAATAAGGCTTCTCATCGATGATGTAACCTAGCCGTCCCACGTGCTGCTCGGCGCAAGCTATGCTACGCTCTGTGCAGCTGAATTTGAACTGAGCGGCCAGTTGATTCACCGACAAATAATCTTCTTCAAACTGAAAGTTATGCTAAAACAAACACTGACAATGATATGCACACACAGTACCTCAGCACTAAACATGGTCTGGAATAGCATCTGCCACGTTTGGTTAGTTCTGGAGTTCTCCTGTGCACTGGCACTAATTCCTTGAAGGAGGCTGTAGCAGCTATGGTGCGGAATAGCATCTGCTACGTTTGGTTAGTTCTGGAGTTCTCCTGTGCAATGGCACTAACTCCTTGAAGGAGACTGTAGCTAATCCCTGGTGGACTTTAAAACATCAAGGTGTGGTGTGTGCTTAATAGGAGTGGTGTATCTCTGCTCATAGGTCTGCTGCCGTTGGGATTACCACAATGTTGTAGAGTTTGGGGGAAAAACAACAACAATATAATATGTATATTAAATAATTAACAAAACAACAACAAAAACAACAATAATATATTAAAAAAATTAAAATTAAAAATAAAACAACTGAAAACAACAACAAAAAGGGTTGTAGTAAATTTAAAAAATCAGATTGACTGACCAAAGAAGAAAGGAACCAAAAGACTACTCAAGTATAGCTACGTAGGAGACCCTTTACCATTTAAGGTAGGCTTTTACTTTTTTTAAATAACATAACAACTATATGCATCAAGGTACAGAATAGAGCAATAAAAGATTTTTTTTTTAAATCATCAAGTTTCAGAGCATTTCAATGCTCCATTATGAAGTTATTCACCTTTTCGTGCATGCTATTTCACATTATCAAGCTATATACAAAATACCGTGAATCTTGAAGACGGCGCTCCTGCCAAAGGTAAGCGTATCTCCCTAACCGTTCATGATAGAAGTCTGGAAAAGGACTCTAATTGAAGCGCTTCCAATTACCATAGTTACCACGCAGCCCTGTGCTGTCATCACATGATCTGTGCATCCTGTCAGGCGACCGTCATCATTTCGATTTTTACCCAAAAATACAAAAAACAACAACATTTTTCATACCCCACTTTTCATGGAGAAGCCTAGAAAATCACTGTTTTCCGAATCTGGAAATATTCTAACTTGCTCATTTTTTTAATGTATACAAGATTTTAATATATAATTTGAAAACCCTTTCCCTGCTCTATAAAGTGAATGGCTAAAACATGTTTAAGTCCAACCATGGTGGAGGTATGCATATAGATATACATACCATGTTTAGAACTTCAGGTTGACCTCTCTTAAAAATCAGTTGTGTGCTAATGTTCTTTTTAGCCATTCACTTTGCACTTCTATGATCACTCTAAGCACTTCCTAAGTGGGAAGTGGTTAGGACACTAAGTGGCCATGAGTTAGAATATTTGCTCCTGATACTGAGGTGGGATCCTTAACTTCACCTACAGTAGAGGCAAAAAAACATGCCGGTTGCGTTTATTTTGAACGCGCGTAGACGCTTACCGTTTCCAACCGTTACTTGACAAACGCTAACAACGCAAATAAACGGTTAACGTTTACGAGAGTTTTGCGCAGCGACGCTGACTAAAGGTCAGCGCTTCCGCGCAAAGGTCACCAAAGCGCACGCCTCGTGGCAAGTTAATTTTTTAGCTCTCGACTCGTCTTTGCTTCGAGATTTTGAAAGGATTAGATCGTATAAGTTGTTCTGAAGCCCATGGTGAAAAACAGTGAGTTGATTCTGTACGATTGTGATATAAAGACCTCTTTTCAGCTAGTAGCTGGTCCTTCACAGGTTTGTTAGTCATGCTTCTGACTATAGCACTTGCAAGCCTTTTTTTCTTAAGTTGTTCCATAAGAATGGGGTAGCAAAACTTAGCTAGCTTTCGTGTGCAAGCTACATACCATGCTCTCAAGGTATAAAAGTGTCATAGTTAAACATTATCTTGACTAGGGGATAGTTTGTATATCAGCATTCTCTAACTGCTATTATTGCAGCTTTGAGTTTGTTTATATGTGGGAGAGCAAAAATGTAGATGGTCCTGTTATTGGAACATGCTGATTGGCAACAAATAAAATGTAGGTAGGATTTTGGTGATGGCCCCTAGTTTCCGTCCAAGATCTCCACCAACATTTCCAGCTGTGTAACCCACATTACACCAATTTGTTGACATGTTCTTATTTGGAGATGGGTAAAGTGGTTATGCATCCAAAATAAATAATGTTATTGGACAATATGATTGTGTATTTCTTTCTTATCTTTGGCATACATGTATGTATAATAGAATGTTCTTCGTTGGAGAAGAACCAGAGGGAGCTGACCCACACGTGTGCCACTTCTGGAGAACAGGTTGGCTCCGGTAACTCCCCCAGTGCCTTAGCCTTCTCCAGTTTGTCTTCAAGGTTCAATGAAGTTGAGACCCCATTTCTCCACCTGCCTTGGTGCCAGGCCCCCTCCTTTCAGAACATTGATTTGAAGGTGGTCACTCAAAAGTGGGACATCACCTTTTTTTAAATAATTTTTATTTTTATTCATTTTTTAAAAATTATATAGATTGTTATAAGTGTTAGTTACTATATACATAGTATGTTGTAACATGTGATGGCCTTAACAGGCTCAGCAATATCAAGATTGAATTATTTTGTACAACAAAGAACACAACAATTGAATTGAAACAACATTTTATAACTATATAATTGAACAGTTATCAGGTAGAAAACAAAAGAGCAGCAATTAGAAATAAATATATATATACTTCTGATACTCGTCCGGATAGGAGGGCTAGGATTAGTTCCAGAACCATAGTGCAAGTCCCCTGAGCATAGGTGGTCTCAGCGAGAGCACAGCAGTTGCAGTCAGCATCTGTCTTCCACTTTCGTTCTAATCTGCATTTAATAGTATTAATAAAGGTGAGTTGTAGAAACCTACGCTTGACCGTCAAAAGGCTTCAGATAAGAGACTGATTTCGACTGCACTGCTTCTTGATAGGTGACGCTTGACTGAAGTACCTTAGGCTAGACTGTAATACTTCAGGTAGGAAGAGTGAAGGCTCTGGAATGAAGAAACTTGAGAGCGCTCGCTTGCAATTGAAGGCTTATAGCGGAGCGAGACAATTGCGAAGCGCTTGCGCTTCAGCACCGCTACGCGGACGGTTTATCTAATTTGCTACCGTTGGTTTCCGTTGGGACTGCTAGCGTTTACGGTGTGCGTTTATTTTCGTTTACGGTTGGCGTTTTTTAACGTTGAACGCAACGCAACCGGCATGTTTTTTTGGTGTGTACTGTAGGTAGTAGATATGCAAAATCTGAGCATATCAAAAGAAAGCACATTCGATACACTGCATTGTGATTAAAATTCACCTGCATTGAGAAAGAAACAAAAAAGTTATGACAAATTGTGTCGACCACCCCAGAAATGGTAAAAGCCTACCTTAAATAATGCATATAAATATTCTCAATGAACTCTCAGTTGACATAATAACATTAAAATCACCTTCTCAATAATCAACTTCAAATTTTATTGACTCGATGTTTCGACTAGATGCTCTAGTCTTCATCAGAAATAAGGCACTGCTTTTAATACTGATTGGTGTAGATGGTTGTATATGGCAGAGGATCTAACTGACTGCAGTATACATGGCTACAGTCTTGCTTCCTTTCATGTCAATCCGTTCTAGTTGTTGTTGTTTTATATACTTGTACAAGCTGAAGTTACCCACGCTCGGTGTGAAAATGAAAATAATATATCCCTGCCTCAGTGTAGTCACTTACAAATTTGACATTCCTTTTTGTGTTCCTTTTTGTGTTCATGAAAATGAAAACTGATTGGGGGGGGGGGGGGGGGGGGGGGTTTATTAATAAAAAATATTAAAAAAATAAAAAAATGGCTGAGATAGTTAGTTTAGCCCTGCTCGAGGCAGAATAGAGTTAGTATATTGAAACATTGTCATTAAATTCGAACCTCTTTATAAACAAACAAAAATGCACCCTGACCTACCCTCGACCTACTCACCAAGTTCAAATCGGCTCAGGCATTTGGCCAGTCATAAGCCACACCCACACAGACATTTTCAACTTGATGTATATAGATGACTGATCTCCATTATTGGACATGCAGTTAGTGCAAGAGAACCTTACTTTCTACATTGTGTCCAGGACACAGCATTTTCTCTAACGAGGCTTCCAACATCTAGAAAACAGTGAGGCTAGTCATGAACATCATTAAATGGAATAATACAGCGAAAAGTCGAGACAGGTTTATCAAAACCTCCATGGCCATGAGACTCTCAAGAAGTCCTTATATACATGGCAGGCAACAACTCCTCACACCTCATTTGTTGAATTCCTTTCCCACATATGCAGCAGCAAGGTATTTCCTGTACAGTAGGTCCCCCCAAAAATTGGCGTTGCGTTTAAACCCAGCGTTGGTGCAGCGTCAAGCTGCAAGCATTTTACAACCATGAAAAGAACGTTTAGACGCACAAAATGTGCGAGGCGCGTGCATGGACCACCACGTGAACAGAAGAAAAAAAGCGGGGCAAGCTTGAACTACAGTGACTTGTTCTTTTGAGAGCGTCCGGCTGGAGTTGTTTGTCTTCAAGTTATTTCAGAACAGTTATTTCAGTACGAGTTTAAGGGTCTGTAAGGGTTTATAAGCAAGTAAGTTTCCTCCTCTTACTTACTATTCTGTTATACTTGCTACAATATCACGTTTGGTGTAACTGGAACCTGCTTGATCACTACAAGCTCTTCGAGCCAGTACTGGAGTTTCAGTTCTAGTTGTTTGTTTTTGGTAGCTAGAACAAGTGGAATACTGGATGCTACTTCTCTAGCTATTTTTGTACTAATAAAGCTATAGCTACATGTATATATTGTCATCAAATTGATTCATGCCATGTTATTTGCTAATTTTTTTGGTATTTCAGCCCATGGTGGCAGACTCTGTGTCTGTCCCACAAGGCAAAGCTCCGGGGCACCTTGCTAGGGGATGCCTGCTGAGTGAAGGTGGGGACTTCCACACCCCAGAACATGCCTAGAGGCAATTCAACTGGCATCAAACAGGATGGGACTACAAACCAAGAAATGAATTGCTGTTCATGTTAATATTTGCTTTTGTTCATAAGTCTTTCATTGACTTGTGTTTTTTTTGGTTGTAGATTTCTGTAAGGACCATTATGGAAATTAAAATTTTTATTGTTTTAATTTTCCAATTTTCCAATTTGTAGAATTTGCTCACATGACATTGGAAAAAACAGTATATTGTCTTTGCAGGTTGACCAATCTTCCTACGACAAGCGTCAGTGGGTTTCAAGCTGGGACAGCATTCGTCTGTCCATAGGACATTCTCGAACCCTTCAGATGCCCACGAATTGTCTTGGCCACATCAACCTCTTGATTTAAAGATGAGAATTGGGGATCATAATTTTATTCATATCAAGTCAACAATAAATCTTTATATGTTATTTCATTGCAAGGGGAATGATCAATAACAACCACAAGAGAAACGGTGTGGGCATTCAAGCTTCAGCATAAACCATAAACAAGCTTAGATCAGCAGAGCCCCCTACCAATAGCAAGCAAGTACACTGTAGGAGTCCCATGGAGCTTTAAGCCAGTCTCCTTATCAGCTAAATTAAGAAAGCATACAGCCTTTAAGAATCCCAAGCAAATAAAACTAACATCAACCTTGTTGACTCTCTTGCCAACTGGCAGTAGGAGCTACCATCCGAGTGAGGTTCTACACCGTAGAATGGTCATCAGCGACAATGGGTAGCCCTTGTTGTTGAGGTGCTAGTGCAGCTGGTAGGCAGTCGTCAATTCGCATCTTCTCTTCCACTGTATGTCTCGGACGGCTGCTGTTATCTTTGAAGGTCTCCCGCTACCAAACCGCCAGGCTATCGTGAGTCTTTCTCGAAAGTGCCTTAGGAAGCGTCCGACCCCCTGTCCAGTTGCCGTAATACCCTCCAACTCCTAGGTCCTGACAAATGTTGGTGCCTACAATCATCTAAAATTAAAATATAAAATTCTGTTTCTTGTACGTCGAATACACTACGCTTAAAGTCACGAACTGAAATGACTGCCATGTGCAACTCCCGACGATCCATTTGGCCAATAATAAAATGCAGCGAGCGCTTGCAATAAAAAAATGCAGCGAGCGTTCAAACGCTCTGTAGTGTACGTTTCTTCAGCGTTGCTTTAGCCAACGGTCATGCGTGCACGTACGTTGGGTTTAAACACAATGCTAAGTTTTCCCCCTGCTTCTATTGTACAAGGCTCCCAAACATTTTGTTGACAATGACCCCTTACCTGTCTCACTACCCAGCTGGTACCGTTATTTCCAGAACCACTACTGCAGGTACAGTAGACCCTCATTAATCCGAATAGCTGAGTAGTTCGGATTAGTGAAATTTTCGGATTAGTGAAATTTTCGGATTAGTGAAATGTATGAATTGATACTCTGAATTTGTTTTATTTTTTGCAAGTGTGGGTTGAATACTGGGGTACAAGTAATTTTTAATCATTATATTCCCTTCCCATCCTCATTCTTTTAGCAGAACTCCGGAATCCCATCTCAGTCATCTTCCTTTTGCATCCTCACAACTCGCTGCCCTTCTTCTTTATGTCTGAGATAGTGGAGACTCCAACTCCATACTGTTCAGATAGTAACTAGTAGCTTTTCTTCCCGAGCTGGGCCAGGATCTCGACCTTCTCCTCAATGGTAAGGCTCTTGTGTGCTCTTTTCTTCTCCATATCACTGCAGCTGCATCGTATGACAGGCTCGTGGTAGGTTCAAAGTTCAATAATGGCACGCATTTTGATTTTTTTTGTTTTGTGTGTGCTATATACCTAATGCCATTCGGATTAGCGAGGTTTCGGATTAACGGGGTCCGGATTAGCGAGGGTCTACTGTACCATTATTTCCAGAACCACTACTGCTGGTACCATTATTTCCAGAAGCACTACTGCTGTACCATTAGTTCTGTAACCACCCTTGGTTATTTACACACACACCATATCCACCCCCCCCCCCCTCCCTCTCCTCATCCCCACCACACACATGCACTCACCATAGAGTTTCACTATGTGTGGGTGATTCAAGTTGGACATAGCATCTGCCTCTCGGAGAATCTCGGCCTGTTGATTAAGAGTAGACATAAAGGTGGTGATCGTTGCTATATAGACAAGGACCTTGAGGGTATGTGGCTACATTGTAACTCTCTCAAGATACTACCAGTATAATGAATGCAGCTTGAAATAGTCTGGCATCTATCAGGGGGGCAATATGGTTGCACTAACTGTACAGTACATCCTCCCTCATAGTGCACTCACCCATTAGTCCACTCACACACCCAAACCATGCACCCACTTTGCATTATTCACAAACAGTGTCATGTACACAACACTTTTGGCTGTATTTAAGTACTAAATTGACTCCCTAATAGTCCACCTCCCTTACAGTCCCAACTCCATAATATTCTACCTGATATCCATATCTGTACATAGGATGTTCCTAGCAACAGCTCTGACATGGCAGTGTGTGCACAACTGCTAGAAGATTCACCAGGTCCAGTTGATAATTGAGATTCTGAACTATAACTTCTTTCTCAAGCAATAGCTTGAACAAGACTGAATGCTGTGCGATTATCTTCATCTTACACATCCATTAATTTGGTTTCTTTTTATGTTTCTAAAGCCAATGTTTCAACCAAAATACTTCGGTCGGTCTTCATTGTCGGTCTTCATTGGAGCAATTAAAAAAGAAACGAACAACCTAACACACCCACACTCGTTGGCAATGTGTTTCACACAAGAAATGCATCATGTGATTTGTGATCCGTCAAAGAAAGAGTGTATAAGCATCGACACCTCAGAGAGACGATGATGGGCATGACTTAACTCATCGTCTTGACTTAGGGAAGGTATTGAGAAAGTCCTTCAAATGTTGACAGTATTAGATGAAGTTGACACTTCTCAAGTGCTCATGGAGGTGTGTCACGGATGCCTGGACTCGAGAGCTGAGAAGCTCCACACTACTAGTAGGACACTTCACGTTCGAGTAGTCTCTCTTTTGGCAGACCCCTCCCGTGGAAGACCACCTCTTTTGGCAGAACCTCCCATGGAAGACCACCTCTTTTGAGAGAAGACGCTTGGCATGCACCGATGCATTTGCAATAAAATTTCTCCTCTAGTGAAAGACCACCTCTAGTGAAAGAACACCTCTAATGAAAAACCACCTCTAGTGAAAGACCACCTCCAGTGAAAGACCACCTCCAGTGAAAACCACCTCCAGTGAAAGACCACCTCCAGTGGAAGACCACCTCCAGTGGAAGACCACCTCCAGTGAAAGACCACCTCTAGTGAAAGACCACCTCTAGTGAAAGGACCACTTCTTTGGTAAAACCAGACCACCAAAAAATATTTAACCACACGTGTAAACCACAAACTGGAGCTGCCAGGACAAAGGCCTGCACTTGTGTAACTAATGCAAGATTGCAGCTGCACACATGTACACATGCATGGTAGCCCTAGCCCTAGCCCTAGCCCTAGGATAGGACTTGAAGCATATGATCAATTACAGAGGAAGAAGCCTAGAAAAGAGGCAAAAATGGCTTTGGAAGAAAGAATAACTGTTTTAGATAGTGGCAGATACTAGTGCAACAAAAGAGCTTGGTGTTAACAAGACTCAAATGTGTAGGACATTGTTAAGGACAGGGAGGACATTATGAGAAGATGGGAGGCTGGCAAACTCGAGGAGAGCCAGGTTAGAAAGACAGGTTGTGGTGAAATAGTGTGTAAATGATTTACTAGAGCTACAACAGTGTTTGCATTTTACCCGGGTAAAACCTATTTAACCCAACCCAGTAGGTAAAACCTGTGTATTTCGCCCAGGTTTTACCCCTATTTTACCTGGGTTTTTTACCCGGGTTTTACCCAGTGATATAAAACACTTATTTGTAGCCCTGTCACAGCCCTGTCCCAGAGCCACAAGTGTCTGGGTGGTGGTGGACACCAGGGCTATTTAAAAGGCAAGCAAATACCACAGGTCATCATTCACTGCTTATAGTTTAGTAAGTGTACTGCAATTACAAAAATGAGAAAGCCCAGAAACTCGTCTTCTGCCACAAACTCCTGCGAGGACTTGAGGACCTCAGGAGATTGACTATTAAATCTGTTTAACTTGCATATCAATGGACTTTAATCCCATGAATCTTGTTTAAATATTTAAATAAATCATTACATTAAAATATTACTCTAGAGTAGACAACCTTGTCACTTGGTAAATAAATGCTGAGTGAAACACAGCTCCTGTTTTTGTCTAGTTCTTTACAGTTACCATTTATTGAATGTCTTATTCCTGATTACAGTTAATTTCTTATAATATCTTTACAGTTTATAATAAATCTTTTGTGTCTATTATTTTATCCTGGGTTGTATCCGTGTTTGAGTAAAACCTGGGTAAAACCCGGGTAAAAGGTATTTAACCCAACCCGGGTTACACCCAAGCCCTGGGTACACACTGTAAGAACATCTCTGTGAGTGGATGACTTACCCAAGGGCATGCTTATATATATGCAGCAGACATGGACCTGGATGGTTTTATTGAAGTGGCAGAGGTGTCCCAACGTGCATATGTCCACTTCATCAGGACATGCCAACCCAGCTGTGGCGAGTGATGGGAGTGCAAGGTTGAAGATGCTATGTAAAGGATGCCTCCATGGGTATTTTTAATGCTGACCAAACTGGTTGTTAGTTGTCAAATGGGAAGAAGCCTAACATACATAGAAGAACTGTTTGTATTGCTTGTTCTGCCATTGGAGATAAAGTTATTCCACTGGTGATAGGACATAGTGCAAGCCCATTGCTTCAGGAAGTTTGCTAGTCGTCTCCGTCTTCCAGGCACTCATAAACAGATATGCATGGATGCCAGTGACCTGTTCATTAGCTAGACAAACTTAACTATAAAATGGTCATGGAGAGTGCGGAGAGCAGATTGTTCCTACTCTTTACAGATAACTGGACAGCACGGACAGATGCTAGGCTACTTCCTCCCAACACAAACCTTTAAAGTCCAGCCTTGCAAAGCTGGAATTATTGAATTAGAACACATTAGAGGAAGCAGCTTCTGCACCATGTGCAACTACAAAGCTGACTAGCTAGGAAAATAAATGTTTTAGGTGCTGTCCTTTGGTTATATAATGGGATACTATTGCCTTCCATGACTATTGAGAAATGCTTTGCCAGCTGTGGATTTATGGACACCTTAGTTGATCCAAGGAAAATGAATGAGGGATACGTACAAACCGTGTTGGCTGGCCTGGCAGGAGTGCGTGGACTGTGGGGCTGGCAGGAGTGCGTGGACTGTGGGGCCTGGCAGGAGTGCGTGGACTGTGGGGCCTGGCAGGAGTGCGTGGACTGTGGGGCCTGGCAGGAGTGCGTGGACTGTGATCGAGAGTAAGCCACGACACTTTGAAAAATGATGTTGGAGGGAAACTTGCTGGCTAGCATCAGCGAGGGAAAGGATAATACTTGAGATAAAAATGGTGATGAATTCGAGAGCACACCAGATGTGGACACCAAAATTACAACCAAACATTTCTACGAATGGCTAAACTATTGTAGAGGGGACTACAGTATGGTAGAGATGACAATTGTTGGAGCGGGTACTAGAGATAAACTATTGTAGAGAGGACTATGCTAAATATGACAAGAGATGACAGAGTTGTTGGAGTTGGTACTAGAGATAAACTATTGTAAAGGGGACTATGCTAGATATGACAAAGTTGTTGGAGCTGGTACTAGAGATAAACTATTGTAGAGGGGACTATGCTAGAGATGACAGAGTTGTTGGAGCTGGTACTAGAGTTAAACTATTGTAGAGGGAACTATGCTAGAGATGACAGTTGTTGGAGCTACTAGAGATAAACTATTGTAGAGGGGACTATGCTAGAGATGACAGAGTTGTTGGAGCTGGTACTAGAGATAAACTATTGTAAAGGGGACTATGCTAGAGATGACAGAGTTGTTGGAGCTGGTACTAGAGATAAACTATTGTAGAGGGGACTATGCTAGAGATGACAGTTGTTGGAGCTGGTACTAGAGATAAACTATTGTAGAGGGGACTATGCTAGAGATGACAGAGTTGTTGGAGCTGGTACTAGAGATAAACTATTGTAGAGGGGACTATGCTAGAGATGACACGAGTTGTTGGAGCTGGTACTAGAGATAAACTATTGTAGAGGGGACTATGCTAGAGATGACAGAGTTGTTGGAGCTGGTACTAGAGATAAACTATTGTAGAGGGGACTATGCTAGAGATGACAGGGTTGTTGGAGCTGGTACTAGAGATAAACTATTGTAGAGGGGACTATGGTAGAGATGACAAGAGTTGTTGGAGCTTGTACTAGAGATAAACTATTGTAGAGGGGACTATGCTAGAGATGACAGAGTTGTTGGAGCTGGTACTAGAGATAAACTATTGTAGAGGGGACGATGCTAGAGATGACAAGAGTTGTTGGAGCTGGTACTAGAGATAAACTATTGTAGAGGGGACTATGCTAGAGATGACAGAGTTGTTGGAGCTGGTACTAGAGATAAACTATTGTAGAGGGGACTATGCTAGAGATGACAGAGTTGTTGGAGCTGGTACTAGAGATAAACTATTGTAGAGGGGACTATGGTAGAGATGACAGAGTTGTTGAAGCTGGTACTAGAGATAAACTATTGTAGAGGGGACTATGCTAGAGATGACAGAGTTGTTGGAGCTGGTACTAGAGATAAACTATTGTAGAGGGAACTATGCTAGAGATGACCGAGTTGTTGGAGCTGGTACTAGAGATAAACTATTGTAGAGGGGACTATGCTAGAGATGACAGAGTTGTTGGAGCTGGTACTAGAGATAAACTATTGTAACAGGTGAGTATGACAGAGTTGTTGGAGCTGGTACTAGAGATAAACTATTGTACAGGTGAGTATGCTAGAGATGACAGAGTTGTTGGAGCTGGTACTAGAGATAAACTATTGTAGAGGGGACTATGCCAGAGATGACAGAGTTGTTGGAGCTGGTACTAGAGATAAACTATTGTAGAGGGGACTATGCTAGAGATGACAGAGTTGTTGGAGCTGGTACTAGAGATAAACTATTGTAGAGGGGACTATGCTAGAGATGACACGAGTTGTTGGAGCTGGTACTAGAGATAAACTATTGTAGAGGGGACTATGCTAGAGGTGACAGTTGTTGGAGCTGGTACTAGGGATAAACTATTGTAGAGGGGACTACAGTATGCTAGAGATGACAGAGTTGTTGGAGCTGGTACTAGAGATAAACTATTGTAAAGGGGACTATGCTAGAGATGACAGAGTTGTTGGAGCTACTAGAGATAAACTATTGTAGAGGGGACTATGCTAGAGATGACAGAGTTGTTGGAGCTACTAGAGATAAACTATTGTAGAGGGGACTATGCTAGAGATGACAGAAAAGGAAAACTAACCCCATTGAACTGCTGTAATTGTATGCACATGTTAAGTGTATTCATGCCACGTACATGGCGTAGGTAATATTATTTTGGCCCACCCATTACCACACCCACCTCTAGTGAAGACCTCCTCTTTTGGAAGACTGGTTTCTATCGGATTTGATGGTGGTCTCTCAAAAGAGGAGCTATTATAAGTTTGTAATCACATTTTTTCCCATTCTGGAGGTGATTTCACAAACAGGCCCAATACCTGTATTAGTCCACCTCAACTACCTCCATCCGTAGGTGCACTCATAGAGAGGACAAGCTGCGCACTTAAAGATGGGCAAATCAGCCCGGCTGTGCACATGTGCTCTTGCTTCTAATTGAAACAGCTTATCATCATGAGCTAAAGATAGTCACCATGCCACTTCACAGGGCCTTCTTCTTGCAAGGGAAAGGAACTAACTTCTGCTCAGTGGCAAGGAAAGCTAAAGTTGAACTGTCGCTTCAACAAAGTCATTGAAGAGGGAAAAGGGAGAGGCCATAAACTAAAATCTGCGGGCAAAACTTTGTCATGAGTGGACCAGATGCAACTAGCAAAGCAGTTTGGTCTCACTACAAAGATGATCAACCAGATACTCCGGAATGCCGAAGTTATCAGACAGCAACTCTTCACTTCACCAGGTGATCTCGAGTGGAATTGTGCCACAATGTATGGAACTATCGAAGAGAAAGTTGTTGCCTTTGTAACACTGCTTTCTAACAGACCTAAGCCACTCCCTATTTTATTCGGAATGATCAAAGAATATTCTGAAGGAGCGGCCAAGTCTCCTAGTGAAATCAACTTCAAAGAACCAACTGGGTGGTAGAAGAGGAAGCGTATGGATATTGGCAAAAGTTTACTTTACATGGAGAGGTTAGTGATGTTGATTTTGAGAACATCAGTGAGAAGTTTGAAGATGTTCACAAGAGTTATGACCCTCAATAAACCTGCAACTGGGATGAAACTGGTCTCTACTTTAAACTGCTTTCAACTTCCACATATCCCGCGAGGAATGGATAGAGACGACATACTCGTGCAGGGTATGATATTAACAGCATAGAGACAACATACTCATGCAGGGGTATGATATTAACAGCATAGAGACAACATACTCGTGCAGGGGTATGATATTAACAGCATAGAGACAACATACTCGTGCAGGGGTATGATATTAACAGCATAGAGACAACATACTCGTGCAGGTGTATGATATTAACAGCATAGAGACAACATACTCATGCAGGGTATGATATTAACAGTATAGAGATAACATACTCATGCAGGGTAGATATTAACAGCATAGAGACAACATACTCATGCAGGGGTATGATATTAACAGCATAGAGACAACATACTCATGCAGGGGTATGATATTAACAGCATAGAGATAACATACTCATGCAGGGGAATGATATTAACAGCATAGAGATAACATACTCATGCAGGGGTATGATATTAACAGCATAGAGACAACATACTCGTGCAGGGTATGATATTAACAGCATAGAGACAACATACTCATGCAGGGGTATGATATTAACAGCATAGAGACAACATACTCATGCAGGGGTATGATATTAACAGCATAGAGATAACATACTCATGCAGGGGTATGATATTAACAGCATTAGAGACAACATACTCATGCAGGGGTATGATATTAACAGCATAGAGATAACATACTCATGCAGGGGTATGATATTAACAGGATAGAGACAACATACCCATGCAGGGGTATGATATTAACAGGGACTGACTCTGTGTGGGTATTTAATAACCTACGTACAGCACATGTACCAATGCACAAAAGACAAAAGACCATGTGGCACTAATACCGTGTCTAAATCATGCACTGGAACTCGTACAGTTCCTTTGGCTATGCTTGGCAAGGGTGCTAACCCTCTCCTGTTTTAGAATACGCAAATAACCTATCCCATTAAAATTCACATTTTTTTTTAAACAGCAATCTCACAAAATGCTGGATCCAATATTTATTCCTTCCTGAAATATTCCTTATTTCAGGAGGAAGAGAAGGAGGTTGATGACTAACAATTTTATATCCCACGATGCAAATGAACCTGCTCTGCAGGGTCCACAGGTCAAATGTCTCGTTCTTCCACCCAAATGCAGTGTGTTCACCAGCCTAAGGACCAGGGTGACATGGCTGCACTGTGTTCACCAGCCTGAGGACCAGGGTGGCATGGCTGCACTGTGTTCACCATCCTGAGGACCAGGGTGACATGGCTGCACTGTGTCCACCAGCCTGAGGACCAGGGTGACATGGCTGCACTGTGTTCACCAGCCTGAGGACCAGGGTGGCATGGCTGCACTGTGTTCACCATCCTGAGGACCAGGGTGACATGGCTGCACTGTGTCCACCAGCCTGAGGACCAGGGTGACATGGCTGCACTGTGTCCACCAGCCTGAGGACCAGGGTGACATGGCTGCACTGTGTCCACCAGCCTGAGGACCAGGGTGGCATGGCTGCACTGTGTCCACCAGCCTGAGGACCAGGGTGACATTTTGGCTGCACTGTGTTCACCAGCCTGAGGACCAGGGTGACATGGCTGCACTGTGTCCACCAGCCTGAGGACCAGGTTGGCATGGCTGCACTGTGTTCACCAGCCTGAGGACCAGGGTGACATGGCTGCACTGTGTCCACCAGCCTGAGGACCAGGGTGGCATGGCTGCACTGTGTCCACCAGCCTGAGGACCAGGGTGACATGGTTGCACTGTCTTCACCAGCCTGAGGACCAGGGTGACATGGCTGCACTGTGTCCACCAGCCTGAGGACCAGGGTGACATGGCTGCACTGTGTTCACCAGCCTGAGGACCAGGGTGACATGGCTGCACTGTGTCCACCAGCCTGAGGACCAGGGTGACATGGCTGCACTGTGTTCACCAGCCTGAGGACCAGGGTGACATGGCTGCACTGTGTCCACCAGCCTGAGGACCAGGGTGACATGGCTGCACTGTGTCCACCAGCCTGAGGACCAGGGTGACATGGCTGCACTGTGTCCACCAGCCTGAGGACCAGGGTGACATGGCTGCACTGTGTTCACCAGCCTGAGGACCAGGGTGACATGGCTGCACTGTGTTCACCAGCCTGAGGACCAGGGTGACATGGCTGCACTGTGTTCACCAGCCTGAGGACCAGCGTGACATGGCTGCACTGTGTCCACCAGCCTGAGGACCAGGGTGGCATGGCTGCACTGTGTTCACCAGCCTGAGGACCAGGGTGACATGGCTGCACTGTGTTCACCAGCCTGAGGACCAGGGTGGCATGGCTGCACTGTGTCCACCAGCCTGAGGACCAGGGTGACATGGCTGCACTGTGTTCACCAGCCTGAGGACCAGGGTGACATGGCTGCACTGTGTTCACCAGCCTGAGGACCAGGGTGGCATGGCTGCACTGTGTCCACCAGCCTGAGGACCAGGGTGACATGGCTGCACTGTGTCCACCAGCCTGAGGACCAGGGTGGCATGGCTGCACTGTGTTCACCAGCCTGAGGACCAGGGTGGCATGGCTGCACTGTGTCCACCAGCCTGAGGACCAGGGTGACATGGCTGCACTGTGTTCACCAGCCTGAGGACCAGGTTGACATGGCTGCACTGTGTTCACCACTTGGCTAGACTGTGCACGTCCACAATGCAATGTGCATGTTCATATTGAAACCGTCATATGAAACTCAAAGAAATATAATGCAGTGCCTCAAAAAGTATTAATCGTGTGAGCGGAGTATCGGAAGGAAACACTATCCGAGGAACAGCCAATGCATTTTTGCAAAGACAGATGGCCCAGGAGATGGCCCAGGAGATGGCCCAGGAGATGGCTACAACCTGCCTTGACAATGGCAGGGGGCATGGAGCACTCAGTGCAGCAGCAATCGCCAGATGAGACAGTCAAGCAGAATGGTGATGACCCTTTACATAGGGGTGAAGCTGACCGGGATGGAAGACAAAAACTCCAGGTGACGACCAGCAGTCATTAGCAACTATAGCTCTCATCACCTGATGAAATCCAGTAATGAATTACGTGCATGCCGTGTCACCATGTATACTGCAGGACACCTTGCACTGCAGGACATGCTGTACTGCATGTTAAAATAACTCACGTGCCATAGCTCAATAGGACGTGTGCCATTTAACTAGGAATACTACTACTGCAACCTACAACAGTATTAATAATAACATGTGTTGGACCTCCACCCCATGCTCTGGCTCAGCTAGGAAACCAGCGCACACCTTGTTGGGGAAGCCACTCCAACAAGAAATAAATTCTGGGTTGGTTATATGTATCTCAGCAAAGGGGAAGGAGGGGCCAAGATGAATGACAAGCAGATCATGTTTACAGAGAGCAAAAGGAGAGCGCTCATCTTGTGAGTGCTTGCAGCACCCACCCCCCCCCCCCCCCCCCCCCCCCCCCCACACACACACACACTGTGTATTGTTTTAACTTACTTTTTGGTTTGGCAGTTCGTCCATAGGCTTGAGAGCTTTGATGGCACACTCCATCTCAGGCCCACCATTCTTGGGCTTGTAGATGCCTGCCTTCACTGTACCAAAGGTGCCAGCACCTACCAATTACACACATGCATACAGTCCACCAGTGAGTCTATAAGTACCAGCACCTCCACACACACACACAAACACACACACACATGCATACAGTCCACCAGTGAGTCTATAAGTACCAGCACCACACACACAATCCACTAGTGAGTCTATACATGTAAGTATTGTACCATTACCTACCTCACACACACATGCATACAGTCCACCAGTGAGTCTATAAGTACCAGCACCACATACACACACATGCATACAGTCCACCAGTGAGTCTATAAGTACCAGCACCACATACACACACATGCATACAGTCCACCAGTGAGTCTATAAGTACCAGCACCACATACACACACATGCATACAGTCCACCAGTGAGTCTATAAGTACCAGCACCACACACACACACACACACATGCATACAGTCCACCAGTGAGTCTATAAGTACCAGCACCACACACACACACATGCATACAGTCCACTAGTGAGTCTACAGCATTTTACGTGCTAAGCACCCAACACTAAGAAAGTAAACATCATTGGGCAACCTGTAGTGTATATGAAAACATGCACATGCCCTTAACATTACTTCTTTTCTGAAATAATCTCTTCAACTGCTCATATCACTAGCAGAGAGTGCAATAAGGCCTACACACTGTATGTATATTGAGGTACACAAACATACCATGTACTGCTACAGCGTGCTTACTCCAAGACATCTACACATGAGTGGCCCCTTTTCTCAAGAGCAAAGGGTTCCCTGCAAGCAGTGCCTGTGTTGCTTTCCTTAGCAGATGGACCAGTAAGAGCAAGAAAGTGCTAGAAGAGACCGTCTGTGTTGTCAGTGGCAATCGTCAGCTGCGTGCTGGGCTCGCTCACCCCATGAAACACAGTACGCCCAGAAATGTGTATTAATGGGTATAGTGACGAATCTCTGACCTAGCAAGCACCTACTCTACTTCTTCTTCTTCTGACTTTTGAAGGTGGACGTCCAATGTGCACTAAGCACAGAGACTACATGTATGCTAAGGAAATAGATAGATAGAGAGAGGAACAGCAAAGGAAAAAGCTCCGACTCACTTGCAGTTCCACATTACTAGCATGTGCCATTGGAGGTGGAATAAGATAAATTTGTGGTGACGACTTTTGAGCTCCATAGATTCTGCGCACTTCCCTCTATGAATTACAGCTCAAAAGATGGATCTCTCTGTGTGCTCTCTTTTGGTACTACAAATGTCGCATAGGTACAGCATAACCACGCCAAAGTTACCTGCACCTAAAGTGGGGTTACATGTACGTACTTCAACATTTGAGTGCCTGAGCTTGCTGCAGGTATCGTGTGCTCCCGATAGACAAATATCAGAATTACAAGATGAAGCAGAAATGTGTTTGCATTAGACGATAAAGAGTAGCTAGGTGGTCAAGCGCGGCCACTGAGATACCCAGCAGGATGCCACTACAGGCAAGTGCTGCTCCTAATGTATGCGCTAAAGCGATGTCACATTGCCCACTGTACTCGCTACCTTCTCATCTGGCTTACGTACTTCTCCAGTCACACATGCTGCAAGTACGTGTACACTTAACCTCATGTGAGCAGCCCATGTCAGAATTGTGTGCTGTGGGAGGAGTGCATGACTCGACCTTCTTTGAATATGTGGGCTCCATGCGTAAACCTCCTTTTAGTTGTGTTTCTCCTTCACTTCCCTTTCACCCATTGTCATGTCAGAATGCCCTCTGTGCCTTTAGAATAAATGCTTGAAGCCTTGTGTATAGAGTATAGCTTCCTACAGCCATACTCGTATTTCCTGCTGTTTAGCACATTCCAGGTGGGAGCCAGTCACACTTGCAGCAAGTTCAAGTACTCAGATTTTGAGGTACCCCCATTTTAGCTGCAGGTCTTGGGTATGGTTTACCTGTACCCATGCAGCCACCTTTACTACAAAAGAGAGAGCACAGAGAGAGCTATCTTTTGAGTTATATGTCAAGTTTATAGAGTGAAGTGTGCAGAATCTATGGAGCTCCAAAGTCGCAAAGCTAGAAGTTTTTTTAAATTGTGGTTTAGGACTTGCTTAATAATAAAAAATATAAAGAAAAAGAGAGCAAAATGGCGAAGAAGGAAAGAATTAATGTAAAGGAATAACAACAAACTTAGATAGTTGGTTCCCTCCAGTCATACAAAGTTATGGGAGTTATTATATCCTAGCACTCTGGAAATGAATAATAATAGTAATAATAGTAATAATAATAATAATAATAATAATAGTAATAATAGTAATAATAGTAATAATAGTAATAATAGTAATAATAGCAATATTAATAATAATAATAGTAATAATAGTAATAATAACTAGTAATAATAGTAATAATAGTAATAATAGTAATAATAACTAGTAATAATAGTACAACAACAGCAACAGCAACAACAACAACAATAATAATTATTAATATTAATTTAATATTAATAATACTAATAATACTACTACTACTAAAAATAATAGCAATAAAGAAATGGTAGTAGTAGTAGTAGTAGTAGCAACAACAACAACAACAACAACAATAATAATAATAATAATAAAACTTGCCTTACTATAGAGCCACCCCAGCTACTCCTAGCTATAGAGCCACCCCAGCTACTCCTAGCTATAGAGTCACCCCAGCTACTCCTAGCTATAGAGTCACCCCAGCTACTCCTAGCTATAGAGTCACCCCAGCTACTCCTAGCTATAGAGTCACCCCAGCTACTCCTAGCTATAGAGCCACCCCAGCTACTCCTAGCTATAGTCACCCCAGCTACTCCTAGCTATAGAGCCACACCAGCTACTCCTAGCTATAGTCACCCCAGCTACTCCTAGCTATAGAGTCACACCAGCTACTCCTAGCTATAGAGCCACCCCAGCTACTCCTAGCTATAGTCACCCCAGCTACTCCTAGCTATAGAGCCACACCAGCTACTCCTAGCTATAGAGTCACCCCAGCTACTCCTAGCTATAGAGCCACACCAGCTACTCCTAGCTATAGAGTCACCCCAGCTACTCCTAGCTATAGAGCCACACCAGCTACTCCTAGCTATAGAGTCACCCCAGCTACTCAGCCACCCCAGCTACTCCTAGCTATAGAGTCACCCCAGCTACTCCTAGCTATAGAGCCACCCCAGCTACTCCTAGCTATAGAGTCACCCCAGCTACTCCTAGCTATAGAGTCACCCCAGCTACTCCTAGCTATAGAGCCACCCCAGCTACTCCTAGCTATAGTCACCCCAGCTACTCCTAGCTATAGATACCCCAGCTACTCCTAGCTATAGAGCCACACCAGCTACTCCTAGCTATAAAGTCACACCAGCTACTCCTAGCTATAAAGTCACCCCAGCTACTCCTAGCTATAGAGTCACCCCAGCTACTCCTAGCTATAGTCACCCCAGCTACTCCTAGCTATAGAGTCACCCCAGCTACTCCTAGCTATAGAGCCACCCCAGCTACTCCTAGCTATAGATACCCCAGCTACTCTTGGCTATAGAGTCACCCCAGATACTCCTAGCTATAGAGCCATCCCAGCTACTCCTAGCTATAGAGTCACCCCAGCTACTCCTAGCTATAGAGCCACCCCAGCTACTGCTAGCTATAGAGTCACCCCAGCTACTCCTAGCTATAGAGTCACCCCAGCTACTCCTAGCTATAGAGTCACACCAGCTACTCCTAGCTATAGAGCCACCCCAGCTACTCCTAGCTACAGAGCCACCACAGCTACTCCTAGCTATAGAGCCACCCCAGCTACTCAGCCACCCCAGCTACTCCTAGCTATAGAGTCACCCCAGCTACTCCTAGCTATAGAGTCACACCAGCTACTCCTAGCTATAGAGCCACCCCAGCTACTCCTAGCTATAGAGTCACCCCAGCTACTCCTAGCTATAGAGTCACCCCAGCTACTCCTAGCTATAGAGCCACCACAGCTACTCCTAGCTATAGAGCCACACCAGCTACTCCTAGCTATAGAGTCACCCCAGCTACTCAGCCACCCCAGCTACTCCTAGCTATAGAGTCACCCCAGCTACTCCTAGCTATAGAGTCACACCAGCTACTCCTAGCTATAGAGCCACCCCAGCTACTCCTAGCTATAGAGTCACCCCAGCTACTCCTAGCTATAGAGCCACCCCAGCTACTCCTAGCTATAGAGCCACCCCAGCTACTCCTGGCTATAGAGTCACCCCAGATACTCCTAGCTATAGAGCCACCCCAGCTACTCCTAGCTATAGAGCCACCCCAGCTACTGCTAGCTATAGAGTCACCCCAGCTACTCCTAGCTATAGAGTCACCCCAGCTACTCCTAGCTATAGAGCCACACCAGCTACTCCTAGCTATAGAGTCACCCCAGCTACTCCTAGCTATAGAGTCACACCAGCTACTCCTAGCTATAGAGTCACCCCAGCTACTCCTAGCTATAGAGTCACCCCAGCTACTCCTAGCTATAGAGTCACACCAGCTACTCCTAGCTATAGTGTCACCCCAGCTACTCCTAGCTATAGAGCCACCCCAGCTACTCCTAGCTATAGAGCCACCCCAGCTACTCCTAGCTATAGAGTCACCCCAGCTACTCCTAGCTACAGAGTCACCTCAGCTACTCCTAGCTATAGAGCCACCCCAGCTACTCCTAGCTATAGAGTCACCCCAGCTACTCCTAGCTATAGAGTCACCCCAGCTACTCCTAGCTACATGTATAGAGTCACCCCAGCTAGTCCTAGCTATAGAGTCTAGCTATAGAGTCACCCCAGCTACTCCTAGCTATAGAGTAATAATAATAAACAAGATGTCATCCGTTTCCCCCATTTTTCTAGCACTAAGGTGGTCAGAGGTAACTCAAACCCCCCCTCCCCCCCGAGGTCATCATTTAAGTATTGCTAGAAGCCTCCATCTCCTGAATCGCCATGGTTTGGCTATTTTGTTAAGGGATATACACCTGCGGACTTGCATTCTCATGCTCCCAATGATAGCTCTGAAATTATGTAAGATGGTAACCTTGCCAACAAAGTATACTATATAGCTGTACGTCATTGTTAGCAAACCTCACCCAAATGATGGCCTCAAATTTGGTCTCAGAGGACGTTTAACATTGCTACTATAAATCAACTTGCTTCTCTAAGTTTCTTCAGTGATCGTCATGAGCAAAATTCGAGCTACATGTAAGTGAGTATCCCTTTGCAAGAGCTAAAAAGCCCCGAGACCCTGCACCTCCCCCAATAAAATACATACTACTACTACTACTGCTAATAATAATAAGTTAATAATAACACTATTACTAGTACTATTTCTACTACTATTGCTACTAAGATAATAATAACACGATTACTACTACTACTGTTTCTACTACTTACTAATAATAATGATAATAATTCCTAGCTATTCTATGAACACTCTTGCCTTGGAGAAGGCCAAACTGGTTAACTAAACCATTGGCAATGGGCCAATACTAAACCACTGGCTATAGGCCAATACTAAACCAGTTGCTATAGGTCAATACTAAACCACTGGCTATATGCCAATACTAAACCACTGGCTATAGGTCAATACTAAACCACTGGCTATAGGCCAATACTAAACCAGTTGCTATAGGTCAATACTAAACCACTGGCTATATGCCAATACTAAACCACTGGCTATAGGTCAATACTGAACCACTGGCTATAGGCCAATACTAAACCACTGGCTATAGGCCAATACTAAACCACTGGCTATAGGCCAATACTAAACCACTGGCTATAGGTCAATACTGAACCACTGGCTATAGGCCAATACTAAACCACTGGCTATAGGTCAATACTAAACCACTGGCTATGGGCCAATACTAAACCATTGGCTATGGACCAATACTAAAACACTGGCTATAGGCACTGAATCACTAGCTATAGGGCAATACTAAACCATTGGCTATGGGCCAATACTAAACCATTGGCTATGGACCAATACTAAAACACTGGCTATAGGCACTGAATCACTAGCTATAGGGCAATACTAAACCATTGGCTAATGGCTATAGGCCAATACTAAGCCATTGGCTATAGGCCAATACTAAACCACTGGCTATGGCCAATACTAAACCACTGGCTATAGGCCAATACTAAACCACTGGCTATAGGCCAATACTAAACCACTGGCTATAGGCCAATACTAAACCACTGGCTATAGGTCAATACTAAACCACTAGCTATAGGCCAATACTAAACCACTGGCTATAGGCCATTACTAAACCACTGGCTATAGGCCAATACTAAACCACTGGCTATAGGTCAATACTAAACCACTGGCTATAGGTCAATACTAAACCACTGGCTATCGGCCAATACTAAACCACTGGCTATATAGGCCAATACTAAACCACTGGCTATGGGCCAATACTAAACCACTGGCTATAGGTCTGGGAGGGGTTATATAAAATCAGGAATGCATATGTGCCCCTTGTAATTGAGGTATGTGATAGCACCATTGTTTATAAACATTGTGGTAAATTATCAAATCACAAACGTAAACACAAACAAAAACCACAAACAGGCCAATACTAAACCACTGGCTATAGGCATATACTAAACCACTGGCTATAGGCCAATACTAAACCACTGGCTATAGGCATATACTAAACCACTGGCTATAGGCCAATACTAAACCACTGGCTATGGGCCAATACTAAACCACTGGCTATAGGTCAATACTAAACCACTGGCTATAGACCAATACTGAACCACTGGCTATGGGCCAATACTAAACCACTGGCTATAGGTCAATACTAAACCACTGGCTATAGACCAATACTGAACCACTGGCTATGGGTCAATACTAAACCACTGGCTATAGGCCAATACTAAACCACTGCCTATAGGCCAATACTAAACCACTGGCTATAGGCCAATACTAAACCACTGGCTATAGGCCAATACTAAACCACTGGCTATAGGCCAATACTAAACCACTGGCTATGGGTCAATACTAAACCACTGGCTATGGGTCAATACTAAACCACTGGCTATGGGCCAATACTAAACCACTGGCTATGGGCCAATACTAAATCACTGGCTATAGGTCAATACTAAACCACTGGCTATAGGTCAATACTAAACCACTGGCTATAGGCCAATACTAAACCACTGGCTATAGGCCAATACTAAACCACTGGCTATAGGCCAATACTAAACCACTGGCTATGGGTCAATACTAAACCACTGGCTATGGGCCAATACTAAACCACTGGCTATAGGTCAATACTAAACCACTGGCTATAGGCCAATACTAAACCACTGGCTATCGGCCAATACTAAACCACTCATATACTAAACCACTGGCTATGGGCCAATACTAAACCACTGGCTATAGGCCAATACTAAACCACTGGCTATACATGTAGGCCAATACTAAACCACTGGCTATCGGCCAATACTAAACCACTGGCTATAGGCATATACTAAACCACTGGCTATAGGCCAATACTAAACCACTGGCTATCGGCCAATACTAAACCACTGGCTATAGGCCAATACTAAACCACTGGCTATGGGCCAATACTAAACCACTGGCTATAGACCAATACTAAACCACTGGCTATAGGCCAATACTGAACCATTGGCCATAGAGTCATTCCATGTCAACTCACACACCTATTCGCAAGCCACTTCCGATTTCTTTGTAATTTGGCACACTTGTAGGACTTGGTAAAAAATGATTCCACGCCAAATTTTAGATCCCTAGGTCAATGGGTCTCCGAGATACAGCGTTCCAAAGATCTGACCCGAAGTGACCTCCAGAAGGTCACAGGTTCATTTAACCTGATCCAATTCTGTTGTTTCTTACTCAATTTGTCCTACCTAAATATATGGGAAGTTATCAAGGCTGTGACCTTTGACCATCTATTACTCAAAACCCATACCTCGAAATAACTATATTGAAGCTGACATAAGTGGCTATCTCAGTGCCAAAAATCATGGTGGGATTCCTAAGGGATCCAGAGATACATCACAGTTGTAAAATCAAGGATTTTTACAGATAGATAATGCAAACTTTCATTAACGAACAAGTGAAATCAGAACTACCAAAAAAATTGAACAATGTAGGGACTTGGCACTGGCAGGTTAATGGTGGCCTGAGCTCAGTCATTGAGCCTACTGGTGCTCCTACAGAACCTGCACTGGCAGGTTAATGGTGGCCTGAGCTCAGTCATTGAGCCTACTGGTGCTCCTACAGAACCTGCACTGGCAGGTTAATGGTGGCCTGAGCTCAGTCATTGAGCATACTGGTGCTCCTACAGAACCAGCACAAAAAAGTTATAAAGTTGTTTCGGATATGAAAATGTTTGGAACTTTTTAGTCGTTCAAGGCTGATTCGTCGGAAAGCTTTACGCTTACCTTATGTCAGCATTGACTGTTGCAGTTTCATGTGCAGCATCCTTGGTAATTGTGTACACTCTTCCAGCTCTTGTTGATACATCAACCGACGTGAGTATCTGCTCAATTTCAACATTGAGTTCGTCTGGCACTCTTGGAAAAGTGAAAGTTGAGGAGGGACCATGAGGATGGAGGAACCGCAACTTCACTTCTTTCAGGTCATCAAACTTCTCCAGTAATTGCCTAATCCACCACTTCCCATATTTGCAGCTGCAGTTACGTCAGTCTGTCTGGGTGGTCAGAGACTTTTACCCGATGACCCACTGCTGCTGTCGAATATCTCTTCATCATCAGAGAGTTAGTATTTGACCCAACCCTGAGAAAGCAATGGTGCTTCACAGTTCCAACGATTGTCTTGGCACTGTTCATACGATGCTCAAGAGCCTTGCTGGTTGCTTCCAATTCAGCCGTCTCAATGAATTCAAAATGAATATTCAGGATGGACTCCTCTGCCCAATCCAAGAGAGCCTTTGGGGAAAGGATTTGGTCTTCCATTATCCTTTGTAGGCTTGCCCGAGCTGCCAACCTCTTTGTGGTTCCACCCACACCATCACGGGGTCCCTTTCCATGGGAGGTGGCGAAAAAATGCCACTCTGCGTCGACATTGTGGTCCTCAACACGGTGGGCAAAGTTAACAAAATATGACTTGTTCTTGTATTGCGATGCAGCTCCATCGGAAAAGTAATACACTTTGGTGAGGTTGAACTTCTTTTTCAGAAAGTCGAGACATTTTTTCATGAACACATGAACAGCAATGGCATCGTGGGTGAGGGAGTCCGAAATTGCGACATAACTCGTCCGAAATTGCGATATAATTCAAGTGCTGCAACTCAACAGATTCTGTAGTGCGTAAATATGCCACGATGGGATGCAGGGTTGCCTGGTCGTTCCAATGGAACCCTTGGGCTGCATCTTGGCACACAATGGAATAGTTCTCTGCGAAGTCACCCATCACAATTGCCTCTTCTGCTACACTGTTATGCTTCAGGTCCTGCAAATGTGCAACTTGTTGTTTTGCAATGAAGTCATGGCACCTCATAACTGAGTTTTTGGATGAGGGTTTCGACAAAGTCTTCTGCGCTCCTTGTCATTGTCTCCAGGTTGGTGCGGTCAACACTCACCCAGGCATTGTAGGTTATCCCATCAAAAGATAACTAATTGAAGATAGCAAGGATTTGCTTCCTCAATTTCCTGCTTTCCCCCAGTAGGGGCACTCTTCTTCTAGACTATCATCTACACACTGACAACATGACATACTCCCTGAAAGATCACTGTTCTTGCAAAAGTTACACACCCCTAGGTAACACTCTGGTCGTGGTGGGTTGCACGAGAGCATACTTAGCAGGGTTTCGTATGTTATCTTCCCATCAAAGTTGTCACCTATTAGGGCCTTGAAGTCAGAGGAGTTCATTTTTCATGCCTCCACCATTAACTTGACATTCTGATGGATGGTGCAGACACTCACGCTGTGCGTGCCACTGGAACCCACTGGAACCTGCCAGAAACACATTCTTCGGTTGCAACTGGGCAAATTTTGAGAACCCAATTTTGGGTCCACTCTCCTTGAATTTTCTGCAGGCCTGAACAAGGTTACATTTAAGAGCAATGGCTTCTGCAGATTTTGTCTTACATCATTCACCTTCATAGATACACAGTCTTTTTTTCCAGGCATCATCTGCTCATGTCCTCTTGCTCATAGAATGCTCGTACTTGCCTTGGCTGTTTCACCACTCAAAGTTTTCCCAACCTTGGAATTTGGTGTTGAAAGGATGCCTTTTTCATAGACGAGTCTTTTCGAGGTCTTCACCATATTATGTTGAGTTGCCCCAAATTCTTCTTGTACCCTCCTGATGCTCCAACTTTTGGAAAGCACCATCAGGACTTTGATTTTTTCACTTTCTTTTTCTTTCTGTTGAAATTTCTCTTTTAGTTGCTTGATCATCTCCTCATAGCTTGCAACATCTTCGTTCACAACTTCTGCTGGTTCTGGGGAATCTAGACGCAGTTTTTTCCTCACAACTTCAATTTTCTTCGCTTTTTCTATTGAGTAACAATTTCCACCAACTTCTGGCGGTCAAGGGGGAAACTCCAAGGGCTGTCAATGATTCTTCAAGCGTTGCTATGTTGTCTTGATGGATGACTTCCTGTTCTTCCACTGAAGGCTCCTCATTGGATTCTTCCCCAGAGGTGCTGCTTGATGAAGAAGGATGGTCTTTCTCCATCTGTACCATACTTTTTCGGCAAGTGGAACACAACTTTTGTCCCAGGATGATGTCCACCTATGCAAGCAAAAGAAAATTACTGTCCTTTTTGTTAGAAATAATGGCAAACTGAAAATAGTTAATGCACTTACATGTACCTGTGGATTGAGTTTTACATATTCAAGGCTGATTTGTCTGAGATCTTTTCCCCGTTTAGGCTTCTTATGCAGACCTAACGGATTGGCACATTGGTATACGAAGAATCGAAGTGCTTATGGCAGCTTGTCATAATAAGGCTTTTCGCAGCTTTGAGTCTTAACGACACCAAGTCCTTTGTCCTTTTGCCTTGAGGTCAGGTCTATGAATATGCTCCCACCTTGGCAATAATCACCAATGATGCTCCCAATTGAGCAAGCCATCCGCAAATAGAGAATCATTATCCATCCTGACTGCATTATTTAGTTCACCAAAATTCTGCCATTGCATCTAGGCAAGGCACAGCCAACATTAGTAGACTCACCAATTCAAGCAGACTCAGAGTCAGGCCTCTCACGACTAAAGTATGTTCAGTCAGTAGAGGCAGCTTGCTAGTCAGAACACAGTTGAACAGACCCAGAACAAAACATGAGCAGTTCTTTTATAGACACAAAACTGTGCAGGCAGAATCATGCACAGATCACAACACACATCAAAGAGTTCTGGCCAAGACTTACAGCAGCAAGATCCTGCAGGTTTGTGCATGCACTAGCAGGCACTGAGCAAGTCAAAATACTGTACGACTCAGAGAAAGCAGCTAATGAGGTTCTTTCCTTCTATTCAGGATTGTTGGTTTAGTCACACCCCGTGGTTCATCCAGATGCCTTATGCCTTTGACAGTCTTGAGGAGACTGTTGGTGGTAGAGGAAAGGACTTCCTACCCAGAGGGGCCAACCAGTTGATCCAGATACAGGAAAATAAGGAATTTCTCTGGATCCCATCGGAACCCCACCATGATTTTTGGCACTGAGATAGCCACTTACATGTATACATGTATATGTCAGCTTCAATATAGTTATTAAAAAAATTTATTTTGAGATATGGGTTTTGAGTAATAGAAGGTCAAACCATATATATTTAGGTAGGACAATGATTCAGATACTGCTGGAAAGTCCTTGAAAACAACTTCCCAAATGGTGTTTGAATTGGCAAATTGAGCGAGAAAACAACGCAGTTAGATCAAGTGAACCTGTGGCCTTCCAGAGGTCACTTAGGGTCGGATCTTTGGAACGCTGTATCTCGGAGACCCTTCGACATAGGAACCTAAAATATGGCATGGAATCATTTTTCACCAGACCCTACAAGTGTGCCAAATTACAAAGAAATCGGAAGTGGCTTGCAAATATTGGCCTCAAAGTGATTTGACATAGAATTACCCTATAGGCCAATACTAAACCATTGGCTATGGGCCAATACTAAACCACTGGCTATAGGCACTGAACCACTAGCTATAGGGCAATACTAAACCACTGGCTATAGGCCAATACTAAGCCATTGGCTATAGGCCAATACTAAACCACTGGCTATAGGCCAATACTAAACCACTGGCTATAGGCCAATACTAAACCACTGGCTATAGGCCAATACTAAGCCATTGGCTATAGGCCAATACTAAACCACTGGCTATAGGCCAATACTAAACCACTGGCTATAGGACAATACTAAACCACTGGCTATAGGCCAATACTAAACCACTGGCTATAGGCCAATACTAAACCACTGGCTATAGGCCAATACTAAACCACTGGCTATAGGCCAATACTAAACCACTGGCTATAGGCCAATACTAAACCACTGGCTATAGGCCAATACTAAACCACTGGCTATAGGCCAATACTAAACCAATGGCTATGGGCCAATACTAAACCACTGGCTATAGGCCAATTTACTAAACCACTGGCTATAGGCCAATACTAAACCATTGGCTATAGGCCAATACTGAACCACTGGCTATCGGCCAATACTAAACCACTGGCTATCGGCCAATACTAAACCACTGGCTATAGGCAATACTAAACCACTGGCTATAGGCCAATTACTAAACCACTGGCTATAGGCCAATACTAAACCACTGGCTATGGGCCAATACTTGGCTATAGGGCAATACTAAACCACTGACTATAGGCCAATACTAAACCACTGGCTATAGGCCAATACTAAACCACTGGCTATAGGCCAATACTAAACCACTGGCTATAGGCCAATACTAAACCACTGGCTATGGGTCAATACTAAACCACTGGCTATAGGCCAATACTAAACCACTGCCTATAGGCCAATACTAAACCACTGGCTTTAGGCCAATACTAAACCACTGCCTATAGGCCAATACTAAACCACTGGCTATAGGCCAATACTAAACCACTGCCTATAGGCCAATACTAAACCACTGCCTATAGGCCAATACTAAACCACTGGCTATACATGTAGGTCAATACTAAACCATTGTCTATAGGCCAATACTAAACCACTGTTTATAGGACAATACTAAACCATTGGCTATAGGCCAATACTAAACCACTGGCTATAGGCCAATACTAAACCACTGGCTATAGGCCAATACTAAACCAATGGCTATAGGCCAATACTAAACCACTGTCTATAGGACAATACTAAACCATTGGCTATAGGCCAATACTAAAGCACTGGCTATGGGCCAATACTAAACCACTGGCTATAGGCCAATACTAAACCACTGGCTATAGGCCAATACTAAACCACTGGCTATAGGCCAATACTAAACCACTGTCTATAGGACAATACTAAACCATTGGCTATAGGCCAATACTAAACCACTGGCTATAGGCCAATACTAAACCACTGGCTATAGGCCAATACTAAACCACTGTCTATAGGACAATACTAAACCATTGGCTATAGGCCAATACTAAACCACTGGCTATGGGCCAATACTGAACCACTATCGGCCAATACTAAACCACTGGCTATAGGTCAATACTAAACCACTGGCTATGGGCCAATACTAAACCATTGGCTATAGGCCAATACTGAACCACTGGATACTAAACCACTGGCTATAGGCCAATACTAAACCACTGGCTATAGGCCAATACTAAACCACTGGCTATAGGCCAATACTAAACCACTGGCTATAGGCCAATACTAAACCACTGGCTATAGGCCAATTACTAAACCACTGGCTATAGGCCAATACTAAACCACTGGCTATGGGCCAATACTTGGCTATAGGGCAATACTAAACCACTGACTATAGGCCAATACTAAACCACTGGCTATAGGCCAATACTAAACCACTGGCTATAGGCCAATACTAAACCACTGGCTATAGGCCAATACTAAACCACTGGCTATGGGTCAATACTAAACCACTGGCTATAGGCCAATACTAAACCACTGCCTATAGGCCAATACTAAACCACTGGCTTTAGGCCAATACTAAACCACTGCCTATAGGCCAATACTAAACCACTGCCTATAGGCCAATACTAAACCACTGGCTATACATGTAGGTCAATACTAAACCATTGTCTATAGGCCAATACTAAACCACTGTTTATAGGACAATACTAAACCATTGGCTATAGGCCAATACTAAACCACTGACTATAGGTCAATACTAAACCATTGTCTATAGGACAATACTAAACCATTGGCTATGGGCCAATACTAAACCACTGGCTATGGGCCAATACTAAACCATTGTCTATAGGACAATACTAAACCATTGGCTATGGGCCAATACTAAACCACTGGCTATAGGCCAATACTAAACCACTGGCTATAGGCCAATACTAAACCACTGTCTATAGGACAATACTAAACCATTGGCTATAGGCCAATACTAAACCACTGTCTATAGGACAATACTAAACCATTGGCTATAGGCCAATACTAAACCACTGGCTATAGGCCAATACTAAACCACTGGCTATAGGCCAATACTAAACCACTGTCTATAGGACAATTACTAAACCATTGGCTATAGGCCAATTACTAAACCACTGGCTATGGGCCAATACTAAACCACTGGCTATAGGCCAATACTAAACCACTGGCTATAGGCCAATACTAAACCACTGTCTATAGGACAATACTAAACCATTGGCTATAGGCCAATACTAAACCACCGTCTATGGGCCAATACTAAACCATTGGCTATGGGCCAATACTTAACCACTGGCTATAGGCCAATACTGAACCACTGGCTATAGGTCAATAAGAAGACAAGCATAAAATAGATAACGTATTACATATGTAAGTAATTGGAAATGCCCTCCATTAAAGATACACTCACACACATATGTACAAGCTCTGACCCACCTAAGTCTCCTTGTAGGAATATCTCCGACTCGTCAATGCGCAGAGGTCCGTGTCTGACTTCAGACTCCATAGGAGGGAACATGTTCACAGGACACACCTCCCCCAGGGAGCGCAGCAGACCATCGGGCGACCTGGAGTAATGGTCCACCACCTGCAACAAGTTCTCAAACTTACGGCCGTTTTCTATGGATAGCTGCCCCATCATATTCATATCCAGCAGGTAGTGGAAGATATGTCCATTATGGCAGAGGCACAAGGCAAAGCTGTTTACCTGAGGGGAAGACGACACACAGTGACATGAAGATGGGCAACACGTGACAGGGTGACATGACGACAGGGTGATGGAGTGACATGATGACCTGGTGACAGGGTGATGGAGTGACATGATGACCTGGTGATGGAGTGACATGATGACCTGGTGACAGGGCGATGGAGTGACATGATGACCTGGTGACAGGGCGATGGAGTGACATGATGACCTGGTGACAGGTTGATAGAGTGACATGATGACCTGGTGATGGAGTGACATGATGACCTGGTGACATGATGACCTGGTGACAGGGTGATGGAGTGACATGATGACCTGGTGATGGAGTGACATGATGACCTGGTGACAGGGTGATGGAGTGACATGATGACCTGGTGACAGGGCGATGGAGTGACATGATGACCTGGTGACAGGGTGATAGAGTGACATGATGACCTGGTGACAGGGTGATGGAGTGACATGATGACCTGGTGACAGGTTGATAGAGTGACATGATGACCTGGTGACAGGGTGATGGAGTGACATGCTGACATGATGATTGGGTGACACGGTGACAGGATGACCTGGTGACATGATGACGGGGTGATGGAGTGACATGATGACCTGGTGACAGGGTGATAGAGTGACATGATGACCTGGTGACATGATGATGGGTGACACGGTGACAGGGTGAAACGATGGGGTAACAGGAGATGGGGTAGCAGTTTTTCCGGGGAGCAAAATTAACTAGAATGGGCACTGGAGGGGTGGCACATCTAAATAGGGGGCAGACATCTGTACAAGGGGAACACATCTATGGACAGACATCTAAGGGCAGACATCTAGGGGGATGACATCTACAAGGGACAGACATCTAGGGGAAGACTTCTAGGGGCAGACATCTAGGGGGATGACATCTACAAGGGACAGACATCTAGGGGAAGACTTCTAGGGGCAGACATCTAGGGGGATGACATCTACAAGGGACAGACATCTAGGGGAAGACTTCTAGGGGCAGACATCTAGTGAGGAAGACATCTAGGGGGGCAGAAAGACTGTCACACAAGGCATGTCCAATGTGACCATGTCTAATGTTTCGATTATGGCCTTGTACTGTACATGTATGTAGACAATCCTGATGTTTAAACTCTAGTTACATTGCAGTTACATGTCTGATCAATTGAATCCGTCTCAACACTACATCAAATTGCATTACATGTCTGATACATGTACGTAGGTGTGAAACAGGTTTAGCACTACAACAAGTTAGGCCGCATTACATGTCTGGTAGGAGTGAATTAAGCTAACACTTATAAAATTACGCTGCATTACATGACTGGTGGGTGTGAATCAGACTTAACACAAGGCTAGGAGAGGATTGTGAATTGGCCAAGAGCAACAGCTACATGTATGGCTAGAACTTACTTTTGTCCTCTCGCGAACCAGAAAGAGTCCGTCTTTGATCCCATAGTTCCTCATTCTGCACTCACATTCCTCACGATTAATAGCACCATGAAACCAGAGCTGCTTGCGGTGGAGAATACCTCCTACCAGCTGCTCAAATGCACTTCTCCTTTTCAGAAGTGCATCATTAACTTGGTGCTCCTATCAACAAACAATGGAGTGGAAGGTGGTGGAGAGGGGGGAGGAGAGGGGGGTGGAGAGGGAGGAGGAGAGGGGGGAGGAGAGGGAGGAGGAGAGGGGGGAGGAGAGAGGGGGGAGGAGAGGGGGGAGGAGAGGGGGGTGGAGAGGGGGGAGGAGAGGGAGGACGAGAGGGGGGAGGAGAGGGGGGAGGAGAGTGGGGAGGAGAGGGGGGAGGAGAGGGGGGAGGAGAGGGGGGAGGAGAGGGGGGAGGAGAGGGGGGAGGAGAGTGGGGAGGAGAGGGGGGAGGAGAGGGGGGGAGGAGAGGGGGGAGGAGAGGGGGGAGGAGAGGGGGGAGGAGAGGGGGGAGGAGAGGGGGGAGGAGAGGGGGGAGGAGAGGGGGGAGGAGAGGGGGGAGGAGAGGGGGGACAGGCACGTTCATGTGCATCATGTGCATTACAGCTAGTCATCAAAGCGGCTAACACCCTGAACGCTATACATGTACTGTACATGTAACACCCACTCTCCTGTCAATCATGTGCACCTACCAGATAGCCCTGTCAACCATGTGCACCTACCAGATAGCCCTGTCAACCATGTGCACCTACCAGATAGCCCTATCAACCATGTGCACCTACCAGATAGCCCTGTCAACCATGTGCACCTACCAGATAGCCCTGTCAACCATGTGCACCTACCAGATAGCCCTGTCAACCATGTGCACCTACCAGATAGCCCTGTCAACCATGTGCACCTACCAGATAGCCCTATCAACCATGTGCACCTACCAGATAGCCCTGTCAACCATGTGCACCTACCAGATAGCCCTGTCAACCATGTGCACCTACCAGATAGCCCTATCAACCATGTGCACCTACCAGATAGCCCTGTCAACCATGTGCACCTACCAGATAACCCTGTCAACCATGTGCACCTACCAGATAGCCCTGTCAACCATGTGCACCTACCAGATAACCCTGTCAACCATGTGCACCTACCAGATAGCCCTGTCAACCATGTGCACCTACCAGATAACCCTGTCAACCATGTACACCTACCAGATAGCCCTGTCAACCATGTGCACCTACCAGATAGCCCTGTCAACCATGTGCACCTACCAGATAGCCCTATCAACCATGTGCACCTACCAGATAGCCCTGTCAACCATGTGCACCTACCAGATAGCCCTGTCAACCATGTGCACCTACCAGATAGCCCTGTCAACCATGTACACCTACCAGATAGCCCTATCAACCATGTGCACCTACCAGATAGCCCTGTCAACCATGTGCACCTACCAGATAACCCTGTCAACCATGTGCACCTACCAGATAGCCCTATCAACCATGTGCACCTACCAGATAGCCCTGTCAACCATGTGCAGCTACCAGATAGCCCTGTCAACCATGTGCACCTACCAGATAGCCCTATCAACCATGTGCACCTACCAGATAGCCCTGTCAACCATGTGCACCTACCAGATAGCCCTATCAACCATGTGCACCTACCAGATAGCCCTATCAACCATGTGCACCTACCAGATAGCCCTATCAACCATGTGCACCTACCAGATAGCCCTATCAACCATGTGCACCTACCAGATAGCCCTGTCAACCATGTGCACCTACCAGATAGCCCTATCAACCATGTGCACCTACCAGATAACCCTGTCAACCATGTGCACCTACCAGATAGCCCTATCAACCATGTGCACCTACCAGATAGCCCTGTCAACCATGTGCACCTACCAGATAGCCCTGTCAACCATGTGCACCTACCAGATAGCCCTATCAACCATGTGCACCTACCAGATAGCCCTGTCAACCATGTGCACCTACCAGATAGCCCTATCAACCATGTGCACCTACCAGATAGCCCTATCAACCATGTGCACCTACCAGATAGCCCTGTCAACCATGTGCACCTACCAGATAACCCTGTCAACCATGTGCACCTACCAGATAGCCCTATCAACCATGTGCACCTACCAAATAGCCCTGTCAACCATGTGCACCTATCGTACCAGATAGCCCTGTCAACCATGTGCACCTACCAAATAGCCAAGCTGCAATGCTGCTTGTCGCATAGCAGTCTGCATTTCGTCATGTGTGATGAAGCGGTAACCCTGTGGGGGCTGTCCTTGGCTCCGCCGACACGGTACCTTGAGAGTGGTGAGGAGGCCATCCACGTGCCGCATGTGGTAGTGCACCAGATCTAGGGGGTTATCGAACTTGCTGCCATCCTGAATGGCCACGGTGCCATCCATATGTCGGGAGACAATGTAGTGATAATTGCTGTTCTGTAGGATACAGACACAGGACGCAGGGATAGATACAGGACACAGGGACAGATACAGGACACAGGGACAGATACAGGACACAGGGACAGATACAGGACACAGGAACAGATACAGGACACAGGGACAAATACAGGACACAGGGATAGATACAGGACATAGGGACAGATACAGGACACAGGGATAGACAGGGCACAGGTACAGGACACAGGGATAGTACAGGACACAGGGACAGATACAGGACACAGGGATAGATACAGGGCACAGGTACAGGACACAGGGACAGATACAGGACACAGCGACAGATACAGGACACAGGTACAGATACAGGACACAGGGATAGACAGGGCACAGGTACAGGACACAACAGATACAGGACACAGGGACAGATACAGGACACAGGGATAGATACAGGGCACAGGTACAGGACACAGGGACAGATACAGGATACAGGGATAGATACAGGGCACAGGTACAGGACACAGGGATAGATACAGGACATAGGGACAGATACAGGACACAGGGACAGATACAGGACACAGGGATAGATACAGGACACAGGGACAGATACAGGACACAGGGATAGATACAGGAAACAGGGATACATACAGGACACAGGGACAGATATAGGAGGACACGGGTGACAGAGATTGCCAAGACAGACACATGGAGATATATTATATAAAGTGTGTAACAATAATTTCAATACACAATTCTGGTTATATATACATGTACACACTCCTCTTGAAGAACAAAATGTCAACTTCCATCATCATCATTTCATAGCCTACCACACCCAACAAACAGCCATGTTTACTACATACTTCCGCAGATTCTCTGTAATCTACATGTACGTACTCCTCAGTTTCAAGAGGAGAACATTAAACACAAACTCATCGTCCATCAATACGACGGAAATATGCTCCAATTAAAGCACAGACACTCACAGGTTGGTTAGCATATGGTCACAGGTGTCGGAAGAGTGCAAGATCGGCAGCAATATCTAGAGAGGCTGACGAGAGAAAGTGAGATCAGAAGAGCGGAGCAGGAAGTAGCCATGCACCAACAGATGCCTGGTTAGGGTCAAGCAGGTTCTTGTTTTCTAATCTTGCCTTCACACCTCCCAACAATACCAGGCCCGGCCTTGTTGACTCATGTGACAATACCAGGCCCGGCCTTGTAGACTCATGTGACAATACCAGGCCCGGCCTTGTTGAATCATGTGACAATACCAGGCCCGGCCTTGTAGACTCATGTGACAATACCAGGCCTGACCTTGTTGACTCATGTGACAATACCAGGCCTGGCCTTGTTGACTCCTGTGACAATACCAGGCCCGGCCTTGTTGACTCATGTGACAATACCAGGCCTGACCTTGTTGACTCATGTGACAATACCAGGCCTGGCCTTGTTGACTCATGTGACAATACCAGGCCTGACCTTGTTGACTCATGTGACAATACCAGGCCTGACCTTGTTGACTCATGTGACAATACCAGGCCTGACCTTGTTGACTCATGTGACAATACCAGGCCTGACCTTGTTGACTCATGTGACAATACCAGGCCTGGCCTTGTTGACTCATGTGACAATACCAGGCCTGACCTTGTTGACTCATGTGACAATACCAGGCCTGACCTTGTTGACTCATGTGACAATACCAGGCCTGGCCTTGTTGACTCATGTGACAATACCAGGCCTGGCCTTGTTGACTCATGTGACAATACCAGGCCTGCTTGTTGCCTCATGTGACAATACCAGGCCTGACCTTGTTGACTCATGTGACAATACCAGGCCTGACCTTGTTGACTCATGTGACAATACCAGGCCTGGCCTTGTTGACTCATGTGACAATACCAGGCCCAGCCTCGTTGACTCATGTAACCAGGCCTGGCCTTGTTGACTCATGTGACAATACCAGGCCTGGCCTTGTTGACTCCTGTGACAATACCAGGCCCGGCCTTGTTGACTCATGTGACAATACCAGGCCTGACCTTGTTGACTCATGTGACAATACCAGGCCTGGCCTTGTTGACTCATGTGACAATACCAGGCCTGACCTTGTTGACTCATGTGACAATACCAGGCCCAGCCTCGTTGACTCATGTAACCAGGCCTGGCCTTGTTGACTCATGTGACAATACCAGGCCTGGCCTTGTTGACTCATGTGACAATACCAGGCCGGGCCTTGTTGACTCATGTGACAATACCAGGCCTGACCTTGTTGACTCATGTGACAATACCAGGCCTGACCTTGTTGACTCATGTGACAATACCAGGCCTGACCTTGTTGACTCATGTGACAATACCAGGCCTGACCTTGTTGACTCATGTGACAATACCAGGCCTGACCTTGTTGACTCATGTGACAATACCAGGCCTGGCCTTGTTGATTCCTGTGACAATACCAGGCCTGCTTGTTGCCTCATGTGACAATACCAGGCCTGGCCTTGTTGACTCATGTGACAATACCAGGCCTGACCTTGTTGACTCATGTGACAATACCAGGCCTGACCTTGTTGACTCATGTGACAATACCAGGCCTGGCCTTGTTGACTCATATGACAATACCAAGCCTGGCCTTGTTGACTCATGTGACAATACCAGGCCTGCTTGTTGCCTCATGTGACAATACCAGGCCTGACCTTGTTGATTCATGTGAAAATACCAGGCCCAGCCTCGTTGACTCATGTGACAATACCAGGCCTGCTTGTTGCCTCATGTGACAATACCAGGCCTGGCCTTGTTGACTCATGTGACAATACCAGGCCTGACCTTGTTGACTCATGTGACAATACCAGGCCTGGCCTTGTTGACTCATGTGACAATACCAGGACCAGCCTCGTTGACTCCTGTGACAATACCAGGCCTGCTTGTTGCCTCATGTGACAATACCAGGCTTGGCCTTGTTGACTAATGTCAGTAGAACTCGCAGTCAAGTAACGTGCGTACTGCTGATGGCCTGATCTGTCCAGCTGGATTTGGCCTGGTCCCTCCGAGGTCTGCACCTTCACTTGATCATACTTAGCCAGCTTGCTTTTCCCTGAAGCCGAGTGTGCATGGGTGTGTGTGTGTGTGTGGTGTGTGTGTGTGTGTGTGTGAGTGTATCGAGGACAGTAGAAGGTTGAGAATCTCCTGTACCACCCTCTTCCTTAGAGGCGTGTCTATCCTGTCACAATCTCTACGAGCACATGACGGGATGCGCACTAGATGCTTGGCACTCTCCTGGTCTGGAGGTGTGTGTGCACCAGATGCTTGGGACTCTCCTGGTCTGGAGGTGTGTGTGCACCAGATGCTTGGCACTCTCCTGGTCTGGAGGTGTGTGTGCACCAGATGCTTGGCACTCTCCTGGTCTGGAGGTGTGTGTGCACCAGATGCTTGGCACTCTCCTGGTCTGGAGGTGTCTGTGCACCAGATGCTTGGCACTCTCCTGGTCTGGAGGTGTGTGTGCACCAGATGCTTGGCACTCTCCTGGTCTGGAGGTGTGTGTGCACCAGATGCTTGGCACTCTCCTGGTCTGGAGGTGTGTGTGCACCAGATGCTTGGCACTCTCCTGGTCTGGAGGTGTGTGTGCACCAGATGCTTGGCACTCTCCTGGTCTGGAGGTGTGTGTGCACCAGATGCTTGGCACTCTCCTGGTCTGGAGGTGTGTGTGCACCAGATGCTTGGCACTCTCCTGGTCTGGAGGTGTCTGTGCACCAGATGCTTGGCACTCTCCTGGTCTGGAGGTGTGTGTGCACCAGATGCTTGGCACTCTCCTGGTCTGGAGGTGTGTGTGCACCAGATGCTTGGCACTCTCCTGGTCTGGAGGTGTGTGTGCACCAGATGCTTGGCACTCTCCTGGTCTGGAGGTGTGTGTGCACCAGATGCTTGGCACTCTCCTGGTCTGGAGGTGTCTGTGCACCAGATGCTTGGCACTCTCCTGGTCTGGAGGTGTGTGCGCACCAGATGCTTGGCACTCTCCTGGTCTGGAGGTGTGTGTGCACCAGATGCTTGGCACTCTCCTGGTCTGGAGGTGTCTGCGCACCAGATGCTTGGCACTCTCCTGGTCTGGAGGTGTGTGTGCACCAGATGCTTGGCACTCTCCTGGTCTGGAGGTGTGTGTGCACCAGATGCTTGGCACTCTCCTGGTCTGGAGGTGTGTGTGCACCAGATGCTTGGCACTCTCCTGGTCTGGAGGTGTCTGTGCACCAGATGCTTGGCACTCTCCTGGTCTGGAGGTGTCTGCGCACCAGATGCTTGGGACTCTCCTGGTCTGGAGGTGTGTGTGCACCAGATGCTTGGCACTCTCCTGGTCTGGAGGTGTGTGTGCACCAGATGCTTGCCACTCTCCTGGTCTGGAGGTGTGTGTGCACCAGATGCTTGGCACTCTCCTGGTCTGGAGGTGTGTGTGCACCAGATGCTTGGCACTCTCCTGGTCTGGAGGTGTGTGTGCACCAGATGCTTGGCACTCTCCTGGTCTGGAGGTGTGTGCGCACCAGATGCTTGGCACTCTCCTGGTCTGGAGGTGTGTGTGCACCAGATGCTTGGCACTCTCCTGGTCTGGAGGTGTGTGTGCACCAGATGCTTGGCACTCTCCTGGTCTGGAGGTGTGTGTGCACCAGATGCTTGGCACTCTCCTGGTCTGGAGGTGTGTGTGCACCAGATGCTTGGCACTCTCCTGGTCTGGAGGTGTGTGTGCACCAGATGCTTGGCACTCTCCTGGTCTGGAGGTGTGTGTGCACCAGATGCTTGGCACTCTCCTGGTCTGGAGGTGTGTGTGCACCAGATGCTTGGCACTCTCCTGGTCTGGAGGTGTGTGTGCACCAGATGCTTGGCACTCTCCTGGTCTGGAGGTGTGTGTGCACCAGATGCTTGGCACTCTCCTGGTCTGGAGGTGTCTGTGCACCAGATGCTTGGCACTCTCCTGGTCTGGAGGTGTCTGTGCACCAGATGCTTGGCACTCTCCTGGTCTGGAGGTGTGTGTGCACCAGATGCTTGGCACTCTCCTGGTCTGGAGGTGTGTGTGCACCAGATGCTTGGCACTCTCCTGGTCTGGAGGTGTGTGTGCACCAGATGCTTGGCACTCTCCTGGTCTGGAGGTGTGTGTGCACCAGATGCTTGGCACTCTCCTGGTCTGGAGGTGTGTGTGCACCAGATGCTTGGCACTCTCCTGGTCTGGAGGTGTCTGCGCACCAGATGCTTGGCACTCTCCTGGTCTGGAGGTGTGTGCGCACCAGATGCTTGGCACTCTCCTGGTCTGGAGGTGTGTGTGCACCAGATGCTTGGCACTCTCCTGGTCTGGAGGTGTGTGTGCACCAGATGCTTGGCACTCTCCTGGTCTGGAGGTGTGTGTGCACCAGATGCTTGGCACTCTCCTGGTCTGGAGGTGTGTGTGCACCAGATGCTTGGCACTCTCCTGGTCTGGAGGTGTCTGTGCACCAGATGCTTGGCACTCTCCTGGTCTGGAGGTGTCTGCGCACCAGATGCTTGGCACTCTCCTGGTCTGGAGGTGTGTGCGCACCAGATGCTTGGCACTCTCCTGGTCTGGAGGTGTGTGTGCACCAGATGCTTGGCACTCTCCTGGTCTGGAGGTGTGTGTGCACCAGATGCTTGGGACTCTCCTGGTCTGGAGGTGTGTGCGCACCAGATGCTTGGCACTCTCCTGGTCTGGAGGTGTGTGTGCACCAGATGCTTGGCACTCTCCTGGTCTGGAGGTGTGTGTGCACCAGATGCTTGGCACTCTCCTGGTCTGGAGGTGTGTGTGCACCAGATGCTTGGCACTCTCCTGGTCTGGAGGTGTGTGTGCACCAGATGCTTGGCACTCTCCTGGTCTGGAGGTGTGTGTGCACCAGATGCTTGGCACTCTCCTGGTCTGGAGGTGTGTGTGCACCAGATGCTTGGCACTCTCCTGGTCTGGAGGTGTGTGTGCACCAGATGCTTGGCACTCTCCTGGTCTGGAGGTGTGTGTGCACCAGATGCTTGGCACTCTCCTGGTCTGGAGGTGTGTGTGCACCAGATGCTTGGCACTCTCCTGGTCTGGAGGTGTGTGTGCACCAGATGCTTGGCACTCTCCTGGTCTGGAGGTGTGTGTGCACCAGATGCTTGGCACTCTCCTGGTCTGGAGGTGTGTGTGCACCAGATGCTTGGCACTCTCCTGGTCTGGAGGTGTGTGTGCACCAGATGCTTGGCACTCTCCTGGTCTGGAGGTGTGTGTGCACCAGATGCTTGGCACTCTCCTGGTCTGGAGGTGTGTGTGCACCAGATGCTTGGCACTCTCCTGGTCTGGAGGTGTGTGTGCACCAGATGCTTGGCACTCTCCTGGTCTGGAGGTGTCTGCGCACCAGATGCTTGGCACTCTCCTGGTCTGGAGGTGTGTGTGCACCAGATGCTTGGCACTCTCCTGGTCTGGAGGTGTGTGTGCACCAGATGCTTGGCACTCTCCTGGTCTGGAGGTGTGTGTGCACCAGATGCTTGGCACTCTCCTGGTCTGGAGGTGTGTGTGCACCAGATGCTTGGCACTCTCCTGGTCTGGAGGTGTGTGTGCACCAGATGCTTGGCACTCTCCTGGTCTGGAGGTGTGTGTGCACCAGATGCTTGGCACTCTCCTGGTCTGGAGGTGTGTGTGCACCAGATGCTTGGCACTCTCCTGGTCTGGAGGTGTGTGCGCACCAGATGCTTGCCACTCTCCTGGTCTGGAGGTGTGTGTGCACCAGATGCTTGGCACTCTCCTGGTCTGGAGGTGTCTGCGCACCAGATGCTTGGCACTCTCCTGGTCTGGAGGTGTGTGTGCACCAGATGCTTGGCACTCTCCTGGTCTGGAGGTGTGTGTGCACCAGATGCTTGGCACTCTCCTGGTCTGGAGGTGTGTGTGCACCAGATGCTTGGCACTCTCCTGGTCTGGAGGTGTCTGTGCACCAGATGCTTGGCACTCTGGAGGTGTGTGTGCACCAGATGCTTGGCACTCTCCTGGTCTGGAGGTGTCTGCGCACCAGATGCTTGGCACTCTCCTGGTCTGGAGGTGTGTGTGCACCAGATGCTTGGCACTCTCCTGGTCTGGAGGTGTGTGTGCACCAGATGCTTGGCACTCTCCTGGTCTGGAGGTGTCTGTGCACCAGATGCTTGGCACTCTCCTGGTCTGGAGGTGTGTGTGCACTAGATGCTTGGCACTCTCCTGGTCTGGAGGTGTGTGTGCACCAGATGCTTGGCACTCTCCTGGTCTGAAGGTGTCTGTGCACCAGATGCTTGGCACTCTCCTGGTCTGGAGGTGTGTGTGCACCAGATGCTTGGCACTCTCCTGGTCTGGAGGTGTGTGTGCACCAGATGCTTGGCACTCTCCTGGTCTGGAGGTGTGTGTGCACCAGATGCTTGGCACTCTCCTGGTCTGGAGGTGTGTGTGCACCAGATGCTTGGCACTCTCCTGGTCTGGAGGTGTGTGTGCACCAGATGCTTGGCACTCTCCTGGTCTGGAGGTGTCTGTGTACCAGATGCTTGGCACTCTCCTGGTCTGGAGGTGTGTGCACCAGATGCTTGGCACTCTCCTGGTCTGGAGGTGTGTGTGCACCAGATGCTTGCCACTCTCCTGGTCTGGAGGTGTGTGTGCACCAGATGCTTGGCACTCTCCTGGTCTGGAGGTGTGTGTGCACCAGATGCTTGGCACTCTCCTGGTCTGGAGGTGTGTGTGCACCAGATGCTTGGCACTCTCCTGGTCTGGAGGTGTCTGTGCACGAGATGAACGCAACCCCAAACCCCGGCTTCCTCCAATAGAATTGCATCCCCCCATCTTTCTAGCTATGTAGTAGGATGCAGCACTTCCAGGTCAACTAATCAAGGATAGCCCCGTGCATGTGTTTAATCGTGCTGAGGAGATGCACACGGAAGCTAAGTGAACAAAGTGGCGTGAAATGTTTTTTGTTCCATGGATGTTGCTGATGTAATCACATGTTCAGCTCGCCAGTGCCTTTACCAATCATTACGCTAGAAAGGTCTGGAAGCAGTGAATCTGATCCCAATGTTGTACATGCCAGTGTTGTACATGCCAGTGTTGTAGTGGCATGGAAGGTATGGCAGTATGTCTGTCTTTATTTATTTTTTACATTAAATCCTTCGGCAATTGTAACCACATTTGCTGACTGGCTAAGGGAGGAAGCGGTCTGAACATGTCTGGAAAATGTGATTGTGGTTAGGACTTTGGAGCTCCATAGATTCTGCACACTTCACTGTATGAACTTGATATATAGTTCAAATGAGATATCTCTCCATGTGCTCCTTTTTGCTTTCAAAAAGAAGAAGCTGCATACATGTACATGTAGGTATAACTATGCCTCAAAACACAAGAGTGCCTGAATTGCCTGGTTAACACACGCCCATGTGTGTTTGATTATTCTGTGGATGCACATGCTACGAGGTATATATGAAATTGCATGAAGTGTAAGTGCCTTGTAGCGAGCACTTGATCTATATTGCACTGCCTTAGAGGTTCACAGGCTTCTCTAAAGCTGGACAGACCCACCAATTAAACATGCTCCTGCGATGATACTTGCTATGTACATGTTAAAAAATATATATATTATTTATCTAATGTGTCACCTATTAGTAATTATAATCATGTAGGCATATGCATTCATGAGTAGTATGTACCTCCCCTGGGAGGCATCCCTGACCGAGAGGCATCCCTGACCGAGAGGCCTGACCAAGAGACAGTGCCTGCCGGACTGAGAGACAATGCCTGCCTGGCTTGGTTGAAGGACTGATCTCCTTGTACCTGTGGTATAACAAGCCCAGCCCAGGCTACCAGATTCAGCCACCCCAGGCTACCAGATTTAGCCACCCCAGGCTACCAGATTTAGCCACCCCAGGCTACCAGATTTAGCCACCCCAGGCTACCAGATTTAGCCACCCCAGGCTACCAGATTCAGCCACCCCAGGCTACCAGATTTAGCCACCCCAGGCTACCAGATTTAGCCACCCCAGGCTACCAGATTCAGCCACCCCAGGCTACCAGATTTAGCCTCCTCAGGCTACCAGATTTAGCCACCCCAGGCTACCAGATTTAGCCACCCCAGGCTACCAGATTTAGCCACCCCAGGCTACCAGATTTGGCCACCCCAGGCTACCAGATTTAGCCACCCCAGGCTACCAGATTTGGCCACCCCAGGCTACCAGATTTAGCCACCCCAGGCTACCAGATTTGGCCACCCCAGGCTACCAGATTTGGCCACCCCAGGCTACTAGATTTAGCCACCCCAGGCTACTAGATTTAGCCACCCCAGGCTACCAGATTCAGCCACCCCAGGCTACCAGATTTCATATCTCAGGTGCGAGCTAAACTATTGCTTAATAATAATAATAACTTAATGCTATTGCAAGGTACAGAGGTCACATAATTGGCGTGGTCCCTCCTGCCCTGCACAGCAACGTACTTGGTCCAACATCATGAGTGTTTGGAGACATTACTTGTTGAACCAAAAGTGAAAGTGTCATAAACATGTCCGAGTGGTGTGAGCCAATAGCCATACTTAGCAAGGTGCATGGCTTAACACATGCTGGCATCTTACCTGGCGTGTACATCAGCTTCTCAAGGTTGGCTGACCTGGGTGAAGTTGGGTTGGGTTATATTCAAGCGAGGTAAATAAATTGCATTGATATGTTATTTTGTGTGTAATTATATTTTGTGTGTAATTATCTATTTCCGTCTGCAACAGTTACCCCATTGAGTTGGTGAGCAAACTGGCAGGACTCAAGGGTGGATTTGTGGCAGAGGTTCAGACTCTAGGACTACAGGGCTTGACTCCTGTTAGTTCTTGTTAGTGGGTTATTGATGGGATGCTGGCAATGACCTTCAGTTAATGCACACCATACCACTAGGGCTAATCAGAACCCTCAAAATGGAGAAAGTATAGTGGCTTGCCAGTTCCAGCAAATAGATTTGTACCTACACTGCACCAACCTAAACAGCTGTTTGTGGCAAGTTTTGTGCTGTGTACAAGTAAATACATGCACAATACAGTGTACACTAACCCAGACTACAGTATACTGCACTATACGCAGAGAAAGCACTGACCAGCATTACTCAAACTTCTGATTACAATACACTGTAGTAGTTACATGCACGCATGCAGTGCTGTATATTAGTTTATTGTAATACACTGTAGTAGTTACATGCACACATGCAGTGCTGTATATTAGTTTATTGTAATACACTGTAGTAGTTACATGTACGCATGCAGTGCTGTATATTAGTTTATTGTAATACACTGTAGTAGTTACATGCACGCATGCAGTGCTGTATATTAGTTTATTGTAATACACTGTAGTAGTTACATGCACGCATGCAGTGCTGTATATTAGTTTATTGTAATACACTGTAGTAGTTACATGCACGCATGCAGTGCTGTATATTAGTTTATTGTAATACACTGTAGTAGTTACATGCACGCATGCAGTGCTGTATATTAGTTTATTGTAATACACTGTAGTAGTTACATGTACGCATGCAGTGCTGTATATTAGTTTATTGTAATACACTGTAGTAGTTACATGCACACATGCATGCAGTGCTGTATATTAGTTTATTGTAATACACTGTAGTAGTTACATGCACGCATGCAGTGCTGTATATTAGTTTATTGTAATACACTGTAGTAGTTACATACACGCATGCAGTGCTGTATATTAGTTTATTGTAATACACTGTAGTAGTTACATGCATGCATGCAGTGCTGTATATTAGTTTATTGTAATACACTGTAGTAGTTACATGCATGCATGCAGTGCTGTATATTAGTTTATTGTAATGCACTGTAGTAGTTACATGCATGCATGCAGTGCTGTATATTAGTTTATTGTAATACACTGTAGTAGTTACATGCACGCATGCAGTGCTGTATATTAGTTTATTGTAATACACTGTAGTAGTTACATGCATGCATGCAGTGCTGTATATTAGTTTATTGTAATACACTGTAGTAGTTACATGCACGCATGCAGTGCTGTATATTAGTTTATTGTAATACACTGTAGTAGTTACATGCATGCATGTAGTGCTGTATATTAGTTTATTGTAATACACTGTAGTAGTTACATGCACGCATGCAGTGCTGTATATTAGTTTATTGTAATACACTGTAGTAGTTACATGCATGCATGCAGTGCTGTATATTAGTTTATTGTAATACACTGTAGTAGTTACATGTACACATGCAGTGCTGTATATTAGTTTATTGTAATACACTGTAGTAGTTACATACACACATGCAGTGCTGTATATTAGTTTATTGTAATACACTGTAGTAGTTACATGCATGCATGCAGTGCTGTATATTAGTTTATTGTAATACACTGTAGTAGTTACATGCACACATGCAGTGCTGTATATTAGTTTATTGTAATACACTGTAGTAGTTACATGCACACATGCATGCAGTGCTGTATATTAGTTTATTGTAATACACTGTAGTAGTTACATGCACGCATGCAGTGCTGTATATTAGTTTATTGTAATACACTGTAGTAGTTACATGTACGCATGCAGTGCTGTATATTAGTTTATTGTAATACACTGTAGTAGTTACATGCACACATGCATGCAGTGCTGTATATTAGTTTATTGTAATACACTGTAGTAGTTACATGCACGCATGCAGTGCTGTATATTAGTTTATTGTAATACACTGTAGTAGTTACATACACGCATGCAGTGCTGTATATTAGTTTATTGTAATACACTGTAGTAGTTACATGCATGCATGCAGTGCTGTATATTAGTTTATTGTAATACACTGTAGTAGTTACATGCATGCATGCAGTGCTGTATATTAGTTTATTGTAATGCACTGTAGTAGTTACATGCATGCATGCAGTGCTGTATATTAGTTTATTGTAATACACTGTAGTAGTTACATGCACGCATGCAGTGCTGTATATTAGTTTATTGTAATACACTGTAGTAGTTACATGCATGCATGCAGTGCTGTATATTAGTTTATTGTAATACACTGTAGTAGTTACATGCACGCATGCAGTGCTGTATATTAGTTTATTGTAATACACTGTAGTAGTTACATGCATGCATGTAGTGCTGTATATTAGTTTATTGTAATACACTGTAGTAGTTACATGCACGCATGCAGTGCTGTATATTAGTTTATTGTAATACACTGTAGTAGTTACATGCATGCATGCAGTGCTGTATATTAGTTTATTGTAATACACTGTAGTAGTTACATGTACACATGCAGTGCTGTATATTAGTTTATTGTAATACACTGTAGTAGTTACATACACACATGCAGTGCTGTATATTAGTTTATTGTAATACACTGTAGTAGTTACATGCATGCATGCAGTGCTGTATATTAGTTTATTGTAATACACTGTAGTAGTTACATGCACACATGCAGTGCTGTATATTAGTTTATTGTAATACACTGTAGTAGTTACATGCACACATGCATGCAGTGCTGTATATTAGTTTATTGTAATACACTGTAGTAGTTACATGCACGCATGCAGTGCTGTATATTAGTTTATTGTAATACACTGTAGTAGTTACATGCATGCATGCAGTGCTGTATATTAGTTTATTGTAATACACTGTAGTAGTTACATGCATGCATGTAGTGCTGTATATTAGTTTATTGTAATACACTGTAGTAGTTACATGTACGCATGCAGTGCTGTATATTAGTTTATTGTAATACACTGTAGTAGTTACATGCACACATGCAGTGCTGTATATTAGTTTATTGTAATACACTGTAGTAGTTACATGCATGCATGTAGTGCTGTATATTAGTTTATTGTAATACACTGTAGTAGTTACATGTACGCATGCAGTGCTGTATATTAGTTTATTGTAATACACTGTAGTAATTACATGCACGCATGTAGTGCTGTATATTAGTTTATTGTAATACACTGTAGTAGTTACATGTACACATGTAGTGCTGTATATTAGTTTATTGTAATACACTGTAGTAGTTACATGTACGCATGCAGTGCTGTATATTAGTTTATTGTAATACACTGTAGTAGTTACATGCATGCATGCAGTGCTGTATATTAGTTTATTGTAATACACTGTAGTAGTTACATGCACACATGTAGTGCTGTATATTAGTTTATTGTAATACACTGTAGTAGTTACATGCACACATGTAGTGCTGTATATTAGTTTATTGTAATACACTGTAGTAGTTACATGCATGCATGCAGTGCTGTATATTAGTTTATTGTAATACACTGTAGTAGTTACATGCATGCATGCAGTGCTGTATATTAGTTTATTGTAATACACTGTAGTAGTTACATGCACGCATGTAGTGCTGTATATTAGTTTATTGTAATACACTGTAGTAGTTACATGCACACATGCAGTGCTGTATATTAGTTTATTGTAATACACTGTAGTAGTTACATGTACGCATGCAGTGCTGTATATTAGTTTATTGTAATACACTGTAGTAGTTACATGCATGCATGCAGTGCTGTATATTAGTTTATTGTAATACACTGTAGTAGTTACATGTACGCATGCAGTGCTGTATATTAGTTTATTGTAATACATGTAGTAGTTACATGCACGCATGTAGTGCTGTATATTAGTTTATTGTAATACACTGTAGTAGTTACATGCATGCATGCAGTGCTGTATATTAGTTTATTGTAATACACTGTAGTAGTTACATGCACACATGTAGTGCTGTATATTAGTTTATTGTAATACACTGTAGTAGTTACATGCACACATGTAGTGCTGTATATTAGTTTATTGTAATACACTGTAGTAGTTACATGTACGCATGCAGTGCTGTATATTAGTTTATTGTAATACACTGTAGTAGTTACATGCACACATGCAGTGCTGTATATTAGTTTATTGTAATACACTGTAGTAGTTACATGCATGCATGCAGTGCTGTATATTAGTTTATTGTAATACACTGTAGTAGTTACATGCATGCATGCAGTGCTGTATATTAGTTTATTGTAATACACTGTAGTAGTTACATGCATGCATGCAGTGCTGTATATTAGTTTATTGTAATACACTGTAGTAGTTACATGCACGCATGCAGTGCTGTATATTAGTTTATTGTAATACACTGTAGTAGTTACATGCATGCATGCAGTGCTGTATATTAGTTTATTGTAATACACTGTAGTAGTTACATGCATGCATGCAGTGCTGTATATTAGTTTATTGTAATACACTGTAGTAGTTACATGCATGCATGCAGTGCTGTATATTAGTTTATTGTAATACATGTAGTAGTTACATGCATGCATGCAGTGCTGTATATTAGTTTATTGTAATACACTGTAGTAGTTACATGCATGCATGCAGTGCTGTATATTAGTTTATTGTAATACATGTAGTAGTTACATGCATGCATGCAGTGCTGTATATTAGTTTATTGTAATACACTGTAGTAGTTACATGCACACATGCAGTGCTGTATATTAGTTTATTGTAATACACTGTAGTAGTTACATGCACACATGCAGTGCTGTATATTAGTTTATTGTAATACACTGTAGTAGTTACATGCATGCATGCAGTGCTGTATATTAGTTTATTGTAATACACTGTAGTAGTTACATGCATGCATGCAGTGCTGTATATTAGTTTATTGTAATACACTGTAGTAGTTACATGCATGCATGCAGTGCTGTATATTAGTTTATTGTAATACACTGTAGTAGTTACATGCACACATGCAGTGCTGTATATTAGTTTATTGTAATACACTCTAACACACACAGTTGACTACTCACTGTAATGCCCAATGAAAGCACTCGTATAGAGTAAAGGGTTCACAACACGACACTGGCCGAGCGTTGTATTGCGTTGCATGTTGTCAATTGACCCGAGCCGCCGCCGACACGCGATTTTCTGATTGGTCCGACGCTGCATTTCAGACGCTGGATTAGAAAAAAGTTCTAATCCAGCGTCTGAAACGCGTCGGACCAATCAGTGTCCATCTTCGTTGAGCATGATTCGAGGGTCAAAGGTCAATTGAATATGCACAACGCTGGGCAGCGTCGTCTTGTGAACTAGCCTTAAGGCTTCCTCTCGCCACAAGTGCTAATTGCAGCTGTCAAGCACTTTCCAATCAGGAAACCACAACTGTCAAGCACTAAACACAGATTTTGAGGTACATGCAGGGTTGTATACAGAAATTTTGCCAAGGGGGGGCGAACTTGAGATATGGAAAAATAAGGGGAGGCGGAGAGCCTGGATGGTGCGGAAAGGGGACGTGCACCCTGGGCTTCCGCGTGGAGTACGAAAGTGTTTTACCCACAGGTATTTTTGCAGTATATACTAACTGTATATATAGCTGCTACTTATGATGGCATGCACTTTTTCTAAAATCTTTAGTACAACATTCCATCTTAAATATTTGCTGAAGTTGCATGCTACGGCAATCAGCATATATAGATTAGATATAGTCACTTGTCACTCGTATAATGGAGGTGGGCTTTTGTGAAATCGAATTATGTTGCATTCCATGCATTTTCTTACAAAATCATGGACAACAGGTTTCATACACAATTTTTCTCTAGTTCTCTAGGGGGGGGGGGGGGGGGGTGGAAATGGTTGGTCACTTGGTGCCCTAATTTTTGTTAATATTTTCTTAACATGTTCATAAGTCGTAAAAGGGGGGTCTGGGGGGAAGATCCCCCCATATTTTTTTTTGCTTTTACAATGTCTGAGGATAGCTATTTTGACTGACTACCAATGGCATTATGCTATACCGAACTATGGCTAGACTGTATATATTTCTCATGATATTGTAGCTGCTTGGAAAAAGGAGAGCATGTGTCATGACACGATGACATCACACACCACCACGTGCTCTCCTTTGTAGGTTTGTCACTTCTTTTGTTTCTCCTTCTTTCCCACTCCCTCTCTCTCAGTATTTTTAACTCAGTCCATTATGTCATGGTCTTCAAGTCTAATCTTAGACATGATGTCATCACACGCCACCACGTGTTCTCCTTTGTAGGTTTGTCACTTCTTCAGTTCCCTCCTTCTTTCCCACTCTCTCTCAGTATTTTTAACTCAGTCCATTATGTCATGGTCTTAAAGTCATCACACACCACCACGTGTTCTCATTTGTAGGTTTGTCACTTCTTCAGTTCCCTCCTTCTTTCCCACTCTCTCTCAGTATTTTTAACTCAGTCCATTATGTCATGGTCTTAAAGTCTCTATAAAAGAAACCTTACTAGCTGATTTCTCTTCATATTAATATGGATATTCGCTCATACTTTGCAAGTACTTCTCAAGCCTCTTCTCATGCTAATAGCAGCGATAGCGAAGATAGCAGAACAGATAGCTCTGAGCATGTCGAGGCATCTAGTCCTAGCCTTAGTCCTCCACCTTCAAAGAAAAGCAAGCAAAACAAACACCGCTCTTCTGTATCCACGAAGAGAAAATACTCTAAGAGCTGGGAGAAAGATTTCAGTTGGCTCTATTATGACGAGGATAGCGATGGTGCCTTTTGCAAGGTTTGCAAGCAATCTGGTCTGCAGCGTACTGGAGGAGTGTGGGTCACACAACCTTGCAGAAATTGGAAGAAAGCTGTTGAAAAAATGAAAGCTCATGCGAGAAGTGACTTCCATATCCATGCAACTCAAGCTCTTTTTGCAGCTAAAGGAGCAGCCAAAGGTGGAACAGTTGTACAGCAACTCCCGAATGTTTTAGCTCGCAAAAGAGCTCAGAACAGAGCTGCAGTAAAGTGCCTGATCCTACTCACTCATTTTCTTACGAAAGAACAAGTTGCACATTCGACAACATTTGAGAAGCTGGTTGACGTGGTGGTTCGATGTGGCAGCCAACATTTGAAGCAATTCTTAGAAACTGCACCAAGAAATGCTGTGTACACATCAAGAGTGGCTGTGGTTGAATTCATCGAATCATTGGGGACATGGGTGGAGGAGTCGATTCTGAAGCGACTTCAAAAGGCACCTATGTACAGCCTCATGGCAGATGAGTGCACAGATGTCACCAACGTAGAAGAATTGTCTGTGTTTTGCCGCTGGGAGGAAGATGGTGTACCAGTAGAGTGCTTTCTGGAGCTTATTCCATTGAAGAAGGCTGATGCAGAGACCATCTATTCTAATCTCATCGATTGTTTAAAGAAGAAAGGTCTACAAGTCGGAAGAATAGTTGGATTGGGATTTGATGGAGCTGCAACTTTTTCTGGACGAAAGACCGGGGTTCAGGCACGTATCAAGAAACATACTCCTCACGCTCTGTTTATACACTGCCACTGTCACTTACTGCAGTTGGCTTGTGTGCAAGCTGCCAATAAAACTCCTGGAATTGCTCATGTTTACAGAACATTGACTACTCTTTGGAAGCATTTTCGCAATTCCCCCAAGCGAGCAGAGTGTCTGAAGGAGGTACAGCACGTTCTTGAACTTCCAGAAATGAAAGTGATCAAGCCATCTGACACACGCTGGCTGGCACATGAAAGGTGTGTCAAAGCTGTCAAAGCAAGTTATTCTGCAATTGTAATCACCATTGGGAACATCTACGAGACGTCCCACGAGCCAGAAGCTCTTGGAATCCATGGTGCCCTCTGCAAATTGTCTACGATTGCAGCTATATATTTGCTTGATTTCACTCTACCACAAGTAGCCAAGCTCAGCAAAGCACTTCAGGCAGAGCAGCTTGACCTCTCGTTGATATCATTCCTTGTTGATGCTACTGTTAAATCCTTGGATGATGCAGTTTTGCCTGGAGCGAACTGGGTGTTGGAGCTTCTTGAAAACGTTGAAGACTTGAAGTCATCTACAAAGGTGTCTATTGACGCTGATAAAATACTTTCGTTCCAGAATGTTGTTGGTAAGCCTTTTGTTGCTGATTTAAAGGCCAACATAACAAGCCGATTTTCTTCATCCAACGCTGTTGTATCAGCATTGTCTATATTCGATCCACGGAAAGTTCCAAAACCAGATTCAGTATCTTTTCCCACTTATGGAGACACGTCTGTTGAGAAACTGATTGCTCACTACGGAGAAGATAGAGATGCAGAAACATTGGATGGAGAAGAAACAGTGAAGACAGCCATGATTTCCACTGAAATACTTACAGAGTGGAAAACATTCCGCCAGCTGTTAGTCAAGCAACCACGGGATACTACTGCATCACAGCTGAAAGAACTTGTTTCAAACGACATGCTCAAGGCCATGTTTCCCAATTTGCACAAGATTGCCTCCATCTGCTTATCGATTCCAGTTTCTACTGCTTCTGTGGAGAGAAGCTTCTCACAGATGAAGATGATCAAGACTCGTTTGCGTAATTCTCTAAGTGACTGCAGCCTTTCTCACCTTATGAGGATTGCTATAGAGGCACCAGAAGTACTCTCTGAGAGCGACCTTGGAAGAGATTGTGGACGTATGGCAGAGAAAACCAAGAAGAACCTCAGTTTGACATTCCTATCATTTGAACCTGATATCATAAGCTTATTACACCTTTCTTGTATTACACCTTTCTTGACATTATTTAAAAAAATATCTCTAATTTCAAGGGGGGGGGGGGGCGAGAATGATACAAGGGGGGGGGCGAATGCCCCCCCCCGCCCCCCCTAAATACACCCCTGACATGTATATATGTACCCCACTTGTACCTGCAGTAATTTTGTTATTATACACATCCAACATTCAAGAGAGCACACCGAGAGACCGATCTCTTGAGAGACCTATCTCTTGAGAGACCTATCTCTTGAGAGACCTACAGTAGCGGTCAAAAATAACATTACGTTGCGTTTCTGTACAACGTACGTGGTACGCTCGAGCGTTTAAAAAGCAACGCACGAGCTACCATTTAAGAACGCACGGAGAACGGAACGCACGAACGTTGAAACACACCGTTGGAACGCATCGTTGTTTATTTTTACCTCGATCTGACACGTGACAAATAGGAATACGCGCGCATTCGGTGGCTAAATTCTATTTAGGTAACATTGCAGCAGCGGGCTAGTTTAGGTAGCTCTGTCAAATCGATCAGAAAATATCTGAGGATACTATTCCCAAAAGATACTATTCCCAAAAGATACTATTCCCAAAAGAAGTAAGTGCTTGCTCTTGATGTGTTGGGAGTTACTTTTTCAATTTTGTGTCTTACTAGCTCAGCTAGTCCCTTTGTCTGAATACATTTTACTTGCTGGTATTTCAATGTAGCTTAGATTTGTTGTTGCTAGCTACTTCAGTGCTAATTCTTTTTCTTTTTGCCAACATTTCCAACCAAATACTTTGGTCTTTGTCAGGACATCTTAGTAATCATCTGGTTGACAATCTGAGTAACTCTATTTTCATTAGAGCTTGATCAGAACATACATGTATATGAGCTAAAGTTGTTGCACACAAAATGGTCTTGAAGACCTCCACACTTATGTTTGTCAAATGTAACAAGCTTGGATTATGTGAGCAGTGAATCGCTAAGTGGTGTGTATGTCTTGATAATGTAAGTTACTGTGCGATATTTTGGCTGCATGAGAACTGTCGCCATTATATGATGATGGATCCTATTTTGGGGGGGTGTGGCTCCAAAAGGGGGAAACTAGTCAGCAACTGTTGTGACTAATAGCACTTTAGATGTTGGATGTCTGTGGTTTGTAAAAGCAGGTATCCAGTCCGAGGATGGAGATGTCAAACTGGCCCAGAAGATATAAACCAACAACTAGCTTTACACCTACACTAGCCTTTACTTGCCTTGTCAATATTGTCAGATAACAACTACTGCACCAAACCACACACAAAGATGTTGCATAAATTGAAATACACATTATCAATACCCATAGCACTTGCTATTTAGTTTGACGATGTGAAGAATCACCTCAACCTTCTGGGTAGCAGAAGCTACACAGTACACTTGTCAAACCAGATGATATTCTCAAATGCACTTCAGGACCTGCCTTGCTGACAAATTGCTGTGCCACTCCCGACCTCTTGACCTGGAGTGTGCGAGACAAAATACGGTATTTTTTTAAAAAACCCTGATTACTTGAGGTCCACCAGGGTTGAGCTCTGGCATGCAAGTTATGTGTATCTTAGTTTGCTTATACATCGACGTGTCGTCTCAAATAGGTTAAGTACCCATAAGCCAAATCATTACTTTGTTTGCCTCAGAATAGATGGCAATATGAATTGCCATGCAGCAATGTACAACCACTCGATGTTTGTCTTACACCAAAGCTGGCACTCATTGCTTTGAAGAAAGCCTCTACTGTAGTTAGTAGGCCATCATGTTGTCAATGTAATATAGTATAGTTTTTGTAATGCTCTGCATAGAAAGGCATTTCAGGTTCCTGACTTCATATTCCTAGTAAGCTACCAGTTTTCTATAATTCATGGCTGGCACAAAAACATGGCACAAAAACTTAACCTGCCACTTGAGCCTGACTACCAATTTGCTCTTTGAACAAAAGGTCGTGTGTGATCGCAGGTACTGTTTCAGGAAGCTCAGGTCGTCCTACCTAGTTAACTGTATCTTGGAAGCTTAGGCTAAGGTTCAGAATTCTTTGCTTTAGCTTCGTGTAGGACGATACACCACAGCCCGAGAAAGAGAGTTGTAAGCTACTCGAGCGAGCGATGAAACATATCACGTGGACGTTTATACTATGAACGCATGCGTTCCAGCTGCACAACGCACCTACGTTTTAGAAGTACGATTGGAAAAACAGTAAGGAACGCACACGCAACGCTTGCTCTCAAAATGTAGTACGTACGTTGTACCAAAATGCAACGTAAAGTTATTTTTGGCCGCTACTGTACTGTATCTCTTGAGAGACCTACATCTCTTGAGAGACCTATCTCTTGAGCTACATATCAAGTGAAGTGTGGGACTCTAAAGTTGTAACCACAAGTGTTTTTTGTGTTTCCTATTCTGTGGTATACCACATATTCTCTAATGGGAACCTGGTTACTATTTACTTCCGGCCAATCTACCTGACATGACTATTAGAAGGGCGGTTACTCTATTGATTGCAGTTGTGAAGGAGCTCAAGTACCACTTTGGAGGAATGGTAATCATTGGGTGCCCTAGGCTCAACGGTTGAGTACCTCGCTGCAAAACAGAAATCTAGGGATCAAAAAATCTGCATTCCTAGGGATAAAAAAATCTGCAGTCCTATTAGAAGGGCGGTTACTATTGATTGCAGTTGTGAAGGAGCTCAAGTACCACTTTGGAGGAATGGTAATCATTGGGTGCCCTAGGCCGCTGCAAAACAGAAATCTAGGGATCAAAAAATCTGCAGTCACCCAGATTTCCCCCCCCCCCCCCCCCCCCCCCCCCCGTATTCTTTCCTGTTGTCTTCCCAGTTCTCAGTTTATAAGCAATGATTTGGCCATGTCTTGCCTCCGTGGATACAATCGGAAGGCATTACAATAACCAACTGAGACTGAGCTTCATTGTTACAATTGGAGGGGTGGTTCCTAATGCAGTCCACTTTAAACAATTATATATATATATATATATATATATATATTGGTCAAAGAAGAGAGGAAGTATAATTTACCACTATCAGACCACAAAATTTAAAATTAAGTATAAACAGATTTTTTTTTAATTAAACTAATTAAACTGTTTTTCATTATTTTTGGTCTGCTGAACATTTGTGGTCTACATTAGTAAATTCTTGTTTCATTGATTAGTAAATCCAATACTTGTTCGCAATTCTTAAATAGAACACTTTGTTTTGATCCATATATAGTCAAGCCTCCACCCACAAGGAGTTACTTAGTGTAACACCAGAACTAAACAATCATAGGTGTCATTCTTTGCCATGTTTATTAGTCAAGTATATATACACACACGCCTATCTATTTATCTATCTATCTATCTATCAATCAATCTATCCATCTATTTATCTATCTATCTATCTATCTATATACTTGCATCATAAGCAGTTATCTGGCTCTGTTGCCAACTTCAGTAAGGATCGTTAATACAAGGAACACACTATAATGATGCACAGTCTTCAGCCTAGCTGAGCTGAGTTAGCAATCAGCAGCACATCTTCGCTACAAATCAGTAACCAGCTGGTTTCCTCAGAAGTGTACTCCTCATAACAAATATTTAACACAGACCCGTGTCTTTTCTTACAAACTGAGAAACAGATTAGTCACTGGAAATGCATTGCACAATTTGTCTTCTGGCAGTAAAATTATGGCAAAAAGAGATGCTCGATGATGCAAATTATATGTGAGGGGGAGGGGGGAGGAGAGGAGGGGGGGGGGGGAGGAGAAGAGGGGGAGGAGGGGGGGGGAGGAGGGGGGGAGGAGAGGGGGGGGGGGGAGGGGGGGGAGGGGGGGGTGGAGAAGAGGGGGGAGGAGGGGGGGGAGGAGAGGAGGGGAAAGATACATACATACATGTACATGTACAAGATCCTAAAGATGAATTTCACAGGGTTTTTTCCCTACTCGTTTGTGGTGGACTGGCGACTACCCACTTCAGAAAAGCATTCAAGGTGCGCTTGAGTGTTCTTGAGGTTAAAATCAGCCGAAACCACTGGCTCGTCAACTAAGAAACAGCCAAAGAGTGTTCTAGATGAGATACAAACTAAACCTCTTTTTGACCACCATTATGAAATACAAGGGATCAAACCAATGCAGGCAGTATCACTGCCCTGGCCAATACCTCGTACAACATTTTTAGTCATATTTTGCTGTTCTGTATCTTCTGTTCAAGTGTTATGGTTGAGCAAGCCTCCTTCAAGAAGCTTCAAAGGATACATAACTCCAGAACTAACCGTTACAGAAGATTTACAATGACCTTCTCAATAATCAACTTGGTTTACTCTCTCGACGTTTCGGCTAGATGCCTTAGCCTCTGTTACGAATGGAGGCTAGAGCATCTAGCTGAGACATCAGAGAGTTAACCTCAAGTTGATTATTGAGAAAGTCATTGTAATCAACTGCGAGTTCGTTGAGGGATTATATATAGAAGATGTGATTCTTTGCGGTCCCTTGTTACTAAAGTATACGCACACATGCATTACAAGTCGTTACCTGGCTCTGTGGAAGGTCTGTGCTGTTAGCTATTGTCATAGAGTAAGCTTCTCAGTGGACCAACTGATCACTTCCTTGCAGCAAAAACATGCATCAGCTGCTGACTCAGCTCAGCCAGGCTCGATATTGCACACATGCAATCCCTGCTATGTAGCTGCAAAAGCTTCAAAGAACGAACGATCGTACAACACCTGCAGAGCATAGGAATGCAGGAGAGCACACATGCAATCCCTGCCAATATTTTTGGTCATTTTTGGTCATATTGAAGGGAGGGGGAAAAACAGGTTAGTTGTTGCATTGTAACGATGTAAAAAATGGAGTCTTAATTACTGTTAGTGAAAGGACTCACTATAAGGTGTGCAAGTTAACCCTGCTTCATGCTGTGTGATGCAGAGTCAAGGTGGTCCACTCTCCTAACCAAACCCTGCTTCATGCTGTGTGATGCAGAGTCAAGGTGGTCCACTCTCCTAACCAAACCCTGCTTCATGCTGTGTGATGCAGAGTCAAGGTGGTCCATTCTCCTAACCAAACCCTGCTTCATGCTGTGTGACACAGAGTCAAGGGGTCCACTCTCGTAACCAAACCCTGCTTCATGCTGTGTGATGCAGAGTCAAGGTGGTCCACTCTCCTAACTTAACCCTGCTTCATGCTGTGTGATGCAGTCAAGGTGGTCCACTCTCCTAACTTAACCCTGCTTCATGCTGTGTGATGCAGAGTCAAGGGGTCCACTCTCCTAACCAAACCCTGCTTCATGTGTGTGATGCAGAGTCAAGGTGGTCCACTCTCCTAACCAAACCCTGCTTCATGCTGTGTGATGCAGAGTCAAGGGGTCCACTCTCCTAACCAAACCCTGCTTCATGCTGTGTGATGCAGAGTCAAGGTGGTCCACTCTCCTAACTTAACCCTGCTTCATGCTGTGTGATGCAGAGTCAAGGTGGTCCACTCTCCTAACCAAACCCTGCTTCATGCTGTGTGATGCAGAGTCAAGGGGTCCACTCTTGTAACTTCATTCTGTGTGATGCAGAGTCAAGGTGGCCCACTCTCCTATGTGTAACTTAACCCTGCTTCATGCTGTGTGATGCAGAGTCAAGGGGTCCACTCTCGTAACTTAACCCTACTTCATGCTATGTGATGTAATCAAGGTGGCCACTCTCCTAACTTAACCCTGCTTCATGCTGTGTGATGTAATCAAGGTGGCCACTCTCCTAACTTGACCCAGCTTCATGCTGTGTGATGTAATCAAGGTGGCCACTCTCCTAACTTGACCCTCATGCTGTGTGATGCAGACTCAAGGTGGTCCACTCTCCTAACCCGACTCTGCTTCATGCTGTGTGATGCAGAGTCAAGGTGGTCCAGAGGCCGGAAAATCCCACGACCATTCAAGCTAAGAATGTGGAATAGATGTCCCAAGTTGTTGTCTACCGAACCCCAGGCCCAGCTGTAGTATCAGATGGCAAGGACCTTCCGACACCCTCTATGATCCTGCACCACCACTGAACATACCGACTAACCTGGGACATCCTCTATGATTCCTGGCCAGCCCCACCGAACATACCGATACATACACGTGATCACGATAATGATTTGCTATGTAATTAATTACTTAAGTAGTAATTAAGTAGTAATTAATTAATAACACTTATGCTTGATACCTGATGGCATAATGAGAGTATGTACTCTCCAGTTGTACTCAAACTGTCCCGGATGAGGAAGCTTCCATCCACACACCCTCGCTGTTCCAAGATCTTCTCTGCATCTATCCTGGAGACACGGCCATGATACCACGGTTCCTTGGAGAGATCTGCCGCCATGTCAGGGATGCTCAGCTATATTACACCAAGGGGAGGGAGGGAGGGAAATGTAATTGTGCATGCCCGGGGGAATCTCGGGAACAACAGACGACGTCCAAACTTCCAAAGTTCTTGCCACTAATTCTGGGGCTAGGACCTCATCCAGGGCTATACATCTAGGGCTAGGGCAAGAACGTAAGACTAGAATTAGGGTTATGGATATGTACATACATGGTCGTATTGCCCCAGACAACCTTCTCAAAGGAATTTGCTGCAACTGCAAGGAAGGGGAGGGGCAGTGCCAAACCAGCTGCATGAGGATTAAGCTATGAATCTAGGGCTAGGGCATGAATGTAGGGCTAGGGCATGAATGTAGGGCTAGGGCTAGGGCATGAATGTAGGGCTAGGGCATGAATGTAGGGCTAGGGCATGAATGTAGGGCTAGGGCATGAATGTAGGGCTAGGGCATGAATGTAGGGCTAGGGCATGAATGTAGGGCTAGGGCTAAGGATATGGGTATGGGTAGAGGAGAACCTCAGCTAGAGCTACAGATGTACACTATGGACCAGCGCTATCCACTAGGACTACAATGGCTCGAGCTATGAAAGTACGGCTAGCGCTAGGGATATGACCTCAGCTAGGGCTATGGGTGTAGGGCTTGATGAATGTAACACTAGAATTAGGGCTATGGATACAGGACTAAGACGATGGCCTGGGCTACATTTATGCTAGTTAAGTCGGCAACAATGGAGAGCTATACTTAATCCCAGGATTGTCGACGCACTGTACAATACAGAAACGACTGGGATGAGTCTAAACCTTCAGACTTGGTGCGTATCTGGTGCATATCGGGTGCATATCGTGTCCACTACTAAGAGTTAGGTACATTTGAGTTATTGGTACAAAGGCCTGCAGGCATTAGTTCATACAGGATTCACTGACTTTGAAAATGCATATGGCTTCACGTAGAAAAATTCCATGGGGGACAAGTCTTGCCGGAGTATTTTACATGTACAGTAGCTTATACAACAAAACAACAACCCAAAAACCTGTTCACGTCTAGTGAGGACCTACAAAGTTGCGTAGTGGCATACATAACCTCACAGATACAATTCCATGCTACTTATTTTGTGCGGCGATGAAGGGGGTGGGGTGGGGGTGGGGTTTGCTCGTTCAGAGGGTATTCATTGATAGGCCACTCTGAAATCTCATCAACGGGTGGATTCCCAGATGTACGTATAGGCGACCATCTTCAATGGACCAAAGACCAAACAAACGTGTGGCGGAGGATTTTGGAGGACGGGGAGGGCGGGGAAAAAAGAAAAGGAAAAAAAGAAGGATGACTGCTTGGTGGTCATGTGAGGGTATTTCCCCTTCCTCCCCCAGAAACTTGGAGAATTCCGGTCTCCCGAAGATACATCTCTAGACCAATGTCACGGAATGCCCATAGAATCACAAAAACTCCTCTAGAGTCACGCCCTCTAGAACCACAAACTCATTCTAGACCAATGGAACTCCCCCCCCCTCCCCCCTGGGAACCCCTCCAGACCCATGGAACCCCCTCCAGACCCATGGAAACCCTCATGGAACCTCCTCCAGAGCCATGGAATCCCCTCCATACCCATGGAACCCACATGGAAACCCCTCCAGACCCATGGAAACCCTCCAGATCCATGGAACCTCCTACCCACAGAACCTCCTCTATAAACCCACAAAATCTCCTCTAAACCCACGGAACCCCCTCCAGACCCAGGAACCACCTCCAGACCCAAGAAAACTGGAACCCTCTCCAGACCCAAGAAAACCTGGAACCTCCCCCCAAACCCACGGAACCTCCTGCAGACCCATGGAACCTCCTACCCACAGAACCTCCTCTAGATCCACACATTGAAACTTATTGCTGTGGCAGCACTTCAGAGATTTCTCAACCTCTACAGTTTGTTAATTGGTGCTGTATTTAATACATACACATGCTCATAATTAAAGAAGCTTCTTGCAAATCTACCGATTTATAGTTTGATTTATTATTTACCATTGCTTGTTACTAGTCTCGCGTAAAATACCCCATGTGGCCAATGAAAATACCCCATGTATGTATGTAGCCAATGAAAATATCCCACGTGGCCAATGAATACCCCATGCATGTAGCCAATGAAAATACCCCACGTGGCCAATGAAAATACCCCATGTATGTAGCCAATGAAAATACCCCAAGTATGTAGCCAATGAAAATACCCCACGTGGCCAATGAAAATACCCCATGTATGTAGCCAATGAAAATACCCCACATGGCCAATGAAAATACCCCATGTATGTAGCCAATGAAAATACATAGCCAATGAAAATACCCCACGCAGCCAATGAAAATACCCCACGTATGTGCTACATAGCCAATGAAAATATCCCACGTTTGTAGCCAATGAAAATACCCCACGTAGCCAATGAAAATACCCCAACTAGCCAATGAAAATACCACATGTAGCCAATGAAAATACCACAACTAACCAATGAAAACACCTCACATAGCCAAATTTTGCAAATCCACACAAAAAAGAATGCAATCGCAAGTTCCTAGGAAAGGGTGAAACTATTGCAAGGGCAGGGGGGGTTGCAAATATCCCAAATATCCCTGCAGACCCTGAGAAAATAAATAACCAAATCTCATTGGTCAACTGGAAGAGCTCTATTTTACAGCATGCTCTGCGACCTCTAGACTCTTGGAAAACTTCAACACAAAAATGGCAGACCTCAAAAGGATCTTTGTGACTTGACACCATGAAGTGTGTCTACGATTGTCTGACGGCTTAAGCATGCCCATGCATGTCCAGATCTCGGCCATGACCTTGCTTAGGACAGCCCGGCATTTCTCGCATATTCGGATTTCCCCAGGAATGTCCTTAGGAGGGTCACTGATCATGGACACTAGAGCTACATCCAGGAATACACTAGGCTAGGGACACGGAGTTCTGGTATTCTATACATCCAGGAATACACTAGGCTAGGGACACGGAGCTCTGGTATTCTAGGGCTTGGTTAGGCCTAGAGCCAGGGCTAAGTCTAGGTGTTATTCTATGGCCTGGATTAGCCGCAGCCTTAGACATATTTTAGGGCTAGGGACAACCCGGGATAGCTTCAAGGAATTCTTGATATGTAGTTTAGGGCTAGGGACATCCCACCGATAGCTTCAAGGATTCTGGGGAATCCTGCAGATGTATTTTAGGACTAGGGACATCCCGATAGCTTCAAGGACCCTGGGGAATTCTTGGTTGGTATGTATTTTAGGACTAGGGACATCCTGGGATAGCTTCAAGGATCATGGAGATGTACATGTAGTTTAGGGCTAGGGACACAGCTTCAAGGATCCTGGAGAACCCCCCCCCCCCGATGCCCTAGGAAAAGTTGTGGTGTGGTGAACATTTCTCCACTCCATCAGGATGATGCAGGAGTGACACGGTCAAATCCTGGGATGAACTATGGATGGCCAACTTACATGTACACACATAAGCTCAACCTTAGGCAACCACAAAGAACTCTGGACTATAATCAGTTTCGAGAGAAAATGGATCGACTTGTCCCATGATTACACAGACCAATAACAGTGCCCTGCTGTTCACAGTGTAGGTTTAATTATGAACAAGCTTGGGAAGAGGAAATGATTGCCAAGTGCACTAGCCAAATGCATATCATAGACCGTAGACTACAAGTGATGAGGGATTGCAACACAAGATGGAACTGTTTGCATAGTCAGTAGAGGAGAGAGAACTGGCTGGATAGTCAGTAGAGGAGGTGGAACTGTTTGCATAGTCGGTAGAGGAGAGAGAACTAGGTGCATATCAGTAGAGGAGAGAGAACTAGCTGCAGAGTCAGTAGAGGAGGTGGAACTGTTTGAATAGTCAGTAGAGGAGAGAGAACTGGCTGCATAGTCAGTAGAGGAGAGAGAACTGGCTGCATATAGTCAGTAGAGGAGAGAGAACTGGCTGCATAGTCAGTAGAGGAGAGAGAACTGGCTGCATAGTCAGCAGAGGAGAGAGAACTGGCTGCATAGTCAGTAGAGGAGAGAGAACTGGCTGTATAGTCAGTAGAGTAGAGAGAACTGGTTGCACAGTCAGTAGAGGAGAGAGAACTGGTTTCACAGTCAGTAGAGGAGAGAGAACTGGCTACATAGTCAGTAGAGGAGAGAGAACTGGCTGCAGTCAGTAGAGAAGAGAGAACTAGATGCATAGTCAGCAAAGGAGAGAGAACTGGCTGCATATTGCACTCAGTAGAGGAAAGAGAACTGTCTGCATAGTCAGAAGAGGAGAGAGAACTGGCTGCATAGTTACGTAGTAGAGGAGAGAAAACTGGCTGCATAGTCAGTAGAGGAGAGAGAACCGTTTGCATAGTCAGAAGGAGAGAAAACTGGCTGCATAGTCAGCAGAGGAGAGAGAACTGGTTGAACAGTCAGTAGAGGAGAGAGAACTGGCTGCATATTGCACTCAGTGGAGGAAAGAGAACTGTCTGCATAGTCAGAAGAGGAGAGAGAACTGGCTGCATAGTTACGTAGTAGAGGAGAGAAAACTGGCTGCATAGTCAGTAGAGGAGAGATAACTGTTTGCATAGTCAGAAGGAGAGAAAACTGGCTGCATAGTCAGTAGAGAAGGAAGAACTGGCTGCATAGTCAGCAGAGGAGAGAGAACTGGTTGAACAGTCAGTAGAGGCGGCTACATAGTCAGTAGAGGAGAGAGAACTGGCTGCATATTGCACTCAGTAGAGGAAAGAGAACTGTCTGCATAGTCAGAAGAGGATAGAGAACTGGCTGCATAGTTAGTAGAGGAGAGAAAACTGGCTGCATACAGTGAAAAGAAAGAGCTGATTGTATAGTCAGTAGTAAAGGAAGAACCAGTTTCACAATCATGAGGAAAGAGAACTGGCTGCATAGTCAGTAAAGGAGAGAGAACTGGTTACATAGCAAGTAGAGGAGAGAGAACTGGCTGCATAGTCAGTAAAGGAGAGTGAACTGGTTGCATAGCAAGTAGAGGAGAGAGAACTGGCTGCATTGCAAGCAGGAGAGATAACTGCATAGTAGGGAGAGAAAATTGGTTGCATAGTACGTAAGGAGAGAGGACTGGCTGTATGGAGGTAAGGAAAGAAAACTGTCTGCATAGTAAGTACAGATGGTGTGCCTACAGAAACAGTACATTAACAGTAATAACCCAAGCTGTAATATGTAACAAACTAAACACAAGATATAAACGTCAATAAAAATATTATATATCTAGGTTAGTAAGTACAGATGGTGTGCCTACAGAAACAGTACATTAACAGTAATAACCCAAGCTGTAATATGTAACAAACTAAACACAAGATATAAACGTCAATAAAAATATTATATATCTAGGTATATATATATATATGGACACATGAGAAATGAGGCCACTTCTAAGTACAGACCACATTGAGCTTGTTGACGTCGATTAGCAATTAGTGTTCTGGTTACAGCTGCTTAGCCACGACAAATACTCGGACATAACTGAACCTATAACCACTCGAACTTGCCTAGACGCTGCACGTCTACAACCAGACTACCTAACAACTTATGTCATTGAAACAGGAACTTTCGAAGAGTAACACTTACTAGAGGAGTGAGAACAACGTAGAAAGAATCGAGTAGAGATCAAGTCATTTTCTAGTAGTTCATTATCACGTGATCGACAAACCTCCTTGGCCCTACACCAGATCATTTTCACGCTGCAATTCCGTTGCCAGGTGGCATAATTTATCCTCAAAGCTGATTTATACCCAGTGCTAAGCACCACGAGACTGAGATATGAAGGTAGGCTTGATGCAGTTGATCTTTAGACCTTATCTTTTACCCTAACTCGCTAGGTGGAAGTGAAACATCGCAAGAGTGGTGCTACTCTGTGTCACGTGAATAATGTGAGTGCAAGCTTTTTCTTCGCCATTTCTAATTTGTCAGCGTAAATTGTTAGGCAGCTATTTACTTTTCTATGGATTTCATTAGTGCTATAAAAGGAGTTTGTTAAATGAAGTTGTGGAGCACACAACATGCTATCCATGTGGCCTTATCAGAGCACATGCTAATCATCAAACTATTTGATCCATGCTCCTTTCTTCCTCCCAGTTAGTTATATACCCAGTGCATAAGGTCATGAGATATCTACTGCATTTTTTTGGTCCTGTTGCAGCTGGTCATGTGATCAGTAACATTTGTCACGCTCAGAAGAGTCGAGGCTAAAAGTAGTGTGCGGTTCAGGCATATAAATTGGCATAATGGGAGGTGCAGTGGGATGCCTAGGTGCTGGACTCTTTGTCAATGCACTGCCTTAGAAGCAGCCTGTCCACACTGCTGAAATGGAAGCACACCAGTCCTGAACAACTTGAATTGGCATATTGGTAGTGTCCACACTGGCACTTCAACAAGCAACACATAAGCAACACACAAGAACAAAAAACATACAAAAAAACTCTTCTCTTGAGGATGAGTTACTTACAGACTTGAAGGAGACATGTGCTACAGAATAGAAAGTGGGTGGAGCAAGGGAAAGGTTATATTGTCCAAGGATGTTACTTTACCATAAAGAAAGTAATCGGAGGTGTTTTCTAGCTATGCAGTAGCTGAAGATTGGTCTAGATCTAGCTTATGCCCTACAAACCAGTTCTAGAAAGGTAATATCTGTAGCCATGGTGAGGGTGAGGCTCTATTTAATGCATGCAGATTTGCCTAATTATTTTAGCGCCCATATTTATTGCTATGAATTGATTCCTGCCACCTCTCGAGGCGCATTACTTCTGACGCGCACGCACGTAAAGTGTTTAATGTGTATAGGCCTTGAGACACTCGCAGCTAGATTCATAGTAGAGGCCAGCTTGGCTCACCACACAGAGCAAGGCCTAAGCACCCACAGCAGTAAAACAAGGGCTAGCTGCTAGAATCAGAGCTAGGGCTAGGGTTAGAATCAGAGCTAGAGCGAAGGCTAGGGTTGGAATCAGAGCCTGGACTAGGTGTTAGAATCACAGCTCAAGATAGGGCTAGGGTTTGAATCATATCTAGATCAAGGACTAGGGTAAGAATCAGAGCTAGGATTGGTTAGAATCAGAGTAGAATGAGGGCTAGGGTTAGAATAACCTGATCTTGGTGTTAGAATCAGAGCTAGAGTGAGGGCTAGGGTTAGAATCAGAGCTAGAGTTAGGTGCTAGAATCAGAGGTAGAGCTAGGGTTAGAATCATAGAGCTAGGGCCAGGTTAAAAACAGAAACAGAGCTAGGGCTAGGATTAGAATCAGAGCTAGGGTTAGAGTCAGAGCTAGAGCGACGGCTAAGTGCTAGAATTAGAGCTTGGTTAGAGCAGGTGCTAGAACCAGAGCTAGAGCCAGGGCTAGGGTTAGGCCAGGAGGGCTTAGGTTAGAATCAAAACTAGAGCCAGGGCTAGGGCTAGTGTTAGAATCAGAACTAGAGTCAGGGCTAAACAAATATTAAGAAGTGTATAATAAAATTATAAAATTCAAAAGGGACTAGATGGATTAACATGTATTTTCAGCACAGCCCCTCCCCCCTCTTCTTTTTTCTTCCCTTTTTTGTTTAGCTGATCCGTACATGTTGTAGTCTTCAAAATAGCAGCTGGCTATCGGCCCATTTTCGACCAATATACCAGAATGACCAAGCAAGGTAGCTTATGGTCTGCCAGATGGATCCACCAATATTTGTGGGTGTGGCTAATCTCTCTCAAACCACAAGCATGTGCGCAACGTGTCCGACAAGTGCATTACTACATGTAGTAATTTTTGTTCACTTTTTTGGTGTAGTAATCCAGCGTTAGTAATCTAGCACTGGCCACCTAGTTGTTTGCTGCTTAAAACTCTTTAGGGCCGATAATTGAAATAACGCCGCGCAAGCGTCTGCCGGAATTAATTGAGTAATTCGTTTTATTAGCCTTGAGAGAAAAACACCTTGGGCTCTTGAAGTCATGGGACAGCTTCTTCGCTTCAGGACTCAACCAGGTTAGCGTGTTGATAGCTTACATGGCCCTTGAAGTCATGGGACAGCTTCTTCGCTTCAGGGCTCAACTAGGTTAGCGTGTTGCTAGCTTACCTGGCTACTTCTAAACAAAGCACACTAAGTTGGTTTTGCTTTTAGCGATCTCTGCGGTCTGTTGGCTTCGAAATCTTTTTACTATAGAGCTAGAGCTGCCATTATGCCATGGTAGTAGTTTCATCCACGTAAATAGTTTCAAAAAGGTAAGCTAGATAATTGATGAGTATTATAATTAGTAGTAATTAGTTTTAGTCGCGTGAGAGAAAAACACCGTGGGCACTTGAAGTCATGGGACAGCTTCTTCGCTTCAGGACTCAACCAGGTTAGCGTGTTGATAGCTTACCTGGCCCTTGAAGTCGTGGGACAGCTTCTTCGCTTTAGGGCTCAACTAGGTTAGCGTGTTGCTAGCTTACCTGCTACTTCTAAACAAAGCACACTAAGTTTGTTTTGCTTTTAGCGATCTCTATCGTCTGTCGGCTTCGAAATCTTCTTACTAGAGAGCTGCCATGATGCCATGCTACGTAGTTTCATCCACGCAACTAGTTTCAAAAAAGTAAGTTAGATATAAATAATTGATTGAGTAATTAGTAGTAATTAGTTTTAGTCGTGTGAGAGAAAAACACCGTGGGTCAAGGGACAGCTTCTTCGCTTCAGGACTCAACCAGGTTAGCGTGTTGCTAGCTTACCTGGCCCTTGAAGTCATGGGACAGCTTCTTCGCTTCTGGGCTCAACTAGGTTAGCGTGTAGCTAGTTTACCTGGCTACTTCTAAAGAAAGCACACTATGTTTGTTTTGCTTTTAGCGATGTCTGTCGGCTTCGAGATCTTCTTACTATAGAGCTGCCATGATGCCATGCTACGTAGTTTCATGACGCAAATAGTTCCAAAAAAGTAAGCGTGAAGCTTACCTCCGATCAGTATTTTTGTTGTCAGTACTCTGTTCACATTCAAAGGAAAGGACATGATGTTACCAATATTTTCAGGACAAGACATATGGATATAAGACACATGGATATACTGATAAGTTGCTGAGATATTTAATGTCAATAATATATTGTTTTGCTAGGTAGAAGTAAGTTGAGCATGAAACATAATCATATATATAGCTAGCTATTATTATTGAATGTGAGAAATAGTGTGCCAGCTTGTAGCAGTCCTCTTTTAGGCATAGATGTGGCTTCCCAGGACAGGCATTTGCATACCCATATGCTCTGTCGGGAGGGCACACGTTTTTTTTGGCACTAGATGCATCGCCTAGATATATCGCCTCTTGCAGGAAAGTGGTCTAGGCGAGGAAGTGTTGGTGGTAATAGTTCTGTGGCAGAGCTACTTGGCCTCTGAGAAGAGAGCAGTGGCTGGTTGGTCGACTGAGAGAGTGGTTGTGGTGGATTTGGTGGCAAGGGTAGGGTTTGTTGAGATATGTGTTGTGGTTGAGGTGTGTTAGTTGACGACTGAGATGGTTGTGCTATAAGTACATGTATAGCACTGCTGAAGAACATCTATAGTGTATTGACATTGTTATGTATTGACATGGTTATGTTACATGTTTGTTGTTGTTGTTTCACCCACCTGTAGCAAATGTAAATCCTGGACTGAGCTGTGTACCAGTATCATTCTGACCTATAGCTGGTGGAGGTGAAGCTCACTCCTCTGAAAATATTTATTTTTGTAAATATAATCATTGAACAATTCATCATAAAGAAACCATTGATGTTGGGGTGAAGTTCTGAATCACTTGCTGGAGGAGGTTATACAAGATTTAAAAAACATTACCATTGTCTTCCATAACTTCAAGGTCATCATCACTTCCTTCTGCTATGTATTCAAGGATGCTGTTGTCATAACCAGAAAAAAAGTCTACAACACACTCTAGAGAAATCTTTTTGCCATTATCAGTTGTGGGCAGAGCAGCTACAAGCTGCAAGATATTAGATTACGCAATGGCCATGTAAATATAGCGCGCTAAAGTGATTAGTGTTTCTCTGCGACAAAAGTCGCTATCGTCGTTACGGACAATTAAAATGTGCGCGTGAAAAGTCGCTATCGGCCCTAAAGAGTTAACAAGCAAGTTGGTTAAGTTTTTCTTCACAAGTTGTTAGCACTGCTATGGCTCAGAATAGAGATACCAAAGCCTAAGAGGAGGAAAGTATCGCACGCTGAGACCCTGTCCGAAAGTTTTGCACTGATGTATGTAGCGGACAGTACTTTCCTCTTGGCCTTTGTGGGCAAGATATCGCTCCTCCTAGCCATTGCTAATAAGTTGCGAAGAGAACAGCTTGTACTTGCTAGCCATGGAACAACCAGCTACAGGAACTAGTCAAAATAAACTCTACGTTTCTGTTATATAGAACTGTCCCCCACCATACACATACCCTTAAAAAATTTAAATTAATTTATTTTTTATTTGTATATTTTTACGGTGAATAAATAAACCATCCTCCTCTGGGGATCGAAACAAAACTAACGACGATGAAAACACAGAAAATGGGAGGATTAATAAATAAAAAATTAAAATCAAAAAAAGATGCAAGGTTATTCTTGACTGCAGCCTTCTGGGAATTGGTGGAATAGCCCTCGATATCACGGCATCTGAGGATCGGTTGGAGCAGTTGTAGACATCGAAACAGCTTCTGAAAGATCGATCGGACTAGCCATTGGTCACTCTCGACATCGTCAGAGCAATTTTAAAAAACGTTCATCACCTCCACTGACCGTGCCCGGTTGAATCAGCTCCTAGAAATGCTAGCTCGACCAGAGTGGCTTCATCACCTCCTCAGCCTGCTGGCCACTGGACTGCAGTACTCTCAACATCACATTGGCTGACCTTCACTCGAACACAGTATCAGACATCACTACAGTTGACTGCCGCTCAATGCTCTACATCACCACAACTCACAAGCCGCTGAACTGGATGCTGGATTAACTCTTGGAATCAACAAAGCTGACCGACCTGCTGCTGCGGTGCTGGACACAGGACACAGCGATGAAGCCCTGCCCTCCTCCCAAGGAAATAAACTTCAATTTTTATTATATATTTTTTATCCTTAAACAAATGCCGTTTGAAATGAATCTCACCGAGGGTCCACGGCACTCCGTGGATTCTGCCCGGGAATCCATCACAACGGAAACGTCAAGTTTATTTTGGCGTCTACTATGTAGCCAGCGTTGGATTACTACACACAAAAAAAGAATGAATGAATATTTTCCGAGTAATCTAGAATAGTGGCCTATCAAAATTGCAATAGCTGTGACAAATGTCCTGCCATCTCTTTTTTCTTTGATATTTTGTGCGTGTTGTCTTCTTCTTCCTTCGTGTCTGTGTCCCCATAGCTGTTACCGGAGTCCACCATAGCTCAAGTGAAAAGAGCCATCCACAGAATAAGTAAGCTTGTTGCTACTTCTTGTTGCTGCTGAAACTATTGATGTATGGGTTTGTGTTTTGTTGCTCAGAACCCAAGTTGTATCCTTCTTGCCAGCAGTTGAAGGCCAGCAATGTGGACAGTGAGTGTCATTGTCAACATTATAAGAAGAGATGTATTAAGTTATGGCGAATTTTTGTGTTGTGTGGATGGAGGGGAGAGATGGTGGAGAGTGGCACGAAACTCAATGTTACATGTGCTGGTATAGTGTGTTTCAGTGATGGAAGATGAAAAACATTGCTCTTGTTGTCTCTCCAGAATGCAAGGCTTTGAGAGATGAAGCTATCCTGGGGTCCCTGTTCATTGGAGATGGTGGTGTGCTCTATTTCACTAACTTGGGTAGGAACATAATTAGCACGTGTGTATGCATGACAATTAGTATGTATGTGTATGGGTGGGCATTTTCAAAGTAATCAGCTTCAGGATGCTTTCATCTCTAACCTTATGTGCTGTCATGGTGCATGTGGGAGGGTGTTGTTTCTTGCAACACACACATCCCTGGCTTGCTTTTGTCTGTGCAGGTTTGTTGATAATGTGTTTTATAAATTTGCAGGACCACAAATTGGCTGGAGCACGGTAAGAGAGAGAGGCTGATATTATATTTTTGTTCATCTATTGTATATTAATATTTAATTTGTGTGCTTATTTGTTGTTGTTGTATAGACATATTTATTATTATTATTATTTTAACTCACATGGAATCTTCAGGTGTTACAAGCTACCGTAAATGTGGAATTTTTCGTTGTTTTCGTAGCCATGCTAACCTACAAAAATTAAAAGCAAGGAAATTTTTAAACATATAATTATAAAATGGATATGATTATGCGCCAGCTATGGCTAGTGGGGCAGAGAAGAGAGATAGCTTCTGGAAGTGCTGGAAGTATCTCTCTCCGAAGTTCAGAGAAGTGGACACAGCTTTGAGGTAAGAGTCCGATATTGATAGCATCTTTTTTCACTGCTAGCTACTACGTAGAGATCCCTTAGATAATCGCTCTCTTTCACAATCGCTCAACTCTTGGTTTCCAAATAGCTCTATAAACATGATAGCATCTTTCAAGAATGGCCTAGCAATCTCATTGTGCAGATTTCTCTTCAGAAGTCAATCGCATATTGTCTCGCAATCAGTTGCATCAGGGGGGGGGGGGGGGACAATTCATAGACCAAGACTTCTACGGAAATATATTCACGAGATCTTTCCTTTCTAGATTATGGTAGTTCAGAGCTTAGCATGTGGTTGATATTACCTCATCCATGTGGTTCACTAATCATAAGCATGACAAGTTATGTGTAGTAGTAGACTATCATAGAGATTGCACCCTATATATAATTAGCACCATGTATGACTAGATTAGATCACTCAAGCATACATGTGATTCACTATTACATCACTATTACATCATGTAGTGTGGTCGAATTTTTTAAGTGACATCCTCAACAAAACCCATACATATACCATGATTCTGAGGGGCGGCAACGTGAGGCATCTATTGGCTGCACCCTCCAATGTACGCTCATAGCTGTATGCTGACCTAGTGGGCGAGTAAGATTCACTATTACATCACTATTACATCATGTAGTGTGGTCGAATTTTTTAAGTGACATCCTCAACAAAACCCATACATATACCATGATTCTGAGGGGTGGCAACGTGAGGCATCTATTGGCTGCACCCTCCAATGTACGCTCATAGCTGTATGCTGACCTAGTGGGCGAGTAAGATACTGACAAGCTGGTGGTAACCACACAAATGTTTTGTGGTTAACACCATGACCAAACACCTGGCTGGAGGATGACATCATAATGCCAACCTATGTATTGATTATCTTTCAAAACAGTACAACCTCCAGATTAGCAATTGCTTGCCAGTTCCCAATAGTGTACATACAGTACCAACCCAAACAGCTGTTTGTGGTGTGTATACAAGTTTTGTGAGTGTACAAGTAAACTAGAGACTTAAAATTTGCAATACAGTGTACAAGGAACCCAGCCTACAGTATACTGTACATTAAGCAAAGAACCAACTCGCCACCATTACTCAGAGGAAGATAACCAGTATATTTCTCTGTGTAATACACTGCAGTAGTTACATGTACACATGCAGTGCTGTATAAATTATTACAACAACTACAGTACAAATTATACAATATGAGTAATCGGAACAAATTCACCAATCGTACAGACCTATTCGGATTGGCGAGGTTGCACTGTAGGTCATGTGTGCACTTCCATCGTCAAAAACTTTCATCAGACAAAACTGGTTGTAGGCAATGAGTCCCACTGCTTGACATGGCCAGTATATTCGTGAGAAAAGTGCTTCCTTGGATCCTTCCGCTAAGGTGGTGAACCAGCAGGCCTAATAGACCTGCAGGTGTGGCCGAGTGACTGACCAATGTAATTTGTGCATGTCCTGGCGTTTAATGGTGGCATTTTGTGTAGGTGTTTCTCTGCGAATATGCTGGCCCTCTGTTTGTTTACCTGCTCTTCTATCTGCGACCTGCCTTCATCTATGGAGAATCTGCAGGACAATCCATGTCACAATTCGCCCAGTAAGCGTCATCATTTGTTTACCCTTTACCATAATGCTATTATATTGGGTATAGCTGGATTCTAAGCTTTTAAACACCTATTTTACTACAATGACCTTTTCAATAATCAACTTGGATTTTACTCTCTCGACGTTTCGACAAGATGCTCTAGGCTTCGTCAGGTTGAGGAAGGCTAGAGCATCTAGTTGAAATCAAGAGAATAAATTGATTATTGGAAGGTCATCGTAATCACATCATGTCAACTGAGAGTTCATCGAGACCTACTGTACTTGACTGTTTTGGCCTCTAATATTTATTTATTTTTGTTTTGTTGAGCGGTGGGTGTGCCCTTGCTGGTGGGGTAACCCCTCGCTGGGAGGTTGTTTGCCCACTGTGCTGGTGTTTCATTTTCACTGATCAATTCTGAAGTCCCTCCCTAAATAAAAAAAACAACACAACAACAACGGAGGTACAGTGTGTTAGGTGCATGTACTTGAGGGTGATGGTTGTAATAAATTGGTACCGTTAAATGTGCACATCATCTTTGCCTAGGGGCACTTAATGCTTGGTTGTCACTTGCTTAATGGCTGTGTGTTTTTTTGTGTGTGAAACTAGTACTGGAGGTTTTAAATGATGCACATTCCATGCATTCATGCGGTCAATACGTGGCTGCTACAAAGTAGTTGGCTGGAACTTCAGGTGGCTATTTTCTATGTCCTGGCTAGTGCCTCTTGCTTTTAGCTTGTGCTGCTCATGGTCCTCGGGTTCTCTAAAACGTCCGAGATGTCGACTTTAGCTCCATCAAGGACGCAGACAGATCTCAGGGGTGTATTTAGGGGGGGCGGGGGGGGGCATTCGCCCCCCCTTGTATCATTCTCGCCCCCCCCCCTTGAAATTAGAGTGTTTTTTTAAATAATGTCAAGAAAGGTGTAATACAAGAAAGGTGTAATAAGCTTATGATATCAGGTTCAAATGATAGGAATGTCAAACTGAGGTTCTTCTTGGTTTTCTCTGCCATACGTCCACAATCTCTTCAAGGTCGCTCTCAGAGAGTACTTCTGGTGCCTCTATAGCAATCCTCATAAGGTGAGAAAGGCTGCAGTCACTTAGAGAATTACGCAAACGAGTCTTGATCATCTTCATCTGTGAGAAGCTTCTCTCCACAGAAGCAGTAGAAACTGGAATCGATAAGCAGATGGAGGCAATCTTGTGCAAATTGGGAAACATGGCCTTGAGCATGTCGTTTGAAACAAGTTCTTTCAGCTGTGATGCAGTAGTATCCCGTGGTTGCTTGACTAACAGCTGGCGGAATGTTTTCCACTCTGTAAGTATTTCAGTGGAAATCATGGCTGTCTTCACTGTTTCTTCTCCATCCAATGTTTCTGCATCTCTATCTTCTCCGTAGTGAGCAATCAGTTTCTCAACAGACGTGTCTCCATAAGTGGGAAAAGATACTGAATCTGGTTTTGGAACTTTCCGTGGATCGAATATAGACAATGCTGATACAACAGCGTTGGATGAAGAAAATCGGCTTGTTATGTTGGCCTTTAAATCAGCAACAAAAGGCTTACCAACAACATTCTGGAACGAAAGTATTTTATCAGCGTCAATAGACACCTTTGTAGATGACTTCAAGTCTTCAACGTTTTCAAGAAGCTCCAACACCCAGTTCGCTCCAGGCAAAACTGCATCATCCAAGGATTTAACAGTAGCATCAACAAGGAATGATATCAACGAGAGGTCAAGCTGCTCTGCCTGAAGTGCTTTGCTGAGCTTGGCTACTTGTGGTAGAGTGAAATCAAGCAAATATATAGCTGCAATCGTAGACAATTTGCAGAGGGCACCATGGATTCCAAGAGCTTCTGGCTCGTGGGACGTCTCGTAGATGTTCCCAATGGTGATTACAATTGCAGAATAACTTGCTTTGACAGCTTTGACACACCTTTCATGTGCCAGCCAGCGTGTGTCAGATGGCTTGATCACTTTCATTTCTGGAAGTTCAAGAACGTGCTGTACCTCCTTCAGACACTCTGCTCGCTTGGGGGAATTGCGAAAATGCTTCCAAAGAGTAGTCAATGTTCTGTAAACATGAGCAATTCCAGGAGTTTTATTGGCAGCTTGCACACAAGCCAACTGCAGTAAGTGACAGTGGCAGTGTATAAACAGAGCGTGAGGAGTATGTTTCTTGATACGTGCCTGAACCCCGGTCTTTCGTCCAGAAAAAGTTGCAGCTCCATCAAATCCCAATCCAACTATTCTTCCGACTTGTAGACCTTTCTTCTTTAAACAATCGATGAGATTAGAATAGATGGTCTCTGCATCAGCCTTCTTCAATGGAATAAGCTCCAGAAAGCACTCTACTGGTACACCATCTTCCTCCCAGCGGCAAAACACAGACAATTCTTCTACGTTGGTGACATCTGTGCACTCATCTGCCATGAGGCTGTACATAGGTGCCTTTTGAAGTCGCTTCAGAATCGACTCCTCCACCCATGTCCCCAATGATTCGATGAATTCAACCACAGCCACTCTTGATGTGTACACAGCATTTCTTGGTGCAGTTTCTAAGAATTGCTTCAAATGTTGGCTGCCACATCGAACCACCACGTCAACCAGCTTCTCAAATTTTGTCGAATGTGCAACTTGTTCTTTCGTAAGAAAATGAGTGAGTAGGATCAGGCACTTTACTGCAGCTCTGTTCTGAGCTCTTTTGCGAGCTAAAACATTCGGGAGTTGCTGTACAACTGTTCCACCTTTGGCTGCTCCTTTAGCTGCAAAAAGAGCTTGAGTTGCATGGATATGGAAGTCACTTCTCGCATGAGCTTTCATTTTTTCAACAGCTTTCTTCCAATTTCTGCAAGGTTGTGTGACCCACACTCCTCCAGTACGCTGCAGACCAGATTGCTTGCAAACCTTGCAAAAGGCACCATCGCTATCCTCGTCATAATAGAGCCAACTGAAATCTTTCTCCCAGCTCTTAGAGTATTTTCTCTTCGTGGATACAGAAGAGCGGTGTTTGTTTTGCTTGCTTTTCTTTGAAGGTGGAGGACTAAGGCTAGGACTAGATGCCTCGACATGCTCAGAGCTATCTGTTCTGCTATCTTCGCTATCGCTGCTATTAGCATGAGAAGAGGCTTGAGAAGTACTTGCAAAGTATGAGCGAATATCCATATTAATATGAAGAGAAATCAGCTAGTAAGGTTTCTTTTATAGAGACTTTAAGACCATGACATAATGGACTGAGTTAAAAATACTGAGAGAGAGTGGGAAAGAAGGAGGGAACTGAAGAAGTGACAAACCTACAAAGGAGAACACGTGGTGGTGTGTGATGACTTTAAGACCATGACATAATGGACTGAGTTAAAAATACTGAGAGAGAGTGGGAAAGAAGGAGGGAACTGAAGAAGTGACAAACCTACAAAGGAGAACACGTGGTGGCGTGTGATGACATCATGTCTAAGATTATACTTGAAGACCATGACATAATGGACTGAGTTAAAAATACTGAGAGAGAGGGAGTGGGAAAGAAGGAGAAACAAAAGAAGTGACAAACCTACAAAGGAGAGCACGTGGTGGTGTGTGATGTCATCGTGTCATGACACATGCTCTCCTTTTTCCAAGCAGCTACAATATCATGAGAAATATATACAGTCTAGCCATAGTTCGGTATAGCATAATGCCATTGGTAGTCAGTCAAAATAGCTATCCTCAGACATTGTAAAAGCCAAAAAAAATATGGGGGGATCTTCCCCCCAGACCCCCCTTTTACGACTTATGAACATGTTAAGAAAATATTAACAAAAATTAGGGCACCAAGTGACCAACCATTTCCACCCCCCCCCCCCCCCTAGAGAACTAGAGAAAAATTGTGTATGAAACCTGTTGTCCATGATTTTGTAAGAAAATGCATGGAATGCAACATAATTCGATTTCACAAAAGCCCACCTCCATTATACGAGTGACAAGTGACTATATCTAATCTATATATGCTGATTGCCGTAGCATGCAACTTCAGCAAATATTTAAGATGGAATGTTGTACTAAAGATTTTAGAAAAAGTGCATGCCATCATAAGTAGCAGCTATATATACAGTTAGTACTGCAAAAATACCTGTGGGTAAAACACTTTCGTACTCCACGCGGAAGCCCAGGGTGCACGTCCCCTTTCCGCACCATCCAGGCTCTCCGCCCCCCCTTATTTTTCCATATCTCAAGTTCGCCCCCCCTTGGCAAAATTTCTGTATACAACCCTGGATCTTCATTGCTACCTTTCTGGACGGGCAGATAGAGGATGAGGTTGGCTGTCGTGTGGAATACCTTGGACAGGTAGATAAGAGGATGAGGTTGGCTGTCGTGTGGAATACCTTGGACAGGTAGATAGAGGATGAGGTTGGCTGTCATATAGAATACCTTGGACAGGTAGATAAGAGGATGAGGTTGGCTGTCGTGTAGAATACCTTGGATAGAGGATGAGGTTGGCTGTCGTGTGGAATACCTTGGACGGGCAGATAGAGGATGAGGTTGGCTGTCGTGTGGAATACCTTGGACGGGTAGATAGAGGATGAGGTTGGCTGTCGTGTAGAATACCTTGGACGGGTAGATAGAGGATGAGGTTGGCTGTCGTGTGGAATACCTTGGACAGGTAGATAGAGGATGAGGTTGGCTGTCGTGTGGAATACCTTGGACAGGTAGATAAGAGGATGAGGTTGGCTGTCGTGTGGAATACCTTGGACGGGCAGATAGAGGATGAGGTTGGCTGTCGTGTGGAATACCTTGGACGGGCAGATAGAGGATGAGGTTGGCTGTCGTGTGGAATACCTTGGACGGGTGGATAGAGGATGAGGTTGGCTGTCGTGTGGAATACCTTGGACAGGCAGATAGAGGATGAGGTTGGCTGTCGTGTGGAATACCTTGGACAGGCAGATAGAGGATGAGGTTGGCTGTCGTGTGGAATACCTTGGACGGGCAGATAGAGGATGAGGTTGGCTGTCGTGTGGAATACCTTGGACAGGCAGATAGAGGATGAGGTTGGCTGTCGTGTGGAATACCTTGGACAGGCAGATAGAGGATGAGGTTGGCTGTCGTGTGGAATACCTTGGACAGGCAGATAAGAGGATGAGGTTGGCTGTCGTGTAGAATACCTTGGACGGGTGGATAGAGGATGAGGTTGGCTGTCGTGTGGAATACCTTGGACAGGTAGATAAGAGGATGAGGTTGGCTGTCGTGTGGAATACCTTGGACGGGTGGATAGAGGATGAGGTTGGCTGTCGTATAGAATACCTTGGACAGGTAGATAAGAGGATGAGGTTGGCTGTCGTGTAGAATACCTTATAGAGTATGAGGTTGGCTGTCGTGTGGAATACCTTGGACAGGTAGATAAGAGGATGAGGTTGGCTGTTGTGTGGAATACCTTGGACGGGTAGATAGAGGATGAGGTTGGCTGTCGTGTGGAATACCTTGGACAGGTAGATAGAGGATGAGGTTGGCTGTCGTGTGGAATACCTTGGACGGGCAGATAGAGTTTGAGGTTGGCTGTCTGTGTGGAATACCTTGACGGGAAGATAGAGGATGAGGTTGGCTGTCGTGTGGAATACCTTGGACAGATAGATAGAGGATGAGGTTGGCTGTCGTGTGGAATACCTTGGGTGTTCTTTGTGTTACGAACGAGATCACTCAGCACCAAAAAGGGTTTGTGATGTGTAAGGTTCGCATGTATATAGGGAGGTAGATCCAAGACAATGATGTGTTGTTATTCTGCTTAGTGTTACTTCCTTGTTTTTGTCCGCTAAGAATTAACTTCTCAAACTGTTCCTAATCATTAACTAAGTACTTAGGCAAAGCCTTCATCCATCACACAAGATATTTTCAAGCAATCATTATGATTTGCAACCATCATCTATTATTTTTGGTTTGTCATTGTCTATATAGGTTTTCTTAAGAGCCGATTCTTACACCAAACTCCAGCCTTATACATTTGCATTCTAATGATAGCAATTACTTCCAGTTATTCATGGCTGCTTGTAATTACTTTCAGAGCATTCATGGTGGTTGCTTGTAATTACTTCCAGGGTTGCTTGTAATTACTTCCAGAGCATTTCTGGTAGCTTGTAATTACTTCCAGTTATTCATGGTTGCTTGTAATTACTTCCAGTTATTCATGGTTGCTTGTAATTACTTCCAGTGTGAGGTGGATAATCATGATCATTGTAATCATAAAGACAAGCACGATATAAACAGTTAGTATTTGCGTTTTTCTCTAATGTGTGCCCAAGTATAACGTTTCGCCTTCCGTCCCTCATCTTCTGCCTCTCTCAATATAATTGTTTGTTAAAAGCATCATATGTGCTTAGTGTAATGTCGGACAATAATTGCCTATAATTATTAAAATAATTGTAAAATATTCGCACTTTGCAAAGATACCAATTACAATTTAGAATTAGCAATTACTTGCGATTTCCGTAAAATTGTTCATGGATGGACTGTGACTACTGTAGCCGTCGCTAACCGTAATTGTCCTAGCCTCTACCTTTGAGGTAAGCAGTCAAAAGCTACGTCTCTATGTCGACAACAAAGAAATTTACAGCAAGGAAATCCATCCAGGAGTAGCACCTCCTTTCTCAGGGGAGAAAGGGGTTCAGAGTGAGTGGCTCCCGGTAAGCATAGATGTGTGTGTAGGTTTTCCTGAGGAGAAAAGAGCTTCCAGAAGCAGCTGGGGCAATGGCTGTTGTGATTGTCAACTTGTTTTTAAATTTTGCTGAAATCTAGTTTTCTGATTAGCCATGCGGCTGTCTACTGGGCATATGGGGATTTAAAGTAATCTGGTTTTTAAGCACATAGAACTCCCCTTATCTGGGCAGCTTGGGACCTGGCACTACCCATAACTCAGAAACATCTGGGAACACCCCACATCTTGCCCAATATTGCCTTGAATTTTGCATCCCTACATGTAGTAAGTACATGCTGAATGTACATGCACATACATGTGCATGCTGAATGTACATGTACATGCTGTACATGAACGCTGACTGGAATTAGCGAGAACACTGATTTAAATTAGAAATGCTTGCCTCAGTCATTCCTGACTCATCCGAGCTGCAATGTTGTGCCATTTTTATTTCTCAAGAAGATTTCAAGCCACAGTAATGAGATTTCTAGGGCGTTGAAAGCTTCATTGGATTGTGAGTGAGTGATGGTGTTCCATGTCCTCCCCCCCTCACTCTCATCGTCACTGTTGTGGGAACCTTTCTGTGCTGTTCTTGGGTCAGACTTCTTTAGCTACAAGCTATATAAAAGCAACTAACCAGGATCTAAGCAAGGGTCACTCCGCCTGGACTCGACTACTGTCAAAATGAGTCGCGCTTCCATGAGCTCGAGGATTGCACACAGGGTGCGAGGTAGACATACCTGGATGTGGGGCATCTGATAAGAGGAGTTTGAGTGTACAGTTAATTTTTCGTATGTAAATTATGTTGGAGTTTGTGCCTGTAGGTGCTAATGGCAGTCAATTGGTTAATTGGATATCACTTTAGTTAACTTCCTTCTTGGCGATGGTATTTCTGCAGGTGTGAGAAGTGTAGCACTTGTTACCTAATTGTTCTGCTTTGAATATCCTCGCTGTAGTGTTGCCATGGCGTGTTGGACTCTGCACTACGCCAAGCGTCTGTACGAAACAGTGTTTGTGCACCGATTCTCTCATGGCACCATGCCCTTGAGTAATCTCTTCAAGGTAATGTATGGTCATGATAGTGCCTTTCACATCCCGGGGTCAGCTAAGTTTAAAGTTCCTAGTCACCTCACCATAGCTCTCTAGTCCTAGCTGTAACCCTAGCCTGGAGAGAAGGGAATAAGGGAAGGAAAAGATAAGCGGCTGTTAAGAAGAGGTTAATGGTACGAGAAAGAGAAGGGGTTAAAGTTATGGAAGAGAGAAAGGGTTGTGGGTAGGGGAAAGGGCAAAGGTTATTTATAAAGAAGAGAAAGGACTAAAGTAAGGAGAGAAGGGTTAAAGGAAGAGAGATGAGAGAAGGGGTTATAGGTAAGGAGGAGTGAAGGGAGGAAAAGGAAAAAGGATTAAAGATAAGGAAGAGAGAGTGGTTAAAGAAAGAGAGAAGGGGTTAAAGATCAGGAAGAGAGAAGGAGTTAACACTAAAAGCTATTATCATTCTGCTCTCTCCTTTTTTCCCTTCTTTTCCAGAATTGTGGCTATTATTGGTGAGTTTGACGTTACTAGAGTTTCGATTTTATGACTTACTTATTCTGCACTCATTTGCAAAAGTGTTCTCCCTTTTTCCATTACACTGTTTTTCTGCTCTCCCGTGGGTTTGTGTGTCTCACTGCAGGGGTTTTGCAGCCTTCATAGCCTACTACAACAACCACCCTCTCTACACTCCTGCCAGTAAGTGTGCCACTAGCTGGTTCTGTTATGTGGACCATTCCAACGCCCTTTTAGCCTTCTTGATGCAGGCATTTCCCGGCCACACTTTGATTTATAATCCACCCATTGACGTGGGCTAACTGACTGGGAGGGTGTGTGCAGCCTGGGCCTTGTGTAAACATGACTTTATAGAAGCCAGATTGCTGGCCATTCCACCACCACCAGTGCAGACAGTATTACCAGGTGTGTGTACTGTTCTGTTCCATAAGTCGGCAATTCTTCATTGTGGGTGAACTTCCTCAGTGCTAATAGTGTTTGTTGATGTTGTAAAAAAAAAAAATTGAAAAAATGAAAAGGTTGGTTTGTGAAGGTGATGTCTACTGCCACTGGGCACACCCTACCAGGTGGTCCAGAGCTGGCTGCAAAGGTGTAGCATGTCTCTCTAGGATGTTTCTAGTTCAGAGAAGTGAAGAAACTTTGACTCTCTTCTATAGAAGATACAATTGGCGCTATCTTCATCCACCGCCTCTGCGTAGTGATCTCTCGATGCTCTCTCTCTCACGACCCAGCAATTGCCCATTATCAATATGATGTCTACTATCAATATGATGATCCCTTGCCCATCATGGCCCTGCTAGACCAGCCATAGCTTCCCGACTGCTGCTTCTCTTCAGAAGTTGATCAGATACCGTTTATTGCCAGTTACGCAATGGTGGCGATGGTGTAATAAATCTGTTGTTATAATCTTATTATTATTACTGAAGAATGCAGTGCATTGTTTGGTGAGCAAAGATGAGTGGTCGAGAAAAAGAATTGATTGTTGTCTCAGCCAGAGGGAGAACATGGCTGGTCGTTGCTTCCTTTGCTGCAGCAAGGGGGCACTCAACCGTCAGCTGCTCTTCTGTGGCTAACTCCATCCTTCTCATCCCTTGTGTTTCTTCCTCTGTCTCTGAGGCCCTCATCGCTCTTTTCAGGACAATTCTATGCATAGTCTCATAGTTTCATGGAAACTATTACTTACTGATATTTGTTGGAGCATATGCATTACTCTATATTGGTCCATGTGTTATGGGTCCACAATGTACAGAAGAAAATCTCGATTTAGTAATATATACATGTACATATATATCATGCAAAAAAAATCTCAAATATATGGAGAGTGCACTCACAGTAAGGCTCTAATAGATGTTTGTTTTCACAGGTGTTGGGTGGCCGTCACAGGTGTTGGGTGGCCGTCACAGAATCTGTACTTTGAACCCTTATCATAGTTGTTGACTAGGCAAGACATGAGTTGATGTTGACAGTTGCTGTCTCTTTGTTTCAAGTTGTTGGAGCAGTTGATGTCTCTTTATTTCAAGTGGTTGTGGCAGTTGTTGTCTCTTTGTTTCAAGTTGTTGTCTCTTTGTTTTCAAGTTGTTGTAGCAGTTGCTGTCTCTTTGTTTCAAGTTGTTGTGGCAGTTGTTGTCTCTTTGTTTCAAGTTGTTGTAGCAGTTGCTGTCTCTTTGTTTCAAGTTGTTGTGGCAGTTGTTGTCTCTTTGTTTCAAGTTGTTGTAGCAGTTGCTGTCTCTTTGTTTCAAGTTGTTGTGGCAGTTGTTGTCTCTTTGTTTCAAGTTGTTGTAGCAGTTGCTGTCTCTTTGTTTCAAGTTGTTGTGGCAGTTGTTGTCTCTTTGTTTCAAGTTGTTGTGGCAGTTGTTGTCTCTTTGTTTCAAGTTGTAGCAGTTGTTGTCTCTTTGTTTCAAGTTGTTGTAGCAGTTGCTGTCTCTTTGTTTCAAGTTGTTGTGGCAGTTGTTGTCTCTTTGTTTCAAGTTGTTGTAGCAGTTGCTGTCTCTTTGTTTCAAGTTGTTGTGGCAGTTGTTGTCTCTTTGTTTCAAGTTGTTGTAGCAGTTGCTGTCTCTTTGTTTCAAGTTGTTGTGGCAGTTGTTGTCTCTTTGTTTCAAGTTGTTGTAGCAGTTGCTGTCTCTTTGTTTCAAGTTGTTGTGGCAGTTGTTGTCTCTTTGTTTCAAGTTGTTGTCTCTTTGTTTCAAGTTGTAGCAGTTGTTGTCTCTTTGTTTCAAGTTGTTGTAGCAGTTGCTGTCTCTTTGTTTCAAGTTGTTGTGGCAGTTGCTGTCTCTTTGTTTCAAGTTGTTGTAGCAGTTGCTGTCTCTTTGTTTTCAAGTTGTTGTAGCAGTTGCTGTCTCTTTGTTTCAAGTTGTTGTAGCAGTTGCTGTCTCTTCATAGTGGGCAGATAGTTTTTGAAGGGCTAAAGTACTTGCTGATGACTTCCTGAAGAATTTGCAGGCAGACTATGTGGCAGCTAACACAATGCTCCACTTTCCCTCGTCTTTCTGTCCGTGGACTGTGCTCTGACCATAAACACTTCAAATATTAAATCCCTCAAACATATCCGCTCTGTATATTTATGTTTTCAGCATTTGATTGGACCACAAAAAGTTATTGGGGCAATTTAATTCTAGTCTGGTCTTCAATCACCCCTCGACCTAATTTGTTGTTAATTCTTTTTGTTTGTTACATTTATAGCCCTGATATTTATAGCTGTAAGCTTCTCTCATTGTTCAACAATGCAAACATAATAGCTGCAGTTTGAATCGGCGCACTGCCCCATTGAGGTAAGCAAACAAAAGCTTCACAGCGCTGCGTTGCTATATGCCTACAACAAAACCTACAGCAAGGAAATCCAACCAGGAGTGCCTCCTTGCTCAAGAGCTATGTAAGGGTTCAGAGTGATTCCCAGTTAAGCATCGATGCCTGTGCAGTTTGTCTCAGCAAAAGAGCTTGCAGGAACAGCAGTGGAGGCCTGGAACATGTCAGTAACGATAGTTGGTGGTCACATGATGGCCAGTGCCAGCTGATGGTACTCTAGTGCCAGCTGATGGTACTCTAGTGCCAGCTGATGGTACTCTAGTGCCAGCTGATGGTACTCTAGTGCCAGCTGATGGTACTCTAGTGACAGCTGATGGTACTCTAGTGCCAGCTGATGGTACTCTAGTGACAGCTGATGGTACTCTAGTGCCAGCTGATGGTACTCTAGTGCCAGCTGATGGTACTCTAGTGCCAGCTGATGGTACTCTAGTGCCAGCTGATGGTACTCTAGTGCCAGCTGATGGTACTCTAGTGCCAGCTGATGGTACTCTAGTGCCAGCTGATGGTACTCTAGTGCCAGCTGATGGTACTCTAGTGCCAGCTGATGGTACTCTAGTGCCAGCTGATGGTACTCTAGTGCCAGCTGATGGTACTCTAGTGCCAGCTGATGGTACTCTAGTGCCAGCTGATGGTACTCTAGTGCCAGCTGATGGTACTCTAGTGCCAGCTGATGGTACTCTAGTGCCAGCTGATGGTACTCTAGTGCCAGCTGATGGTACTCTAGTGCCAGCTGATGGTACTCTAGTGCCAGCTGATGGTACTCTAGTGTCAGTGGGTGAATCTGGTGCCATGGTGTCTGCTGTGTACCTACATGTACCTACACTAATTTGCAGAACCATGTATACTCCCACAGAATTTTGGCAATGGAACCTCACGTAAACCTGGCTGTATTGACCACACCTACACTTCCGTGCAGCAGAAGGCTCGCAAGACTAGAGTGTCAACTCTATATCACACTGTTATGCACTTTCTGTATATATGCAGACACTTACAGCTGGCTGTTCTGTGTGTGTGTGCTTGTAGTGTTTGGAGCTGCCCAAGTCTTACTCGGACTGCTCATTTTCTGTGTAAGTATTCAGCCATGACACGTACATATGTTGAAACATCGGAGAGCTGAATAAACTCTGTACCATCATCGTTGTTCCAAGTCAGGGAAGTATCGGGTTTTGTTTAATATAGGGGGCAGGGTTAATATAGGGGGTCGGGGAAGTAATCTGATTTTGTTTAATATAGGGGGCAGGGAAGTAATCATATTTTGTTTAATACAGGGGGCAGGGAAGTAATTAGGTTTTGTTTAATATAGGGGGGAGGGAAGTAATCAGGTTTTGTTTAATATAGGGGCAGGGAAGAGGGAAGTAATCAAGTTTTGTTTAATAAAGGTAAAGGGGCAGGGAAGAATCAGGTTTTGTTTTAATATAGGGGGGAGGGAAGGGAAGTAATCAATGTTTTGTTTAATATAGGGGCAGGGATGTAATCAGGTTTTGTTTAATATAGGGGAACAAGTATGTAATCGGGTTTTGTTTAATATAGGGGCATGGCACGGAAGTAGCTTTAATATAGGAGGCAGGGAAGTAATCGGGTTTTGTTTAATATAGGGGGTGGGGAAGTCAATTAATATGGGTGAGCAGACATCACCTGCTCAGACATTCTCTTAAGGTCAGGTTCACAAAAGTGTGGAAATGGGTGAGGATCATGTCATGTTGTGGATGGAAATGAATAATTATGTACATTACTAATGTGTACACTTGGAGCCTGCCTAGTCATTTTCAAATGGGGCCAACTGAACCAGAGGGACAAGTTCCCCCATTGGCAATTGTCTCATGCTTGGTCGCATCAGTACGTAATTCATATGCTTTGTATTCTGCAAAAATAAAACACGTGTTTGTTGTGTTGTTGTTCATGAGGATGATTTTAAACACGAAGCATTCTAACTGAACATCTATATCTGTGTCTATATATGTATATAATTATGATGTTGGACTCTGTGCTACCAGGTGGGAGAACTCGGTAACCTGTGCATCCACTTAGCCCTGAGGGATCTCAGACCAGAAGGTCAATTGAAGATCACAAACACATTTATACTATACCACATTTAAATGTGAAGATCATTGCCATGTGTGGTTTCTCCGTAGGCTCAAAGGAGCGTAAGATCCCCTATCCGACTAGCAATCCCTTCACTGCTTTGTTCGATGTTGTCAGTTGCCCAAACTACACGTATGAGGTATGTATTGTGTATGTGTGTCTGTTCCTTACCTTGTGAGAGTGGTGACCCCTTACCCCATTTACATATTGCTGTTGTTTTAACATTTGTCTCTAATTTGTGTATGTCCTGTCAAAGAAGGTAATGTTGTTGTTTATGCAGACCATGTCTTGGCTCGGCTTCACTCTGTTGGTTCAAAGCCTACCAGGTATTTATACCTCCTATCTCTCTCTCTTCTCAACACTGATGCCCTGCCCTATGTTCTCAGTTAGAACACACCACACATGTCGTGTTAATTTCATGAGCTATGGTGCTTGCCAAATTAACTTTCCAATTAAAAAAAAATCGTAATTCATATTATCATGTAGCTATCTACTCCACTCATAGAGAATAGTACAAATAGAACTACTGTGATATTTTACCATATCGCGTACTTGTTATTACCTACCCGATATGCGCATGCTCAGTAAAGGTTTGCGCATCCTCAGTCCCATGATAAATACATTATTGAATTGATACGGTGAAATATCACTCGTCTGCCGGTATTTTCACTCGTGCCTGCGGCACTCGTGGAAATACTAGCCACAGACTCGTGATATTTCCCCGTATCAATGTAATAATGTATATTTATCCAGTTAATTTTTCCTTACAAAAACGTGCTCTTTCGGTGCGACTCAGCAAAATGGAAAAAGGGGGAATTATAGAAAAGGTTGTAATATTTTTCTATTATGCTTCTATGGCACACATGCCAGTCACGAAGTTAGTCTGCAAATAGAGGTAGTTTTGGCTCCATTTGTACGTAAGCCTTTCTCCTAGCCAACTTTCTCCTAGCCTACTTTCTCCTAGCCTACTTTCTCCTAGCCTACTTTAGCCTACTTTCTCCTAGCCTACTTTCTCCTAGCCTACTTTCTCCTAGCCAACTTTCTCCTAGCCTACTTTCTCCTAGCCAGCTTTCTCCTAGCCTACTTTCTCCTAGCCCTAGCCTACTTTCTCTTAGCCTACTTTCTCCTAGCCTACTTTCTCCTAGCCTACTTTCTCCTAGCCTCCTTTCTCCTGGCCCACTTTCTTCAGGCCCACTTTATTTAGGCCCACTTTCTTCTGGCCCACTTTCTTCTGCTCCACTTTCTTCTAGCCTACTTTCTGCTTTCTGCTTTCTGCTTGGCCACTTTCTGCTAAACCACTTTTTCTAGTTATATCTCTACCTTTTTAGTATACACTGTGGCTATATCTCTACCTTCTTAGTGTATTCTATGGTTACATGTCTACCTTCTTAGTATATCTCTACCTTCTTAGTGCTATATCTTTACCTTCTTAGTGTACACTGTAGCTATATCTCTACCTTCTTAGTGTATACTGTGGCTATATCTCTACCTTCTTAGTGCACACTGTGGCTATATCTTTACCTTCTTAGTGTATGGCTATATCTCTCTATCTTCTTAGTGTACACTGTACATGGCTATATTACTACATTCTTAGTGTATGGCTATATCTCTACCTTCTTAGTGTACATTGTGGCTATATTTCTATCTCTACCTTCTTAGTGTACATTGTGGCTATATTTCTATCTCTACCTTCTTAGTGTACATTGTGGCTATATCTCTACAGTACAATACAAGCCAAAAAAAAATTTACGTACCCTTTGCATTGGACGTTTGTGGTACATTTCAGTCTCAGCATTTCTGTCCCATTCGCCAAACATGCGCCAACAAACGTTGAGCAGGGATCGTTAAGCGTTGTAACATTGAATTTCACTTGCGCATGTCCATCGATCGACAAAGGCGGGAGAAAGGCTAACGGTCGTTTCTCTAGCGGTTACTCTTTTTCAGCTTATCGGAATCAAGATGGCTTATTCTAGTATAAGAAACAGAGAATTCTATTCTTTGGAATCTAGAGGATTCAAGGCTGCAGCTATCATCTGTATTTTGAAGGAGGGCATGACAGCAACAAGGCAAAGCGTCCACAGTTTTGTCAAGCACCACGAGACTGATACCGCCTTACAGCCATGGGACGGGAGATCTTCGTGTTTTACAACTTCTGTCCTGAAAGTCATGTGGAGGAAAAGATGCAGGAAGATGACGAGAAGACAACGTACTAACTGCACATTCTCCTTCACAGCAAAGGGAACCCAGTCTTGCTTTGCAGGACATTGCTCGTGTTGATATTTTGAGGCAGTGCATACTGCCAACTGATAAGAGAAGCCAACAAGGTTTGTGTTGAACTAGTTTTGGGATTAAGCTACGTGAAAGTTATTATCTAGTGTAGAAGCTTTTTATGTCACACTGAAGCTATGTTGGTTGCTAGTGGCTAATGATAATCTAGGCCTGGGTCTTGATGGCATTTTGGCTAGAGCCAATGTGCCGATTGGGATAAGCCATTGTATTTAATATATATATATATAGTTTAGACACCTAGTAGATGTTATGCCTTAAGACTAGGGCAAGATATTGATATAGAACACTGGCGAATTGGTATAGTGACTCGTGTAATAAGCCTATTATCAATAGCGGTATCATTTATCCCTATCCTAGGTCAAGAGATTAGAGTAAGACAGGCAGAACCTTGAAGAAGCAGCCAGTGGACAAACGAATGCACAGTTCAATTGGAAACACATAGGCTTTTTGTATAAGGCAGGCACAAAAGAACAAGCCAAGATATGTTACATGTTGTATTATGGTTGTGTAATAAGGTGTAGATTTATGGTATACTCAGGTGGTTTAAACTTCTATTTATTTGATTATAGCATGAAACATTTGGTGAGGTGCATGTGTGGGCTAGTATTGTGAGAGTCCCACTTTTTGTTTGAATTCTTCACCACCCTTTGTGAAGGATGTTTTCCCCCATCACCGCTTAATGCAGGACACTGTCCCAAACATAAATCCAGGCTGGCTAAGGAGTTGTTCGATATAAATTGATGGAGGATGCCTCCTGAGTTCCCAGATGCCAACCCCATTGAAAACCTGTGACACGAGTTGAAGGAGTACATCAGGAGAGAAGTGAAGCCCAAGACCAAAGCTGAATTGGTGGACAGCATAACACAATTTTGATTAACTGTAGATGTTGTCAGAAGTAAATTAGACACCTGGAGGGTTGAGCTACAGGGAGGTTTATTTGGAAATTACTTGCCAAGCAATGCTTCTTGAAGTTGTTCAAGTTGGCAAAACTTTTGTGTGGTTGGGTGGTACTGGAGGTGTTTTTTCTCTCCAAATTATCATATAATAACACTGTGAGGAATGTAATTTTATAGTTCCAATTTGTAAGGTCAGCACACAATGATAATTTCAAAACAACTAGATAGTTATCGAACAAGTCCAGTCCTGACCCCCAACGACCCCACCACCACAGATGCTAGACAGCAAAGAACTGGATTATCCTGGTCTTCCCATGATGGGCTTGAATTCTTCCTCCAGCTCCTTCATGGCTGCCTGGTAACTACATTTCAAAATAATAAATCACACCTGAATTTGATTAAAGAATTTTCTTTCAAACTTACCAATAGCTGAAATCTTGCCTTTGTATATCACCCACCCTGCCTTGACCTCACGGTAGTCTCCCACTGAGGATCCCCCTAAGACATTGCTGCTTGGTACAGCCGACGCAGAACTTTCATTCTGCTAGACGACCAAACAATAGTCTGTATAATTATCATTACTGGATCTACTGTGCTAGCTTTTAGTTGTTGTTTTCTTGAACGTTACTAAATAACACTAACAACTATACTGAAGTAAAGGCTGGGTTACTACCATAGATAGGCACTAGAGGTACAAGCCATTGGAGTTCTACCTAGTATTACACTTACTGCTTAGAGCGAAGGTAGCAGCGAGAGTTCTTCTATGAGCCATTCCCAGGACAAATCAAAAGTAGAAGCTGCGACAAAACCCAACAGTAGGCTGACTGACTTTACGTGCTCTATCGAACACATGGGTAGGATACCGAATGTCGATTGCGCGTTTCAGATAATTAAATAACGGTTTGTGCATTGCGTTCGCAATACGTTGCTTGAGCGTTTCTAATGAAACGTTTCTGCGTTGAACATAAACTCAACGCAACGGTACGTAAAGTTTTGGGGGGCGTGTACTGTACCTTCTTAGTGTACACTGTGGCTATATCTCGAGTGTATATACTGTGGCTATATCTGTGTTCTTATTGTATACTGTGACTATATCCTTCTTATTGTATACTAGGGCTATATCTCCATCTTCTTATTGTATTCTGTGACTATATCTCTACCTTAGTGTACACTGTGGTTATCTCTCTACCTTCTTAGTGTACACTGTGGCTATATCTCTACCTTCTTGTGTACACTTGGCTAAATCTCTATCTTCTTAGTGTACACTGTGGCTATATCTCTATCTTCTTAGTGTACACTGTGGCTATATCTCTACCTTCTTAGTGTATGATTATACATGTATCTCTAACATCTTAGTAGATACTGTTGCTATATCTCTACCTTCTTAGTGGATACTGTTGCTAATCTCTACCTTCTTAGTGGATACTGTGGCTATTTCTCTAACATCATAGTGGATACTGTTGCTATATCTCTACCTTCTTAGTGGATACTGTTGCTAATCTCTACCTTCTTAGTGGATACTGTGGCTATATCTATACCGGATACTGTGGCTGTATCTCTACGTTCTTAGTGTATACTGTGGCTATATCTATACCTTGTTAGTGTATGGCTCTATCTCTAGTGTACACTGTGGCTATATTATGTCTACCTTCTTACACTGTAAAAAATAGTTTGCAACGCACAACAAATGGAGTGTGCTAGGCCGTCTCTAAACGCACACTCATTTGAGTGTGCATTACACCCTCAGTATTGAAGCATGCAGAACACACTACTTATAGCCGGAAGCATACACCTTTTTCAGTGTGTATTACACACCAAAATCAAGTATCGCCACACCCACAGCAGAATGAAAGATGTCCAAAGAAAACTGCCTTTTACAAACTAAAATGACATAAGGTTAACAATGATGATACAAAGTCTCTGTACATGTATTCATAAATGTATTATAGTTACACCGGTGAGGCCATAAGAGTGTTTCACAGTTATTGATGTTATTTGTAAGGAGAACTGAAGGATGAGCGCTTCCATAAATGCAACACCTGCAGAATATATCAAAAGCAGAAATTAAATAAAACAAGAATAAAACAAGAGTATCCTAAAAAAATAACACTTCTGAAACTTTTTTTTTGTCTGCAACGATGAAGGCCTGCCCCACTACCAGCACATAAGGAGCAAGGTTACGGACTTCCATGGCAACCGAGTTAACATCTGTACAATCCTGGGAAGAGAAAAAGGTCATGTCAAGAAAGTTTGTCAGTAATGAAAACTGTCATGCTGTAACACTGTGTTATGCACGGGGCTAAATAACAAGCCCTCACAGCACAAAGGATTAGTTTCTATACGAATACTAGATACTATACCCTTGTAACAATTATGGGGGTTCTCGTCTACAAAACTTCACCTCTGTAAAGAATATCACTTTGTTGGGATCCAATCTACTTCGGGGACCTGGTAGCAGAAGAGGTAGAACTGTCAGAGCAAGAAGTGTACTTCCTTGTACTCCTACACCAATAGTGGACACACATAATCCATATATTTCACCCCCTCCCCCATTTTTTCACCTTCATCACACTGCAGCTCATGTAGCACATCAGAAAGTCGTGTCTTGTGTTGTGCTTCCAACTTCGCCTGCTCTATGATAGCAGGAATTTGGTTCTAATGCTCCTTTGTAAGAGCTCTCAATTTCTCGTCACCGGTAATTAGCTGCATTTCCACCATCAGACAACTTCCACCATCAGACAAAAAGCACTGTGAGCATGAATCAGCATAAGGATAAGCACTACCAAGAAATTACTAAGTACACACAGACATTCACCAAAATTAACTGATGTTCTGGTGTTTGGTTAGAATTTGTGACCTGATAAGTGACTTACTGTCTCAGGTTCTTGCAAGAATGGAAATCTGGAAAATATATGGCCAAGAACTAGACTCTGTTCAGCCATTTCTGCCCGCCACATGGCAAAGGAACGTTTAATAATAACCTGTTTTATTTTCTTGAATTGCACCTGTAAAAATGAATGCCATTTATTATGCACTTGGGGATTTTTTTCCTTTCTATGTACCTGTACTTTCTATGTACCTGTAGAGCTTTTGCATGCTGCTCATAGCTCACACTCTCCTCCCCGAGAAATGGAACTGGGTGATTCACGGACTTTCTTATTCCAGGCAATTTCCTGATCTTTGTCACCTCAAAAAAAAATTGCACGTTATAAATAGATGCATGTATGACAGATTACCACAAATTGATAACAGGTCGCACAGACCCAGTGTTGTACAGATAGATGCACCATACAAACCCAGTATCTGTTCAGATAGATGCACACCACACAAACTCAATATTGTACAGGCAACACAAGTCATAGAGACATATACAACACACAGTCATCCATACATTGCCACAAGAATGCAATCAAGAGGTTATACACAAGTTTACCCTTTGGTTTAGATGGTGTCAATCTAGGTTTCTTATCACAACAGAACTCTTTGAACCAGTTCATTATGCTGTGTACCATAACATTCTGTAAAACACTGCATGCATGTACACAAGGTGAGACTCATAAAATGTAGCAACTTTCTTAAGGATTTCCATTTTTTGGCTTGTAGGATTGAAGGAAGGGTACTTTTCTATAACTGACATACGAAGTCATCTCTATCTGGGTAACGCTTGAATCGCAGCATACATGAAGTCAGCTCAGACAAATGTTTGCTTTTGCTTGGCGACAACTTCACAGTAGCAAGGTCACCTTCTAGTTGGTATGGATAATGCTTTGGCAGGCAAGGGATCTGGTAGTGGAATGGTATCATCCTCTGACTTTATAACTTTGGATTTCATCTTCAGAGTACAAGAGAGGTAATCATTATGCTTATTAAGACACTTCCAGTTTTGTTATAATTCAGTTTGTACTGTCGAGAAAAGATAGAAAAATTAGTCGTATGGCTGGTGTAGATATCAACAATGTGAAATAATATCAAGGGATGGAGTATTGCTTACAGTTGAGCACATCCTCACCTCTACCTAGTATTGGAGGCAGCTGCATCAGTATAAACAAAAATTGGAGGAAGGTTATAATGATACTGCCACCCTTGCCAATTTATTTACAAATTTTACCCCTCCAGGTCTTACTCGTAACTTGTCTTTATCATAGACAATCGCTTTCTAGGTCCATGCTCTTCAAAAATCCTGTTGAAACTAACGTTGTTAGATCCAGATTCCATCCCGAACGCGATGCTTTGTCACTAAGTCAACATCACCATTTCCTTAAGATTTTTTTCCGTTCTAAGTAGGTCACCAAAATTTGCTTAGGGCGCATCAAACAGCATGCAGCAGGCTTGGGTGCACGGGTCCGGAAAATGCGGTCACGTGAATTGGCATGAACGTCACCTGAGGATTACACAGTTTTCACATCACGCAAATATATATTTTCCCCCTAGTTCTACCTGATAGTGGACGAGGATGAAGGTAGCTGCTGTTTTAAGCTGGAAACTTCGAGACGGGCGACTTTGTGACTAAAATTGTGTTACCAAGCGATCTTTACGGCGCCCAATGACCTGGAATTGTCCACTGTGCAGCTGGTTTGGTGCTAGAACAATGAAAGAAGTTGTGGCGGCGCAATTCATGCTGGTTTTCACATTTGTTGTGGAATATCAGGGTGTTCTAGAATTACAGTAAAGTTCATTCCTATAGGCAGCATTTCTATCCACAGAGGAACATTGGATGGTATTATCGTTGATACTCCTCCAGTTGAAGAAGCCTTGACCAGAGTGATGGTACAACTTCTCTCTAAGTGGTGATGGTCCAAGTGATCCAGAAGACGGCTTCCCTTTGTCTATGAAACAAGCTGGACTATTTTTACTCGGTCAAAAAAATAAAACTTTGTTGAACACGTTATAGAATTGATCATGATCCTTGATGCTCGATATTGTGTCAATATCGATGTTTCTTTCAGAAATTTGAATAAAGGTGTCGGGGGTGGGGTGACAAAAACCAATGTTATAAAGAACTGAGGGGGCAGCATTCCATAAGAACATAAATCAATTTATGTTCTCTGTAAGTGCTACCTGGGATGTGGTAATACAGTACATGTTTTAGAACAAAACAGGTCAACACTAAAACTCTGGTGTATGGTACATATCTGTAGTAGTATGCACTGCCAGCAAATGTCACATCCATGGATCTTCATCACTATTACCAACACCCAAGAGAATATGTGGCTCCAGAGAAGTGTTACTGCAATCTTGATCATTATGACAGGCTCTATAAACATCTAATGAAAAGCATCTAACATGTACTTGTAAACAAGGTGTAAATCAAGAGGTAATGTGTTGATTAAAACCACAGTACTGATTGCATCATTCTAAAGTGTGCTATACATACTAAATAAACTAAGAAGTGTGTGGTGCACGTTCTTCCAACAGCACACTTTGCAAATAGGTGTGCTATGCACACTCTTGTTATAAAATTAGCACACTACTTACAGCAGTACACCTATGTGCTAGGCATTTAGCGTGCTGTACACGCTCCAGTTTTTACAGTTTAGTGTATGGCTATATCTTTACCTTCATAGCGGATACTGTTGCTATATCTCTACCTTCTTAGTGTACACTGTGGCTATATCTCAACCTTCTTAAAGGATACTGTAGCTATATCTCTACCTTGTTAGTGGATACTGTCTCTATTTCTCTACCTTCATAGTGGATACTGTGGCTATATCTCTATCTTCTTAATCTTAGTGTTCACTGTGGCTATATTTCTACCTTCTTAGTATACACTGTGGCTATATCTCTACCTTCTTAGTATACACTGTGGCTATATCTCTATCTTCTTAGTGTACACTGTGGCTATATTTCTACCTTCTTAGTATACACTGTGGCTATATCTCTACCTTCTTAGTATACACTGTGGCTATATCTCTATCTTCTTAGTGTTCACTGTGGCTATTTCTCTACCTTCTTAGTGTATACTGTGATTATCTCTACCTTCTTAGTGTACATTGTGGCTATATCTCTACCTTCTTAGTGTATACGGGGACTATATTCTACCTTCTTAGTCTATACTGTCATTATATCTCTACCTTCTTAGTGTACTGTTGCTACATCTTCTACTTTATCTCTAACATCATAATGAATACTGTTGCTATATCTCTCTCTACCTTCTTAGAGTACACTGTGGCTATATCTCTACATTCTTAGTGTATGGCTATATCTCTACTTTCTTAGAGTATACTGTGGCTATATTTCTATCTTCTTAGTGTACACTGTGGCTATATCTCTACCTTCTTAGTGTATACTGTGACTATATCTCTACCTTCTTAGTGTATAATGTGGCTATATCTCTACCTTCTTAGTATGTGGCTATATCTCATTCCAATGCTTATGAAATTACTCCCCTTTTGGTGCTCGCCACTCATCCTGTGTGGACACAAGGTCCAACCTCAACCTATTGTAGTCAGGGACTTGGCATCGTGTTATGGTCTGCTTTCCAGTCATTGTAACTCGCTTGTTTCCTTTTCTTGTCCAAGATGTCATAAAATATGCAGATCGTTCAAAGTGCAGAGCAAACCAATGACCTTCTATAAGGGTGTTATAGGTTTATAGGTGACATTAGTAAACTTAGAAATCAATTTTAGCAGTATGATAATTCAATTTACAGTTCTAAGTGTTGACCATGTTTTGATGTACGAATACTTTTGTAGGGTCAAAGTCCTTTCCTTCGGGTCGCATAGCTTTACCTAGAAGCTCAAGGCCTGTCCACACTGCCCCTAAACTGATATGCATTAATGTGATTCGAGTCCTAGGTGGAAACTGTTCAAGTACGCCGTGTTCACACTAGCACAAAATGAACGAAATAATCAGCCTAGTACGCCGTGTTCACACTAGCACAAAATGAACGAAATAATCAGCCTACCAAGTCGGTAAAAATCAGCTGCAGTTGAGATGGAGTTTGTTTTTGCATCCTCTTCTTGCTCATCTGCTACCTACAGATATGCAGGAAACATTTCTGAGGGAAAAATAGAACCAACGAAGGTTGCGACTGCACTAACTTCAGCTGTTGGGCGTATAAACATAGCAACAGTTCTCTAGCAGTGTAGTAGGTCTAGCTAGCTAGTGTGACTGCAGGCCGCAGATAGAACATAAGTTGCTCCAAAGTTCCCAACTGCAGCATCACGAAAACGCAACGTGCGTAGTTATATTTGTATTTATCTATTCAATCCACCAGATTAGTGCGCATTGTTTCAACTAGAACTCAGTGTGGACGTCAACAATGCGAATTAATGTGCACTGACTTGTCCTATGTGGACAGGCCTTATTGTATATTTTGACTCCAAATTCACTTGCATAGACTTTACCAAACTACAAGTTTCAAGGGGGAATAAATTGGCTTCTTTAATTACTTTATAGTTCAGGATTAGTCATCTAGTGTAAGCTGATGAGCAGTGGGGGTTGGCAGGTATCTGTACTTCAGATGCTCTCCTGCACTTCAGCCAATGGTATTATTTTCTTGCATTGTTTATGCTTGTCTATTATCCCGGAAACTCCAAGGGCATTCCTGAGGTGCTAAGCAAGCAAAAAATAGCCCTAACTTCAACCCACATGCCCCAGCCTCAACCCCACATACCCAGTAGCTCTGCCCTCAACCTCACATGCTCTAGCTCTCGTGTCCTAGGAGAGGGACCTCCCACCAGGATATATAGCCAGTCTGTCATGGACGATATGATCATGCTTAGAAACCATGGTAAGATAAACCAGCAACTTCTTTGCTGTTACGAGATGGTGCGGACAGGTCAGAGTTGGTGCAAAGCTTTGGAAGGTAATTATTATAGTTGTTGTTATTCTTTTACTTGGGGGATTATTGCTATTATGACATGATAATTTTAACAAATGTTGCTCTCATTTGCTTGTTTGTTGGACACTTGCAGCTTTTCTGTTTACCCTGGCCGGGTTCATGCAGATGGCCCAGTGGGCCTTGGGCAAGCACAGAAACTACTGCAGAGAGTTCGAAAAATATCCGCGGAGACGAAGAGCTATCGTGCCCTTTCTTCTCTAGGAGGCGGTTATTGTGTAGGGAGGTGTGGTGTGAACCTAACGGACTTTGTGGATTGCAATTTTAATTTTATACAATAAAAATAAAAATTAATGATGAAAAGCTAAAACAAATGCTAAACACATGGAGAGAAGTGGGGTGTCCAATATATCCAATGAGTATGTATACATCTACATTGTTACCATAGTTACATAACTGGAATGATTGTTATCATAATTATCACACTAAAATGCAATGCTATTTTGCACAAGCTAGAGAGGATAAATGTTCATGTGTGCTCCAGATGGTCACTTTTCTTCCTCGGCTAGATGACTATCGTAAATGGACTGCCCCTCAAATGCTGCCATGTCACTTGCAACTAATGACAGTTTCTCCAACTGTAGAGATGTCGTATGACACGCTGAAAATGAAGAAGTCTCCGTTGTGCTTAACTGACAAAAACTCCACTGGCCTGTAGGCTCCGCTGGCTCCAACCTCGAGGAGGCCAGTGCCTCCAGTTTTCCGGCAGTCCACTGTGAATGTGCCTGGCGTATCAAGGCCCTGGATGAGCACTTGGAAGCATCTGGAGGTGGTCTGCAGCACTTCACCTCAAACTGGCTCCCTGGGACGTCTCTGTCAGAAAATTTGAGGTCAATGGAGTGGGCGCCAGCCACGTACTTCACCTGGTTCTAAAATGCAAAAGCAAGAGTCATAAGGGTTGCCAAATGAAGTCACATTGGTGGTTTTGCAGTGGGTTGATGGAATTGTATAGACCAATTTTGAGGAATTGATGTATATTTTCCATCCAATCTATGAATCTGCCCAATCTATAGATTGTGCAGCACAATCTATGAATTCATAGATTGGATGCCAATCTATAGATTGTGCTGCACAATCTATGAATGCCCATCTTGCCTGCCAATCAATACACTTCAAAACATGGTAGCATATTAACACCCTTTGCAACAGATCATAAATTGAATGGAACATATCGACCAGTACTTATTATCGACTAGTTATACTGAGCGAGTGTGCAAGACAAATATCCAAACCCACCCACACAATATGGGATAGTCGATGGGAATTTACAAAGCCCACACTACTCCCATGAAAAGAGAAGAAGGGAGAAGAGCTGTTTGTGAGGCAAGTTTCTCTACATTTGGGGACTGTAGCAGTTGTGCGAGTGTTCTTGGGTATTACAAACTGTGCATTATTTTTTTTTTGACAGAGCAATATTCTTCAAATATCTTTTTTGACTCTAGCTACACTTGCCATGTCACTTAAGTTCTTTATCCTCCAAGTCTATGTGGAACTTTTTCTCAGTATCTACATCGTTACACTCACAGTTGCAATCATCACTTTCTCTGTTTCTCTGTTGCAAAGGGTGTTAATATGCTACCATGTTTGAAGTGTATTGATTGGCAGGCAAGATGGGCATTCATAGATTGTGCAGGACAATCTATAGATTGGCATCCAATCTATGAATTCATAGATTGGGCACATTCATAGATTGGATGGAACATATATACATGTACTCTCAGGGGATATGTCTTGACCAAACACTTTTTTCCCCAGGAAGGGAGGGGACCTTTTTATTAACTAAAAAATGTCAAATTGTGGAATGCTCCAAGGCACAACTGCCATAAGTGGACTACAAACATGGTGATCGTAAAAAGTTATATATATATATATTGAACCTATATACATATGTGACCGGAAGAAATACAGGAGGGGGAGCAGGGCTGTATACAGAAATTTTATCGGGTCGGGGAGGGGAAACTTGGTTATGGAAAAGGGAGGGTGAGTGAAGGCCTGACCCAGTATCACGGGTCTATTAAATCACAAAAAAATTAAGGGGAGGGGAGGGGGTAAGGATAACACATGGGGAGTATGCCTGTTACTTGAATGTCTGGCCTGACCCAGTATCACGGGTCTATTAAATCACAAAAAAATTAAGGGGAGGGGAGGGGGGAAGGATAACACATGGGGAGTATGCCTGTTACTTGAATGTCTAGCGTGCACAGTGAAGATGGTTGATATATGTAACCAATATTGTATTATTTGTATGGGTTGAAGAACACATTACCTGCAGAATAGAACTTGAATGGGCTTGTAAATTTATTCTGAACGAAAGCCTGAAGACAGAGGCTGAGCACTAGTTGGTACATTAAGGCAGAGACTGAGGCACTACTTGGCACTGAAGGCAGAGGCTGAGCACTAGCTGACACTGAAGGCAGAGGGTGAGCACTGGTTGGCACTGAAGACAGAAACTAAGTACTAGTTAGTTGGCACCTGAAGGCAGAGGCTGAGCACTATTTAGCACCTGAAGGCAGAGGGTGAGCATTAATTGGCACTGAAGGTGAGCACTACTTAGTTGATACCTGAAGGCAGAGGCTGAGCACTAGTTGGTCTGAAGGCAGAGGCTGAGCACTAGTTGATACCTGAAGGCAGACGCTGAGCACTAGTTGGCACTGAAGACAGAGGCTGAGCACTAGTTGGTACTGAAGGCAGAGTCTGAGCACTAGTTGGTACTGAAGGCAGACGCTGAGCACTAGTTGGCACTGAAGACAGAGGCTGAGCACTAGTTGGCACTGAAGGCAGAGTCTGAGCACTAGTTGGTACTGAAGGCAGAGTCTGAGCACTAGTTGGCACTGAAGGCAGAGTCTGAGCACTAGTTGGCACCGAAGGCAGAGTCTGAGCACTAGTTGGTACTGAAGGCAGACGCTGAGCACTAGTTGGCACTGAAGACAGAGTCTGAGCACTAGTTGGCACTGAAGGCAGAGTCTGAGCACTAGTTGGTACTGAAGGCAGAGTCTGAGCACTAGTTGGCACTGAAGGCAGAGTCTGAGCACTAGTTGGTACTGAAGGCAGAGTCTGAGCACTAGTTGGTACTGAAGGCAGAGGCTGAGCACTAGTTGCCACTGAAGGCAGAGTCTGAGCACTAGTTGGTACTGAAGGCAGAGGCTGAGCACTAGTTGCCACTGAAGGCAGAGTCTGAGCACTAGTTGGTACTGAAGGCAGAGTCTGAGCACTAGTTGGTACTGAAGGCAGAGTCTGAGCACTAGTTGGCACTGAAGGCAGAGTCTGAGCACTAGTTGGCACTGAAGGCAGAGTCTGAGCACTAGTTGCCACTGAAGGCAGAGTCTGAGCACTAGTTGCCACTGAAGGCAGAGTCTGAGCACTAGTTGCCACTGAAGATAGAGGCTGAGCACTAGTTGGTACTGAAGGCAGAGGCTGAGCACTAGTTGTCAATTGAAAAGTACAACTTGAAAGTCATTCTGCAGCCTGTAGCAGTGAGACAGCTCTAGGGCGTATAAAAGGTTTCTGGTGACCACTACCGCCACTTCTTGGTCAATGGGATATAAAAGGTTTCTGATATTGACCAGTGCCACTTCTTAGTCGAAACCATGGTTGGAAACTGCATGTTGATTTCTGCGAGTGTGTGTGGCTACTATGCACTGATTTTGTGGTTGTGCACTAGCCAATCATACACGCAAGAAGGAGGCCATGACTCCTACAATTCAACCCAGTGGTTTTGGCCTAAATATCTCATTCGATGTAAAAACCTTTTCTCTCTTGTAGTTCATGTGCATGTAGTACAAAGTCTTATTGTCTAAGGTACATGCAGTTATTGTAGTACAAAAGGTATCGGGGAAGCTAATTTTATAAAACAGCAAGTACTTGGAGGTTTCCAGCTTGTTGGTTTTTTGAAGCCAACATTTCTACTTAATTAAACACTTCTGTCTTCATCTTATGGCAATTTACCAAAAACCGAATTATTTCAGTTGAAATGTTGGCTTAAAAACCAACAAAACTTTAAAATAGTTGATAGCAACTATTTTACATGCTATAAGCAACAGTTTACTCACTACACATTGATACACAGAGAGAAGGGTTTTATCATCTACACACAAGGCAATGTGAGGTCATGGGAGAGGAGAAAAACCTGAAACTTCTCAGAGACAATGTGATATTGAACTCTTAGTGTTGTGTGTGTGAGTGACTGCTGTGTGGTGTAATTGTGATGTATACACTGTGTGAGTGTGATCTACAGGCATTGTGTGTGTGCTGGGAGTGTTCCTATTTTACCACATGATGTACTTTTGCACACATGTCCAGCACTGACTATATTTCCTTGGATATCCTGATATATGCAGGAATCCTGGAATCAGCACTACGGCTTAGGGGTAAGGGTTAGGGCTAGGGATTCTAGGGCAAGTGGTATTCAAGGCGTAGACGTATTCTAGGGCTAGGACAGGGACATCCCAGGAGAGTCCCGTATCACAACTACAGCTTTATAACGGTCATCCCGGGATGTTCCTAGGAAAGTTTGTGGCAGTGCTGGCCACTCCCCTGGACATGCCCAAGCACAAGCCTACAACAATTGCCATGACGACATCGAAACCCAGAACTGTGTCAGTACAAACACTTGTATAAATATCTACATATCTGAAAGGTGCCATCCCCGGTGTCCTCAAAATTGATCACACATTCCACTGGGCCCTCGATGCTAAGGTCCAGCTTGCCTTCGCCAGCCTTAGATGTGTCCATGGTGAAGCAAGCTACCTCCAGCACCACGGCATTCTCCAGTCCATCTCCATACACCTTCATGCCTTCAGGATTTGCCACCTGGACTACCACGGGACTTGCCAGAACTTTGTTGGTTGCAGTACTGCACCTTGATGGTGTACTCACTGGCCGCCTCCAGTTCGCACTTCACCTGCCACTTCTGAGGTGCAATGGCCACCACCTCAGCCTTGCCAGGTGCTCCGTCTTTGCTGGTAATCTGCTGTCCAAGATCGTCACCCTTCGCCGCAAGTTTCCCAGCTTGAGCTGCATCCTTAAAAAAACTCTGTCTCCTCGCCCGCTATGACACCAGACTCCACCTCCGTACCCTCGATGCAGACTTTGTAGGGGTCCAATAATGTTACAGTCACCTTGTCCCCAATAGGGTACCTCTGTACCTCACACTTACTTCCAGTTCGCTCAGATTGCGAAACATGTATGAGAGCTGGTAATGGTCATCACCAACCTACTTGACCTCAGCCACCTCTGGAGGTGTGCTCCCATGCACAAACAGGATCTCCACTCCCATCTCTCCCAGACGCGCTCTATTTGAGTAAAAGTTGGTGATATTTGGCAAGTCTACGAATGCCGTTTCAAATCCAGGACCCTCGATGCAAACGGACGCCGGAGCGCCAATAGCAACTGTGAAGGGAGAACCATCGATGGCCTCGTCGGAAAATTTGGCATCGACAGTATAATCTCCAGGTTCTGTAGGCTCGTAGCTTCCTGTGAACACTCCTGTAATTTTCTCATTGGGCACCAGCTCCACCACAACAACTTCTCCCGATGGTTTCTTCTTCACTTTGACATTGATTGGAGCCGGGCCCGAACACCTCATGTCAACGATGACTTCTGCCGGTGCACCCACATGTGCGATGATACCTGTCATTCCAGATCCACTGATCTTGCACTGCACAGGATCAATGGCAGGGATGACAAAAACAGAGCCTGGGATTTGCTTGTCCGCAAACTTCACCCTAAGTTTGTACTCGCCAGCCATGTCGGGTGTGAACTTCAGCAAGGCAGTCCATCCTTGTGATCCTCACAGTCCAGCTTAGCTTGAGAGGGTCCGAGGAGCGATAGTGCCAGCCCTACTTCCCCGGAGGCCGTTGTGTCAAGATCGATGACCATTTCTTTCCCAAACTTCCCTTCCACAAACCCTGGACCAGTGACCTTTACCTGGCTGGAGTCTGATATGGAGACATCGATGGGACTCTGACAGAGCTCATTACCAGCACATTTCAGCACGAAACAGTGCCTACTGGCTTTCTGGGGCACAAAGCTCACCTTGTAGACATCCTCATCGTCTTCGATTACTTCCAGTGGCCTGGTCTTGCCATCTAATCTGTAAAGCACAGCTTTCAAATTGCCAGGACCCGCCTCTGTGAAGTCCACACTTCAGCAAACAGGCTCCTTATTTGAGGTGGAAATGATGGGGATTGTGTCAAGTTTCTTTCCCTCGGCATCAAACCCTGGTCCAGTCACTTTCACCAAGGAGGGGACACTGACGTTGATCTCATATGGAGATTTGGGAATGGCTTGGACAGCAAGTGCCCACCTTCTTCGGGCTGTAAGAAGCGACGTACGTTGTTGCTGGAAATTTGGGGCTTGATATCAGCGGACCCCTTGGCTTGGGCTTGACCAAACAAATTTGTGCTGGACTGTTCCATTGGAGGATGTGAGACCATCAGAGACAAGGGTGCCGGCGCAGAGCCGAGCCAGAAAGGGCCTTCCACCACCACGTCCAGTTCACCTTACCAGCTTCACGGGTATTGGTGACAAAGTCTCTGGAATCTCCAACAGTCACACCGTCGTGTTCGAGCCCAAGGCCATAGAACTTGACTTTGCTGGGTTCAAATATCTTTATCTTAAGTGGCATGTTAGAAACTGAAGCATCTCCGTACGTAAAATGCACCTTCTGTACCCCAGGCTTGGTGGGGTTGTACACCATCTTGAAAGTTCCGTCAGCATTGGCCGAGACAATTGGACCATTGGCAGCATCGGCATCCATGATGGCTACTGGTAAAGGAACATTGGGTATGCCCTCTCCTTCAAACTTGATGTGGACGACGTAGTCTCCAGGATCCAAGACCTGGTAGGTGTAGTTGAAAGTCTACGGAGCGGACTCTACCTGGAAGGGGACTTCTCCGGATGGACCCGTGATTTTAACCTTGATGTCACCATGACCTGCACCTTTGGTTTATACAGTGAACCTTGAAGGCTGGTTGAAGCGCACATGGTAAGAGTCTAGACCTGGACCGGAAGCTGAGCACTTGGAGAGGTTGTAAAGAGGCTCCACCTTGATACTGAACTTGCTGCTCTTGTCCTTGCCGCATATTCAATGCTCACTTTATGTTCTCCACTTTCGGTAGTTCTATAGGTGAAGTGATTGAGTCCTTTCTCTTTGGACTCATGCCGAACTTTTATCGCACCCCGGGGTCCCTTGATATTCACCAAAAGTTCTCCACTGCCGGCTTCTTTGCCGTGAACATTGAACCATGTCTTGCCGCTAAATTCCACCTGGTCCTTTTCTAATCCCGGACCAACAGTTGCTTGAGTCAGCCGGATCATCATTAACTTTGACAACACTGAACGAACTGTCCTTGATAGGGCAGTCAGCCAGGGTTACCGTAACCTCGATGATGTGAGGGCTGGCTTGCAGCGGCGTGTAGAGAACATGGTACTTGCCATCCTCCTCTTGAACGACATTTATGTCTCGATTAAGCAATACGCTCTTGGGTCCTTGTACAACCATATCTACTTCTCTCTACCCGCTTCACGGGGGTCAACCCATAACTCTGTGGAGGATTTCACCTTGACGTCTCCACCTTCCATGCCTGGGCCGTTCGCAACACACAGGGAGGGGTCCACTCCTTTAGTGATGAAGGCTTTGTACCGACTCTTGTCCACATGGACCCCATTGAACTTGTTTTCCACCTTGTAGTCTCCCTGGGCAGTCAGAATATATACACACTTGGTTGAGCCGTTCTTCTGCGGCTCCAACTTCACCTCGATAAGATCATCCGGAGAACTCACCATGGCCGAGGCAACACCATCTCTGCGACGGCTTGTGTTGACTGTGAAGTGAGTCGTGGTCATACACGTGTGTATGCCTGTAGACTGAATTCCTGGACCGTAGATTTTGACCTTGCTGGTGTACCCTTTCTTCAACTTCATGCTGATGGGAGCTCCAGGCTTCAGCTTGGCCTTAGGAAAATGGGAGAGATAGGTCATCATGGTGATTTCATTAGTGCACGGGCTGACCATGTCCTCTGGATCCAGCACCTGTGTAGCATTGTAACACACACACACAAACACACACACGACAGATATACACACAGCACGCACACACATACACAACATCATTGGGTCAGAGGTCATAATTGTATGCTGGCTAGCATAATGCTATAAAAGCATTTTTGGAATGGTTCAATACTTGTAATTGAAGGAATGTGGAGACCTTCTCAACGACAAATATTTACTATATCTTTAGATGACAGACTAATCCACGAGATTGGGCTGACCACACAGCACATCTTTCTTGCTAAGTGGACTAGACCATCTAGCACAAGCAGTTATAAAGTCACACTATGCAGGTCAATATTGAAAAGCTCTCTACAACACTAAGCACCTGCTTTTTTTTAGCTCCTACATGTCAGGTTTGTTTTAGCCTCGATTACTTAAGTGTTGATCGTGACTCTGTCTCCTCCTGCTCGAGTGTCTGTTTCTTCCATTGCCGGCGACCAGACAAATTTATAGAGGTGATGTCCATGTACGACTCTCCAGGTTCTGCTATGCAGTTCCACTTGCCCACCTTCCCTTATAGCTAGTATGGTACACCTTCTTTACCAGTTAAAAATTGATTAGTTGTGTCCAAGGGCACTCCTCTCAAATGCCCTCAGAACTGTCTCTCGCAAGTGGTACTCAATACGCTGCCAACAAGTAGTGTACTCACTACCAATATGCTCCTCAATAAAAGCTCATAATATTTTTTATTACAATCACACACTACACAACTCCAGCACAACGACTGACTGATGGACCCGACCCAGCCTGTAATAAATGTTGCCCTTAATTAAGTAGGCTGGCAGCCCAGTCTGGATCTTACCATATATGGTCACAACACAGATGTAACACCATTAACCACGACCAATCACAACTGTCCAACAGTACTATAACTAACACACATACAAATGTTCTGTGGATTTAGTCTTTAACCACTACATTACACATTCCATTGAGTCTTTCATCGCTCATTATAGTTCAAGCCTCCTTGTTCTGTGTTCCTTACAATCATTCTTGCTTTACCATGGCCACAAGCTCGTCCCGTGCAAGTTGCATTCATGCCTTGCTTGTTACATACTTTTAAGTGGCTGTTGGGTGCACATGTAAGTGCCCATCTCCTTGCTGGTAGGTAGCCCCCATAACCACACCTGTAAAATAGCCTACATTATTTATAATACTTGCGGGACTTCTGTATGACCAATACCCTCCCACCATGGTCATCTGTTGTCAGCTGTTGTCATCTGTTATACTGCGCTGCACCGGAATTGCCAAACATCCAAGCCATATGAACATCAAGACATTCCATTGCAAATATATTTCCCTTTAATGCTAGTTGAGGGTAATAACTCTCCAAGGACTGAGTACCTGCACCAAATGTTGTGCTAATTGCCTGTCTGAACATCTGGTTCCATTGGGATCTGCTAAATGCAAGAGAAAGCCATACCAGGGGGAGTTATGCTAAATGCAAGAGAAAGCCATACCAGGGGGGGTTAGCCAGCTAGTAACCCACAACATGCATAGACACACACACACTGGCACTTCAAAGCTGGCTCTCTGACCAACACACCACTCTCAGTATGACACCAACACCCTCTGCATGGCACCACCCTCTGCGTGGCATCACTACTATCTGCGTGGCATCATTACTATCTGCGTGGTATCACCACCCTCTGCATGGCATCACCACCCTCTGCATGGCAGTATCACCCTCTGCGCTTGTTACATACTTTTAAGTGGCTGTTGGGTGCACATGTAAGTGCCCATCTCCTTGCTGGTAGGTAGCCCCCATAACCACACCTGTAAAATAGCCTACATTATTTATAATACTTGCGGGACTTCTGTATGACCAATACCCTCCCACCATGGTCATCTGTTGTCAGCTGTTGTCATCTGTTATACTGCGCTGCACCGGAATTGCCAAACATCCAAGCCATATGAACATCAAGACATTCCATTGCAAATATTCATCTGTTATACTGCGCTGCACCGGAATTGCCAAACATCCAAGCCATATGAACATCAAGACATTCCATTGCAAATATATTTCCCTTTAATGCTAGTTGAGGGTAATGACTCTCCAAGGACTGAGTACCTGCACCAAATGTTGTGCTAATTGCCTGTCTGAACATCTGGTTCCATTGGGATCTGCTAAATGCAAGAGAAAGCCATACCAGGGGGAGTTAGCCAGCAAGTAACCCACAACATGCATAGACACACACACACTGGCACTTCAAAGCTGGCTCTCTGACCAACACACCACTCTCAGTATGACACCAACACCCTCTGCGTGGCATCACAACTATCTGCGTGGCATCACTACTATCTGCGTGGCATCACCACCCTCTACATGGCATCACCACCCTCTGCATGGCATCACCACCCTGTGCACGGCATCAGGCAAAGTTGTGCGCAGCATAGTCTTGTGTGTGTAAGTTTGGTGGATTTTCAAGGAAAAATGGTTTCTTAGGCATCCCCAGAATTTTTTGTTTGTTTTTGTTTTTTATAGACAATAGGAATCTGGCAACAGCTCATGGAATGTTTCATGGTCATTGAGGTGTGTGTTATCTGTATACTATCCAAGTTGCACTACCTAATTAGGCAACAGCTTCCCATGAGTGCCAGCCCTCCGAGATAGGAGTGAAGGCACCATATGCATGCCAGGAAAGGTTTTCCTGAAATGTTCAGACAGCCCACTACACAATACTCGGTGCACATGTACACATACACACGCTCAAAGCCAGAAGTGGCCAGGCAGAATAAGTACTTAATTAACACCATGTTGCCTGCTACATGTATTGCTCGGCACCGAGATACAGCACTTAGCTTCTTCTCCCTCTCTCTGTCTGTCTCTGTGTGTCAGTGTGGTGTAGGTCACCTTGGTTGGCAGGTACATATGGTCTATGTGAGTGTGGTATACGTCACCTTGGTTGCAACAGTTGCAGGACTAGTTTTTAAACTTGTCATTGCAATCTTGTTTTTGTCCTGTTACAGCTGCTAACCTGACTGCCAAATCAAGCATGATCTCTTTGACCTTCACACCTAGGAGATATGACAAGCTTGCATTCCTCGCTTAATTAACATAGTCACTGCCACATGCAAGTCCAAATAGGCACCCTCCTCACCTGAGGCACTCCTAGCCACTCGTCGGCTAGATTCATGGCATGTGTGGCGTTCTCTAGGGGGACCTGAGGGTTCATGATGGCGAACTCTGGACACAGGCCTGGAGCCATGCCATCCACCAGGTTTGCAATGACCATGCCATCATTCCAGTCGCTGGTGAAGTTGTTAACTGTCTTATCGGTGAGCTTCACCTGTGGTGGGTAAAAAAAAAATTTTTAATAGGAATAATTCCTAGATCTTTACAAATCCACCTTCACTAGAGTCGCCCTCACTAGAATCACCCTCACTACTAGAGTCAACCTCACTAGAGTCACCTTCACTAGAGACATCCCAGGAGACTCGACTAACCCCTGAGATCCCAGAATAGTCATAATTGCCCTGGGATACAGCCGAGTCCCCTGGATAGTCATAAGTACCCCTGACATAAGTACTCCTGACATTTGAACTTTCAATATAAATTAGAACTTATCATTTATTGATCCTCCTAGGTTAGGGCTAAGACTATATAAGTTAAGGCTAGGGCTAAGACTAGGCTAGGGCTAAGACTAGGCTAGGGCTAAGACTATGAACATGTACGTCTTGCATCTACAGTGTACAACATGTAGGCCACAAAATCACAGTCACGACGATGACCCGCAAGTTATAATTGGCTTGGCTTTTGTTTTTTAAGGTTATTTTCTGTCTATCTATCTGTCTATCTATCTATCTATCTCTATCCTCCATCCATCATCTCTATCTATCCAGCTATCTATCTATATATATATATATATATACACAAATATTATCTATCGATCATTTTATTTAAGCTCCACTTTGGTGTATAAGAATGGGCTCCATTGAGTTAGCAAGCAAGTCACGTGTGGCTGCATCGTCGTTTACAGCAGCTAAGAAATCAGAAGTCATTTTCAGAAGTGAAGGAATTCATTCAGAGTGGTTCCCTGTAAGCACAAACACACAGTATGCACATGTTAGTGTCTGTGCTGCTCCCATCAGAAGATAGGCTTCCATTAAAGGCAAGGAAGAGACTGTCCGTATTGGCAGTTAAAATTGTCAGCTATTTGCTGTGTCACTCCTGAAATACCATTGCTCAGATGTGTATTAATTGGAGTACTAACTCATCTCTGACTTAGCAAACACCAAAGGGTCAAAGTGCCAACTCAGCTCTTTTCGGCTGACTGTGAAAGTAGGTGTTATTCTCCCACAGGCACTTTGTGTGTAGACTGCAGTAGCCATCTAGAATCACTTACAGGTATGAGCCATTTACAACTATTTAAACACAAAAACATACTACTAAGGCATATATACATATACATCATACATACATACATTCATACATCATACATGCATCATACATACATACATCATACATACATATATCATACCCACATACATACATAATACATCATACATACATACATCATACCATCACGACGATGACCCGCAAGTTATAATTGGCTTGGCTTTTGTTTTTTAAGGTTATTTTCTGTCTATCTATCTGTCTATCTATCTATCTATCTCTATCCTCCATCCATCATCTCTATCTATCCAGCTATCTATCTATATATATATATATATATACACAAATATTATCTATCGATCATTTTATTTAAGCTCCACTTTGGTGTATAAGAATGGGCTCCATTGAGTTAGCAAGCAAGTCACGTGTGGCTGCATCGTCGTTTACAGCAGCTAAGAAATCAGAAGTCATTTTCAGAAGTGAAGGAATTCATTCAGAGTGGTTCCCTGTAAGCACAAACACACAGTATGCACATGTTAGTGTCTGTGCTGCTCCCATCAGAAGATAGGCTTCCATTAAAGGCAAGGAAGAGACTGTCCGTATTGGCAGTTAAAATTGTCAGCTATTTGCTGTGTCACTCCTGAAATACCATTGCTCAGATGTGTATTAATTGGAGTACTAACTCATCTCTGACTTAGCAAACACCAAAGGGTCAAAGTGTCAACTCAGCTCTTTTCGGCTGACTGTGAAAGTAGGTGTTATTCTCCCACAGGCACTTTGTGTGTAGACTGCAGTAGCCATCTAGAATCACTTACAGGTATGAGCCATTTACAACTATTTAAACACAAAAACATACTAAGGCATATATACATATACATCATACATACATACATTCATACATCATACATGCATCATACATACATACATCATACATACATATATCATACCCACATACATACATAATACATACATCATACATACATACATCATACCAACATACATACTTACATACATCATACACACATATATACTTACATACATGCATACACACACACATACATACTGAAACAAATAAAATAAATAATAAACAACGAAAAAGTAAATACAACAAAAACAAATAGTTATATTATTTATTTAAAAATAAATGATAACAGATCAGTAACGGCTTACATTAATGTAGTCCAAGAGGGCCTGCCTGGGGGTGGGCCCACCTTGACGCTTTTTGTCCAGTCCTAACCTGATGGAGATCTGGTAGTGAAGGATGAGGGTCCAGATGAGACCGAAGATGAGCTTCAAGTTCCCATTCACAATATCTCCACTTCCTGGATGGAGAGGGGAGGGGCATGGTTAATAACTACCAAATAATTAACGCTCACTTCTCTCCCATGGTAGTGGTACAGTGTCGAGTGTGTACGCAGCACCATCGATAATCAGGTGGGAGTGTGCGCAGTTGGAGCTTGTGTCACAAGACTAGCACCGGTGATTCTAAGTGACATACTCCTGTGTTTATTCACATTCACCAGATCATTTGTAATGCAGTTGGAAAGTTTGAGCATGCTCTATGCGAGGGTGTGGTAGATGTTTTGAAGTCCAGCCCCTGCCTCAGCATGCCCTAGATGAGGGTGTGCTAGATGTTTTGAACTGTGCCTCAGTACGAGCTGCTGTTATCCTTGATCTTCATGCCCACCAGAACTTCAAAGACATCAGTTTCAGCCTAATTCAAGTCAGCTAATCATTTCATTCTCCTCCCTCTACCACACTTGTGCTGCCACCAGGACTACCTCTGCCTAGTACTGTTGTGTTAAAAGTCTATATCATACAAGATATTTGGGATAGAGCAGCTGTAGTCCTGTAACTGACTAACTAGTTGCAAACTCAAGAACTCACTAACAAACTGGCTACATATCAAGATGACTGACTATTTATCAATTACCTCATAGGTCACATGTGGGCAGTCCATTACATCATGCATCTACTAATTAACACATAACAGTTAATTAACGGTCTAGTTCAGTGACCTTGTCACAGAGACTTGGTCCTGTGATATCCCTTCCGGCTTTTCCTTTGGACTTTGGTAGTACTCCTCTGTCTCTCTCACTGGTAGTCCATGACTGTCTTGACATGCCATCTGCATTCTGGTTCTTGGAGCCAGGTTGGTGTATGATTGTGTACAAGTAGGGCATCAGGGCCAAGCCCGTCTGCCATTCTCGTCCTTCATTTTCTCCAAGTAGACAAGGCTGCTCTGATCCGTAACCACTGTAAACTTTGCTCCCAGCAGATATACACAAAAATGCTTCGATCCCTAGACCACTGCCAGGCACTCCTGTTCTGACACTGTGTATAACGACTCAGCTCCTCTTAATTGTCTGGACCAGGAAATCTTTATCGCCATCGACCAGTTGACTCAAGATGTCTCCAAGTCCTACACCTGAAGAGTCTGTCTGTAGGATGAAGGGTTTTGTCAACACAGGGCTCCTCAGCAACGGATGAGATGATAGGCACAGCTTGATGTCTTCGGATGCTTTACTTCGTGTTTCTGTCCACTCAGGACAGCCTTTTTTTGTCCTCTCCATTAGTAGCATGGCCATAGAGACCCGTAGCCAGGCATGATGCATCTAATAGTTTGCGAGTCCAAAAAATGCTCACATTGCTTTTTTGTTCACAGGTTTGGGGTGATTGAGGATGTGTTCGACTTTGGCTTCAGCAGGACTGATAGCTCCAACACCTACCAAGTGTCCAAGGGAGATACAGTCTGTTGCTGCAAGCAAACACCTCCTCACTTTGATTGTGAGTCCTGCTGCTACGAGTCGTTCGAAGACTGCCTCGAGGTGGGTCACGTGCTCTTCAAAGGTCTGACTAAAGATGACAATATAATCAATGTAGGCTGCTGCAAATGGTCGAATGTCTGCTAGTATCGTATTCATCAGCCTCTGGTGGCATAATCCATGATTACGAGAATGAACTTGATCCTCAGGATAGGTCTGCAGATCCATACGTACCTATCCTCAAGAATGGCTCGCTGATTACAGGTAGTAGTTGCAGTGGTGCCTTGTTTCATCTCACCTGACTTCCTTTCTGACATTCTGGACACGCTGAACACAACTGTGTAATGTCTGAACTCACTCCATGCCAGTAGTACTCGTTCAAGATTCTTGCAAATGTCTTGTCCCTTCCCAAGTGTCGAGCGAGGGAGAAAAGTAGAGACCAGTTTTGCTGTGGCACACATAGCTGCTAACCGTCATCTCCCAGCAAGGGAGAGCTAGAGACTGGTGTTGTTGGGGTACACATAGCTGCTGACTGTCATCTCCCAGCCTGTCAGTAGTTAGTCACCATAGAAGTTCGTCCTCTACGAAGAACTCGTCGTCTTCTTGCTCTACTTTTGCCCAAGCCTCCTGCAGAGACAAATCCTGGCTCTGAACTTTCCTGAATGCTTCTTTGTTGTCTGACAAGGGTGCATCTCTTGTAGGTTGAGAAACGTTGCAGCCTCTTGTCGCTTCTGACTCTTGCTGAGCTTCTTAACTGGTAAACTGATGTCATGTTCTCCGTCCTTCTCCTCCTCAACGTCTCCCAAACAGACATCTGGCTCCTTGTCTTCTTCAGTTCCGGCATCACTGTTCCACTGACATGCCTGAAATGTCGGAGTCAACTTCCTTGTAGTTAAACCTTCCCGACGTTACGAGTCCATGCCAAGTTAACCAATTCTTTGTGTACTAGTTGCTTTCCCAGCTCCCAGATGTCGGGGTAGTCTGCTCTGTTGAGTATGTCAAACATTAAATCGTCCTGAACTGCCACTTCCATCTCTTCGCTTCTCCATCCGACTTCTATCTAAAGTTGCTTTAGCTCTAGGATGCACGGTGATGGCATTGTTGGTTGACACAATGGAGGATGTCTCCTAAGAATAGTCTGCATCAGACACTAGTGACTTGTGTAGGACCATCCTGCTCGCTCCTGGGTCCAACAGTACGTTTTGACATTATGACTGCTGTGATCAGCTGGTTCTGCCTTTCCTTGACTAGGGCCACTTACTATCTGTGTGTGACGGTCTGATAAGTTTACAGACTCCATGGTGAGCGACTTGTCATCCCCTGGTTCTGAGTCTTCGTTGATTTCTACTGCCATGTTGACTGTCAAGACTTTACTTTTGTCACAGCCTTTCTTCGGGTTGTGACACTCCTTCGCAAAGTAACGAATCTTGGTCAACTTTCTGTGTCAAACTTTGGTGCAGTCTTTCAGGTTGTGTCACCATGGTTGTTGGATTTGCCTGGCTCCTTAGGACTGAATGACTTTTGTTGTGTCTCCAGGTTGTCATGAGGGAGTAGAGCCTCCTGATGCTTCCTTGGCCTGTCTTCTCATACAGAATGTCGTCCTGAGTGAGAAGTAGATTTGTCGACCTCTTCGGTGATCTTGTACGACCAGCCTCTGGTGGTGCGAAGACGTCTGCCATTTCCAAGGCCTCCTCAAATGTGTGTGGTTTATTGTCCTTGATAGCATTCGCCATCTGTCTCGGCATCAGCTTGTACATGGCATCAAATGATACCAAGGCTAGTGTATTGATTCGCCCACTTCTTAGCCAAGTGGTAAAACCTCATCCCGCTTGTTGACCAGGCTTCTTCCGACTTCTTCTTGAAGCTGTCCATGCTGCTATGGTAAGATTCTTGGGTGACCCAATAGTGTTTGAACAGTGCAGTCTTTATGGTGCTGTAATCATGTCTCTCTGACTCGTCCATATTTCCAAACACTTTCGTGGCTGACGGGGTCAAAATTGGAGCGAGGTAATTGATCCACTGTACTCTGGGTACCGAGTGTCCTGCCATGTATGTCTCGAAAGCATTGAAGTATGTCAGAGCATCCTCGCCTTCAGCCAATACACGAAATTTAGCCACTCTTGGTGACATGCTAGCAAATGGGCTGGGAGATGCAACTCTGATAGATCCTGGGGCTCTCATTCTTTCCATCATCGCCTCCCAACATTTCATGTTTTCCTTCCTGCAGTCTTCTGTCAGCTCATTCTCCCTTCTGATCCTTTCATATTTCTCCTGTTCCTTACTCTTGAGCTCCTCTTGTCTCTGTCACTCCTCCCACATATTTCTATCAGCTGCCTCCTGTTGCACTGTCAACATCATCTGCATCATCAGCAGCGAGTTGTTGGGTGATGTAGGCGACTGTCCTAGCGGTAGCCCAGGGCTCCCCATCTTGGACATTCCCGCGTTTTCTCTGTAACCCATCTGAGTAGGGTTTTCTTGCTGAAGTCTACTCTGTCCTGTTCCCATTGTTGATACTCCTGTGAGTAATGGCTGCTGATACATCTGTTGCATGGGAAGTTGAGTCTGTTGATTGTGGAAGTTCTCCTGTGTGATGGTTCCCATCGTGTCTTCTGACTAGGTGCTGCTGCCGGATCATGTAAAGTGTAAGACTCCGGAAGTCGATAAATTAGTGCGCGTCAATTAATTTTCGCGGATATATTTTAAAACGCTACTTATCTTAAACGTGCGTGCTATGTACAAAGCAGAGTGAGATGGCTTCAACAACGATCAGGTCGATTGCTCCTGCTGCATTTGTGGAAAACAAGGAAGTCATTGACTACTTGAGGAGCAAATCTCTTTTGGCAAGTACTGTTACTTGTGGCATGTAAGGGGAAAAATATCTAAAAAGTAATAATAATAGGATAATAATAATTATTATGATAAACATGTTTGCATGTTTGGTGTTGTTACTAGGTGTACAGTTGCAATATAACTATGGTATGACGTAAGAAGTCCAGCCTGAAAGATGGATTTGCATGGGGGTGTCCTGCGTGTAAAACCGTAAAGACGATTCGGCATGGTTTGTATGTCTATGTTGATATTTTTAGATATAATAGTAGAGATAATTATTATATTATATATATTTATTATTATTGAAGGGAGCTTCTTTTCGAAGTCAATGCTTACTCTACAAACTTGGCTTCTTATGATATATTGGTGGGCCAGAGAGTACCCAGTTACTGCCGCTGCAAGTGAAGCCGGGTGCAGTCGACCAACTGCCATTAATGTGTTCCAGTGGTTGCGGGAAGTATGCTCAACAGCCCTTTGTAGTTATCCAATAATCTTAGGGGTGGGCCTGGAGTCATCATCCAAATTGATGAGTCCCAATTCAGTCACAAGCCTAAGCTGTGTTGTCAATTGTCACATTCTAATTGTCAATCAACACTACATTCTTGTTATCAGAATAACATCATTATTATAATTATTGTGGATACAGCATCATAGGGGCCGGCCACCAACCTCTGACATATGGGTGTTTGGATTGGTGGACACCAGTCATACTCCTGCACTGGGTATGCTGGAAACAATCACAATTCCACTCCATTCTATGTAGTTGTTCAACACAAATTTTCAGGTTACATGCAAATAGTTCCCCGGAGAGATGCTGCAACACTACTCCCCATCATACGGTCGCATGTTGCAAATGGAACAATCATCCATTCGGATCAGTGGGCTGCGTACAGACAGGTTGCTACTCTGCCTGAAGTGGGTGCTCATCAGACTGTTAACCATTCAGTAGAGTTTTTAAATCCAGTCACAGGTGTGCACACACAAAATGTGGAATCTTACTGGAATAGAGTGAGTTATACCACAAGATATACACAGTATGTCGATAATTTGATTTTATGCAGGTGAAGATAAAGTTGAAAAGGATGAAGGGGGTCCACCGTGATCAACTTCCTCCATACCTCGATGAGTTTATGTGGAGGGAGAGGAATGCCCGCACAACTGCTGAAGCTTTTGCCAGCATCATACAAGCAATCAAAACACAGTACCCTGTATAATTTTGTCCTCTGATGTATTGTTTTGTTTAATTTGCAGTTGTGTTACTGAATATTGTTCTGTCCTGAGGTATATATGCAGGGCTGCCAACTCCCTTGTCTCATTAATACTAATACATGTTATTCCACTACGAATTTTATACCAGTTAAAACTCCAAATATATCCAAAGTTGCAATACTGATATTTAAGAATGTTAGAGTAATAAGATAACGGAGTTCAGAACTTGCATTCTTGCATCTTTGAAGCAAACTTAACCTCTGCTGCTATGACAGCTTCTTCTCTCTTTGGTCCATCTCTTTTTTGAATGTATGAGGTAAGAGAGCTTGCAGATTCCACACTTTTACTTGCTGAACTATGCACAGCAGTCTGTTCATGTTTTCTCAGGTCTTTAGTGTGAATAAATACAAAGATTATTAAAATACATCCAAAGATACTGTACAAGGTTAGAAAAATACAAATATTTGTATAAAATCTGAGTTTTTGCAGCATGTAAAGCATCTTGGTGTATATGCCTCCTTCTGAACCCTCCATTTTAGCGCGCGAGTTGTAGCGCGCGCGTTTAAGATAGCGTGTTTAAGATAAGTAGAGAAAAGTGCGTTTTAAAATATATCCGCGAAAAATAATTGACGCGCACTAATTTTTCGACTTCCGGAGTCTTACTCTTTACATGATCCCTGCTGCCATCTGATGTTCCTGATGCTGACTTTGTTCCTTCTGAATTCATTGGCATGTCTTGCAAAACTTGTTATCTGCCTACACTGGGTGGGGTAGTCGTTCTCTCCTTTTTTCATCTCGGCTGTCTTGTCTGTTGTAACCTTGGTTTTAACTGGGTTATAAGGTTGCTTGTCTGTCTTTCTTGTGGACATTAGTTTCACTGAGCTGATGTGGTAATGCCACCACTGCCACTCCTACCACACTTTGTGCTATTGGTTGCTGCCACCAGATACTCTAGGACTACCCTCTGCCTAGTACTGTTGTGTTAAAAGTCTTTAATGAATAGTACATCATGCAAGATATTTGTGCAATCACAATAGGAGATAGCAGCTGTAGTCCTGTAACTGACTAACTAGCTGCAAACTCAAGAACTCGCTAACAAACTGCCTACATATCAAGATGGCTGACTATTTATCAATTATCTCATAGGTCACTTGTGGGCTAGTCAACTACATCATGCACCTACTAATTAACAAATAACAGTTCATTAACAGTCTATTGTTCAGTGACCTTGTCATAGAGACTTGGTCCTGTGACACATAGCAACACCATGTCACTGACCTCCGAATACAGATCAGAAATTTGCTAATCACTGAAATCCATGCTAATTTACCATGCACTTATTATTGCTTAGCAACTACAACAAATCTAGTTCCTTAACTACACAAGCTACATTATTGTGAGGGTTTATTTATAACGAACAGCTATAGCTTTTCTAGAGTATAAACTTTGGAATGCAAATACACTGCAGTTTGGGTAAAGTACCAGCTCCATTGATGCAAGGCTATGCAGTGTTGTTATGTTTACAACAACATTCAAGGCTAATCCAGGAGCTCCTCCTGTCTCAAGAGCAAAGTGATTCAGAGTAGTTCCAGGTAAGCATACATATGTAAGTGCCTGTGCAGCTTTCCTCAGCAAAAGGGCTTCCAGAAACAATTGTCTGGAAGAAACCGTCCATGATGGCAATTAATAATTATATAAAAATATAATAAAAATGTAATTGCCCACCCATCCCATCAAACCAGAGGAAAAGTTTCATGTCAATGACACAGAAGTTTATTGAGCATGTGCATCAAGACATTTAGCACTTACAGTTTCACTTACAGTTTATTTCTTAAATCTTTTAGGGGGGGATGAATGATGTCTGAGTTTGAGCCCACAGAGGCTTATGTCTGTTGATTTGTTGTTACTAGGTAACTAATGACATCTCAACGAACTCCCAGCTGACATAATAACTTTCTCAATAATCAACTTCGAATTGTATTCTCTCGAAGTTTCGACTAGATGCTCCTGATGAAGGCTAGAGCATCTAGTCGAAACATCGAGAGAATACAATTTGAAGTTGATTATTGAGAAGGTTATTGTAACTAACAACATATTTGATTGCTTAGTAAAACCAGCAGCACGTTCGGTTGCTTAGACACTAGCAGCATGTTCGGTTGCTTAGTAGCTTGTAGCATGTTCGGTTGCTTAGAAACTAGCAGCATGTTCGGTTGCTTAGTAACTAGCAGCATGTTGGTTGCTAGTAGCTAGCTGCATGTTGGTTGCTTAGTAACCAGCAGCACGTTCGGTTGCTTAGACACTAGCAGCATGTTTGGTTGCTTAGTGACTAGAAACAACTTTGTACAGCATAAACCTACAGCTGTGCAACAGACTCGTATGAGACTTTTATGCTATATTTCATATTTTCATACGAGAAGGTGTATCTATCCACTGAGATGGGTGACCATTGCTCTGGGAGTGGTACTTACTATATATCCTAAACTTACTTATTTTAACATAATAATCATGTGAGGAGGCATTTTTTTTTCAAATTTAAATATTATTAGACAAAACTATTACCCTGAGGTCACTACTTCATGAAATCAAAGTTGCTATGCATCATGAGAAGATTGCCTGTAGCCAGTCAAATTGATAAATGCAGTACCCGAGTGGTGGGACTGGTGAAGCAAGAGGGATGGATATTGTGCATGCTCCGAGACTTCCAAACATTCCCAGGGGAAGCCAGATAATGGAGATGACCACTCTTAACACCAAACTGATAGTCCCCAACAGAACCCAAACAATTAAGCATTCTGCTGGTATGCAGAGGAGAGCAGTCTTCAAGCTGCTGGCAGAGACCACATTATATATGCAGAGGAAGCAGTCTTCAAGCTGCTGGCAGAGACCACACTGTATACACACAGGAGAGCAGTCTTCAAGCTACTGGCAGAGGCCACACTGTAGACACAGAGGACTTCAAGCTGCTGGCAGAGACCACATTGTAGACACAAAGGAGAGCAGTCTTGAAGCTGCTGGCAGAGACCACACTTTATTCACAGAGGAGAGCAGTCTTCAAGCTGCTGGAAGATATCTCACCGTAGACACAGAGGAGAGCACTCTTCAAGCTGCTGGCAGAGACAACACTGTAGATGCAGAGGACTTCAAGCTGCTGGCAGAGACCACGTTATATATGCAGAGGAGAGCAATCTTCAAGCTCCTGGCAGAGACCACACTGTATAGATGAGAGCAGTCTTCAAACTGCTGGCAGAGACCACACTGTCTACACAGAGGAGAGCAGTCTTCAAGTACATGCCTTCACATCTATAGCTGGCCATGCAGACCGTGTTGTCTTGGACTACAGTAACCTACCAAGTGATGGCACAAGAGATGTCCAAAGCCTGCCCACTCAACTATTACTTACCCAGTGCCTCTTGCACACCACCAGGGGAAGCTGACCAGCATGGGGCACAATAGGATGCAGAGCAGACGTGATTCAATAGCATTGTACCTCCCCATTTATCAATACTACTTCCCAGGCTTGCTTGTCCATCCCTACAGAAAGCAGTCACTAGCCTAGCCACTGGGGGGAGGGGACCCGGCACTTTTCTAACCTTCATTTGTCTAACTATCACTTTACTCCAAAGCTGACACACACCAACAGTTGGAGGGATGGGAGAGTTTCTACCTGTCATCTGGTGGTACTCAAGAACTCCACATAGACTAGGTGGGTACTCAAGAACTCCACATGACCAGGTGGATACTCAAGAACTCCACATAGACCAGGTGGGTACTCAAGAACCCCACGCAGACCAGATGGGTACTCAAGAACCCCACGCAGACCAGATGGGTACTCATTTACTCCCTGTAGATTAGAGATAGTAGATCAGAGATAGCAACAAACCATGTGTCTAAAAAGAAGCACATGGTTACCATGCCAACAACCAATATGCAGTCCCATACATCCTCAATTTTCTTCTGGGCATGGATTGCTGGAGACTCTGGTCTGGCTGGAATGTTGCCTGACAATCAGACTGCTGCAGAGCACTTCCCAACCCCTGCAGGAGGCCACTATGTGGACAACATGTTTGCAATCTCCCTGATCCCCCAGGTAATGAGAAACAAAAACTCGCAGAGCAGGAGGGGAGCAAATTAGAGCTTACCATGTGAGCCAAGGAAACGACATTGGAGAACATGAATGAGGAGTAAAACTTTTCTCTATAGGTTAGATGAAATTTCATGCACAAACTTGTGCAGAACAATCAGAAAGTTATCCAGCTACTGGGAGAGAGCTGATGTTGCTCGTGCCCCATAACCATGCAAGAACAGCTGCACAATGTTTATGCATACAAGGTGAGTATTAGTGAGTGGACTATAATGATATTCATGCTGGTAATGCTTTGGAAATTCCCAAGATAGATTATAACTTCAAAGTATTGGGGAGGATGGTAGCATACCCTATATCCTATTTTAAAATGGCGGCCGGCAAAAACAACAACAAAAAACAACAACTAATATCTCAGCTAACTCACTTTGGCATCTTCTTAGTAGCCTAAACACTGAAGCCAATTTTATCCCAAAGTATGTATGTGTGTAAGTATGTATCCAAGTATATGTACATGTGTGTAAGCAGTATGTATGTATGAGTGTGTGTGCGCATGCATGTATGTATGTGTGGGAATGCATGCAAGTATAAGGTATGTGTGTATGCCTGCAGGTATGTATGTAAGTATGTATGCCCGAAGGTGTGTATGTGTGTGTGTGTGTACGCATGAAGGAATCCCCACCCACCCAACCCCCAAAAAGGTTTTGCAAACTGTCGGCCATTTTTCCTGTAGGGCCGATAATTGGCTACATCTGCTCGTGCATCTTCCACATCCCCTGATGTAGTAGAAGATCTATAGTTCCAATATATGAACATGAAAATTGCAGTGTCAGCACTCGGGCATCAGATCAGCACTACCTAGTACTAGAAGCAACTGCAACACTCTTCAACTACTGCTTTAGTGCTAGGTTTATACTGTGCCATGCAGGACAGGCATTTAGTATTATACTGTGCCATACAGGAGAGCTGATACTGCACATTTCATGATTCTGGTGCACATACAGCACACACACAGCACACACACATCACACACAACACCGCACACACACACACACACTTGAGTTCACATAGCCTAGAGTGAAGCTGTACCAAACTTCCAGGAAGCCACGGTTATTATTTTTTTGTGCCTTGGGCAATGCCAGATACCTCTTGTAGATGTGGGCACCTATTGTCGCTTGACCAATGCACCCAGAGAACTGAAGTTCTTTGAAGTTCGGATAGCCACTCACAGGCACAATATTTCTCTGCCCCACATATAACTCACCGTTTTACAAACCATGGTGACCATCTACAACAAATATGGAAGCATTCTCACTCATCTTCTAATCGTCTCCCCCTCGACCCAGATTTTGTATCTCTGCCTAACTAGTGATCACTCCACCATGCAAATGACACTTATTTAGCAAATATAGCAGTGCTAAACAGCAGAGGAATGCAACATCTGGTCAACACTCCAGACCTGGCCATCAACAACATCCTAATATGAACTCAGTCTATTCATACCTATTTACCAAGACTAGTGAGTCACTTAACTCAATACCACCACATTCCTACACTATACAGTATCTAAATAAAAACAAATGTTTTAACTCACCAATGTTGACGAGCTTGATACGCTCCGTCTTTGTGATGAAGTCCAGGGCCAGCTGATTGTTCTCCATCTTATGGGCGTGGATGCGAGCCTTTTCATTGTACTTGCCCAGGCGCTTCTGGGACAACAGCTCCAAGAGGACAATCAACTTCACGCCATCGGAAAAGCCATCTTTCAAGTTATCAATCTTCAGCAGCTTGGCCTTGAGGTGCTGGTTGCACCATCTGGTAAATGTCTTACTTTGGATTTTCTTCCATTCAGCATCTAGATGCTCATTGCTTGCCATGCCCAAGGGATTCCTGAACAAGTTATATAGAACAAGCAATTTTAGTGAATTTTTTTCCGTATCAACCCTTGAAAGCAACTTTAATAAGGGGGACCTGGAAAAATTGGAGGAAAATGGCTGCCTTCAAGGGATCATAACTTCTGAACCGTATCCACTATGCCAGTGATTTTGTGCTTAAAAGAAAGCTCTGCCTTATTAAAATAACATAATAATATTGGGGTTAGATTAGGTATATTGTCAGTAGTAGGCTCAAGTAGACCAGTTTTTGGGGGTAGGGCTGCTTTGGGTAGTTGCAACTCCACTATGGAAGGTCAAATTACTAATAGCTAAAGTGGTTGTGATTGTTCAGTAGTCTTTAATGGGTGCAATAAAACTTCGATAATTGGCCAGCTAAGTGGCATTACATTTTTATGAGTTTAAAGTGGTCAGAATTTTCATGAGGTACACCAATTAATTGTATTATAACCTTTTTTTTAAGTTAGAGTTATATTTCATAGAGGAAAGAAAGGACTTTCACATGATACCAAAAGTTTGAGACAAAATAATGATAGAGGTAGGCACACTAAGAAAATTAAAACAACAAATAAAAAATTTAAATAAAAAAGATACAGGACTCTCAAGTTGAGGTTTGTTTTACAACTTTATTACAAGTGTCCATTGACTGTTTTCTCTTCAGGTCCTTGACATCAGGGTCGATGTCCCCTCACCTAGAGAGAGCCTCCTTTTCAGAACATTCGCCCAGTATTTTATTGTCCTCAAGGCTCGGTGCCGAGATAGACTATGAACTCTTGAAGGTTGCTTCCCATGCCACAAATCTTTGCAGCCATGATGCTCCTGGCAGTCATCTATGCCAGGCAAATTATCATAAGACACAACTAAATTCGCACAAATACTCCAGGGTCTTCAGGTTTGTCTTGACAGCCAGAGTGCTCCCACAATGATACTGTCACGTCCTCTCAGCCTCCACGAGACTCTGGCTCTTGATCAAGCTGAAGTCTCCAGTGAAGTCAGCTCCCTCAGAACCAGACCCATGGAACTGCTCACTATGCGCTGAAATTGATGGGGACCCCCAGAAATTGATGGCATGGAAAGCGCTAGCTTCCTCCCACTAGCTGTCGACACAGGATTTGGTGTCTTCCGAGCCGAGAGCCATTCTTCAGAAGTGGGCGCTTGGTCTGGTTTGCTTGCTGTGGTACTCGACAACTCTTTCTGGGATCCCTAACAGGTGCGTTTCTTATGCCTAGCTTGTCTGAACTTCCTCTAAGTGCCAGCTGAGCTCGAACTTAGTTCACAGGACATTCGAATTTTTGTCAAGAATTGTTTGTCAGAATGAAAAGTGGCTGTTGCCCCTGCGTATATATACACAGAGGCCACATGCGTACTGTGCAACTATAGCCCGGAAGAATGAGCAATGAAGTGGAAAATGTACCCGGAAGAATGTGTTCATTGTTTGAAGTCTAGGGGGGGACGGTCATATCTATGGCGGTGTCAGAGGATCTGGTGATGCCCAGTGACTTCTTTAGGATTCTGTGCCGCCCGCTCCACCATCCAGGGCGAACCTCTTATCCTCATCTTGACAAAGTAGCGAGCTCGAGGAGTGACATCTCTACCGTCAGCGACTATGGGCTATAGCGGTGTCCACTTGCTACTTCTTCCAGAGTTTAGCTCGACTGTAGCTGACTTTATACAGAAGACAAACCATAGAATGTAGTTAGACTGTCTGGAGAGACTGGTAACAAATCTCTCAGGAGACTTGTGATAGTAGCTTCTGGCTCCACCAGCTCTTGGTATCTGTCCTCCAATTTACATAATTTTCTACATCAACCCATCACTATAGTACTCCAGTTGTCATAAGTTTATAGTTTATAATTGAAAATAGCACAAATTCACTCGAATTTTACAAGTAGCTATGATTTCTCATTCTACACAAAATGCTTAGTATCTAGGTTGGTTTTGATCTTATTGAACTATTGACTGAGATTGTATTCTTCTCCAAAAACTCAGTTGACAATGTAGACGCAGTAACTTTCTCAATAATCAAATTGAAGTTTCTCACTTGATGTTTCTGGCTAAATGAAATCTAGCCGAAACGTTAATTATTGAGAAGAGTGTTGTTTATTGCTTGTTTTGGAAATGGTCGCAAGTTCAAACAATTGTGGATTGCCCCCTAAAGACGGTCAGTATCACCAAAATGACTGTGATAACTGATAACTATAGTTTCTAGATTTTGTTAGGTTCACTATATAAGCAGAAGTCAACTGTTTTCTGGCATTTGATATGGTGCAGTTACAAGTTTGGAAGATTATTTATGGATAATTTAAACATAAATGTCATAATTATATTAACAGACATTTTCCTTGCTCTTTATAACCCAAATATTATTTGTCCAATGTCAATCATTCATCAGGGTGATGCACGATAAATTATTTACTTCTGCCATGGTAACGATTAATAGTGGGTGTGGTTGTGCATAGTCTTGATAATTGAGATCCAGCAACTACAGGTAGTCGAGCCCTACATCTCTGGTGAAGCTCTGATCCTTGGGTTTGAGGTGGATGTGCAGAGCTTCCTTCACAAGAAAATCCTTTCATTTGAAGTCTTCTCACAACAAGATCGGATGGTAGTGGTTCTATGAATGTTTAGCGATGGCATGTATCCACGTGTTACTTTTACTCTGGACTCCAACCTCCTCTGTTCTCCAATATATAGACATTCCCACAACTGCATGGAATGTGATATCATTCATTGTTCTAGTTTCTGATGCAAGATGAACACTTGTGTTGCTAGTGGAGGAGAATGCTTTCAAGATACTGGATCGTATGCCCAATCAGTTTCATTTGAAATGTCACTAGACTCACAACTGCCAGGCATTTTAAAGAAAAAGAAATAAGATGTTTCCTAAATAAAGTAGTCAGTATGAAATTAACCTTAGGCAGGCATAAAAATTAATTATGATCTCTCATCTGTCAAAACAATAATTCATAGCTTATCCAAATTCATGTCAATGAGAACTGCTGTGATTTGTCTTGGACAGGAAGTAGCATAAGGTTATCATTGACTCATAGCTAGCAATGTTCTATTGTTGACATGGTGAAGACCTAATCGGCTTGCAAAATGACAGTAGTAACTTTGTTATTACATTTTCATTCCTCATGGCCAGAGGTAATGCTATTGAAAAGATGGAATATGTTCGGGAAAATATGTGAAGTTAATTTGTGCTTTAGTGGTGATAATTCATTTCCATTCCCTGCAAGAAAATCACGCCTCTATTGATATTTACTAGGATCAGAGGCTCCTTGAGTCACTGTATCCTAGTACTCGGTGACAGGGGTTCACTGAGAACTAGACTGCAACAACCTATACTCCATCCCCAAATAGGTCACGACTAACATCTTGGCTTAACCACTCCAGTCACAGGTGCTTTATTCACCTCACTGAAATCTAGTGCTATTCATGCTCAAATGAACTGCCTCACAGATGACCATCAAATAGCAACAAGGGTGTCACTCCATCCCGCATTGGTCACTATACAGTAAATAAGGGTCACTGAGAACTAGGATACAGTGTCCCTCAGGGTTAAAGGGAGGTCTCCAGACAATGCAACACCTGTCATGCACTGCACCTGAAATACCTGCTTACACAGGTCACAACAAACTCGGGGTAGGATACTCCATTCAGAGGTAGGTGAGGGGTCACTGTTACTGTTCTCTATCACTGCTCTCTCATTCAAATGCACTCTGCATTCTCAGATAGGTCTCAACTAAGCAAGACAAATATTTTCCCCTGGCTATTCTAAAATGCAATCCTCAGCTGTCTACCTATCTGAAAGTATCTAAAATGGACTGTGTCCTTGGAGATCATGGATAGCGAAGCAGTTACAGTCAAGTACAGTGGTCACCATTTCCTTACACAACTGCACTCCACCCTCAGATAGGACAGAACTAATATCTGGCTATATAACTATTCCCAATAACAGATGCTTTATTCCCCTCACTGAACTTAGTAACTATTTATGCTAAAATGAACTGCCTCCTCAGCCGATCATTGACGAGAAGTGGGTCACTCCATCCCAAGGTAGTTCACTGCATACTAGGATACATAGACTCCCTCGGTCATTGTATCCTTGTACTGGGTGATCGAGAGTCACTGAAAACTAGGATACAGTGACTGGGGGTCATTGTAAAGGGGGTTCACCAGATACTGCAACACCGGCTTGAATTCGGCTTTGGATCGGGCCCTTCTCCTTGAGCAATGTGGTGGTATAAAAATGATCATAATTATATAATGAAATATCTAAATGCTCTGGAACTTTGTGTGTTTAACTATAGTAAGAGTTAGTTTAAAATAAATAAATAAATAACAGCTTTTTCCCCCATAATTAGGTCCCCCTTTTAAATAACTAGCTACTATATTACCACATTGCACACTATTGAACGGTGGAAACTTACATATTGACAATATTACTAATCTGCAACTGGCTAGCTTCTGCAAAATGGAGCTGAAGTTCAGCTAACAGCTAGCTCAACAAGACTGGTAGTTATATATGGTACATGTACAAATTCTAGAGATTCTGGCAAGAAAGCTAGAACTACAAGGCAGTAATTGAAAGGAATGTTAGTTCATAGTCCACCCACTTACCACAACTTGGCCAAGCGTCCTCAGTTCACACTACAAATGCCCAAAAATAACAGTAAGCTTTCTTTCTCTCCGACCACTGGTTGAATACAATACAATAGAGATAGCTCTTAGCCGGTGCAATTTAGTAACAAAGCTGCGGCTGTAACTCGAGTGCACTAAAATAATTCGGGCTTTGCCGAGCCCCTGATATAACCTGTGGAGGAGTCCGTTAGAGGACTAACTCAGAGATTGCTATTAATTTCACTACGTACAATATCCTTTTGCGCAAAGCTACGGCAGAAGATTGGCTTCTGGAATGATTTTTCCGTTTTCGTTTGTATTTGTGGGTTTCAAGCGGGTAATAACCGACTGTTGTGCTCTTGTAAACTGAGGATGATTATGAGTATGACGTTCAACAAAAACACACACACACACACACCCCAAAACCTCGAGAGTTTGTGTGCAAGCTCACTCTCAACCAGCCAACTATTTACAGTCAATATTTCAGTGGGTATAAAATTAAAAACCCTTGCCCTAATCATCCTCCCACTAACCAGAGAGGCCAATGGCCAGAAGAAGGGATGGAGGCATTGCTTCCAGCAGATTTTGCAGACCAATATGCCAATAAAGATGCTCCATGAATAAGAATAACTGACAACCAGTGAGATGGCAATTTGGGCATACACAGACACACACAATCACAACAACAACAGCTAGCTAGTCACCAGATGCCCCCTAACATAGGGGTAGGAAGGGGGTGGGGGGCAGAGTTCCCCAATATTTGTTGATAGGATATGAAAAAAGGGCCTACTTTGCCCAAATCACAAAAACTGAGTTATTGGCATGAGGTTAAAGTGCAAGGATAGCAAACTGGAATTGTACCTTCCAATTCAACAGTTTTGCTTCAATTCTTCACAACACACTCAAACGACGTATTGAAATTTCCCTAGTGTTGTTTCATTTGAAACCCCGCATCACGCATTGATGACGTCACAATTTCAATATCCATGCTGTTTATTTAGGTTGCTACGGAAACCAAAGGGAAATTCCCGCATGCCAGTATTTTCATTCTACACGGACTAGTGCAGATCCTTGCAGGTGGCTGTATCTACCTTGATGTTCTTTTTCCGTCTCTACCTTGATGCTCTTTTTTATTTTTTGTAGCATGTCATAATGACATGTTGCCGTTGTAAAGCTGTAAGAACTGTTCCTGCGTTAAGGAGGGGAAGAATTGTCAGAATTGCCAGCCTATTCAGTTGGGTAAATGTCTGAATGTGACCCTCCTGCCCAGAACACTTACCGCAATTCAATCAGCGACACCAAGTCATATATACCTTATCCGACTTCAAGTGGGGTAACTGTTTCTGCTACATTGCATTCAGTTTCTCCTACTCCACACATAATAATGCCCACCACCAGCAATTCTTCCACATCAAGTACAGTGGAATCTGAGTCAACACAACCATCTGAAGCCTCCATTTCCACCAATTCAACTGTACAATTACCACAATCATTGCCTCTCATGTCTAACACCACCATAGACATGAATTTCACATGGGAGATATTTGACTCTAAGCTATGAGGAAGTAATCCATTGGAGATTAAATTTGTTCACAGTCCCAACTGGTGCAATGGGTAACTTGTTTGTGAAAGAGCTTGCTCGCCAGTTGCAAGCCTTTACTGAGCCTCAAATTCGGAGTGTTGTGAGCATGAAGGCAATTGTTTTACTGCAAATCTTGGTTCTCCAAAAGCCTAGCCGCATGAGCAAGACAAAATATCACACCAAGCATATGAAAAGGAGGATGGATCTAGGAGAGATGGTGACCTACAGGTTTTATTGGAGGAGGGCAGATGCCTTCAGAAGTGTCTACCCAAATCAATTGATAGGACCTACTCTCAAGAAACTTAAAAAATCAAATGACAAAGGGAAAAGTCCATCGTGCCCTAAGCTATCGGAATACTTGCATTGGATGACCAAGTTTCAGATTCCTCAGATCAGCAACAGACAACGCGAGACATCTTCACAGCAAAATATCCATCTGGTAAACCTGCTCAACCTGAATGTTTATTACATGATGTACCTGCTTCTGTTAATACAATCATCTTTGACAACCTGAATGCAGAAACCATTCTTAAAGCATCAATGAAAACGAGTGGTGCTGGTGGATTATCAGGAATGAATGCTCATGCATGGAAAAGGTTATGCAGCTCTTTTAAACATGACTCTCACGATTTATGTTCTGCCCTTGCTGCTGTTGGGCGCCGTATCTGCTCAACCTCTATCAACTCTGATAATTTAAGTGATTCTGTTGCATGCCGCTTAATACCACTCAATAAGTGCCCCGGTGTCAGACCAATTGGTATCGGTGAAGTACACCGTCGCATAATTGCGAAAGCTCTAGTACATATCATACGAGAGGATATTGTTGATGCCGGTGGTCCCCTTCAAGTCTGCGCAGGCCAGGATCGAGGTTCCGAAGCAGCTGTTCATGCAATGCATCAGACAATTGCTAATCCTGATATTGAAGGAATACTTCTTGTTGATGCAAATAATGCCTTCTATTCCATCAATAGGCAAGCAGCCCTACACAACAATAAAATCATCTGCCCACCCATTTCTCAAATTCTGCAAAACACCTATGATTCTCCTATCAGATGTGTCGAACAGGGAAATGGTGAGATCTTGTCTTCTGAAGGTAAGACAAAAGGTGACCCCCTTGCAGTGGCTATGTATGCTCTCTCTGTTCAGCCTCTATTTATGACTTACAATCAATCAGTCCCTCTATCCAACAAGTGTGGTATGCTGATGATGCCAAAGGTGCTGGCACCTGTTCTGACCTGAGAGTTGGTGGGATGGGTTGATTTCTCGTGGTGAAGGCTTTGGATACAACCTGAATGCAAGTAAAACACACCTGATAGTGAAAGCAGAATTTGAGGAAAAGGCCCTCGTATGTTTACCGGTACCAATGTCAACATTACTACTGAAGGAAAACATCACTTAGGTGCAGCAAATGGCTTGAGATCATTTACTGAAGAATATGTTTCAGAGAAAGTCAAATCTTGGACACAGGAAATAGTTCGATTGGCAGATATTACCATCACTCAGCCACATGCTGCGTATGCTGCCTTTGTCCATGGCCTCTCCAGCAAATGGACCTACCTCTCCCGACTATTCCAGATATCCACACTCTTTTGCAACCTCTCAAGGATGCCATTCACATGAAATTTATCCCAACCTTGACAGGCTTCCCCACATGCTCCAGACTCACTCATGACCTGCTTGCTCTTCCTGTTAGGCTGAGTGGTCTGGGGTTGGTGAACCCTGCAGCAACATCAGATCACCAGTTGAGTGCCTCAGAAAATCTGACAGCACCATTGGTCGCCCTTATTCCCTCCCAACATCATGAAGACGAGGTGGGTTCTTTGGATGCATATGATATTACAAAAATGCAGAAAAAAATAAGAGATGAAAATCGCCAACGTCAAAATGAACAGGCCCAAATAATCTACTCTCAACTATCCCCACAGTTGAAGCGATGTATTGACTTAGCAGTGGAGTGTTGGTCTTCATCCTGGTTATCTGTATTACCTCTTAGTGACCATGGTTTTCCCTTATACAAGGAGGTAAATTATGTGATGCTTTGTGCCTACGCTATGGCTGGTCGCTAATACACCAAGATTCTGCAAATGTGGTCACATTTTCTCCCCAGATCATGTGATGGTCTGTCACATCGGCAGTTTTCCCACCCTACGTCATAATGAGATTAGTGACATAACTGTAACCTTTGTCTGGTGAGCCCATGAGCTTGGCCTCTGTTAACACAGATGATGGGACAAGATTGGATATACATGCAAGGGGTTTCTGGAACTCTCGGCAGGACGCCTATTTTGGTGTAAGTGTATTCCACCCAAACTGTCCTAACAACCCTTCCGGAAGTCTGTCAGGTGTATATAAGAGGCATGAGGCAGAGAAGAAAAGAACATATATGGCCAAATAGTACGCGATGTGGAGCAGTGTGTGTTTACACCATTGGTATTTTCTACTTCTGGTGGCATTGGGAGAGAAGGAAAATCTTTCTACAAGCGATTAGCTGATATGCAGTCGTTGAAGCAGGATGTGCCATATTCAAAAATTATGGAATGGTTAAGGTGCAAGCTCTCTTTTGCCATATTGAGATCAGCAGTGATGTGCATCTGTGGGAGTAGATCGTCCAAACATTATGCCATCAAGGACGCTGATATAATTACGAGAGCTGTATCCCAGCTAAAGCGGAACTGTAATAGTGTATGCATTATGTAATGATTAGCATTCCATCCTGTAAAAAAATATATAATTATGTGTACGTGGTAGCTTTGTGTGAGTTCTCTATTTTTTAAGATTTTTCTAATTGCTCGCTTGGATGGAAGGAAACGCTTCTTAGCCTTGAAACTTGCAGAAAGATAGACCAATGACCCAAGGTGACTCTGAGGTCATTTATGAAAATAACATGACTCATAACCTTGGTAGCTATTTCAGGTCCTAGTGTGCTAAATCAGTTTTGGGGCAAAGTGGGCCCTTTTATCACATTTCCACTATTTGGAATATGATTTTGGATCACTAATTAGCTGTTAATTGGCTAATCAATGTGTGAATGCACTCTGAACTCAGTAGCTCTAGCTAGCTACCTAGTCAAAATGGCCAAGAGGCCGAGACAAACAAGTATTTTTTATACTTTTTCGAAGAGGCATGAAGCTGAAGGTGCACAAGACTCAGAGGGAAGTATTGCAGGCATTTTGCCAGAGCCAGAAGTTGACATTAATGAATTCAATGGTGGTCTGGATTATGAACAGCCACAAACAGGAAAATGAGTGCTTTTCTTCATGCTGTACAGATATGACAAAAGCCTATCAACCTACCAATGAAGCAATACTATCTAGCATGGCTAGTGGTGGAAGAAATTTTGGAAAAGTAGTACAACTTACCCCTGGTTAACTCTATGTACAACCAGAAAGAAGGTGCTTTGCTTCTACTGCAGGAATGCACAATGCCAAGGAATGCTCTCATTCAGTTCTAAAGTTGAGTCAACATTTACAGAAACAGGTTATGATAATTGGTAAAAAGCTTTAGAAAGATTTAAAAATCACACTCATTGCTGTGTCATGGAGAAACTGTTCTAATGCTTCAGACAGCGCCAGTAAATGAGCTATTAAGCACTCACGCTCACAAAGATCAAGATGAAAGAAGGCCATTGTCTTCGATTTCTTCTTCACCAGGGATTGACAATTAGTGGGCACAATATTGAGGGAAATCTGCAACAGGTGTTAATAATGTGGTCCAATTAAGATTCTTGCTTAAAAAAATTGGTTGAAAGAAAACAAGTAGTTATCTCCTGTGAGTTAATGAGCAGATTACTACCTTGGGGTTAAGTGTGTTACGTTCATTATTGATTACCTAATATTAAAGAATGCTCTCCTGCTTGGTATGCAATAATTGCTTCACAGATGTTGCAAACAAAGGAGCATTTGAATTTGTCCATTAGATGGGTAAACAATGATTATGAAATTAGTAAAGATTCTGTTGGGCTTTAATGTTACCTAATACTAAATCTAACACCCTCTATACTGTGATAATGGACATACTTACTCTGTGCACCTAACATGCAGGGACAACAAAATGGCCTTGCGACCAAAATGAGGAATGAAGTTCCTGCAGTCCTTCCAGTGCATTGTTTGGCTCACTGTCTTAATTTATGCTTGCAAGATGCAGGGCGTAAACTCCTATTCTTACGGGATGCACTGGATACAGTCAGGGAAATAGCCAAGTTTTTCCCCAAAGGGGCACATTTATTTTCAGAGAAATTGGCACAATCTGAAGACTCTGGTGTAACCATCGAATTGCTCTGTCCTATCAGATGGACAGCTAGAACAGGGGCAATAGATGCCATTTTAACTGACTACACCATTTTAATGGACAACTTCGATGAAGTGCACCAGACAACAAGAGATTAGTACGAACTAAAAGCTGCTGGTCTTTTAACTGCTTTAGAGAAGTTTTCAACATTACTTGGACTGAAATTAAGATATCTTATCTTTGCAGCTTCAGAAACATTGTCTAAATCATTGCAGAGTAAAGATACAACCATCCAAGAAGCACTTTCAGCTGTAAACCTAGCAACGGAAAGATGAAGCTTTTCATCACTTCTATGATGATGTGGTTGATACAGCACAGAAGTTGAATATAACTGGACCTCAATTACCTCGTTATAGGGGAGTACCAAGGAGACTGGATGATGGAAGCCAGTCACATAGGTATGATACACCAAGAGATTACTTCTGCCATCAGTATTTTCAAGCTTGTGATTTACTTCTTCAAGAATTGGATGAAGGTTTGATCAAAGTGGATTATTACCACGTGTCCTCTCTGTTGAAAATCTTCTGCTAAAAGCTGCAAATGGAGTGAATTATGAAGAGGATTTTCAGGTAGTTAAAACATCCTGTTACAAAATTGATCTTGATTTTGATCACCTGCAAAATCAGCTTCCAATATCTGCTGATTTAGTTCAACAAGCTCTTCCTAGTGTAAACAGATTAATCAGTGTGTACCATAATAATTATGTGAAGCAATGAATACACACACAGTCTACAAATCTCTGCTGTTTGAAGTACACCAACTTCTATGATATACCTTACAGTTCCCATAACATCAGCCACATCCGAGTGATCATTTTCAGCTTTGTGAAGAGTATCAATGCTTTGTATTGTATTCCTTTTCTTTAAATGACATTAACCACCAGCTAATAAAAATCACATCCAATATTTCCAGCCCTGATATAGCTATACACCTGTGCCTAAACACTAAGCCCGATGGCGTTGGATTCCGAAGGAAGTGCATGATAATCTCCATCTCGTCCTCTGGAATGGAGAGCTGTTGGACTCCATTCTCGTATAGCTGAAGGGCTTTCTTTGTCCCAATGGCCTACCATGAAGAACAAGAACCAGTGGTTGGCATGGCAACTGCATGCCATGAAAACCAGGGTAAATAAATAAAGAGCTACCTGTACAGGTAGTAGAAATTGAGATTAAAACTTATTGAGCACAGGACACTCGAAGTCAATTTCCCAACTACTCTTGGTTGGCATTCAAAGTCAATTACCCTCCCACTCTTGGTGGGCATTCTAAGTCATTTCTCAACCACTCTTGGTCAGGATGAGATTTCTGCTAAAAATACCTTGCTCAGCATCTTACTGCTAATTGAAAGGACATAGCTATGCAAAAGTAGGCACGATTGGGTAATCACATTTTTGAAAAGATAATTGCAAAGTTCCCAATTTTGGTGCACACCCAATTAAAAAAAATCCAACTTCATATTACATAGTTAGAGGGAGCACAGGAAATCAACAGCCATGATATCAGCTACATCACACCTGCTAACAGCACAAATAGATGAATTTAATTGGTAAGTGTGTGTGATGCCACAATATAGAGATGGCTTCGTGGTCTTAAAGATCATTATATCTTGAAATATCCTAGAAGCCATCATAACTAAAATGTCATTCTACATTAGTTTACCAGGATGCTAGTCATATCTGCCCCAGTTTTAAAGTTGCCAGTTGAAGTGCTGGTAATGAACAGTGCTGGTGGTGAACAGTGCTAGTGGTGAACAGTGCTGGTGGTGAACAGTGCTAGTGGTGAACAGTGCTGGTTGTGAATAGTTGTGCGAGGTCTCATTAATACTCCCTCACAGCAACTTCTTCAGCGAAGAATCCTGCTGCTGTAGGTCACAATCATTAAATATACATATATACCACAGGGCTAGGACCGGGGAAGCAGCTATGGCCCGGGTTAGGGCTGGGAAGTAGGCCTGACCAATAATCTTTTCTTATATTCTCGTTTTTTTAACCTATTATTACTTTTTCACACTACCTATTATTCTTTTTCTTTCACCTATTATTCTTATTATGCTTGAAGAATATAAAACCGTTTCCAGTTTAACATGACAAAGTAAAGGTGTACAAAATATTAACTAATTATAATTGTTGTACTGTAACATCACAGATAATTGGATATATATAGAAGTCCTCTAGTAATGATTCTTGACATGTGTAAATGTGCTCGACAGAATGGAAAAAACCTGTTCTACTGCTGCAGAAGATGGCTGGACCAGCAATATGAGCCTGCAGGCTTCAGCCCAGTTATGAAGATCAACTTCATGTGCCTTCCACCATGCAATCGGGTCTGTGTGATGACTAAATGCATCTTCAGCAGCGGCCAAATACTTAGGTAGCTCTGACTTCAAACCATAAATAACTGGTGTCGAGTCCCGAGTCCAAGAAGGTAAACGCACGTAAGGAATCAATGTCTGCAGCTGTGGGCTTGAGGTCATTTAACTTAGATGGCAAGAAGTAACGAGCTGCTTTAACAGCAAGTAGAACAGGCTTGAGGTCATTTTCAAACTTTGTCTGAAAGTAACTAAAGGCGGGTTGGACACATGACTTAGCATATGCAACAAGTTGCTGCTCATGTACACCATTACCCCCAGCTAGTTGCTTTGAAACAGCTGTTACATTAGGATAGTGTTCTGTTGAGATAACTGAGAAGAGCATACTCAGATATTCATAAGCTACTAGAGCTACAGCAGCATCTCCTTCAAAAAGATAGGTGGCCTTAACAAAAAGCTCCATGGCATCAACAGTGATGGAAAACTCCATTTTTAACTTCCTGCACTTGGCTGTATCGTGGAGAATTGCAAGGAGTTTGTTAGAAGTGGCAGGTGACATGCCATCACTTTCCAAGAAAGCCTTGTATATCTCCAAAAGCATTGTGAAGTTGTTGAATCACTTCAAACCTGCCTGGTACTGAAAAAGGAGTAGGTAATCCTGTTAGAGTCCTCCAAATGAGGCGTGACTTAGGACTATAGGAAAATAATCCAATTCAACAATTGGAGAAATTGTCCCACACTGGCGTCTTCATGAGTTCCCCAACATGGTCAATTATATGGGAAAAACAACCAATGTCCATCATATGATTGTACATAACAGTCGCTGTCCTCATCGCTACTGAATTCATGGAAGCACGGTCACGCATTGCTGCAACAACCAAATGTGAAGAGATTCCCAAATCAGTTGATAAGGCCATAATGATTTGACGGGCAATTTCCTCCCCAGTCATGCTTTTTGCAAGTAGCATCAGCCTACAAAACACATTGATTGATAACCCAATCATTCGTGATGTAACATAATACAATGACCATAGCCTCTCAGTCAGTGATTTCTTTCTTTAGCCGGCAAATTTCTTCATCAAGGATAAATGGCAACAGTTGCCGCAGGTGAGTTGAACTGGTGAGAGCGAATCCATGCTCATCTAATAAATCTCGGAAGCTGTCAACCTTGTTGAGTCAAACCCCTGCTTTCAACATTGCAGTGACTATTTTAACCCTATACCCATGAGTTGAGTCAGGTAAAGTGTCACTAACAGGGTGGAATTTGCTGTCAACATTTGGAGAGCTTGAATAATATTACCTTCCCAATTCTGGGCTAGCCTCTTCTTTCCTCTTTCATGCTTTTGAGATTTCACATGGGACTCTAAAATACTTTTCTTGGTGGCAACTACCTCTCGGCAAGCAGAACAAAATAGCTTTTTGTTTCTTACAGAGAAATGTTCATCAGGATATGCCTTGATACAGTCAGCTGGCACAACATTGTTTGGATTCGCAACTACACATCCCTCACTTCGTTTTAGACAGATAGGAGGAGGGTTCTGGCTTATTTTTATTTTTCTAGCCAAGTCTGAAGAAGTTGGTGAGCGAAGTCTGCTTAGTAGAGACACAGCACTAATAGCAGAATCGGAGCTTGACTTAAGGGGGGAATAATGTCAAAATGCTAACTTTCACTTTTTTTAACAACTATTTTAAATGGTGTCTCTGCTCATATAGAAGTCATATTCCAAGTTTCAGAACATTTGAAGATTCTATGATGCAGTTACGACAGCTTTTGCACTCACTATTTTCATTAGAAACCCAGCTAGTGTGAAGAAGAATCGTGTCGCATTAGATTAGAAGAATTTCCACATATTTCTCCCTCATTTCTCAACCAAACTCCATAATTTATATATCACCAGAATGCTTATTGTGTGCTCTTTAACCTAAATTATTTTATTTTCACTGTTATGAGAATGTGTTGGGTATAGATCAGCATATCTGCATGTGGTTTGTATGGGATTTCCCCCCTCTCCTGTGGTGCATTATCATACTTATTCAAATAGTTTAGGTGAAACTACTACATGTACTCTTATCATACTTATTCAAATAGTTTAGGTGAAACTACTACATGTACTCTTACCAATAAACCACCTAGCAGCCACTTAGCATTATTAATGGATTTTTAATTTGTGGACTGGATTTCCTGGCTGACACTTTGGCATAAAAAATATATATGACAAAAGTTAAATACATCATTAAATGGCTTATCTTCTAAGCTACATTTTGGAATCAAAATTATGTTGATAGAGGGTAGTGGGTGGAAAATATGATTGGTATTGTCGAGGTGTATTTTTTTGACATTATTCCCCCCTTAACTGATTGCTGCTCTCAGTATTACTGCTCACAATACAGCTACAACTTTCTTCACTTTGCTCTAAGCTTAACTCAGGCTCTGATTCCCTTGAATATGTCATAGAAACTTCTGCTATATTGTTAGCACATGTACCTAGTTCACTCTAAATAATGCTGTCATTGAATTCGCCTGCCAGACCCTTTACCTAATCGCAATGCAGTGTGGAGCAAACTCAAGAAAACAAGAGGAAAAAACAAGAGGAACAGCCAAATATATATATAGGATAGGTAGCTACCTATTATTCTTTTTGGGGGTCTCGATGTTAACCTATTATTCTAGCATAATTCTCAGTTCTTTTGGCTACCTATTATTCTGAAAAAATTATGATAGCATAATTTGTCAAGGCCTACTGGGAAGTAGCCAGGGGTAGGGCTAGGTTAGGACTGAGGGTTGTACCTAGAGCCAGGGTTAGCGCCAGAGCGGGAAGCAGCCAGGGCTAGATAGGACTGGGGGTAGTAGCTAGTGCTAGGTTAGGACTAAGGGTAGTTGCTTGGACCCATGCCACACATCATGTAAATGTGAGGGGCAACTCACACACACCACACATGCAGATGTGAGGGACACGTCACACATGCCACATCCCTACAGATATGAGGGGAACATCACACATGCCACACACCTTCATGTGCGGTCAGGATGTTGGAAGCACTGGTGAAGTGAAACTTATACTGTAAAATCTTCGGAGCTGAAAAAAAATCTGTTGTGAAAAAATTCAATGATGAAATACTCTTTAAATTTCATATACTTAGGAATAAATGGAATTTGTACAACTTTTAAGAATTATGGTATATCACAAGAACAAGAATTCTGTGACACAACAATAATTATATATTGAATTGACTTAATTAACAAATTAAAAAGAAAAGAAACAAACTCTTCCAGTCCACATCGATACTTCTGATCTTTTCCAGGTCCACGTCCATACTTTTTCTCTCTTCCTTTTCACGTCCTTACTTCTGCTCTCTTCCAGGTCCACATTCATACTTCTGATCTCTTCCATGTCCACATCCATAATTCTGCTCTCTTCCAGGTCCACCTCCACTTCTGCTCTCTTCCTTTCCACATCCTTACTTCTGCTCTCTTCCAGGTCCACATTCATACTTCTGCTCTCTTCCAGGTCCACCTCCACTTCTGCTCTCTTCCTTTCCACGTCCTTACTTCTGCTCTCTTTCAGGTCCACATTCATACTTCTGATCTCTTCCATGTTCACTTCCATAATTCTGCTCTCTTCCAGGTCCACCTCCACTTCTGCTCTCTTCCTTTCCACGTCCTTACTTCTGCTCTCTTCCAGGTCCACATTCATACTTCTGCTCTCTTCCAGGTCCACATCCATAATTCTGCTCCCTTCGAGATCCACATCCATACTTCTGCTCTCTTCCTTGTCCTCGTCCATACTTCTGCTCTCTTCCTTGACCACATCCATACACTCACCACTAACAGATTAGTGTTATTCATAAATAGTTACCTCCATCATCACCATCGCCACTTCTCAACTTGAGCCATCTGCAGGGAGTCATGTCAGGCCCCCCAAAATGGTCTGTTGACATAAGTGGTCAGTCCAGATCTTCATGTCCTAAATCTAGCCCTGGCACTAGCACAAGCTCTGGTTGTAGCACACTTACTACTAGAACTGCCTCAGCCCTGCCCTAGCTATTGTGTGACAGCTACCCATGTTTTATCTTTAATTAAGGGCAGGGGGGTTTAATTGATGAATTTCTGCACATCTGCTACCCCCTACAATTGCATGATTTACCCTCCCCCCTTCAACGCATACATGCATTTCTGTGGCTGCTGGTATGTGCTTAACTAGGACCCACTTCATGCTGAGCCAAGCTGCTAAGTACCTACATAAGATTCAGAGCTATGCTGGTGCACTAGGAATACCTATGAGTGTCTAGGTCCTGATTGGATGGGAATCCATGCATCTAACGACCTAACTTCTTAAAATTAATATAGATTATGCAACTATCAATTGTTCCTCCCCCCCCCCCCCTCCCCAAACCAGGATGCAGATTAAATCAAATCAAACTCTCCCCCTACCAGGCTGTACGTAAGTTTCTAGGGTAAAGTACATGGAAGATTAGAGCATCTAGCAGAAATATAGAGTGAGTAAATTAAAGTTGATTATCGAGAAAAGCATTGCTGTACAATGTATTATGGCAACCAGAATGACACTTTTAAATATTTCAGCACTTTTTAATATTTCAGTTGAAACTTTGGCTTCATAAAAAAGTGAGAAACCTAAATTAAAGTAAGCTGAAAGTAATCGATAGTTTCACTTAGAACAGTTTGGACAAAGGTACAGCCCAGTTGAATTGGAGCCAGATCTCATTTCATGCACCTTATCAGATGTCCCAAAATGACATAGTCATGAACAGTTTAGACAAAGACGAGCATCTGGTTTGACAAATCCAGCACAGTGGAAGTGGAGCCTGATCACATTTTAGACAACTTATCAGATGTATCAAAATGACATCGTTTTTAATTTAAAAAAAAGGTTATACATGAACCGTAGAAACAAAGGTAAGCATCTAGTGTTTGACAATGCCAGCATGGTTGAAGTGGAGCCAGATAACATTTCATACACCTCGTCAATTGCCAACCCTTCAGCACAAAGCGGTAGAATCACCCAAACCCTGTGGCTAATTGATTACATAAACACTCCCAATCAATCCCTGAACCACTTTTAGACGACCAACAAGAGTTAATTTTGTCATAATGGTTCCCTCAATAAGAACCCACATTCCTGCTTAAAATTCTGGAATGTCATCGCATAGAGCAGCTTTGACTTTTAGAGCCCATAGCATGTAAACATTGAGCAGCAAAGGCAATATGCAGTGATGCACAAGCCTGGTGTTTTAGACTTTGTATTACACCTGACAACCACGATCTCGCCTAAAACTCACTTTAATTAATAGCTTATTTACAGTCTTGTATGCCTTCTACTGTTTTGGCTACCAGTGTGCCTTGAATCCTTTGCTGAGGTAGTAAACCCATAGTCAATGTTTGCTACCCATGACTAGCACTGTCACATGTTCAGCAGAGGATAACTAGCTTCTGCATATCCAGCTACAGGAGCTTCTCTGCTATGGTCATCTAGGTGAACACACTGCCACCTTATCATAAGGGCTCAACTGCTAGTCATTCCAACTGGGGTGCTAGATAGATACGGTCACATGTAAAAAGCTGGTCATGTTTGAAACTGCTGAAACACAACTGAGATTGGATTGTTAATACCGTATATCCTCAAAGAATATTCACCCTCCAAAAGTCTCACTCTCAAATAGTATTTGCTCCTTTGTAAGTTCTGAACAAAATAATGTTTGCACTCAAATTTATTCATAAGCTGCGCTTGTCTTGTGCATGAGCAGATTTTTTCCCTTTCCAAGCTGAAAGTCATGAATGTCAGGAGGTTGGCAGTAAAGATAACAACATTCACTGCCTAATGAGGTAGCAACTGAAGATGCTCCACAATTTTCTAAGGTGGGAGTAAAGTGTCAGGATTTTGTGACTCTATGGTGATGACGGTAACAACTGGAAACTAACAAAATACTAGTTGTTGACTGAGGACTAGAGAAACTAGGTTCCAATTTTGTTCAGACACTAACCACTATTTTCTCTCACTATATTCAACTTCTTTATGCTAGGGTTTGTTAGTTCAAGTTCAGCATGACTGGGATGAGCTGCGTAAATGAGCTTATGCAAAGCTAGCATAGGTTTGGGATTAATTGTGTATGACCTCGAATTCTATTCACCATCGTACAGTATTCTCTTTGTTAGGATGCCTAAAATTAATTCAACCCACGGTAACCATTCACGGAAACATGGTATGTTACTTAGTTCATGGTGTTCTCCTTCATCTGAGATAACCAAACAATGCTGCACACACTTAAAGAAGCATGCAAGTTCAATTCACTTTCCACAAGATGAGCAAACAAATAGTGCATGTGACCTTGTCTAGCATTTGACCAGAGCTTACCTGATAGAGACTTCAAGCAAATAAGTCACATGACTTAAATAATTCAATTATTTTAATCTTCAGCCCTAAAGAGTTAAGGGATGACTAATTCAGCAATAATGGAGGCGACTACTTAATTTTTTGGTTATGTACAAAATAATTTGATCATATGTGGACCAAACGTAGTGGTTAGCCATTAGCCATTTTTCAAAAGTCATATTCTTGAGGTCCTTCCAAATTAATCTTTTCCTCGACCCATCCATTCCATCCTGGCTATATTTCCAAGTGGATAAAGAAATTTGCATAAGATATATCAAAAGGCCAAAGTTCCCCTACATATAGCACTGTTAATGCTGGCAATTCAAATATTCAAAATATATATTTTTTATCATGTGATGCAGAAACATCAAAATCATGGGCACTTACTCCATTACCTGAGGCTCTTGCGGGTAATTGGTGCTGAAATACTAACTTACATAGCAAGAGTATAAGTAAACAAAGCACTTGAAATACTCTCTAGCATGGTAGCTTTTAGGCCAAAGACTGTACAAGTCATTTTGCTTTCAGCTACATTATCTTAGACCTCAGTTAACTAAACTCGAGTATTGCGAGCAATGATATGGTTGTTTCAGAACTTTTCCATATTGTATTCTAAATCATCATGTGCTTTCAGCTGTAGGTACCTTCATGTCTGCTCACTTTATTTGTCAAAGCTATTGACAACAGCGCTTCCAAAGGTGAGCCTTGCTATTTCAGAAACTAGTGCTTTCTACTTGGGTTTTCACTGTGTGAACTTTGTTAGTTGCATTCTTGTGTGAGTGATATATATGCTATTGTCAGGAAGGTTAACATGGCCTGTATTGATATATCTGCTATTATCAGGAACATTAATTAGCCTGCATTGAGATAGCTGCTATTGTCAGGAAGGTTAATATAGCCTGGATATATTTTATATTGTCAAGACCGTTAGCATAACCTGCATTGGTATATCTGCTACGAGCCCCAACAAGTAATGGAGAACTGGTTTTGTACAGCTTACATGTGTACAAAATCAGATTGCACCAAATACAATTTAATTGCTGTTGGGCTCACTGGTTGGCAGTACTTCTCGGTACTGTCAAGCGGACTTGCTATGGAATTGTAAGGGGTACCAAGGGAACTTCATAAGGATTGCTGTGGTCCACTTGCATAAACACATCAAACAACTCAGCCTAAGGAAGGAGAACATAATAATTATTGTCAGAATCATAATAATTACTGTATAATACGTACTCAGCGCATGGGCACCCAACCACTCGTCTCTAAAATCAGGGGGGAGGGCGCTAGTTCCAGCATATGGGAGGTTACTACAGCAACTCAGTTTGCATCATTACGCCAACCGATTTACACACGGAACCAATAATTTGCGGTTTGGGGACCATGGGGAGTACACCATCCTCAGTTGCTGTCGAGTCCAACAGGGGGATCCCCTTGGCCCTATTTGCTTTAGCTCTTCAGCCCATCCTTGAGAAGGTCCATGCTCAGGTTCCACACCTCCATGCTAATGCATGGTATCTGAATGATGGTACACTCTGTGGCTCTGCTGATGATTTGTGCACTACTCTTGCAATTATTGAGAGCGAGGCCCCTGTGTATGGCCTCCAATTGAACCGTTCTAAATGTTTGTTATGCATTCCCAGCCTATCCTCTGTGCCCACTGCCTGGATATATCCCCACCACCAGTGTAAGCTTTGTTCTCCTTGGCTCACCTATTGGCCCCGCCTCTTTCTGTGAAACCTTCTTCCTTGAGCGGGTCAAAAAGGTAAAGGGAGTGCGCTTGACAAGCTTACAGACATGCAGGACTCCCAGATGGCTACTTCTCTCCTCCTTACAGAGGCCACTGGAGCTTTTGACCTTATTATGATAGGAACTCTTTCTGATATTGTCGGTAGTCCTTTATCCGACTGGGCCTGGTTGAAAGCTTCTCTCCCCAGCTCCCTAGGTGGTCTCTCAATCCGGAGTGCTTCCCTTCATGCCCATGCGGGTTCCCTGGGCCTCACTAAAAGCCTGATTGCCAACATACTTCGACGAGTCCCAGATTCTTCAAAACATCTTTCTCAGTCCTTCAATGCTCTTGCCCTTGCTGTCGACAATCCTGAGTGGTGCACCAATGAAGGAGTAGAAGTTTCCCTACGTCAGCATGCCCTCTCTTTCTCTATCGATAAGGCCTCATTTGGAAAATTTCTGGCTCCTGCATGTGATTCCCGGGCCCTAGCTATGTCTTCATCTATTGACCATGCTGGCAACTGGCTCAATGTTATTCCCCCTGTCTCTCTTGATCTCCACTTTCAGGATAGGGACTTCCAACATTGCCTACAGTATTGGCTTGGTCTCAGGATGGTGGAGGATGGTTCTCGTTACCCTGTTTGCAATGTGGTGATGGACTGCTTTGGTGACCACCAGGAGGGTAACTGGGATCGAATTCACCACCATGATGCCATCAGAGATGTCATCTTCTCCGCTACTCAGTCGTCTACCCTTGCCCCCAGGAAGGAAATACCTGCCCTAATTCCTGGATCGCATAGTCGCCCTGCAGATATTTTCCTTCCAAACTGGAAGAGAGGTCGTGCTGCTGCCCTGGATGAAACGGTAATTTCCACACTCCAACACCGGACTGTCGATGGGGCTGCCTCCTGTCAGGGCCATGCTCTGATAGTAGGGGCCAATCGCAAGCGAGCTGCTCACTCTGCTGATTGCAAGGCTGTTGGAGTCGACTTCGTCCCCCTTGTAGTCGAATCTCTTGGTGGCTGGAGTGAAGATGCGTGCCACACTATATATGAGATTAGCCGCCACCAGGCTCAGAGATTCGGCAACTCTCCCGTGGATTCTGTTTGCCACCTGTTCCAAAGGCTGGCTGTCTGCCTCTGGAGAGGCAATGCTACTAGACCGCCTCCCCCAGCTACTGCAGAGTGGTTGGATTCATTAAGACTTTTTAGTGTCTGCTTTGTTTTAGGTATGCATAATATAGGTGTATTTATTATTTTAAAAAATTAATAATTTGTACACGGTCTTGGGATGCGGCGCGCTCACGTAATAACACTGAAGTGCAGTACAATACAGTGTATTATAACAAAGATAAAAAATGTGCTATATCATAGCTAGTGTTGATTTTGTTCGTCCTCTTCTCCAGGTTCTTCTAGCCCTTCCAACTCATCAGCTTCACCATTACTCATCCCAGCAAAAGGATCTTCGTCGTCGTCGTCACTCTCCTCATCAACTTTCTACGGAACGCATTCCCTGATGAAGTCGTCCTCTGAACCATCAATACTGTTAGAAATCCCACAGTAAAGTAAGGAGTGAGCTATTAATTATTCTGGAATGGTACCTCATGCAGCAGAGACCCAATCAATGGTATCCTGTCTTGAGGGGGACTTCAAGTTGCCTTTCTTTGTCCTGCAGGTGTTGGCACTTCTCCTCCATTCCATCCACAGTTCCCTCATTTTATCCTTGAATGGCTTGTTCATGGAAACATCCATTGGCTGTGCCAGCCACCTAACAAAATGTAAGCATTTGCAGGCCATCATTTGCAAGACTATTGAAATTGGTTCACTGCATTACCTGGGATGAATATACCAGGTCTGTTTCCAACTCCTCATCTACATCCTTGGTGTCAGCAGACTTGTGTGGACGATAGGCATCCAGGACAAGGAGTCGTCGTCTACCGTACAAATACTTTCCCCATATCCTGCGTAGCCAGCTGTGCAGTTTTGTGTGTGTCATCCATTCATTTTCTCTGGCAGTGACCTCAACATTGTCAGGAACTGTAAGTCCTGTTGCAATGCGTGGGCCAAATTTTCCATTTCTCTCTTTGAAAACGATGACAACAGTGAGTTTTGTTCCATCTCCTGTGGCACACAAAGCTACTGTGAAACCCTTCTTTTGGGCACCAGTGGTAGCAATGTGAATGCTTCTCTCTCCTGAATCAAACCTAGTGATGAACAAGGTAAAATGACAAGCTATCAGTGCATACAATGTTTACCTGCACTTGATCCATGTTGCCAATATCTGATTTTCTGTACCCGTGTAGCTCTCGGAATCTGACAATGGTCCTCCGAAAGTGGGTGAGCTGCACCTTAAAGTCCTGAGGCACCTTTTGAAACTGAGAGGTGTTTGTGCACCACCTGTAGCCTACATTCCATCGCTTCTTCCAGCCACGTAGCCACATGGGTGATGCAAGAAAGCCATGGATGCCTATTCTCATAGCGATTTGCAAGGCTCTCTCCATGAGGTCTTTGTTAAGAACAGCCCTGCCTTCAGAGCGCACTAGCTCTAGGTAGTCTGTATCTACTTGTTGGCTGAAGACTGGTGCACCAGCATGAAGTTTCCTTTTCTTCTTCCTACCACCAATGTTGGCATCAACCAGTGTATCGTACTTTTCATCCCACTCATGCACTCTCTTTCTATCAACTCCCCCAAAAATTGCTGTCTGCGATACATTTTGATCCCTTGTCCTCTGTACCATTCTACAATCTCTACTTTATAAGCCACTGTGTAACTTTTCAGTTTTTTACCTGAATGACTCTGTGTTGAAAAACAACACGCTAGCAAGCTAGCTAGCTCAAGGTAGCATGGACACTGAAATGGGAGTGGTCTGGGGGGAGGGCGCATACGCCCTAGCGTGTGTCGTAGCTGGTGGGGGGCGCTAGATCTGAGGTACGGAGGTGTGGTTTACACGAAAAGGTGTGACTTCAGTCATGTGATATTTACGCCATCAGGGGTGTGGTTTTCACGGGGGTTGGAGGGGGAACTAAGTCAGGCGTAGGGTTGTTATCGGTGGTTAGAAACTGCTGCTTGGAATGGATACTGCTTGCTAAACAGCTGTGATGGACTTAGCTAGGCTGCTCTACCGTGTGCAGTGATAGTATAAACATTGCTGCTTGGACACAATAGCTTGCTAATGCTGTATCACCTCCAAAAGCCCTTGAAAGTTTTGTTCCCACCCTAGCCCCAGCCCTAGCCCCAGCCCTAGCCCTAGCCCCAGCCCTAGCATCCTTAGCCCTAGCCCCAGCCCTAGCCCTAGCCCTATATTCAAGTGCCAGTCCCATGAGATTCATAAAAACCCTCTGCCAGCTATTGTGTCAAAGCAGCAATGTTTATACTATCACTGACACGGTAGAGCAGCATAGCTACAGTCCATCACAGCTTTTTAGGAAGCAGTATCCAGCAGTTTCTAGCACCACCGACCACGCCAGAACTTTTCCCCGCCGGAAATTTATCACATGACTGGAACCACACCTTTTCGTGTAAACCACACACCCGTACCTCAGATCCAGTGAATTTAGTGAATCCCATCATCCTAAACATGTGTGGTGGGCGGTTAGTACATCAAGCGCTTAGTCTAGAACGTCCTAATCCAGGGGGTGGGCGCTTACTACAGCGTGGGCGCCTTACGCACAATTTAAAACAAGATATTCAACATTCAATGTATGAGTGCACATTATGATGTCTTATGGAACTCTCGGCCTTTCATGTAGAGTTTTAATTAAAAATGAATTATGTATTGGATTGTGTGGTCAAAAAGAGAAACAAGTATTTACCCATAAATGTTTTGATGACCCTTTACCATTTTCAACTGGCGAAAGCACAATGGTCCTCAACATAATTACTCATAACAAGTGGGCCAAACAGCCTGATTTCATTTTACATGTAAGGATGGCACAATATCACACCCAATAAAGTCACGGAGAAAGAGAATCCATTTGGTCTTTTCTGGTTCAACAGAGGGTGTAAAGGAATCCACCTCAGGTTAACATTTGACCAAAGGCAATCCACAATCTAAACTTCTGGACATCGGTGTCACTGGCTTCTTCAGTAGAACATTGTTAGCCATCACTACTGCATGTACGTATGCCTGAAGATTCATATATCTACTACTTCATCAAGGTTATAGTGAGTCAATCTCTTCAGCTAGACAATTTAGTTTAGCCAATGGCATCTCATTTGATTTGCTTCATCTCTGGAATCTTGTGAGCCAGAAAGATGAAGAGCTCAGTCTTGTAGTTTTTCAAGAAGCTCTGCCAGTTTGGAAGATTTTTTTCTCTGCCTATCACTCTGTACCTGGCTCCCCATCCTCGCTTAGACCTGGTTTCATCCTTCATACTCAACAGTTGGTGGTTATCCATCAAAATGAGTACTCTTGTACTTGGAAGGGTATGTTGTATCGTGGATGATGCATCCAGTGTTACATAGCTAATCGTAAAAATGGCTTTGAAGTTTTCTGGTGCCTAAGTGCTCACCAAACCAGAACTATCAACAATGCTGACAATAGTGTTTGGCTAGATCTCAGGCTTTGTAGCATGAGCCTCAAGAAAATAGTCACACTGGTTTAAAATTATATACAACCAAAATGGTTTTAGATTTTAAAACATAAAGTGTCTTACAAATCTTTGTAGACTACATTGGTAAATTCTTAGTTCCTTTCTTTATTGTAAGTTGGCCATTGACGTTTCTTCCACAGAAATATTGCTGAGTATTCTCCTTCAAAAAGTTGCTCAGAAAAATGATATAACTATTACTCTTTTACCATGTTTATTACAAAAGTGAATGTAAATAATATAAACTCTTCATCATCTCCCAATGAAATCTCAGTTGACATAATAACATTTATTACAGAGTTGCCAACCGTCCCGGAATGGCCGGGACAGTCCCGGAATTTTGTTGTCCCGGAAATGTCCCGCAATTTACAGCTACGCGCACCTTGCGCTTCCACTCACCACTGCAGTCTCAAGCTTGTTTAGTTTAGTCCTTCAACACTCGTAAAGCAACAAAAACAGGACACTTTTTAGCCAATTACGGCTCCAGCGGGTGTGCGAAACAACCTTTGACCTTGTTTCTATTTTTTTCTTTTCCTTCAAATTCAACAAGTACAACAACAATACAGACACTAACTACAGACAATAACAAAGGTATAACACAGCAGAAAATGTATTTATGGCGGTACCAGGCCGTCAGGTTAACAGTTCTCAAGTGGTACCTGGCCTTCATCAGATGCCAAGGACAAGATTTCCTCGTTGACTGGTTGCCTAAAAGAAGAACGTGTGCCTCGTATGCACATGATGGCAGAACGAAGGATTGCGAAGCTCAATCGGCATCTTAGCCATCCCATAACCACGGAATATGGCATTTCTCGCTTATGTGAGATCATGTCTGCCAGGCGTTTATAGAAAATAGTTCCTTCTCGTCCCATACTGCCAGTTGTTGCGAATACCAATGGGGTGAACACATCTTGCTCCACATTCTGAACTCGCTGGTTGTATTCCCTTTTCGCGGCTTCATGTTGCTTGTAGACAGCAGCTACGTCTCTGGAGCGATAACAAGGAGCATTAGGGTGAAAAACCCTCACATCAAAATAGGCATCCTGTGATAAATTCCAAAAACCACGAGCTTTTACGTCTAAACGTGCCTCCGGACTGACAATGGCAGATCTGTGGGAAAATGTTTCACCACTCAGAGGTTGTAAGGGAGGCTCTGTTGCTACGTTGTGGCACACCACCGTTAGTAATTTGGCAGTTATGTCTCTTATTTCATTGTGCCTCAAAATTGGAAAACCACCCCTCTTGCAGGTCATGGCATGATTGACTGAGAATGATGATCCACAGATGCACGATTTTGGAGTGTTCCTTATTTCCCAGCCATAGCGAAGATGTAGTGCATCTCTAAATTCTCCTTTGTTTAGGAAGAAGCCGTGCTCTTCAATTGGCAGAACAGTCAGCCAGGAGGAGGAACCCTTTTCTTTGGCGAGTGCAATTTGTCTTTTTTGGTCAATTGAGAGGGTACTGTCAAGGGCACTTGCAAGACGAATGTCTCTCAGGCGATTGGAATTTCTGATATTCTTCCTTGCTATGAGTCCTTCATCAGGGTTCACGTTACCATCCAGGTCTTGGGTAGTAATTAGATTCACAAGAGGTGTTGTCAGAGTAACAGAAGCCTGAAAGGATGACTGAGAGCTAGTAGATGGGTTCAAAATACCCAGACCACCGAGTCTTGATGGTACAGCGAAGATCTCTCTTTCAGTATTAGAGCAAGGAGGACGTCCTGTGAGTGCAGGTATAAGTAGTTGGTGGATTGCTTCCTCCAGTGGTTCTAGAAGGTTCTGAATATCAGGTATTGTCCTTGTGATAAACGACCAGTGGCTCATTTCACCATGAACAAGTGCTGAGTAAACTGCATGAGGCTGGGTTGATGCAAAGCTAATACTCGAACCTCTTCGGACCAAGTCTTCACTTTGTCGGCGACATATTCTTCTCTGAATTCTTTAGAGCCAATTACTGCTCCTAGATGACGAGTCCCACCAGTAGTAATGTGTATGTTCGTGCCCTCGAAGATGGATTTTGCACGCTCCACGCTTGACCTTGTTTCGATTGGAGGTGCGGCAGTGAAACTTCTCAGCACGTTGCAATCTCAGCAAAATGGCAGTGTAGCAAAGAAGCAGAGGAGAGAATGCCATTTTGACAATAAATGGATCAAAGAATTTCAGGGGATAGGGACAGGCAAGAGTTTCAAAGGTATAAATAAAAAATATATAATGAAATTGATTGACAAAGTAAGTAAGCATGGAATACAGCAAATACAGGGTAAATAATAGCATCATGGGTACAGTGTGATGCTTGTGTTCAATGCAATAGTAATGAGGTAGTCTTGCCTTCATTTTAGGTCACTTGTATGCCCGATGTACTCTGTGTGCAATCGACTTTGGTGTTACCCATGGTGGCCGTAATGATGTCACATCTCACCTCAAGAGCAAGAAACATAAGGATATGTCAAAGGCTGTGCTATCAACTATTCCAATCACCTCTCTCTTCCAACATCAGAGAAGTGATCAAGTAATCGAAGCAGAGGTCAGGTGGGCTACATTTGTTGCTAAGCACAACATATCCTTTCTGTCTAGTGACCATGCAACCAAGCTTTTCAGCAAGATGTTCCCCGACTCTGAAATTGCATAGAAATTATCCTGTTCCCACACCAAAACCGTGAAGTTACTTCATACAGAGAGTTATGGAGTCAATGTCAAGTGGTCCATTCTCTTTGATGATTGATGAATCCCATGACAAGAGGGATAAGCCTTGCATAATTCTTTTGAGGCTTCTTGATCCACAGGTAGGTGAAGTACGGACGAGATTCTTGGATATGCCTGTTGTGAACATTGATATAGCTACCAACTTGTTTCAAGCCTTGAAGGAGCCACTGACTAAGAATGGGCTCAGCTTTGACAATGCAGTGTCTTTCATGTCTGATACCACCAATGTTATGAAAGGAGTGAGGTCAGGTGTACAGAAGCTGATTAAGGATGAGATCCCAACTTTGTATGATGTTGGTTGCATCTGCCATTTGGCTGATTTAACAGTCAAAGCTGGTTTGAAGGTATTCCCAGTGAACATTGACCAGCTCTTCATCGACATATTCTACTACCCCCATAGCAGCAAGAGAGCAGCAATTTGTCATCCTATGGTGTTCACTTTTCACCACTGAGCCAGGGGTGATTTTGAAGCATTGCCACACACGATGGCTCAGCTTGCTGAAGTGTGTGAATCGTTACCTCAGGCAATATGATGGTTTGAAGTCATTCTTCTTGTCTTGTGAGGAAGCTAAGGTCTGTAGCATTCTTTCAAGGCTTGAGAATCTTCTGACGAAACCTCTGTTGTTCTTTTATCTTGCCCTCAATGGATCAATTCAACCGCCTCTTCCAGAAATCTACAGAGAATACTACCTCACAGCTGTATGATGAGATGAACTGGTTAGTTAGGTCGAAAAATCGCGTATAAAATTAATGGCGGAAAGGCGCACGCTAATTAGAGGGTGTGGTCCAAATATCGCGCCGTATATAAAATTAATGTCCAGGAATTAACTTATGGAAAGTTGGCAAGTACAGTATGAGTCATTATAATCACCTTCTCAATTCAAATTGTATGTTTGGACAGGGATGCCCAGAGACTCACGTGCTATTCACTACGTGTACCGGTGTCGTGCCATATTAGTCCCGCTGCCATATTTGTCCCTTTTGCTACACCGCGCAAGCGCAGCCGCGCAAAATTAATAAACCACGCATCAATAAAGTCAGCTGCCAAATTTGTCCCTCGTGTGGAGCTGAATTGTGATGGTGAGGACAGAGAAGGACCCTGCAGTATATCTGCGGAAGATCGAATATTTCCTTAAGAATGGAAAATACAGTTGTGACACGAGTGCGAAGGAGCAGAGTGGAATAAGAAAAAGAATTGACAGATTTGACATCATTGGTAGGTGAAAACCACCTCTTGGTATGTCCAAATCATTGGCATTCAGATAACATAAGTATTGCCAACATTCTGTACAAATACCAACATTCTATGCTGTGTGCACTTTAAGACGTGACAACAAAGAGGTTCTGTAAATCACATCGACTTCAATTTATAGCTCACCAATTAGCAAGTTCCTCTGCCCAATAGTTCATTGCGATAATAATTATGGCACTTGTTTGTTATTCACCTGTGACTAAATTACAAATCAATGTCAATTACAAATCAATGTCTAGTTCATGATCGGAAAATTTGATAGAGTAGTAAGCTCCCGCGACCAGCAATAAATAAATAGGATAATCTTTCTGCTTTCTGTAAGTCAGCTTGAATTTCTCAAGCCACATGCCTACTCACAACCCCTTCTCCTCTCGACAGCCTCAACGGTGACACCTCCATCTGTCTCCCTTGTCACGAAGTTCCAAAGTCATTGCGTGGTTGTTGCTGCAATAACGGGTTTTTTGGAGTCCCCCCTGCTCACATCGACTTCAATTTATAGCTCACCAATTAGCAAGTTCCTCTGCCCAATAGTTCATTGCGATAATAATTATGGCACTTGTTTGTTATTCACCTGTGACTAAATTACAAATCAATGTCAATTACAAATCAATGTCTAGTTCATGATCGGAAAATTTGATAGTAGTAAGCTCCCGCGACCAGCAATAAATAAATAGGATAATCTTTCTGCTTTCTGTAAGTCAGCTTGAATTTCTCAAGCCACATGCCTACTCACAACCCCTTCTCCTCTCGACAACCTCAACGGTGACACCTCCATCTGTCTCCCTTGTCACGAAGTTCCAAAGTCATTGCATGGTTGTTGCTGCAATAACGGGTTTTTTGAGTCCCCCCTGCTATTGAAGGAAATTGACGCTAGCAGCCTTATCTGGGATAAGGTTTGACAAGTTCAGAAAATTCATTTTCGATCTGGACATTCAAAACACAAACCATTGGGGGAGGGAGAATAAGAGTAACATTCGATTCATTCAAAACATTGGTGGCGGGGGAATAACAAACGAGTGCCATAATTATTTATACAATGTCTTGATAATTATACACCCTATCATGACCATCGCCACCACCACCAGAGTGAGGAGAGAAAAAAATTCTCTCAAAATCAACTTTCAATGAGTTTTCTCGACCTCCCAGACATTTGCATTAATAAAGATTTTTTCAGTAGTAGTTGTAGTAGAGTAGTAGTAGTAGTAGTAGTAACAATCCGATCCGGCTGAAATTCAGTCCTAACCTTTATTTTGTACCTCTGACCCTCTGACCACAGTGTCATTGGGACACTGATATCTACCTGGCAGAGGTTTTATGGCAAGATGTATTTATTCTGTATTTAAATATTTAAAAACTTCATTTGTAAAAATATTAATATAATATTGTAGGTGAAAGAATGTATTACACCCAACCCACAATGAACCATCCAAATGAGACAGTTAAGCGGCTGGTCCTTTTCTCTAGTGATGAACATCAGATGGTACTACATGAGGCCCATGACGTCAATGGTGCTCAAAAGCGTACCTTAGCACGACTGACAGGATTATTACTGGACTACTATGGCCAAAGATGTTGTTAGTTGGGTAAGAATAGTTTAGTGCACAGCATCTATAATTAAAATGTCAACAAGTGATGATGAGGCTTTAAATAGGCTTTAGATAAACATCAATCTCATTGGTTGTAAGAAATAAGAAAAATAACGGGAAAAAATGTACTCATACCATATTATGAGCAGTGAGCAATTATGAGCAGTGAGCATTATATTTTGTTCGCAACTTTAAAGCTTAATTAAGAAACTCGTAAATCGTGTAACAAAATTAACAATACTGTATTGATTCTACTTATTTGTTAATTGAAGTTGAAATTTATTATATCACATTGACACTGAATAGTGCTGTAACCATATAGCTAATAATATGTTACTTTTTATACCTTTAGCTAAGCACTTGTCACAAGTGCCAGAAGATGCAGATGATCAAGACGATTGCACCCGAGTTACATCCCATTAAAGTTTTTACCAGGTAACTAAGTTACTGTGACCAAGTGTACTGAGCAATGATGTGCAAATGATAGAAAAGATGCCCATTGGAAATACGTTAGGCCCAACTGGGGAAATATATGATAGTCATAGCAATATATATATAATTATTGTAATACGTAACAAAACTTAAAATGACAGGTAGACTTGGCTTTGATATTGTGCTGTCATAACAATCACTCCATTACTGCCTCCACACAACCACAAGTGACCTCACAAATAATTATAAACTTCAGCAATAATAATATATTCTTGGATAACGATCCCTATATTACTGCCTCCACAACCACAAGGGACGTCACAAATAATGATAAAATCCAGATTACTCTAACATAAGGTATGAAGCTTAGTTTTGCAAGAAAATGTGCTGCTATATATACCCTCTAGCATCAGTTATTTATCTCAATTTTGCTGTCCGTTCTCTGGAGGCAGTAATGTAGGGATTGTTATCCAAGAATATATTATTGCTGAAGTTTATGAGGTCCCTTATGGTTGTGTGGAGGCAGTAATGGAGTGATTGTTATGACAGCACAATATCAAAGCCAACCCTACATGTCCATTTATTTAGTAACACCCGGCACTGTAACACTCATGGAGGTGGTCACCATTCCAATCATGTACACACTCGGATTGTCGAACACTCTGAGTATAGCACTGTGAAACCAGTCCCACATGTGGCATGTCTCTGGCATGGCTGGGCTTCCACCTGTTGCTATTCTCAGACTGTGCTTGGTGTGATCCATAGTTAAAGTTTATTTACGTATTACTTGTTCCCACTATTTTTTAAAGCTTTCGTGAATTGGAATACTGTTTTGATGCTATATATGCCTGCAATGCCCACACGAAGAGGAGTGTCCTGGTCAGACCTAGCCCAGGTTACTCCCAAGGCAAGTTGGTATGCATGCATGACAAGTTTGGGACAGATTGGTCCAGTGGTTTGGAATGCCATAAGGAACAATCCTAAAATGCTTCCCCCATCTGTAACTACATTCAGCAATCTTTCTTTGATTCTTCACTACAAAAGCCATACCCTCAATCCAACGTGTCTAACACAGCGATTTGGTAAAGATCGAGCAATTTGGGTTGCGCACGCCGTTCAAAGATGGCATCTTAGACAAACTATATATGCAAAAATCAACTGGAAGTCGCCTTTTTTTTAGTAGCTCTCTAAAGTGATACCAAAAGGCACCTTCCCAGATAGCGCTCTACAAAATGGCATAAAATAAATGAAATCTATGCAGCCAATAAGATGATGATGATGCTGATGACGTCATTTTTCCGACCTTTTTTTTTTTAGTTTGGAGAACTGCGCTTCTGTGTGCTATATTGTTGGAAGGATTTCTGCGACATACTTTTTTAGGGTCTGTATAGGGATAGAATCGAGCATATGGCGAGTTTTAGTTTGTATTGCTGAATGACCTGTCACCTCTGACCTGCCAACCCTACATGAGAGTGCTAACGCATTTTAAAATGTAGGCAAGAGAAGCCTAAACTTTTAGGCTGCATGAATAGGTCTGATATTGGACAAGTTAGTATATAGGGAGATATAAAAATAAGAGATGCTACATATACAGATTAATTAAACACAGATTAAATAGAATTTTTTGTTTTGTTAATTTTTATATTTTTATATATCTAGTCAATTATGATCAAACAAGTTAGATGATCCTTTACCAATCCAAATCTTATGCACTATATAATAATTAAACTGCATAAAATCAGGTAATTACAGGCACATCTGATTTGCTTAAAATCATGTTGCAACTTACAGATGGGAGATTTTTGGTATAGACCTCATTGGCCCATTTGCGGCCACAGACGAAGGCCATAGATATGTCTGCACTGTCACAGATCTCTTTACAAGTGGGTATTTGCTCGGCCAATCAAGTCCAAGTCAGCTGGTGATGTCGCAAGAATTCTACTCGAGCTCATCTACAGTTATGGTCCTCCCCAAAAAATGATAATGGATCAGGGGCGTGAATTTATAAACCAGGTAACTAACTTAATAAAACTGTTGCCATCTGTGTTCATGACATGACATGTATGTGGTCTGAGAAGTGAAAATTAATCAAGGAAAATGTGTTGGATTTGTTTACAAGAGCAAAGTTAGACTATTCAGTACAAGGCAGACTTAACACAATTTAAGATAACTTTATTAGCGACATTCTCTGGACATTTCCTCCTGCTTCCTTTTGATAAATATTCATGCAGAGTAATGTTCTGTTTGTGTGTTTGTGTGAACTTATTTGATAACTCAGCTCAATGATGTTGTCTTGACTGCTTTTGGAGTGAAGCGGATGGTATGTTCAGCATATCACCCTCAGAGCAATGGCCAAGATGAGCGGACTAATCAAACTCTTAAGAGGGCACTGTCCAAGTATACAAACGATGCTCAATCTGACTGGAACAAGTAAGCTACCAATATTTAATAATTATTTTTCAAGATTGACAGTTTGTTAATAAATAGAGAGATTTCTACTATATTACCACCACCTTCCAATAGATGCCAATATCACATTTCATGCTAATCTGTGATTACCATAGAAAATCTCACCAGAATCTCACCAGAATCTCTCCAATGAATCCTCTCACACTGAAACACCCACCCACACACACACACACATACCACACATATTATAAAAAAATTAATGATGAAAAGGCATAAAAAATAACATTATTAGTAGTTATTGCTACCGTATTGCTACAAAATTTGATTAAGTTTTGCGAGTGCATTGTTATTCGCAAAACATACTCGCAACCTTTTTTATCGCACAAAACATTCCGCGTGCATATTACAGCCAAAAGCCAGACGGTTTACTAGCGAGAAAGAAGCTGACTACAGTATGACCATTCGAAAGTGATTCAAACGATCCCTGCCTACTAGCGAAGACGTAGGAATCAATCAGAGAAGTATCAGGAGAGCAAACGAAAATGTGCAGAGGGTACAATGGGCGCAGAAAAGTGCCAACCAATCTTGTTATAATTAGTGGTACTTATTATAAAACGCAAAACTAAGAGCGTATTATACATTTATGGAGCTCAAAATCTCAAAATTGCACATTGTAGCAATACGGTATATTATTTTCCAAATTCTTATATACTAAAAATATAAACATGGTTTTTGGTGTGCATATACCTTGAATGTGCTGCTTGTAGTTATGATTTCTATGTATGATGTTTGTGTACTTATGTAGATATGTACTCCCCACAACTTATGGTATCAATACAAGTGTCCAGTCTTCAACAAAGCAACAGCCATTTGTGTTGATGTTCTACCGAACAGCTAGGGGTTCCATTGCCATCAATGCAGAACATGAGAATGAGCAGGAGCTTCTCTATGAAAACATCTCACTCACAATGTCTCCTGAAGACATACAATCTAATTTGGAGAAGCATGTGGCAGATGTAAGAACAAAACTGACTGGCAAACATAAATATGTGACATGACACTTTTTTGTAACCAAAAATTAGGGACAAATAGTTTAATGAAAATGTTTGATGCACTCTCAAAAAATCATGTTACAGATCTGTTTTACTTTGTAATCACATAGGTACATATCATGGATGAGAAGATACGGTTGAAAATTGAAGAAGCTAAAGCGAAGCATAAAGCTTATTTCGATTCCAAGCAAAAAAGAGGCTTAAAGCGCTTTACTTTTGCAATAGGTATGTTTTTATGAATTAATGTGTACCTTTAATGTGTGCCTTTATATAAGCTGAATGAAATTAGAGTCCCATTGTTGTTTCTGAGAAAAAATCGAAAGGCCAAGAATTATAAAATGTTCTGGATAGATGTATTTCAGAGTTTTGATAAATTTTAGAATGTCCTTGTCTGTTTTCTTGTGATATTTTTTTATCTGTCGCTCGACCTTTACTGGATGGTTTTAATTTTATATTACTAACCTGTTGACTATCATAGGTGATTATGTCCTTAAGAGGAATGCAAGTAAGGTATCCAGGAAAGGAGACAGGCTGGCCCAGGACTGGTTGGGACCCTATGTAATCGTTGATGTCTCACCCAAGGGACTCTGCACACTGCAGGATAACAACCAAAACATTATGAAGGTTAAGGTTAATGTCGGGCTCTTGAAGCCTTACTTAACTAGAGAGTTGCCAGTTCAACATGAGATACCTTCATCCATCCAGTCACACAACACCAGTTCGAACAACCTTGGACCATCTGATGAGTTGAGTGATGCAGCTTCCCCTGGGAGTCCAGAGAAGAGACAATGCCTACTCATTCGACAGACTAAAAAAGATAGTCCAGTCCTCCCACCACCTGATAGAAACACACCTCTCTCTAGTGAGCCAACATCAGACTGTGTTGTAACCAGTGTTACACAAGTTGTGCCTAGAATGCTTGGAAAACCCTTGCCTTGCAAATCACCTGTCCGTTACAGAAAATTCCCTGATGACTTTTTTTTAATTCTGCTGTCTGAAGCATGGCTAGAGGACACACACATAGATGAGGCGCAGGCTCTACTTCACAATCATCAGTTTCCAAAGATGGGTGGCTTCCAGTCCATTGGGTATGTGGCACCAGGAAGTGGAGGCTCAATAACTGGAACTCCGGTTCGGGATTATATCCAAATCATGAATACTGGCGGCCACTGGGTCTGTGTGTCCAGCATAGGAATGCCCAAGGGGACTGTGCGGGTGTATGACAGCCTCTATACAAGAACCAGTAAGAAATAACTTGAATGAGAATATTTTATATGCTAAACTTAAAATTTTTTTACACATTCTGATTAGGTGGATCAAGAATTAACTGTTCTCAATTTCCAAACAACTTTTATGACATGCATTGGAAATTGAATAATGTCATTGGATCCAACAGTGTTGTTTTATTTTAATCCTCTCAATTAAAAAATTGGGCTCCTTGATAACTACTGTGTGAGCTTAGAAATCTATACTCTATTTTTTACTTGCGTAGTATCTCAACTCAAGCATCACATTAAGAACCAGGGCCTTGCAAGAGTGACAATTTCACCTAAATAATTATGATTCACAGCTCCATATTAATGGCAAGATGCCCATGTATAGAACAACAACGAACCCACTAAAATAGTGTTACCATTCAATCAATTCTTGTGAAATAAATAGTAGTTATATTAGTTATATACTACAAACAATTAATAGTTGTTTTGTTCGTTTGTTCTTTATTGTTGTTGGATCATTGCAGAACTGGATACACTAAAATGCCTGGCATGGATGGAATTCTATCAAGGAAGCCACCTGACCATACAGAAACCATACATGCATCAACAGGCTGGAGGCAATGACTGTGGTTTATTTGCCATTGCTGTTGCAACCGCATTATGCAATGGTGTGGACCCATCAACAATAACATTTGATCAAACAAAGATGCGGTCCCACCTGACGAGATCTTTCGAGACATCTCACATCAAACTATTCCCTGTTCAAGGATGCCGACGGAAAGCCACAAGCAAGAAGCTCAAGACTGTTCTTAGGGAACCATTGATCTGTGTTTGCAGACAACCCCATGATGACCGTGCCCTCACAGTGGCACAGTGCAGCAAGTGTAGTGAATGGTTCCACCAATCATGTGCACAGATTCCACCATCAGCCATCATCAACCGGGAGGAGGAGTGGAACTGTGGCAGTTGTTTCGACAGGGAATTGGGTGCCACTTAAATAATTGAGACTGAATCTGTTTGTTCTTGTTGGGATTTTTTTCTGGGTAATTATTAATGTCTCATTTTCATACAATAAAATAAACTGTCTTAGTTTCTGTGAAATACTGGGAGACAATTTTTGTTTTGTTTTGCAATATACCCCTTCTCTGGATGATGGAGTGATAGAAGGACAGGGTCAAGTATATATATTTGGTTCCTCAGCACCATCCTACAATTTAACTTGTGCAAAACTCAATAAACATATTTCCAGGTCAACCATGATCCTAGGAAGACCGCCAGAAAGTTTAGGATTCATCTAATTGTGATTAGTAAATGGCAAGTATTCTCCTCCCATGATTTCTGATAGAAATGATGGTCAAGTTACTTGCCATATTAGATACTCCTCCCATGTTTTTACTGCAATTTATATATAGCTTGTGTATATATATATATATACACGCAACACATTCATATTCAGTTATGCAGGTGAGACTAATATGACAGGTAAGATTTATATGGCAAATGGGACTAATATGTCAGGTGAGACAATATGGCAGACGAGACTAATATGACAGGTGAGATTTATATGGCAGGTGACTAAGGCAGGTGAGACTAATATGTCGGGTGTGACTAATATGGCAGGTGAGACTAATATGTCGGGTGTGACTAATATGGCAGGTGAGACTAATATGGCAGGTGAGACTAATATGTCGGGTGAGACTAATATGGCAAGTGACTAATATGGCAGGTGACTAATATGGCAGGTGAGACAAATATGGCAGGTGACTAATATGGCAGGTGAGACTAATATGGCAGGTGAGACTAATATGGCAGGTGAGACTAATATGGCAGGTGAGACTAATATGGCAGGTGAGACTAATATGGCAGGTGAGACTAATATGTCGGGTGAGACTAATATGGCAGGTGACTAATATGGCAGGTGAGACTAATATGGCAGGTGACTAATATTATAATATGGCAGGTGAGACTAATATGGCAGGTGAGACTAATATGGCAGGTGAGACTAATATGGCAGGTGAGACTAATATGGCAGGTGACTAATATGGCAGGTGAGACTAATATGGCAGGTGACTAATATAATATGGCAGGTGAGACTAATATGGCAGGTGAGACTAATATGGCAGATGAGACTAATATGGCAGGTGAGACTAATATGGCGGGTGAGACTAATATGGCAGGTGAGACGGCAGGTGAGACTAATATGTCGGGTGAGACAAATATGGCAGGTGAGACTAATATGGCAGGTGAGACTCGAAATAGGAATATGGAATAGTTTACCTGACTTTGTTGTGTTTGCTCCTAATATTAATTCCTTTAAGCATAACCCATGGTCACCTTATCAATCCTAATCCCTATTATATATTCATTATCTTTGTGTTTATTATATTTTATCAGACTATTTTACTTATTCATCTCTTATGTGTGCATCCCATTACTCATGTAACTATATAGGGTGACTTTAATAACACTAGCATTTGGTTGCTATTAGCCATTCCTATGCATTTGCGCTTGTATTTGCATCAATTTATAAAAAATATAAATTTATATGGGGTTTTTTTAAACCCCCAAAATACCCACCTGGATCTGCCCCTGGGTGAGACTAATATGGCAGCTCAGGTGAGAAATATGGCACAGGCGGGACTAATATGGCAGGCGGGACTAATATGGCACTATATGGCACTATATTTGTCCCGTTTATCGCGAACATTTTCTGAGCGGGACAAATATGGCAGCGGGACTAATATGGCACGACACCGGCTCGCGTGTCTAGCACTCACGCGCGAGTGGCGTGTGCCGCTTTCATGTGCCTGTTAATTGGGGTGGGGAATATCGGGACCAGGTGGGAGGGTAGGGGGGGTAGGGGGGGTGGCAGGGACAAGAGGATAAATTTAAGGACCCAATCGAAAGTTGTGGATTTAGTCAAATGCAAGTGGGTTCTCTTTCTCCTTCAAGCAAGAAGATGAACTGCATACTACTACTTCTCTTGATACGATGGAGTTGTGCACATTCAAGTAAGCATAGTTTGAATAAATGGTCAGGCATGCTAACTAGCATGCTACAGTAGCAGAAAATAACGTTAAAAAACAGAAATGTCTTCAAGAATGTATATGTGTATAACCAACTTCATCAGTAGAGCAAAACATACAAAACAAGACACAAAACAAATGAATGACTAACGCCAGATCTCAAGATACCCTGCGACAAGAGAAGGACTTGGCAAGGGCGATAAATAAATAGACAATTAAATACACAGGATAAGGAGCATATTGGTGTAATGTTCAGGGAAATGCATCTGAATTCCAAACAGGGATGACCTGGGCCGGAAGATACGGTGCGAGGCAGTTATGACTGTTGAGGCTGTTTTGTCAAGAAGATTTGTTGCATCAGATATTCGGCGAAGTGAAGAGCGAGTGCTGGGCAACCAGTGACCCAAGGCACCAATCTCAATAGTAATGAGTGTGGAAGAGATGCCAAGTGAGTCGAGGTCACTTAGGGCTTGTTGGTAATTTTTCTTGTTCTCTTTCCGACACTTGGCATTGCCAGAGACTCAGGAGAGTTGTATGGGACAGTAAGTTCAAGTAGGATGACTTCCCCAGGTCTGACAATCACGATATCTGGACGAGCCGAGGTATCTAGGATGTCTATTGGAATGGATTCCCACTTGCTCTGGATTCTGCATACATCCTTTCTCCAGGCTCAAGGTGATTTGTTAGAGCAGAGACCAGTTTCTTCAGAGCACTGTCGTGTCTCCATGTGTATCTCCCCTGGGAGAGGGCCACCGGACATCCATTTAGAATATGGTGGATGGCACTCCAAGGGCTTTCGCACAGGCAGCACTTTGCATCCGGCTTCATTTTCTACCGCCTCAGATTGATTGTGGTAGGTAAGGTGTCTGAAACAGCTTGCAGTAAAAAAGATAGCTGCCCAGCTGGGAGACCAGCTTGGATGCGATTCCAGACCCTATTCTGTGATTCCAGTTCAGGGATGGCAGTGAACTTGTTCTACCACCACTTCACTCAGCTTGCTGTTCCAATGTCCCTTCCAATGTCCCTCTCTGTTTTCACGAGATACCTTTTATCATATATCCATCTACTTTTTTCCACACATAACTTGTGTGTACAATTTGCCCAATGTAATTGCCAAGACTAACCTGTTTCTCAATTCAGTAAAGCTGCACAAATTAGATAAAAAATCACCCGTACAATAAACACACTTGCATACATGCAATATTGAATCCAGCTGAGTTGAGTATGCAAGCAGTGACACATTTTTATTACAAAGTAGTGATCATTTGGTAGTTTTAGTCTTGTGACAAAAGTTTAATACCACAGATTTTCCGTATGAAGATCAAGACATTCAACATCATTAAACAGGAAGGTTCATTCTCTATTAGGTGCTTTAAAGAATCTGCAATTAGTAGTGATATGAGTGGTAGTCTATTCTCATACCAGCAGTACTGGATCATGTGCTCCAATCTAGGATAAGAATGCTTAGTAGCAGTCAAATCCTGTTTAGAATCAGTTTAGCGAAATCAGGCAACTCCTTATCTATAATATTATGTCTGCATTGACACTTAGCATGTTCAATACCAAACATGGCTGATTGGTTAGTTCTGGAGTTATTCAGGCAACTCCAGAGTTAATTCATCTTCTTTATCGTGTTTATTAAAGTTTTCTAAGTAACTTCTTGTAGGAGGCTGCTTGACTATCAATAGACACAAGATAATTTTTTTAATATGGATCAACTTGTAAAGAAGAAATGTTAAGAATTTATCAATGTAAACCACAAACATTTAAAGGACACTTTGGCTATTATAAACTGATTTAAAAAAATCGATATAATATTTGGCATTCATTATAATAATAGGTAAAGTGAAGCAGAGTATAGTAACGAAGGTCTCTATCGATATGTATATATATGTAATTATATGTATTACAATGACATTAATAATAACAATGACATCAATAATAAACTTGAAACATACTTTCTCGACATTTCCACTAGATGCTCTAGCCTTCATCGGGAAGGCTAGAGCATCTAGTCGAGATGTCGAGAGGTTAAATTTCAAGCTGATTATTGAGAGTGATTTTATTATGTCAACTAAGAGTTTGTTGATAGTATATATATATATATATATATATATATATATAATGTTTGTCCAATCAAGCAATCATGACATTTCCAAATTTGACCTCTATTAGAGCTTCTATCTTGCAATGAAAGATACCGGAAAAGTTCTCATGGAATTTTACATGTAGAAAACTTTTTGGTCATCTCAATCCAGGTCTAAGACAACTTTAGCCAGCCTACTCTGCACATTCATATAATATGGTTAATACTCATGCTAAATCTGCAATAGTCTGCCACCAAGCTTAGGAATATAGCGTAACTTCAGCTTACAAGCATGAAGTGTTCAGCATAATTTTAGGCACTTACATGTTCTCACTGTAGTAGATGATCTGCATAAACCCTAAGACTATCCTGTCTCTCTACGATGTACAACTCACTCTTAGAGTAACTAAGGTCAATTGACATTCAAGGTTTCTGCTGTACAGAAATCAAAATTGCCCAACTCCAGACTCAGCCCAACACCCAACTCCTGAGGTTAAGGAGGTTAGCCTCCCCTCCAAGCGGATGACTTTATATGGTAAATTAACTAAGATATTTAGGGACCACAATAACCACTCACATAACTGTCATGTATGTCACTAATCTACAAGTCTAATATGTGAATGATTAAGTGAGAAATGTTTATTAAATCTCTTGTTGCCAGTGAAGGCTGTGGCTGGCATGTTAGGGCTGATATCTATTGAAGTCATCTATGTGTATATCATTTTTCTGTATATACTGTGGAGTCTTGGGTGACTAGACAGTTAGAAAACAACTATAACTTATCATCACCTCTATTTAACTAACACTTTTCCTCGAGGAGTTCATGGCAGTTTTTAATTCATCCCCTTGGTCCAGGTTGGCAAATCTTAAAGCTGTGCTTGATTTGAAAACAACCCTGACATTCACAATTTGTAAGGGATCTCTGGCTTTTTCTTCTATTTCCTTTGCTGCTACACTCCCCTCCCATAGTTTCTTCATCTAAACAGAAGACGAAGGTCAATGGGTAGGTATGGTGTCTGTTACTTTGCATGCTTCCCCTCCTTATCCAGGGCTTAAGCTGTCAGTCCATGCAGAAGGGTCAAGCCGGTGTATGTGTAGCTGTAGCGTCATGTACACATTAAGACTGGAAAGATAAAATTACTCAATTCACACAAGTGACACACACAAACTAAATGAAACACAGAGTGTGTGTAGTTTACAGAGTTTATTTTTGTATTCCAAAAATCTTTAGCCCGTGTTCTGAACCACTTATAAATTCTTTTGCAGCATCTTTTTGGCTGTGTAATACCATGCGATTATTTAACCTCAGCTGATTGATGGTGTTTTGTAATAACTTTTTACCCAAAGGGTACTAATTGACCTTTCTGGTGCAGAATTCGTGGCTATCATGTCTGAATAAAACCTTGATATCAAAATGTCGTATTGTGATTCTTTTCATCGTATTTTTCCTTCTGAATTCACTAAAATTCCAGTCTAAAGGTGATCAAAGAACCTCAGGTTGGCAGTCATCTTTGCAAAAAGAACAAAAAATAATCATTCCAGCATGATTTTAACAGAACAAAAGAAATGTTTTCATTTATATTCTCACACCTTTAATTTGTGCCTTAGCCTCAGTAGCCTCTTCCCAGGTACTCAATAAGCTTGCATGATACTTAAGAGACAGTCAGCATGGAGTGTCCACCAAGTGGGGCAAAGAAGTCTTAAACCAGGTAAAGGATAGTCAGACAGCTTATCATTTTCAGCTTTATGGACACAGAAGAATGGACACATTTATGTGAAAGCTTAAATCACTTTGTTATCTCATGTGTAGTATCCATGGAGTCTTGCTTAACTTTCAACATTTTGAGTCATTAACAGCAAGATTTAACGAATACCCTTAGCAGTGCATATACATAGTACGTGGTTCCTCTTCGGATATCCCCTTAGCAACCCCTGTTTATGTCTCACTCATCATGTTGTAGCCATCATACGTTGACCTTGAAGTTTACTGATTGGCAAGTCCAGCCTTATGAAGCAGTTCTTGTTTACTTTTGTAGCATATCCAGTAGCATTAGAATCTTCACAAAGACTAATAAACTCCTCATGCACTTCAAAATCTTCATCAACTCTTCGAGTTATGATGGTGGCTTGCTCACGATTAGTTGTTTCATTGATCATGGTTAAAAATGTGATTTTTAGAGAATGCTAACAATGTTCAATGACAGAAAAAATACTATCATTTTCAGATTAACCATCACCTTGAAGTGCTAGTAGCCCTTGTCTAGGTAATATCCTGATGCCAGACAAAATCTTCATCTACATGTTCCCATTATCATGTGCAGAAGGCTGGCACAATATCATTTTTTTCTGACTCAAGATGACAACCACTAGTTTCATGTTTCTTAAAAGAGAACAGCATCCTTCATTTAGAATAACCCTCGCATACCTTATATTTAATAAGCTAACAGTTTATAGACCTGCCTGGTGCAATGCAGCCAGCCAATGTGTGTGTGCATGTGTTGGAGTGTGAGTGTAAGTGCTATGTGTACGAGTGAGTGGAGAGTGTAGTCTATAGAAGAGCTTGTTAACAAGTTGTTGATTGGATATTTACTCACAGCAATGATTAGATATTCACACACAATATTACCTTTAAATGCTGGGTCTGCTTTTGATGTCATTATCTTGTTCTGCTAGAAAATCACCATACAAGTATGTCAGTAGGCCAAATCTCTAGCTGCATCATAATCCAGAATAGGTCACTGTTGAAACCAAAATGCTTGTAATGATCGCGATACAACAGTTCTCTCCAAATTAGTGCTTTGGAAACCTAAAGCTTGGCCAGGTTGATGTGGAGTGTCAGAAATTCCTGGAGGATTAAAATTAAAGCTACCAAAACTACACTTGACATAGCTCAACAGACAACTCACTGCACCACTGAACATAATTATGATCACAACTCACTGCACTACTGAACATAATTATGATCACAACTCACTGCACTACTGAACAGAATTATGATCACAACTCACTGCACTACTGAACAGAATTATGATCACAACTCACTGCACTACTGAACAGAATTATGATCACAACTCACTACACTACTGAACATAATTATGATCACAACTCACTGCACTACTGAACATAATTATGATCACAACTCATTGCACTACTGAACATAATTATGATCACAACTCACTGCTCTACTGAACATAATTATGATCACAACTCACTGCTCTACTGAACAGAATTATGATCACCACTTACTGCACTACTGAACAGAATTATGATCACAACTCACTGCTCTACTGAAATTAAAACTCACTGCACTACTGAAGAGAATTATGATCACAGTTCACTACACCACTGAACATCTGATCATATGATCATCTGGTCAGGTGATCATGTAAACCCTCTTTAATAAGTCAATGCAATGTGAACAATATTTTGTAGTTTGACAAACAACCATACTATCAAGTCAATTAGTTTAAGACTACAGGGTGGAAAATATTACAAAAGACGGGATTCCTGTCATAATACTGCAATTGCAATTTGCAAAATCCAGCAACAGGAGTTCAGTGAACCACTGCCAAAAAGTATACAAATAAATTATAGTTACCCCCATATATGCTATAAATATTGGTCCGGCCTGACCAGCCTGACCACTTGCTCTAGCCCTGCCACCATACTGATATAACTGCCTCACTATTTTTATAATATGGTAGAAGCAAACTTAGCAAACAACTTAAAATGAAACATAAAAATTAAAATTAGATTAGCATTGTCCCATAGAAGTTTATAAATGGTCACAGTTAGGGATGTCTTAATTTCTGTGACCATGTTGTAGTCAACAAGAAGTGTGTTGCTTGAAGGCAAACTCATTAAAATATGAATTGACGATTCATCTGCTGATGTGAACTTTGTCTGGTGATCCCTATTGCCATGCCATTTACTACATGGATGGTGGTAATAACAGTTGTATAGACTGTCTGCTATTGTTATAATTGCCATCGAAACCTTTAGCTATAGCTAGCTAGAGAAAATCAATCTTTACCACCTCTTATAGCTATTTATTATCTGTGCCATATAGAGTTGATTGAAAAGCTGTGCAAATCTACAGTTACCAAATTACTTATATTTACTGTTGCACTAAGATTAAATACATTGTCTTACATGGTTGTGTAATAAACAGAGCCAAGGAAACAGCAAGATCTAAAACTTGTGGATGTGTTGAGATCAGTCAAGAAAAAAGTGATTCTAATTTTTTCACCCCTGTCTTCCTAAGATTAGAACGCTAAACTGTTGAACAAGCTTTTTGTAATGACTAGAACCATAACCGGAAGGCTTAAGATCTGGAGACAAGCTCTCAGCTATTATGATGTCTTGAACTACTTCATTCATGTGTCAATCTCAAAGAGCAGACAGCCCCAGATATTCAAGTACTCCAACTGACTGAGTGCTCAACTGCAGATTATAAAGCTGGAGGCAATAGATGCTCAGACTTATCTGAAAGCTAGAGCAGATGGAATTGAGAAAGAGAATAGACACCAGCCAGGGTGGTTGAGACTAGATACCAACCAGGGTGGTTGAGTCTATACACTAGCCAGCGTGGTTGATAGACACCAGCCAGGGTGGTTGAGACTAGACACTAGCCAAACTGGTTGATAGACACCAGCCAGGGTGGTTGAGACTAGACACCAGCCAGGGTGGTTGAGTCTATACACCAGCCAGGGTGGTTGAGACTAGACACCAGCCAGGGTGGTTGAGTCTATACACCAGCCAGGGTGGTTGATAGACACCAGCCAGGGTGGTTGAGAATAGACACTAGCCAGGGTGGTTGAGACTAGTCACCAGTCAAGGTGGTTGAGTCTATACACCAGCCAGGGTGGTTGAGACTATACACCAGCCAGGGTGGTTGATAGACACCAGCCAGGGTGGTTGAGAATAGACACTAGCCAGGGTGGTTGGAACTGGACAACAACCAGGGTGCTAGGGTGATTGAGACTGAAACTGCTGGACTTATGAATGATATAATTTGCAGGAATAATTTACACTCGTTGCATGATTGGCAGGAATGCCCTACACTCTTGTGTGACTGTCATTAACATGGTGTAAGACTCTTGTTTGTGTTTTTGGACATCGTGACACATCATTTATGGATCTAAGTGTATTAATTAAACACATAATATAATTATTATTATTATGACTACTGCACATTATAAATAGATGTAATGTTGTCCTAATACAATTATAATGTTGTCCTAATAACTATAATGTTGTCCTGATAACTATAATGTTGTCCTGATAACTATAATGTTGTCTTAATAACTATAATGTTGTCCTAATAACTATAATTTGACCTATCTCCTCCAGCTACTCCACCTTCTACGGGCCTCTACTTCAGTTTGAGTGGTGTCATATACCTACCTGGAGAATCTCTGCTCATCACTGACATTGGAGACGATGCTTATTTAGACTATGCTGGTAGTACTCTGGTGTGTATGACTAGCCTTGTCAACACTGCATGCTGTAGGGGCAGTGATGGAGGGAATGCAGGAGAGTGGTATCACCCTGGTGGAACTATAGTCCCTCGTAAGAACAAAGCTGGCCCAGCACCTGACATTTTCACTAGATCTGGCTTTACTCAACAAGTTCGTCTTCATCGTCGGGCTACAGCCGTGGGACCTCTTGGAATGTACTCATGTGTTGTTCCTAATCAGACAGGAGGAGGAAATGTCAGTGCCAGCATTACCATACAGAAACAAGGTGTGTATTTTATATGTGTGTAGTTGATGTGTATAGTGCAGGTACATCATGTGTGTAGTTGATGTGTATAGTGCAGGTACATCATATGTGTAGTTGATGTGTATAGTGCAGGTACATCATATGTGTAGTTGATGTGTATAGTGCAGGTACATCATGTGTGTAGTTGATGTGTGTAGTGCACATATATCATGTGTGTAGTTGATGTGTATAGTGCAGGTACATCATGTGTGTAGTTGATGTGTATAGTGCAGGTACATCATGTGTGTAGTTGATGTGTATAGTGCAGGTACATCATATGTGTAGTTGATGTGTATAGTGCAGGTACATCATATGTGTAGTTGATGTGTATAGTGCAGGTACATCATGTGTGTAGTTGATGTGTATAGTGCAGGTACATCATGTGTGTAGTTGATGTGTATAGTGCAGGTACATCATATGTGTAGTTGATGTGTATAGTGCAGGTACATCATATGTGTAGTTGATGTGTATAGTGCAGGTACATCATGTGTGTAGTTGATGTGTGTAGTGCACATATATCATGTGTGTAGTTGATGTGTATAGTGCAGGTACATCATGTGTGTAGTTGATGTGTATAGTGCTGCTACATCATGTGTGTAGTTGATGTGTATAGTGCAGGTACATCATGTGTGTAGTTGATGTGTATAGTGCAGGTACATCATGTGTGTAGTTGATGTGTATAGTGCAGGTACATCATATGTGTAGTTGATGTGTATAGTGCAGGTACATCATATGTGTAGTTGATGTGTATAGTGCAGGTACATCATGTGTGTAGTTGATGTGTGTAGTGCACATATATCATGTGTGTAGTTGATGTGTATAGTGCAGGTACATCATGTGTGTAGTTGATGTGTATAGTGCAGCTACATCATGTGTGTAGTTGATGTGTATAGTGCAGGTACATCATGTGTGTAGTTGATGTGTATAGTGCAGGTACATCATGTGTGTAGTTGATGTGTATAGTGCAGGTACATCATGTGTGTAGTTGATGTGTATAGTGCAGGTACATCATGTGTGTAGTTGATGTGTATAGTGCAGGTGTATCATGTTTGTAGTTGATGTGTATACATGTAGTGCAGGTATATCAGTCCAAGTCAATTTTTAAGATAGTGTGCGTGTGGCACTCATTTTACTCTATGAAGTAGTTCTTGATTTAGCCACTCACAACAGGAAGCATTAGGATAAGTAACCACACCCATAATCCACGGACAGTTCCATTGCCAGTTTAGTGTGTTTTTTTGACTATGTGGACAATTTCCTGCTCACAAATCTTACTTCCACCGATCAGCAGTTTCAGTACAAACTCGCTTTTTAGTATGGAGGCAAAGAGTGGTTCCACCTGGAAGTATGGAGGAAAGCTAGTATCATTAGTATGTCCTACCTGGAAGTATGGAGGAAAGTTAACTCGAGTATCATTAGTGGGTCCTACCTGGAAGTATGGAGGAAAATTAACTCTAATATCATTTAGTTTGTAGAACAAAACACCCAAAATACACTAAAATACTTTTGTACTCTCCCTTACTTTATGAACACCCTTTACTTTATAACTCCTTATTTAATGAGCACTCCCTTACTTAATGAGGTACCCTTACCCTATGAGCACCCCCTTTCTTTATGAGCACCCCTTACTTTATGAGCACCCCTTACTTTATACTCCCTTACTTTATGTGCACCCCCTTACTTTATGAGCACTCCCTTATTTTATGAACACTCCCTTAATTTATGAGCAACCCTTACTTTATGAACACCCCTCACTTTATGAGCACTCTCTATTAGCACCGCAAATTTTATGAACATTCCTTACTTTATGAGAACCCCCTTACCTTATGAACAATTACTTTATGAACATCCCTTACTTCCCTTACTTTATGAAGACCCCTTACTTTATGAACATCCCTTACTTATGAACACTCCCTTACTTTATGAACACCCCTTACTTTATGAACACTGCTTTACTTTATTTGCACTGCCTTACTTTATTGTCACTCCTTACTTGGTGAACACCCCTTAGTTTATATACACTCCCTTACTTTATGAGCACTTCCTTACTCACCCTTAGTTTATGAGGCCCTCTCCCCTTACTATAATACCAGACCTAATTGCAGTGAGTCTGGAGGTTCACTCCTAGTGTTAAATGAAACTAATACCAGACCTGATAGCAGGGAGTCTGGAGTCCTAGTGTTTAATACGAGACCTAATTGCAGTGAGTCTGGAGGTTCACTCCTAGTGTTAAATGAAACTAATACCAGACCTGATTGCAGGGAGTCTGGAGGTGCACTCCTAGTGTTTAATACCAGACCTAATTGCAGTGAGTCTGGAGGTTCACTCCTAGTGTTAAATGAAACTAATACCAGACCTGATTGCAGGGAGTCCGGAGGTGCACTTCTATTGTTAAATGAAACTAATACCAGACCTAATTGCAGGGAGTCTGGAGGTGCACTCCTAGTGTTTAATACCAGACCTAATTGCAGTGAGTCTGGAAGTGCCCTCTCAGTGTTAAATGAAACTTATACCAGACCTTCAGTAGAGGTAAAAAATATATTCCGGTTGCATTTATTTTGAATGCATGTAGACGCTTACCATTTCCAACCATTACTAAAATTAATAACCAATGCTAACCAACGCAAATAAACAGTTTGAATTTACGCGACTTTTGGCCGCTGCGATGCTGACTAAAAGATCAGCACATCTGTGAAGCCTTCTGAAGGTCACCAAATGCGCACGAGATTTGTTCCACATGGCAAGTTAGTTTTTAGCTGCTGGGACTCGTCTTTGCTTCGAGCTTTTGAAATAGAATCACAACTTTATTTTACACCCGCTCCATAAGAGATATCCTGAAGCCCAAGGTGAGTAGATTCTGATATCAAGTCAAGACCTCTTATTGGGCTGTCTCAGGTTTGTAAATCATAGCTTCGGGACTATAGCATTTACAAGCCTTTTTTTCTCAAGTTGTTCCAAAATAAAGGCTTAGCAAAACTTAGATAGCCTTTGTGTGCAAGCCTTTAGCTACGTAAGGTGTAAAGTGTTGTTAGTTAATCTTGATCTTGACTAGTGGATAGTTTGTTTATCAGCATTCTATAACTGCTATTATTGCTTTTATAGAAGAGGAAGTTAGTGGGAGAGGAAAAATGTAGATAGTCCTTTTCATAAGGTTATTTTGAACATGCTGATTGGCAACAAAGAAAAAGTAGGTAGAATCTTGGTATAGGTAGGATTTTGTTGATAACCCATAGTTCCCTTCCAAGATCTCCACCAACATATCCAGCTGTCCAACCGACAGTCCACCAATCTTTTGACATGTTCTTGTTTGGAGATGGATAAAGTGGTTATGCATCCAAAATGAATAATGTTGTTGGAGAATGTGATAGTGTATTTCGTTCTTCGCTTTGGCATATATAATAGAATGTTCTTCATTGAAGAAGAACCAGAGGGAGCTAACCCACCATGTTCCACTTCTGGAGAACTGATTGGCTCCACTCCCCCAGAGACTCAGCCTTCTCCAGTTTGTCTTCAAAGTTCAATGAAGTTGGCATCCCATTGCTCCACCTACCTTAGTGCCAGGACACCTCCTTTCAGACAGTTGATTTGAAGGTGGTCACTCAAAAGTGGGACTATTACCATTTTTTTAATAATTCTTAAATTTTTCTCAATTTAGAGGGTGCAACAAAAAAACACAACTGAATTAAAACAACATTTTATAATCATATAATTGTTATCCAGGTAGAAAACAAAATAAAGAGAGCAGCAATTAGTAATAAATATATAAAAAAATTAAACATAGAAAAAAGTTTCTGATCCTCATCCCTGTTTCATATAGGAGGGCTAGGATCAGTTCCAGAACCTTCTTCTCCCCACCTGAAGTGGTGCAAGTCCCATGTTAAATATGAGCTTCGGTTTGAGCGAGTGCACAGTAGTTGCAGTCAAGCATATGTCTTCTACCTGAAGCACTTTCGTTCTACTATTGATCTCCGCATATCTTGCATGCTATCTGCATTTATAGCATGAAAGAGGTGCAGAGACCTAAGCTCAACTGTGGAACAAAAGTGCTTCAGGTATGAGACAGACTCTCGACTGCACTGCTTCTTGGTGGGTGAGACACTCGACTTAAGTATAGAACAGGAGGCTTAGACTAGACTGCAATACTTCAGGTGGGAAGAGTGAAGGCTCTGGAATGAAGAGAAGACTTGAAAAATGCTCACTACGCAACTGAGGCTTTATAGAGCACCGACACTTCTTTTTTTTATTGTGAAACACTTGCGCTTCAACACTGCTAAGCAGATGGTTTATCTGTTTACTATCCTTGGTTTCCATTGAATTGGTTAGCGTTTGCGGTGTGCATTTATTTGCGTTTACGCTAGGCATTTTTTTACATTGTATGCAATGCAACCGGCATAATTTTGGGGCTTGTACTATAATTGCAGTGAGTCTGAAGGTGCACTCCTAGTTTTAGATGCACTGGAATTGTAGTAGGTATTAATTTCTGTGGTAATTAGTGCACATTTGCTCAGTTCTAGAAAAGGCCGTACAACTCACTAAGAAAAATCTGCACACATTCTGAATGAATTTCAAGCCCACACACTGCAAATTATCTAACGTATTTCAATGTTCCTAAATGTATTCCATCATGAGCCATTGCAGTGACTGGTGTGTTCAGGTAAGGTGGAAACATGTCTACCACTATTTCACGAATTGGCATGATCAGAGATGTCATTTGAATGGTTGCTACTAGGAATGAAGGTAATAGTGACTGTGTGTGTCTAGCAAACTATAGCTGCATGAAAGAAATTTTATAGTGTGTGTAAGTGTGTGGCTAGCTAACCATGTATTTGGTGTGCACAGGAATGAAGGTTAATAGTGGCTGTGTGTGTCTAGCTGTAACTACTTGCTGTGCACAGGAATGTTAGCTAGCGCAGGCCAACTGAAACATGAATGTATAAATTATTTGCAAGAAAACGACTATGTAGCTACTACACAATGATTATGTAGCTACTACACAATGACTATGTAGCTACTAAACAATGACTATGTAGCTACTACACAATGACTATGTAGCTACTAAACAATGACTATGTAGCTACTACACAATGACTATGTAGCTACTACGCAATGACTATGTAGCTACTACGCAATGAGACTATGTAGCTACTACACAATGACCATGTAGCTACTGCACAATGACTATGTAGCTACTACACAATGACTATGTAGCTACTACACAGTGACTATGCAGCTACTACACACAATGACTATGTAGCTACTACGCAATGACTATGTAGCTACTACACAATGACTATGTACTACACAATGACCATGTAGCTACTACACAATGACTATGTAGCTACTACACAATGACTATGTAGCTACTACACAATGACTATGTAGCTACTACACAATGACTATGTAGCTACACAATGACTATGTAGCTACTACACAATGACTATATAATTATGTAGCTACACAATGACTATGTAGCTACTACACAATAACTATGTAGCTACTACACAATGACTATGTAGCTACTACACAATGACTGGCTACTACACAATGACTATGTAGCTACTACACAATGACTGTAGCTACTACACAATGACTATGTAGCTACACAATGACTATGTAGCTACTACACAATGACTATGTAGCTACTGCACAATGACTATGTAGCTAGTACACTTACTATGTAGCTACTACACAATGACTATGTAGCTACTACACAATGACTGTAGCTACTGCACAATGACTATGTAGCTACTACACAATGACTATGTAGCTACTACACAATGACTGTAGCTAATACACAGAGGAAAGTGCAGCTATGGATACTATTACATTGTGATGGTTGATCTGCCACTAGCAGTGCTATCAGAGCAGTGTTCTGTGTACTGTAGGTCCATGGAAAACCTCTCATGCTCATCTAGCATCAAGCCCTCTCCTGTGGCAACCTCAGTTCAACAATGGCAGACATCCTATTGTAGGAACATGGTTGGCAATATCGGTGTAAATAACTGTGAACTTACTTTTGGAGATGCTTCTTATTTGGACTCCATCTAGATCGTATAAGTTCCATGAAACCAGTCAGGATCTAGAGAATTTTTCATGGAGCATGTCCAAGCGTGCAACTCCAGCGCGACCGGTATTTAGGATGCATCTATGGTAGTTATATACCAGTAGGATTTGGTAAAGCATCTATGATTTCATAAAAGTCCTCAGCTTGTACGCTATCTGATCATAATCATCATGATGTTGCAAATGCGCAACTCCCCTCCATCTCTCTCGTAGTCCGTGTTCCCTCTTCTGTGATGGTATCTTCCAACTCTCCTGTTGTAATTGGGTCTTCTCTCACTCTCACCTACTCCATCAAGCATCCAACATCATACAAATGAGGGCATTCATTACGTATTAATTTCTGGACATTAGACCTTGCACCCTTCATGATGTTGATGGTGTCAGACATAAAGGCTTCCCAATTATCAAAAGTTAAACCCTTATTGTTGAGAGAAAGCTTGAGTGCATTAAACAGATTAACAGCTATACTATTGGCATGTCTAGAAATTTGGTTCGAACATCTCCCACATCATAATCAGAATAAGGATAATGCAAGATTTGTCTTATCATTTGATTTGTCCATCACACAATAGAGAAAAGGCTATTTTTATCCAAGTTTTCAAGTGTTTGTCTACTAAAGTGCCAAAGCTTCTGTTGTAATTGCTGCAGTCTCTTAGTTCTTCCACAAGCAAACGTTTTGGCAAGCCCAGAATAGGGAAACATTTTCTGAAACAATTGCATGATCGCTAGCTTTAAATGCAAGATTGTGCTCCATTACAAATGTGGCCTCTGCATTAACAACAGTTAATGAAACTTAGGTGTCAAGAAGGATCTAACTAATTGACTGGATGAAGAAGTGTGAGCCCTGTCTTTATGCTGTTTCCCTTTCAAGTGAGTGCTCACATCGTATTTTCCTCCATTAGCCACTAAAATGAGATGGGCACACACTGCATCTTGCGTAAGTATTTCCTATAATAACAGGTTTCAATAGTTTGATCAGATAATTACAGTGTCAGTGTAGCTATGGTTATGGTACTTACCTTTAGAACTTCTTCATATGCCTTCAAATTCCTTCATCCAATTGGATCAGAATGACACTTCCGCTTCTTACATGGAGGAGTCTGTGGATCTAGCTCAATAGAGTCTTTCTCAGATAGAGCCTCAGCCATGCTCATGAACAGAACTCAAAATCTCAAGCTAAAAAGCTGATAGCTAGTGTATATACTAGTACATCAGTACTGTGTGCATCACTTAGTACAGATAAGCACATTGTGGTTTCATGGTCCACAGGCTGAAAAAGCAGCTGACCTGTGTTAAGGTAGACTTGATCTTGCATCTACACAACTGATTATGAAATTGCCTATTTTTACCAATTTGGGATGTTTGCTGAATACAGAAATTGAGAGTAGAGCTGAATTAAAAAATGGATAACTTTTTGCAATGTCATGGATTGTTTGGAATATTCCATTAGCGATATGATGAATGGAATATTGTAGACAAGCTATTTGTTAGAAAAAGTAGATAGCTAGATAGATATAAGATCTAATGATCATGGTTTTCAGTGGTTTTGGGGGTTCCTGGTTTACTACCTTTATAACGAATTTAAGGCATAGTTGAAGTGTGTTGGGATTAAAATCTGCTGAAGCCACCATTTGGAATTTTAAAAAATGCTAAAGTGAGTTTTAGCTGAGATATAAACCTCGTTTTTATGGGCTACCATTTAAAAATAGCAGGTATACTAGTACAGGGAGTGTGACCACAACCCACAATATGTTATGTTTTGTATTTTGCTGGCAATTTTTTTCAAGTGCCAACTGATTATTACCGAGTTTTGTTTAATTTTTGTAAGATCGACTATTTTGAAATAGAGGTGAAGCCAATATAGATAATGCCAAAACATTATGTCCTCTAGGCTAATCTTAATTCAGAGCTGTTCTTAATAAGTGTTATTTATCGGTCGGTATTATTGGCAGGTACTAATTTCAGTGAATTTAGCAAGTACTTAGTTTTTCGCTAAATTAACAACCAGCTAATAAAAGAAATTTGTCATATTAAAAATACTAATCTTTCGGTCATCTTCCTCTCATACGACTTGAGTGCTTCCAAGATGTTTGCAGTGGCATCGAAGAACTTCCTGATTGTTAGTCAAAACTTTGTACCCCTGCAGCAACACTACATTTTCTTGAGTAACCTCCATCTCCACAGTGACTTCAGCAGGAATTTCCAGACATTAAAAAAGCAACAATCTCCTATATTGGACTTCATTAATTTTACACAATGCTCTTGCACCATGAACAATAAGGAAATGGGTGTGGCTTGAAATTTCTCTGCCAAATGTTCAATTACCCACTGATCTTAGGATGATGCACCTCTTGACAGAAATAGTATAGTGTCAGTCATCCTAAAATAACTAAATTTGGTAACCAACCAAATGCAATGATGCAGCAAATAGCTAAAATTAGTACACCCCAATAACACCAACCTTAAAATAGAGTGTGATCGGTACTTGTACTCAAATAGAGTGTTTGAACTCAGTCTGTACTACTTACTTGACTTTTTCATGCTTGCAGCAGGTATAAAGCGGGGTAACAATCCAGGAAGATTCTATGCCAATGGCTGCCCATACAAACATGACAATGAAGACATCTTGGTGGACGTGCTAAGTTTGTTATACTCAGAGTTTGGAGTAGTTTCTGTGGGTCGGGCCCGAACTCATGCTGCAAAATCTTGTAAAGAAGTGGCTGATGCAAATTTGCAGAGCAAATCAGGCCTCTACTGGATCACCAATGGCACCAACATGCAACAAGAATACTGCAACTTTTGAGTTATATTGTTAAAATTGTATTTAAGTACTGTAAATATGAGTAATTATTAATTAGTAAGTGCTTTGTGTCTCCTCCCTTTGCTACCTAGATATTAAACATTTTACTGTCCCTTCCAAGTGAAGTGAATGAACCAAAAAAAGTATGAAAAAGGTAAGGTTGTGTTCACAGTTCATGACAATATGCTGTCATAGAAGGAAAAATGGGTATTTGGACAGAAAAACAATTAGTTTACCAGCTTTTCTCATACGGAGCTCATGTTACTAGCTATTGTTTATTAGGAGAGTGAAGCAAACCCTCACTGAGAAGTTGAATGTGAAAGTTGTATTGCTACACATGGCTATGTCTGTGATGCATGTGGTTATCAGATCTATGTAACTATCTATCTATATTGATGTAGTTATCCCAAATTATACTACATTCTAGTTTAGACCATGCACTATTAAATATACATCTATCTCAAGTGAAATGGTAGAGTACTCGGTTAGAATGCACACAATCACTTCAATACTATAATATCATAAAAATATAGCATCAATCTGAAAGAAGGATTGCTCAGAAAATAATATCCACTTGCAATTCACAGACTGCACTCTCCAGAGAGAGAGTCAAACATGCCTTATTGTCAACAGTAATTCACCACCCACTGCTACTACAAATTTAATTGACCTAGCACACTCTATTGCAGGCTGCATGTCACTACTTGGACAGGTTATGGGCATTGATAAATGAAGTGATTGGAAAAAGCAATTTCATGTCAAACTTACTTCTGAGAATCTTCATTCTCATCAAGTGACAAAGCTAAGCAAAACCTGGAATGTTTTATTCCAAAATGGTTAGAACAATTGCCATGGCTCTCTTATAGTGCTGTGGTTTCAGAAGAGGTTTGTAGGTTTGCATCCTCTTCCCAGAACAGCCAGTTAGAGGTAGTAATTTGGGAGTTGGTAATAGATCTTCTGCTTTAATTTTATCTCTCTACTAGAAGCACTAAAGAGCACTTGGCAAGGATGGTGTTCTTGTATGCCATGAGCAAACATTCCCATGCATCTGAGAGAGCAGACCTTTTCTTAAGAAATTTTCAATAGTCCGAGTGACAGTGTAGATGCAACACTGATGAAGGAGAGAGATGAGCAAGTGAATGTGAACAAACACACCCTTCAGCTGACTGTCTTAGTAGTGCAATTTTTTGGCAAAGCAAGCTCCACCTTTTAGAGGTCATACTGAAGATAAGGTAGATTATTTCTGTAGAAGGTATATACCGATAGAGGGAATTATATTGCAAAACTACAACACATGGCAAAGGACACAATAGCACCTTCTCTCTGCTAAAGGTAATGCAAACTATAAAGGTACTGTAAAACCATTCAAAATCAGGAGGTCCTTCATATTTATGCTCAATCCCTTATTAATCAATTGGATGAAAGATTTCAAGGTGAGGGAAGATTTGGTTACATTGTTCTGAGCCACCTACCATCTGTGCTGTGTCCAGTGTGAAAATCTCTGAGCACTTAGATGAGGTTCTCTTCTAGGAGGAGGATCTTCAAATTCTATAGGGTTAGGAAGCAAACTAAGAAGATGGCAAGCTCTGTGGCAACATAAAAGCAAAGAAGACCTTCCAAACAACCTCCTTTTTAGCACATGGTCCTTATGATGTGGACTCTTTTCCAAACATCTATCATCGGAAATACAGTGTCCATCACCATTGGTGATTATTATCACCCTTTAGAAGGATAAAGACCTACAGAATTTCTATTTAATTAAACCAAATTCTGTGCTGTTTACAACAAGTATGTCACTCTATCCTTCTTTCATTCCCACGTTTCTCTGGAAGAATAATATTGCAATAAAATCCTAATTCTCCATTATTTTTTTACCTCAGAGATCATCCGTTGGTCATTTACATATACTTGTTTTTTCCTGGATGCTCGCATTACCTCAAAATCAGCAACATTTGTGGGCATGAAATGTGCATTTTCAGGCATTTCCTTCCCAGACCCAAATGCCACTTGTTAGTTTTTCAAGAACCCCCCCATACTGATATGTAAACTGTGAGCTGCTGTATCATGAGCAATGCTATATTCGTAGACCTTATTGGATATCGAATATTTCTAGGAAGTAATTTGGCAGTTGTTTGGATACTGTGGCTATATCTCTACCTTCTTAGTGTATACTGTGGCTATATCTCTACCTTCTTAGTGTACACTGTGGCTATATCTATACCTTCTTAGTGTACACTGTGGCTATATCTATACCTTCTTAGTGTACACTCAGGCTATATCTCAACCTTCTTAGTGTGTGGCTATATCTCATTCCAATGCTTTTGAAATTACTCCCCTTTTGGTGCACGGCACTCATCCTGTGTGGACACAAGGTCCAACCTATTGTAGTCAGGGACTTGGAATCTTGTTATGGTCTGCTTTCGAGTTATTGTAACTTGCTTGTTTCCTTTTCTTGTCCAAGATGTCATAAAATATGCAGATTGCAGGGCAAACCAATGACCTCTTCTATATTGTTGTTATAGGTTTATAGGTGACATTAGTAAACTTAGAAATCAATTTTAGCAGAATGATAATTCAATTTACGGCTCTAAGTGTTGACCATGTTTTGAGGTACATTGGTGGCTGGACCCGGCAATGCTGGACACGTAAGAACTTATGTGGCTTTGATGTCACAACTAATAGAGTCGTTGATGTTTTCAATTTTTTCATGTCAATAATAAGAGCTCAAAATATACGAATATTGAAATCTCTGAAGTAATGACCCCATAGAAGAACATCATCAGGGGGCCATCTGACATCGTCACTAACACGTCAGGCACCCACTGACATACTAGAGTTCCAATGACAGATAGCCCCTGAAAATGGCTGTTGACGCCATCGCAATCAAGCTACCAATTTTTTGGGTGGCCAACCGACGCATCTGGTTCACCAAGGCTGAGGCCCAGTTTCATGTTTGGAAGATTGTGGCTGATGACACCAAATACTACCACGTCATCGCTGCCCTAGACCAGTCGACCGCCCACAGGATCAGCTACGCCCTCAAGATCCCACCGGCCAACAACAACAGATCAGCCCCCAGTAGCAGTCAGTAATGCTGTCAAATGAAAAAGAGCTGCTGGGACCACAGTGCTGGACACTGTTTCCTCGTCGACTCAGGAGCCAAGGTCAGCATTTTTCCTGCATGACCACGGGATCATTGGGAGCCAACGATGGACCCTCTGGTGCTGCCAATGGCACCATCATCCAGATGTACGGCACACGCAACATCCTGGAGAACCTGGGATTCCAAAAGTTTACCTGGACTTTTGTGCTCACCAACGTGTCTCAGCCCATTCTCAGGGCCGATTTCTTCTTGCTGAAAGGGTTGCTAATTGATCTGCAAGGCTGACGCCTGGTGGACTGCGAGACATAAGCCAGCATTCCTGCCTACCAGTCGGCCTCAACCTCACTCAGACGCCACTATGCTGGCACTGCCAACATCGTCCGGATCCTGACTGAGTTTCCTATGCTAACTGAGCCAAACTTCGCCTCACCTGAGATGATACACGGGATGGAACTTAACATCCCAACTGACGGCCACCGGTTGACGCTCACGCCTGCTGCCTTCAACCGGATAAATTGCAGGAAGCTAAATGGGAGTTTGAGAAAATGGAGAAGATGGGCATCATCCGGCATTCATCCAGCCCATGGGCATTGCCACTTCACATGGTGCCTAATCCATCGGGCAACTGGCGACCTTGCGGTGACTACCAGTGTATTAATGAGGCCACCAAAAATGACCACTACCCTGTGCCACACATCCAGGACTTCATGTCGCAATTGTATTGGTGCACAATCTTTTCTAAGATCGACTTGGTGCGGGCCTATCACCAGATCCCTGTTCATCAAGCGGACATTCCTAAGACTGCCATTATCACACCATTTGGTATTTGGGAGTACATGCACATGCCCTATAGTTTGAGTGACACTGCTCAGTCATTCCAGCGCCTTATGGATCAGGTCTGCCAGGGTCTGGGCTTTGTCTTCATGTACCTGGATGACATCTTGGTGGCAAGTAAATCACCAGCCGACTATCACCACCATCCGACTACTCTTCAAGCACCTCACAGCCTATGGCATGGTAATCAACCCCAGCAAGTGCACTCTTGGGGTCAGCTCCATTGACTTTCTGGGCCACTGTATCACCACGGGTGGTGTCTGTCCACCGCTCGACCACATCGAGGCCATCACACATTTTCCCCTGCTGGCAGATGTCAAGGGCCTGCATGAGTTCCTGGGCACGGTGAACTTCTATCACTGGTACATCCCTAATGTAACTGAACAACTGCTCCCACTTCACACAGCCACTGCCGGGAAAGATAAGCAGCTCATGTGGTCGTCAACCATAATGCTTTCCGGTGGGCCAAAGATTCCGGTGGGCCAAAGAAGTGCTCACCACTGCCACCATGCTGGTCCACCCAAGCACTACTGCAACCACCAGCATCACCATTGATGTGTCCGACAAGGCTATCGGCGGCAACCTCAAACAGGGGCAGGATGGCTCCTGGAAGCCTCTAGCCTTCTTCTGTAAAAAGCTTTCACAGGCAGAGTCCCACTACAGTGTGTTTGACTGTGATTGCTGGCCATGATCCTTGGCATTGACCACTTCCACTACTTCGTCGAGGGCCATGCTTTCCATATTTACACTGACCATATACCCCTCACATTTGCACTCGTTATTGCCTCGGACCGCTGGTCTGACTGCCAACAATGACACATGCAGTCTGTCGCTGAGTACATGACAGACATGCAGCACATTGAGGGCAAACACAATGTAGTCACAGATGCATTGTCTCGCACTGGCATAGGCCGGTTGGGGCAGCCTTCAAAAAGTTTTGCAGCACCCATTCTGTGTTCATGGTACACGCCACGGAGGACATTCATTTCATCATGATGGCTCAGGCACAAACAGCAGACCCGGAAGTACAGGCCACTTGCACTGCTTGCACCGGCCTGCGGTTCGAGGACAGGCTACTGCAAAATGCCCCAGGCACCATTCTGGTAGATGTCTCAACAGGACGACCATGACCAATCATTCCGGCCAGCTGGCGGCGACAAGTCTTCATAGCACAGCACTGCCTCTCCCATCCTGGAAACCGCACTTCACGCAAACTCATCACAAGGATAATTGGCACAGCATCAACCGTGATGGGCCCACACCTGCCTCAAGTGAGTGCAGCATGTCAAAATTCACTGTTATGTGGCTTCCCCTGTCCAGCAGTTTGATGTTCTGGACCGTCGGTTTGTGGCCATCTACATCGACATTGTTGGCCCACTTCCAGTCAGCCAGGGCAATAAAAACTTGTTCCACAATCGTCGACCATTCAACACAGTGGCCCAAAGCAATTCCCATGCCAGATGCGACGGCCCTTTCTGCGCCCGGGCACTTCTCTCCCACTGGATTATGCATTTCGGAGTCCCAGCTGAGATCAACTCTGACTGCAGCCGCTAATTCATCTCTGATCTCTGGGCCGAACTAAACTGGTTGCTGGGCACTCACCAACAACGTATCACAGCCTACCATCCACAGGATAACGGAATGGTCAAACTCTTTCACAGGCAGCTGAAGGCCTCTCTCAAGGCTCGCCTGACCAACAACAATTGGATTGATGAACTTCCAATTGTCCTCGTTGGCATCCGTTTGACACCCAAGGATAACTTTGGCTATGCATCCACTGAGTTGGTCTGTGGCACTACCCTACACACCTGCCGAGTGAGTTTTTCAATGTTGACTCTCATCGCACTCCTGGAGCAGATGACTCAGGTACACTGCTAGGCCATCTCCACATTATCATGAAGCAACTTTGTGCATAGCAAGTTGCATGCCATGCACAGCACAGATCACAAGTGCCAGACATCCTTCTCGTGATGCCCTTCATTTTTGTTTGCCATGATGCCCACCGCATGCCTCTACAGTGTCCATATGACAGGCCTTATCGAGTATTCGACCGTACCGACAAGTATTTCACGCTGGACATCCAATTGTTTGATAGTCTTGACTCCAATTTCTGCCCTACATGCTATGTGGAAAGGCCACAGAGCTAAGCTATGATTGATGCCTCAGTCTGATAACAATGTCCTGGTGGTATGGGCAATGAACTCAGGACCTCCATTGGAAGATAGCTCATCAGGGATTACATAGGTTGCAAATGTTCTTTGGAGTATGTCGATGAGCCCCTTAGATCCATCTTTGGCTCTTTCGACTATAGGCCAATTGGAGTAACGATCCATGATGACAAGGTAGTCTATTCCTTGATAGTGGAAGTAATCAGCACATATGCATTGATATGGGTAAGCTTGATGGTTGGTGGTGTCGGGGTTAGAACAGCTTGAGTGGGTGCCATACTGTTGCAGTGGATGCAGTTAGTTCTGGTGGCTTTGATGTCAGTGGTAATACTAGGCCAGAAAATGGAAGCCTCTGCTCTTGAGAACATAGAGAATTGGTGATCTGCAGTTTTGTCTGAGAGATGGTGGCATGACGATTCTGTCTCTATAAATGATTACACCATCGATGCTGTAGAGGTGTTCCCTGAATTGGTGGTAGTCTCTGATTTGAGTTGGAAGTTGGTACTTGTGATCAGGCATTCCTTCTTCAATTACGGAGAGTAGTGTCATGTCTGCATCTGAGCTGGTGGCTGTACGTACTTGATTCCAGTTAACTGTTTGAATGTCTTTGAGCTGGGCAATTGCTGAGTGCATCTCCATGTCATCTCATGGTTGCTGATTTTCGAGATGTATGCTAGCTATGAGTTGGATGGGAATTTTGAGTTTAGGGCTTACAACATGGTTGGAGATATGATGAATGTCATCTGGTAACTGCATCTTGGGCGTCACTGGTTCTCCCGTGGGTTGCCTGGAAATGGTGTCGAGAGCTCTGTTTTTAGCTCCTGGTATGTGTACTATCTTGAAGTGGTATCTGAGGGGGTTTTCTTTGAGGTTCCCAAGTCTTGGGTTGCTGATTTGGTCCAGGGATCTGTCTCCAAACATTTTCAGGAGAGGTTTTGGTCAACCGCAATTGTGAGCTTTTTGCATCCCAAGACAAAGTGTCTTGCTTTATCTAGGGCATCTGCTACAGCCAGGGCCTCTCCTTTGATAGGTACTTATCTGGATTCTGCAGGGTGAGTAAATCTGCTTCCCACCAGGGTGATCCTCCATTCATGTTTGCAGCAGAAAAGGTCAGTTGATGGGCATGAGCAGTGTTTCTGGAAGAGCCAGAAGCCTAAGCCATGTTTAGACCTGAAGCATGTTGGTTTGTTCTTGTCGAAGATCCTCACTCCATTGCCAATCTCATTGGTGATGGCCATTTTGGATTCCTGGTTGAGATTGTCGTCCCAATGAAATGGTGTGCTCGGTTTGAGGAGTTCTCTGAATAGATGCATTTGTTCAGCCATGCTGAAGGTATATGATACCTGGTTGACAAGGCCAAACCAAAACCTGACGTCAATGATATTTTTGGGTGTGGGGAATTCTGTGATGGCCTTGAGATATTTCCTGCAAGGGAGAAGAGTGTCGCTTGTTATTTAAAATCCAGCAAATTCTACTTCATCTTGGACAAATGTGAATTTCTCTGGATTGAGTGTAATTCGATTTTTCCCACAGATGTCGAGCCATTTGGCTGCCTGGAAGAAACAGTCTTCAAAAGTGTCCGATCAGAGGATGGTGTCATTTATGCACTTGGTTTCTGTGGGAAGGACAACACAATTTTATCGTAATGCCTTGAATAATCATCTCCTGAGGCAATATATCCCTAAGGTGCAGTGCAATATCGATATCTCATGTTGTAATATCTCTGCTAGATAGCCCTAACTTTTTGATGATCTAGAATCCTGCTAGGCAGCTCTGACATCCTGTGTCTGCCATGGCACTAATGAAGGCAATTTTTGGTGGGGTGGACAGGTGGTATCCAAAGTCCTCATAGTCTTCCCTCTACATTCCCATGGATAATCTGATGACCGAATGGCTGGGATTTGGATAGGTGCCTGGACCATTTCTTTGAGGAATCATAGATATGATGGTCTAGGATAACATGTGCTACATCCCGCCGTATGGTCAACTCACACAGAGTGTCGAATATGGCACCCTCCTGTCCACTTGATTTGGTCTTGACTTTGTCTCTGCAAACATTTTCGAAGTGATGGTCCATGTTACAATGGTTACAAACCATTCCATATGCTAGGCATTCTTTGCGTCTTATCCAGGTGGGGGCATTTTTATCATGACCTCCCTTCCCAAAGTATGAGCAGGAGTCTCGATCCCTTGGCAGTGACCCTTTCACAGAATCTCTCCTCTGATGCTTGTACGTGCTGCCAGTCACAGTGTCAGTACATGTGGTAGGAGCAAGCGTGTGGCCGATCTTTTTCCAGCTTCCTTAGCTTCTATAAATCTGAGTACCTGTTCAAGGGTAATGTTTTGATTTTCATCACCCAACAGATCAAGTGAATCTCTGAGATTTCCAGTCCCCGACATAGCACATCTCGTAATATGGCTTCAGTATGGTCTACATTGGCTGTGCAGTTAGCACATTGTTGTGCAAACTTACACACACTTGCTAGCCTGGCTCCATAGGCACGGATTGGCTCATCTCTGTCCTGATTCATGTTATGCAACATCACCCTGGCCACCATGGTGTTTTCCTCTCTGACTGCCAAGCTTTTCATGGATGTCCTCCGTTTTCCCTGTGAGAGTTCTCCTTGCATTTTGAGTCAAGTCTTTTCGCAGTTGGTCATCACAACATTCAAGTATCTGGATTATCTTGTCAGTGCCTGACAATTTGGTTGCCTCCACATAATCACTCCACCTAGATCTGAAGCATTGCCAGTCTTCTGTTGTTCCAGCAGATGATATGCTTGGGCGCTGCAGCTTCTCGGCTCTTGCCACAGGTGTGGTGACGTGGGACGAGCCATTGACTGTTGCAAGGACTGTAATGAGGGCTGCAGCCAGTACAGGTTCCACATTCGATGTCCGGTACTCGCAACATTGAACTGGGCACTGAATGGTGGGTATTTCCAAACTGCTCTTAATTGGATCGACTTCTTTACTGCTCCCACTTCTCTGTCTTTACTTCCGATAGAAAATCCTTGGCGATTGTCTTTTAAAATCTAGTTATACTTGACATAAAAAATAAGGGATACCCCTATTTGCTCGCATATACAACTCGATCAAATATTGTTGTTAAAGCGAAATCAATGACAAGTACAACTGACGTAATGGGAAGGGTCACTCATTTAATAAGCTGCAGGTTAATGTTCCCAACTATAGACAAAGACGCAAGTCAATCAACACTCGCATAGTTATATTTGAACACTTGAATTTTTCTATTCAAACCCAACATTTCGAATTTTTCTATTTAAACTCACCAGATTAGTGCGCATTATTTCAACTAGAATTCAGTGTTATTATCACCAGTGCGAATTAATGTGCGCTGACTTGTGCTATGGACAGGCCTTAAATTGTACATTTTGACTCCAAATTTACTTGCATAGACTTTACCAAACTACAAGTTTCAAGGGGGAATAAATTGGCTCCTTTGATTAATTAGTTTTACTTTCTAGTTCAGGATCAGTCAGCTAGTGTAAGGTGGAGAGTAGGGGGTGGTAGGAATCTGTAACTCAGATGCTATCCTGCACTTCAGCCAATGCTATTATTTTCTTGCATTCTTTATGCTTGTGTTGTGTATTGTCCAGGAAACTCCAAGGGCATTCATGAGGTGCTAAGTAGGCAAAAAATAGCCCTAACTTCAATCCACACTCCCTAGTCTCAACCCCAAATGCCCTAGCTTTAACCTCAGACCCTAACCTCAACCCCACATGCCCTAGCCTCAACCCACATGCCATATCCTCAACCCTACATGCCCTAGGCTCAATCTCATGTGCCCTAGCCTCAATCCCACATATATTATACCCTCAACCCCACTTGCCCTAGTCTCAACCCCACATACCCAGTAGCCCTGCCCTCAATCTCACATGCCCCCTAGCTCTCGTACCCTAGGATAGGGACCCCCCACCAAGATAGTCGGTCTCTTATGGACGATATGATCATGCTTAGAAGCCATCGTAACACACACCAGCAACTTCTTTGCTGTTAGGAGATGGTGCAAACAGGCCAACAGGAGACAAGGTAGGTGTATAGACCAAGGCCTGACCCAATATCACGGTGCTATTAAATTTAAGGGGGGGGGGGGGGGGGGGGGGCAAGGATGACACTAGGGAAGTATGCCTGTCACTTGTATGTGTGAAATGCAGAGCAAATAGGGTTTATATATGTAACCAATATTGTATTATTTGTATGGGTTGAAGAACACAATCATTACCTACAGAATAGAACTTGAATGGGCTTGTAAATTCACTGTGAACAAAAGCTATGAGAGACTGAAGGCAGAGAGTGAGCACTAGTTCATACTTGAAGGGAGAGACTGAGCACTAATTGGTACTTGAAGGCAGAAGCTGAAGCACTAGTTGGCACTGAAAGCAGAGGCTGAGCACTAGTAAGTTGGCACTGAAGGCAGAGGCTGAGCACTAGTTGGCATCTGAAAAGTACAACTTGAAACTCATTCTGCAACCTGTCGCAGTGAGACAGCTCTCGGAGATCTAAAAGGTTACTGGTGTTGGCCAGTACTGCCACTTATTTGTCCAAACAATGGTTGGAAACTGCATGTTGATTTCTGGGAGGGTGTGGCTACTAAGTACTGTTTCTGTAGTTGTTCACTAGCCAATCATAGATGCATGAAGGAGGCTGTGACTCCTCCTACAATTCAACCCAGTGGTTTGGGCCTAAATACCTCATTCGATGTAATAGTTGGGAAGAAAAAGCTTTTCTCTCTTGTAGTTCATGTGCATGTAGTACAAAGTCTTATTATCTAATCTTGTAGTACAAAAGGTATCGGGGAAGCTAAAACTGCAAGTACTTGAAGATTTCCAGCTTGTTTGTTTTTTGAAGCCAACATTTCTATTGAATACTTCAATCTTCATCTACAGGGCAATTTACCAAAAAAATTTATTTTGGTTGAAATGTTAGCCCCTAAAACCAACAAAACCTTCAAGTAGTTGATGCAACTATTGTACATGCTATAAAGAAAAGTTTACTCACTACAACATTGTTACACACAGAGAGAGGGGTTTTATCATCTCCACACAAGGAAAAATGTGAGATCATGGGAGAGGAGAAAAACCTCAACCTTCCAAGGAACAATGTGATATTGAACTCTTATGTTGAAGGGTGAACCATCGATGGCCTCGTCAGCAAACTTGGCATCGACAGTATAGTCTCCTGGCTCTATAGGCTCGTAGCTTCTTGTGAACACTCCTGGAGTTTTCTCATTGGGCACCAGCTCCACTGCAACAATTTTTCCTGGTAGTTTCTTCACATTGACATCGATGGGATCCAGGCCTGAACCCCTCCTGTCAATGATGACTTCTGCAGGTGCACCCACGTGTGTGCCGATTCCCGTCACTCCAGATATGCTGATCTTGCACTGTGCAGGATCGATGGCAGGGATGACAAAAACATAGCCTCCTCCGCAAACTTCACCATAAATTTGTACTCGTAAGGCTTGTTGGGTGTGACCTTCAGCATAGTAGTCCCATCCTTGTGGTCCTCACAGTCAAACTTAACTTGAGAGGGTACGAGGAGCGATAGTGCCAGCCCTCCTTCTCCGGCAGTTGTTGTGTCGAGATAGATGACCATTTCTTTTCCAAGCTTCCCTCCTGCAATCCCCGGACCATAGACATTTACCTGGCTGGAGTCCGATATGGAGACATCGATGGGACTCTGATGGAGCTTGTTACCAGCATATTCAGTACAATACAATGCCTACTGGCTTTATCGGGCACAAAGCTCACATTGTAGACATCCTCGTCATCTTTGATTATTTCCAGTGGCCTGGTCTTGCCATCTAATCCGTAAAGCACAGCTTCCAAGTTGCCAGAACCCGCCTCTGTGCAGTCCACACACCAGTCAAAGGGCTACTTATCCGAGTTGGAAATGATGGGGATCGTGTCAAGCTTCTTTCCTTCGGCATCAAACCCTGGTCTGGTTACTTTCACCAAGGAGGGGTCACTGACGTTGATCTTGTACTGAGATTTGGGAATAGCTTGGTCAGCAAACAAGATGTTGACTATACAAGTAATGATAGTTGGTGGTCACATGATGGTCAGTGCCAGCTGATGACAGACCAGGTGATGGTGCAGAGCTGCCAGCCAATTGCACTCTAGTGCCAGTGATGATACTCTAGTGCCAGTCATGGTACTCTAGTGCCAGTTTATGGTACTCTAGTGCCAGTGATGGTATTCTAGTGTCAGCTGATAGTACTCTAATGCCAGCTGATGGTACTCTAGTGCCAGCTGATGGTGCTCTAGTGCCAGTGATGGTACTCTAGTGCCAGCTGATGGTACTCTAGTGACAGCTGATGGTATTCTAGTGTCAGTGGATGAATCTGGTGGCATGCTGTCTGCTGTGAACATACCTACACTAATTTGCAGAACCATGTGCTATCTTAGGAAATACCGCCACAGAATTTAGCAAAGGACCCTCGCATAAACCTGGCTGTATTGACCACACCTACACTTCTGTGCAGAAGAAGGCTCACATGACTAGAGTGTCAACTCTATATCACACTGTTATGCACTTTCTGTATATATGCAGACACTTACAGCTGGCTGTTCTGTGTGTGTGTGTGTGTGTGTGCTTGTAGTGTTTGGAGCTGCCCAATTCTTACTCAGACTGTTCATTTTCTGTGTAAGTAATATCAGCCATGACATGTACATATGTTGAAACAGCGGAGAGCTGAATAAACTCTGTACATCATCGTTGTTCCAAGTCGGGGAAGTAATCAGGTTTTATTTAATACAGGGGCAGGGAAGTAATCAAGTTTTGTTTGATATAGGGGGGCAGGGAAGTAATCAATTTTGTTGAATATAGGGGGCAGGGGACTAATCAGATTTTGTTTAATATAGGGGGTGGGGAGGCGGGGAAGTAAATTAATATGGGGGGGCAGACATCACATGCTCAGACATTCTGTTAAGGTCTGATTCACAAGTGTGAAAATGGGTGAGGACCATGTTGTGGATGCATCAGAATTAAATGAATATCTATTTGAGAGCATTAATAATGTGTATACACTTGGAGCCTGCCTAGTCATTTTCAAACGGGGCCAACTGAACCAGGAGGGACAAGTATCCTCCATCCGTATACTCCGAAGAAAAGGAAACAATATCAAGTTGCCTCCATTTTTATCAACATGAGTCGTTAAGCAAGCCCCACCCCAGGTATAACTGAAAGGTTGACCCTCTGTGTCTCCTATCTACCTGTGGACGCAACTTAGCTGGATTTTTTTAAATTAGCTGCGTTATATATAATAACAACAACAACAATAATAATAATAGTGGTGGTGATAATAGTGATAATAATAGTGATTAGTGATAATTAAAATGTAATTTTAGGATGCCTACCGTGTGTTGCTCTGGTAGAGAGGTGGCTGCTGTTGCTCTGGTAGAGAGGTGGCTGCTGTTGCTCTTGTAGAGAGGTGGCTGCTGTTGCTCTGGTAGAGAGGTGGGTGCTGTTGCTCTGGTAGAGAGGTGGCTGCTGTTGCTCTGGTAGAGAGGTGGCTGCTGTTGCTCTGGTAGAGAGGTGGCTGCTGTTGCTCTGGTAGAGAGATGGCTGCTGTTGCTCTGGTAGAGGGCTGGTCCAACAACAATAATCATAGCTTGGTACTGGACTAAACTTGGTACCACAAAGCCAGCCCACATAGGCCTGGTTCAGATTAGGCCACACAAGCACTAGCCTCTCAGCATATATTTTTTAAATAAAACTTTTTTCTAGGATATTTCTAGACCAGAGAAGTGGGCACTGGGACACTTTCCCTATACTGATGCCATCTTTGTTCACTGCCTCTGTGTAGCGATCACTTGGGTGAATGTACTCTCTATTCCAACCTGCTATGAACATGATGATCCCTTACCTATCATGGTTCTCTATATATAACTTTTGCAATGTAATGACCCATTGCCCAACATGGCCTGGTTATGCCAGCCAGTTTCCCTGCTTTTCTCTATCCATGTGATGATCCCTTACCAAAAGTGACCTGCCGTATAGCTTACCTGCTCTCTCAACCGGATGACCCCTTACCAAGCATGGCCTGGCTATGCCATGCCTCCCTCTCTGCCTCTCTTTTGTAGTTGATTGGTAATTGTCTCATGCTGGTCGCGTCAGTACATAATTCATATGCCTCGTATTCTGCAAAAATAAAACACGAGTTTGTTATTGTTGTTGTTGTTTCATGAGGATGATTTTAAACACGAAGCATTCTAACTGAACATCTACATCTGTGTCTATGTAGTTATGATGTTGCATCCACTTAGCCCTGAGGGATCTCAGACCAGAAGATCAAATGAATATCACAAACACATTTACACTATACCACATTTAAATGTGAAGATCATTGCCTTGTGTGGTTTCTCCTTAGGCTCAAAGGAGCGTAAGATCCCCTATCCGACTAGTAACCCCCTGCTTTGTTTGAAATTGTCAGTTGCCTAAACTACACGTATGAGGTATGTATTGTGTATATATGTGCGTCTGGTGACTCCTTAACTTGTGACCTTTCACTTGTGGGAGTGGTGACCCCTTACCCCATTTACATATTGTAACATCTGTCTCTGTGTCCAGTGAAAGAAGGTAATGTTGTTGTTTATGCAGACCATGTCTTGGCTCGACTTCAGTCTGTTGGCTCAAAGCCTACCAGGTATTTATACCTCCTATCTCTCTCTCTTCTCAACACTGATGCCCTGTGTTCTCAGTTAGAACACACATGTCGTGATAATTTCATGAGCTATAGTGCTTGCCACACTAACTTTCCAATTGAAAAAAAATTGTAATTCGTATTACCCAGTCAACTTTTATACCAAAATCCTACAAAAACGTGCTCTTTTGGTACCACTCAGCAAAATGGAAAAAGGTGGAAATATAGTAATTATGCTTCTATGGCACACGTGCCAGTCACGAAGTCAGATTATATAGTCTGGTAGTTTTGGCTACATTGGCCTTTCTCCTGGCCATCTCCTAGCCTACTTTCTCCTAGCCCACTTTCTTCTGGCCAACTTTCTTCTAGCCTCCCACTTTCTGCTTGCCCACTTTCTGCTAAACCACTTTTTATATATAGCTATGTGTCAACCTTCTTAGTGTAAATTGTGGCTATATCTCTACCTTCTTAGTGTATACTATGGCTACACCTCTACCTTCTTAGTGTACACTGTGGCACCTTTTTATGTATACTGTGGCTATATATCTACCTTCTCAGTTACACTGTGGCATACTCTAACCTTCTTAGTGGATACTGTGACTAATTCTCTACCTTCTTATTGTGGCTATATCTCTAACTTCTTAGTGTACACTGTGGTTATATTTCTACCCTCTTAGTAGATACTGATGCTATATCTCTACCTTCTTAGTCTACACTGTGGCTAAATCTTGACCTTCTTAGTGGATACTGCAGCAATAACTCTACCTTCATAGTGGATACTGTGGAAATATCTCTACCTTCATAGTGGATACTGTGGCTATATCTCGACCATCTTATTACACACTGTGACTATATCTCTACCTTCTTAGTGGATACTGAGCCAAATTTTCTACCTTCAAAGGGTTAATAAATTAGCTTCTTTTTGAATAATTTTTTCCCCTTTTCTAGTTGATGATCAGTCAGCTAGTGTAAGCTGGTGAGCAGTGGGAGTCAGCAGGTATCTGCACCTTAGATGCCTAGCTTCAACCCCACATGCCCTGGTCTCAACCCCACATGCCCTAGCCTGAACTCTACATACTCTAGGCTCAATCTCATCTGCCCTAGCTTCAATCCCACATGCCCAGTAGCCCTGCCCTCAACCTCACATGCCCCCTAGCTCTCATGCCCTAGGAGAGGGACCACCCACCATGTTAGTTGGTCTTTAATGGATGATATGATCATGCTTAGAAGCCATGGTAACACAAACCAGCAACTTCTTTGGTGTTACGAGATGGTGCAAACAGGCCATAGTTGGTTCAAAGCTTTAGATGGTATATAGTTGATCATAAAATTATAGATAGTTTCTGGTATCTTCATCACGAAAACCAGGAGCGATTAATTATTGTAGTTATTTACTTGGGGTATTATTAGGCGGGGGGGGGGGGATTATGAGATGATCACATTTTTCTCTCATTTGTTTGTTTTTGGATACTTGCAGCTTTTCTTTTCAACCTGGCCGGGTTCATGAGGATGGTCTGCCTTGGGCAAGCACAGAAACTACTGCAAAGAGTTCGAAAAATATCCACTAAGACAAAAAGCTATCATCCCCTTTCCTCTCTAGGGGGGGGGGGGGGGGGGTTACTGTGTAGGGAGGTGTGGTATGAACCTAACAGTCTTTGTGGATTGCAATTTTAATTTTATACGATAAAAAAATAAAAAATGATGAAAAGCTTAAAAAAATGCTAAAAACATGGAGAGAAGTGGGGTGTCCAATATATCCAATGAGTATGTATACATCTACATTGTTACCATAGTTACATAATTGGAATGATTGTTACCATGGCGATAATTATCACACTAAAATGCAATGCTATTTTGCACAAGCTAGAGAGGATAAATGTTCATGTGTGCTCCAGATGTTCACCTTCCTTCCTCGGCTAGATGATGATGGTAAATGGACTGCCCATCAAATGCTTGCCATGCCGCTTGCAACTAATGACAGTTTCTCCAACCATGGAGGTGTCGTACGACACACTAAAGGTGAAGACTCCTTTGTGCTTCACCGATGCAAACTCCTCAGGCACATAGGCTCTGCTGGCTCCAACCTCGAGGAGGCCAGTGCCACCTCCAGCTTTCTGACAGTCCACTGTGAATGTGTCCGGTGTGTCAAGGTCCTGGATGTTGTACTTGGAAGCATCCGGAGGTGGTCTGCGGCACTCCACCTCAAACGGACTCCCTGGGACATCTTTATCAACAAATTTGAGGTCAGTTGAGTTGACGTCAGGTGTGGGTGCCACGTACTTCACCTGGTTGTAAAATGCAAAAGCAAGAGTCATAATGGGTTGCCAAATAAAGGAGAGAGGAGCCACATTGGTGGTTTTACAGTGGGTTGATGGAATTGTATTTTGAGCAATTCATGTACTCTCAGGGAATATGTCCTGACCAAATACTTTTTTGGGGGATCAAGAAGGGAGGAGACCTTTATATTAGCCAAATTGTCGAACATTACTAAATCCTAGTAGATGAGACTATGTAGGTATATAGACCAAATCCAGTTAGAGGACTCTTTACCAAATTCATAATCGTGTACACCGACATAAATAGGTAAGCAGAACTTTAAATGAAAAAAGTTCACCAAATAGCTGGTGAGCATGATTTTAGAGTCGTGTACATAGATGTGGTTGTAGTCTACAAGGGTTCAGACTTATTACACACACACACATAGTTTGTTGGGGGGTTTACCGACAATTGCCATAAGTGGATTACAAACAAGGTGTTAGTAAAATATTAATTTGAATGAACCTATATACCTATGTGACGGGAAGAAATACAGGAGGGGGGTGCAAGGCTATATACAGAAATTTTGTCAAGGGGGGCAAACTTGGGTTATGGAGAAAGGGAGGGGGGCTGACACAGTATCACGTGGTTATTAAATTTCAAAATTTTAAGGGAAGGGTAGAGGGGGTGGGGAAGCAAGGATGACACAAGGGGGGTATGCCTGTCACTTGAATGTGTGACATGCACAGTGAAGAGGCTGAGCACTAATTGGTACTTGAAGGCAGAGGCTGCTATATAGTTCATACCTGAAGGCAGAGGCTGAGCACTAGTTGGTACCTGAAGGCAGAGCCTGACTAACTGGTACCCGAAGGCAGAAGCTAAGCACTAGTTGATACCTGAAGGCAGAGGCTGAGCACTAGTTGGCACTTAAGGCAGAGGCTGAGCATTAGTTGGCACTGAAAAGTATGACTTGAAAATCATTCTGCAATTGATATTTTCTCTCAGAACATGTCGCAGTGAGAGAGCTCTCATGGATAGAAATGGTTTCTGGTGTTGACCAGTATACTGCCACTTAATAGTCGAGGGGATATAAATGTTTTTTGGTGATGACAAATACTGTTGTAGTCACTACAACATTGTTACACACAGAGAGAGAGGTTTTATCATCTCCACACAAGGCAATATGTGAGGTCATGGGAGACGAGAAAAACAAGGACAATGTGATATTGAACTATTAAGTGTCATGTTGTGTGTGTGGTGTGAGAGAGTGACTGCTGTGTAGTGTAAGCGTGATGTATATACTGTGTGCATGTGTGAGAGTGATCTACAGTTGTTCTGAGTGTGTGTGTATGTGTGTGCTGGGAGTGTTCCTATTTTGCCACATGATGTAATTTTGCACAATGTCCAGCACTGACATGATATTTCCTAGGAAATCCTGGGATATGCAAGAATCCTGGAAGCAGCACTACAGCTAGGGCTAAGGGTAAGGCTAAGGGTTAGGGCTAGGGATATTCTAGGGCAAGTGGAACTCAAGGCATAGATGTATTCTAGGGCTAGGACAGAGACATCCTGGGAGAGTCCTGTATCCCAACTACAGAATCGTTACTTTATAACAGTCATCCTGGGATGTTCCTAGGTTGTGGCAGTGCTGTCCACTTCCCTGGACATGCCCAAGCACAAGCCTACAACAATTGCCATGATGACCTCAAACCCCAGCACTGTGTCAGTACAAACACTTGTATAAATATGTACATACCTGATAGGTTCCATCACTGGCATCCATAAAATTGATCACACAGTCCTCTGGGCCCTTGATCCTAAGGTCCAGCTTGCCTTCGCCAGCCTTAGATGGGCCCTTGGTTAAGCAAGCTTCCTCCAGCACCACGGCATTCTCCAGTACATCTCCACATGCCTTCACGGCTTCAGGGTTTGCCACCTGGACCACCACGGGGCTTACAAGAACTTTCTGGTTGCAGTACTGCACCTTGACGGTGAACTCGCTGGCCGTCTCCAGTTTGTACTTCATCTGCCGCTTTTGAGGTGCAATGGCAACGACTTCAGCCTTGACAGGTGCTCCATCTTTGCTGGTGATCTGCAGTCCAAGATAATCACCCTTATCACCCTCCTTCTGGCTCACCGCAAGTTTCCGAGCTTGTGTTGCCTCAACAAACTCAGTCTCCTTACCTGCTAGGAGATCAGACTCCACTCCTGGACCCTCAATGCAGACCTTGGAGAGGTCCAGCACTGGCACAGTCACCTTGTCCCCAATAGGTGTGTCTCCATAGCTCACACTCACTTCCAGATCGCCCAATTTGCGAGGTGTATACGATAGCTGGTAATGGTCTTCACCAACCTTCTTGACTTCAGCCACCTCCGGAGGTGCACTCCCATCCACAAACAGGATTTCCAATCCTACCTCTCCCAGATGCGCTCCATTTGAGTAAAAGTTGGTGACATTTGGCAAGTCTACAAATGCAGTTTGACGTCCGGGTTCCCCGATGCGAACGGACGCCGGATCGCTAATAGCAACTGTGAAGGGAGAACCATCGATGGTCTCATCAGCAAACTTGGCATTGACAGTATACTCTCCTGGCTCTGTAGGCTCATAGCTTCCTGTGAACACTCCTGGAGTTTTCTTATTGGGCATAAGCTCCACGACAACAACTTCTCCAGATGGTTTCTCCACTTTGACATCGATTGGAGCCGGGCCCGAACCCCTCGTGTCAACGATGACTTCTGCAGGTGCACCCACATGTGCGCTGATTCCTGTCATTCCAGATCCGCTGATCTTGCACTGCGCAGGATCAATGGCAGGGATGATGAAAACAGAGCCCGGGACTTGCTCGTCCGCAAACTTCACCATAAGTTTGTACTCACCAGCTGTCTCGGGTGTGAACTTCAGAGTAGCAGTCCCATCCTTGTGGTCCTCACAGTCCAGCTTAGTTTGAGAAGGTCCGAGGATCAATAGTGCCAGCCTTCCTTCCCCGGCAGCCATTTTGTCGAGATTAATGACCATTTCTTTACCAAGCTTCCCTCCAACAAGCCCTGGACCAGTGACCTTTATCTGGCTGGAGTCCGATATGGAGACATCAATGGGACTCTGATGGAGCTCGTTGCCAGCATATTTCAGCACGAGACGGTACCTACTGGCTTTATCTGGAGCAAAGCTCACTTTGAGGACATCCTCGTCATCTTCGACTACTCCCAGTGGCCTGGTCTTGCCATCTAATCCGTAAAGCACAGCTTCTAAATAGCCAGGACCTGCCCCTGTGCAGTCCACACTCCAGCAAATGGGCTCGTTATTTGAGGTGGAAACGATTGGGATTGTGTCAAATTTCTTTCCCTCTGCATCAAACCCAGGTCCGGTTACTTTTACCAAGGAGGGGTCACTGACGTTGATCTCGTATGGAGATTTGGGAATGGCTTGGTCAGCGAATGAGATGTTGACTTTGTAAGTGCCCACCTTCTTCGGGCTGCAAGAAGCTACGTAGGTTCCATCCTTGTTGCTGGAAATTTGAGGTTTGACATCAACTGACCCTTTGGCTCGGGCTTGTCCAAACAAATTGTTACTGTACTGTTCTGTAGGAGTATGCGAAGCCATCGGAGACAAGGGTGCCGGTGCAGAGCCAAGCCAGAAAGGGCCTTCCACCACCACATCCAGCACTCCTTTACCAGCTTCACGGGTATCGATGACAAAGTCTCTGGAATCTCCAACTGTCACACCATCGTGTTTGAGCCCCAGACCATAGGCCTTGACTTTGCTGGGGTCAAAGATCTTTAGTTTAAGGGGCATCTCAGGAACCGGAGCATCTCCGCACATAAATTGCATCTTCTGTACCCCGGGCTTGGTGGGGTTGTACACCACCTTGAAAGTTCCATCAGCATTGGCCAAGAAAACTGGACCATCAGCAGCGTCGACATCCATGATGGCTACCCGGAAAGGAGCATTGGGTATATCCACTCCTGCAAACTTGATGTTGATGACATACTCTCCGGGCTCCAAGACCTGGTAGGTGTAGTTGAAAGCATAGGGAGCGGACTCCACCTGGAAGGGGACCTCCCCGGATGGTCCGGTGATTTTAAGCTTGATGTCACCATGACCTGCACCTTTGGTTTGTACGGTGAACCTTGAAGGCTGGTTGGCATGCACCCGATGAGGGACTATACCAGGACCGGAAGCCGAGCACTTGGAAGGGTTGCAAGGAGGCTCCACCTTGATACCGAACTTGCTGCCTGGGATGTCCTTGCCACCATATTTAATGCTCACTTCATGTTCTCCACTTTCAGTAGGTCTATAGGTGAAGTGATCAAGTCCTTTCTCTTTGGACTCATGCCGGACTTTTATGGCACCCCGGGGTCCCTTGATATTCACCATAAGGTCTCCACTGCCAGCCCCTTTGCTGTGCACATTAAACCATGTTGCACCGCTAATTTCCACCTTGTCCTTTTCTAACCCCGGACCTTCAGCTCGACACTTGCTCGCATCGGCCAGATTTTCATTAACTTTGAGACTGAATGGACTGTCCTTGATGGGGCAGTCAGCCAGGGTTACCTCGACGGTGTGAGGGCCGGCTTGCAGCGGCATGTAGAAAACATGATACTTGCCATCCTCCTCTTGAACGACTTTTATGTCTCGATTAAGCAATGCGCTCTTGGGTCCCCGTACAACCACATTAACTTTTCCTTCCCCTGCCTCACTGGGGTCAACCCAGAACTCTGTGGGGGATTCCACCTTGACGTTTACACCTTCCACGCCTGGGCCGTACGCAACACACAGGGAGGGGTCCAGTCCTTTAGCGATAAAGATGTTGTACGGACTCTCGTCCACATGGACCCCGTTGAACTTGACTTCCACCTTGTAATCTCCCTGGGCGGCCGGAACATATACACACTTGGTCGAGCCATTCTTCCGCAGCTCCAACTTCACCTCGATAGGACCATCCGGAGAACTCACCATTGCCGAGACAACACCATCTCCACCACCACTTGGGTTGATGGTGAAGTGCGTCGAGGGCATACATGTGTCTATGCCCATCGGGTGGATTCCTGGACCGTAGACTTTGACCTTGCTGGGGTCCCCTTTCTTCAACTTCTTTGTGCTGATGGGAGCTCGTGGCTTCAGCTTTGCCTTGAGAAACTGGGAGAGATAGGTCATCATGGTGATTTCATTAGTGCGCGGGCTGACCATGTCCTCAGGAGCCAGCACCTGGGTGTAGCATCGTAACACGCACATACACAACACACAGCACACACACACACATAAACAAAATTATTGGGTCAGAGGTCACAATTGTATGCTGGCTAGCATATTACACCCATAAAGACTGACTGATGGACCAACCCCAGCCTGTAATAGCATAAGTCATCATTTATTGGCCGCAGTTTGCGCCTCGGCTCATAAGTTAGCTTTGGATCACTTTCAGAACTTGGTTCTAGGTTGTAATCAAAGACCGAAGCCTTTTTAATTAGTCTATAAACTTAATCCCAGTGCTTTTCTTTTAGTTAGGAGGATAAGAAGTGCATAAAGCATAGCGGTATTTCATCATTTATCATCCTCAAGCATCAATTCTTGGCTTGCCATTCATTTTACGATAGCATAACATCGGCCACTGGAGCAAATCATGCCAACTAATTTCCGGTTCAAAACAGTGCTTCAAAAAGAGTTATACTGAATTTAGCGGGAGAAACTCTACCCTATCAGCAATTTTCATTAAATTCTTATGTCTAAAAAAATTTTACATCAGCATAAAGGACGCACTTTATTACTGGTATTATCGATATCAAGATAATCTACACATTCCTCATAGATCCATCTGCGAGAGCAACAGCACAGCCATTCTCTTCCAGTGTCTATGTCATTATCATAACAACCAAAACAGACACAACACAGGTCAATATGAATGGTATCATCTATCTCATCTCAGGCTTTATTTTGCTTTGGTCGAATGCTGTGACTAGCCTCAGTGGGAACCACTGATGCTTCTTCCACTGACTTCTGCTTATCTGCATTCTTGGCTTCCCTCTCAGCAGCGTTGCGAGCCTTTTCAACTACTTTGCGAGTCTTTTCTTGAGCCCTTCTGTCTTTCAGTTCCTCTTCTCTTCGCTTCTTTTTTAACTCTTTCTCCTGCTTTCTCATTTCTTTCTCCTTTGCTACTCGTTGCTTCTGATCTTCCTTCTCATTCAATACATGCAAACATTCACTACTTGTTAGAACACAAGCTGTTCCTGTCTTAGGCCTCTTGGGAGTACTTGTCAATGTTGATAAGTTGAGCAAATTAGAAAATGGAGAACATTTAGTGGATGTCACTAAAGATGAACTTGAAGTAGGTGTTGGAGTAGTACTTGAAATAGACAAGGATGCTGATGATATGTGTGGAAGGGATGAATGGAATGTGAGATGTTAAGGGGGTAATAGAATCAGATGGTAAAAATGAGTTCCAACTACTTTTGGATACAGCTTCAGGGTGATGAATTTTCAGCCAGGCTTCATACCTTGGTTCAAACAGATCATAACAGTTTCAAACCTGTTAACATAATTATCTTAACTCCTCCTCAACAGAAAACATTGCATTGCTGTCAGTGAGATCCACATCTCCAGAAAAGTCAACGTTACCAAGGCCTTCTTTTCCAGCAGAGGATGAATTACTTCGATCTCCATCTCTAGGATCTCCAAGGATCACCAGAGCCTCCTGGGTACAAGTCACTAGGGACTATAGAGTTTGGATCACCAGGGTCTCCAGGGTTCGAGTCACCAGCGACTTGATCTCAGCCTGAGATTCATCTCCACCACTATCGACATATCTGTCTTCTAGGTCACTACCACCGTTTCTCCCACCTGAATCATGTTAATAGCAGTGTGTGTGTGTGTGTGCATGTGTATATGTGCGTGTGTGTGTGTGTCACCTGAATAAATAGCAGTGAGTCAGTGTATGTGTGCATGCACAGCTCTGTGTCTGTGTCAGTCTAAAGTAGCATTATTATATTTTTAATTACATTATTTTGAACAAGCCTTATTACTCAGGCACACAATAAACTATTCCAGTGTCTTAATGCTGATGTGCATGATTGGCATGTAAGTGTATGTCTGTGAGGCAGAGTGAGGAACAGAGAACTTACTAAGGTCTCCTCCACCGCAAGTATCATCACTGCCTGCAGACCTGTTGTCATAGAGTTACACCGCATCTCGATTAAATGGAAATACTCCAGCCTTCTTAAATCCTCCGTAGATCTTTGCAGGAGTGATAGCACATAGCCAAGCATTTCGAAACACGCTGCAGAAGTTAAGCTTAGAGATGACTTTGTTAGGATAAAATTTGTGACATGCCTCCTGCCTATGTTGTTTCAATGTGGTGGCATATACAACACTCTACGTGCTCAGCTATCATGCATAAGCACCCTGCTTAGCAACCAGCTCTTCATGGTTAGTTTCATATTGATAACTTGGTTGTTATATGCACACAGTGCTTAGCAAAAAGACTGAAGTCTAGAGGTTGACATTCGTGGGTGGTGTGAGGAGGCTAACAAAAGATGATCACTTCATTATCTCTTGCAAGTCGAATGCTGCTCAGCTCAAAGTGAGAGCTGTAGCCATCCAGTAGTAGAAGAAGTGGGCATTTTGATACCGCATTCACTAGGAAGTGCTCCTTCAGCCAAAAATTGACGAGTTCTTGATCAACACAATCTTTATCACTTACTCTATAATGGGAGCCACATATCTCATCCTTGGTCCAAAGTATATTCAACTGTTTGGCAGTGAAGATAATGAAAGGAGGAAGGCATCGGCCTGCAACACTTCCACACCCTATAACAGTAATTTGTGCTTTTTACCCAGAAGTATGACACCAAACCTTTTTCTGCCCTTTTGCAGCATGACTCTAGCGGGACAAGGTTCCAATGGGACTCCAGTCTCATCCATATTGTATATCTTTTCAGGATGGTCGTCAAATCCAAATTAATCATATATGGTTCTCAAGAGTTCGAAGTAGGCATTAATATTTTCTGCACTGACAGCATCATTCTCACTCCAGCAGTAGCATTACCAATGTAAAGCCAATGAATGGGGCTTCTTTTCAGAAACTTCTGCCACCACTCATTGGTGATAGTGGAGCCTTTAAGTGTCCCCTTCTGCTTAGCATACGTTTCCACTAAAGATTTAACATCACGCCGAGTCTTGCCAAACCCTATCTTGGCAACGTCAACTAGGTGGCTAGATAGTTCAGCTTCTTCATCATTGCTCAAGTAAGGCTTAAGCCCAGGTTTGGAACTATGCACTACTCGCCTGCTCAAGCTGTCCTTCAATGTGGAACGAGACACTCCATGTAGATCTGCAGCTTTGTTACCAGAAAGGTCTTGAGTTCTTACCATATCAGCTGACATTTGCTCTTAAGTCCATTGGATTCTAATAGAACGGCACTTCATCTGGATGGCCATGGAAGTAGAGCACACAGGAGCACATTTGAATCCCTTTTACTTTGGCTTCCTAAAATGAACGTACATTCCTAGTTAATATCTTATTGGGAGACTTATCCCTGGTTTGACACAATACCACTCACTTGTTATAATGCTATTTTCTTGGCACCAGACAGAGAAAGACTTCGAGTTCAATGGGCAAGCGTAAAATGTATAAGATTTTGTCTGTAAACTATTTGCCGAATACCGCGAAAGACGGATAATGGGTGTCAGTCGATAATCGATGACCTATGCTAACTGCTGCCCTTAAAGTAGACTGGCAGCCAGGTCTAGATCCTACCATATATGGTAACAACACAGATGTAACAACATTAACCACGACCAATCACAATTGTTCAACAGTACTATAACTAACACACATACAAATGTTCTGTGGGTTTAACTACATTAATTTACACGTTCCATTGAGTCTCTCATCGCTCATTAATAGAAGCCTCCTTGTTCTGTGTTGCTTACTATCATTCTTGCTTTACCATGGCCACAAGCTTGCCCCACGCAAGTTGCATGCATGCCTTGCTTGTTACATACTTTTAAGTGGCTGCTGGGTTTACATGTAAGTGCCCATCTCCTTGCTGGTAGGCAGCCACCATAACCACACATACAAAACAGCCTACATTATTTACAATACTTGGGGAATTTCTGTATGACCAATACCCTCCCACCATGGTCATCTGTTGTCAGCTGTTGTCATCTGCTATACTGCACTGCACCGGAATTGCCAAACATCCCAGCCATAATGAACATCAACAATTTAGAAGTCATTCCAATATTTCCCTTTAATGCTAGTTGAGGGTAATAACTCTCCAAGGACTTAGCATGTGCACCAAATCTTGCCTGTTTCAAATCAGATTCCATTGGGATCTTCTCAATGCAAGAGAAAGCCATGCCAGGGGGAGTTAGCCAGCTAGTCTCCCACGCATACACACACATACTGGCACTTCATTAGCTGTCTCTCTGGCCAACACACCACCCTCTACATTGCACCACCACCCTCTGCATGGCACCACCCTCTGCATAGCATCACCACCCTCTGGATGGCATCAGGCAAAGTTGACAGTATAGTGTGGTGTGTGTGTGTGTGTCTGTAAGTTTCGTGGATTTTCAAGGAAAAATGGTTTCTTAGGCATCCCCAGAAGGTTTTTATTTATTTATTTTACAGACAATAGGAATCTGGCAATAGCTCATGGAATGTTTCATGGTCATTGAGGTGTGTGGTATGTGTATAGTATCCAAGTTGCACTACCTAATTAGGCAACAGCTTCCCATAAGTGCCAGCCCTCCGAGATAGGAGTGAAGATACAGTGAATAATGCATGCCAGGAAAGATTTTCCTGGACCAGACATCCCACTACACAATACTCAGTACACATGTACATACTCACGCTCAACGCCAGAAGTGGCCAGGCAGAGATAAATACTTAATTAACACCATGTTGCCTGCTACATGTAGTGCTCGGCACCGAAATACAGCGCTTAGCTTCTTCTCCCTCTCTCTGTCTGTCTGTGTGTGTCAGTGAGGTGTAGGTCACCTTGTGTGTCAGTGTGGTATCAGGGCCGGATCTAGGGGGGGGGGGGGGGGGGGTGTGGGGGTTGCAACCCCCCCTTTTGAGGTATTGATCATGCATGTGACATTTACAATCAACACTTCATATCCCTTACGACATGTAACTAGCTATTCAGTAGCAGCTGTCAGCCTGTAGTGCCATATCTAAGACACATGTGCACCATGTCTGGAAAATGAAAATCAACTGTAAGCTCCACAAAGGATATATGAATCTCACTGCTATGTTTAAAAGGCTAAGCATGTTCTTAGGACATACATATTTTGATCATGAAGGTCACTGGAACCTGATGAAGAACGGCCTGGTCCTTACAAAAGACCATGCTCATATGATTCAGCAACAGCAACACGTCATTCTCAAGGTATAGCTTCTACTGTTGTGACTGACATTTGTGGAACAACTGTGTCTGCTGCAACATGTTCTACTTCTGAGCTTTCAATAGCTAGTAGCTGTACACCTCATGCTAAGATTATTGACCTAGGGACAGTCATAAATGCTTCACATGATTCATTAGATCATTTGAGGATGAAATCCAAGAATATTACAGATATTCAAAGAAATCAAATATCTTTCTTGCCATTACAAGTTCATTCTCATGAAGTAACTAAGCAAAAGGTAAAACTTGGAATGTGCATTTTCAGCATCAATGGCTAGACAAGTTTCCATGGCTTTCATATAGCAAAGAGCTAAAAGGTGGTATTGTAGATATTATTTGCTTTTCCCTGAGCAATCAGACAGGGGTGGCAGCACAGGAACAAAACCAGGTGTTTTAGTACTTGTCCAACGGCCTTACTCGAAAGCACTTGGAAAGGATGGCATTCTTGTTCGGCACGAGAAGAATGCAATGCATAAGTATGCATCAGAAAAGGCAGTTCTTTTTCAGCACAATTTCAGAAATCCTGATGCACGAGTTGATACTAAACTGAACCAAAAAGCTCAACAAGCAGAACAAAAATTTTAATAGAGAAGTCCTTCACCAAATTGTGCTTTGTGTGGAATATTTGTCAAAGCAAGGCTTGCCTTTCAGGCGTAATAAGCATGATAAAGTGGATTTGTCTGATGACACTATCAACATCATAGCTCTGCTACAGCTCTTGGCACAGAAAAATAGTTGTCTTCAGTAACATATTTTGTTTGCCAAAGGAAATGCTAATTATACCAGCAAAACAATACAAAACCATATCTATGCCTGTAAAGTTTAACCAAACAGCTTCGGGATAATAGCTATGAGGTAACTGATACCCATGCCAATCAAGAAATTATCTCGGTGTGCTTAAGATTTGTGGATTTAAAGACATTAAAAAATCCTTATCAGGGATGCTTGATAAATTTTATTAGTTTGGAGAGAGCAAATGCTTCAGTAATTTCTTCCAAGATCTTGGAATCCCTTTCTCATCCATCGGTGTCTTTAAATCCAGCAAATATTCGTGGTCAGGCATATGATGGTGCTGCTGTGATGTCATCTGAAATTGCAGGTGTGCAAGCCAAAATTAAAGAGATTTCTCCCTTGGCTTTGTATACCCACTGTTTTTCACATAAGCTTACCTTTCAATTGCTGCATCGTGCCAAAGTTCAGGAGGTAAAGAATCTCATCGGCTTATTAATGAAGCTTAACCAGCAGTCCCAAGCAGCAAAGAATGTTTGAATTGACCTTGAAAAAATACCTTCATCCCATTCTAAACTTCCAGGACTTTGCAAAACATGCTGGGTAGAAAGGCAACTTGTTTAGAAGTATTTTTTCAACTGTATGAGACATTAGTCACTTTCTAATTAGATGCCATCGTTTCACCAACTGAGTATATATCCAGACTTAGTTTCTGAATCTGGGAGCTGGTGAGACAGAGATACAAAAGTGAAAGCACAAGGGCTGAAAGCTTCACTTTATTTATATCAAATATTCATAACAAAGAACATCCTTGATGAAGTAAAAATTATGGCATCAAAACTTCAGAAACAGGACAAAGATGTCTTTGATGCTCATAAAATGGTCAGTACAGTTAATTGACAACATTGAAACCACATGAAACAAATCGACACCATTTTCAGTTTCTGGTATGAAGAAATTCTACAGATGGCAGATAATGTCGCTGTTACTGAATCCGTTCCCAGGAAGATGAGTTTGCAAAGGAATAGAAGCAATATACTCCAAGCGATACTCCAATTGTCCACTACAAAAGAGCAGTTGCTATTCCTCTTCTTCACTCTCTGATCACTCAAATGAAAGAGAGATTTTCTGAGGACAACTCCCACGCTAAAATATTGCTCTCTTTGATTCCATCAATTATACATAGCACATCAATGGACTTGGTCAAAAATGCTCTGGATGACTTGCTGTATTGGGAATGGGATCTTCCATTTCCTAGGTCACTAGCAAGTGAACTCAGGAGGTGGCAGGCTATGTGGCTGAATGCAGACCATAGTGACGACACTTCATTACCTGACAGTCTCCTGTGATATGGATGCATTCCCAAACATCCATCACTTTTGGTAATAGCTTGCACAGCCGATCACAAGCGCTGAAGCAGAACGCTCTTTTTCTTTATTGAGAAGGATCAAGACGTATATGCGATCTACAATGACAGAAGAATGTTTTTCTGATCTATGCACTACAAGGAATGAATACCTGTGGATGATATTTGCCATGCGTTTGTGCAGGCACATTGGAAAAGGATATTTGAAGCGTCACTTTTTACTGACTAACTACTGTTAAATCAATCAATTTTATCATCATATATATATGTACATATATTTTTGCTGTTTTTCTATGGCAGTTGTTAACATTTGAGTACTATGAGATGCATCTTGGTGAATTTTCAGATAGTTAAACTGTGGTGAATTATCAGTTTTGTGTTTTGAATGGGTGAATGGGAGGCCTTATGGCCAAATCCATTGGATACCTGTACATATGATCTACAACCCCCCCTTTTTAAAATTCCTGGATCCGGCCCTGGGTATAGGTCACCTTGGTTGCAAGTACATATGGCATGTGTCAGTGTGGTGTAGGTCACGTTGTGTGTCAGTGTGGTATAGGTCACCTTAGTGGACATCGGTTGCAGGACAAGTTTTTAAACGTGTAATTGCAATCTTGTTTTTGTCCCGTTACAGCTGCCAGCCTGACTGCCAAATCAAGCATGACCTCTTTGACCTTCACACCTAGGAGATATGACAAGCTTGCATTTCTCGCTTAATTAACATAGCCAGTGCCACATGCAAGTCCAAATAGGCACCCTACTCACCTGAGGCACTCCTAGCCACTCGTCGGCTAGATTCATGGCATGTGTAGCGTTCTCTAGGGGGACCTCAGGGTTTATGATGGTGAACTCTGGACACAGGCCCGGAACCATGCCATCCACCAGGTTTGCAATGACCGTGCCATCGTTCCAGTCGCTGGTGAAGTTCTTAACCGTCTTGTCGGTGAGCTTCTCCTGTGGTGGGTTAAAATTATTTAAAAATAGGACAAGATCTTTACAAACTTACCCTCACTAGTCACCCTCACTAGAGTCACCCTCACTAGAGTCAACCTCACTAGAGTCACCCTCACTAGAGTCAACCTCACTAGATTGAGACCCCTCACTAGAGTCACCTCACTAGAGTCACCCTCACTAGAGACTAGAGTCACCCTCACTAGAGCTACCTCACTAGAGTCACCCTCACTAGAGACATCCCTGGAGACACAAGTATCCCCTGACATCCCAGAATAGTTATAATTGCCCCAGACATCTGGGGATACAGCCTATTTTACCCTGGCATTCCTGGATAGTCATAAGTACCTCACACACATTTCAACTTGACCTCTATACTAATTAGAACTTGTCATTTATTGATCCTCCTAAGGTTAGAGTTACGAATATATATGCTAGGGCTAAGACTAGGCTAGGCTAGGGCTAAAACTAGGCTAGGGCTAAGACTAGGCTAGGGCTAAGACTAGGCTAGGGCTAAGAGACTAGGCTAGAGCTAAGACTATGAACGTTTACGTCTTGCATCTACATTGTATAACGTATATGCCAAAAAATTACAGTCACGAACATATCTCTATCCCTCCATCCATCTATTTATTCATCTATCTATCTATCTATATATAAACAACTATTATCTATCTATAATTTCATTTAAGCTCCACTTTGGGTTATAAGAATGGGCTCCATTGAGTTAGCAAGCAAGTCATGTGTGGCTGTATCATCGTTTACAGCAGCTAAGAAATCACAAGTCGTTCTCAGAAGTGAAGGAATTCATTCAGAGTGGGTCCCTGTAAGCACACACACACAGTATGCACATGTTAGTGTCTGTGCTGCTCTCCTCAGCATCCATTAAAGGCAAGGAAGAGACTGTCTGTGTCGGCAGTTGCTATTTGCTGTGTCACTCCTGAAATACCATCTCTGACTTAGCAAGCAGCCACCAAGGGGTCAAGTGCCACCTCAGCTCTTTTTGGCTTGCTGTGGAAGTAGGTGTTGTTCTCCCACGGGCTTTGTGCATAGACTGCGGTAGCCATCTAGAATCACTTACATGTATGAGCCATTTACAACTATTTAAACACACAAAAACATACTAAGACATACATACATACATACCTACATGCATACATACATACATCATATATACATATATCATACATACATCATACATATATACATCATACATATATACAACATACATACATACATCATACATATATACATCATACATACATACATCATACATATCATACCTACATACATACATCATACATATATACATCAAACATACATACATCATACATATATACATCATACATACATACATCATACATATATACATCACACATACATACATCATACATATATACATCATACATACATACATCATACATACATACATACACACTACATACAATTAACAAAAAACAAATAGAATAAATAATAAACAATAAATAAATAAATACAAAAAGGGGGAAAAATAAAATTATTTATGTAAATAAATAAATAAATGATAATTAAATCAGTGCTGGCTTACATTAATGTAGTCCAAGAGGGCCTGCCTGGGGGTGGGCCCACCATGAGGCTGGTCGTCCAGTCCAAACCCCATGGAGATCTGGTAGTGAAGGATGAGGGTCCAGATGAGACCGAGGATGAGCTTCAAGTTCCCACTCCCAATATCTCCACTTCCTGGATGGAGAAGGGAGGGGCAGGGTTAATAACTACCAATAATTAACGCTCACTACTCTCCCATGGTAGTGGTACAGTGTCGAGTGTGTATGCAGCACCATCGATAATTAGATGAGTGGGTGCTGCTCTGCGTAGTGGGAGTTTGTGTCATGAGACCAGCACCGGTGATTCTAAGTGATGTACTCCTGTGTTTATTCACATTCACCAAATCATTTGTAATGGAGTTGGTAAGTTTGAGCATGCTCTATGTGAGGGTGTGCTAGATATTTTGAAATCCAGCCCCTGCCTCAGCGCGTCCTAGGTGAGGGTGTCCTAGTTGTTTTGAAGTCCAGTCCCTGCTTCAGCATGCGCTATGTGAGAGTGTGCATGTTTTGACCTCCGGATCCTGCCTTAGTGTGCTCTAGGCAAGAGCGTGCTAGACGTTTTAAAGTCCAGCCCCTGCCTAAGCATGCTCTAGGTTGTGGTAGATATTTTGAAGTCCAGCCCCTGCCTCAGTGTGCCCGAGGTGAGGGTGTGCTAGATGTTTTGAAGTCCAGCCCCTGCCTCAGATGAGGGTGTGTTAGATATTTTGAACTGTGCCTCACCAACTAGCAACAAATCTAGTTGCTTAACTGATAGACAAGCAACATTCTCTGTGAGGGTTTTATAACCTACAGCTATACCTTTTCTAGAGTATAAACTTACGAATGCAAATACAATATGCTGCAGTTTGGTAAAGCCCCACCTCCATTGATGCAAGGCTATGCAGTGTTGTTATGTTTACAACAACACTCAAGACTAATCCAGGAGCCCCTCCTGTCTCAAGAGCAAAGTGATTCAGAGTAGTTCCAGGTAAGCATAATTGCCGACCCACCCCATCAAACCAGAGGAAAATGTTTCATGTCAATGACACAGAAGTTTACTGGGCATGTGTTTAGCACTTACAGTTTATTTCTTAACACTTTTTGGGGAAAGGGGGGGGGGGGGTGGATGAATGATGTCGCCCACAGAGGCTTATGTCTGTTTATTAGTTAATAATTAGCAACACATTTTGTTGCTGGATAGCTAACGACATCCCAACGAACTCTCAGCTGACATAATAACATTACAATAACTTTCACAATTATCAACTTCAAATTGTATTCTCTCGAAGTTTCGACTAGATGCTCCTGATGAAGGCTAGAGCATCTAGAGAGAATACAATTTGAAGTTGATTATATTGTCACTTATATGTTTGATTGTTTACTAACTAGCAGCATGTTTGGTTTCTTAGTAACTAGAAGAATGTTCATTTGCTTAGTAACTAGCAGCATGTTAGATTGCTAGTGGCTAGCAGCATGTTTGGTTGCTTAGTAACAGCTGCATGTTAGGTTGCTTAGTAATTAGCAGCATGTTTGGTTTCTTAGTTGGTTGCTTAGTAACTAGCAGCATGTTTGGTTGCTTAGTAACTAACAGCATGTTCAATTGCTTAGTATCTAGCAGCATGTTAGGTTGCTTAGTAACAGCTGCATGTTTGTTGCTTAGTAACTAGCAGCATATTTGGTTGCTCACTAACTAGCAGCATGTTTGGTTGATTATTAACTAGCATATTGTTTGGTTGCTTAGTAACTAACAGCATGTTCAGTTGATTAGTAACTAACAGCATGTTTAGTTGCTTAGTAACTAACAGCATGCTCAGTTGCTTAGTAACCAACAGCATGTTCAGTTGCTTAGTAACTAGCAGCATGTTTGGTTGCTTAGTAGCTCGCATCATGTTTGGTTGCTTAGTAACTAGAAACGACTTTGTACAGCATAAATCTACAACTGTGCAACAGACTCTTACGAGACTTTTATGCTATATCTCATATTTTCATACGAGAAGGTGTATCTATCCACAGAGATTGGTGACCATTGTTCTGGGAGTGGTACTTACTATATATCCTAAATTTACATATTTTAACACAATAATCATGTGAGGTTATTTTTTTCAAATTTAAATATTATTGGGGAAAAACTCGAAGCTATTCCCCATGGCCACCAATTCATGAAACCAAAGCTGCTGTGCATCTTGAGAAGGTTGCCTGAAGCCAGTCAAGTTGATAGCAGCAGTACCCGAGTGGTGACTGGTAGAGCAAGATGATGGACATTGAGCATGCTCCCAGACTTCCAAACATTCCCAGCAGAAGCCAGAAAATGGACGTGCCCGCTCTTAACAACCAAACTGATAGCCTCCAACAGAACCCAAACAATTAAGCATTCTGCTGTTATGCAGAAGAGAGCAGTCTTCAAGCTGCTGGCAGAGACCACACTCTATATGCAGAGGAGTGCAGTATTCAAGCTGCTGGCAGAGAACCACACTGTCTACACAGAGGAGAGCAGTCTTCAAGCTGCTGGCAGAGACCACATTATAATATATGCAGAGGAAGCAGTCTTCAAGATGCTGGCAGAGACCACACTCTATTCACAGAGGAGAGCCATCTTCAAGATGCTGGCAGAGACCACACTGTATTCACAGAGGAGAGCCATCTTCAAGATGCTGGCAGAGACCACACTGTATACACAGAGGAGAGCAGTCTTCAAGCTGCTGGCAGAGACCACACCCTCTACACAGAGCACATGCCTTCACACGTATAGCTGGCCATCCAGATTGTGTTGTCTCGGATTACTGTAACCTGCCAAGTAATGCCACAAGAGATGTCCGAAGCCTGCCCACTCAACTGCTACTTACCCACGTGCCTCTTGCACGCCACCATGGGAAGCTGACCAGCGTGGGGCACAATAGGATACAGAGCAGAAGTGGTTCCCTTGTAACCTTCCCATTACTCAATACTACTTCCCAGGCTCACTTGTTCATGCCTACAGAAAGCAGTCACTAGCCTAGCCACTGGGGAGAGGGACACCCCGCAATTCTCTAACCTTCATTTGTCTAACTGTCACTTTAGTCAGTAGCTGACACACACCAACAGTTTGAGAGATGGGAGAGTTTCTACCTGTTATCAGGTGGGTACACAAGAACTCCACATAGACCAGGTGGGTACTCAAGAACTCCACATGACCAGGTGGGTACACAAGAACTCCACATAGATCAAGTGGGTACTCAAGAACTCCACATAGACCAGGTGGGTACTCAAGAACTTCACATAGACCAGGTGGGTACTCAAGAACTCCACGCAGAACAGGTGGGTACTCAAGAACTTCATGTAGACCAAGTAGGCAGCAACAAACCATGTGTCTAAAAAGAATTACATGGTTACCATGCCAACAACCAATATGCACTTCCATTCATCCTCAATTTTCTTCTGGGTATAGATTGCTGGAGACTCTGGTCTGACTGGAATGTTGCCTGACGATCAGACTGCTGCAGAGCACTTCCCAACCCCTGCAGGAGGCCACTATGTGGACAACATGTTTGCAATCTGCCTGATCCCCCAGGTAATGAGAAACAAAAACTCGCAGTGCTGGAGGGGAGCAAATTGGAGCTTACCACGCGAGCGAAGAAAACGGTATTGGAGAGCATGGATGAGGAGTAAAACTTCTCTATGGGTTAGATGAAATTTCATCAGAACATTGTGATGTTGCTCGTGCCCCAGATGTGGGCCAGAACCATGCTGTGCAATGTTTATGCAAGCAAATGCATACAAGGTAAGTATTAGCGAGTGGACTATAATGATATTCATTAAAATCACCTTCTCAATAATCAACTTCAAATTGTATTCACTCAATATTTCGATTAGCCTTCATCATGAGCATCTAGTCAAAACGTCGAGTGAATACAATTATTTGTTGAGAAGGTGATTTTAATGTTATCAACTGAGAGTTCATTGAGAATGATATTCATGCTGGTAATGCCACGGAAATTCCCAATATAGATTATAACTTCTAAAGATTGGAGAGTGTGGTAGCACACCTTATATCCTATTTTTAAATGGCGGCCGTCAAAAAAACACAAAAAAACAACAACTAATATCTCAGCTAACTCATTTTGGCAGCTTCTTAGTAGCCTAAAACACTGAAGCCAATTTTATCCCAAAGTATGTATGTGTGTAAGTATGCATCCAATATAATGTGTGTGTATGCTATGTATGCAAGAATCTTTGTATGTGTGTGTATGCAATATGTATGTATGAGTGTGTGCATGCATGCATGCAGGTATGTATGTGTGTGTGTGCATGCATGTAAGTGTGTGTGTGCGCTGCATGCAGCATGCAAGTGAGTATATATGTGTTTGTGTCTGCATGCAGGAATCACCCCCCCCCTAAAAAGCAAAATTATCGGCCATTTTGTCATCTTAATCTCTGTAGGACCTACATCTGCTCGTGCATCTTCCACGTCCTGTGATGTAGTAGAAGATTTGTAGTTCCAATATATGATCATGATAAATGCAGTGTCAACACTCGGGCATCACCTCAGCACAACCTAGTACAAGAAGCAGCTGCAACACTCGCCTTTAGTACTAGGTTTATACTGTGCCATGCAGGAGAGCTCAACTACTGCCTTTAGTACTAGGTTTATACTGTGCCATGCAGGAGAGCTCAACTACTGCCTTTAGTACTAGGTTTATACTGTGCCATGCAGGAGAGCTCAATTACTGCCTTTAGTACTAGGTTTATAATGTGCCATGCAGGACAGCTCAACTACTGCCTTTAGTACTAGGTTTATCCTGTGCCATGCAGGAGAGCTCAACTACTGTCTTTAGTACTATGTTTATACTACTGTGCTATGCAGGAAAGCTCAACTACTGCCTTTAGCACTAGGTTTTTATACCGTGCCATGCAGGAGAGCTCAACTACTGCCTTTAGTGCTAGGTTTATACTGTGCCATGCAGGAGAACTCAACTACTGCCTTTCAGGAGAGCTAATACTGCACAGTTCATGATTCTGGTGAACACACAGCACACACAGCACACCACACACACACACACAGAGATACACACACATCACACACACACACTCAAGTTCACATAGCCTAGAGTGAAGCAGAAAATAGCAGTTCCAACTTCCAGGAAGCCACAGTTATAATTTGCCTTCAGCAATGCCAGACACCTCTTGTAGATGTGGGTACCCAATGTAGCTTGACCAATGCACCCAGAGAACTTAAGTTCTTTGAAGTTCGGTGAGCCAACTCCCTCATAGGCACGATATGTCTCTGCCCCACATATAACTCATCGTTTTACACTACTCTACAACAAATATGGAAACATTCTCACTCATCTTCTAATAGTTCCCCCTTCACCCGGACTTTGTATCTCTGTCTAACTAGTGATCACTCCACCATGCAAATGACGTTTATTTTGCAAATATAGCAGTGCTAAACAGCAGAGGAATGCAACATCTGGTCAACACTCCAGACCTGGCCATCAACAACATCCTAATATGAACTCAGTCTATTCAAACCTGCCTGTGCTATTTACCATGACTAGTGAGTCACTTAACACAATGCCACCACATTCCTACACTATACAGTATCTAAATAAAAACAATGTTTTAACTCACCAATATTGACGAGCTTGATACGCTCCGTCTTTGTGATGAAGTCCAGGGCCAGCTGAATGTTCTCCATCTTTTCGATGTAGAGGCGAGGCTTCTCATTATACTTGCCCAGGCGCTTCTTGGACAACAGCTCCAAAAGGACAATCAACTTCACGCCATCGGAAAAGCCATCTTTCAGGTCATCGATCTTCAGCAGCTTGGCCTTGAGGTGGTGGTTGCACCACCTGGTAAATGTCTTACTTTGGATTTTCTTCCATTCAGCATCTAGATGGTTCTGGCTTGCCATGCCCAAGGGATCCCTGCTCAAGTGAGAACAAGCATTTTTACGTAAATTTTTTGGTTGTATCATCCCTTGAAAGAAGGGGGACCTAATACATGTATGGGTAAAAAAGGGGGGGGGGGGGGTGAAGTGTCTGCCTTCAAGGGCTTCCCTCTATGCCAGTGATTTTATGCTTAAAAGATAGCTCTCTCTTAGAGCTTTAAAATAACATAAAAATATTGGGGTTAGGTAAGGTTAGGTAAGACATACAGTTTGTAGTAGGCTCAAATAGACCCGTTTTTGGTAGGGCTGCTCTTGGCAGATGTAATTCCACTATGGAAGGTCCAATTAACAGTTAAAGTGGTTGTGGCTGTTCAGTAAGCTTCATGGGTGTAATAAAACTTTGATAATGGCCAACTATAAGTGGCATTACATTTTTATGCGAGCTATGCGAGTTTGTAGAGAATTTGTCATGAGATACACCCATTCATTGTATTATAACTTGACTATGTATTTGTTATTTTTCAAAGTCAGAATTTTAATTCACAGAGGAAAGAAAGGGCTTTCACATGATACCAAAACTTTGAGAAATGACAGAGGTAGGCGCGCCAAGAGAAATAAAACCAAAAATAAAAATAAAATAAAAAAAGATACAAGTTTAGGTTTGTTTTACAACTGTATCCATTGACTATTCTTTCTTTTTTTCCTCTTTAGGTCCTTGACATCAGGGTCAACCTCCCATAATGTAAAGAGAGCCTCCTTTTAAGAACACTTTCCCAGTATGTTGTGGTCCTGAAAGCTCGGTGGCGAGATGACTGTGAACTCTTGAAGGTCGCTTCCCATGCCACAAACCTTTGCAGCCATGACGCTTCTGGCATTCATAGACTTATATTCATCTATGCCAGACAAATTGTCACAATTTTCACAAGATACAACCAAATTCTCACAAAAATCTCTAGGTTCTTCAGGTTTGTCTTGACAGCCAGCCACCCCCACAACGACACTGTCACGTCCTCATAGCCTCCACGAGACTCTGGTTCTTGATCAAGCTGAAGTCTCCAGTGAAGTCAGCTCTCTCAGAACCAGACCCATAGAACTGCTCAGTATGCACTGAAGTTGATGGGGATGTCTCAGAACAGGGGTTCACTGAGAACTAGACTGCAACAACCTACACTCCATCCTCAGATAGGTCACGACTAACATCTTGGCTTAACACTCCAGTCACAGGTGCTTTATTCACCTCACTGAAATCTCATGCTCAAATGAACTTCCTCCCAGATGACCATCAAATAGCAACAGGGGTGTCACTTCATCCACATTGGTCAGTATACAGTAAGGGGCACTGCGAGAACTAGGATACAGTGACCCTCAGGGTTAAAGGGATGTCTCCAGATACTGCACAACACCTGTCATGCACTGCACCTGAAATACCTGCTTAGACAGGTCACAACAAACTCGGGTAGGGTATTCCATTCAGAGGTAAGTAGGACTCTGTCACTGTTCTCTCATTATAATGCACTCTGCATTCTCAGATAGGTCTCAACTAAGCAAGACAAATATTTTCCACTGGCTATTCCAAAATGCAATCGTAAGCTGTCTGGCTCACTGAAAGTATCTAAAATGAACTGTATCCTCGGAAGATCATAGATAGCGTCCCATTCACTCATCCCTTTCAAAAACGACATTGCACCTTTGTTCTTGTCATCATAACCAGGGTAACTTAACATTAGCAGACTATGCTATTTGTGTATCCTTTGAATGTATTTCATGAATTTTTATTTATAAAAAAGAAGTTGTAGTCAAGTAGTGTTGGTACCGTTTCCTTACACTACTGCACTCAACCTTCAGATAGGACAGAACTAATATCTGGCTAACTATTCCTATAACAGATACTTTATTCCCCTCAATGAATTTAGTAACTATTTATGCTAAAATGAACTGCCTCCTCAGCCGATCATTGACGAGAAGGGGGGGTCACTCCATTCCGTGGTAAGTCACTGTATACTAGGATACATTGATTCTCACGGTCACTGTATCCTAGTATGTGGTGACCAGAGGTCACAGAAAACTTGGAAACAGTGACTGCGGGGTCATTTTAAAGGGGTGTCACCAGATACTGCAACACTGGCTTAAATTCGACCTTGGGATCGGGCCGAGCAATGTATCATTGGAGTGGTGTGTATAAACAATGATCATAACTTCATAATGAAACATCCAAATGCTCTGAAACTTTACAAATTGAAAGTTTGTGTGTTTAACTATAGTAAGAGTTTAAAAAAATAAAAAATAATGAAAAAGGGGAAAAATTAATTAAAAAAAGCTTTTCCCCCATATTAGGTCCCCCTTTTAAATAGCTAGCTACTATATTAACACATTCACTGTTGAAGGGGTGAAACTTACATATTGACAATATTACTAATCTGCAACTGGCTAGTTACTGCAAAATGGAGCTGAAGTTCAGCTAAGAGCTAGCTCAACAAAACTGGCTGAGGGGGTTGTTATATATGGTACATGTTCTACAGTATATCTAGCAAGCTATAGTCAACTCACTTATCACAACTTGGCCAAGCGTCCTCAGTTCACACTACAAATGCCCCAAAATAGCAGTAAGCTTTCTTTCTCTCCGACTACTGGTTGAACTACAATGCAGGAGAGACAACTCCTAGCCGGCGCAATTTAGTACCAAAAGCTGCAGCTGTAACTTGAGTGCACTAAAATATTTTGAGCTTTGCGGAGCCCTTGATATAACCTTTGGAGGCATCCGCGAGAGGACTAACTCAGAGATTGCTATTAATTTAACTATGGATATACACAATATCCTTTTGCGTAAAGCTACGGTGGAAGATGGGCGTCCGGAATGATTTTTCGTTTTCGTTTGCATTTGTGGGTTGCATTTGTGGGTTTCAAGCGGGTAATAACCTACTTTGCTGTGCTCTTGAAAAACTGAGGATTTTTATGATTATGACGTTCAACAAAAATACACACACACACACACACACACCCCCAAAACTGCAGAGTTCGTGTGCAAGCTCACTCTCAACCAGCCAACTATGTACAATCAATATTTCAATTGTTGTAAAATTAAAAACGCTTCTCCTAATCAACCTCCCACTAACCAGAGAGGCCAATGGCCAGAAGAAGGGTTGGGTGCATTGGCTGCATACAACAGTAGATCAATATGCAATTATTCCAATAGAGATGCTCTATGAATGACAACCTGTCAGATGGCAATTTGGGCAGTAGCTTGTACACAGACACACACAAGCAACAACAACAACATCTAGCTAGTTACCAGATGCCCCATAAACACTGAGCCTGATGGTGCTGGATTCCAACGGAAGTGCATGGTAATCTTCATCTCGTCCTCTGGAATGGAGACCTGTTGGACTCCATTCTCATATAGCTGAAGGGCTTTCTTTTTCCAAAACTATGTGAACAGTCTACCATGAAGCCAGTGGTTGGCATGGCAACTGCATGCCATGAAAACCTAGGTAAATAAATAAAGAGTCACCTGGAATTATACCTACGCGTAGTAGCAATTGAGATTAAAACTGATTGGCACATTGGCACTCAAAGTCAATTTCCACAACCACTCTTGGTGGGCATTCAAAGTCAATTTTCCTACCACTCTTGGTGGGGCATTCAAAGACATTTCCCAACCACTCTTGGTCAGGAAAAGATTTACGCTAAAAACACCTTGCTGAGTAGCTCTCTGCTAATTCAAAGGACATAGCTATGCAAAAGTAGGCATGATTGGGTCATCGCATTTTTCAAAGATAATTGCAAAGTTGTGGTGCACATCCAATTTTTTTTAAATCATCTTCATATGACATATTCGGGAGTGAGAGGGGGCAAAGGAAATCAACAGCCATGATATCAGCTAATCGCACCTGCTAACAGCATGAACATTAATGAATGTAATTAGTGGGTGTGTATGATGCCACAATATTGTGATGGCTTGTGGTAAAGATGATCTTAAAGTTCATTATATCTTGAAATATCCTGCAATCCTGCAATAATAACTGAAATGTCATTCTACGTTAGTTCACCAGGATGCTAGTCATATCTGCAAGTTGCCAGTTGAAGGCCTGGTGAACAGTACTGGTGGTGAACAGTGCTGGTGGTGAACAGTGCTGGTAGTGAATAGTGCTGGTGGTGATCAGTGTGGGAACAGAACAGTACTGGTGGTGAATACTGCTGGTGATGAACATTGCATGGTGGTAAACAGTGTTGTTGATAAACAGTGCTGGTGATGAACAGTGCTGGTGGTGAACAGTGAGGGTGCAGACAGTGCTGGTGATGAACAGTGCTGGTGGTGAACTGTGCTGGTGGTGAACAGTGCTGGTGTTGAATAATTCTGGAGAGGTATGTCGTTTGTGCTGGTGGTGAAGTTGTGTGATATCTCATAAAAACTGCACAACTTCTTCAAGAAGAATCCTGCTGCTGTAGGTCACAATCATTAAATATGCATCATTAACTGTGTACACCACAGGGCTAGATCTAGGTAGGGCTAAGGTTAGGACCGTGGAAGCAGCTAGGGCTAGGGTTAGGGCTGGGGAAACAGCCAAGGATAGGGCTAGGTTAGGACTGAAGGTTGTAGCTAGAGCTAGGGTTAGGGCTAGGGAAACAGCCAGGGCTAGATTAGGACTGCTATTGCTAGATTAGGACTGGGGCTAGTAGCTAGTGCTAGGTTAGGACTGGGGCTAGTAGCTAGTGCTAGATTAGGACTGGGGCTAGTAGCTAGTGCTAGGTTAGGACTGGGGGGTAGTTGCTAGGGCACATGTCACACATCATGCAGATGTGAGGGGCAACTCACACACGCCAAACATCGTGCAGATGTGAGGGATATCCCACACCACACCACCTGCAGATGTGAGAGATACCTCACAAATGCCACATCCCCACAGATGTGAGGGACACCCCCTACAGATGTGAGCGAAACATCACACATGCCACACACCCTCATGTGCAATCAGGAAGTTTGAAGTACTGGTAAAGTGAAACATATACAGTAACATCTTCCCAACTGAAAAACAATCTCTTGTGAAAATATTCAATGGAGAAATACTCTTTAAATTAATTTACTTGACAACAAAAGGAATTTGTTTTACAACTTTAAAAATTATGGTATATCACAAGAACAAGAATTCAATGACACAAAAATATGTATGAATGTGGACCTGGAAGAGAGAAGAAGTAAGGACGTTTAACTTGGAAGAGTTTGTTTCCTTGCTTTTTAATTTAACAAGCCAATTCCATACTTGTGCTCTCTTCCAGGTCTACATCCATACTTCTGCTCAGCCCAGTCGGAAAGTTTGAGTTCGTCAGAATGCCCATTGGGCTAAAAGAAGCACCTGCCACATTTCCAGCTGCTGGTGGATACATTGCTTGTCGAAACCAAGAATTTTTGCCAGGGATTACTTAGACGACATTGTCATCTTCAGTAAGTCCTGGGCTGAACATCTGCAGCACTTGGAAACAGTTTTCAACATTCTCACCTCGGCAGGCCTAACAGGGAAGAGCGAGAAATGTAGCATCAGAGAGGCAGAGTGTTGACATGTGGAGGAGAAATCATGCTGGAAGCAGAGGCTGTAAAGAATTTCGACAGGCAGAGGACTAAGAAGGAGGTGAGGGCATTCCTGGGCTTCACTTATAGATGCTTTGTCAAGAATTATGGAAATATCTCAGCCGCATTGTCAGACTCGACGAGAGCAAAATATCCCACTACTGTCATGGACGCCTCAGTGCTAACAGGAATTCCAACAGCTCAAGGCTGCCCTTCTCACTCAACCATTCTCAACTGCCCAGACATGTCTCAACCCTTTTGATTACAAATTGATGCCTCAGACGGAGGCATTGGTGCAGTACTTAGCCAGCTAGTAAATGGCTCAGACATGCCCTGTGCTTACTACTCCAAGTAATTACTGGCTAGAGAAGAGAACTATTCGGCTACAGAAACGGCCATAGTCAAGGCTATCAAACATTTCCGGGTCTATCTCATTGGAACACGTTTTGAAGTGGTTACAGACCACAGAGCACTGAAGCTTATCCAAGAGAAGCAATCTGACAGTGGCAGAGTAGCCCGTTGGGCCATGGTGCTGCAACAATATGACTTCAAAGTTACTTACCGCAAAGGCTCTGACAACGGGAATGCTGACGGGTTATCAAGACAAGCCTGGGGTTCCACTATCTTTCGGGGAATGATAGGGGGTGTTGGTAGAACCAGCCAATGAACTATGAACTGGACAACACATGTAGTTAAGCATGCACACACCTTTAGTTATCATGCTAATTTAAGGTCATACTGTAAGGACAGCTGGCAGCCCATATAAGGACTTGTCAGCTGCTCCACGTGATTGATTGTGACATTCCTGTAGGTTAATAGTGATGGACACACTGAGATAAAACAAGATAAGCTGTTGTTTCTTGATTGAGTATCATTTAGCCAGGTGCTTTTGCTAACAGAAAGATTAATTATTTTTATTTTCTAGTTGAGGATTAGTCAGCTAGTGTAAGCTGGTGAGCAGTGTAGATCAGCAGGTATCTGCCACTCAGATGCTCTCCTGCACTTCAGCCAATTTTTTATGCTTGTGTATATTGTCCAGGAAACTCTAAGGGCATTCCTGAGGTGCTAAGCAAGCTCTAACTTCAACCTACATGCCCTAGCCTCAACCCCACATGATTATCTAGCATGGTTTCATACAGGGGTTGGGGAAGAAATGGGGATATACCCCCCTAACCCAAGTCCCCCCCCTAGCTTAATTTATAATTGAATTCCATGGAGAGCAAAACAAAATATTGCTTGTGCATGTATGTGTATTATAACAGTGTATACTCAGTTAAGCTAATTAAAGATCAATTCTTCTATTCGTTTCTTTAAAAACGTCAAGAATTTCTTCAAATTTCACTTTCATCAGTTCTTGGCCCTATGGCAATCTTCATTAACCTAGACCGGTTACAATCAGATAGGCGATTTCTAAGCCTGGTCTTGATCATTTTCATGTCACTGAAAGATCGCTCCACTGTAGCAGTCCCGATTGACAAGGCCAAAATGATACGAAGGAGAGCAAAGGTATGTGAAAATATGCCTTCATATGCTTCAGTAGCTTCCATTGACTGAATTACATCTTGCATGCTAGGAAGTTTTGCTAGCTTCTTCGAATTCTCCTTTTCTTTGCGAAGTGCCCTCCTGAAAAATTTCCATTCAGACACAAGTTCTTCTGGATCTAGTAGCAGAGGTGATGTGTAAGTTACACCATTATACTTCACTGAGGCTCCATTACAATAGAATCCAGCCAAATTCTAAATCACTTCATGGCCATAGGAAGATAAGGACTCTTCTGTGGGTAGCAAGGCAGGATTGAAGATGGATGTGGCAACTAGTAGTTGAACTGCTTAATCAGAAAGGGATGGCAATATGATCAAGATACTCCTTTGTATTGGTGATAGACAAGAATCTTGAAAGGGCTGATCCAGAAATATGTCGTCCAATATCTATATAATTATATATACCATATTCAGTCTCTAACGTTGTACAAGTTAACCATTCTACTTATTCATTCTTCACTGACTTCAATTCATCACTGCTCCACGTCAATAAAAACTGTAACTGACTGAAATCAGCTACTTTCCTTTGCATGGAAGCATTCATTCTTGCCAAGATGTCAAGAACCACTGAAAGAAAGTCAATACTGACTATTGCAATGAAGGTAAGAATAAGTGAACTCGAGCCAAATGCTTCTGCATTACCTGTGGTCTTGTCAAGTTGATGCAAGGTGGTTATAAGAGCAGGAAGGTCCTTTCGAATTGCTCTCATACACCTCTCATTCAAAAGCCAACGCATATCACTAGGCTTCACGATCTTTAATACAGGCCAGCCTGTACTTCTTTTAAGGCTTGAATTTTTTGGAGTGAGTTGAAGAAAAGTTTCCATACATTTCCCATCAAGTCAAAAATCTTCTTTATCTCAGGAACACTCTCAGCTGTAGCTTGTGGCAAGAGCAATGGATCTACATGGCATGTGCAGAGTGAGTCTGCATCCTTACATGCACTCTAGTTTTATTTCATGCAAGCACCGCTGCGCACCATCATATCCTTGGCCAACCAATTTGCAGTAATCAAGATGTCTTGAGTCAATAAAGGATTCCAGTGTCTCCGTGATGGTTGCAGCATGACAAGCGAGAATGTGTAGGATTGTTAGGAAATGTTCCTATGGCTGGCCATTTACAATCCATTACACAGAAAGTACTTCTTGTGTGCTAATATCCTCACACTCATCAGCAAGGATCGAAAAGTACGGGCTCTCCTTTAGGCTAACCAAAAGCTTTCTATCGATCCAGGTGGCACTAGCTTCTATGTGGGATATCACAGAAAATTTAGAGGTGTACCGTGCATTTACAGGAGCCCCATTAATGTGCTGCTGAAGAAGTTTGTCACCATTAGCAACTTAAAGAGCTAGGAGATCCTGAAAAGTGGTGAATAATATGTGGAATTCTGTGTTTGAGCAAGAAGACCGAGTGCAGCAATTTTAGAAATATTGCCTTGTTATTTGCTTGCTTTTCATTTGAACTCCTTACAGCTGCAGACATAGAATCAACAACAGTTGGCTGTTCTGCCATCCTTGCAGCCATAGCTGCATCCTTGTACCATTTGGAATAATTGTGTAGCTTGAGTAACTCAGTGGCATGGTTCCAGTCCAATACCAAGCTCCACGGGCATTTTCTGGTAGTTTTCCATAGTTTTGACAAATTAAGCAAAAGATACCTTTCTCTACATCACAATATATCCATGGGTATTTAGACTCCCATTGAGATCTGTAAGTGAGCCTGGATTTGTGGACCTTTTTTTCTTAACTTTGATAGATTTACTACACTGGGGAGTAGCTAGAGTCATAGGTTCGTCATCAGACTGAGGAGTAGCTATGGTACTAGTAAGCTCATCATTAGATTCATCTAAATCCTCACTTGGTCTCTTCCTAGATAAAATCTTTCTGATATCCATGTTGTGTATTATAGTTAGAAGATAGCAAATTTTAATTCTGATTTGTACACACAAGGCTCCCTGTTTCTCTTCCAGTCATCTCCTAACCTATGACCACCTTCTCAAGTCGATCCTCAGCAATATCACTAATATAGATTTTCAGAACAATGACCCTTCTTGGCTACAGGCCACCCTTCTAGTGAACCATGGGGGAATTGGAATTAAGAGTGCAGTTCCCTCTGCCTTTTTGGCTTCTGCTGATGGATCGTCCATTCACCATATCCTTCCCCCTCGGTTCAGTGCTGTCCAATACCCAGAGATTGAGGTTGCCCTTTCACTCTGGGGTGATGACCTTGTCTTGCCTCCTCCAGCCCCGCCTGCTTCCCATAAGCAGAAGTCGTGGGACATCCCTCGTATTTTGGAAAGGGCAGAGTCACTTTTGCAGAATGCTATATAGTGACCCCAAAACCAGAGCAGAAGTCGTGGGACATCCCTCGTATTTTGGAAAGGGCAGAGTTGTCAGGATCCACTGGACCGACATGAGAGAGGGGAGGAGAGAGAAGGAGGAGAGACCTAGAGAGATAGATAGAGAAGAACCAAGACAAAGAGAATTTACACATACTGGTATAAACCACGTACATGTTTCAGTACATATCCACCTGTTCCCTTTATTCATAACAACACCATCATAATCCTTACTGTAAGCTTAGGTGGACTGATCCAATTGGTCATACATCACATGTGATATGGTAAAAAAGGGGACAGACTATTTAAAGCCACCCCCTGAGTAGTGATGCAGATATCCTATTTTCTTGACATAAGATAAGTTGTTTAATCTCTAACCGAGTCTTGGGTAGACTAACCCCTACCTTGTCTTGAGGACATCTCTGGTGGCAGCTTATTTACTGGTGGATCGGAGACCTAATCCAGTCCCGGCCCTGACACATGGTGGTAGCGGTAAACTACATCTTCTAGCCATCGAATCATTGCATAGCTACTGAACTACTTTATTGGTTACAGTTATTCCTCCTTCTGAGCTAACCATCAGACAAGATGATGACTCAACCTTCCCAAACCCGACAGTCACAAATATGGGACCTCCTAACCCAGCTGGTTCTTTCCCAGACGGAAACAGCCAACAGGAGTTTGCAGACAGAGGAAAGACTGATCCAACTACAGGAGTCAGGTACTAATGGTCGAGAGAAGGGAACTAGAGTGGGAGTGACAAAAATGGGAGGATGAACGATTTGAAAAACAAATGGAGTGGGAGGATAGGAGACAAGAGATATCAAAGCGGAGTAGACTTGCTGACAGGATGACTCCCTGGACAGACATGGAGCATCCTATGGCATATCTGAGCAGGTTTGAGCATGTAATGCAGGATGCTGGAATTAGTGTAGAGCAGTGGCCCAGTAGGTTAATACCCTTGTTGGCTGGGAAGGCTCTAGATGCTTATACCCATAATGTACCCCGACGAGCAGCAGCTACCTACTCCTCCCTCAAAGAAGAACTCCTCAAAGCGATGGAGATGTCTATAGAGAGATGCCAGAGAGAATTCTGGACTCTCAAAAAAAAGTACACAGATACTTGGCAGCAGACGGCACGCCTGGTGGAAACTATGGTAGACCGTATGACAGATGATTGCACCACAGTGCAAGAGGTAAAGAATATGATTTCAATGTCTATCTATTTCACCCAGAGGATGCAGATTTTGTCTGTCTCCAGAAACTAATCTCAATATTGGATGCAGACAACATTCTCGATGAGCGGAATGCGGTAAAACGTGAACACCTGAACTACACCAGACCTAGCCAGAGCTGGCAGCGGCAGAACTACGGTGGGAAATTGGACAGGAAAGGCGAGCAGCGAACTGAACATCACGACAGACCCCCACCTTCTTCAGGAGTAACACCACCATCACCACGCAAGGATCCCTGGGTCCCAACATGCTACAGCTGCAGGAAGAAGGGCCACAAGAAACCGGACTGTCTAGCTAAAGTGGCATTAATCCTAAGTAAAGCGGGTAGGTCCAATGTGTACATTAGAGGGAAAGTGAGAGATGAGCCTTGTGTCATGAACTGGGGCAGATATCACTCTTGTGAGAGAGGATATGGTACTCCCACATGAGTATTCCGGTGACTATAAGCTCCTGGTAGTGGCAGATCAGAGAGTTATCTCTAGGCCCCTAGCTTGGGTTTGGATTACTGTAGGGCAGTATCAGATGAAACGATTGGTAGCAGTTTTGGAAGGTCCTGATAGTCTTGTTAGGTGCTGACCTCTATTTATTCCACTCTATTGCCAAGCTCCATAAAGAGCAGCAGGAAAAATATTCCTGCCAGGTTTTGTTGACAAGAGCAGAGAATAAACAAAAGAAGGAAAGGGACGAGCAAGATGAGAGAGCTGACCTTATGTCAGGTGCAGACCCAACCCCCTTGAGTAACATTTTTGAATTTGATGACGAACTATTCTCTAATGACCCCATACCGAAGGTAGTACAGAGTATCCCTGACGGACCAGGTGACCTTTTAACACTCCTAGCCCTAGCCGACAATAATGCAGATAGAGATTTTGTTGAGGATAGAGCAGGAGGAAGATGAAACCCTCACTCATGTTAGATCATTAGCTGATAGTAACAAACAAGGATACCATTGGGACCAGGGCTTGCTCAGGCATACATTAGAGGAGGAGACAGGTCACACCAGACAGAGAATAGTTCTTCCACTTGGGAGGAGGAAAACTGTCCTTAAGCTAGCTCACAACAACTGCCTTAGTGGCCACTTTTCCGTTAGGAAAACTAAGGCAGCAATCCAAAGACTGTTTATGTGGCCAGGGATGACCAAGGAGATACGCCTGTGGTGTGTGACGTGCCCTAACTGCCAGAAAGCAGGAAAATCCAACCCAGCTAAAGCCCCTTTACACCCTCTACCTATAATCCAACCCCCCTTTTCATGAGTTGCTTTTGATCTTGTAGGTCCTTTACCTCGGACAACCCGTGGGAACAAGTACTTGCTCACATGTATGTGTTTGGGTTCCAAATACCCTGACGCTATACCCCTGAGAAAGGTAGAAGTGACTACAGTCGCTGAAGCAATGATGGAAATTTTTCCCGCGTATAGGCCTCCCATATGAGCTCCTAACAGACCAGGGGTCAGTATTTATGAGCCGGTTCATGAAATAGCTCTGTACTTTGTGCAATATTAAACAGTTAAACACTTCCCCATACCATCCCCAAACAGATGGAGTACTTGAGCGATGGCATGGATCGCTCAAGCACATGCTCAGGAAATGTGAGGATAGGCAGAAAGATTGGGACTTAAAATATTTATTGTTCAATTCACCCCATTCTAACACTGGTTTTTCTCCTTTTGAGATTGTGTACAGTAGGGCTCTTAGAGGACCCCTGGAAATCGTACACAAAGGATGGACTGATGGTGGCATGACCAGCACCAATGTCGTCGACTGGGTGAACGAGCTGGCGGACCATCTCGAGATGACCAGGGAGGTGGTGAAGGAGCGGGAATCGCAGGCAAAAGCTCGCATGAAGAGACACTATGACGTGAAAGCCAAGGTACGCACATTCAAGGAAGGAGACATTGTGCTGATCAGAGCACCGGACCTCCGTGGGAAGCTTGAGGATGTCTGGGACAGTCCATACGAAGTCACCAGACTCATCTCGGATGTCACTCTAGAAGTAGCTGTGCCATCCTGACGTAACAGAAAACAGGTTGTTCATATCAACAGGATTAAGTCCTGGATCGCTCCAGAGGCCGCAATTTTACGGGTGACTGTGGCCCAAGAGGAGAAGGAGCTTGGGGATGAGAACGAAGTGACCCAGAAGCTAGGAGCAGAGTTGACTGAGGAGCAACAGAGGCAAGTAACCACCTTATTGTCTAGTTACACTGATATAGTAACGGAGATGTTAGGCAAGACAAATACGGTACACTTGAAGATAGATGCAGGCGAAGCTTCACCCATTAGAGGTTACCTCACCAGACTACCACCACTTTGGATCAACCAGCTGAGAGAGGCGATCGGGGATCTTGCTGAGAAAGGAGGACTCAAACTCTCCTTCGGCCCATGGTCATCTCCTGTTGTTCCCATCCGTAAACCAGATGGATCAGTGCGGCTCTGCCTAGACTTCCGCAAGATAAATAACATCACTACACCCGACCCATATCAGATGCCTCGTGTTGACGATATGCTCTCACAGATTGGGAATGCCCGATTTCTAACTAAGATGGACTTAACAAAAGGATTCCATCACCCGGTATCAAAGGAGGATCAATGCAAGACAGCATTTTGTACGCCATGGGTAAAATGGGAGTACACCATGATGCCCTTTGGCTTGCGCAATGCGCCTGCAACCTTCCAGCGCCTAATGCATGTTGTCTTGGCTGATATTCCAACATTTGCCAATGCCTACATAGACGACGTGGTTATTTTTAGTCAGGACTGGGATGAACATCTCAAACACACGTCTCTATGGTCCTGGATCGCTTTAGGCAGCACGGCCTCACTCTCAAACCCAGCCAGCAAGTGGGGAGCTAGAGTTCCTTGGACATGTGGCTGGTGAAGGACACATCTCTGTTCCAGAAGCTCGAGTCAAGGACATTAGAACATACAAGCGTCCCAAAATACAGTCAGGAATACGTCGGTTCCTTGGAGTCACCGGCTACTCGCCGTTTTATCAAAGATTTTGCACGGCACTCGGTGCACTTGTCACAAGCAACGCGGAAGTACGCGCCATTACTTGTTATTTGGAATGATGCTGATTTTCTCTATTTGTGTAATACCCTTGCCAATAGTTGTTCCCTTATTGTTCCCCAACCCCATGATGTATATATCCTACAGACAGATGCCTCCAGTTGTGGTATCTCAGGTATATTGAGTGTCATCCGTGATTCCCAAGAAATGCCAACTGGTTTCTACTCCAGGCAGTTAAAGCCGGCTGAGCAACACTATGCTGCTACTGAGCTGGAGGGTTTAGCGGTGGTTTCAGCTATTGAACACTTTGACATTTACCTCACTGGTCGCCACTTTGTGGTCTAGACGGACCACAGAGCTCTCACATTCCTACACACAGCCAAACACCTGAATTCCCGCATCACTAGATGGTGCCTCCGTCTACAACACTATGACTTCAAGATACAGTACCGGCCTAAGAACACTAACGCGGATGCCCTATCTAGACAAGACTGGGTGGCTGTGGAGGACCAATGCAATCTCGCGAGGGGGAGATGTCAGGACCTACTGGACCGACATGAGAGAGGGGAGGAGAGAGAAGGAGAGACCTACAGAGAAGAACCAAGACAAAGAGAATTTACACATACCGGTATAAACCACGTGCATGTTTCAGTACATATTCACCTGTTCCCTTTATTCATAACAACACCATCATAATCCTTACTGTAAGCTTAGGTGGACCGATCCAATTGGTCATATATTACAGCATCACATGTGATATGGTAAAAAGGGGGACAGACTATTTAAAGCCACCCCCTGAGTAGTGATACAGATATCCTATTTTCTTGTCATAAGATAAGTTGTTTAATCTCTAACCGACCCCTACCTTGTCTTGAGGACATCTCTGGTGGCAGCTTATTAACTGGTGGATCGGAGACCTAATCCAGTCCCGGCCCCGACAAGAGTCACTTTTGCAGAATGCTAGTGACCCCAAAACCAGAGCTCGACTCCTCGCATGTGAGTCAGGTGCCTGGCTGGCCCTGCCAATTTCCTCACTGGGTCTCCGAATGAGCGATGACATACTTCGAATAGCAGTTGGGCTACGTCTTGGAGCACCCCTGTGCCAGCCACACTCTTGTAGTTACTGTTCCAGTTTGGCACGCATGGGTTGAGCTGCAGGCACAGTCACAGGGAAGGCGTTCTCGCCATGGTGCTTTAAATGATATGATCCAACAGTCATTAACTGCTGGCAAATGTCCCTTCCCGGCTGGAGCCCTCAGGTCTGCTTAGATCCGATGGAAAGAAACCTGATGGCATGTCCATCAGTCCATGGTCAAGTGGTACACTCTTGGTGTGGGATGCAACCTGCAGTGACACCTTTGCCCCATCCAACCTTTTGGCTGCAGTCACCGAGGCGGAGATTTTGAAGGGTGAGAAGTACGCCCACCTGGACTCGGCATACAAGTTTGTACCTGTGGCGGTAGAGAATGTGGATCCCTTGGGCCTCAAGCAAAGGCATTCTTCAGGGAGTTGGGACGCCACCTGATGTCAGCGACTTATGAAGAGAACTCCTATCAACACCTTCTTCAACGGATTTCTGTGGCTGTGCAGCGTGGGAATGCAGCCTCAGTCTTTGCCATCAGGGTTGGGGACAAGCCATTTCCCTAATGTCATCACTTGAACTTTTGAACTTAAGGAGAAGGGGACTATATGAATAAGAAACTCCAAATATATATATTTAAGTTCTGCCATTATTTATAATCACAAAAACACAATGCTGTAACAGAGCTTAAGATTTCCCAACAAGATAAAAATAAGTACATAAATCTATCTGATATAAACAGAAAGACATCAATAGATACTACCTATTCAGTAGAGGGTAATGATTTAAATGTTTTTAAGGTCAGTCAACTTCTAGAGAATCCAAAAAGAAATATTTTAAGAATATGCAATACTACATTATCTTTAGCTACAGAAGTCATTACACTTCACTTCAAAGATAGCACATGGCATGAAAGTGGGTGTGGTAATGAAAAGGGCATGTCCGATTCTAGTTGTGGTTTTTCCTCCTCTACAGAAAAATCTTGTAGAAATGCTGCCCACATGCCCTAGCCTCCCATATGCCCAGTAGCCCTGCCCTCAATCTCACATGCCCTAGCTCTCGTGCCCCAGGAGAGGGACGTCCCACCAGGACAACCGGTCACTTATGGACAATTTGATCATGCTTAGAAGCCATGGTAACACACACCAGCAGCTTCTTTGCTGTTACGAGATGGTGCGAAATGGTGCGAACAGGCCAGAGTTGGCGCAATGCTTAGATGGTAGTTGATATTAAAATTATAGCTCTGGCATCTCCATCATGAAAACAAGGAGTGATTTAATTATTTGCAGTTGTTGTTATTCTTTACTTGGAGGATTAGGCGGGGGGAGTTATGAGATGATCAAATTTTGCTCTCATTTGCTTGTTTGTTGGACACTTGCAGCTTTTCTGTTCACCCTGGCCGGGTTTATGCAGATGGTCAAGTGGGCCTTGGGCAAGTACAGAAGCTACTGCAAGAGTTCGAAAACAAAAAGCTATCGTTCCCTTTCCTCTCTAGGGAAGGGGGATGGGGGGCGTTTACTGTGTAAGGAGGTGTGGTGTGAACCACAGACTTTGTGGATTGCAATTTGGATTGCAATTTTAATTTCATACAATAAAATTTAAAAAATGATGAAAAGCTAAAACAAATGCTAAAAACATGGAGAGAAGTGGGGTGTCCAATATATCCAATGAGTATGTATACATCTACATTGTTACCATAGTTACATAATTGGAATGATTGTTACCATGGCGATAATTATCACACTAAAATGCAATGCTATTTTGCACAAGCTAGAGAGGATAAATGTTCATGTGTGCTCCAGATGTTCACCTTCCTTCCTCGGCTAGATGATGATGGTAAATGGACTGCCCATCAAATGCTTGCCATGCCACTTGCAACTAATGACAGTTTCTCCAACCGTGGAGATGTCGTATGACACGCTGAAGGTGAAGTCTCCGTTGTGCTTCACCGACACAAACTCCACAGGCACGTAAGCTCCGCTGGCTCCAACCTCGAGGAGGCCAGTGCCTCCAGCTTTCCGGCAGTCCACTGTGAATGTGCCAGGTGTGTCAAGGCCCTGGATGATGCACTTGGAAGCATCCGGAGGTGGTCTGCGGCACTTTACCTCAAACGGGCTCCCTGGGACGTCTCTGTCAGCAAATTTGAGGTCAATGGAGTAGACACCAGGTGTGGGCGCCACGTACTTCACCTGGTTGTAAAAGTCAAAAGCAAGAGTCATAATGGGTTGCCAAATGAAGTAGGGAGGGGTCACATTGGTGGTTTTACAGTGGGTTGATGGAATTGTACCAATTTTGAGCAATTGATGTATATACTCTAAGGGGATATGTCCTGACCAAACACTTTTTATGTCAGGAAGAGAGGGAACCTTTTTATTAACCAAAAAATGTCAAATTGTCGAACGTTACTAAGTCGTAGTTGTTTGATGACCCTTTACCAATTCATAATCTTGTACACCGACATAAAAAGTTAAGCACAACTTAAAATGAAAAAGGTTCACCAAATGGCTGGTGAGCATGATTTTAGGGTCGTGTACATAGATGTGGTTGTAGTTTACATGGGTTCAGACCTATTACACACACACATAGTTTGTTGGGTTGTTTTTTACTGACAACTGAGTGGACTACAAACATGGTGATAGTAAAATATTAATAATATATATTTTTAATGAACCTATATACCTATGTGACGGGAAGAAATACAGGAGGGGGGGTAGTCCTGTATACAGAAATGTTGTCAAGGGGGGCAAACTTGGGTTATGGAAAAATGCAGGGGGCCTGACCTAGTATCACGTGGCTATTAAATTTAAGGGGGGGAGGGGGAGCAATGATGACACAAGGGGGTTATTCCTGTCACTTCTGTCACTTGAATGTGTGACACTTGAATGTGTGACACGCACAGCAAAGATGGTCGATATATGTATGTAACCAATTTATGTATTTGGTTGAAGAACACATTACCTACAAAATAGAACTTGAATGGGCTTGTAAATTCACTCTGAACAAAAGGTGTGAAAGCCTGAAGGCAGAGGCTGGTCACTAGTTGGCACTGTAGGCAGAGGCTGAGCATTAGTTGGTACCTGAAGGCAGAGGCTGCGCACTAGTTGGTACTGAAGGCGAGGCTGAGCACTAGCTAGCACTGAAAAGTACGACTTGAAAATCATTCTGCAATTGACATTTTCTCTCAGAACCTGTCGCAAAGAGACAGCTCACGGGGAAATAAAAGATTTCTGGTGTTGACCAGTACTGCACTTCTTAGTCGAAAAAATGGTTGGAAACTGCATGTTGATTTCTGCGAGTGTGTGTGGCTACTATGCACTGATTTTGTGGTTGTGCACTAGCCAATCATACACGCATGAAGGAGGCCATGACTCCTCCTACAATTCAACCCAGTGGTTTTGGCCTAAATATCTCATTCGATGTAATAGTTAGGAAGAAAAAGCTTTTCTCTCTTGTAGTTCATGTGCATGTAGTACAAAATCTTATTGTCTAAGGTACATGCAGTTCTTGTAGTACAAAAGGTATCGGGGAAGCTAATTTTATAAAACAGCAAGTACTTGGAGGTTTCCAGCTTGTTGGTTTCTTGAAGCCAACATTTCTACTGAAATACTTCTGAAATACTTCCCTTTCATCTTCAGGGCAATTTACCAAAGACCGAATTATTTCGGTTGAAATGTTGGCCTTAAAAACCAACAAAACTTTAAAGTAGTTGATAGCAACTATTGTACATGCTATAAGTAAGAGTTTACTCACTAGACATTGTTACACACAAAGAGAGGGGTTTTTTAAATCATCTCCACACAAGGCAATGTGAGGTCATGGGAGAGGAGAAAAACCTGGACCTTCCCTGGGACAATGTGATATTGAACTCTTAAGTGTTGTGTGTGTGTGTGTGTGTGTGACTGCTGTGTGGTGTAAGTGTGATGTATATGTTCCATCCAATCTATGAATCTGCCCAATCTATAGATTGTGCTGCACAATCTATGAATACCCATCTATTGCATGCCAATCAATACACTTCAAAACATGGTAGCATATTAACACCCTTTGCAACTGAGAAACAGAGAAAGTGATGATTGCAACTGAGAGTATGATGTAGAAAAAAGTGATACCGAGAAAAAGTTCCACATGGACTTGGCAGATAAAGAACTAAGTGACATGGCAAGTGTAGCTAGAGCAAAAAAAAGATATTTGAAGAATATTGCTCTGTCAAAAAAGATATAATGCACAGTTTGTAATACCCACACGAACACTCGCACAACTGCTATAGTCCCAAATGTAGAGAAACTTGCCTCACAAACAGCTCTTCTCCCTTCTTCTCTTTTCGTGGGAGTAGTGTGGGCTTTGTAAATTCCCGTCGACTATCTCATATTGTGTGGTTGGGTTTGGATATTTGGCTTGCACACTAGTTCAGTATAACTAGTCGATAGTAAGTACTGGTCGATATGTTCCATCCAATCTATGAATCTGTTGCAAAGGGTGTTAATATGCTACCATGCTTTGAAGTGTATTGATTGGCAGGCAATAGATTGGCATTCACAATCTATAGATTGGATGCCAATCTATGAATTCATAGATTGTGCTGCACAATCTATGGATTGGGCAGATTCATAGATTGGATGGAACATATACACCGTGTGTGTGAGCGTGATCTACAGGTGTTGTGTGTGTGTGGGTGTGTGTGTGCTGGGAGAGTTCCTATTTAGCTACATGATGTAATTCTCCACACATATCCAGCACTGACACGATATTTCCTACGTAGAATATCCCAGTGCAAGAATCCTGGAATCAGCACTACGGCTTAAGGGCTAAGGGTTGGGGCTAGGGATATTCTAACGCAAGTGGTATTCAGGGCATAGACGTATTCTAGGGCTAGGACTAGGGACATCCCCCATATCCCAACTATAGAAACTGTGCTTTATAACGGTCATCCCGGGATGTTCCTAGGAAAGGTTATAGCAGTTCTGGCCACTCCCCTGGACATGCCCAAACACAAGTCTACAACAATTGCCATGACGACCTCGAGCCACAGAACTGTGTCAGTACAAACAGTCAGTACAAACAGTTGTATAAATATGTACATACCTGATAGGTACCATCTCCAGTGTCCTCAATATTGATCACACAGTCCGCTGGGCCCTCAATGCTAAGGCCCAGCTTGCCTTCGCCAGCATTAGATGTGTCTACAGTGAAGCAAGCTTCCTCCATCACCACAGCATTCTCCAGTCCATCTCCATATGTCTTCACGGCTTCAGGGTTGGCCACCTGGACCACCACGGGACTTGCCGGAACTTCATGGTCGCAGTACTGTACCTTGACGGTGTACTCGCCGGCCGCCTCTGGTTCGTACTTTACCTGCCACTTCTGAGGTGCAATGGCCACCACCTCAGCCTTGACAGGTGCTCCGTCTTTGGTGGTGATCTGCAGTCCAAGATCGTCATCCTTACCACCCTCTTTCTGGCTCGCCGCAAGTTTCCCTGCTTCAGTTGCATCCACAACAAACTCAGTCTCCTCGCCTGATACGACACCAGACTCCACCCCCGGACCCTCGATGCGGACCTTGGAGAGGTCCAGCACTGGCACAGTCACCTTGTCCCCAATAGGGGCACCTCCGTAGCTCACACTCACTTCCAGATCGCCCACTTTGCGAGGCATGTACGAGAGCTGGTAATGGTCTTCACCAACCTTCTTGACCTCAGCCACCTCTGGAGGTGCACTCCCATCCACAAACTGGATCTCCACTCCCACCTCTCCCGGCCCTGCTCCTTTTGTGTAAACTTCGATGACGTTTGGCAAGTCTACAAATGCAGTTTCAAGTCCAGGACCCTCAACGCGAACAGAAGCCGGATCACCGATGGCAACCGTGAAGGGAGAACCCTCGATGGCCTCGTCAGCAAACTTGGCATCGACAGTATACTCTCCTGGCTCTGTAGGCTCGTAGCTTCCTGTGAACACTCCTGGAGTTTTCTCATTGAGCACCAGCTCAACTGCAACAACTTCTCCCGATGGTTTCTTCACTTTAACATCGATTGGAGCCGGGCCTGAACCCCTCGTGTCAACAATGACTTCTGCAGGTGCACCCACGTGTGTGCCGATTCCTGTCACTCCAGATCCGCTGATCTTGCACTGCGCTGGATCGATGGCAGGGATGACGAAAACAGAGCCCGGGACTTGCTCGTCCGCAAACTTCACCATAAGTTTGTACTCGCCAGCTGTATCGGGTGTGAACTTCAGAGTAGCAGTCCCATCCTTGTGGTCCTCACAGTCCAGCTTAGCTTGAGAGGGTCCGAGGAGTGATAGTGCCAACCCTCCCTCCCCGGCGGCCGTTGTGTCGAGATCGATGACCATTTCTTTCCCAAGCTTCCCTCCCGCAAGCCCTGGACCAGTGACCTTTACCTGGCTGGAGTCTGATATGGAGACATCGATGGGACTCTGACGGAGCTCGTTGCCAGCATATTTCAGCACAAGACGGTATCTACTGGCTTTATCGGGTGCAAATCTCACCTTGTAGACGTCCTCGTCGTCTTCGATTACTTCCAGTGGTCTGGTCTTGCCGTCTAATCCATAAAGCATAGCTTCCAAGTTGCCAGGACCCGCCTCGGTGCAGTCCACACTCCAACTAACGGGCTCCTTATCCGAGTTGGAAACAACGGGGATCTTATCAAGTTTCTTTCCATTGGCATCAAACCCTGGTCCGGTTACTTTCACCAAGGTGGGGTCACTGACGTTGATCTCGTACGGAGATTTGGGAATGGCTTGGTCAGCAAACGAGATGTTGACTTTGTAAGTGCCCACCTTCTTCGGACTGTAAGAAGCAGCGTAGGTTCCGTCGTTGTTGCTGGAAATTTTGGGTTTAACATCAGCGGACCCCATGGCACGGGCTTGTCCGAACAAATTGGCGCTGGACTGTTCCGTTGGAGCATGCGAGGCCATTGCAGACAAGGGTGCAGGCGCAGATCCGTGCCAGAAAGGGCCTTCCACCACCACATCCACCGCCCCTTTACCAGCTTCACGGGCATCGATGACAAAGTCTCCGGAATCTCCAACTGTCACACCGTCGTGTTCGAGCCCCGGGCCATAGGCCGTGACTTTCGCAGCGTCTGTCTCCGGCACAAAGACAGCCTCAAAAGGAGCACCGGGTACTGGCTGCCCGGCAAAGAGCACATTGATCTTGTACTCTCCGGCTTCCTCGGGGAAGTACTTTACTGTGGCTGTCCCATCCTCATGGTCTTCAACCTTAACCTGAGACTCGCAGGGTCCCGCTATTTGCAGGTCCAGCCCTCCTTCTCCAGCCTGAGTCATATCGATGGTGAACTCGGTCCAATCTTTGATAAACCCTCCCTCAATACCTGGACCATAGACCTTGACCCGAGAAGGATCGTTCTTCCAGTTGACGTGGACGTCAAAGGGACTGTCCGGGATTGGCTCATCAGCAAAGGAGATGTCAATTACGTAGTCTCCTGCCTCGTCAGGGCTGATGGAGTAACTGTACTTGTTCAGGCCGTCCTCCATTGCCACCTGCTCGAACTTCTTCTCCTTGCCGCCAGGACCTTTGATGGCCACCCGGGGCTCACTTTCGCCGGCCTTCTTGAAGTCCACATAGAACTCCGTCTGCATGTCCGTGGTGAGCTGTTCCTCCTGTCCCAATCCCGGCCCATAGGCTTTCACGAGAGAGGCATTGATGCATGGGGACACATTCACGCTGCATGGGCTAACAGGAGCGTCCATGCCCTCATACTTGATGTTGACGGTGTAGTCCCCAGGCTTGGTGGGGTTGTAGGCACACTTAACAGTCCCATCTGCCTGTTTCGTAACTTTAACAGGCGTGTCCACCGGCCCATCGACCGTCACTTCTAGCGTCCCTTCGCCAGCTGCCCTTGCGTCTACGGTGAAATCTGTCTCCATCCCAGACTTATTGCCATCCTCGAGTCCGGGACCAAAGGCCTTGACTTTGCTGGGGTCAAAGATATTTAGCTTGAGGGGTGTGTTAGGAATCGGAGCATCTCCGTACGTAAAATGCACCTTCTGTACCCCGGGCTTGACGGGGTTGTACACCACCTTGAAAGTTCCGTCAGCATTGGCCGAGACAACGGGACCATCGGCAGCATCGGTATAGTCAACTCCTCGTGCAGACTCCTGATCTGAGGCATTACACTTTACATCACCAGGTCCAGCACCTCTCGCGTCGACGGTGTACACCAATGGGACATTGACCGGTAGGCACTCTCCGTTCATGCCGGGCCCGGTGATGGAGATCTTATTGGCATCTGTGATGGCCACAGGGAAAGGAGCATTGGGTATGTCCTCTCCTGCAAACTTGATGTCGACGACGTAGTCTCCAGGCTCCGAGACCTGGTAGGTGTAGTTGAAAGTGTACGGGTCGGACTCCACCTGGGAGGGGACCTCTCCAGACGGTCCGGTGATTTTGACCTCGACATCACCATGACCAGCACCTTTGGTTTGTACAGTGAACCTTGAAGGCTGGTTGACGCGCACCCCGTGAGCGGCAAGTCCTGGACCGGAAGCCGAGCACTTGGAGAGGTTGTAGGGAGGCTCCACCATGACGCTGAACTTGCTGCCCGGGATGTCCTTGCCGCCATACTCAATGCTCACTTCAAGTTCTCCAGTTTCAGTAGGTCTATATGTGAAGTGTTCGAGTCCTTTCTCTTTGGATGCACGCCGAACTTTTACGGCACCCCGGGGTCCCTTGATATTCACCGAAAGGTCTCCACTGCCGGCCCCTTGGCTGTGCACATCGAACCATGTCTCGGCGCTAACTTCCACTTTGTCCTTTTCTAATCCCGGACCTTCAGCTCGACACTTGCTGGCGTCAGCCGGATCTTCGTTAACTTTGAGACTGAACGGACTGTTCTTGATGGGGCAGTCAGCCAGGGTTACCTCGACGGTGTGAGGGCCGGCTTGCAGCGGCGTGTAGAGAACATGATACTTGCCATCCTCTTCTTGAACGACCTTTACATCTCGGTTAAGCAATGCGCTCTTGGGTCCCCGTACAACCACATTCACTTCTCCTTCCCCTGCCTCACGGGGGTCAATCCAGAACTCTGTGGGAGATTCCACCTTGACGTCTCCACCTTCCACGCCTGGGCCGTACGCAACACACAGGGAGGGGTCCACTCCTTTAGCGACGAAGATGTTGTACGGACTCTCGCCCACATGGACCCCGTTGAACTTGACTTCCACCTTGTAATCTCCCTGGGCGGCCGGAACATATACACACTTGGTCGAGCCGTTCTTCTGCGGCTCCAACTTCACCTCGATAGGACCATCCGGAGAAGTCACCATGGCTGAGACAACACCATCTCCGCCACTGCTTGGGTTGACTGTGAAGTGCGTCGAGGGCATACACGTGTCTACGCCTGTCGGCAGGATTCCAGGACCGTAGACTTTGACCTTGCTGGGGTCCCCTTTCTTCAACTTCTTCATGCTGATGGGAGCTCCAGGCTTCAGCTTGGCCTCGGGAAACTGGGAGAGATAGGTCATCATGCTGAGTTCATCGATGTGCGGGCTGACCATGTCCTCTGGAGCCAGCACCTGTGTAGCATTGTAACACACACACACACACACACATACACAACATCATGGGTCAGAGATCACAATTGTATGTGGCTAGCATAATTATTGTACCCACAAGCTATAAAAGCATTTCTGGAATGGTTCAGTATTTGGAATTGCAGGAATGCGGAGACCTTCAACTCGACCATGAATATCCACTATATCACAGACTAATTGCAGTCATGGATTCATTACACCACACAAGTTTAGGCTGACCACAACACCTCTTGCTTGCTAAGTGGACCAAACCACGCTACGCAAGATTGAAAAGGTAGTTGTTAAGCATGTCGCTACAACATGAAGCACCTGAGCTCCTACACGACAGGTTTGTTCTAGCCCCCCCCCGATTAATAAAGTGTTGATCGTGACACTGTCTCCTCCTGCTCGAGAATCTGTTTCTTCCGTTGTCGGCGAGCAGACAAACTTATAGAGGAGATGTCCACGTACGACTCTCTAGGTTCTGCTATGCTACAGTTACACTTGCCCATCTTCCCATCTAGCTAGTCTGGTACAGACACCTTCTGCACCTGTGAAAAATAATTGATTAGTTGCATGCATGCTTTGCTTGTTACATTCATAAGTGGCTGCTAGGTGTAAGTGCCCATCTCCTTGCGCCGCCATAACCACACCTGCAAAACAGCCTACATTATTTACAATATATACTTGTGGAACTTCTGTATGACCAATAGCCTCCACCATGGTCATCTGTTGTCAGCTGTTGTCATCTGTTTTTTACTACACTGCACCGGAATTGCCAAACATCCCAGCCATAATGAACACCAACGACATTCCGTTGTAAATATCTTTCCCTTTTATGCTAGTTGAGGGTAATAACTCTCCAAGGACTTAGCATGTGCACCAAATGTTGTGCCAATTGCCTGTCTAAAAATCTGGTTCCGTTGGGATCTTCTCAATGCAAGAGAAAGTCATGCCAGGTGGTTAGCCAGCTAGTCTCCCACGCTTACACACACATACTGGCACTTCCTTAGCTGGCTCTCTGGCCAACACACCACCCTCTACATTGTACCACCACCCTCTGCATGGCATCAGCACCTTCAACATGTCACCATCACTCACTGTATGGTATCTCCACCCCCTGCATGGCATCACCACCCTTTGCATGGCACCACCACCCCCTGCATGGCATCACCACCCTCTACATGGCACCACCACCCCCTGCATGGCACCACCACCCCCTGCATGGGCATCATGGGCTAGATTTTGAAGGAAAATTGTTTCTTAGCCATCCCAAGAAAGTTTTTTTTTTTAACAGACAAAAAGGAATCTGGCAACAGCTCATGGAATGTTTCATGGTCATTGAGGTGTGCGGTATGTGTATAGTATCCAAGTTGCACTACCTAATTAGGCAACAGCTTCCCACGAGTGCCAGCCCTCCGACATGAGAAGTGAAGGCACCGTGAATAATGCACGCCAGGAAAGGTTTTCCTGGAATGTTAGGACCAGACAGCCCACTACACAATACTCGGTACACATGTACACATACTCACGCTCAAAGCCAGAAGTGGCCAGGTAGGATAAGTACTTAATTAACGCCATGTTGCCTGCTACATGTATTGCTCGGCACCGAGATACAGCACTTAGCTTCTTCTCCCTCTCTCTGTCTGTGTGTGTGAGTGTGGTGTAGGTCACCTTGGTTGGCAGGTATATATGGTCTGTGTCAGTGTGGTGTAGGTCACCTTGGTTGGCAAGTATATATGGTTTGTGTCAGTGTGGTGTAGGTCACCTTGGTTGGCAAGTATATATGGCCTATGTCAGTGTGGTGTAGGTCACCTTGGTTGGCAGGTATATATGGTCTGTGTCAGTGTGGTGTAGGTCACCTTGGTTGGCAAGTATATATGGCCTGTGTCAGTGTGGTGTAGGTCACCTTGGTTGGCAGGTATATATGGCCTGTGTCAGTGAGGTATAGGTCACCTTGGTTGGCAGGTATATATGGCCTGTGTCAGTGTGGTGTAGGTCACCTTGGTTGGCAAGTATATATGGTCTGTGTCAGTGAGGTATAGGTCACCTTGGTTGGCAGGTATATATGGCCTGTGTCAGTGAGGTATAGGTCACCTTGGTTGGCAAGTATATATGGCCTGTGTCAGTGTGGTGTAGGTCACCTTGGTTGGCAGATATATATGGTCTGTGTCAGTGTGGTATAGGTCACCTTGGTTGGCAGGTATATATGGCCTGTGTCAGTGTGGTGTAGGTCACCTTGGTTGGCAAGTATATATGGTCTGTGTCAGTGTGGTGTAGGTCACCTTGGTTGGCAGGTATATATGGCCTGTGTCAGTGTGGTGTAGGTCACCTTAGTTGGCAGGTATATATGGCCTGTGTCAGTGTGGTGTAGGTCACCTTGGTTGGCAAGTATATATGGCCTGTGTCAGTGTGGTGTAGGTCACCTTGGTTGGCAGGTATATATGGCCTGTGTCAGTGTGGTGTAGGTCACCTTGGTTGGCAAGTATATATGGCCTGTGTCAGTGTGGTGTAGGTCACCTTGGTTGGCAGGTATATATGGTCTGTGTCAGTGTGGTGTAGGTCACCTTGGTTGGCAGGTATATATGGTCTGTGTCAGTGTGGTGTAGGTCACCTTGGTTGGCAAGTACATATGGTCTGTGTCAGTGTGGTGTAGGTCACCTTGGTTGGCAAGTATATATGGCCTGTGTCAGTGAGGTATAGGTCACCTTGGTTGGCAGGTATATATGGTCTGTGTCAGTGTGGTATAGGTCACCTTGGTTGGCAAGTATATATGGCCTGTGTCAGTGTGGTATAGGTCACCTTGGTTGGCAAGTATATATGGCCTGTGTCAGTGTGGTGTAGGTCACCTTGTGTGTCAGTGTGGTATAGGTCACCTTGGTGGACATCGGTTGCAGGACAAGTTTTTAAACATGTCATTGCAATCTTGTTTTTGTCCCGTTACAGCTGCCAGCCTGACTGCCAAATCAAGCATGACCGCTTTGACCTTCACACCTAGGAGATATGACAAGCTTGCATTCCTCGCTTAATTAACATAGTCACTGCCACATGCAAGTCACCCTCCTCACCTGAGGCACTCCTAGCCACTCGTCGGCTAGATTCATGGCATGTGTAGCGTTCTCTAGGGGGACCTGAGGGTTCATGATGGCGAACTCTGGACACAGGCCTGGAGCCATGCCATCCACCAGGTTTGCAATGACCGTGCCATCGTTCCAGTCGCTGGTGAAGTTCTTAACCTTCTTGTCGGTGAGCTTCTCCTGTTGTGGGTTAAAATTATTTAAAAATAGGAATAATACCAAGATATTTACAAAGTTACCCTCACTAGAGTCACCCTCACTAGAGTGACTCTCACTAGAGTCAACCTCACTAGAGTCAACTTCACTAGAGTCACCCTCACTAGAGACACCCTCACTGGAGTGACCCTCACTAGAGTCACCTCACTGGAGTCACCCTCACTAGAGTCACCGTAACTAGAGTCACCCTCACTAGAGTGACCCTCACTAGAGTGACCCTCACTAGAATCACCCTCACTAGAGACACCCTCACTAGAGTGACATTCACTAGAGTCACCTCCCTAGAGTCACCATCACTAGAGATATCCTGGGATAGTCCCTAAATGTAAGTGTATCCTGGACATTTGGGAATAGACCCGAGTAACCCCTGACATCCCAGAATAATCATAATTGCCCTGGACATCCAGAGAATATAGCCTAGTCCCCTGACATCCCGGGATAGTCATAGGTACCCCCGACATCTGGGAATAGATCCTAGTAACTCCCAACATCCCGGGATAGCCATAAGTACCCCCAACATCTGGGGCTAGATCCTACTAATCCCTGGCATCCCGGGATAGACCTACACCCCGTGGGATGTGGACATTTTCCCCGTTACTTTCCAAAGAGAACAGAATCCATTAATTAAAGATATCCAGCATGTACTTGATCTGCAGATGAAGACTTCTGGTACTCAAGAAGTCTGCAAAGACAGTAAAAGTAAGCCATTCTGCGTGCTCTAGATAGCATCCATGATAGTACACATGAGCCAAAAGCATTGGGACTTAGCAAAACTCTCAGTAAGCAGACAACAATTGCAGCGATGTTCTTGCTTGACTACACACTTCCACAAGTAGCCAAACTCAGTACCCACACTCCAGACAGAACATTTGGACTTGTCCATCCTATCCAGTATTGTGGATGCAACACTTCACATGTAGGATGATGCAGGTGTACCAGCAGAAAATTGGGTACTGGAGCTTTTGGATGAAAGTGAGAACCTGGCAGGCACAACTGGAATAAATATATTAATCAGGCAGACATCAAGTCCTTCCAGGGAAAATTGCAAAAGCATTCATCATGAAATATAAGCCGTTTTGCTTATTCAGAGATGTTTTGTCAGCACTGATCCAAGGAAGTGTGGACTCTAAGGATCTGTCCTCCTATGGATGAAAGTCTCTTAGAACACTCCCTGCACACCATGGGTACAGAGAGATCTGCGGAGACATTACAGGGTGAAGAAACAGTAAAAGAAGGAATGATATCCCCTGACATAGGTAGAGAGTGGAAAAAGTCTCATCAGTTCATGACTGCCTGATTTTGCCGCATAAATATCTCCAGATTGCAAAGTGCTAACGAGTTCAAATTAGCACCAGTGGCTAGAGGAAGCTCTACTCTACACAACGAGTGTTTTCGTTAGGTGCTAAAACGTAAGTATGTGGTCAAGCACGCGGGTGGAAAGAGAGTTGAAAAATTCTCATCAGTTCATGACTAAGCATCCTAAAGACAACATGAAGTGTGAATTGTTGAAAATTGTGCTCACAAACTTGAACACACCTGCCGCCATCACTATATCCATACTTGTTTCTACTGAACACACCTACCGCCATCACTATATCCATACCTGTTTCTACTGCCTCCGTAGCGAGAAGCTTCTCTCGGATGAAATTAATTTTAAAAAATTGTCTATGAAGCAGCTTAAGTGACTCCAGTCTTTCACACCTCATGAAAATTGTCATTGAGAGTTCAGAAACAGTGACAGACAGTGATCTTGAAACAAGCATAAATATATGGAACAGAAAGGGAAAAAGAGTAGCTGTTTAAGTTGACCATGACATGTGTTGTTTCATTAACTTATGCATACAATGTACGTATTCATTGGCAAGTATAAAAATTGGCTACCAATATCTTAGTTTCAAGGAAGCGAGATTCTAGCAAGGAGGGCGAATGTCACCCTTGCACCCCTCCTTAATGAAGCCCTGCCAGTACTGACCCTCCAGCCAAGCACTCCATCCCTAGTACTGACCCTCCAGCCAAGCACACCACCCCTAGTACTGACCCTCCAGCCAAGCACTCCATCCCTAGTACTGACCCTCCAGCCAGGCACTCCATCCCTAGTAGTACTGACCCTCCAGCCAAGAACACCACCCCTAGTACTGACCCTCCAGCCAGGCACTCCATCCCTAGTACTGACCCTCCAGCCAAGAACACCACCCACCCCCAGTACTGACCCTCCAGCCAAGCACATCATCCCTAGTACTGACCAGCACACCATCACCCTCCAGCCAAGCACACCACCGCCAGCACTCCAGCCAAGCACACATAACAGAGCCTAACAAACAGAGTGGCTGCTTCAAAACATTCCCACTAAGGAAGCCATTGGAGTCAGTGATTTTGATAATTTGCAAATGCCCTTTGAAAGTGGTGTGAGGAGAGAGGAGCCGAACAACAAGGTTCTGAGTATGCTATTGCCATGGGGCACCACTGGAGTACACTTAGAGACAGCAGGTGCCACAAAGCACAATTGGAACTTCAAGAACTATCGCTCCTGTTCTGTAATTTCTTCATCGAGTCATCCAAGCCTTCCTCATTAGCGGCCTTAGTGAGGAACACCTGTTAGCTGGTGTTCCTGTATAGACAATATCATCCGGCCATCTATAGGGACATCATCACAGGAACGTTGAGAGGTGATATAATGGGAACGACTCAACACATCAAGATGTGATGACAACATCACGCAACAATGACCAAACAAGTTTATGGGCAGCTTTTATTATTTTTTTATTTTTTTATTTATTAAAGCCACTCACTTTCTTTCTCTATTGGACAGTTGAAAATACGTCGTCAGTACAGCCCCACGTACGTAGCAAGCGCCTATTGTGATGTTTTCTGCGATGTATGTACATGAAGGATCGTGCTGGTTACGCGTAACGAGCTACTAGTATTTACGTAGATGTCAAAATCATACGCAATGGCAAGGAGAAGGGTGGCAATGAGGATCCGTCTGCGCCCTTGGATGGAGCTGAAGTCAACGACTCGGAGGTTTTAGATAACCCGAGGACCAAGAGCAGCTCACGAGATAAAAGCAAGAGGCACTAGCTGGACAGGACATAGAAAATACCCACCTGGAGTTCCAGCCAACTTCCTAGCAGTCACATATTGACCACATGAATGCATGGGATGTGCATCATTTAGAATCAACAGCACTAGTTTTAGAGAACCTGAAGACCAATAGCAGCACGAGATAAAAGCAACAGGCACGCTGGACACTGAAAACGCTAGATGTACTCACCTGCGTAGCTCTAATGATCGCAAATGGTCACGTGGATGTGGGAATAATGTGAGTGTGCATCACATAGAATCACAAGTGCCAGTTTTCACAACACAAGCCCCCTCCCCCCCCCCCCCCCCTCCCCACCACCACACTTGGCTATCTAATTTTCAAGGTGATTAGTAACACTCCCATGGTCCGAGTTCACGTAATGAATTTAACAAAACATCGTTTATGAAGAATGAATCCACTACTTCTTCAAACCAAACCTTTCTCTCCAACCTAATGAGAAGACTGTGTAAAAACATGTCAGCAGTGGTAGATCAGTACCTTTCTATACAAGTGTAAGCCCAGTTTTTGGTCCCAATATTGTAGCATAGACTTTAAGCTCATTCCTGAAATATTTCAAATAGGATGCGTACTATGTAGAAGAAGGGCGTGTCTTTCTACTGGAGGAGGAGCAAAACCTTTCCTGGACTCCTACATCACAAACTGCAAAATTTGCATCACTGAATCACCAAATAATGATCTCTCTGCGTCATTTCTCACAGCATAGCAACCACGTACTGTGTGAACTCTTATGCATACCACTAGGACAAAAATGGGCAGAGAATCAACAACGGGAACGTGTTTTGTCTCCAATGCACAGCTGTTTGAGTATTGTAATTTATATAGTTACTAAGGTTGGAAGAGCTTATGGTGGGGTTTTCAACCAAAATTGTTTTTGAGCCTCCTTAACGACTATATATATATATATATATATATAGAAAAGTACTGGGATGGCTAGTCCTACTGCAGTTTCATGCATGAAACTGCAGTAGGACTAGCCATCCCAGTACTTTTCTATATTCAATAGCTCTGCCTTAACACAGCATTGAGCACTATTTGTAGCCTTCATCAGCAAACTACCTTCTAAGTATATATATATATATATTTCTTTGGGGGTACAAGGCCCCTTAGCTTAGTCCTGCTAGAATCAATAAATGACAAGTTCTAATAGAGTTAAGGTCAAGTTAAATGGAGTCAAGTTCTCTCAGGAGCGCCATATTTTTTTTTAATGGCTGTGGCCTTTATTTTTGGGCTAAACCCAGGCCCTAGCTCTGATTCCAGCTCCTAGCCCTAGTAGTCCCTGCCATGAGATGACTGCTGCTGGTTGGCCATCTACTTTAATGGGAGCTGAGCTGGCATCCTATACAACATCGGCATACAGTAGATCCTACGCAAATACTCTCCTTTAACCCTTCCTCCCACCCCACCCCCAAGACCACTTTTAGCCTAGAAACGTTGGTGCGAAAGGATCACACCTCCTGAAAGACCACACCTCCTGTACAATACAGCTGTATTCCTCCAGCACCTCAAAGAGGCAAATAGATTCTTTCATTTGCAATATAGCCTATTATAGTGTGAAATCCCACAGAATAAGGCAATGAGGGGCTTGGCAATGCTATGGTCTAAGATGGTCTGTGGCATGCAGACTGGTACACATCCAGCCCATGTAGCGATGAATGGCAGGGACCACCAGCTTGCCAGAACATCCAGAACCAAGAGAGGACCAGTCAAGGATGAACATGTCTTGACAAATTGTTCCTCTAATATTGAATACATGCCCAGTTGTGTAGACCTAGGGTCATGCATGGAGTGCAAAGTTCAATGTTATTGCCACCTACTAATACTGGCTAATTAGACTAGGGCTAGACTTGTAGGCTAGCCTTAAGGCTAGGGCTAGACTTGTAGGCTAGCCTTAAGGCTAGGGCTGAGCTAAGTTATGGCTTGTTCACAATATGCCTTCGCATCGCGTTGCATCGTATCGCGTCACATTGCACTTCTAGCTGTTCACAATAACGGAGTCGCCGCTTGAGCAGACTTGAAGTTTCACCCAACTGGAACCACCCATTAATTAACGGATGCCAGTGCTCATGTCATTCGCGCATCCCATATACATGTACATGTACTAGGTAAAACTTATCACTGCATCGATAAGCCTTTTGTCGTCCATTCAGCTTTAGCTTAAAGCACACCAGAATGACAAAAAACTCAAATAAAGCAGAGAATGATGCAATCGACCACAAGCTTCAAGCAGCGCATCACTTAAGTGCTTTGCTAGGGCTATGACTACTAGGCTAGGGCTAAGACTATGCTAGGGCTAGCTAGGGCTAAGACTATGCTAGGGCTATGACTACTAGGCTAGGGCTAAGACTATGCTAGGGCTAGCTAGGGCTAAGACTATCTAGGGCTATGACTACTAGGCTAGGGCTAAGACTATGCTAGGGCTATGACTACTAGGCTAGGGCTAAGACTATGCTAGTGGCTATGACTACTAGGCTAGGGCTAAGACTATGCTAGGGCTATGACTACTAGGCTAGGGCTAAGACTAGGTTAGGGCTAAGACTATGCTAGGGCTAAGACTACTAGGCTAGGGCTAAGACTATCTAGGGCTATGACTACTAGGCTAGGGCTAAGACTATGCTAGGGCTATGACTACTAGGCTAGGGCTAAGACTATGCTAGGGCTATGACTACTAGGCTAGGGCTAAGACTAGGTTAGGGCTAAGACTATGCTAGGGCTAAGACTACTAGGCTAGGGCTAAGACTATCTAGGGCTATGACTACTAGGCTAGGGCTAAGACTATGCTAGGGCTATGACTACTAGGCTAGGGCTAAGACTATGCTAGGGCTATGACTACTAGGCTAGGGCTAAGACTAGGCTAGGGCTATGACTACTAGGCTAGGGCTAAGACTATGCTAGGGCTAAGACTAGGCTAGGGCTAAGACTACTAGGCTAGGGCTAAGACTATGCTAGGGCTATGACTACTAGGCTAGGGCTAAGACTATGCTAGGGCTATGACTACTAGGCTAGGGCTAAGACTATGCTAGGGCTAAGACTAGGCTAGGGCTAAGACTATGCTAGGGCTATGACTACTAGGCTAGGGCTAAGACTATGCTAGGGCTATGACTACTAGGCTAGGGCTAAGACTATGCTAGGGCTATGACTACTAGGCTAGGGCTAAGACTATGCTAGGGCTATGACTACTAGGCTAGGGCTAAGACTAGGCTAGGGCTATGACTACTAGGTTAGGGCTAAGACTAGGCTAGGGCTAAGACTAGGCTAGGGCTAAGACTATGTATGCTAGGGCTAAAACTAGGCTAGGGCTAAAATTAGGTTAGGGCTAAGACTAGGGCTAGGGCTCGAATGTGTTTTCCTTGTCATTATACTATGTAATTGCTTTGCAAGGTAAATTTTCTTGGGGAAATATGCTAGCTAGCATTTAACCAGTTATTAGGCTAGAGTGAGCCTAATCAGCTAAGACTAGGCTAGGGCTAAGACTAGGGCTAGGGCTAAGACTAGGGCTAGGACTAGAGCTAAGACTACCCACAGTGTGACGTGTATGCCACAAAATCACAGTGCTCACGACAGTGACCCGCGAGTTACTGTTGGCTGCGCTTTCGTTTTTTCTATTTATTTTTCATTTATCTATCTATCTATCTGTCTATCCCATCCATCCATCATCTCTATCTATCCATCGATCTTATATCTTAGATATACATATACACATCTATCTACATATCTATCAATCTACTGTATCTATTATTTATTTAAGCTCCACTTTGGTGTATAAGAATGGGCTCCATTGAGTTAGCAAGTCACGTGTGTCTGCATCGTGGTTTACAGCAGCTAATAAATCAGAAGTCGTTCTCAGAAGTGAAGGAATTCATTCAGAGTGGGTCCCTGTAAGCACACACACACAGTATGCACATGTTAGTGTCTGTGCTGCTCCCCTCAGCAGATAGGCTTCCATTAAAGGCAAGGAAGAGACTGTCCGTGTCGGCAGTTGTAATTGTCAGCTATTTGCTGTGTCACTCCTGAAATACCATCTCTGACTTAGCAAGCAGCCACCAAGGGGTCTAGTGCCCACTCGGCTCTTTTCGGCTGACTGTGAAGGTGGGTGTTGTTCTCCCACGGGCATTTTGTGCGTAGACTATGGTGCCATCAAGGCATACATACATACATACATACATACTTAACATACATACACACAGACTTATATACATACATACATACATACTTACATACATACTTACATACATACACACAGACTTATATACATACATACATACTTACATACGTTAAAAAATAAAAAATAAAATTTTAATAATAAATAATGAATACAAATATAAATAATCTTAAATTTATAATAATTAATTTAAAAAATAATATATAAATAATAAATAATTAAGAAATATATATTAAATATAAATAAATGATAATTAAATCAGAGCTGGCTTACATTAATGTAGTCCAAGAGGGCCTGCCTGGGGGTGGGCCCACCATGAGGCTGGTCGTCCAGTCCGAACCCCATGGAGATCTGGTAGTGAAGGATGAGGGTCCAGATGAGACCGAGGATGAGCTTCAAGTTCCCACTCACAACATCTCCACTTCCTGGACGGAGAAGGGAGGGGCAGGGTTAATAACTACCAATAATTAACGCTCACTACTCTCCCATGGTAGTGGTACAGTGTCGAGTGTGTAAGCAGCACCATCAATAATCAGATGAGTGGGTGCTGCTCTGTGTAGTGGGAGTTTGTGTCATGAGACGAGCACCGGTGATTCTAAGTGATGTACTCCTGTGTTTATTCACATTCACCAAATCATAGTTGGTAAGTTTGAGCATGCTCTATGCGAGGGTGTGCTAGTTGTTTTGAAGCCCAGCCCCTGCCTCTGCGTGCGCTAGACGAGCGCGTGCTAGATGTCTTGAAGCCCAGCCTCTGTGCCTCAGCGCGAGCTGCTGTTATCCTTGATCTTCACGCGCACCAGAACTTCAAAGTCATCAGCTTCAACCTCACTCAAGTCAGCAAATCATTTCATTCTCCCCCCTCGGCCTCGCATATGATTTTGATTAAGTCTATACCCTGGGCGCGTACTACATGTATATACTCAGCATAATCCTACGCTGCTGAAAACAGCCCAGCGGGCACATGCTACATATTTATAGTATTGTTTTGTCCGTGCTAGTATCCAACTTCTACTGACCAATGGGGGACAGAAATGGCACGTCATAGCGCAACACCATATCACTGACCTCCGAGTACAGATCAGGAATTTGCTGTTCACTGAAATCTTACTCCATGCTCATCTGCCATGCACTTATGGTTGCTTAGCAACTACATGTAACAACATATTTGGTTGCTTAGCAACTAGCAACAAATCTAGTTGCTTAACTAATAGAACATTATCTGTGAGGGTTTATTTATAACGAACAGCTATAGCTTTTCTAGAGTATAAACTTTGGAATGCAAATTATACAATACGCTGCAGTTTGGTTAAAGTACCCCCTCCATTGATGCAAGGCTATGCAATATTGTTATGTTTACAACAACATTCAAGACTAATCCAGGAGCGCCTCCTGTCTCAAGAGCAAAGTGATTCAGAGTAGTTCCAGGTAAGCATACATATGTAAGTGCCTGTTCAGCTTTCCTCAGCAAAAGCGCTTCCAGAAACAGTAGGTCTGGAAGAGACCGTCCATGATGGCAATTAATAATCATCAACGTTTAAATTTTGCCCACCCACCCCATCAAACCAGAGGTCTGAAGGCCTGTCCACACTGCACAATAACTGGATGCACATTGAGACACACTATATAGCTACCAAGAGAGTCTCAATGCGCGTCCAGTCACGACGTCGCGTCCACACTGACATGACAATAAACCAAACGCGCATAAAAACCACTCCCCCTCCAAGAAAACTGCACCCACGTCACAATGCACAATGGATACGGTGTTAGTTGTTGGATTTCTTCTGTTATGGACGAGATACCTACAGACGCGAAGGAAGCATATGCTGCAGAGGAGAAGAAGGATTTATAAATAGAAAAAGGCAATACAGTAGACGGATGGCGCTCCATGAACTCCATAAAAGAAGGCTGCGGCGGTAAAATTTTCGAAGTCTATTTTAGCTATAATAGTATTTAGCTTGATCTTTGCCTGCTATAGGTCCTTTGATTGTGGCAATGATGGCTGACTACCAGCATCCATCTGTGCGCCAGGTTTGGTGCAAGCCGCACTGGTGGGAATCAGCTACAACTTCATAAATGATTCTGTTTTCTTTTAACGCGCACCCGCGTAATTAATTTTACGCTTGGATTTGTTGCTCTGGCTCGACTCAAACCACCTATCGAGGTGGACTGGACCTAATGCGCGTTAGGTCCAAGAAATCTAATTCGCATTGAGTGTGGACGCAACTAACGCACATTCGTTGAGATCTAACGCGCATTCAGTGTGCAGTGTGGACAGGCCTTTATAAGTTTGTGCCCACAGAGGCTTGTCTGTTAATTAGTTAATAATTAGCAACACATTTTGTTGCTAGGTAACTAACATCATCTCAATGAACTCTCAGTTGACATAATAACATTACAATAACCTTCTCAATAATTAACTTCAAATTGTACTCTTTCAATGGATGCTCCTGATGAAGGCTAGAGCATCTAGTCGAAATGTCGACAGAATATAATTTGAAGTTGATTATTAAGAAGGTTATTGTAACTACAAACATGTTTGATTGCTTAGTAACCAGCAGCATGTTAGGTTGCTTAGTAACTAGCAGCAGGTTTGGTTGCTTAGTAACTAGAAACAACTTTATACTGCATAAACCTACAACTATGCAACAAACTCGTACGAGACTTTTATGCTACATCTGATATTTTCATATGAGAAGGTGTATCTATCCACAGAGTTGGGTGACCATTGCACTGGGAGTGGCACTTATTAACACAATAATCATGCGAGGCAATTTTTTTCCTCCATATTTGGACAAAAACTCAAAGCTATTCCCACGAGGCCACCATTTCATGAAACTAAAGTCGTGAGAAGGTTGCCTGAAGCCAGTCAGGTTGATAGCAGCAATACCCGAGTGGTGCCTCGTGGAGCAAGAGGGATGGCATCCCAGACTTCCAAACATTCCCAGGGGAAGCCAGATCATGGAGACGTCCGCTCTTAAGAACCAAACTGATATCCCCCAACAGAACCCAAACAATTAAGCAAGTTACTGGTAGTCTTCAAGCTACTGGCAGAGGATACTATGCAGAGGAGAGCAGTCTTCAAGCTTCTGGAAGAGAGTACACTATATGCAGAGAGGAGAGCAGTCTTCAAGCTGATGGAAGAGACTACACTGTATATGCAGAAGAGAGCAGTCTTCAAGCTGCTGGAAGAGACAATACTGTATATGCAGAGGAGAGCAATCTTCAAGCTGCTGGAAGAGACAATACTGTATATGCAGAGGAGAGCAATCTTCAAGCTGCTGGAAGAGAACACACTGTATTCAGAGAGGAGAGCAGTCTTCAAGCTGATGGAAGAGACTACACTGTATATGCAGAAGAGAGCAGTCTTCAAGCTGCTGGAAGAGACAATACTGTATATGCAGAGGAGAGCAGTCTTCAAGCTGCTGGAAGAGACAATACTGTATATGCAGAGGAGAGCAATCTTCAAGCTGCTGGAAAAGAACACACTGTATTCAGAGAGGAGAGCAGTCTTCAAGCTGCTGGAAGAGACTACACTGTATATGCAGAATAGAGCAGTCTTCAAGCTGCTGGCAGAGACTGCACTATATGCAGAGGAGAGCAGTCTTCAAGCTGCTGGAAAAGAACACACTGTATTCAAAGAGAGTAGAGCAGTCTTCAAGCTGCTGGCAGAGACCACACTGTATTCACAGAGCACATGCCTTCACACGTACAGCTGGCCATGCAGACTGTGTTGTCTTGGACTACAGTAACCTGCCAAGTAATGCCACAAGAGATGTCTGAAGCCTGCCCACTCAACTGTTACTTATCCACGTGCCTCTTGCACGCCATCATGGGAAGCTGACCAGCGTGGGGCACAATGGGATGCAGAGCAGAAGTGGTTCCCTTGTACCTTCCCATTACTCATACTACTTCCCAGGCTCACTTGTCTCTGCCCACAGAAAGCAGTCACTATCCTAGCCACTGGGGGGGAGGAAGATCCCACACTTTTCTAACCTTCATTTGTCTAACTATCACTTTACTCCGTAGCTGACACACACCAGCAGTTGGAGAGATGGGAGAGTTTCTACCTGTCACCTGGTGGTACTCAAGAACTCCACATAGACCAGGTGGGTACTCAAGAACTCCACATAGACCTGGTGGGTACTCAAGAACTCCACGCAGACCAGGTGGGTACTCAAGGAACTCCACGCAGACCAGGTGGGTACTCAAGAACCCTACGCAGACCAGGTGGGTACTCAAGAACTCCACGCAGACCAAGTGGGTACACAAGAACTCCACATAAACCTGGTGGGTACTCAAGAACTCCACGCAGACCTGGTGGATACTCAAGAACTCCACATAGACCAGGTGGGTACTCAAGAACTCCACGCAGACCAGGTGGGTATACTCAAGAACTCCACGCAGACCAGGTGGGTACTCAAGAACTCCACGCAGACCAGGTGGGTATACTCAAGAACTCCACGCAGACCAGGTGGGTACTCAAGAACCCTACGCAGACCAGGTGGGTACTCAAGAACTCCACGCAGACCAAGTGGGTACACAAGAACTCCACATAAACCTGGTGGGTACTCAAGAACTCCACGCAGACCTGGTGGATACTCAAGAACTCCACATAGACCAGGTGGGTACTCAAGAACTCCACGCAGACCAGGTGGGTATACTCATGAACTCCACGCAGACCAGGTGGGTACTCAAGAACTCCACGCAGACCTGGTGGATACTCAAGAACTCCACGCAGACCTGGTGGGTACTCAAGAACTCCACGCAGATCTGGTGGGTACTCAAGAACTCCACATAGACCAGGTGGGTACTCAAGAACTCCACGCAGACCAGGTGGGTACTCAAGAACTCCACGCAGACCAGGTGGGTACTCAAGAACTCCACGCAGACCTGGTGGATACTCAAGAACTCCACGCAGACCAGGTGGGTACTCAAGAACTCCACGCAGACCTGGTGGATACTCAAGAACTCCACGCAGACCTGGTGGGTACTCAAGAACTCCACGCAGACCAGGTGGGTACTCAAGATCTCCACATAGACCTGGTGGGTACTCAAGAACTCCACGCAGACCTGGTGGATACTCAAGAACTCCACGCAGATCTGGTGGATACTCAAGAACTCCACGCAGACCAGGTGGGTACTCAAGAACTCTACGCAGACCTGGTGGGTACTCAAGAACTCTACGCAGACCTGGTAGGTACTCAAGAACTCCACGCAGACCAGGTGGGTACTCAAGAACTCCACGCAGACCAGGTGGGTACTCAAGAACTCTACGCAGACCTGGTAGGTACTCAAGAACTCCTTGTGCATACTCAAGAACTCCACGCAGACCTAGTGGGTATACTCAAGAACTCCACGCAGACCAGGTGGGTACTCAAAAACTCCATGTGGACCAGGTAGAAGCTGACTGGACAGCAACAAACCATGTGTCTAAAAATAAGCACATGTATGGTTACCATGCCAACAACCAATATGCAGTCCCATACATCCTCAATTTTCTTCTGGGCATGGATTGCTGTAGACACTGGCCTGGCTGGAATGTTGCCCGACAACCAGACTGCCGCAGAGCAGTTCCCAACCCCTGCAGGAGGCCACTATGCAGACGACACATCTGCAATCTGCCTGATCCCCCAGGTAATGAGAAACAAAAACTTGCAGAGCAGGAGTGGAGCAAATTGGAGCTTACTATGCGAGCGAAGGAAACGGTATTGGAGAGCATGGATGAGGAGTAAAACTTCTCTCTATGGGTTAGATGAAATTTCATGCACAAACTTGTGCAGAACAATCAGAAAGTTATACATCTTATCCAGCTACTAGGAGAGAGCTGATGTTGCCCGTGCCCCAGAACCACGCAAGAACAGCTGCGCAATGTTTATGCATACAAGGTGAGTATTAGCGACTGGACTATAATGATATTCATGCTGGTAATGCCTCGGAAATTCCCAAGATAGATTATAATTGCTATATATTGGGGAGTGTGGTAGCACACCCTTTATTTGGTTTGACCCTATTTTAAAATGGCGACCGGGAAAAAAACAATATTAAAACTCACTTTGGCAGCTTCTAATTAGTATCCTAAACACTGAAGCCAATTTTATCCCAAAGTACGGAAGGTATGTATGTGTGTAAGTATGTATCCAAGTGTATGTATGTGTATGTATGCAGTATGTATGTATGTGAGTGTGTATGCATGCAGGTATGTATGTATGTGAGTGTGTGTGCATGCAGGTATGTATGTATGTGAGTGTGTATGCATGCAGGTATGTATGTATGTATGTGTGTGTGCATGCAGGTATGTATGCAGGTATGTATGTATGTATGTATGTGTGTGCATGCAGGTATGTATGTATGTGAGTGTGTATGTATGCATGCAGGTATGTATGTATGTGAGTGTGTATGCATGCAGGTATGTATGTATGTGTGTGTGCATGCAGGTATGTATGCAGGTATGTATGTATGTATGTATGTATGTGTGTGCATGCAGGTATGTATGTATGTGAGTGTGTATGTATGCATGCAGGTATGTATGTATGTGAGTGTGTATGCATGCAGGTATGTATGTATGTATGTATGTATGTGTGCATGCAGATATGTATGCACATGCAGATATGTATGTGTGTGCATGTGCACGCAGATATGTATGTATGTATGCATGCGTGCAGGTATGTGTGTATGTGAGTGTGTATGCATGCAGGTATGTATGTGAGTGTGTGTGCATGCAGGTATGTATGTATGTGTCCTATCCACTCCAAAACTACTGGGCCTGCCAGCCTCCTAAGATAGCTCACCCTAAGGATAGAATTACAGGCCTAGGTAACATCAGACTCCAAGCTCACTGGAGACTACCATTACCCCCTCCCCCCCCCCCCCCCCCCCCAAAAAAAGGTATTGCAAGAGGAAATTGTCCAGCCATTTTGTCATCTTAATCTCTGTAGGGCCTATAATTGGCTACATCTGCTGGTGCATCTTCCACGTCCTGTGATGTAGTAGAAGATCTATAGTTCCAATATATGATCATGAAAAGTGCAGTGTCAACACTCGGGCATCAGCTCAGCACTACTTAGTACTAGAAGCAACTGCAACACTCTTCAACTACTGCCTTTAGTGCTAGGTCATGTAGGAGAGCTCAACTACTGCCTTTAGTGCTAGGCTTATACTGTGCCATGCAGGAGAGTTCAACTACTGCCTTTAGTACTAGGTTTATACTGTGCCATGCAGGGGAGCTAAACTACTGCTTTTAGTGCTAGGTTTATGCTCAACTACTGCTAGGTTTATACTGTGCCATGCAGGAGAGCTCAACTACTGCCTTTAGTACTAGGCTTATACTGTGCCATGCAGGAGAGCTCAACTACTGCTAGGTTTATACTGTGCCATGCAGGAGAGCTCAACTACTGCCCTTAGTGCAAGGTTTATACTGTGCCATGCAGGAGAGCTCAACTACTGCCTTTAGTGCTAGGTTTATACTGTGCCACGCAGGAGAGCTCAACTACTGCCTTTAGTACTAGGTTTATACTGTGCCACGCAGGAGAGCTCAACTACTGCCTTTAGTACTAGGTTTATAATGTGCCATGCAGGACAGCTCAACTACTGCCTTTAGTAAGGTTTATACTATGCCATGCAGGAGAGCTCAACTACTGCTAGGTTTATACTGTGCCATGCAGGAGAGCTCAACTACTGCCTTTAGTGCTAGGTTTATACTGTGCCATGCAGGAGAGCTCAACTACTGACTTTAGTGCTAGGTTTATACCAGGACAGCTCAACTACTACTGCCTTTAGTACTAGGCTTATACTGTGCCATGCAAGAGAGCTGATACTGCACAGTTCATGACTCTGGTGCACACACACAGCAGACACACAACACCACACACACACACACACACACCACACACTCAAGTTCACATAGCCTAGAGTGAAGCAGAAAATAGCGGTACCAAACTTCCAGGAAGCCAAAGTTATATTTTTTATGTGCCTTGGGCAATGCCAGCAGATACCTCTTGTAGATGTGGGTAGCTAGTGTAGCTTGACCAATGCTACCAGAGAACTGAAGTTCTTTGAAGTTCGGAGAGCCAACTCCCTCACAGGCACAATATTTCTCTGCCTCTCATATAACTCATCATTTTACAACCCATAATGCGTACTATCTACAACAAATATGGAAACATTCTCACTCATCTTCTAATAGTTCCCCCTTCACTCGGACTTTGTATCTCTGCCTAACTAGTGATCACTCCACCATGCAAATGACACTTATTTAGCAAATATAGCAGTGCTAAACAGCAGAGGAATGCAACATCTGGTCAACACTCCAGACCTGGCCATCAACAACATCCTAATATGAACTCAGTCTATTCATACCTGCCTGTGCTATTTTTCAAGACTAGTGAGTCACTTAACTCAATACCACCACATTCCTACACTATACAGTATCTAAATAAAATTGTTTTAACTCACCAATGTTGACGAGCTTGATACGCTCCGTCTTTGTGATGAAGTCCAGGGCCAGCTGATTGTTCTCCATCTTTTGGGCGTGGATGCGAGCCTTCTTATTATACTTGCCCAGGCGCTTCTGGGACAACAGCTCCAAGAGGACAATCAACTTCACGCCATCGGAAAAGCCTTCGTTCAAGTTCTCAATCTTCAGCAGCTTGGCCTTGAGGTGCTGGTTGCACCATCTGGTAAATGTCTTACTTTGGATTTTCTTCCATTCAGCATCTAGATGCTTGTCGCTTGCCATGCCCAAGGGATCCCTGCACAAGTTAGAAAAAGTATTGTTATGGTGAAAACATTATTTTTTGTATCAGCCCTTGAAAGCAACTTTAAATAGGTATAGCTACATTACACACTGTTGAAGGGTGGAAACTTACATATTCACACTAATCTGCAACTCGCTAGCTACTGCAAAATGGAGCTGAAGTTCGGCTAACAGCTAGCTCGACAAGACTGGCTGCGGGCTATCCAGGGCGTAGTTATATATGGTACATGCACAAATTCTAGAGTAGCTGGCATGAAACATGAAAGCCAGAACTACAAGGCAGTAATTGAAAGGAATGTTAGTTCATAGTCCACCCACTTACCACAACTTGGCCAAGCGTCCTCAGTTCACACTACAAATGCCCAAAAATAGCAGTAAGCTTTCTTTCTCTCCGACCACTGGTTGAACTACAATGCAGAAGAGATAGCTCCTAGCCGGCGCAATTTAGTACCGAAAGCTGCGTCTGTAACTCGAGTGCACTAAACGGGGGCGTGGTTGTATACGGTAAATATTACCACTTCGAGCTTTGCCGAGCCAGGTGTCTGCTAATTATAACACTTGGAGGCACACGAGAAGACCAGTTTCACTGCGCACAATATATATTTTTCTTTTCCTATGCAATTTGCTACGGCGGAAGATAGGCTTCTAGGAACGGTTTTCATTTGCGTTTGTGGGTTTCAACTGCGGGTAATAACCGCCTTTGCTGTGCTCTTGTAAAACTGAGATGATTATGACGTACAAATATACACACACACACCCGCAGAGTTCGTGTGTAAGTTCACCCTCAACACTGAACAGCCAACCAAGTACAGTCATCATATCTTATATTTCAGTTGTAAAATTAAAATCCTTTCCCAAATCACCCTCACACTAACCAGAGAGGCCAATGGCCAGAAGAAGGGTTGGAGACATTACTTACAGCAGGTGTTCATACAACAACAGTAAATCAATATGCAATTATTCCAATAGAGATGCTCCATCAATTGCAATAAGAATAACTGACAACTAGTCAGATGGCAATTTGGGCAGTAGCTTGTACACAGACACTCACAAGCACAACAACAGCTGACTAGTCACCAGATGCCCCCAAACACTGAGCCCGATGGAGTTGGACTCCAAAGATAATCTCCATCTTGTCCTCTGGAATGAAGAGCTGTTGGACTCCATTCTCGTATAGCTGAAGGGCTTTCTTTGTTCAACGCTATGTGAATGGCCCAGTGGTTATGGCAACTGCTGCCATGACAACATGGGTAAATAAAGAACCACCTGTACCTTTACCTACAGGTAGTAGGTATAATTTAAAAACTGATTGAGCACATGGCACTCAAAGTCCATTTCCCAACCACTCTGGTGGGTATTCAGTCATTTCCCATCCACTTTTGGGTAAAATCACCTTGCTGAGCAGCTAATTGAAAGGACACAGCTAGGCATAAGTAGACATGGTTGGGTCTTCAAGGATAATTGCAAAGTTGTGTTGAACACCTAATTAGCTACAATTAAAATTAAAAAATCCAACCTCATATTACATATTTGGGAGTGAGAGGGGGACACAGGAAATCACCAGCCATGATATCAGCTACATCACACCTGCTAACAGTCATACTAGAGAATTTAATTAGTAAGTGTGTGTGGCCACAATATTGTGATGGCTTCGTAGGTTGGAAGATCAAGTCGTTTCATTACATCTTGAAATGCAATCATAACTGAAATCTCATTCTACATTAGCTCACCAGGATGCTAGCCATATCTGCACCAGTTTTAAAGTTGCCAGTTGAAGGCCTGGGAACAGTGCTGGTGGTGAACAGTGCTGGTGGGTGAACTGTGCTGGTGGTGAACAGTGCTGGTGGTGAACCGTGCTGGTGGTGAACCGTGCTGGTGGTGAACAGTACTGGTGGTGAACAGTGCTGGTGGTGAACAGTGCTAGTGCTGGTGGTGAACAGTGCTGGTGGTGAACAGTGCTGGTTGTGAACAGTGCTGGTGGTGAATAGTGCTAGTGGTGAACAGTACTGGTGGTGAATAGTGCTGGTGGTGAACAGTGCTGGTGGTGAACAGTGCTGGTGATAGTGCTAGTGGTGAACAATTGTGAGAGGTATGTCGTTTGTGCTGGTGAAGTTGTGCGAGGTCTCATTAATACTGCCTCACAGCAACTTCTTCAAGAAGAATCCTGTTGCTGTAGGTCACAATCATTAAATATACATCATTAACTGTGTACACCACAGGGCTAGGGCTAGCTAGGGCCAGGGGTAGGGCTAGGTTAGGACTGAAGGTTGTAGCTAGAGCTAGGGTTAGGGCTGAAGCAGCCAGGATAGGGTTAGGGCTAGAGAAACAGCCAGTGCTAGGTTAGGACTGGGGGTAGTTGCTAGGGCACATGCCACACATCTTGCAGATGTGAGGGGCAACTCACGCCACATCCCCACCGATATGAGGGACAACTCCTGCAGATGTGAGGGGAACATCACACATGCCACACACCCGCAGATGCGAGGGACACCTCCTGCAGATGTGTGGGGAACCTCACACATGCCTCACATCCTCATGTGCAATCAGGAAGTTTGAAGCACTGGTGAAGTGAAACTTATACCGTAAAATTTTTGCAGCTGAAAAAAAATCTGTTGTGAAAAAATTCAATTGCGAAATACTCTTTAAATTTCATATAATAACTTATAATCACCTTCTCAATAATCAACTTCATTCACTAGCCATTCGGAATTTGTTAAAAAATTTAAAGAATTATGGTATATCACAAGAACAAGAATTCAGTGACATAAAAATATATATTGAATTGACTTGACAAATTAAAAAGCAAGGAAACAAACTCTTCCAGGTCCAGATCCATACTTCTGTTCTCTTCCTTGTACACATTCATTCACTCACCACTAACAGATTAGTGTTATTCATAAATAGTTACCTCCGTCACCATCACCACTTCTCAACTTGAGCCATCTGCAGGGAGTCATGTAAGGCCCCAAAAATGGTCTGTTGCCATAAGTGGTTAGTCCAGACCTTCTTGTCCTAAATCTAGCCCTTGCACAAGCTCAAGTTCTGGTTGTAGCACTTAGCTACTACTTCAACTGCCTCAGCCCTACCCTAGCTATTGTGTGACCGCTTCCGACGATTTCTCTTTAAGGGAAATTGATGAATTTATGCACATCTGTCCCCCCAATTTCATGATTTACCACCCCCCCCCCCGCCCCCCTCAACGCATGCATGCAATTCTGTGGCTGTTAGAGTGTGTTTAACTAGGACCCACTTTGTGCTAAGCCATCCTGGTGCACTAGGAATAGCTCAGAGTGCCTTGGCCCTGATTGGATGGAAGAATCCATGTATAACTGCTTAAATATAGTTGTTATGCAACTATGAATTCTCCCCCACCTCCCACCCCACCAGGATGCAGATTAAAATCAAACTCGCCCCCTACCAGGCTAAGTTTCTAGGGCAAGGTACATGGAAGATTAGAGCATCTAGCAGAAATATTTGAGCGAGTAAATTTAAGTTGATGATCGAGAAAGTCATTGTATCTGCATTGGAATAGTTACAGACACCTAATATTACCATTACTATGGCAACCAGAATGACCCTTATAAGTATTTCCTTGGCTTCCAAAAAAAAAAGAGAAACCTTAGTAATCTGAAAGTAAATCGTACAGAATGATAGTTTCACTTAGAACAGTTTGGACAAAGGTACACCCCTGTTAAATTGGAGCCAGATCACATTTCACACACCTTATCAGATGTCACAAAATTACAGAGTTTAAAATAATAAAAAGATTATAGTCATGAACAGTTCAAAGCGAGCATCTGATTCCACAATGCCAGTGCAGTTGAAGTGGAGACAGATCACATTTCACACACCTCATCAGATGTCTCAAAAATACATAGTTTTTAATAGGTTATACTCGTGATCAGTTTAGGCAAAGACAAGCATCTGATTCCACAATGACAGCACAGTTGAAGTGGAGACAGATCACATTTCACACACCTTGTCATATGCCAAACCATTCAGCAAAGTGGTATATAGAATCACCCAAGTAATCCTAACCCTGTAGCTACGAGACACAAATACTCCCAAACAATCCCTGGACCTCTTTTAGACGACCAACATGAGCTAATTTTGTCTTGATTCTGGTAATGGTTACCAAACATAAAACCCTCATCGCATACAGCAGCCTTGACTCTTTAGGGCACATAGTGTGTAAACATTGAGCAGCAAAGGCGATATGCAGTGATGCACAAGCCTGGTGTTTTAGACTTTGTATTACACCTGACAACCACGATCTCGCCTAAAACTCACTTTAATTAATAGCTTATTTACAGTCTTGTCTACTGTTTTGGCCACCAGTGTAGGTATTTCGCACTCTATCAACATCACTACAACAGACTGAACTAACACTACAACAAACTGTACTAACACGACAACAGACTGCACTAACACTACAACAGACTGAACTAACACTACAACAAACTGTACTAACACGACAACAGACTGCACTAACACTACAACAGACTGTACTAACACGACAACAAACTGTACTAACACTACAACAGACTGCACTAACACTACAACAAACTGTACTAACACTACAACAGACTGTACTAACACTACAACAGACTGTACTAACACTACAACAGACTGTACTAACACTACAACAAACTGTACTAACACTACAACAGACTGTACTAACACGACAACAAACTGTACTAACACTACAACAGACTGTACTAACACGACAACAGACTGTACTAACGCTACAACAGACTGTACTAACACTACAACAGACTGCACTAACACTACAACAAACTGTACTAACACTACAACAGACTGTACTAACACTTGTACTAACGCTACAACAGACTGTACTAACACGACAACAAACTGTACTAACACTACAACAGACTGTACTAACACTTGTACTAACGCTACAACAGACTGTACTAACACGACAACAAACAGTACTAACACTACAACAGACTGCACTAACACGACAACAAACAGTACTAACACTACAACAGACTGTACTAACACGACAACAAACTGTACTAACACTACAACAGACTGCACTAACACGACAACAAACAGTACTAACACTACAACAGACTGTACTAACACGACAACAAACTGTACTAACACTACAACAGACTGCACTAACACTACAACAAACTGTACTAACACTACAACAGACTGTACTAACACTTGTACTAACACTACAACAGACTGCACTAACACGACAACAAACAGTACTAACACTACAACAGACTGCACTAACACTACAACAAACTGTACTAACACTACAACAGACTGTACTAACACTACAACAGACTGCACTAACACTACAACAAACAGTACTAACACTACAACAGACTGTACTAACACGACAACAGACTGCACTAACACTACAACAGACTGAACTAACACTACAACAAACTGTACTAACACGACAACAGACTGCACTAACACTACAACAGACTGAACTAACACTACAACAAACTGTACTAACACTACAACAGACTGTACTAACACTACAACAAACTGTACTAACACTACAACAGACTGTACTAACACGACAACAAACTGTACTAACACTACAACAGACTGTACTAACACGACAACAGACTGTACTAACGCTACAACAGACTGTACTAACACTACAACAGACTGCACTAACACTACAACAAACTGTACTAACACTACAACAGACTGTACTAACACTTGTACTAACGCTACAACAGACTGTACTAACACGACAACAAACTGTACTAACACTACAACAGACTGTACTAACACTTGTACTAACGCTACAACAGACTGTACTAACACGACAACAAACAGTACTAACACTACAACAGACTGCACTAACACGACAACAAACAGTACTAACACTACAACAGACTGTACTAACACGACAACAAACTGTACTAACACTACAACAGACTGCACTAACACGACAACAAACAGTACTAACACTACAACAGACTGTACTAACACTTGTACTAACACTACAACAGACTGTACTAACACGACAACAAACTGTACTAACACTACAACAGACTGCACTAACACTACAACAAACTGTACTAACACTACAACAGACTGTACTAACACTTGTACTAACACTACAACAGACTGCACTAACACGACAACAAACAGTACTAACACTACAACAGACTGCACTAACACTACAACAAACTGTACTAACACTACAACAGACTGTACTAACACTACAACAGATTTGTGCCTTGAATCCTTTGTTGAGGTAGTAAGCCCGTGTATGGCTATTTTGCTCAGTGCATGCAAAAGTATCAACATACACTAGGTATGATACTCGCAGGAAATGAGTTTCTACAATTATATTCAGGTGCGATGCACCAGATGTTGTGCCTGTAATAAGAGCTGGAAAGGTTTTTGCAAGAGCTACCTTTGCTTATTGAAATGTGCAAAGATTCTGCGCCTATTTCTAAAAATATAATTGGCTACTGAGCCTACCTAGTTAACTGTGCACATGTAGGACACCATCAAGCTCTTCTTGGACCTGTGCACAGCACTGGAGCTACTAGGCATTACAAGAATTCAACTTCATTGCCTGACTTTACTAATTAGACTATGCTCAGTGCCCATTTTGACAATAATGAGATCGATTTATCTTGAAACACTCAAAAATGTCCAAAATTGAGCAAAAAACAGCAAAAAGGGGAACAATATTCTACGACTAGCACCTCAAGAATCTCTCTATGATCCCTGTTGATGACTAGTGTCTGCTGGAGCAGCAATGGCTAATTGCTGCACCTTAATTTTTTTAACATAACATATTATAGTATTTAGTAGTGTTAGTAATAGCAACAAAAGTAACAACAATAGTATTTATAATTGAGTTTATCAATGGTCAACCTTGAATTTCTTTCTCGGCTAGATGCTCTATATAAGCTTGGTCAGGAATAATAATGAAGGCTATATATAGATAGCATCTGTTTAGACTTCATCAGGAAGGCTAGTAGATGCTCTATGTAGACTTCATCAGGAATAGTGAAGAAAGCTATATAGACTTCGTCAGGAATAATGAAGAGGGCTATATAGACTTCATCAGGAATAATGATGAAGGCTAGATCTTCTGTATAGGCTTTGTCAGGAATAATGAAAGCTAGAGGCTCTAAATAGACTTTTTACAGAAGGACCCAATGACATGACCTGGGCTAGGCCCTTAGCAGCTTATGCTAAGGAGTCAAGTGCAGGACTACAGTGCCACTTCCTCCCTTGGTCTGAGGATGAATGGATGATGCCACCACTAAAATTGTTGTCTCTTGGCTGCACAGCTGTCTGACCTTCTCACTCCTCCAGTCTACCATTCTGCAATCTAGTCTGCACTCAAATCAAACACAGAGGAACCATTCCCCAGATTAATTTTGCATAATACATTTCCTCTCAGCCAAGATTTATACACAAATCTTTCTGGCAAGGCCAAAGCAATAAATAAGCTGCACCAAAGTGGGTGTAGCCTGAAAGGGCTTCACTCCAGAGGTTACACTAGACTGGTAGCAAGCTATCATTAATAATTCATGAATAATGGGGTTGTACCTCGTTATTCGTTCTCAAAAGTGTTGCACTGAGCGAGGGCAAGAAGGTGGAATCAGATTCAACATGCAAGGCATTTATCAGGCATTTAAAAAATTACTCTATATCTTATAAAATTTCGTTCTCCTTTTTTCTTTGAGGAATATGGGGCACACCACTACTTCATTTATAATTACTGCACACATATATCTCCATACAGAATCCAATCCCACAGACCCATCTGATCATCAATAGGTACTGCCCAAATAACGATGAAGGCATTAACAAATGGTGTGCGAATAAGCAGTGCCTGGTATTGATGTTTTATGCATCGCTTCATTGGGCATGTGTTGCCAGCCGTAGAAATACCAGTTCATCCTCTCTTAAACCCTCTAAATCAAAATATCTCCACTTTTTGTATCAAATACCAGAGCATAGGGGTAGGAAGATGATTTGGCATAAAGGTGGCATATGTAATAGTAAAACTGGCATATGTTTATACTACATGTAAAACTATATCATGACAAAAATTACTATCAAAAAAACCCATTAGAACTTTCAAAAAAATTGTAAACATCAAGTTTACAGAAACAAATTATTTTGCAATTGCATCTCATAAGTTTAACCATAATATAGCATTAAGCCTATTCTATGAAAGTACTTCTCAAGAAGGGTTACATTCTGCACAATAATGAAAACAAACGTTGTGCAGTAGCAGTGGTTACTGGTAAGCAAAAATAGTTTCTCAGAACTTTATCCACTTCACTTTGCATTTCTTTGTAAATGTTGCTCTGCTTCATCATACTGGAATTGGTTCATACATTAGTAAGAGCAACGTTACTTGTAAAAGCAGTTTTAATCTTGTTGGGAATTATCTGAAGTGATATTTTTAAACGAGCAGGGTCAGTATCACTTTCAAGAAAATTATCAGAAGAGTCTGCATATCGTTCCCATTAGCAGCTTGTATATAGATCAATATCTCTGATACAACAGAAAATCTGATATGATGAAATGTTTCTTGATCTCTCCAGCTCCAAAATATTCATGACAACATTTGTTTTGGTAGAGTACAATATTGGTGACCACTAGAACCATCATCAAACCTTCTTGGCATCTTAGGAGTTCATGGTAATCTTGGAGAGAAGATGATAGTTGTTCGTATATAGAAGCATTCAAATTTTTCTTTAATGTGGAGAGATTTGAATAGGCTCCTCTGGGCAGTAATGTCCTTAGCTTACATATTTGTAGAGAACTGTTCAGCAGCAGAGTAAACAAGATAGGCCAGTTTTAAGCTAAAGAAAGTGTCGAAGAGTCCATTTTTGAAGTATACCACTAGCCTTGGCTGCATATTCATCATAGCCCCAATCTACTCCTTCTAGAAGTGTAAAACACTAATAATTGATGAGTGCCTCACTGTCCAAAGTGTGGGACAAAACACCCTCAACTTTGGTGAAAGTTGTTCACTGCATTTCAAGGAAAACATGTGAACAAATATTGCTATATAACCTTTTGGGAGAGAATATGATTAGCTAAAACAAAACACATATGTTTCTTAATAGCACACACGTTTTGGCTTTCTTGAACAGCAAGATTCAGGCAATGTGCCAAGCAGTGGACATAAACTTTCTTTTGCTGCCATTTTGCTAATGCTTGAATGCCATTACATAAGCCGCTCATGTTAAAAGCTCAAGGGAGAGTGAGCACCTAGCCAATGCTTAAAGTTGCACCAGGACAAAAATATCTTGATAATGGCTGTCCACCGATCTAACTGAGAACCACAATTGCTCATTGTGCAATATCAGTCGCTTCATTAGATAGAATTGAAAACAAAGCACTACTTCTTAACTATATACAAATTATTACAAAATGAAGAAATGCTTTCGTCATGGCCTCACAATGCTAAACCTTGTCTGGCCAAGTAGTGAATGGATGATGAAAGCTTCAAAAGCATTTTTTATGTAGCTTCCGACTTTCTTCTGGTTGTGAACTTAACTGGGCAACAATGTTTTGCATGTGCTGCAAGTTTTTTCAACAAGGATTCTTTTGTACACCACTCACTTCATGGTCTAAACCTAATAGCTTCCTTCCAGTTGCAAATGCACCATCAATAAAAGCTTTGAATGCTTTTTGGAAATGTCAGAAGACTAGCTTCTCAGCAACTATCACAAGATATTCCGAGTGGATGAACATACAGTAATCCAGGGGTATAGTTTATACGAATTGTTATTGAGTATAATAGGACTCGAGTTTCCCAGATTTTTCCCCGAAACTATTTGTGAGCTCAAATCTTCTAGTGGCTGATATGAGACATTTACCATGCTACAGCCATAACAGTCACAAGGTGTGGCTTGATATGCCAATAATGGCTGTACCACTACTGAAATACTATCATCAGTTGTTCTTGCTTGTCCGAGTTGCTGGTACTGCTACTTAGGGAACTGATCTTCTAAATCTTTATCCTCCCGTACATCAACATGATGGTCATCACTTCATTTCATGCTCATAACTGGGATTAAAACTAATGATACTCTCCTGGCGAAGAAAACTGCTTAGTTTGATTGGTTCCTTCTGTGACACGACTTCAAACTTTTTGCAGGGACCTGCTTCTGAAAATTCAAATGTTGCAGTCTTGCATTTTTAACACATAGCTATCATTGTGTGCATGTGTAATACTAACATTCCAATGTGGCAACACGTTATACTCATGTGGCTATGTAACACATGTCCAAACACTTAATGTTCATGTGGTAGTCCTTCAGGAGTGTACTAAAGTTAATCCCCCCCCCCCCCCCCCTTCACACAGCTCCCTGGTACTCACGCCACTGAAGAGGTCTCTAGGTCAGGACATACACCACTGACTCCGTAGGAGTGGGGTGTGAGCAGCTGCCACGTAACTTCGTTGGTTCCGAAGTAGAGCAACAAATGTGTGAAATGCGAGTAAATCCTGATAGCACGCAATTAGGGATGAATAATAAATCAGCGCATGAAATAGAAGATATTATGTCTTTGTATACTCTTCAAGAAGTGAAGCTAATCCAAAGTTGTCTTCAGAGCATATAGGACCAAATAATCCTCTTCTCCAAATCCACTTCAAGTCCTTAGCTTACTCAATGTCATTTAGTCCACAATCTTCATCTGCAAGGCTTTCAATTTTCCTAATGTTGAATGTAAATAACAAGGATAACTACACCATTATTACTATTATCTGTTATTATCATCATTATTATTACTATAATAATAATAATAATAATAAAAATAATAAAATAATAATAATAATAATATTATACAGATGTAAATAATATTATTAATGTCAGTATTGTTTTGGTAAAATTCATAGGATGAAGAATCATAGTTTATGAACAAAAGTACGAAGGAAAAATATATGACACTAGCACAGCTTCTGCAAAAGTTCAAAGCTTCCTGTTCCTGCCCTAACCACCTTGCCAGTCACCAGACAGGCAGAGGGAGAAAGGAGGGGGTCGCTCTCTCCAGCCAGCGTTGCACTCTGGAGGAAATGCATGGTGGTCTCAAAACTCATCTTCTGGAGGGGAGAGCTGTTGGACTCAATCCCAATGCGGTTGAATGGCTTGTAGGAACCTTCAAATGTCATGTAGTCGGCTATGAGGGACAAGTGCCGGTGGTCGACGTGGATGCCATACACCTTGAAAACATCACGTATCTCCTGGGAAACCAAAGTTATGGTGGTGACATTAAAATTGTATTCATTGCATTTGTTGGCAGCATGCAACTTGAGAGAGAGGGAGAGAGCAACCACCTCCACTACGAGCTATTTTAATTTTTTCTAAATAAATGCTGTAATTATAACACACTGTGTAACTATATGTTATAACATACTGTGCTTACAATACACAGGTGGTGTGCTCCAATAAGGAGGAACCTAACATTAATTTTTTAATTATTAAAACAAACACACACACACACACCAAAAAAAAGACAAATTAAAAAATGGTGACAGAGCCATTACGGTAAGGTCCTGAGAAGCAATGAAGTGTATATATAGATCACACACACACCGCCAAAACCAGAGTCCTCCTGTTACATTCGACTGCAAGCTGTTGTTGCTCACGCCTACCTCATACAGAACTCAAGCACCCACGTTACGTAACCGCATCTGAAGCAGGCAGAGCTATTAAACAGTTAAAATTCTATTTACATCGTCGCATGGAAATCATTACATAACCGATGTTTCTGATGTTTCTGTAAGATCATTTGACTGCTTATTATGTTGTGAGTCGATAATCATTAATTGCCTATAATGTGGCAACTGCTTTTACAGATCTCACCAGCCACACTGAAATGACTATATGATTTTTTAAGTACCGTGACAGCTGCTAAATCCCACAAATTCCTCCTAGTCTTTTATGAAACAAAGGCTGTAATAGAGACCAAGAGCAATTTTACGATTTGACAAAGACAAACACATTATATACACACACACATACATACACACATACTGTATATATTAAGGTGCATCTTTAAATCAGCTTTTTAGTTTTTGAAGCCCACTTGATTGGATATGTTGGCCATCACATAGAGAATGTGTTTTTCTTTCGTTTCAGCCAATTGAACTGTGTTTACAATTCGAGGTGGTCTGCTAGAAGGGCGTTTACAATTCGAGGGGGTCTGCTAGATAAGGGCGTTTACAATTCGAGGGGGTCTGCTAGATAAGGGCGTTTACAATTCGAGGGGGTCTGCTAGATAAGGGCGTTTACAATTCGAGGGGGTCTGCTAGATAAGGGCGTTTACAATTCGAGGGGGTCTGCTAGATAAGGGCGTTTACAATTCGAGGGGGTCTGCTAGATAAGGGCGTTTACAATTCGAGGGGGTCTGCTAGATAAGGGCGTTTACAATTCGAGGGGGTCTGCTAGATAAGGGCGTTTACAATTCGAGGGGGTCTGCTAGATAAGGGCATTGACAATTCGAGGTGGTCTGCTAGATAAGGGCGTTTACAATTCGAGGGGGTCTGCTAGATAAGGGCGTTTACAATTCGAGGGGGGTCTGCTAGATAAGGGCGTTTACAATTCGAGGGGGTCTGCTAGATAAGGGCGTTTACAATTCGAGAGGGTCTGCTAGATAAGGGCATTTACAATTCGAGGGGGTCTGCTAGATAAGGGCGTTTACAATTCGAGAGGGTCTGCTAGATAAGGGCGTTTACAATTCGAGGGGGTCTGCTAGATAAGGGCGTTTACAATTCGAGGGGGTCTGCTAGATAAGGGCGTTTACAATTCGAGGGGGGCTGCTAGATAAGGGCGTTTACAATTCGAGGGGGTCTGCTAGATAAGGGCGTTTACAATTCGAGGGGGTCTGCTAGATAAGGGCGTTTACAATTCGAGGGGGGCTGCTAGATAAGGGCGTTTACAATTCGAGGGGGTCTGCTAGATAAGGGCGTTTACAATTCGAGGGGGTCTGCTAGATAAGGGCGTTGACAATTCGAGGGGGTCTGCTAGATAAGGGCATTTACAATTCGAGGGGTCTGCTAGATAAGGGGGTTTCCCCTGGTGCTGGTTGGAAATGGAGCATGCACAATTGCAGCTGAGTCATTGTGCTCTATATGGAATACACTCATGTAGTTCCCTTTGTGTTGGTCTCGGAAGTCAAGTGACATTGTGTATGATGTGTGGTGAGGTACTTCCCCTTCACCCTTTTAGAGATAGAGAATCCAACGGGTCTTCACCGTCGACATTGCTCTCCTCCAACAGCAGTAGAGCCACTTCGGCAACCATCACAGGAAATGCAGGGGGAGCTACTCACTCGGCCGCCTTGGAGGCAGCGGACTTCTCGACCTTCGAACCCATTCATCTTCACAGCAATGTCACACATGCATGGAAGAACTGGCACACTCCCACATAAAACACGCTAGCCGGCAAGAATGACGACCATTTCCATTTAAGGTTGCGCTTGTGTTTAATATTATCACCTGCCTGTGCTTTTATCTACGATGACCACTTGAAGATTCTTTGTATTCAGGATGCATTCCGCATTCCACAAAATACGGAATATACATAATCCTATCAGGACATATCAATTCCCCATGCCAATTACCCACTAGGACATATACGCTCCACAATCAAAAAAATCAAAAATTGTGAAATGGGAAAATGTAGGTTTAGGACTAATCTAAGGCTAAGTCTAGGGCTAGGGTAATAAAATCCCATCTTTCATCCTAAAATCCTATAAGTGATAGGTGAAAATATTTATGGGGTGGGTAAATGTCCAAGGGGTATTTGTCCAGGTGGTAATTGTCCATTTTTTTTGTCCGGGGGGGAGGGGGTATATGTCCTAGAACCATATATAATATATGTACATGTATACAAATAACAAGGGAGAACTCCATTACATAACTGTGTTCTGCTGGATAATTATAATGCAAGGCATCTGGTGACCTCATGAATAAAGAGTCGAGGTTGCAGACTTTGGTTATAACCTTGTACGACTATGCGTCGCTACCTATAATTTTAAAAGCAGAATTTTACATCAAGAAATAATTTCACACACTCCAAGGATGAAAGTCTAATCTTGTGTCCATTATGGAATGAACTTTTCCTACACAGCGCATTTGGATTCTAAATAATTCCCACCACACTCTTACTCTGATGATGGCCTTATAAGCAGCCTCGATACCGTAAGTCTCCGCCATGGCATGAATATCGTTAGTGTAGGCCTTTGTGAGATCCAGCGTGTCCGAGTGATTCCACAGCTCTTGCAAGTTCACGCCATCCGTCTTGAGGTGCCACGAGGGCTCTCCTTCCTCGCCCAGTTGGCCGTCCTCCTCAACGAGAAACCCCTTGTTAATGTGAGCTGTCTCACATACCACAGACTTCAGTACACAGTGGGCGTGACAAAAGGATAAAAAAATTAATATATATACATATATACTATATAATAATTAACCATATACTCAGGGTCATCTATGGATGTACAGAGTTGATTGTATTTTGTTTTTTGCCTATTATACTCAATGGTTAGGACTAGGACTAGGAATATAAGGCTATAGCTAGGGTTAGGGATATAGTAAAGGCTAGGAATATAGCTATAGCTAGGGTTAGGGATATAGGGCTATGGTTATAGTAAGGACTAGGAATATAAGGCTATAGCTAGGGTTAGGGATATAGGGCTATGGTTATAGTATAGGGCTATGGTTATAGTAAGGGCTAGGAATATAAGGCTATAGCTAGGGTTAGGGATATAGGGCTATGGTTATAGTAAGGGCTAGGAATATAAGGCTATAGCTAGGGTTAGGGATATAGGGCTATGGTTATAGTATAGGGCTATGGTTATAGTAAGGGCTAGGCTATAGCTAGGGTTATGGATATAGGGCTATGGTTATAGTAAGGACTAGGAATATAAGGCTATAGTTAGGGTTAGGGATATAGGGCTATGGTTATAGTAAGGGCTAGGAATATAGGGCTATAGCTAGGGTTAGGGATATACACGTAGGGCTATGGTTAGAGCTATGGCTAGGAATATAGGACTATAGCTAGGGCTACCATTAGAGCCAGGGCTAGGGTTATGGGGCTATAGTTAAGCTAGGGCTAGGAATATAGAACCATAGCTAGGGATATGATTAGAGCCATAGCTAGGGATATAAAAGGACTAGAGGTAAGGCTATGACTAGAATTTAGGTGAGCAACAACTTTGGAATCCATGGTGCCTTAATCATGTGCTGAACACAACATAATACAAGTTGGGTACACGCATAACACCTTATAGGAGGATGAATCAATCTTTAGTCGTTCTGTCACTAACTTACTTTGGCAGCTAATCTGTCGATGACCGAAGAAAGCATCACCTTGCCATCCAGAGAAGAAAACTACGGAGATCAGAAGATGTGCGGAGAAGTGTGGCATTGTAACGCATGATTACACGTGTAAATGTATTTTCAACACTTTTAGGACGGCTCTCTAACACCTATATATACATCATGATTAAAGACAGGTGTGTCCTCCCTCAAACAACAACAACAACAACAACAACAACAGTGTGGGATTTGTTTACGATAAATAATTTTGCTCATTCTTCATCAACATCCTCCTAATTCACAGACTCTTCTAGTTTCTTTCCTTCTGGCTACAACTAGATCACATGATCACATGGTGGCAGCACATGACATGGTCATGTGACAGTTGTCGCCCACAGGGATCACTCTGTCTCTCAGGTACTCCTTCATACACAAATGCAGAGCCCCACAATGACTATGGCTGGGGATAGGCCTACATAGTACCAGTCCTGACATATGGCGACATTTTTTGCAATGATCACACATAAATACAGTCTCCTAAACGTCTGTGTTAACACCAGAGAGACTAGCGTAACACTGGTTATTAACGAACTTCATTTTCCACCGCACGCTCAACCACATACTCAAGTTTTAGCGCCTAATGAAAAAATACATCGTATAGAGTAGGGCTTCCGTTAGCCACAGGTGCTAATTTCAGCTCTTTAGCACTTGGCAATCCGGAGAAAAATGTGTTTCTATAACTCAGGCACTCGGGTCTTGAGGTACCCCACTTTAGCTCCAGTAACTCCAGTAACCTGGGTACAGTTATAGCTATGAAAAATGTTCTAGTGTCAAAAGAGAACACACAGAGAGACCTATCTTTTGAGCTATATATCAAGTCCATACCATGAAGCATGCAGAATCTATGGAGCTATAAAGTGGTAATGTTTTTAACACTTAAACTACTTTTATGTTTTGTCTCTCCTTTTAAATTGTCAATGATTGCGCAGGCTAACAAGTCGCTCCAACCCACAAAATATTGACCATCATCAGCACTTTTGCTCGCAGCAGTTTGGAAAAGTGTCCTCACTTGGCACGTTAAAGTGTAGAAGAGGGTGTGGTCTGAAAAACAAAATGTGCGGCAAGACATTTCCCTGGTGCCAATTTCTTTTTGGAAACGTGAAGTATCTTGAGGTGAACAGACTCGCAGACTAGCAAGGGACTCTGACCCCTTCTAGGAGACATAGCAAGGAACTCTGACCCCTTCTAGGAATCGTAACAAGGAACTCTGACCCCTTCTAGGAGACATAGCAAGGAACTCTGATCCCTTCTAGGAGTCGTAGCAAGGAACTCTGAACCCTTCTAGGATACATAGCAAGGAACTCTGACCCCTTCTAGGAGACACAGCAAGGAACTCTGACCCCTTCTAGGAGACTTAACAAGGAACCCTGACCCCTTCTAGGAGTCGTAGCAATGAACTCTGACCCTTCTAGGAGTCATAGCAAGGAACTCTGACCCCTTCTAGGAGTCGTACCAAGGAACTCTGACCCCTTCTAGGAGACATAGCAAGGAACGCTGACCCGCTTCTAGGAGACACAGCAAGGAACTCTGATCCCTTCTAGGAGTCGTAGCAAGGAACTCTGACCCCTTTTAGGAGACATACATGTAGCAAGGAACTCTGACCCCTTCTAGGAGACATAGCAAGGAACTCTGATCCCTTCTAGGAGTCGTAGCAAGGAACTCTGAACCCTTCTAGGATACATAGCAAGGAACTCGAGACACAGCAAGGAACTCTGACCCCTTCTAGGAGACTTAGGAGTCGTAGCAATGAACTCTGACCCTTCTAGGAGTCATAGCAAGGAACTCTGACCCCTTCTAGGAGACATAGCAAGGAACTCTGACCCCCTTCTAGGAGACATAGCAAGGAACTCTGATCCCTTCTAGGAGTCGTAGCAAGGAACTCTGGCCCCTTTTAGGAGACATACATGTAGCAAGGAACTCTGACCCCTTCTAGGAGACACAGCAAGGAACTCTGATCCCTTCTAGGAGTCGTAGCAAGGAACTCTGATCCCTTCTAGGATACATAGCAAGGGACTCTGAACCCTTCTAGGATACATAGCAAGGGACTCTGACCCCTTCTAGGAGACACAACAATGAACTCTGACCCCTTCTAGGAGTCGTAGGAATGAACTCTGACCCCTTCTAGGAGTCATAGCAAGGAACTCTGACCCCTTCTGGGATACATAGCAAGGAACTATGACCCCTTCTAGGAGTCATAGCAAGGAATTCTGACCCCTTCTAGGATACATAGCAAGGGACTCTGACCCCTTCTAGGAGACACAGCAAGGAACTCTGACCCCTTCTAGGAGACATAACAAGGAACTCTGACCCCTTCTAGGAGTCATAGCAATGAACTCTGACCCCTTCTAGGAGTCATAGCAAGGAACTCTGACCCCTTCTAGGAGACACAGCAAGGAAGTCCCCTTCTAGGAGTCGTAGCAATGAACTCTGACCCCTTCTAGAAGGACGAGGAAGTGTACTTAGAATTTGAAGGTGGGTGAGGGAGGGCGGGTCCACTCTGCAGAGCGACTACTGTATGTGATTTAGGATCCATCTAGACCATATAGGGGAGTGGGTGGTGTTTCTAGCATTGCCATCATAGCAAACAGTAATTCTATCAGGGACAACTTACTTTCAGAGAAAAGTAGCACCACTCCCCAGCAGAGCTGTCATAACTGTAGCTCACCAGAGCTGGACTCCTGCTCAAAACATCCTAGACATAATTAATAATAATAATAATAATAATAACAATAAAAATAATAGTAATAATAGTAATAATAATAGTAGTAGTAGTAGTAGTAGTAGTAATGATAATAGTAATAACAACAATAATAATAATAAAAGTAATAACAACAACAACAAACAATAATAATAACAACAATAATAATAAAAAATAATAAATAATAATAATAGTGTAATAATAGTAGTAGTGGTAATAATAGTAGTAGTAGTAGTAGTAATAATAGTAGTAGTAGTGATAATAGTAGTAGCATCGAGGACTGTTGGACTGTTTAATAACAATAATTGACTTGTCAGGGTTTTGGAATTAAACTTTTTAAATTTCAATTTGAAAGCTCCACTGGTGACCCCCACTGGTGACCCCATTTCCACCCTGCCTCTTATTTATATTTATCTGCAGACACACTTTCCCTTCCTATTGTGAGCAAGTTTATGCATGCGTAGAAGAGGACGCCGCCATAATAGGAACATAAGGAAGGGAAGCTATGTCATGAGTTTGTAATCCACTAGAGACAGGGCAACAAAATAACTATAACGATGCTCATAGAGATGTATAAAGAGCTGTAATGAGATTCGTGATTCCTGAAGGGCTGTATTGAGGGCTGTAATGAGATTCATAAATAGCTTTAATGAGATTCATAAATAGCTTTAATGAGATTCATAAAGATCAAAGACACTCAACACAAGCAAAGTTTGTAGTTTGCCTATTGCTTGATAGGCCGCCATGGAGCATGCTGGTGGAAGTGGGCATGCCTTTCTGTCCTGCAGAGATAGAAACTTATGGTGGCCAAGCTGCAAGTGACCAACCTTGCTTGCTGGGCTATGGAGGAGCAGAGCAGGAAATCTTGCACTCACCAACATAGAATCTCATGGAGCGTGCATGCGTGCTGATAATGGCCAGGTCAGACTGAGGTCGTTAGGTTCTCAGCAAATTCTTTCCAAGACAACAGCTTAAAGCATACAGACATTATGTGACGGTTCATTTAACCTCATTAGAGGTGCCAACTGCTCATGTTGCTGACACAGATTGGTCGGGAAGGAGGTGACTTACTCTCACTCTGTTCTTGTCCATGATCGTATCTTCAAGTGAGGGAGAGTGGGAGGAAGTGGTGGTAGACTGACCACAATTAACACTCTCCATTACTACAGCAACAACAACAAACCAAGTCGCTATGACAACGATACCATAGTGACCTGTGGATCTTGTTTTGTATTATCACTTCACTCTTACTCCTTTATAACTCCCTCGTCCCTAGTTCACTAGCCACACCCTCAAATGCGCACACTGTAAAAGCGAGTCTGGTCAAATACCACAGACCCGTTTCATTCTTGTCTAGTCAGCATTCTCAACGCTTGTTTTTGTGATTTTATAAGGACGTCATGACAACATTAGGACGTCATGGCAACATAAATCAGACACACAGCATTTTACCAGACCTCTTAACGCGTGCGAGCACCTGTGAGGGTCTGGTCAGCGAGACTAACCACTTAACCCCTCAGTATTATCACTGTATCAATTTCCCATGGTCACTGAGGAGCGCGCCAGGCTGACCTGGTCCAGTTCCCATACCTCAGATGTGAACCATCATCGTAAATGTACCCACGGGAACATCCTTACTGATTGTGAGGGGGCAGCGCACAAACTAAACTGCTCATGCTTCTTCGAGGCAACTATTTAACTTAAACTACTATTAATTATTACTATAAAGCTTCTCAGTGAGCCAGCTGCTGTTTACCTCTGTACCCCCCCCCCTCCTCCCCCGTACAATATTCAATGAAGGTGAATTATGATTATTGCTCTGTAGTTAGCTCAAGCATACCATCCTCCTCCTCCTCCTCCTCCTCGTCATCCTCGACTGACTCTCCCGTGCCTTTCCTTCCTCTCTGCTCCTCCTCATCTGTCTCCTCAAGCAGCGACGCTGACATGTAACCTAGACGAGAGGAGAGGACGTCACAAACCCTTTACCAAATTGTGTTGCCGCTAACTCTCATGCGTTCCACACACTGCCTCGGGTTCCTCTTGGCAGCTGAGAAATGAGGACCGGCCAGAGCCACCTGTTTTGTCTCTCAGCATTCACAATACAGAGCCACCTGTCTTGTCTCTCAGCATTCACAATACAGAGCCACCTGTCTTGTCTCTCAGCATTCACAATACAGAGCCACCTGTCTTGTCTCTCAGCATTCACAATACAGAGCCACCTGTCTTGTCTCTCAGCATTCACAATACAGAGCCACCTGTCTTGTCTCTCAGCATTCACAATACAGAGCCACCTGTCTTGTCTCTCAGCATTCACAATACAGAGCCACCTGTCTGTATTGTGAATGCTGAGAGACAAGACAGGTGTAGGGCAATGACTAGGAAAATGGCGAGGATTACGGCAATTGCTAGTGTTAGGACTAGGACAGTGCCTAGAGCTATGCAATGTTAATGATGTCATGATGATGATGTAATGTTGGGATTTTTGTGCTTTTCTTTTGACACAAGGACTCGGATTAAAAACAGCCACACAAACTCAATCATCACGTACAAGCCCCAGGAGCACACAAACCCTCTAACATGCACATACACACACACCTGTACAGCACACACACACACCTGCACAGAGACAACTGTACAGCACACATTCATACATGTACATACCTGTACATACACATCTTCTAGGTTCAACATTGGTATTGTAAGTATCTCTTATTAAAGAGAGGGGCAAGCTATAGATTCCCTGCTTACATTCCCCCACTGCTTCTTCGTCAGACTCCCCCGGTCCATCATAGCTAGCGTGCTACAAAACGCAAGAAACCATGAGGCTGCATAATCACATCATCGTTATCATCATGGCATTTCTTTGCCATGGTAACACATAATAAATCCTATATAATGCCTCTCATTCTCCGCTGGTTTTATAAGCCTACATGTTTCAGGCTCCTTAGTTGTCCCGATTGGTAATGGTCATCAAATTGAAAAACACTTATACGTAAGACTTCTCACATGCACGTGAAACGGTGCACACCACACAAACATGCTTGCCTGTTGCTTCTTGGACAGCAGCTTGGCTGACGAGGCATCGGTGATTTCCTTTTCCACATCTGACAGCTCCGATTCGTCGTCTTCATCCACAGGTCCTGGTCACATGATAACCAGCAATTAACAAAGGACATAGTAGTTCATGAACAATGCACGTTTGAGAACAAGTAATAACTCCCCCCCCCCATTGCCTCCTGGGCAGGGGAGTTTAGTGTCAAAAGATAGAGCTTTGTGGTTTTTAAAAACGCATGAAAATATTGCAGGTTGTCCTAGACAATAAAAGGCTCCACTTGAACCAGTTGGTGAGCGTAGCAGCTGCACATGTGCTCGGCCATTCATGGAACTCAAACCCCACAATGGTCTGCAATACTGATACAGAAGTAATCGACAATATCGATACTGAATGACACTTGATGATATTAAAACTTGGCGATGTTGATTAGCATGCGTATGAACTTATCTCGGGTCACCTGTCAAGTGCTTAGTTCTGTCAACATTTTTTGCTGTATAGGGTGCATTACCATGACTGTGAGCAAAGGTGATTGGCTTTTCAAAGAAGTGGTGTGATTGACTAAGTCCGAAGTGGTGTGATTGATTGATTAACTCCAGGTCCACCTACAATGCTATGTAGCTATTATTCAGAAGCTAATGCCATTCTGCACAGCCATTGCTATGGTTACCTACCCTTTGCTGGCATGTTGTGAAGAGCTAGGAAACACTTTTGGTGGTTAAAATTCTCGCATGAAATTTTTTCAAAGCAAGGACATAGAGAGGTGCATTTGTAGTTAACTTCAGCAAAACTCCAGGACACATGCTGGAGAAATGGGGTGAGGGGTGTGGACTGCTGCCAGAAGTACACCTGCAGGCACAAACTTGGACATCGTCAGCAAATGAAAATCATTTTTAAATTCAATGAAAATCAACAGTATAAATTTTTTTTTTAACAATAAAAATAAAAACCACAAAAATTGATGAAATTCACCGAATTTTTTTTTGTTGAAAATCATAATAATTAATTTTAAGAACGTGCACTAAACATTCCTCACTTGCCCAGTAGCCTGTCGTTTTACTTCAGGCCTGAATATTGAACGAGAAAGGGAAAAAAAGGGGGAAAAAGAAGGAAAAAAAGGTAAGGAATAAAATTAAAAAAGAGATTATCACAACTGCTGGCAGGAACAGCTTCTTCCAGACATTTCCTGCGGTTTCTTGAAGTCACTCTGCGAAGGAAATGCTGCAAGGGCATCTGCTTGCCTGGAATTGCTTCAAGTTACTTTTGCTCTTTAGAAAAGAGTGCTCTTGGATGCATTTCTTTGCCGTAAGCAATGCTGTTATTACAGAGGAACGTAGCGATGCACAGCCTCTTGTTTGCTCACCAGTTATTCTTATGCCAAACTCCAGCTCAATGTATCCCCTTTCTAAGAATATGAACCATTTGAAAAGCTTATTTTGGGGGGGGGGTGGGGAGAAGAAGGAAAAAAAGAATAACATTATTCACTACTGTGCGCACAACTTGCTCTGATGCTCAATGTGTCCATCTGATTGGTCAGAACAACATCAATCACCAACGCTACCTGGTTCTTTGCTGGGCTCTTCTTCAGCCTGGGGGCTCTCCGTATCCTTCTGCACCATCACAGCCTCGGACCTGCAGTAGGAACACCTTCATTGGAACCTCGCAAGTACAGGCATGCAGTGCAACACCTCCATATATAGATAGTGCCAGATACGTGTCACACAGAGGGATATTCTCCAGGGAGGGAGGGGGGGGGGGGGAATGTTCGTTCGTGTCTGTCACAGTCAGAATCCACAACCAGCCAAATCCAACTCCTTGCCGTCCCCCCCTCCACACACACACACACAACAAGCTGGCTTATTTGAAGGAGGTTTGAAAGGAGATGAAGCAGAGGAATCAAATACTGCTGATTTTCTCTTTGTGTCCCCCAATTCTCCCATGCAAGCGATTTTGGTACCAAAAGATAGCTATCGCGTATGCTTTTAGAGTGATAGTCAAATAGAGGAGGTATATAGGATCAGTGGCAGCAAATAGAAGAGGTTAGGTATGGAGGCACATATAAAGTCAGTGGGAGGCTTCAGATGGGGTGGGTGGGCATCAGATGGGGTGGGAGGAGGCTTCAGATGGGGTGGGTAGGCTTCAGATGGGGTGGGTAGGCTTCAGATGGGGTGGGTAGGCTTCTGATGGGGTGGGTAGGGGGTGGGTAGGCTTCAGATGGGGTGGGAGGCTTCAGATGGGGTGGGAGGAGGCTTCAGATGGGGTGGGTAGGCTTCAGATGGGGTGGGTAGGCTTCAGATGGGGTGGGTAGGCTTCAGATGGGGTGGGTAGGCTTCAGATGGGGTGGGAGGCTTCAGATGGGGTGGGAGGAGGCTTCAGATGGGGTGGGTAGGCTTCAGATGGGCTTCAGATGGGGTGGGTAGGCTTCAGATGGGGTGGGTGGGCTTCAGATGGGGTGGGTAGGCTTCAGATGGGGTGGGTGGGCTTCAGATGGGGTGGGTAGGCTTCAGAGGGGGTGGGTGGGCTTCAGATGGGATGGGAGTAGGCTTCAGATGGGGTGGGTAGGCTTCAGAGGGGGTGGATGGGCTTCAGATGGGGTGGGAGGAGGCTTCAGATGGGGTGGGTAGGCTTCAGATGGGGTGGGTAGGCTTCAGATGGGGTGGGAGGAGGCTTCAGATGGGGTGGGTAGGCTTCAGATGGGGTGGGAGCGATGGCAAGTGCCACAAACATTGCAGTACAGCTATCAGGAGTGTGTTAGCACTTTTTATACAGTTTTAGCGTGTTTTAGCGCTTATTTAAATATGACTGGGGGGGGAACAACAAAGTTGACATCTCAGCTAAAATCGTTTAGGCAACTTCGGGTGAAGGACTGGTCACCTGTTCACCTTAAAAATGCTTTCATGATTTTAGTCATGTAGTTATTGGCATGAGGATTAAGGGGGCAGGACAACTGTTCCGTTTTCTGTATCATGAATTTTGTACAGATTGTGTGTTGTATAGGAACTTACAGTGTAGCTATATCACGATTAGCCAGGGTATATGGAGAGCTGTGCGTGTATTGACTGGTGTTTTAGCTTGAGAGCTAAGCTCAAGCTAAGATTCAACTACTCTTCTCGCTGCTCTCTGAGTCTGCTAATTTCTCACAATCGTAAACAGTGATTTTGGCCAATTTGAACCCCCCCCCCCAAAAACAAAACAACAACAGCAACAACAACAAAACACACTTCGAGTCTGCCTTGAATCATTCGCGTGAAGGTAAACACATGACAACCAGCAAACAGCCCACAAGCAACATTAGAAACCTTGAAGCTCATACACAAGATCTTGTGTAGTAGGAGGTCATTGATCCTAAAGCGTTGGGCCCGGGAGATGGGGGTGGGGTGGGTGGGGGTGGGGTTTGGATAACTGAACTTCAGTGTAGAAGATCTTCAGCCTTTTATAGAATCATGGCCTGTTACAACATCATATTCAACTTCTACTCCAACTCTGCACAATATCACAGATCGTGACTTTACTTCAATATTAAAGACAACTATTCCTGATGAAGGCTAGAGCATCTAGTCGAAACGTCAAGTAAATACAATTTCAAGTCGATTATTGAGAAGGTGATTGAACCTTCCCCCCCCCCCCCCCTATTTTGAGTAGACTAGCCATGCTCTGCTTCGGCCCGGAGTGAAAAGGTTCGAATGTTGGGAGAATGGCAACATTCCCTCCATGCATGCGCAAGAAAAATCTCTCTGCGATAAGAAAAAATAAGTACAGTGAATGTAGAGAGCATTTCCATGGGTGTGGCTTGCATTGCTGTGGACGTAGCTTTTGTAACTGTCGGTTGACTGACATGTTCGGGTAACTGAACTGCATGTTCTATCTATCTATCTATCTATCTACTTGTTCTCACCATATATAACTTGAGAATAGTATGTCTGTTCGTCATAATTTCTCTAATCAGCAAAACGCTCAAAATTGGTCAAGTTAGAAATGTCATAACATGCTTGTGTACATGGAACATTGAGTCTAGAGCAACAAGCATGGCAAATAACCTCCATGCCTGGTTAGTTCTGGTGTTACACTGAGTAACTTATTGTAAGTGGCTATTTGACCAAATGGAACACACACACACAAAATGAAAATATAGACAAGACCCTTTACCTACTAATATAAGGATGACCAAGGTACATGGGGTTAATTAGTAAAGGTCATGCAAATCGTTGTCTGCATCGTAAATTTATGTGTTTATTCGCACACTCTTTCACCTTTTCTTGCGGATCATTTTAATTTCATTGTTGACAGAATTGACGAGCTTCTTCAGAAATGAATTCTCTACGTAGCGCAGAATTGCTTCAGGAGTGAGCTCATAATCATCCTACAGACAACAACAGCAACAACAACAGCAACAACAACAACAGCAACAACAACAGCAACAACAATGCATAACAACAAAAACACTGCTCAACACTCTACCCAGAAGGTTGGGCAATGCAGCAGAAAAAGAAGTTGACCAAATCCAGCAGATCATGGAGGTTACAACGCTCTGCACTTTTGAAGACCTGTGCCTAAGTGCACCGAGAAGACAAACCAAAATACTCAATTCCTCCACCTCGTCTGAGACCACACACCCAAACAGCTGGACTCCTTCTTGGACTTCTTCAACAAGGACCTTCCAGCTATGAACTACACCATGACCAGTTGACAGCACTCATCGACTCTTTGGACGTCCACCACCACTGTCACATGACATCCACCACCACTGTCTCGTGATGTCCACCACCACTGTCACATGACGTCCACCATCACTCATGACGTCAACCACCACTGTCTCATATCCACCACAATGGATATGGTTCATTTATGTCCGGTTGGAGGGAGTGTGCGGGCAGGGAAGGAGGGAGTGTGCGGGCAGGGACATGGGGCTCAACCCTGAATTTTGAAGGTTTGTTTTGGAGCATCCATACATTCATTGATGCTAGCTAGCTTCATGGAGCACACACAATTATTAAAGAAAATGATATACATGTATATATTGTCCACCACAAATACACAATATATTTCAACCAATGCTTGAGACTTTTGTTTGACCAGACTCTCTAGAGACAGCACATCAACACAAATGTAAAAAGCACATCAATTATTGTGAGAAGTGTGGGCAGTACCACCAGCTGCACATGTGACATTCATGCTGCGCTGGGAGGGAATTAGTAGCATGGTGGTGTCTCGTTGAAGAAGTTAGTTCTAGGTGTTAATATTGCCAAGAGTGTTGTCTCAATTGAGAGGCTAGACCTGAAGGTTGTTCTTTGCAACCGTGGAAACCACACGTTCTTCCTCTGCATTGTGTGGTATGTACATGTACATATTTCACCACCTCAAACAGTAGATTGAATTTCAATCTACTGTTTCACTGCAGATGGCCGGGATAGTTCCAAACCTGATCCACGAGGGCACACTCAGACAATTCCTCTGCAGAGGCATCCAACTGCTAATTGGTCATCGGAGGGTGATCGTATTTCTTTCTAGTTTTTCTTTAAGTGATGGGAATTTGTCCACAAAGAAAAGCACATCGTCAAGGCTGGCATTGGCACATGTTCTGATGTGAAAACATTCGGCACACTGAAGGGCACATGTTATTCTAGGGCAAGTGAGTGACAGCAAACATGTATGCTTCGGTCAAGAATGTCTGACATGCTTGTGCACAGAGAACCTCTTCAGTTGGGGAGGTCATTTTTATGCATGATTGAACGCGTACTAAATCCAATGTGTGTGTGGGGGGGGGAAGCGAGTTGTCCATATCGTCTACATCGATGGGAGTAAGTCCTTGTCTCGATAAACATGAACTTGGATGATCTACTCAGCGTTTTTCCCCAGCACATACTGTATGCACCTTCTTCTGTACAACATGCAACTTTGGCTCTGCACGTGGGAGGAGCTTCTTCAAGTCCGTGAAAATAGGCTTACAGGTTTGATAGAAGAGCAGGTTAATCTCCGGCGTAAGTGTAGCTAGATACTTTTTTTTTAATAGTCATATCAATGTCGGGTCTGATTTCAGGTCATCCTGTTACAAAATAGCTTTTCAAACCACCGGGTCCAATTTCAGGTTTTCTTGACTTACAAAACAGCTCTTCAAACTTGGATATCGTTTCAGAGCTCTAGAAATGTGCACAGACTTCCTCGCCGAGCCTACGAGAAGCATCATAAAGGATTGTGCGGTAACCCTGGTCGCATAAGATATGTACAGGCAATGCCCCACGTTTGGTACTGACGAAGTAATGGAATACATCAACCAGTAAATCACCAACGTTGAACCCAGTGACCTGTGCGGTTGCCGTTGCTGCATGACCAGCAATGTTATGAGTCGTGTGGCAAGGTCACAAACATGTTTTGTTACGAAGTGCCCATAGAGCCCTTCATGTTTACGGATGCATTATCAAGTTTTAACCCAATTCCACTTTCCCACGGTTCGGAATCTTTCTCAAATGCAGTGCAGATTTCGGTAAATATTCCTGGTCTGAAATTAAGCACACACGTAGGTGCTAGTCATTGGGGACAACTCCTCTAATCACATCTTAGGTTCTAACCACGAGTGGGTACATACTCTCTGTGCCTGCGTCACCACTTCCATCAACAAGTGGTTGCAATGCACAGGTGTAGAACAAGTTGGTTGTGAAGCTCGGGTGCAACAACGTAGTTGCTGTTCAGTTGCAGCACACCCAATCCTTAGTTCTTCGCAATTTCACTATCCAGAATCTTCACGAGAAATAGGCGCCCAGCAGCTGCTGCTACAAGTATTGTGTTCCAACAGAGATGTAGTCAAGAGTATTTCTGCATTCGTCACATCTAATGTGTTCGCTAGTTCAAAATAGGAAGACACCGACTGGTTGTGAACCAGCATCTGTATTTAGCGACATGTTGTGAACCAGCACGTACATGTAGTAACATGTTGTGAACCAGCATGTACATGTAGTAACATGTTGTGAACCAGCATGTACATGTAGTAACATGTTGTGAACCAGCATGTACATTATAAATATATGCATATGAAAACCACACATCTTCAGCGCTGGACATGATCACTTCTCATGTTCGTGAGTGTCTCCCTCACTGGCAGCTACAAAAACTTGGTTGTTGATGGAGATCCACATACGACACCCTCCAGGCCCTGCTCTGTAACTGTTCAAGGCCATGGCCACGAAATCCTGACATGCGAGGCTCGAAACAAATCAAATAATAAGGCCAAAAAAGTTAATGCATGGGAAAGTAGACTCCTTGGGTCTTCAGAAAAAGTAAAAATTATGTCAATATCATTCATTATCCATGTCCTCACACCATTGCTTCCAATATGACCAAAATTTTCAATAGCGTTTTTGAAAAAAAGTGCAACTTTGCAATATAGTCAAATTTCTGTATGAATACAGTTATGGTACATATCATGATATTTCTGCATAGATTTTTCAGCTTAGTTTCATGACCTCCCCAAAAATTTACCCCCAGACCCCCTGTAGTGAGTCCTGTGTTGATTTAAAAAAATCAGTTTGTCCTGTAACGTGCGTTACGCAAAACATCAAAAAGTTCTCACCATCTACAAAATATTTGACCTAGCCACAAATAATTGCATAATCTCTTCCCTTTACTCAGAAGGAAGTTTCATGCAAAAAATGGTGGAAATCCAATGAGTGGTTATCAGATAATCCCACTTCAAAGTGCATAACATGCATTACATTGACATTTTGTAACATGCGTTACATTGATACTACAGAGAAGTCACATGCTGCCATCAAAGGATTCACAGTCTCCTTTGTCTCCTAAGCTTCAAAGGCTCTTTGAACTAAGCATCAGCCAATCAGCTGGCCAGTTGACTGCACATGTGCATTATCTGACTTCTTCTACCCTTACCAAGATTTCAACTTCAAGATTTCCTACACTGACTTTTGGTCGTCAACATAAACAGGTCATCAAATTTGTTATTGAGAATTTTGTGCTTAGTTGATTGTCATCTAGTAGGGAATTGATTGCTCTACCAATTGATTGATTTCAGGTCATCACCAGCTAAGAAAGCTGTTTCCAATGCAACGTTTGCTGCAGCTGCAGCATCAATGCCCTCAGTAAGTGTGATTAATGTTGCTGAGGATGAGATCAAACTGCGTAACAGCCAGATGGTAAATTGAATGATGCATTTTGGGCTGTGAATGGCATTCATGAGATGCATTGCATCAAAAACACCAACGGTGAGGTGACACTCTCCCGACTCACTAAGGATTTTGCGGTGGAGGAGGAGAATGATGAGGATGAGCAGGATAACGATGATGAGGTGGAAGTAGGCTCAGCGAATTTTGTGATAGCAAACTTCAAAACTGGTGAATTTCTTGCTGCAGTGTACAACAGGAAATCATATATCGGAGAAGTTCTGAGTGCCCCAGATAGTCACGTTCTGCTGTCTTTTATGAAGCTGACTGGTTTCAAGCGATGGAACTGGCCACGGAATCTAGATTGCCTTCCCAGCTCCCATAAGTAATTCCAGCAGATACTTTGTACTGAGTGACAGTGATGAAAATATTATGACCAAAGGGATCAATTGACTGCCCAAATCAGCCCCCCCCCCCACTCGATCTATTTACATGTTATGTAGATAAGTGTTTACAAACTGATGACTGTAATGTGAAATAATTTACTTCTGCAATAGACAATTTCTCTGCTACATGCAAGCTTCTCAGTAATACCAATTGTGTGTGTAACGTGTGTTATGTAACATGCGTTACGGTACACTTTCTTATGATGGCTACGCAGTGGGGACATGGGTATTGATAGAACCATGAAATTTTGGTTAATGATAGTCAACATAATCATATAGTACATATGTAAAAATTGGTTTAATAGAATATTGTATCAAAGTTTGGTGGGAGAAATTGGCGTCAGGATTTCGTAACATGCATAACGAGCACTATTTACCCCCTAGCTCCCAAAATATTCAATATTTCTCCATGAAATTTGACGGATAACTAAAGCTATGTCCCTTCTTGATTATAAACCTTTACCCAGGCTCATATGTTGACATATTTCCAAGCAATGTGCATATAAAGTGTGTGACACGTAACATGCGTTACGCTGGCCAAGCCCACAAGCGTTCACCAGCCCTTCTACATAGCTAGCCTGACCACAAGATATTGACAACATCTGGACAACACTTGTTAGGCATCCACTCCACCAGCACACCATCTCCCCACTTACAGATGCTCTAAACAAACCAACCACCAGAAAAATGGCTACTTGGTACTTTTCGGCTGCACTTTTGGCAAGCTTAAATGCACTTTTAGCCAGCTTAAATGCACTTTTAGCCTACGCAGGAGTTAACCATTACCCCTAGAGGACTGAAAAATACAGACAGACAGAATGGCCCAAGAGAACTAGATACCTACTATAAATTATAACACGAGTGCACAAGGGTTGTTGTTATTTAAGGCATTCTAAATAGTGCCAATATTAAATGTTTGAATACTACAAACCTTGTAGTATTGGTGAGGTAGAAAGGTCAGCTTGACATCGTAATGTCTGTGTCGGTGGCCCTTCTTCACCCTAGCTAAAGTCTCCCACACCTCTGCCTTCTCCAGCACCTATCACATATGCACACACCACACGCAACAGACACATATCACTCACGACATTATTTGGATTTTATCCAGTCATCGACCATTAAATACAAGTCAAGTACATACCAACATTGGTGAGGGATATAAGCCACACAGAGAGAGGGGGAGAGGGGAGGGGAGGGGAGGGGAGGGGAAGGAGAGGATCCATGTGAGAGACACATTGCAGAGAATGGTCGACAAGCCTAGATTAAAAGCAGTCGAGCAAAATCCCGTCCAGCCATGGTGGTCCTGGAGGTAAGGCAGGAGGATCCATCTCATTCCAAAAGAGCTCAGACTGCAGCTGCCCAGGCTAGTGTGAAAGGAGAAGATCATCAAGGCCAATCTGAGTGAGCTCTGGGATCTTCCCAAAAGGACACATGATCAGAAGCTTTACACCAGATTCAGCCACCATCTGGTCCATGACAGCAGTCTGATCTCACCCTGAGGATACCTTCAAGTGAGAACTTGAAATGCTTCCCGGGACATACTACCACACAATGCCAACTTGTGTCTGTGAGCTACAACACTTGACCCTTATGCTCAGCAGATGTGCAAAATCTTGTCATGTCCTCAACTCATGTAAGGCTGCATTGGACTTGAGGAAGTACATGCACAGACATGAGCTGGTACAAGCACAGACATGAGCTGGTACAAGCACAGACATGAGGCAGTACAAGCACAGACATGAGCTGGTACAAGCACAGACATGAGCTGGTACAAGCACAGACATGAGCTGGTACAAGCACAGACATGAGCTGGTACAAGCACAGACATGAGGCAGTACAAGCACAGACATGAGCTGGTACAAGCACAGACATGAGCTGGTACAAGCACAGACATGAGGCAGTACAAGTACAGACATGAGCTGGTACAAGCACAGACATGAGCTGGTACAAGTACAGACATGAGCTGGTACAAGCACAGACATGAGGCAGTACAAGCACAGACATGAGCTGGTACAAGCACAGACATGAGCTGGTACAAGTACAGACATGAGCTGGTACAAGCACAGACATGAGCTGGTACAAGCACAGACATGAGGCAGTACAAGCACAGACATGAGCTGGTACAAGCACAGACATGAGCTGGTACAAGCACAGACATGAGCTGGTACAAGCACAGACATGAGCTGGTACAAGCACAGACATGAGCTGGTACAAGCACAGACATGAGCTGGTACAAGCACAGACATGAGCTGGTACAAGCACAGACATGAGGCAGTACAAGCACAGACATGTGGCAGTACAAGCACAGACATGAGCTGGTACAAGCACAGACATGAGCTGGTACAAGCACAGACATGAGGCGGTACAAGCACAGACATGAGGCAGTACAAGCACAGACATGAGCTGGTACAAGCACAGACATGAGCTGGTGCAAGCACAGACATGAGCTGGTACAAGCACAGACATGAGGCGGTACAAGCACAGACATGAGGCAGTACAAGCACAGACATGAGCTGGTACAAGCACAGACATGAGGCAGTACAAGCACAGACATGAGCTGGTACAAGCACAGACATGAGCTGGTACAAGCACAGACATGAGCTGGTACAAGCACAGACATGAGCTAGTACAAGCACAGACATGAGCTAGTACAAGCACAGACATGAGCTGGTACAAGCACAGACATGAGCTGGTACAAGCACAGACATGAGCTGGTACAAGCACAGACATGAGCTGGTACAAGCACAGACATGAGCTGGTACAAGCACAGACATGAGGCAGTACAAGCACAGACATGAGCTGGTACAAGCACAGACATGAGCTGGTACAAGCACAGACATGAGCTGGTACAAGCACAGACATGAGCTGGTACATGCACAGACATGAGCTGGTACAAGCACAGACATGAGCTGGTACAAGCACAGACATGAGGCAGTACAAGCACAGACATGAGCTGGTACAAGCACAGACATGAGCTGGTACAAGCACAGACATGAGCTGGTACAAGCACAGACATGAGCTGGTACAAGCACAGACATGAGCTGGTACAAGCACAGACATGAGCTGGTACAAGCACAGACATGAGCTGGTACAAGCACAGACATGAGCTGGTACAAGCACAGACATGAGCTGGTACAAGCACAGACATGAGGCAGTACAAGCACAGACATGAGCCGGTACAAGCACAGACATGAGCCGGTACAAGCACAGACATGAGCTGGTACAAGCACAGACATGAGCTGGTACAAGCACAGACATGAGCTGGTACAAGCACAGACATGAGCTGGTACAAGCACAGACATGAGCTGGTACAAGCACAGACATGAGCTGGTACAAGCACAGACATGAGGCAGTACAAGCACAGACATGAGCTGGTACAAGCACAGACATGAGCTGGTACAAGCACAGACATGAGGCAGTACAAGCACAGACATGAGCTGGTACAAGCACAGACATGAGCTGGTACAAGCACAGACATGAGCTGGTACAAGCACAGACATGAGGCAGTACATGCACAGACATGAGCTGGTACAAGCACAGACATGAGCTGGTACAAGCACAGACATGAGCTGGTACAAGCACAGACATGAGCTGGTACAAGCACAGACATGAGGCAGTACAAGCACAGACATGAGCTGGTACAAGCACAGACATGAGCTGGTACAAGCACAGACATGAGCTGGTACAAGCACAGACATGAGCTGGTACAAGCACAGACATGAGCTGGTACAAGCACAGACATGAGCTGGTACAAGCACAGACATGAGCTGGTACAAGCACAGACATGAGCTGGTACAAGCACAGACATGAGGCAGTACAAGCACAGACATGAGGCAGTACAAGCACAGACATGAGGCAGTACAAGCACAGACATGAGCTGGTACAAGCACAGACATGAGCTGGTACAAGCACAGACATGAGCTGGTACAAGCACAGACATGAGCTGGTACAAGCACAGACATGAGCTGGTACAAGCACAGACATGAGGCAGTACAAGCACAGACATGAGCTGGTACAAGCACAGACATGAGGCAGTACAAGCACAGACATGAGCTGGTACAAGCACAGACATGAGCTGGTACAAGCACAGACATGAGGCAGTACAAGCACAGACATGAGCTGGTACAAGCACAGACATGAGCTGGTACAAGCACAGACATGAGCTGGTACAAGCACAGACATGAGCTGGTACAAGCACAGACATGAGCTGGTACAAGCACAGACATGAGCTGGTACAAGCACAGACATGAGGCAGTACAAGCACAGACATGAGCTGGTACAAGCACAGACATGAGCTGGTACAAGCACAGACATGTGGCAGTACAAGCACAGACATGAGGCAGTACAAGCACAGACATGAGCTGGTACAAGCACAGACATGAGCTGGTACAAGCACAGACATGAGGCAGTACAAGCACAGACATGGGCTGGTACAAGCACAGACATGAGCTGATACAAGCACAGACATGAGCTGGTACAAGCACAGACATGAGCTGGTACAAGCACAGACATGAGCTGGTACAAGCACAGACATGAGCTGGTACAAGCACAGACATGAGCTGGTACAAGCACAGACATGAGCTGGTACAAGCACAGACATGAGCTGGTACAAGCACAGACATGAGCTGGTACAAGCACAGACATGAGGCAGTACAAGCACAGACATGAGCTGGTACAAGCACAGACATGAGGCAGTACAAGCACAGACATGAGCTGGTACAAGCACAGACATGAGCTGGTACAAGCACAGACATGAGCTGGTACAAGCACAGACATGAGCTGGTACAAGCACAGACATGAGCTGGTACAAGCACAGACATGAGCTGGTACAAGCACAGACATGAGCTGGTACAAGCACTGACATGAGCTGGTACAAGCACAGACATGAGGCAGTACAAGCACAGACATGAGCTGGTACAAGCACAGACATGAGCTGGTACAAGCACAGACATGAGCTGGTACAAGCACAGACATGAGCTGGTACAAGCACAGACATGAGCTGGTACAAGCACAGACATGAGCTGGTACAAGCACAGACATGAGGCAGTACAAGCACAGGCATGAGGCAGTACAAGCACAGACATGAGGCAGTACAAGCACAGACATGAGCTGGTACAAGCACAGACATGAGCTGGTACAAGCACAGACATGAGCTGGTACAAGCACAGACATGAGGCAGTACAAGCACAGACATGAGCCAGTACAAGCACAGACATGAGCTGGTACAAGCACAGACATGAGCTGGTACAAGCACAGGCATGAGGCAGTACAAGCACAGACATGAGGCTGTTCTCGAAAATACATTTGCACACGAAAGACCACAGATATTTGTCCAGACATGGTAAGGTGGGGTCATAGCAAAAAGAGAAGGGCCATGCTCAAGCTACCATCCATATGCCTCCATATGCCACCCTAATGAGGAGGGTACCAGCAGGACGACCACCAAATATGCAGGTCTCTTGTCCGACATCACAAAGACGGGGTACAAGTCAATACTGTCGAGGTGGGATCACGTGGCCTTCCTGACATGCGGGGGTGGGATCACGTTGTATTCCCCACATTCCGGGGTGGGATCACGTTGTGGGGTGGGATCACGTTGTACATGTATTCCCCACATGCCGGGGTAGGATCACATGGCCTTCCCTACATGCCGGGTGAGATCACGTGACCTTCCTGACATGCCGGGGTAGGATCACGTGGTCTTCCCCACATGCCAGGGTGGGATCACATGGTTCCCCACATGCCAGGGTGGGATCACGTGACCTTGCTGACATGCCGGGGAGGGATCACGTGACCTTCCTGACATGCCGGGGTGAGATCACGTGGTCTTCCCCACATGCTGGGGTGGGATCACGTGATCTTCCCCACATGCCAGGGGTGGGATCACGTTGTATTCCCCACATGCCAGGGTGGGATCACGTTGTATTCGCCACATGCCAGGGTGGGATCACGTTGTATTCCCCACATGACGGAGTTCAAGAAATTGCAAGACAACCTCAACCTGACCAAGAAGGACATTAAAGAGCTACAGTACATGTACATGTAATGATGGGGGCAAAGCTGGCAACGCAAGGCTCCGATAAGATATGCACAACCAAGAACAGCAGAAACACTTCACCATCATCCCTTATTGAACCACCCACCACCCACCACACACCCCAGCCTATTATCTTGTTCTACTCATGTGTGTGAGGCCAAGGAATTGAGCATGGCTGTGGTCAAGCCATTTTTGTCAAGAAGACCTTGGACTACTCACACCCCACATTGATTTGCATACTCATCTTATAAACCAAGTTAAAAACAAAAAAGTGAGGGGGGGAGGGGAGGGAGAGAAGTGAGGGGGAGGGTGGAGAGGTGAGGGGGAGGGTGGAGAGGTGAGGAGGTGGGTGGAGAGGTGAGGAAGAGGGTGGACAGGTGAGGAGGAGAGGTGAGGAGGAGGGTGGAGAGGTGACAGGGTCCATGCCGATATATGCATTAAAAGATTAAGATCTGGTTTAGTGTTGGAGTTCTCCCGTGCAACTCCTGCCAAGTCCTTGAAGGAGGCTCTTAGCTGACCCCTGGCTGACTCAGGCTCTAGCTGATCCCTGGCTGACTCAGGCTCTAGCTGATCCCTGGCTGACTCGGGCTCTAGCTGACCCCTGGCTGACTCGGGCTCTAGCTGATCCCTGGCTGACTCAGGCTCTAGCTGATCCCTGGCTGACTCAGGCTCTAGCTGATCCCTGGCTGACTCGGGCTCTAGCTGACCCCTGGCTGACTCAGGCTCTAGCTGACCCCTGGCTCTAGCTGACCCCTGGCTGACTCAGGCTCTAGCTGACCCCTGGCTGACTCAGGCTCGAGCTGATCCCTGGCTGACTCAGGCTCTAGCTGATCCCTGGCTGACTCAGGCTCTAGCTGATCCCTGGCTGACTCAGGCTCTAGCTGATCCCTGGCTGCCTCAGGCTCGAGCTGATCCCTGGCTGACTCAGGCTCGAGCTGATCCCTGGCTGACTCAGGCTCTAGCTGATCCCTGGCTGACTCAGGCTCTAGCTGATACTGGCTGACTCAGGCTCTAGCTGATCCCTGGCTGACTCAGGCTCGAGCTGATCCCTGGCTGACTCAGGCTCTAGCTGATCCCTGGCTGACTCAGGCTCTAGCTGATCCCTGGCTGACTCGGGCTCTAGCTGATCCCTGGCTGCCTCAGGCTCGAGCTGATCCCTGGCTGACTCAGGCTCGAGCTGATCCCTGGCTGACTCAGGCTCTAGCTGATCCCTGGCTGACTCAGGCTCTAGCTGATCCTGGCTGACTCAGGCTCGAGCTGATCCCTGGCTGACTGCTGACTCAGGCTCTAGCTGACCCCTGGCTGACTCAGGCTCTAGCTGACCCCTGGCTGACTCAGGCTCTAGCTGATCCCTGGCTGACTCGGGCTCTAGCTGATCCCTGGCTGACTCAGGCTCTAGCTAACCCCTGGCTGACTCAGGCTCTAGCTGATCCCTGGCTGACTCGGGCTCTAGCTGATCCCTGGCTGACTCAGGATCTAGCTGACCCCTGGCTGACTCAGGCTCTAGCTGACCCCTGGCTGACTCAGGCTCTAGCTGATCCCTGCTGAATCGGGCTCTAGCTGATCCCTGGCTGACTCGGGCTCTAGCTGACCCCTGGCTGACTCGGGCTCTAGCTGATCCCTGGCTGACTCAGGCTCTAGCTGATCCCTGGCTGACTCAGGCTCTAGCTGACCCCTGGCTGACTCAGGCTCTAGCTGACCCCTGGCTGACTCTAGCCACACAACAGCAAGCCCACAACGTGTGGATGGCGCGCGCTGACTTGTGTAGTGGACAACAACAACAAACAAGTTAATAATTTAAGTGTTTAAAAAGAACGTTCTGCTCTGCTGATTGGTTTGCATGTGGAGTTCTCCTCAGCCAATACATTAATTTACAGAGAGTCGCAAGACAAAAACAACAAACAAACAAACTACAAGTACAAAAATGTTTTTTATTTATAAAAAATAAAAATAAATAAAAATTAAAAAAAACTACATTGGATTGGCCTTCTCTTATTTTTTAAGGTGCACACGGAAGAGGTACACCTAGACAACCCTTTACCACATAAAATCATGTACACCACGTGCTGTTTTTATTTTAATCGGTACAATGTTTGATGTAGCGAGTATTAATGGTAAAGGGTCGTCACACTGGTATACTCTTATTGCTGGACCAGCAATATAGTTGCTCGTTCTTGCTTATGTAATCATTTTTGTTGTAACAACATACTACTATTATTCAATGCTACTCTATAACATAGAATGTTGGAGTCCTGCACTGGCCTTGGGAATGCGTACACCTTCCCTCACCTCATTGAGGTAGACTTTAGTAAAAGTCCTCTTCAGTTGCTCGCCACGTTGCTTGGCCTGTGGCCCACGCAGAAGGGGCACTTCCATGGAAGGGGTCCTGATGGTGTGACTTGCAGTCATGAGGATCTCCCTGTCGACACAAAACAGTCACACGAGAACGACATAGGTACAAATATTAACATGACGATATTCATGCCCGACTACACATGAGTTATCTCTACACACTAACTGATAAAAATATTATTTCTACAGAACGACCTAACGGACAACTTGTAATAGTTGGAGTCCTGACTTCTACAGAAGTCCGCGGGAAGAACAGTGCCTAATGGGAATGATGTGTAGCAATGGCATTCCAAGTAGTGCACATCCTCTTTGCACAAAAACAACAACAGTTGCCTTAACCCTCTTCCTACTCAATTATAAACTGTTAAAATAGCATACTAATATTTAAACCTATTTTACTCTAGGAATAATTAATATTTAATAAAAATCATGTACACAAACTTTATTGAGCAAGTGTAGAAGAATCTAAATATATTACGTTTGACCACAAATTTCGCTTTTTGTTGTTGTAATTTTTTATATCGAAAATCATAATTTAGCAGCATAAATCTATATTATTAATTAGCAGAAATGATGTAGGGCACAAAAATGGAAATGGAAATAAGAACTCATTATGTTGTCATCATATATTTGTCACGGATTTTATCATTTCATGGACAGTGCCACTCTGCAATACAGTCACGGTTGTTAGTAAAGCAGAGAAAGACCTTGCATTTCACGGATTGCTTGTCTGTAAGCTTGTAGTTCTTCTCATACTTGCACATGACACAATACTTCCTTTGGTCAACATGTGTCAGTCTGTGCTGAGCTCGAACAGATGACCCAGGTGGTCGGCCCACAGAAGGGGTTATGAGTGTAGCATTAGCATTAGAAGCCTCCAAAAGTTCCCTCACTAGCTCGCCAATAAATATTTTATGGTCCTACTTTGTTCTTTGGGATGCAGGAAGGTTTTCTCTATTCATAATATATGCATTGGTAACTGCGATGTCGATGCAGTGGTAGAAGAGTGTCTTCCAGTACTTATGGCTCTGGTGCCTTCTCTGGAAGTATTGGAGGAGCTGATCTGAAAGATCAACTCCTCCCATTTGCTTGTTGTAATAATATGTTGCATCAGGAATAGATACCAGGTGCTCCACAACGCCTGCGGAAGTCTTCACTCTTCTCTTGACTTGGTGGTTCGAATTACCCGAGTGAACTGTAGATGCCACACATACAACCTTTGTGTCTTTCCATATTGTGAAAACAAGGACTCCATCCCGGAACCACACCCCATATCCACTCTCATACACTGGCCGTAACATCTTTATCTTCTGACTTTTTATTTAGCTACCTTGACAATTTTACTGTGTGTGTAGCAAACTTTTATCAGGATGAAATTCCTTGCCAATCATTATTATTATAATTTTTTTTAATCGATCATGGGCGACCAAAAACAATTATGGTGCACACATTTTACCACATTTTATCTACTTTTTTTTCAATGTAACTTATATCTTGTAAGATTTTTTTTGTGTACAACAACCCTTCTACTATGTGTGTAGTAAGTTTCAGGGGGAAATTCCTTGCCAATAATTTTTTTTATTATTTAAAAAAATCGATTGTGGGCGATCAAAATTTATATGGTGCAGTAGGAAGAGGGTTAATGGCAACGAGATGGCACCTAACATGGCAGCATCACCATGACAATGCAACCACATGAACTAAAATACAATAAATTTAAATTTAAAAAAACCAACACATTCCAAATAGGGCACATCCTCATCACACATGCATCAACAGTTGTTCTAAGTATAACAAGAAGGTGCCTAACAAAGCTTTACTATGTTGACAACGAAACCAGAACATGCCAATCATGGCTGCTACATAAGTAACCAACCACATCGCTTAAATGACACAGCTTAATTCTAACCAATCACATGTTAATTGTAACCAACCACATGGCTTAATTCTAACCAATCACATGGCTTAATTCTAACCAATTACATGGCTTAATTCTAACCAATCACATGGCTTAATTCTAACCAATCACATGGCTTAATTCTAACCAATCAATCACATGGCTTAATTCTAACCAATCACATGGCTTAATTCTAACCAACCACATGGCTTAATTCTAATCAATCACATGGCTTAATTCTAACCAATCACATGGCTTAATTCTAACCAATCACATGGCTTAATTCTAACCAATCACATGGCTTAATTCTAACCAATCACATGGCTTAATTCTAACCAATCACATGGCTTAATTCTAACCAATCACATGGCTTAATTCTAACCAATCACATGGCTTAATTCTAACCAATCACATGGCTTAATTCTAACCAATCACATGGCTTAATTCTAACCAATCACATGGCTTAATTCTAACCAATCACATGGCTTAATTCTAACCAATCACATGGCTTAATTCTAACCAATCACATGGCTTAATTCTAACCAATCACATGGCTTAATTCTAACCAATCACATGGCTTAATTCTAACCAATCACATGGCTTAATTCTAACAATCACATGGCTTAATTCTAACCAATCACATGGCTTAATTCTTAATTCTAACCAATCACATGGCTTAATTCTAACCAATCACATGGCTTAATTCTAACCAATCACATGGCTTAATTCTAACCAATCACATGGCTTAATTCTAACCAATCACATGGCTTAATTCTAACCAATCACATGGCTTAATTCTAACCAATCACATGGCTTAATTCTAACCAATCACATGGTTAATTCTAACCAATCACATGGCTTAATTCTAACCAATCACATGGCTTAATTCTAACCAATCACATGGCTTAATTCTAACCAATCACATGGCTTAATTCTAACCAATCACATGGCTTAATTCTAACCAATCACATGGCTTAATTCTAACCAATCACATGGCTTAATTCTAACCAATCACATGGCTTAATTCTAACCAATCACATGGCTTAATTTAATTCTAACCAATCACATGGCTTAATTCTAACCAATCACATGGCTTAATTCTAACCAATCACATGGTTTCAATCATGTCTTAACTCTTTGCTCTTCTCAAAGAATCGAAATTAAAGGCCAGAGAGACAGAGTATGTGAGCGAGACCAAATCTACCTCCACAGCTCCTCAGAGGTTCATTGTACAGGTGTAGAAGCACGGGCAGAGCCATAGTCTGGGCAATATTATAAAATCTACATTACAAAGCTTTTATGGCAAGAAATAAAGAATACCTGCACCTTGCACCACCTTGCACTTGCCCAATTGCACGGCGAAACTTCATGCTACTGTCAAAAGATCACTATTGTGGGGCGTAAAGCATTGTGGTCGCATGGTTGGGTACCAATGCTTGCAGAGCTAACACAAATGGCATTGCTAGTGACATTTCCACGGTTTCCATGGATTTCCAATTAATGCCCAGCAATACTAAAATCAACCCTAAAAGGTACCATGGCAACAGTGGGGCTAAAATGAACAAGGATGGATAGCACATGGGACAATTATATACCTGAGGCGTGGAATTCCTAGCGTGACGTTCATCTCACCCGTACCGGCAAAATGGAAAGTGTTGAGAGTCATCTGTGTGGACGGCTCACCTATAGACTGCATGGAAGAATTATGAGTGAGCTGAGCATGCTCAGTATAACTACATGTGCTGAACATGCTCAGTATATAAATTTCAATAAGTACATGTGCTGAGCATGCTCAGTATAAATTGAACAGCTATTGAATAACCATGTGTGCTGAGCATGCTCAGTATAAATTGAACAGCTATTGAATAACATGTGCTGAGCATGCTCAGTATAAATTGACAGCTATTGAATAACATGTGCTGAGCATGCTCAGTATAAATTGAACAGCTATTGAATAACATGTGCTGAGCATGCTCAGTATAAATTGAAGAGCTATTGAATAACCATGTGTGCTGAGCATGCTCAGTATAAATTGAACAGCTATTGAATAACCATGTGTGCTGAGCATGCTCAGTATAAATTGAACAGCTATTGAATAACCATGTGTGCTGAGCATGCTCAGTATAAATTGAACAGCTATTGAATAACATGTGCTGAGCATGCTCAGTATAAATTGACAGCTATTGAATAACTACTTGTGATGAGCATGCTCAGTATAAATTTCAATAACTACATGTGCTGAGTATGCTCAGTATAAATTGAACAGCTATTGAATAACATGTGCTGAGCATGCTCAGTATAAATTGAACAGCTATTGAATAACCATGTGTGCTGAGCATGCTCAGTATAAATTGAACAGCTATTGAATAACCATGTGTGCTGAGCATGCTCAGTATAAATTGAACAGCTATTGAATAACATGTGCTGAGCATGCTCAGTATAAATTGAACAGCTATTGAATAACATGTGCTGAGCATGCTCAGTATAAATTGAACAGCTATTGAATAACATGTGCTGAGCATGCTCAGTATAAATTGACAGCTATTGAATAACCATGTGTGCTGAGCATGCTCAGTATAAATTGACAGCTATTGAATACATGTGCTGAGCATGCTCAGTATAAATTGAACAGCTATTGAATAACATGTGCTGAGCATGCTCAGTATAAATTGACAGCTATTGAATAACTACTTGTGATGAGCATGCTCAGTATAAATTGAACAGCTATTGAATAACATGTGCTGAGCATGCTCAGTATAAATTGAACAGCTCTTGAATAACATGTGCTGAGCATGCTCAGTATAAATTGAAGAGCTATTGAATAACCATGTGTGCTGAGCATGCTCAGTATAAATTGAACAGCTATTGAATAACATGTGCTGAGCATGCTCAGTATAAATTGACAGCTATTGAATAACATGTGCTGAGCATGCTCAGTATAAATTGAACAGCTATTGAATAACATGTGCTGAGCATGCTCAGTATAGATTGAACAGTTATTGAATAACATGTGCTGAGCATGCTCAGTATAAATTGAAGAGCTATTGAATAACCATGTGTGCTGAGCATGCTCAGTATAAATTGAACTAGGGGTAGTTTCACGTGATTTCCTCCCTGACATTTTGGAGGTTGGCCATTATATGAAGTAGAAATATAGAAAGAGCTACTGTGCTCTCTGATTCAGACATACCTGAGCAGCTAGTAGGCCTACAGACTCTCCGGGATCTGCCAGAGCTCTCAAACACTTGAAATTGACAAGACTCTCAAACTTCTCAGCAGACACCTCTCCAGCTCTGCAACACATCAAAACAGCAATTGTAATCAAGTTCACCCCACCCACATGTGCCCCCATAATTAAGTTCACCCCACCCACTTGTGCCCCCATAATCAAGTTCACCCCACCCACCTGTGCCCCCATAATCAAGTTCACCCCACCCACCTGTGCCCCCATAATCAAGTTCACTCCACCCACCTGTGCCCCCATAATCAAGTTCACCCCACCCACCTGTGCCCCCATAATCAAGTTCACCCCACCCACCTGTGCCCCCATAATCAAGTTCACTCCACCCACCTGTGCCCCCATAATCAAGTTCACCCCACCCACCTGTGCCCCTATAATCAAGTTCATCCCACCCCCTATAATCAAGTTCACCCCACCCACCTGTGCCCCCATAATCAAGTTCACTCCACCCACCTGTGCCCCCATAATCAAGTTCACCCCACCCACCTGTGCCCCCATAATCAAGTTCACTACACCCACCTGCGCCCCCATAATCAAGTTCACCCCACCCACCTGTGCCCCCATAATCAAGTTCACTCCACCCAGCTGTGCCCCCATAATCAAGTTCACCCCACCCACCTGTGCCCCCATAATCAAGTTCACCCCACCCACCTGTGCCTCCATAATCAAGATCACTCGACCCACCTGTGCCCCCATAATCAAGATCACTCGACCCACCTGTGCCCCCATAATCAAGTTCACTCCACCCACCTGTGCCCCCATAATAAGATCACTCGACCCACCTGTGCCCCCATAATCAAGTTCACTTGACCCACATGTGCTTGTATAAACATAACAGCCCATTGCACACTGCGCAGATATTCACCAATCCTGGAAAGTAGTTGTTCAAGGTGACTTCTGTCTGACCTTACCAACCACTCTGTTAGGAATAGCAGGTTTCCTGCTTGACTACTCCCAAGACTTGGAGCAGCATTGGTGACTTGCAGCTGCTGTTTGGTACCACAAGCTCCCATTTCTGCACCAACAGAAATTTGCACTCCACTTTCAGCGGCACGCTCCGTGGTGACGCATCTCAAAAACAATTTGGCAACTAAAAACCTTTAATTGGGTCGCGAACTTGTGACATTATGAATATCATTACATCACTTTCTGTAGTATACTAAATACTTCCTGTAGTATATTTGATACTTCCTGTAGTATACTAGACACTTCTTGTAGAATACTAGTCACTCGTGTCATATAGATACTTCTTGTAGTATACTAGATGCTTCCTGCAGTATATTAGACACTTCTTGTAGAATACTAGTCATTCGTCTCATAGCAAACATCTGACGCCAGCATGTAATAGCCTATCCTATATTAATAAGCAGTATATGTATTACCCTTGATCCTATATTAAGCAATTACCCTCGGTCCTGTTTGAACACCTTGGGATTTTTGTCAACAAAGGAGTGAATTCTCTCATATATCTCCGTGGAAACAGCTCCAAAGTGACGATCAGGATTGAGGCGAGCGTTAACTGGAACGGGGTCGTGTGAGAACTTATTCCAGATCTTAGTTCTGCTCATGGGAGACATTCCATACCAGAGGTTCATCAGTTCCAGCTGAGCCTGAGCATTCAGCAAATAGAGAAAACAAATATCAGACCAATTGACACTAGCCCTCATGTCACAAGAATGATAGTAGTAGTAGTAGTAGTCACAAGAATGATAGTAGTAGTAGTAGTAGTAGTAGTAGTAGTAGTAGTAGTAGTAGTAGTAGTAATAGTAATAATATACTACTAATAATAATATACTACTAATAATAATAATAATAATAATAATAATAATAATAATAATAATAATAATAATAATAATAATAATAATAATAATAATAATAATAATAATAATAATAATAATAATAATAATAATAATAATAATAATAATAATAATAACAACAAAAACATAATATTACAATGGCCTTCTAGACTAGATACTTGAGCCATATTCCTGATGTTGGCTGGAGTATTTAGTTGAAACGTTATGAGAGTAAAATTCAAGTTGATTGTTGAGGTCATTGTAATTTTATTACATGTACAGTATGTCAACTGAGAGTTAGTTGAGAATAATAATAATAAAAGTAATAATAAGTAGTAGAAGTAACAACTCCAATATAGAAATTTTAAAAAATTGAAACATTACATCATAATTATTGTTAAATGCATTGCTCTAGCCATTATCCCAGCCTTCACCCTAGTCTTAACCAGAGCCATTGCCAAACTTATCCATTGGACTAGTCCTCACCCTAGCCATTGCACTAGTCCTAGTCCTCACTGTAGCCATTGCCCTGGCCCTCACCCTAGGCTTAACCACAGCCATTGCCAAACTTATCCATTGGACTAGCACTGGCTCTAGTCCTCACTGCAGCCATTGCCCCAGCCCTCACCCTAGCAATTGTACTGGCCCTAGCCATTAGCATAGCCCTAACCATAGCCATTGCCCTGGTCCTAACCAAGCTGAAGCCATGAAGTATTGCTCATGATGGGTTCATAGGACATCAGGATATCACTCCAATTAACTAGTATTTACAAATTACAATACGAGGAGGTGATTATTATCAGAGTTTCTGAGGCGCTGGCAATGGGAGTTGTACGATTTGCCGGGGCATTATCTACGATTTGCGGGGCATTATCTTCGCTAGCTGATGGCTCATTTCATCTGTTCAATCTCCGCACCATATAGGAAGACAACGGAGCTTCCCTGGTCCGTGTTCTCATGATTGCAGACGAGTAGTTTCTGTAGATTACAGAATGGCTATTCTATGCAAGATGTCCATTCCATGCAGAATGACTATTCCACAAGGAACAACTATTCTATGTAGGACAGTTATTCTATGCAGGATGGCTAATCGACACTGGAACAGTGAAATTTCCACGTTTGTTCCCATGCTCTTTCCAGTTTGCAGTACTGCAGTAAACAGCTAGTTCATCATGGCATGCATGCACTATATATGCGCTCATCACGAAAGGGCAGCAACCATGGCGACCATTTCCCATGGAGAGGAGCTTAGCAAATGAGAGTGGCTCTTATTAACAAATTGCCTATGAATAACTCAAGGAGGGGTGTGGTTTAGTCCACTGTTTAAAGGCATATTTTGGAGTGCCTTAAAACAATTGCTATTTTCTTGCTTCGGAATCCCAAATCCACAAATATTGGGTGTGGTCGAACACAACAGCAGAGCTTGGTAAGGCTCGACCACACAAACACACAAACATTACTTGCACAAATTCTTCCGTTAGCCAAACAATATTTAATTTAACACCTGAAGAAAAATAACCCTCTATTTGCTATTTTCGAGGAAATACATGTAGGAGACGATTATGGGAACGAGGTTATGAAGCAGGAACGGTGTGGACGGATAATTAATCGGACACAGTGGTGGTCAAAGCACAGGCCAATGTAAACCACACCCACTTCTGTATACACGATGATCATCACCGCCAATTATTAAATGCCATTCTTGCCCTCTCCTTAAAAATTTGAGATGTAACATGATTTGAGATGTAACATGATACTGGGTCAGGCCCCTCTGCACCCCCCAGGCAAAAATTTCTGTCTATAGCCCTGTCTGTTGTTTGTCAGTGGTCGAGTGGCGACTGCTGGTATTGTAGGGGGTGCAGCTAGTGCTGAAGCACTCAGAGAATATCATACATTAAAAATAGTAGCCAGACCCACACAATATTAACCCTTTGTAAGCCAATAACAATTAGCCCAACATAGCCTAGCATGCCTGACCAGGTTATTCTTACTTCAAGGATCCCGCCCCCCCCCACCCACACACACACTTGAGCAAGAAAGGCTCTCAATGAACTCTCAGCTGACATAAAATACAATGACCTTCTACTTGAAATTGTACTCTCTCGACGTTTCGACTAGATGCTCTATCCTTCACCAGGAATTATTGAGGTCATTGTAAGAAAGGCTGAGCTAGCTTGCGCTAGATACCCTTTCCTGGTCGCCTGTGGTGGTTTTCTTTTGTTCTTGTCGACCGCCTAAGATCTCGGGAAGGTATATCAGAGCATGCAGAAGCCAGAAAAACAGCATCTACTTTCATAAGTTTTTTAAAACTTAGACTTACCCACTTTGTTTCTTTGCCATGAGAAACCCAATAAGCTAGTAAGCTTAGTATAGAAGGCAAGGCCGACTGCTTCTTTGATTTTGAAGCACTCTGGACGTTAGTACTAACCCGTTCACAATAGCCAGAAGCATAGGACCCTCACTACTTTTGATAGCTGTACCAACACTGGATTAGTCTCCATGCCCACTGTTTATGCTTGTGAGCACTGCATTTAGCAGCTGTTAACTACTGGCTGTATTACTTCCCATATTGAGCCAACCCCAAGCCCCCAACCTATAGCCATTGCAATATAGGCAGGTGGAGTGACCTAGTGATTTATAGGAGTGTGTATATATATAAATATATATATAGGCTGGCGCAGTTACAATAACAACTGTATTTGTTGCTAGGCAACTACTGCACTACTTTGTGGACATTCAATAAACGCAAACTCAGCCAGCCATATATACCAGCTCTTCATTTTGTAGGCAATTGCATCCTATAAACCGGCTTTCCATAGAATCCAATACCCACTTCTAAACTCCCACATTCAGAATGACAGCTAGTCATGAAACTGACGTAGGTAGCCATGGAAGTCAACGAGGAAAGAAACATGCTCAGTCACTGGTAAAACTGTATCTTGCTAGGAATCCACAACCCATCAAGAGTTCCTCCACCATCTCCTTCACGTCTGCAGGCCATACCACTAACTCCCTTGTCCGTGACGGAGACTTGAACAGATTGGGTCCACAAACTTCCAAAAATCTTTGCGATACATCTATTCCCACAAACTTAAAAATCCGACGCAAGCCTGATCTTGGCTCGTTAATCAAGTCCGTGATGTGTACTTCTAGTACGCTCTTTCTCCCAACCAATTCCGTTATCTCATGCGCAGCTTTGTAGTGAGCACGCATCAACAAGGCTTCCTTCCTTACGATCTGATCATTCTTAAACTTGAAGACAGGATGGCCTTTCTTAGGCTTTAGCTTATTTCTGAGGCCCGGCATCTCTGACACATCATCAAGAGAATCGTACAAAGATCGAGTTGCTATGTGGTCGAATGGATTCCGTATCACGTGAATGACACGAACTGGCATTGAAAGGTCCTGCTTGAGAAGGTTGAAACGCTTTTGGAACAGCATCTTGTTCTTGATATACTCCTGCGTAGTTGATCCTCCACTCTTGTCGCCAATAACCTGTATGTACTGGTCAAACTGGCCCTGCCACAAATTTTCAAGTCTCAATGTGTACCCTTTAGAAGAGGAATTTCGAATACTACTAGCATCTGAAGCACTCTTATGGTAGATAGAACTAAGGAGGGTTTGGGTCCAATTCCGACTGTTGGCATCGTAAAACTCTAACCAGTTTCTGAAGACGTGATATTCGTGCGAGATGATTACATGTGGGTGAGCATCAAGCAGGCTTCCCACTATACTATGGCCGCTTTTCCCTGATCCTATAAAGAACACAAACGTCTCGATACGGCCCATAACTTGCGAGGAGAGATTCTGGGCTGTCCCTCCTCCACTGATAAGCACCTCCGACGACCGCAGCTTTACATCGGAATACAAGACTTTTTTTTGTTCAAGCAATGCAACGTGTGGGGCAGTAAGGCGACTTATAAGTACCCATAGCGAACAAGCACCAGTAATGGTGACTACTACTAAAGCCACCTTCAACTTTTTCATAGCCACCGACCTTCAAGGCCCGAGAATCCTATTAACGCCCCCTTTGTAGGTCTTACGCGATCGAAACCCTTTACCCTACCTCAACGGTCAGTAAAGGGTCCAAGATTTACATGCCTAAAACCACAAATCTGTATCCGCGCACGAGAACCAATTATGCACTCTCAGTTAGTTCGACTAGTAATAATTATTACTGTTACGCGCAAACCTCGGCGCAATCCGCCTCAAGATTCTAGGTTTGCGAGCGCGATCCTGGGATTGCGCATGCACACTTTGTATGCGCAGTAGATCGTGCAGTAGAAAGAGATGGAGGCTCATGAAAAGGAGTTGAGCAAGGACAAGTTTCTTAATGGAATCAACAATGGAAGCAAAACAATCAATAAATTAAAGGGGGAAGCTATTGTGAAAGTTTTGAAAGGTGCTGTGGATATAAAAAATTCGAAATTCAGGTTTTGGATTAAGGAAAAGGGATTTAAAATGTTATCCAGTTCTTGGATATCCTATGCCTTCCAGCTAAGAAGAAAGTGTGTAATAAGTATTTAGTGTTTATATATGTGATGAAGTAGTATTTTGTAATTAGGATATGGCAGTGAATGACACTTCTCTTCTTGGACGCTACAGAAGAATAGCTTTTGTCGAAGTTTTTTCTGCTGTGCTGAAACGTGTCCATTGTGATGTCCAAGGGCACATGGGATATAAGAAAGCTCTTGCAGAAGTGAGTTAATTAATTCAAATATTGACATTGTGATTAGAATTTTTTTTTACTGCTGTCATAGCTATCAGTCCTCATTATTATATAGCTATAGATCTGTTTATGTTCAATTTGCTAGGTATATACTCAGTTGTATGCAGTTGTATATAAGTGTACTTTGAAATTTACTATGGAAGATTGATTTCAGCTACATGTTAGTTCTTTTAATACAGGACTTACGGAATCCTTGTCAATGGTTAAATCTCTCCTTACTGGGTCATCACTCATCCCTCTTGTAAAATGTATTATATAGGTTGCAGCAAGTTATGAATGTCTGCCAAGGTCAGCAGTGGAGAAGTATATTCAGCTTTGCCCAGTTTGTAATCTTCGGAAGCCACAAACCAACCATGCCCCACTTAAACCTATCATCTCTTCAGGATTCATGACTCGAAGACAAGTATAAACAATATACTATTTATGCATAAACAATTATAATGTAATGCAGGTTGATCTAATTGATATGAGACATAGACCTGATGATCAATATCACTGGATAGGACATTACATGGATCATTGGTCAAAGATCCATGTCCTTTTCCCTTTGTCAAGAGTGCAATTGAAGTGGCCACTAATCTATCAAGTCGGGTTTTTGCATACTTTGGTGTTCCGAAGGCAGCTCATAATAATTCATATCTTCCACAATGAGTACCTATACTCTGGTGTGAGCTTAGCATTGTTTGCAAAAACGATTAACTCTATGCAAGCACACTCTCTCTCTTTACAGATTCTTCAGTCTGATAATGGTACAGAGTTTGTGAACCATATAATTTGGGACCTTGTGCAACGTTGGCCTGGTAAAGTTACGGTTGTCAATGGACGACCACAACACCCGCAATCCCAAGGTGTCGTGGAACGCGGCAATGCCAAAGTTGAAGAATTAATTGCATGTCGCTTTAGTAGTTGCAATGATGTAGCATGGTCACAATGGTTATCAGAGATTCAGTGTAAGTTTCTTAACACTACAGCAATAGATAAGATATACCATTATTCATTATGATTATTGCAGATCAACTTAATACTTGTGTACATGATACAATGAAGTGCACTCCATATGAGTTGGTGTATGGACAGCCTCCTCGTAGCGGCTGGCAACAATCCTGGACAGGTGATGGAGGAGGATGTACATGACCTTACTAATGATGCGTAACAATACTTTAATGTTCCATCTAATCTTCTATGCACTACCCAGTAAACAATGATGGACCCTCTGATGAACCTTCAAATCCTGGTTGTGGACACTCCAGCCCTCCATCTCCATCAAGCAACAGATGCTCTGGTGTATCCCACAGTGATGAACAATCTAGCCCATGTAATAAACCACAATACTCTCCAGCTCCCAGTGGTGAACACCGACTCTTCATTCCCCCCCCCATTTCCCAGTGGTGACCGCTCTCAGTCTGACACACTCTGATCCAGCTGACACACTCTGGCACTTTAACTCCAACTATCCCAGTGATGAAACTTTGGACTGTGTCCCTCCTGTGGTACTCAATCAATCAGAACCAGGCTCTTCATCACAAGGTAATTTTTCCATCACTCCGTGATTCTTCTATGCATATTACCATTCATTGACAAAATCATTGCATGTTTTGTTATTACTCAGGTGATAGTCCCTGTGGTTTATTGTTCACCAATGTGGAAACCTCTGACTCTACCAGAGATTGTATCATTAAAGACTCTGGTAATCCATCTCCAAGTGATGAACACTCTGGCCCTTCAACTCCACATGATGACCAGTATAATCTCTATAACAGTGATGAAACTTTGGACTGTGTCCCTCCTGTGGTCCTACATCAACCAGGCTCTTCATCACAAAGCCATTACTCAATGATACTGTTTTTTCTATAGCTATGCACAATACTTATTCATTGACATTCGTTGATAATCATTGCACATTTTGTCATATTATTTACTCATATCAAGTGATAGTCCCTCTGATCTATTGTTCACCAATATGGAACCATCTGACTCTACCAGAGCCTCAATCAGTAAAGAAGACTCTTGTACAAGATTGACAGTAGTGACAAAGATATTGCAGTAAACTTGAGTACATACATGTAAACTTTTATGTGTTTGTTGTTGTTAATGTAGAAATGGTGCTAGCAACTAGCAAGAAGTATCTCAGTCAACGGCAGAAGGCAGATATTAATTATCGAAGAAATGCAGAAAAAATGATTGCAGCTTACAATACCAGAAAACGACATAAAGCTGAGCCATTCGTTATTGTTGACAGAGAGTCAGCATTACAATACCAAGAGTTGATAGAGCATCTACTGACTTACGTAGGCTGCCTTGTATTGTAGTAGCAGTTAGTGGGTTCAAGCAGCGACTGTATCGTTTGCGATGTCCATTTGGTGTCCTGAAGAATTGTGTGTCAGAATCTGAGTTGGAGAGCTATTGTGGTGAATTGGAACTAGAAGTGACTGGTTGGGAAAAAGAGCGTCTACTATCCTTACGTACAATGCAATTTTATCCAAAAAATCAATTCTATGGCAATTCCTGTAACTGTAAAACAGGATGCAATAGCAAGCGGTGCTCCTGTAAAGCATCAAAGAAGATTTGCACCAAGCGATGCCATAATACATTGCCTTGCTCCAATGGATGTAAGGATGAAGGGAGACATATTAAGAAGAAACCACTGGAAGTGATCGATATAGAGAGCTACCCTGATATGCTAGCATCTACCACATCCACAATATGGTTGCCAGAACTAGCTCTTACTGCAAGAGATAAGAAACTGATTGAGAACAAAGATTGGTTGAACGATGGCCATATGTATGCTGCTCAAAAACTTCTAAAAACTGAATTCCCTCATTTTGGTGAGTTACGAACTACCGCAGTAGTAGCTATTATGTCTGGAGGTCCTCTTTGTGGTGATGCTGTTCAGATTGTTAATGTTGAAAACAGTCACTGGCCGTAGATATGAATGATTCGAGTAATGTCAAAGTTTATAGTAGCCTTTTCAATTCTCTACCACTATCCACTTGTCAGCAGATTTGTGCCCTGGTGTGCACTAGCAGCAAAAAAATCACTCTGCAATTCATCACTATGCAAACACAAACAAACAAGAGTGACTGTGGTGTATTTGCTATAGCTTGTGCTGTGGCACTATGCCATCAAGATGATCCCTCCACTCTCACCTGGATTGTTTATGCGGTCACATCTTCTTGATTGCTTGGAAATCAAGAAAATGATGCCCTTTCCTCTCGAAAAGAAGATAACATAGCCTCTGAAAAGCATAAGGCATCGTGTTTATTGTGTTTGTCGAAAAACCTGGAATAAAATGGACAGAATGGTTCAGTGTGAAAAATGTGCAGAGTGGTACCATCAGGATTCCAAACAAAGTTTTCCTGTCCCCAAAAAGCAAGTGGATATGTTCCAAATGCCAAACTGATAATTAACAATATACTATGAATTTTATGTAATGAATGTTGTTAATGAATGTTGTTACAGTTATTGGAACTAAAAATTAAAAAAACATTGAACAGTATAACTTGTACCTAGCCAAGTGTTCCATCTATTTGGGTTAAGTCAATGGTGAAACATTATATTTTAGGCTTTCAAGCTCTACCTAATATAACTTTTTTTGTGGGTAAATAGCTTGACCCTCATCACCAGTATGATTAAATATATCTAGGTACATTATAACTCTGCAAGTGCTCAATCCCTGGATAGAGCAACTCTGCAAGTTTCAAACGTTTCATTGCTCCTTTATTCATGTAGCATTATATATACACAGACACACACTAGTATCAGCTTATGGCTATTTGTGTATCTTATTATTAAATAATAATAAAAAGTGCTCTATCCTGGGATTGAGCAACTGCAAGTGCTCTATGGATAGAGCAACATTGCAGTGCTCAATCCCAGGATAGAGCAACTCTGCAAGTGCTCGATCCTGGGATAGAGCAAATCTTAGGTTTGCGCCCGCTCAATCCTGGGAATGTGCGCGCAATCCCAGGATCGCGCAAGCCAACCTGGAATATTGGAATGAGCAGCTCAATCCTGGGATTGCGCAAATTCGAGGTTTGCGCGTAACATTACAATAACCTCCTTGAAATTGTATTCTCTTCTCTCCAACATTTGACTTAGATGCGCTATACAGAAAACAATTCCAAGTTGATTACTGAAAAGGCTATCTTATGTGTATGCAGATATGCAGTTTCTTGGCCTCAACCATGTCCATGCTCAGGGAGCATAATAGCCTTTAGGCTATCAAGCTTTTAATATGCATCTTGTATGCTGCACCAGAACATGGGAACAACCACAAACCAATGAACAAGGCTAGGTCTTCAATTTCAACTATTAATAGATAGATACCATGTGTCCCATAAGATCCACTAGTCCAGTCGGAACCTGTGAAGATACAACTCGCCCAGCTTACTGTTCAAATTAAGTTCCTGTCTCTGATGCTAGAAGCAGAGAGGAATTAGTCATGGATGGACTACCTGCTGAACAATTGTCGTTCCTGTTAGGGGCTAGCTCTGACAGCTCCACTCAAGCCTTAAACATTGGAGGCTAAGCAGACTCCAAATGTTCTATGTGTAATAAACACCTGCCAACTGTCCATATCATGTTAAATTCCCAGAAGCCCATAAAAGGCTGCAGTACCCCCCCCCCCCCCCCCCCTGTAAAAAATAATAATTACATTTTAAATTGCAGTCTACAGGGAGATAGGAATACATCCTGTTAGGGCGTGGCTTGCTTGGGAGTCCTACCACTTGCGTTTGCACTCCAAGTGCATTTTCTTGGTTCAGCTGTTGAAGTCAATTGCATATAAGGAGGCGCCTGCCTACTTGTGGTAGAGAACATGAGCACAACACCCCATGAAGAAAGCTGATACCTATGAGGAAAACTCTGACAGTGTAGCTGAACCTAAGATGATCTGACAGTAGTGCCAACCCCTTCTCCATAAAGGTTTGAGCCCGATGCTACAACCTCAGACAGTTCCATCTTCTTCCAGTCTGAAGAATATCATTCATAGTAGTATAGGCCAACTGATTTGTCATGATATATATACCTCTTGCTGCAGCTAATTTCTTAACCTAGGTGTCTATGTAGTCACTGCAGTACAAGGGAGACAAACAGGGAGTACAAGGGAGACAAACGGGGAGTGTCTCCGCTGCAAAGAAAAAGAATGAACTGGAAGTTCCTGTGAGCGGCATTACAGAGTATCCAGGTTTTGAGGCGGTTTGCTTGAATCCTTCAAAAGCCCACTACCAGTATGGATAGCACTATGGGCCTGCTCCACCAACTCAATTGCATGTGTGTGTGTATATTATGTCTCTTATTTTTCATTCTGCTACAGAAAGTACACAGATACCCTATAGACAATTGACCAATGTTGGTTAGGAAAGGATATTGAAGTCGTTTTAACACATGTGCAGTTGCCGAAATTCGAGCAAGTTTACCTTCTGAAACTTATACTGAGTTTAACTATCCTGTGCTACATAGCAATTTCCACTAGCTATAGCAATCAAAAACAAGCAATCGACTTGGATATTCAGTAGCCAGCTTTTTTTTTTGCTAGACCTACTGTAACTATCGTCTATAACTATCACACAATGGATGAGGTGAAGAATCCAAGGAATTATATATAGGACTGTCTAAGAACTTCTGCAAACAGGTCAGCAACATGATCTGTTATAAACAAAAGAAATGACATCATAACATCGTACCTGCAGTAGTAGTGGTAATCTTACCAAAAATACTGTCTTCCACTATCTTCCTAACAATATATCACCCCTTATATTTGGGACAGTGGGTAGAAAATCTGCTGGTCCTCTCCTTTGTTATAGCTTGCTTTCTTCCCCTATTCTCATTGCAGTGGAGTGATGCCAGGTACAATCTATGTAAACATCATGTAAATACTGAAATTGATGCGGTATCGTTCAAATGTAACAATCCACCTTGCAAGCACTCCAACATATGAGAAGCAGGTTGACTTGGGAGCAAAGTGTATACAACTACGCTGTGTAATAAATGCCTCACAGCATAATATCTGGTACTTCGGAGAAAATTGCAACATCTTTACAAAACCTTATGTTTGTTATCATCGCTGTAACTTTCTCGCTTGCTTTGAGATCTGCACAAAAGTTAGAATATAATATTATTCCTAATGAAGGCTAAAGCATTTATAGTAGAAATGTCGAGAGAATACAATTTCAAGTTGATTATTGAGAAGGGTACTGTAAGAAAATCCAGAACTTCAATGGAGAAGGGGTTGGCACTACTGCCAATTCATCTACACTGTCAGAGTTCTCTCCTCTTTTGTATTAGAGCTTTCTTCATGGGGTGGGGTGGTCATATTCTCTACCACAAGTAGCATCTATAGAAGTCAATTATATATATATATGTATATATATATAATTATATATATAAGGACCATTGTAAGAATACATCCTGTTAGGGTGTGGCTTGCTAATGACACATTGTGGGGGTCCTACCACTTGTGCTTGCACTTCAAGTGCACTTATCTAATCAAGAGCCTGCCTGTAGACTGCAGGGTGTTATTAAGCTAGAACTATCCAAACATAGAGGGGGTGGAATGCACTGCCGTTGCCCTTTAAACAAAGATATATATACTTGGGCATGATCGTGCCCAACAGCTCTGAATAACCGAGGGAGATCAACTGTTTGCTGAACTCCCACTCTTATTGGAGCTCACTGTCCCCTACAACTCCCGAGGGAATTGCCAGTGCCAGACAACTAAGAAAAACTGTCAACTTGCTAGGAACGACATGGATGCCAAAGGTCCGAACCCCACTTTATCAACCATCGAGATCGGCACTCTGGTGGCCGCATTGGAGTCTTGTAGAAACATTCTTTTCATTAAATTGGACGCAACGAATCTGCTCAATCAAGCAACAAAATAAGTGGCCTACAGCCTCACACCAGATTTTCCAAGCAAGATCGGGCATTTATTGGGACTCCTCCAGACCATTACTTTGACAATTGACTTATTCTAACCTGACATTGCAGTTTACCACTACTGTATCACTCTTTTTAGTCTCAATCTTGCCAAGTCCTATATTCTGATATTCTGATTTTAGGCACCTTGTATTCTGGACATGTGTGTGTGTGTGTGCATGTGTGTATTGCACTCACACTCAGTGAGGTTGTTTTTCTCTTTCTTGGAAATCATTCACCTGCTCAGACCCACTCAGATCTTCATGTCCTTTCCAGTCTGAGACTTCTCTCCAAACAGCTGATTGACCATGCTGGCAAGATCTCCATCACTTGGTCACACACAATCTTCTAAGCAACAAGGATTTTCAGACCTAACAAGTGGCTCGGCTACCAATTCAACTCTCATTTTGGCACTGAGGTTCATATTTATAGCCCTTGCCAAGTCAATATATTCCTGCCACCGTGTTTCAGAGCCTTATGTTCTAGAGTGCTTTTTTTGTTTATTGCACTAGTCTTGCTTTATTAAAGTTAGTTACCCATCCTCCCACCCCCCCCTCCCGATCGATGACATAAAAGCTGGTGTATTTTTTTAAATAAACCACTGGAATTTTCAGGGTGGAGACATCTTTGTTTCTTCGGGAGTTGGTAGGCCATCTCAAATCCGAGTGTCATGAACCGCGTTCCCATCATTTTCTCCTTCAGAGAATTTCTAATGCAATAGAGCATAGGAACAGAATGGCTTTTGGGTTCTAGTTGGCCCACCAGTGAGGACATTTTTCTTTTTCTAAATATTATTACATACATGTATATGTGTGTAGTATGTGTGTATAATAATAATAATTAATAATAATAATAATAATAACAATAACAATAACAATAACAATAACAATAATAATAATAATAATAATAATAATAATAATAATAATTATAATTATTATTATTATTATTAATAACAAAACACAACAACATAATAGAACCACACAACCTGTTGGCAGAGTTCTTGCACTTTTGGCTGTCGACCAGTGTTTGGTCATTTTCCTAGGAAAGCAGAAAAAAGTGGATCTAGCCAAGTCGTGTATGCCTATCACTTTTTATCTTTGCATACCAAGTATATGAACAGTCAGCTAGCTCGCTTAGATAATCCACAATTTCATAAAAGTACGATCTGGGTAACAAGCAATCCATTGCAGCTGAAGCATGACATCAGTAAGGAAAACACGCTTTACCGTTTCGTACATTAGTTCATTCATGCGGCAAAGTGTTGATTGATGTTGCACGACTGCCACATACCAAGACTGGAGTTAGTCAACTAGAGATAATACTTGCACATCTCCCCTCTGTGCTCATTATGTGCCTAGAGGTTGTATGCAAAAGAACACTTTGAAGAACTTCAAGCAAGAAGAACGCACTGTTCAATCTCTTGATAGCCGATTCTATGTGTGCAGCTGCATTGCTTCTCTCCAAGTGCTGGGGGTGGAAGTGCAGCCAATCAAGCTTTAAATTTTATCACAGGCTGACAATCTAGTCTAAGGTAATGAGAGTTTTTTATCTTGGAAGATAACAACCTTACATGGAGCTCTTCCTGAAATCTTATCTTTCACAAACAGATTCACGCTTGAGTGACGTATAAACATCAAAGAGAGTTCAACTTGATGTGGAAAGAGAACTCGTGAAGAACAAATACTGCCATTCTCCATAGGTACACTTTGGTTGCTTAATAGATGCACAAATATATGCTATTCTCCATAAGTACACTTTGGTTGCATCAAACACAGGGGTTTAATAGAATGCACAAATATATGCTATTCTCCATAGGTACACTTGCAAATGGTTGCATCGAACATAGGGATTTAATAGAATACACATATATATGCTATACTCCATAGCTACACTTGCAAATGGCTGCATCCACCATAGGGGTTTAATAGATATATGCTATTCTCCATAGGTACACTTGCAAATGGTTGCATCCAACACAAGTTTAATAGAATACACAAATATATTCTATTCTCCATAGGTACACTTGCAAATGGGTGCATCAAACACAAGTTTACTAGAATACACCTTCAATGGTTTACTTGAATATTTTACCAAAATACACTATCATGCATTGACAATACTGTTCTAATGTAGCCTGCTTAGTCTCGTGAAAGAAGAGAAAAACATTTCCACTAAATGAGGAGAGGGCAGCATGGGGGGGTGTGGGTTCTAATCGAGCGTATTATGGGGGAGGGAGGACAATGAAGAAGGAAAAAAAGGGGGGGAAAGTCCCGAGATAGTGTGTTGACTTCAAGTTTGTGCATGCTGATCGTTAATCTGTTTGTTCTATTGTTCTGTATTAAAAATACTCTAATGCAGAAATGATGAATTGAATAGTAAGACTGTTACTATGACGATGAGGGGCCTGAACACCTCTCTCTATCAATGGGCTACATCTCTGACTCACTGCAAGTCCGGTACAGTTTTCTGGACAAAGGTTGTGATCAAAACCAAACGAACAATTGCCCATGGTATGTATGGTGCAGACTTCTCTTCTAGGTCCACATACGTGGCAGGTTAGGGCAGCTACTCGGTGTTCAATGACGAGTTGTACTCAGCAATCCACAATTAGTTGTGTAGCCTCCTAAGTGTGCCTGTAGCCGACAGGGTGATGATGGCGTTGGAAGTTCCCCGTATGCAAGGCCATCTCAAGACATGCTTACACACACACACAAATAACAACAACAACAAAGGCCATTGGGGGAACAAGAATAATGGCGGTGGTTGCCCCCTGAACAGAGCGACAAAAAATATTTATATAAACAGCACTTTAATCTTATGAAATATTGCTGGCACCCTTCGCCCGGCACTGAGATAGAGAATGATCATTCAAGACTGTATTATAAAGTGGAATGGTAATTATTATTTTTAAAAGAGCTGACAAATGTCAAATAGGTTGGTTGAACGTCAGCAATTTTAAGCTGAAATAAATAAAAATCAAATTATACGGTGTACTAATGAAATATAATGAGCAATATGACTATATTTGAATAGGTGCCAAACGCTTATGCATCTGTGTCATGATATCTGATGCATCACTGGAACACTGCAGCAGTCCTTGCTTTAACCAACACTAAAAACTGTGTTCTGTTGAGAAAGCTAGCTCGCTTATTGAAGAAACTTCCTGATGAAGCTGCGGCAGTTGGAATCATCAATCACTCTCCAATAATACCTCATTAGTGAGTCTGCACGGAGTTGGAGGAAGTGTGGCATGAGCACAAGTGACTGCCTTGTGAAGGGAGGTGGAAGGAACGGAATACAAAGGCCGACAAAAATCACACTCATGATCATTGATTGCTGTTTCTTTAGATTCAGGGGGGTCGCTTGCATTTTTTACCTTTTTTTTAATTTTTACATGTGGTTACAACTTTAGAGCTCCGTAGATTCTGCAAACTTCATGATCGACTTGATATATAGCTCAATAGATAGGTCTCTCTGTGTGCTCTCTTTTGATACTAAAATATGTTTCATAGGTATAACTATAGGCAAGTTACTAGACCCTAAAGTGGAGGGACCTCAAAAACCTGAATCCCTGCAACCTCCGCCAAAATAACTCCAGATTGCTAAATGCAAAAAAAATGTGAAATTGGTACGAGTGGCTAGAGGAAGCCCCAGAGCATGCAATCACCTTTTTCATTAGGCGTCAACATTTTAGTACGTGGTCAAGCGCGCGGGTGGAAAATTGATTACGTTGATTTTGATTTGATATTTTTCTTTTCCTTGTAACCTATAATGATAAAAATTCTTACATGATTAAACTATCATTTATACATGGAGGTAGCTTTTACTGGCTAAACACACATCAAAACAAGAATTACCAAGCTCAAATGAGATTCACCTCAATGCAGTTTTGTGGTATGTTTCTATGGAAACAAACACTAACCACAATGTTGGTCAATACAAATGCTATCACATGTGGTATGGTTGCTAGGGAGTTTTACGAAGTATTGCTGAGATAGCAAGGCATATCTTCACATAGGTTCTGTTTAGAAATGAAGTCACCAGTGAAAGGGTTAAACTGGTGTGCAATTACACACAGAGAAAAAAATTAGTACAAATCACAGAACACACCAAAACCTACAACATAAAAAATAATAAAAAAATAAATAAAAATGAGGGATTTTTTTTTATCCCCACCTTCCCGCTTTCCCAATTAAATAAGTGAGATAATGATCATTGGGAACTTGCGAGGAAAAAAGTTCTCATTTAGCACAGCAGCTGAATTTCTACAATAGAAACTTGCTATAAAAAGAGTCAATTGGATGCTTTCACCGACTCCTTCTTAATTCTATGCCCCAATTCTGACAAACAAGCAAACAGTATATCTGTCATACACATAACAGAGAAGAATACAACTCCTCCCTCAATGTACTATTGCTCAAATAATCAGTGATCAAATCATTGAACATTCCAGAGCTACATGATGACAGCAAATATTTTTCTCCATTAAATATATATTATATATAAGCAATACAAAAATTGGTAGGCAGTGATGCAAAAATATAAACCGGTGACATTCTTACAGGAACTAGAACTACTTCCTTTCCAAAATTTTCAGGCATTTGACAGTTACAAGTTACAGAACAGCATAAATTCTCTACTCGGAAGGTAGTTTAACCACGAAGACAGTAGCAAGCAGAGAGAAAAAAGAAGGCATCAATATAGGACAAGTACTTGGGAAATTGTCAAAGCTGTGTTCTCTTCTCTGAACTTCAAATATCTTATGAGATATATATATTCGCAGAACTACAAGAAGCTACTATCTTCTCTGCCTAGCCCGGTGTCGGTGTGTTTGCATGAGCCATAGCTAATGTCTAGTCTTACTTATTTTTGTTTAAAGAGCAACTGCAGTTCTCCATAGTCCTTCTCACTTAGTCAGCCCACTTCTTCTTTAGTTAGGGATTCTTGGGGAAAGTGAAGAAACTAACTCCATCTCTGCTGGTTTTGATGCAAGCAGCTACCACACAGATATTTACCATCCTGCTATCAGCTGTCCACACACAAGCCAAGAGTACAAGTACCTGGTTATGCAATTACACCTGACTTCCACAATACACCATCAGAAAGCCACACCCTGATTGTACAATGCAGCTTGTATGGCTTCTATCGCTGTAGTTTAAAATGTAATCTTTTTTTACAGGATGATATTCTAGCTAGAACTATCCAACCCAAAAGAAAAACAGGGGGGAGATGTACTGCAGTTGCCCTTTAAATTATTATTAAAAAAATACCTCCCCCAACACAGTTCGTAATTTTGGTAGGCTAGTGGGACTACAAAAATTTATCGAAAACGAAAATTTCTCCAGGTTTACGGTAGGTACTTAAGAAATATTTTTATATAATGTGTTTACAGTGTTCTTATAATTATTGTCAGAAGTAATTTTCGTAATAAACATAAGTGTTTTAATATTGTCAATAGATATTTTTATGTAAAAGTGGTATTAAACTTGAAACTGAATTAGGTCACCAATATTCAGAGGTTGATGTTCTTTTAACAGACAAACAAGGCATTGGCTAGTCTAGAAAAATATTTCATTATTGAAGTCAAGACAGAAACAGAGACAAAATGGATCAAGATCACATTTATGAACTCGAAGACAGTCCCCCCCCTTCCTCCGCAAATCGCATTTATGAACTCGAAGACTATCCTGCCGGTGTAGATCACACTCTTAAACTCGAAGACAATCCCGCCTATGCAGCAAGGAATAATACAGGCAACCACCCCAGCACTCCACCACCCACCGACCACAAGCAGCCTAGGAAGTTCGTCAAGGAGAGCAATATTAATAGAGCACAAATTGCAGTTGCTGCCGGCTTAGTGATGGGCTTCAATTTCCTGCTGGCTCTTTCCGGTGTGGCCATTGGCACTTTCGCACTCGTGCAACCAGACGGCCCTTCCATGTCCAGCAACGAAGTTCTCGCACTGCATGCGTCAGTTGCTGCACTGGCTGAAAATGTGAGTGATATTTCTAAAGCTCTATCTACTATGAACGAGAAGATTCGTGAGATCAACATGAAAGAAAATTTACCAGGACCTCCAGGTAGGCCGACATTATAGCCATTAGGTTTTTATCCCTGTAATTAACATTAATTAAATAAGAAGACTTTGGACCCTCTAATTGATATATGCACTTGATATAACACACACATATTGTGTCGCTATGAATCTGCTCACCTTTGGTACATATGGTTATGTATAGGTAGTACACATGCTTATGTATAGGTAGTACACATGGTTATGTATAGGTAGTACACATGGTTATGTATAGGTAGTACACATGGTTATGTATAGGTAGTACACATGGTTATGTATAGGTAGTACACATGGTTATGTATAGGTAGTACACATGGTTATGTATAGGTAGTGCACATGGTTATGTATAGGTAGTACACATGGTTATGTATAGGTAGTACACATGGTTATGTATAGGTAGTACAAATGGTTATGTATAGGTAGTACACATGGTTATGTATAGGTAGTACACATGGTTATGTATAGGTAGTACACATGGTTATGTATAGGTAGTACACATGGTTATGTATAGGTAGTACACATGGTTATGTATAGGTAGTACACATGGTTATGTATAAGTAGTACACATGGTTATGTATAGGTAGTACACATGGTTATGTATAGGTAGTACATATGCAAAATTAGATGGAGTCAAAATAAGAGAATCTCAGTTTTGATGTACATACATTCTCCGACGTCCTATCTTAAGGCCAGAGCAAGTCCTTCTTATCTGGCTGAAGACCTTGGTTGTACAATAAAACACTCTTAACGAAGGGGTAGAATTATATTGTCTTCTAATGAATTATACTGTTGTCTCCTAAAGAAGGGATAGAATTATACTGTTGTCTTCTAATGAAGGGATAGAATTACCTTGTTGTCTTCTAATGAAGGGGTAGAATTATACTGTTGTCTTCTAATGAAGGGATAGAATTATACTGTTGTCTTCTAATGAAGCGATAGAATTATACTGTTGTCTTCTAATGAAGCGATAGAATTATACTGTTGTCTTCTAATGAAGGGGTAGAATTATACTGTTGTCTTCTAATGAAGCGATAGAATTATACTGTTGTCTTCTAATGAAGCGATAGAATTATACTGTTGTCTTCTAAGGAAGCGATAGAATTATACTGTTGTCTTCTAATGAAGCGATATAATTATATTGTTGTCTTCTAATGAAGGGGTATATAGAATTATACTGTTGTCTTCTAATGAAGGGATAGAATTATACTGTTGTCTTCTAATGAAGGGGTAGAATTATACTGTTGTCTTCTAATGAAGCGATAGAATTATACTGTTGTCTTCTAATGAAGCGATAGAATTATACTGTTGTCTTCTAATGAAGCGATAGAATTATACTGTTGTCTTCTAATGAAGCGATAGAATTATATTGTTGTCTTCTAATGAAGGGGTAGAATTATACTGTTGTCTTCTAATGAAGGGATAGGATTATACTGTTGTCTTTTAATGAAGCGATAGAATTATACTGTTGTCTTCTAATGAAGGGATAGAATTATACTGTTGTCTTCTAATGAAGGGATAGAATTATACTGTTGTCTTCTAATGAAGGGATAGAATTATACTGTTGTCTTCTAATGAAGGGATAGAATTATACTGTTGTCTTCTAATGAAGGGATAGAATTATACTGTTGTCTTCTAAAAGGGACAGAATTATATTTTGCACTGGGAGGAAGTGCAGACCCAACCTTGATATGTAAGAGGTGGGATGTATGATATTTTGGACCTTGGTATGTGAGAGTAAGTCTTCTAATGAAGGGATAGAAATATATTGTTGTTTTCTAATGACATAGCACATCAACTTAGAACAAATAACTTTACTAGAGATAGCAATGTTTGTGCATCTGGATATTACACTCTGTTTGCTACATGTGAATAATTATATGGATGTTAAAAATCCAGTTGTTTTAAGTTTTACAACCTGCAAATATTTGGAAACACCTGGAGAGAGTTTCGTAGCAAAGCCACTAATAAAAATGCAAGGTCTTGGTGACAAACATGACCCAATGAGTCTCCCTTCTATCTCACTTGTAGCTCTCTGAGGATTACAGATGAAGGGAAGCTTGATAATGCTGCATCTATAGTGCTTGCCAGCATATACGTCCCCAAATGCATTTTTTAAATAATGGTGCATAAGTCCATATAGGAATGTATAAACACTCTGAAATTTGGTCAGCAGATAGAGCAAACCTTGGTACATACAGTCATGCAAACATTTTTCTGTGTAGTGTTAACCACAAGGAAATACAAAATGTTTGCGGGGTATACCTCTAAATCACTCTTTTAGACACATTCAGAGGAGGCTATAGGTGGGAAATTCCCCATACTTCCCACATAGTCAACACTCACAAGTGTTGACAAAGTGTAATGAGTGAAATCTTGATATTTATTATTTTAATGAGATAATGAACAGTTCAACACTTCCCACACTTCTAATAGACAATCAGCCTTTATAGTTGATGTTAAAATTCCATATTTATACATGTTTAATGCCCCCAAAAATGCTACAAAATGTTATGATCAGAATTTTGATTGAGTTAATATTTACAGAGTTATAGATGATTAAAGTAGGGAGGGTGGGTAAAAGTTAGAGACTTTCATTGAATATCCGACGGTGCGACTTGTACAGTTTAATGACAACATCCTCCCTTTCATGCCCGTCAATGTAGACTCCCTTTTTGTGGCTGACAGGCTTAAACCCTAGATGGTGGAGCCAGCGCATGGAAGTTCGCAAGGAAATGCTCCTGGAGAAGTTTGGTGGCAAGTGACTTGATGGTAGAAGATCCTCATTCACCCAAGCACAGAACATTTGAGCCGTCATGTTGGGCTTCCCACGAGAGAAGGCATTCTTCTGGACCCACTCAGCTGCTGTGTGATTCATCTGTAAAGATAAATATATATATATAGTGAGATCAATAATATTATTACCACACAAGCTAACCTCCTCATTCTGATAGACGGTTGTCCTTTTATACTTCCCCTGTTTGGTGGAACTGAGTTCTCCATCGTTGTCAAAGAAGTCATTCCTGTGCTTCCTCACCGTCTTCTCGTTTCAACCAACAATGGAGCCAGCTTCCAGAGCAGCATCCTTCACTGACATGTTTTGCCTCTTCTTAAAGCTCTCCATAAGCAAAACAGCGAACATCCTGCAATAGTACGAAGGAAGAGCCACCATGAAGTCATCAAAAATAGTCTGTGCCTGCTCTTCATCAAAATCTTCCTCGGCTTCGAGCTCTGGCATACTGTCAGACTTGCTCTCCATAATGCCATCTAATGGAGAAGAATGAGTCTCTGGAACAGCAGGTACACTTGTAGGTCCTGGCTGTTGAGAAGTAGAAGATGGACCAGTACCATCGCTAATCGCGATCGCTACACTGTGCATTTTAACTTTCTTAGCTCTAGCATCCGAAAGCTTGCTAGCAATCAGACTTTTTTTTGACCAAGGCTTCTTAGCAGACATCCGTGGAACGTTCTTATGACAAAAGAAAGAGCTGACAATAAACAGACTTCGCAAGAAATGAACTCGCAAACTCTTCTGAACGCGTGCTACGCAATGCGGTCATAGGTTTCCATGGCAACGAGTCATAATAAGCCTTTTGATTGGTCAATTTTTATATTAGACTTTCAAGATCTGGAAAATTAGTATGTAGAGCAGTTTTTCATGTAGATTCCAAAATTAATATTATTTTCATGATATTTTCAACAACCAAAAAGTTATTTACATTTCAATTTGGGGACATTCATGCTGGCAGGCACTATAGTGTGCAAGCTATAGTTACTTATAGCTGACATGATTAGAACTATCTACATACATCTAGTGTACAAGCTATAGTTACTTATAGCTGATGTGATTAGAACTATCTACATACATCTAGTGTGCAAGCTATAGTTACTTATAGCTGACATGATTAGAACTATCTTCATACATCTAGTGTGCAAGCTATAGTTACTTATAGCTGATGTGATTAGAACTATCTACATACATCTAGTGTGCAAGCTATAGTTACTTATAGCTGACATGATTAGAACTAGCTACATACATCTAGTGTGCAAGCTATAGCTGATGTGATTAGAACTATCTACATGTATCTAGTGTGCAAGCTATAGTTACTTATAGCTGATGTGATTAGAACTATCTACATGCATTTACAAAACATTTTGGCCCTAAGAGGGTCTATCCAGTTATATAACAATAAGGCCCTGCACCCCAACCATTTACAACTGCCATTGCCCCTTCTCCTAGCCCTAACCAAATGGAGCAAATGCTCCTAGCCCTAGCAAATGCTCCTAGCCCTGGCAAATGTTACAAGCCCTAGAAAATGCTCCTAGCACTAGCAAATGTTACAAGCCCTAGCAAATGCTCCTAGCCCTGGCAAATGTTACAAGCCCTAGCAAATGCTCCTAGCACTAGCAAATGTTACAAGCCATAGCAAATGCTCCTAGCCCTAGCAAATGCTCCTAGCTCTAGCCAAGTCGACACTGCTTTAAAACAAAGTGGATTGGTCTTCTTTATAGGAAGAAGGCAATCTATACTCTGACGCTCATACTCTATCAGGAATCATTGGATGATGTGAATTAGCCATAGCAATCACAGATAGATGCAACCAGGTTGAGCAAGGATGATAGTTCTAAGGTGCTGTGATGGTTGCATGAGCATCATAGATGGATGCAGCCAGGCCTGGCAATGATAAGAGAAGGTGCTGTGATGGTTGCATGAGCATCATAGATGGATCCAGCCAGGCTGGACAATGATGAGAGAAACTGCTGCGATCGTCGGATGAGCATTGACCATGCAAAAATGTGTATGATTAATTGCTTCATGCATGCATGGCTCGCATGGTTTGGGGTATAAACCTTCCGCCCTGCCACGCCCAAGTAATATTTTTTTAGTACCATGGCTGAACTCTGCACCCCTCTACGTCATATATTAACGAGCTCCACCATCACTAATAAACGTCAACAAAAGTAAGACAGAAGGAACGACTCGTGACGGCTACAGGAGCACATGGAGAAGGTGACCTGGTTCCCCCCCCCCCGCGCGGTTAAACGCATGGACAGAGAATGGGGAGAAGCATTTGGCTACAATGGAGATAAGGAGACACTGATAAGTAAGTGTCACCCAGAAAGACAAGACCACAGAGAGAGCATATCCCATGAATTTGACAAAAGAATCTCTTGTCCCTCGGATTACCAACTATTACAATCCAGACACAGAGTGGACCAAACAACACCAAAAAATATAATAATAATAATAATAAATAAATAAATAACAGGGATTGATTTGTTAAATAATAGACTGCACCTATGCCGACCATAAGTTAGACAATAATATATATCTCAAAATTATTCATGTTTTTAAAATTTAAAAACTCTACAATGATAAAATGGCCAAGGCATCACTGGAACACTGCAGCAGTCCTTGCTTTTACCATTGCTAAAAAAACTGTGTTCTGTTGAGGAAGTTAGCTCGCTGATTGAAGAAACTTCCTGAGGAAGCTGCGGCAGTTGGCATCATCAATCACTCTCCAACAATATCTCATTAGTGAGTCTGCACTGAGTTGGAGGAAGTGTGTGGCATGAGCACAAGTGACTGCCTTGTGAAGGGAGGTGGAAGGAACGGAATACAAAGGCCGACAAAAATCACACTCATGATCATTCATTGCCGTTTCTTTAGATTCAGTCCACAATCTCTGAGATTTTTGCAGCTCAATTTCTGATCTTCAATGCATGATCTGAGATCTCCAGAACTCATATTCTGATCATTAGCGCTCAGTTTCATAACAGACTTTACATATTGCAAACAATCAGCTGGCTCCAGATAGAGCTCTATCAACAGCACTTTTCAGCATGGTAATATATATATATATATATATTATATGCAGGGTTTCATTTAGGGGGTGGCAGCTGCCCCCTCCTGGAACCTTTTTGCCGCCCCCGCCCCCCCCCCCCCCCGACCTGGAAATTGTATTATAAAAATTCTTATTGATGTTGATAAGTGCTTGACATCATGCCCCCCTTAATATCCAGATTCCTCCAGTTACCCCCCCTTGGACAATTTTCTAAATGAAACCCCGATATATATATTATATTTGTGATGCCTGCTTCATCTAATGAATTACAAAGATCTAACTAGAAATTGCTCACTTCTCACATCAAAGCTAGTCTCAGTTGACATAATAAAATTATAATGATCATCGCAATAATGAACTTTGAATCTTGACAAGATGCACTACCCTTCGTCAGGAATCATTTAGTTAAAATGTCGAGCGAGTAAAATTATTGAGAAGGTCATTGTATATTTGTTCTGCGGGAGGCCATGTATACTATCTTATGGAAGGGACGGGAGGCCTAGGTCCCCTAGGTGCAAGGTAAAACACTGTCTCACATGGCCTGTGGAATAGCAGAAAACATCTTTACCACAAACTGTTCCCTCAATTTTTGTCACATTTACATAAAGATTGAGCCACAAAAACGAATATCTACTCCAAAAAATGCAAAATTGAGCAGCAAAGATCAGGGACTGAGCTCTGAAGATCAGAGATGGAGCACTGGAGATGTGTTAATCAAGTTCTAGAAACCAAGCAACAAATACTCGAGCAATGGTCACAAGCATAACTTTTGTCATTGTAAAGAGGCTTCTTAGTACAATGGCTGTAAAGAAGGAAGTGATGGAGAGACTGTAAGCAGAAGGCAACATGGATTCCCGAAGTTGAGGAGATTATTGGCTGGCAGACACTATGGGACAAAGTATTAGATTGTGGAGAAAAGTATATAAGAAGATTCTAGATGTTTTCGTCTTACCTTGGCCAGACCAGTGTTGACCCTGAATTCTGCTATCGCTCGGCAAAGTGGTTGTGCCTGACCTACCTTCAAGCAAGCCTAGCGCTCTCACTCGAGCTGACAATTTGGATGAAGATGAGCGCTAGCGATGAAGAAGGCATTCACAGTGAGTTTAGCTCTAGTTAGCTGAGCAGTGAGTAAGCAGAGAACGAACTACAAAGGCTGTTTTAGCTTCCTTGCTCATGGGTTGTCCATGGAAAAAAAGTTGATTTGAGCATTTTTTTAAAAATCATGTTTGTCACAAAGAGGGACTGTTTTTCCCCTCCATACATCACACCATGGTAGACTTCACCCACCAGTAGTGTCCTTGTGTTTTGCTTCAATCTGTTGTTGCATCTATTGGTATCTGCAGGTATTTTCTCTCTGTTATATTGTGTTCATATTCATGTGATTCATTGTGATGGTCATGTATTGTGTTAGCATGCATACGTGTGTGTATTCACACTTCTGGAATGTTATAATTCAGATCAAAATATCAAACTGTGGTACACAGTACATGTTTTCATTATTATGAAGACACATTCAAAACACTCATTCCTGTGACAGGGCACTTTTGTTTTAGAGTCCCTGACTATTTCAACATTGTTGCCTAGTGTATTAGAGTACTCCGGGTACATCTTGTATTTTTCTTTTCCTTGTAACCTATAACGGTAGGAATTCCTAGCTTATTATTTTTAATTTTTACTGGCTAAACACACATCAAAACAAGAATTACCAAGCTCAAATGAGATTCACCTCAATGCAGTTTTGTGGTATGTTTCTATGGAAACAAACACTAACCACAATGTTGGTCAATACAAATGCTGACACATGTGGTATGGTTGCTAGGGAGTTTTACGAAGTATTACTGTGATAGCAAGACATATCTTCACATAGGTTGTGTTTAGAAATGAAGTCACCAGTGAAAGGGTTAAACTGGTGTGCAATTACACACAGAGGAAAAAAATTAGTACAATGCACAGAACACACCAAAACACACAAAATAAAAAATAAATTAAAAAAAAAGAGGTATTTTTTTTAGTCTAGCCTTCCCACTTTCCCAATTAAATAAGTGAGATAATGATCATTGGGAGATTGCGGGAAAAAAGTTCTCATTTAGCACAGCAGCTGAATTTCTACAATAGAAACTTGCTATAAAAAGAGTCAATTGGATGCTTTCACCGACTCCTTCTTAATTCTATGCCCCAATTCTGACAAACAAGCAAACAGTATATCTGTCATATACATAACAGCGAAGAATACAACTCCTACCTCAATGTACTATTGCTCAAATAATCAGTGATCAAATCATTGAACATTCCAGAGCTACATGATGACAGCAAATAATTTTCTGCTTTAAATATATATTATATATAAGCAATACAAAAAGTGGTAGGCAGTGATGCAAAAATATAAACCGGTGACATTCTTACAGGAACTAGAACTACTTCCTTTACAAAATTTTCAGGCATTTGACCGTTACAAGTTACAGAACAGCATAAATTCTCTACTCGGGAGGTAGTTTAACCACGAAGACCGCCACGCAGTAGCAAGCAGCGAAAAAAAAGAAGGCATCAATATAGGACAAGTATTTGGGAAATTGTCAAAGCTGTGTTCTCTTCTCTGAACTTCAAATATCTTAGGAGATAAATATATTTGCAGAACTACAAGAAGCTACTATCTTCTCTGCCTTGCCCGGTGTCGGTGTGTTTGCATGAGCCATAGCTAATGTCTAGTCTTACTTATTTTTGTTTAAAGAACAACTGCAGTTCTCCATAGTCCTTCTCACTTAGTCAGCCCACTTCTTCTTTAGTTAGGGATTCTTGGGGAAAGTGAAGAAACTAACTCCATCTCTGCTGGTTTTTATGCAAGCAGCTACCACACAGATATTTACCATCCTGCTATCAGCTGTCCACACACAAGCCAAGAGTGCAAGTACCTGGTTATGCAATTACACCTGACTTCCACAATACACCATCAGAAAGCCACACCCTGATTGCACAATGCAGCTTGTATCTCCCTGCAGGCTGCAGTTTAAAATGTAATCTTTTTTTACAGGATGTTATTCTAGCTAGAACTATCCAACCCCAAAGAAAAACAGGGGGGAGATGTACTGCAGTTGCCCTTTAAATTATTATTTTAAAAACACCTCCCCCAACACAGTTCATAATTTTGGTAGGTTAGTGGGACTACAAAAATTTATCGACGTTTACGGTAGGTACTTAAGAAATATTTTTGTATGTGTTTACAGTGTTCTTATAATTATTGTCAAAAGTAATTTTTGTAATAAACATAAGTGTTTTAATATAGTCAATAGATATTTTTGTGTTAAAGTGCTTATAATAGGTATTAAACTTGAAACTGAATTAGGTCACCAATACTCAGAGGTTGATGTTCTTTTAACAGACAAACAACTTTTAACAGACAAACAAGGCACTGGCTAGTCTAGTAAAATATTTCATTATTGAAGTCAAGACAGAAACAGAGACAAAATGGATCAAGATCACATTTATGAACTCGAAGACAGTCCCCCCCCCTTCCTCTGAAAATCGCATTTATGAACTCGAAGACTATCCTGCCGGTGTAGATCACACTCTTAAACTCGAAGACAATCCCGCCTATGCAGCAAGGAATAATAGAGGCAACCACCCCAGCACTCCACCACCCGCCGACCACAAGCAGCCTAGGAAGTTCGTCAAGGAGAGCAATATTAATAGAGCACAAATTGCAGTTGCTGCCGGCTTAGTGATGGGCTTCAATTTCCTGCTGGCTCTTTCCGGTGTGGCCATTGGCAATTTCGCACTCTTGCAACCAGAGTCCATGTCCAGCAACGACGTTCTCGTACTGCATGCGTCAGTTGCTGCACTAGCTGAAAATGTGAGTGATATTTCTAAAGCTCTATCTACTATGAATGAGAAGATTCGTGAGATCAACATGAAAGAAAATTTACCAGGACCTCCAGGTAGGCCGACATTATAGCCATTAGGTTTTTATTCCTGTAATTAACATTAATTAAATAAGAAGACTTTGGACCCTCCAATTGATATATCAATTGATATAACACAAACACATATTGTGTCGCTATGAATCTGCTCACCTTTGGTACACATGGTTACGTATAGGTAGTACATATGGTTATGTATAGGTAGTATACATGGTTATGTATAGGTAGTACACATGGTTATGTAGAGGTAGTACACATGGTTATGTATAGGTAGTACACATGGTTATGTATAGGTAGTACACATGGTTATGTATAGGTAGTACACATGGTTATGTATAGGTAGTACACATGGTTATGTATAGGTAGTACACATGGTTATGTATAGGTAGTACACATGGTTATGTATAGGTAGTACACATGGTTATGTATAGGTAGTACACATGGCAGGGGTGTATTTAGGGGGGGGGGCGGGGGGGGGCATTCGCCCCCCCTTGTATCATTCTCGCCCCCCCCCCCCTTGAAATTAGAGATATTTTTTTAAATAATGTCAAGAAAGGTGTAATACAAGAAAGGTGTAATAAGCTTATGATATCAGGTTCAAATGATAGGAATGTCAAACTGAGGTTCTTCTTGGTTTTCTCTGCCATACGTCCACAATCTCTTCAAGGTCGCTCTCAGAGAATACTTCTGGTGCCTCTATAGCAATCCTCATAAGGTGAGAAAGGCTGCAGTCACTTAGAGAATTACGCAAACGAGTCTTGATCATCTTCATCTGTGAGAAGCTTCTCTCCACAGAAGCAGTAGAAACTGGAATCGATAAGCAGATGGAGGCAATCTTGTGCAAATAGGGAAACATGGCCTTGAGCATGTCGTTTGAAACAAGTTCTTTCAGCTGTGATGCAGTAGTATCCCGTGGTTGCTTGACTAACAGCTGGCGGAATGTTTTCCACTCTGTAAGTATTTCAGTGGAAATCATGGCTGTCTTCACTGTTTCTTCTCCATCCAATGTTTCTGCATCTCTATCTTCTCCGTAGTGAGCAATCAGTTTCTCAACAGACGTGTCTCCATAAGTGGGAAAAGATACTGAATCTGGTTTTGGAACTTTCCGTGGATCGAATATAGACAATGCTGATACAACAGCGTTGGATGAAGAAAATCGGCTTGTTATGTTGGCCTTTAAATCAGCAACAAAAGGCTTACCAACAACATTCTGGAACGAAAGTATTTTATCAGCGTCAATAGACACCTTTGTAGATGACTTCAAGTCTTCAACGTTTTCAAGAAGCTCCAACACCCAGTTCGCTCCAGGCAAAACTGCATCATCCAAGGATTTAACAGTAGCATCAACAAGGAATGATATCAACGAGAGGTCAAGCTGCTCTGCCTGAAGTGCTTTGCTGAGCTTGGCTACTTGTGGTAGAGTGAAATCAAGCAAATATATAGCTGCAATCGTAGACAATTTGCAGAGGGCACCATGGATTCCAAGAGCTTCTGGCTCGTGGGACGTCTCGTAGATGTTCCCAATGGTGATTACAATTGCAGAATAACTTGCTTTGACAGCTTTGACACACCTTTCATGTGCCAGCCAGCGTGTGTCAGATGGCTTGATCACTTTCATTTCTGGAAGTTCAAGAACGTGCTGTACCTCCTTCAGACACTCTGCTCGCTTGGGGGAATTGCGAAAATGCTTCCAAAGAGTAGTCAATGTTCTGTAAACATGAGCAATTCCAGGAGTTTTATTGGCAGCTTGCACACAAGCCAACTGCAGTAAGTGACAGTGTATAAACAGAGCGTGAGGAGTATGTTTCTTGATACGTGCCTGAACCCCGGTCTTTCGTCCAGAAAAAGTTGCAGCTCCATCAAATCCCAATCCAACTATTCTTCCGACTTGTAGACCTTTCTTCTTTAAACAATCGATGAGATTAGAATAGATGGTCTCTGCATCAGCCTTCTTCAATGGAATAAGCTCCAGAAAGCACTCTACTGGTACACCATCTTCCTCCCAGCGGCAAAACACAGACAATTCTTCTACGTTGGTGACATCTGTGCACTCATCTGCCATGAGGCTGTACATAGGTGCCTTTTGAAGTCGCTTCAGAATCGACTCCTCCACCCATGTCCCCAATGATTCGATGAATTCAACCACAGCCACTCTTGATGTGTACACAGCATTTCTTGGTGCAGTTTCTAAGAATTGCTTCAAATGTTGGCTGCCACATCGAACCACCACGTCAACCAGCTTCTCAAATTTTGTCGAATGTGCAACTTGTTCTTTCGTAAGAAAATGAGTGAGTAGGATCAGGCACTTCACTGCAGCTCTGTTCTGAGCTCTTTTGCGAGCTAAAACATTCTGGAGTTGCTGTACAACTGTTCCACCTTTGGCTGCTCCTTTAGCTGCAAAAAGAGCTTGAGTTGCATGGATATGGAAGTCACTTCTCGCATGAGCTTTCATTTTTTCAACAGCTTTCTTCCAATTTCTGCAAGGTTGTGTGACCCACACTCCTCCAGTACGCTGCAGACCAGATTGCTTGCAAACCTTGCAAAAGGCACCATCGCTATCCTCGTCATAATAGAGCCAACTGAAATCTTTCTCCCAGCTCTTAGAGTATTTTCTCTTCGTGGATACAGAAGAGCGGTGTTTGTTTTGCTTGCTTTTCTTTGAAGGTGGAGGACTAAGGCTAGGACTAGATGCCTCGACATGCTCAGAGCTATCTGTTCTGCTATCTTCGCTATCGCTGCTATTAGCATGAGAAGAGGCTTGAGAAGTACTTGCAAAGTATGAGCGAATATCCATATTAATATGAAGAGAAATCAGCTAGTAAGGTTTCTTTTATAGAGACTTTAAGACCATGACATAATGGACTGAGTTAAAAATACTGAGAGAGAGTGGGAAAGAAGGAGGGAACTGAAGAAGTGACAAACCTACAAAGGAGAACACGTGGTGGTGTGTGATGACTTTAAGACCATGACATAATGGACTGAGTTAAAAATACTGAGAGAGAGTGGGAAAGAAGGAGGGAACTGAAGAAGTGACAAACCTACAAAGGAGAACACGTGGTGGCGTGTGATGATGTCTAAGATTAGACTTGAAGACCATGACATAATGGACTGAGTTAAAAATACTGAGAGAGAGGGAGTGGGAAAGAAGGAGAAACAAAAGAAGTGACAAACCTACAAAGGAGAGCACGTGGTGGTGTGTGATGTCATCGTGTCATGACACATGCTCTCCTTTTTCCAAGCAGCTACAATATCATGAGAAATATATACAGTCTAGCCATAGTTCGGTATAGCATAATGCCATTGGTAGTCAGTCAAAATAGCTATCCTCAGACATTGTAAAAGCAAAAAAATATATGGGGGGATCTTCCCCCCAGACCCCCCTTTTACGACTCATGAACATGTTAAGAAAATATTAACAAAAATTAGGGCACCAAGTGACCAACCATTTCCACCCCCACCCCCCCTAGAGAACTAGAGAAAAATTGTGTATGAAACCTGTTGTCCATGATTTTGTAAGAAAATGCATGGAATGCAACATAATTCGATTTCACAAAAGCCCACCTCCATTATACGAGTGACAAGTGACTATATCTAATCTATATATGCTGATTGCCGTAGCATGCAACTTCAGCAAATATTTAAGATGGAATGTTGTACTAAAGATTTTAGAAAAAGTGCATGCCATCATAAGTAGCAGCTATATATACAGTTAGTACTGCAAAAATACCTGTGGGTAAAACACTTTCGTACTCCACGCGGAAGCCCAGGGTGCACGTCCCCTTTCCGCACCATCCAGGCTCTCCGCCCCCCCCTATTTTTCCATATCTCAAGTTCGCCCCCCCTTGGCAAAATTTCTGTATACAACCCTGCATGGTTATGTATAGGTAGTACACATGGCTATGTATAGGTAGTACACATGGCTATGTATAGGTAGTACACATGGCTATGTATAGGTAGTACACATGGTTATGTATAGGTAGTACACATGGCTATGTATAGGTAGTACACATGGTTATGTATAGGTTGTACACATGGTTATGTATAGGTAGTACACATGGTTATGTATAGGTAGTACACATGGTTATGTATAGGTAGTACACATGGTTATGTATAGGTAGTACACATGGTTATGTATAGGTAGTACACATGGTTATGTATAGGTAGTACACATGGGTAGTACACGTGGTTATGTATAGGTAGTACACATGGTTATGTATAGGTAGTACATATGCAAAATGAGATGGAGTCAAAATAAGAGAATCTCAGTTTTGATGTACATACCTACATTCTCCGACGTCCTATCTTAAGGCCAGAGCAAGTCCTTCTTATCTGGCTGAAGACCTTGGTTGTACAATAAAACACTCTTAACGAAGGGGTAGAATTATATTGTCTTCTATTGAATTATACTGTTGTCTCCTAAAGAAGGGATAGAATTATACTGTTGTCTTCTAATGAAGGGATAGAATTACCTTGTTGTCTTCTAATGAAGGGGTAGAATTATACTGTTGTCTTCTAATGAAGGGGTAGAATTAGATTGTTGTCTTCTAATGAAGGGATAGAATTATACTGTTGTCTTCTAATGAAGGGATAGAATTATACTGTTGTCTTCTAATGAAGCAATAGAATTATACTGTTGTCTTCTAATGAAGCGATAGAATTATACTGTTGTCTTCTAATGAAGGGGTAGAATTATTTGTCTTCTAATGAAGTGATAGAATTATACTGTTGTCTTCTAATGAAGTGATAGAATTATACTGTTGTCTTCTAATGAAGCGATAGAATTATACTGTTGTCTTCTAATGAAGGGATAGAATTACCTTGTTGTCTTCTAATGAAGGTGTAGAATTATACTGTTGTCTTCTAATGAAGGGGTAGAATTAGATTGTTGTCTTCTAATGAAGGGATAGAATTATACTGTTGTCTTCTAATGAAGGGATAGAATTATACTGTTGTCTTCTAATGAAGCAATAGAATTATACTGTTGTCTTCTAATGAAGCGATAGAATTATACTGTTGTCTTCTAATGAAGGGGTAGAATTATTTGTCTTCTAATGAAGCGATAGAATTATACTGTTGTCTTCTAATGAAGCGATAGAATTATACTGTTGTCTTCTAATAAAGCGATAGAATTATACTGTTGTCTTCTAATGAAGCGATAGAATTATATTGTCTTCTAATGAAGGGGTAGAATTATACTGTTGTCTTCTAATGAAGGGATAGAATTATACTGTTGTCTTCTAATGAAGGGATAGAATTACACTGTTGTCTTCTAATGAAGTGATAGAATTATACTGTTGTCTTCTAAAAGGGACAGAATTATATTTTGCACTGGGAGGAAGTGCAGACCCAACCTTGATATGTAAGAGGCGGGATGTGTGATGTTTTGGACCTTGGTATGTGAGAGTAGGTCTTCTAATGAAGGGATAGAAATATATTGTTGTTTTCTAATGAAGAGGTAGAATTATACAGCTGTCTTCTAATCAAGAGTTAGAATTATATGGCTGTCTTCTAATGAAGGGGTAGAATTATATTATTGTCTTCTAATGAAGGGATGGAATTAATTGTTGTCTTCTAATGAAGGGGTAGAATTATACTGTTGTCTTCTAAAGAAGGGATAGAATTATACTGTTGTCTTCTAATGAAGGGATAGAATTATATTGCTGTCTTCTAATGAAGGGATAGAATTATATTGTTGTCTTCTAATGAAGGGCTAGAATTATATTGTTGTGTTCTAATGAAGGGTTAGAATTATATTGTTGTGTTCTAATGAAGGGGTAGAATTATATTGTTGTCTTTTAATGCAGGCCTTACAGGATTACAAGGTGAAGAAGGTTCCCCTGGCTTGGATGGCTCTACAGGAATTCAGGGACCTCAAGGCTCGATAGGACCACCCGGACTTCAAGGACAACTAGGCGAACCGGGTTTCCCTGGTCTCAGTGGTCCAACTGGTCCCACTGGTCCGAGTGGCGGCCAGGGTTCTCCTGGCCCCCCTGGCCCCACTGGTCCATCTGGTGCCCGAGCATAGTTGCCAACATAAAAAAATTAAATTGGAGTGACATAGCACATCAACTTAGAACAAATAACTTTACTAGAGATAGCAATGTTTGTGCATCTGGATATTACACTCTGTTTGCTACATGTGAATAATTATATGGATGTTAAAAATCCAGTTGTTTTAAGTTTTACAACCTGCAAATATTTGGAAACACCTGGAGAGAGTTTCGTAGCATAGTCACTAATAAAAACGCAAGGTCTTCGTGACAAACATGACCCAACGAGTCTCCCTTCTATCTCACTTGTAGCTCTCTGAGGATTACAGATGAAGGGAAGCTTGATAATGCTGCATCTAATGTGCAAGCTATAGTTACTTATAGCTGACATGATTAGAATTATCTACATACATCTAGTGTGCAAGCTATAGTTACTTATAGCTGATGTGATTAGAACTATCTACATACATCTAGTGTGCAAGCTATAGTTACTTATAGCTGACATGATTAGAACTATCTTCATACATCTAGTGTGCAAGCTATAGTTACTTATAGCTGATATGATTAGAATTATCTACATGTATCTAGTGTACAAGCTATAGTTACTTATAGCTGATGTGATTAGAACTATCTTCATGTATCTAGTGTGCAAGCTATAGTTACTTATAGCTGATGTGATTAGAACTATCTTCATGTATCTAGTGTGCAAGCTATAGTTACTTATATATAGCTGATGTGATTATAACTATCTAATGATCTAGTGTGCAAGGTATAGTTACTTATAGCTAGAACTATTTACATGCATTTAAACAACATTTTGGCCCTAAGTAGGTCTATCCAGTTATATAACAATAAGGCCCTGCACCCCAACCATTTACAACTGCCATTGCCCCTTCTCCTAGCCCTAACCAAATGGAGAAAATGCTCCTAGCCCTAGCAAATGCTCCTAGCCCTGGCAAATGTTACAAGCCATAGCAAATGCTCCTAGCCCTAGCAAATGCTCCTAGCCCTAGCAAATGCTCCTAGCCCTAGCAAATGCTCCTAGCCCTAGCAAATGCTCCTAGCCCTCCTAGCCCTAGCAAATGCTCCTAGCCCTAGCAAATGTTACAAGCCCTAGCAAATGCTCCTAGCCCTAGCAAATGCTCCTAGCCCTAGCAAATGCTCCTAGCCCTAGCAAATGCTCCTAGCTCTAGCCAAGTCGACACTACTTTAAAACTTGGGATCAAAGTGGATTGGTCTTCTTTATAGGAAGAAGGCGGCAATCTATACTCTGATGCTCATACTCTATCAGGAATCATTGGAAGATGTGAATTAGCCACAGCAATCACAGATAGATGCAGCCAGGTTGAGCAAGGATGATAGTTCTAAGGTGCTGTGATGGTTGCATAAGCATCATAGATGCTGCTGCCAGGCTGGGCATGATGAGAGAAGCTGCTGCGATCGTCGGATGAGCATTGACCATGCAAAAATGTGTATGATTAATTGCTTCATGCATGCATGGCTTGGGGTATAAACCTTCCTCCCTGCCACGCCCAAGTAATATTTTTTGAGTACCATGGCTGACCACCAAGTAAGACAGACTCATGACGGTCATGCCAGTTTCAGGACGTTTGAAAACTATGCTACAGGAGCACATGGAGAAGGTGACCTGGTTAACCCCCTGGTTAACCCCCCCCCCATCCGGGTTACACAGGAGCATGGACAGAGAATGGGGAGAAGCACATGGCTACAGTGGAGATAAGGAGAGACTGATAAGTAAGTGTCACCCACAAAGACAAGACCACAGAGAGAGCATATCCCATGAATTTGACAAAAGAATCTCTTGTCCCTCGGATTACCAAATATTACAATCCAGACACAGAGTGGACCAAACAACACCAAAAAATATTTATTAAAATAAAATAATAATAATAATAATAATAATAATAATAATAATAATAATAATAATAATAATAATAATAATAATAATAATAATAATAATAATAATAATAATAATAATAATAATAATAATAATAATAATAATAATAATAATAATAATAATAATAATAATAATAATAATAAAATAAATAACAGGGATTGATTTGTTAAATACACTGTAATAGACTGCACCTATGCCGACCATAAGTTAGACAATAATATAACTCCCAAAATTATTCATGTTTTTAGAATTTAAAAACTGTACAATGATAAAATGGCCAAGGCATCACTGGAACACTGCAGTAGTCCTTGCTTTTACCATTGCTAAAAAAAAACTGTGTTCTGTTGAGAAAGCTAGCTCGCTTATTGAAGAAACTTCCTGAGGAAGCTGTGGTAGTTGGAATCATCAATCACTCTCCAACAATACCTCATTAGTGAGTCTGCATTGAGTTGGAGGAAGTGTGTGGCATGAGCACAAGTGACTGCCTTGTGAAGGGAGGTGGAAGGAACGGAATACAAAGGCCGACAAAAATCACACTCATGATCATTGATGGCGGTCTCTTTAGCCACAATCTCCGAGATCTTTGCGGCTCAATCTCTGATCTTCGATGCATGATCCGAGATCTCTAGCACTCTGTCTCTGATCTTTAGCGCTTAATTTCTTAACAAACTATATAATCTCTCAATGAACTCTCAGTTGACATAATAATATTACAATAACCTTCTCAGTAATCAATCCAAAATTGTATTATCTCGATGCTTCGACTAAATGCTGTAGCATTCTCTAGCCTGTCCAGTCGAAACGTTGAGAGAACACAATTTCATGAGAAGGCTATTGTAATTCCAAACTGTCAGCTGATTACAGATTGAGTTCTATCAACAGCTCCCGTTAGCAGTAAAATATATAATGTCTACTATTTCAACAAGCCCAACAAATATGCACACAATTACCTGTTCTCAAAAGGTGGTAATAGCTGATAATAGCAGCGTTCGTGCCCATTGTCCTTAATTCTAGTTTTGTCTTCTTCAATTTCATAGCCTGCAATGGAATCATCATTGCGAACGCTGTCATCATATGACCCACCTGTCTCGATGGAAACACCTCAACTTTTAAGTACATGTATTTTATTATCACTTCAGTGATGACGATTTGTCAAGCTTTCTTTACCCACTCCGGACAGCATTTTCTCTAGAGCTTTCATACTACCTGCTAATGCCGATACATGCGGTCTAATCGCGGATACGTTCTTTTTCCTTCGAGATAGATAATAGTGCTCGTTTCATTCAAGGGTTTGTTCTAATCGAGGAAATACAGTATATATGTATATATACTTATATGTAGGTATTATATGTATATATATATACATACATGTATATATATATGTATGCATATATATATATATGTATGTATATATATGTATATATATGTATATACATATTGTGTGTGATATTCACTTGATCTATTTCATCTGATAAATCACTTCTCGGCTCAAGGAGGAAACAACAAAGTTCTCTGATTTACATATGATGGTGAAGGTAGAGTGTCTTCTTGTGTGCTCGTGATATATTGTTATAAGTATATATATACATGTATATACTATTGTTATAAGTATATATATACATGTACATATATACTAAGTATATATATACATTATATACTATTGTTATAAGTATATATATACATGTATATACTAGTGTTAGAAGTGTATATATACATGTATATACTATTGTTATAAGTCTATGTTTATACATGTATATACTATTGTTATACGTATATACATGTATATACTATTGTTATATACTATTGTTATATACTATTGTTAATACGTATGTATCTATATATATATACATGTACAGTGTATATACTATTGTTATAAGTCTATGTATATACTATTATCATAAGTCTATGTATATATACACAGTATTTCCTCTATTAGGAAGTGCCCCTCCAATTGTAACCATGGAGGCAAATAGCAATAAGACACGCCCAAATAATTGCACCTTATAAATAAACTGACCACCAAAGACAACCTGGAAAAGAATCACGTAAAAAAATCCTTAGCACTAGCGGGCTTCACCATTGACTTCTGCTTTTCGGATAGGGTACTCAACCGTTGAGCCACAAGCACCCAAAGGATTAGCTCTCCTCCAAACAGGTACTTGAACTCTCAATGAACTCTCAGTTGACATAACATCACAATAACCTTCTCAATAATCAACTTGAAATTGTCTTCTCTCGACGTTTCGACTAGATGCTCTAACCTTCAAACCTTCATCAGGAAGTTGATTATCGAGAAGGTTATTGTAAGGTACTTGAACTCCTTCATAATGGCAATCAATAGTAACCCGCCCTTCTAAATGTAACACCCTTCCAATAGTAATCACAGGTAGATTGGATGGAAGTAAATAGTAACCGTGGTTCCTATTAGAGAATATATAGTGTAAATATATGCTCAATAAACTCTCAGTTGATAGTACAGTGGACCCTCGTTTATCCGCACCCCAGTTATCCGCATACTCGGATTATCCGCAATGCAAATTTAAAAAATTTTTAAAAAAAAATTCTTTTTCCTTTTTTTCCTTTTCTTTTTCCCCCCTTCTCCCCCCTCGATGGGTGGGGTCTATTGAACTCGTTGAACTCTTCGGATAATATTTTCACAACAGCTAGACTGATGGCTGAACAAAAAGTCAAGCGGAAGAGAGTTGTCATGTCTATTGAAAAAAAGATAGAGATTCTGGACAAGAAGGACTTCAGTGCTTCAGGGAATATGGGGTTGGAGTTTCAACAATATGTGACCTAAGAAAGAGAGAGGACAAAGTTAGATATTTTTACTTATCAATGGAAAGCAGCACCATTGCTAAGAAAAGGAAGGTTGTAAGGACTGCTAATGATGAACAACTTGACAAGGCTGGTAAGTAAAAACGAAACATTTAGCTAGCTACTGTACCTTACTACAATGGCTGTTTCTGTGTAGTGTTCCTATGGTTTACACAGAAGAGAATTGAAGGGATGCCTGTGTCTGGCCCACTGCTAAGTGAGAAGGCAAACCAGTTTCATAGAAACTTGCACCCAGACACCCACGATGCATGTTTCAAGGCCAGCTCAGGATGGCTATGGCGTTTTTGTAATCGCCATGGCATACGACAGCTGTCTATGCAGGGAGAAAAGCTATCAGCCAATCCCAGTGCTCTCGATCCATTTCGTGCCATTCTTCAGGAATACTTGGAGAAGGAAGAGCTAACCCTCAATGATGTTTACAATTGCGACGAAACAGGGTTGTATTTTCGCCTCCTTCCAAGGAAAACTTTGGCATCAGCTGCGGAGAAGTATGCTCCAGGAATGAAGAGTGCCAAGGATAGAGTGACCTTGATGGCTTGTAGCAATGCCACAGGCACACATAAACTTCCCTTACTCCTCATAGGTGTATGCAAGACTGTAATGTGAATGTGGTCTGTGTAGTGCTTGTATTTAGTGTCTGTGTTTTTACATTAGGAAAATCTGCCAAACCTAGATGCTTCAAGAATATGAATATGAAGGACTTACCTGTTAAATACTATGCACAGAAGAGTGCATGGATGAGCTCCTCCCTCTTCAAGACATGGTTTCACGAAGAATTTGTACCTGCTGTCCAGAGCTACCAAGATGGGAGAGGCATCCAAAGAAAAAAAGCTCTGCTACTGTTGGATAATGCTCCATCGCATCCAGACATTGACATTCTCACTAATGGTTGTATTAAGGCAATGTTTCTTCGCCCCAAATACAACCCCCCTCATCCAACCCATGGATCAGGGAGTACTGGAATCATTGAAAAGGCGGTACAGGAAGCTTATTTTACGGCAACTTCTAAATGAAGAAGAACAATCGATGCTGCAAAGTATTAAAAGCATCACAATGAAAGATGTGGTGTACAAGAGTGCTGAGGCATGGGATGATATTCCCTCGCTTACCTTGGTCAAGTCATGGAATAAGTTACTCAGACCTCCCAATGATCATGATGCTGCAGATAATGATGAGCCTACTTCAGAAGCTCAAGATGACGAGCTTACTTCTGTAGCAGCAGTTGAAGAAGATGACGAGCCGACTTCTGTAGCAGCTGAATTTCAACCACTCTTGCAGAAGCTGGACACTACCAAAGAAAGCATATCAATCTGGCTACATGGAGCAGATGAAATGAGCCACCAGGAACTGTCTGATCATGAAATTTTGCAACAGGTAACTTATCTCAATAATTACTGTATGTACACTATGTCCAGCAATGGCACATCTTTACATTCAAATTGTACGAATGTACATGTAATCATTACAGGCTACACTAGAACTCCATGACGACAGTTCGGATGAGGAGAGTGATTCATCCTTATCCCTTGGCATTCCATCCAGTGCAGAGGCAGCAGAAATGATGGATAAATGTCTACTGTGGTATATATGAGCATCAGGAAGAATCCGAATCAACCACCCTCCTTCACTTAAAAAGGGTGCATAGATTGGCTTCTCATAAGAGACAGTCCAATCTGAGGCAAACAACATTGCAGTCATTTAAACAATAAACATTTATACATATGTACTGTATGTATATACTGTATGTACATACATTGTACCGTAATTATTTAATCATATTCATAGATGACCCTCACTTATACGTAAATTTCACTTGGTCCCAAGCCTTACGTATAACTGATGGTCCACTGTACAAATATAATGATTTTCTCGATGACCAAGAAAAATATCGAGTGAGTAAATTTAAGTTGATTATAGAGAAAGTCGTTGTATAATATTTATATATATATATCTGCATTACATTGGATTTCTGAGAGCACTTAAGTCAATTAGCTCAAACAGTGAAATTCCTTCACAGGAGCTCATTAGCCAGCCTACAAGATTTCATCAGTCAGAGTTTCAGCAGGTATCTGCATGTTCACTAGAATTAAATGAGCCCTTGCTCACTGTCCATGCACTTGGATATTTTTTGGGGAAAGTAGTTGCCTCCATAGTGGCCCACCTCAAAATAAATAGAAAACTACAGTATGCTACAATCACCTACTTACATTGGGTCTAGAGCTTTTGGGATCACTAATTCATGACTCTCATTACAGCACTTCCTGTAGTACACTAGACACTTATGAGATAGCTCCTTTAACTCGGCCACTTAAGTCTCATGGCAATCCTTACTAGTTTAGAGTGAAATGATCCATGCCCTTGAATACCATGGAGGAGTTGGTTTATTCCAATCTCGTAATCATGTCGAACAGTTCATAGGCTTCACTTTGACCACTGATTATAATACTTATTTTAAATATATTTATTCTGTAGCAAGACAATTTAGTATATTATATATCTTGGGTAGAAAGTTGGACTGTCCTGCTAGGTCTGCAGGTGCCAGACAAGACTGTGTCTCGTGGACTAGCTATTAAAATGTTTACCAGAAACTGTTAACTTTGATCATTTTTTTTAAACTGCATTCATGCCCTTTAAAGATTGAGCAGCCAAGAATGGAGATTAAGCTCCGATAATATGAGATAGAGCAAACATCAGAGGTTGAGCATTGGAATACTGGAGACAGCAAACATCAGAGGTCGAGCATTGGAATACTAGAGACTGCAAACATCAGAGGTCGGTCGAGCACTGTATACTGGAGACAGAAACATCAGAGGTAGAGCACTGGAATACTGCAGACAGCAAACATCAGAGATCGAGCACTGGAATACTAGAGACAGCAAACATCAGAGGTCAAGCACTGGAATACTAGAGACAGCAAACATCAGAGGTCCAGCACTGGAATACTAGAGACAGCAAACATCAGAGGTCAAGCACTGGAATACTAGAGACAGCAAACATCACAGGTAGAGCACTGGAATACTAGAGACAGCAAACATCAGAGATCGAGCACTGGAATATATACTAGAGACAGCAAACATCAGAGGTCAAGCACTGGAATACTAGAGACAGCAAACATCAGAGGTCCAGCACTGGAATACTAGAGAAAGCAAACATCACAGGTAGAGCATTGGAATACTGGAGACAGCAAACATCAGAGATCGAGCACTGGAATACTGGAGACAGCAAACATCACAGGTAGAGCACTGGAATACTAGAGACAGCAAACATCAGAGATCGAGCACTGGAATACTAGAGACAGCAAACATCAGAGGTCAAGCACTGGAATACTAGAGACAGCAAACATCAGAGGTCCAGCACTGGAATACTAGAGAAAGCAAACATCACAGGTAGAGCATTGGAATACTGGAGACAGCAAACATCAGAGATCGAGCACTGGAATACTGGAGACAGCAAACATCACAGGTAGAGCACTGGAATACTAGAGACAGCAAACATCAGAGATCGAGCACTGGAATACTGGAGACAGCAAACATCACAGGTAGAGCATTGGAATACTGGAGACAGCAAACATCAGAGATCGAGCACTGGAATACTGGAGACAGCAAACATCACAGGTAGAGCACTGGAATACTAGGGACAGCAAACATCAGAGGTAGAGCACTGGAATACTAGAGACAGCAAATATCAGAGATCGAGCACTGGAATACTAGAGACAGCAAACATCAGAGGTCCAGCACTGGAATACTAGAGACAGCAAACATCAGAGATCGAGCAGTGGAATACTGGAGACAGCAAACATCACAGGTAGAGCACTGGAATACTAGAGACAGCAAACATCAGAGATCGAGCACTGGAATACTAGAGACAGCAAACATCAGAGGTAGAGCACTGGAATACTAGAGACAGCAAATATCAGAGATCGAGCACTGGAATAATAGAGACAGCAAACATCAGAGATCGAGCACTGGAATACTAGAGACAGCAAACATCAGAGGTCAAGCACTGGAATACTAGAGACAGCAAACATCAGAGGTCCAGCACTGGAATACTAGAGACAGCAAACATCAGAGATCGAGCACTGGAATACTAGAGACAGCAAACATCAGAGGTCAAGCACTGGTACTAGAGACAGCAAACATCAGAGGTCCAGCACTGAAATACTAGAGACAGCAAACATCAGAGGTCCAGCACTGGAATACTAGAGACAGCAAACATCAGAGATCGAGCTCTGGAATACTATAGACAGCAAACATCACAGGTAGAGCACTGGAATACTAGAGACAGCAAACATCAGAGGTAGAGCACTGGAATACTAGAGACAGCAAATATCAGAGATCGAGCACTGGAATACTAGAGACAGCAAACATCAGAGGTCCAGCACTGGAATACTAGAGACAGCAAACATCAGAGATCGAGCACTGGAATACTGGAGCAGCAAACATCACATGTAGAGCACTGGAATACTAGAGACAGCAAACATCAGAGATCGAGCACTGGAATACAAGAGACAGCAAACATCAGAGGTAGAGCACTGGAATACTAGAGACAGCAAATATCAGAGATCGAGCACTGGAATAATAGAGACAGCAAACATCAGAGATCGAGCACTGGAATACTAGAGACAGCAAACATCAGAGGTCAAGCACTGGAATACTAGAGACAGCAAACATCAGAGGTCCAGCACTGGAATACTAGAGACAGCAAACATCAGAGATCGAGCACTGGAATACTAGAGACAGCAAACATCAGAGGTCGAGCACTGGAATACTAGAGACAGCAAACATCAGAGGTCAAGCACTGGAATACTAGAGACAGCAAACATCAGAGGTCCAGCACTGAAATACTAGAGACAGCAAACATCAGAGGTCCAGCACTGGAATACTAGAGACAGCAAACATCAGAGATCGAGCTCTGGAATACTATAGACAGCAAACATCACAGGTAGAGCACTGGAATACTAGAGACAGCAAACATCAGAGATCGAGCACTGGAATACTAGAGACAGGAAACATCAGAGGTCGAGCACTGGAATACTAGAGACAGCAAACATCAGAGGTCAAGCACTGGAATACTAGAGACAGCAAACATCAGAGATCGAGCACTGGAATACTAGAGACAGCAAACATCAGAGGTCGAGCACTGGAATACTAGAGACAGCAAACATCAGAGGTCAAGCACTGGAATACTAGAGACAGCAAACATCAGAGGTCCAGCACTGAAATACTAGAGACAGCAAACATCATAGGTCCAGCACTGGAATACTAGAGACAGCAAACATCAGAGATCGAGCTCTGGAATACTATAGACAGCAAACATCACAGGTAGAGCACTGGAATACTAGAGACAGCAAACATCAGAGGTCGAGCACTGGAATACTAGAGACAGCAAACATCAGAGATCGAGCACTGGAATACTAGAGACAGCAAACATCACAGGTAGAGCACTGGAATACTAGAGACAGCAAACATCAGAGATCGAGCACTGGAATACTAGAGACAGGAAACATCACAGGTAGAGCACTGGAATACTAGAGACAGCAAACATCAGAGATCGAGCACTGGAATACTAGAGACAGCAAACATCAGAGGTCAAGCACTGGAATACTAGAGACAGCAAACATCAGAGATCGAGCACTGGAATACTAGAGACAGCAAACATCAGAGGTCCAGCACTGGAATACTAGAGACAGCAAACATCACAGGTAGAGCATTGGAATACTGGAGACAGCAAACATCAGAGATCGAGCACTGGAATACTGGAGACAGCAAACATCACAGGTAGAGCACTGGAATACTAGAGACAGCAAACATCAGAGATCGAGGAGTGGAATACTAGAGACAGCAAACATCAGAGGTAGAGCACTGGAATACTAGAGACAGGAAACATCAGAGGTAGAGCACTGGAACACTAGAGACAGCAAACATCAGAGATTGAGCACTGGAATACTAGAGACAGGAAACATCAGAGGTCAAGCACTGGAATACTAGAGACAGCAAACATCAGAGGTCCAGCACTGAAATACTAGAGACAGCAAACATCAGAGGTCCAGCACTGAAATACTAGAGACAGCAAACATCAGAGATCGAGCTCTGGAATACTATAGACAGCAAACATCACAGGTAGAGCACTGGAATACTAGAGACAGCAAACATCAGAGGTAGAGCACTGGAATACTAGAGACAGCAAATATCAGAGATCGAGCACTGGAATACTAGAGACAGCAAACATCAGAGGTCCAGCACTGGAATACTAGAGACAGCAAACATCAGAGATCGAGCACTGGAATACTGGAGACAGCAAACATCATAGGTAGAGCACTGGAATACTAGAGACAGCAAACATCAGAGATCGAGCACTGGAATACTAGAGACAGCAAACATCAGAGGTAGAGCACTGGAATACTAGAGACAGCAAATATCAGAGATCGAGCACTGGAATAATAGAGACAGCAAACATCAGAGATCGAGCACTGGAATACTAGAGACAGCAAACATCAGAGGTCAAGCACTGGAATACTAGAGACAGCAAACATCAGAGGTCCAGCACTGGAATACTAGAGACAGCAAACATCAGAGATCGAGCACTGGAATACTAGAGACAGCAAACATCAGAGGTCGAGCACTGGAATACTAGAGACAGCAAACATCAGCGGTCAAGCACTGGAATACTAGAGACAGCAAACATCAGAGGTCCAGCATTGATACTAGAGACAGCAAACATCAGAGGTCAAGCACTGGAATACTAGAGACAGCAAACATCAGAGATCGAGCTCTGGAATACTATAGACAGCAAACATCACAGGTAGAGCACTGGAATACTAGAGAGAGCAAACATCAGAGATCGAGCACTGGAATACTAGAGACAGGAAACATCAGAGGTCGAGCACTGGAATACTAGAGACAACAAACATCAGAGGTCAAGCACTGGAATACTAGAGACAGCAAACATCAGAGGTAGAGCACTGGAATACTGGAGACAGCAAACATCAGAGGTCCAGCACTGGAATACTAGAGACAGCAAACATCAGAGGTCCAGCACTGCAATACTGGAGACAGCAAACATCAGAGGTCCATACTAGAGACAGCAAACATCAGAGATCGAGCACTGGAATACTAGAGACAGGAAACATCAGAGGTCGAGCACTGGAATACTAGAGACAGCAAACATCAGAGATCGAGCACTGGAATACTAGAGACAGCAAACATCACAGGTAGAGCACTGGTATACTAGAGACAGCAAACATCAGAGATCGAGCACTGGAATACTAGAGACAGGAAACATCAGAGGTCGAGCACTGGAATACTAGAGACAGCAAACATCAGAGATCGAGCACTGGAATACTAGAGACAGCAAACATCAGAGGTCAAGCACTGGAATACTAGAGACAGCAAACATCAGAGGTAGAGCACTGGAATACTGGAGACAGCAAACATCAGAGGTCCAGCACTGGAATACTAGAGACAGCAAACATCAGAGGTCCAGCACTGGAATACTGGAGACAGCAAACATCAGAGGTCCATACTAGAGACAGCAAACATCAGAGATCGAGCACTGGAATACTAGAGACAGCAAACATCACAGGTAGAGCACTAGAATACTAGAGACAGCAAACATCAGAGATCGAGCACTGGAATACTAGAGACAGGAAACATCAGAGGTCCAGCACTGGAATACTAGAGACAGCAAACATCAGAGGTAGAGCACTGGAATACTAGAGACAGCAAACAGATCGAGCACTGGAATACTAGAAACAGGAAACATCAGAGGTCCAGCACTGGAATACTAGAGACAGCAAACATCAGAGATCGAGCACTGGAATACTAGAGACAGGAAACATCAGAGGTCCAGCACTGGAATACTAGAGACAGCAAACATCAGACATCTAGCACTCGAATACTAGAGACAGCAAACATCAGAGATCGAGCACTGGAATATTAGAGACAGGAAACATCAGAGGTCCAGCACTGAAATACTAGAGACAGCAAACATCAGAGATCGAGCACTGGAATACTAGAGACAGGAAACATCAGAGGTCCAGCACTGGAATACTAGAGACAGCAAACATCAGAGATCGAGCACTGGAATACTAGAGACAGCAAACATCAGAGGTCCAGCACTGGAATACTAGAGACAGCAAACATCAGAGGTCCAGCACTGGAATACTAGAGACAGAGGTCGAGCACTGGAATAATGGAGACAGCAAACATAAGAGGTCCAGCACTGGAATACTGGAGACAGCAAACATCAGAGGTAGAGCACTGGAATACTAGAGACAGCAAACATCACAGGTAGAGCATTGGAATACTAGAGACAGCAAACATCAGAGATCGAGCAGTGGAATACTAGAGACAGCAAACATCAGAGGTAGAGCACTGGAATACTAGAGACAGGAAACATCAGAGGTAGAGCACTGGAACACTAGAGACAGCAAACATCAGAGATTGAGCACTGGAATACTAGAGACAGGAAACATCAGAGGTCGAGCACTGGAATACTGGAGACAGCAAACATCAGAGGTCGAGCACTGGAATACTAGAGACAGCAAACATCAGAGGTCCAGCACTGGAATACTAGAGACAGCAAACATCAGAGATCGACTCTGGAATACTGGAGACAGCAAACATCAGAGATCGAGCACTGGAATACTGGAGACAGCAAACATCACAGGTAGAGCACTGGAATACTAGAGACAGCAAACATCAGAGATCGAGCACTGGAATACTAGAGACAGCAAACATCAGAGGTCGAGCACTGGAATACTAGAGACAGCAAACATCAGGGGTCGAGCACTGGAATACTGGAGACAGCAAACATCAGAGATCGAGCTCTGGAATACTAGAGACAGGAAACATCAGAGGTCCAGCACTGGAATACTAGAGACAGAGGTCGAGCACTGGAATACTGGAGACAGCAAACATAAGAGGTCCAGCACTGGAATACTGGAGACAGCAAACATCAAAGGTAGAGCACTACAGCAAACATCAGAGGTAGAGCACTGGAATACTGGAGACAGCAAACATCAGAGGTCGAGCTCTGGAATTACTAGAGACAGCAAACATCAGAGGTCCAGCACTGGAATACTAGAGACAGAGGTCGAGCACTGGAATACTGGAGACAGCAAACATAAGAGGTCCAGCACTGGAATACTGGAGACAGCAAACATCAGAGGTAGAGCACTGGAATACAGCAAACATCAGAGGTAGAGCACTGGAATACTAGAGACAGCAAACATCAGAGGTCCAGCACTGGAATACTAGAGACAGCAAACATCAGAGGTCGAGCACTGGAATACTGGAGACAGCAAACATCAGAGATCGAGCTCTGGAATACTAGAGACAGGAAACATCAGAGGTCCAGCACTGGAATACTAGAGACAGCAAACATCAGAGGTCCAGCACTGGAATACTAGAGACAGAGGTCGAGCACTGGAATACTGGAGACAGCAAACATAAGAGGTCCAGCACTGGAATACTGGAGACAGCAAACATCAGAGGTAGAGCACTGGAATACTGGAGACAGCAAACATCAGAGGTAGAGCACTGGAATACTAGAGACAGCAAACATCAAAGGTCCAGCACTGGAATACTAGAGACAGCAAACATCAGAGATCGAACACTGAAATACTAGAGACAGCAAACATCAGAGGTCCAGCACTGGAATACTAGAGATGGCAAACATCAGAGGTCCAGCACTGGAATACTAGAGACTGTAAATTATGCTCCGATACAAAGGAAAGAAGATTGGGCAATCAAAAATGATCACAAGCTTAACTTTCGATGCTTTTTTTGTGATTTGGGAAGTGGAGATTATTGGCTGGCAGAGACTAAGGGACAGAGTATACGTGTGTGGAGAGAAGTGAAGCACATTAGAAGACTCCATGCACTCTCAAGACCGATGAGCAATCATGGAAGGGCAGAATGGCCAAGTGGAGTTTGTGATGTGCACAGTCCTCTAACAAGTCTGTACTGTACTAACAGGCGGAGGGGTTTCTGTGTACACACCGACAGGGAACTGTGGAACCTAACCGAGGACAATGTAGAGATAAGTTTCTCCTATCAAAGGAATGACAAGAAATGCTCTACCTATATATGGTAATCTTATGGAATTTTGCAGCTCTCACAATGGCGGAAAAGCCTTCACCCTTGTTAACCGACCTGGCTAGATTTTTCAAGAGAGGTTGCTGTAATAGTGGCTCAGCCTAGCTCAGGTATATATTATGTATACATATAACTCATACAGTTTGTGGTCATGATGACTTTGCACAAATATACAGATCAACGTTGTGCATCTAGACCGACTTCTGAGCTATGAGCAGGCAGATTATCAAGACTCTGGTGCAAAACTGAGCCATGGGCAGGCTGATGGCAGGTTATCAAGACCCTGGTGTAGCACTGAGCCATGGGCAGGCAGATGGCAGGTTACCAAGACTGGTGCAGCACTGAGCCATGGGCAGGCAGATGGCAGGTTATCAAGACTCTGGTGCAGCACTGAGCCATGGGCAGTCATATGGGATGTAAGTTAACCTTACACAGTGTCGAGTGGTCGAGTTGATGAAATGTAGCCATAAAGAGATAGGCATTATTGTAGAGTCCATTTCTGATCGGAAACATTTGTAGACACCTGAATTAGAGCCAGATAATTTGATGAATGATCAGAAGAATAAGATTCTGGAAAAAGTGCCAGCTGGAACACTTTATGGTGGTATGTATGATAGTGGTCCTGATAAGATTCTTGAAAAAGTCCCAGCTAGAACACTTTATGGTGGCAGTGGTTCATGGTGGCAGTGGCCCTGATACGATGCTTGAAAAAGTCCCAGCTAGAACACTTTATGGTGGTATGGCAGTGGCACTGATAAGATTTTTGAAAAAGTACCAGCTAGAACACTTTATGGTGGCAGTGGCCCTAATAAGATTCTTGGAGAAGTACCAGCTAGAACACTCTATGGTGGCAGTGGCCCTGATAAAATTTAAAAAGTACCAGCTAGAACACTTTATGGTGGCAGTAGCCCTGATAAGATTCTTGGAGTAGTACCAGCTAGAAAGCAGTGGTATGATGATGGGGACAAAACAAGGCAGATTGGTAGGCTTGAAATAGCAAGTTTAGTAGTACGGCATCCAGGAAGGAAATCTCCCAGTCATTATGGAATTCCGAATGCGATGTTGGTCCATGGGGAAAGGTTGGTGGATGTGTTGATACAAACTGTGTCTGATGACTATTATCTGGTACACACTGCAAGAGGAGTTCAGTTACCCTCTGCCTGGAGGTGGATACGGAATAGGTAGGCATATATAGGGGGACTATGTGTTAGAGGTATTTACAACAGTGATGCTGATGAGAGAGTTGGGAAGGTTTCCTGCAAAGTTTCAAAATGCTCATTACAAACACACCAGGAGCAAATCTGTTCAGACAATGGAGATCTTACATACAAGTCCTCAACTTTGGGTGCACATAATTTTTATGGCTAAAACCTACAATTTAACTAAACCTACAATTTAAACAAGAAAAGATTTTCATTAACTACTCCGTGCGAGATATAAGGCACTACTAGGGACACACACTTCTATTTCTATGATTCTGATTTGACAGAACAACTCTCTCGCTTAAATAGTTGCAGTCATACATGAAGTAAGGAAACTACCATATTGTGCAGAAGCTTCTCTGCAGTGGATCTCCTCCATTTAAATAGTTGCAGTCATACATGAAGTAAGGAAACTACCATATTGTGCAGAAGCTTCTCTGCAGTGGATCTCCTCCATTTAAATAGTTGCAGTCATACATGAAGTAAGGAAACTACCATATTGTGCAGAAGCTTCTCTGCAGTGGATCTCCTCCATTTAAATAGTTGCAGTCATACATGAAGTAAGGAAACTACCATATTGTGCAGAAGCTTCTCTGCAATGCAGGGTTTCATTTAGGGACAGCTGCCCCCCCCCCCCCTTGGAAACTGTATTAGTAAAATTCATTAGATCACATCTTTAACCATCATGCCCCCCCCCCCCCCCCCCCCTAATATCCAGATTCTTCCAGTTGCCCCTCCCCCCCTTGGACAATTTTCTAAATGAAACCCTGCAATGGATAATTCAAATGCTGATCTATCCACAATTGAACCACTTGCTTGAGGGGAAGGGTACAGGGAAGAGGTTACGGATCCTGGGAACATAACCCATTTTCAGACCTTTATGTCAAACCCTTAAATATGATTGAATAGAATTACAGAAGGCATGTAAGTGTGTGCAGGCTGATTTCTGTGTGTGCTGAGTTCCAGACAGGATTTCTGTGTGTGCAGAGTTCCAGACAGGATTTGTGTGTGTGCAGGCTTCCAGTCAGGATTTCTGTGTGTGCTGAGTTCCAGACAGGATTTCTGTGTGTGCAGAGTTCCAGACAGGATTTGTGTGTGTGCAGGTTTCCAGACAGGATTTTTTAGGGGTGATGGGAGGGAGGGAGGGAGGTCGGGTAATGTTTGGTGCACCCAAAATTGCTGTATTTGGTCCATCCACTTTTATAAAGGCAATGCCTTCACTGTAAAAAAGTGGAAGTACAGTGTACCAGAAATGAGTGATGCTCCGTTTGAAGAAATCTTGGATAGATTACATGCTAATAAATATTGTTAACTTTGCTCGTCTGCGGAGGGGGGAAGGGGTTCTTCCCTTTTTCAAACATCTTGTGACACGTGTGTGCATGCGTCTGTATGTGTGATCCCCCACCTAAAAGTTAACCAAATATAACATTTTGGGACATAAGATATAGAGGCTTGACTGAAGGGTGATGAAGGTTTAGCATACTGTAGACATCTTCACAGTTAACATTTACCTATAGCAGTATCCATATGGATCCCTTAATCGGATGGAATTAAACCAAATCCCATAAGTTAGCTGGTAGGAAATTCAACTTCTCATCGACATAAGTCCAAGATTCAATTTATGCTTAAATTGTACACTGATGAACTAGCCTCTCAGTAAATAATAATAAGACATCACACGAGAGAAAGTTAATGGAAACTTAATGGCTGTCAGTATTATTCAAGAAACTTAATGGCTGTCAATGAACTCTCAGTTGACATAATAACATTACAATAACCTTCTCAATGATCAACTTGAAATTGTATTCTATCGACATTTCGACTAGATGCCCTAGCCTTCAAGGAGCACCTAGTCGAAATGTCGAGCGAATACAATTTCAAGTTAATTATTGAGAAGGTAATTGTAATGTTATTATGTCAACTTGAGAGTCCATTTAAGTTTTTTTCCCCCTCTTCAAATCTAGTAATATTTGGTAAGCCAATTTAGCAAAGAATTCTAGGCACGCTCAAACGCGTTTAAAAAAAGCTAATACCAGCTGAAACCATCGAGGCAGCTAAGAAGTTACCGATGCGAGTTTTAGCTGAGATACGTGAACTTTGGTTTCTGGGAGTCCTCCATTTCTAGATGGGGATCAAACCAATACAGCACTCTCCTACTGGTAGTGTAAAATCAAGCGATCTCATCCTACAATACGTTCTTAAAATAGCTGCAGTACAGGAAGTGCTACTGCACCTCCCACATGATATCAAGTTGGAGTTACTTTATGCAGGGTTACCTACAGAATGGAACATGACTCAGCTTATAAATCCATTCCAAACAAAGGATAAATACCCCCCAAAAACCATAACAAACAATAATACTTTGAAGTCTAATTTTGAATTGTTACCCCCCCCCCCCCTGTGTAATTCATCTTTTTCCCACCCAAACCAAGCATATGTATGTGTGGTATGCACTGCACATGCATGTATGGATGCTATATAATGGATGTTTTTATGTACCTATGAATACACAATGTATGTACATGCATGTATGTGGTGTTATGTATGTACCATGTATACACATACATGTACATGTATATAAGCATGTGTACATATGTGTATATGATATATCTATAGCACAGATATGCAGAAAGACGTAATGGAAAGCAACAACTCCTAGCTATTAATGATATGGACCAAGTGACTGGAAGAGGAAAGGGCACGTGCTACAATTAGATAAACCACACCCACCAACCTTGGTTCTGTATTTCTTCTTCTTGTGCTTTCTTTTATGGCCAGCGTATTTGAACTCGACTTCTGCAATGTGCTTCTCACAGAAGTGAAGAAATCCCGAAACATATTTCCGTGGGTGATACGAACAATCGCCACTGTAACGTTTCCAGCGGTCTACCTGTTCCAAGACAACACAAAACACACACACTCTCACACTGGATCCAACTCACCCTACATGCGGGAAGATTGGAGTATCGATTTGCCGGAGCAGAGGTTACACCGGAGTATAGGTCACTTCCCAAAGTTAACCATCAATATAAAAATTCTGTGATGGCTGGAGTGTGTCGCACACTAAATGAAGCGCTCATCTACCAGCATGCAGGAGCTGGAGTAAGCTCTGACCTCAACTCCTACCAGCATGCAGGAGCTGGAGTATGCTCTGACCTCAACTCCTACCAGCATGCAGGAGCTGGAGTATGCTCTGACCTCAACTCCTACCAGCATGCAGGAGCTGGAGTAAGCTCTGACCTCAACTCCTACCAGCATGCAGGAGCTAGAGTAAGCTCTGACCTCACCTCCTACCAGCATGCAGGAGCTGGAGTATGCTCTGACCTCAACTCCTACCAGCATGCAGGAGCTAGAGTAAGCTCTGACCTCACCTCCTACCAGCATGCAGGAGCTAGAGTATGCTCTGACCTCAACTCCTACCAGCATGCAGGAGCTAGAGTAAGCTCTGACCTCACCTCCTACCAGCATGCAGGAGCTAGAGTATGCTCTGACCTCAACTCCTACCAGCATGCAGGAGCTAGAGTAAGCTCTGACCTCACCTCCTACCAGCATGCAGGAGCTAGAGTATGCTCTGACCTCAACTCCTACCAGCATGCAGGAGCTAGAGTAAGCTCTGACCTCAACTCCTACCAGCATGCAGGAGCTGGAGTACGCTCTGACCTCACCTCCTACCAGCATGCAGGAGCTCTGACTTCAATTCCTACCAGCATGCAGGAGCTCGAGTAAGCTCTGACCTCACCTCCTACCAGCATGCAGGAGCTAGAGCAAGATCTGACTTCAATTCCTACCAGCATGCAGGAGCTAGAGTAAGCTCTGACCTCACCTCCTACCAGCATGCAGGAGCTAGAGTATGCTCTGACCTCAACTCCTACCAGCATGCAGGAGCTAGAGTAAGCTCTGACCTCAACTCCTACCAGCATGCAGGAGCTGGAGTACGCTCTGTCCTCACCTCCTACCAGCATGCAGGAGCTAGAGGAAGCTCTGACTTCAATTCCTACCAGCATGCAGGAGCTCGAGTAAGCTCTGACCTCACCTCCTACCAGCATGCAGGAGCTAGAGCAAGCTCTGACTTCAATTCCTACCAGCATGCAGGAGCTAGAGTAAGCTCTGACCTCAACTCCTACCAGCATGCAGGAGCTGGAGTACGCTCTGACCTCACCTCCTACCAGCATGCAGGAGCTAGAGGAAGCTCTGACCTCAACTCCTACCAGCAAGCAGGAGCTCGAGTAAGCTCTGACCTCACCTCCTACCAGCATGCAGGAGCTCGAGTAAGCTCTGACCTCACCTCCTACCAGCATGCAGGAGCTAGAGTAAGCTCTGACTTCAATTCCTACCAGCATGCAGGAGCTAGAGTAAGCTCTGACCTCAACTCGATGTGATCTGAGAGCACTATCTACTCAATCATCTTCTTTCTCCAGTTTCACACTAACTTTTTAAGAACTCTGCCCTTCATTTCAACTCTTCTATTCCACACTTCTCTGAAAATTCAACAACTTTTAGCTAAAAACTGCAGATAGTTCATATGCTTAGTTCCTGATATTTCACACAGAATTTTTTTTTGACATCATTGCAGCTAGCTGCACGAAGTCTCATGCTCCACTTGTGATCCTGCCAATGATCCAGTTTAATCACTGCAACTTATACTCCTACAATATCAACCTATTCAGTGTTAAGTGGAACCTCTGAAATGGAGAAGAATATTTAGAACTGCTACTGCGACTTTTACTAGGGCAAATACTTGACACTTATGAGGACACACACTGGACCAACACCACACTGGGTGGAGGCAGGTTGAAGTAGGTTGACAATTTAGCTCTATGGGGACACACACTGGACCAACACCACACTGGGTGGAGGCAGGTTGAAGTAGGTTAACAATTTAGCTCTATGGGAACACATACTGGACCAACACCACACTGGGTGGAGGCAGGTTGAAGTAGGTTGACAATTTAGCTCTATGGGGACACACACTGGACCAACACCACACTGGGTGGAGGCAGGTTGAAGTAGGTTAACAATTTAGCTCTATGGGAACACATACTGGACCAACACCACACTGGGTGGAGGCAGGTTGAAGTAGGTTGACAATTTAGCTCTATGGTGACACACACTGGACCAACACCACACTGGCTGGAGGCAGGTTGAAGTAGGTTGACAATTTAGCTCTATGGGGACACACACTGGTCCAACACCACACTGGGTTGGGGCAGGTTGAAGTAGGTTGTCAATAGCTCTATGTGGACACACACTGGACCAACATCACACTGGGTTGAGGCAGGTTGAAGTAGGTTGTCAATAGCTCTATGTGGACAAACACTGGACCAACATCACACTGGGTTGAGGCAGGTTGAAGTAGGTTGACAATAGGACACACACTGGACCAACATCACACTGGGTTGAGGCAGGTTGAAGTGGGTTGACAATAGCTCTATGTGGACACACACTGGACCAACATCACACTGGGTTGAGGCAAGTTGAAGTAGGTTGACAATAGCTCTATAGGGACACACACTGGACCAACACCTCACTGGGTTGAGGCAGGTTGAAGTAGATTGACAATAGCTCTATAGGGGCACACACTGGATCAACACCACACTGGGTTGAGGCAAGTTGAAGTAGGTTGACAATAGCTCTATGTGGACACACACTGGACCAACACCTCACTGGGTTGAGGCAGGTTGAAGTAGGTTGACAATAGCTCTATGGGGACACACACTGGACCAACACCACACTGGGTTGAGGCAGGTTGAAGTAGGTTGACAATAGCTCTATGTGGACACACACCAGTTGGATCAACACCACACTGGGTTGAGGCAAGTTGAAGTAGGTTGACAATAGCTCTATAGGGACACACACTGGACCAACACCTCACTGGAGGTTGAAGTAGGTTGACAATAGCTCTATGGGGACACACACTGGACCAACACCACACTGGGTTGAGGCAGGTTGAAGTAGGTTGACAATAGCTCTATAGGGACACACTCAACACCACACTGGGTTGAGGCAGGTTGAAGTAGGTTGACAATAGCTCTATGGGGACACACACTGGATCAACACCACACTGGGTTGAGGCAGGTTGAAGTAGGTTGACAATAGCTCTATGGGAACACACACTGGACCAACACCACACTGGGTTGAGGCAGGTTGAAGTAGGTTGACAATAGCTCTATAGGGACACACACTGGATCAACACCACACTGGGTTGAGGCAGGTTGAAGTAGGTTGACAATAGCTCTATGGGGATACACACAAGACCAACATCACACTGGGTTGAGGTTGGTTGGTTACAATACCTTTCTCTGGTACTTGACAGCCTTCTTGGAGTCGACCAGAGGTATGGCTGACTGAGGATCCAACTGGTCACAGATGGTCTGAGAAATCATCAGCAGACATACAAGAAGAATAAATGGCCGAATTGTCAAAAAAGAAAGATATACAAATGTGCACCTCAGACATTTATAGGACAATGCACACCTCAGACATTTATAGGCCTCAGACATTTATAGGACAATGTGCACCTCAGACATTTATAGGACAATGCACACCTCAGACATTTATAGGCCTCAGACATTTATAGGACAATGTGCACCTCAGACATTTATAGGACAATGTACACCTCAGACATTTATAGGACAATGCACACCACATATATTTATAGGACAATGTGCACCTCAGACATTTATAGGACGATGTACACCTCAGACATTTGGACAATTTTCACCAAATATAGTATAATATTGGTGTACAATGTTTTCTAAATGTTCGTGGTCTACATCGGTAAATTCTTGAACTCTTTTTTATTTTGACGAGTCAGGCCATTACAATGACCTCGTCAATAAATCAACTTTGAACTTTACTCCCATATATCCATGAACAAAAATGGTTTAATTCCAAACAAGCAAATGCACTCACACGATTGACTGGCAGAAGAACAGCAAACAAACACTGTAAAAGTACTCATTTGTGCGAGAAATTAAATTGTGAGGATTCGTACAAATTTGGCTACACGCCCAGTTAAATTTTGGTTAATTAAGATAGTTCACATTCACGAGCAGTGAAGGTAACAGAATCTGCATCGGCTAGACATGTCTTTCCTGAGGAAGACACCTCAGGAGAGATGCATTTCTGTACTTCCAGCTGTTTATACTAACAACAACTCTGAGGAGTGAGAGGAGGTAATTGCTTTTAACAAGGAGGTAACAGCTTGTAACTGCTTGTAACAAGCAGGGAAGCAGTAATACAGCAGTAAGATGAGCAGCAAAAGAAGTGTTATCATTGCTACTCTGAACCTGCAACGAGCAGACATAGGGAAGTATGTAGCACAAACACAGGCCTACAGCATCATGACATCTCACAATATCACTGGGACATTCAGTGCCCGAGTTAACTGTGTGTAAGTTTGAGGATTTATATAGCAGGGAGTTTGAATATAGTCTAAAACACCATCCTGAGTCTTCCAGCTGTGTCTGAGTTGCCAGCCATGAAGAGAGGCAGGCCATTGTTAATCAGTGACTCTGATGGTATTATTCAGGACTCTGTATATTCATGCTCTCTGAATGTTGTTCATTATTAGTTTATCTAAAGCTGGCATTGTTGATGCCTCGAGAGAGAGAGAGAGAGAGAGAGAGAGAGAGAGAGAGAGAGAGAGAGAGAGAGAGAGAGAGAGAGAGAGAGAGAGAGAGAGAGAGAGAAGAAAGAGAAAGCCCAGCCGCTGGTCAGCAACAGCTGAACAGTCAACCAGTGGCGTGTGTGGTCATGTATGAAGGCAAATGTTGCAAATTGCCACTCTGTAGCAATACAAAGTTCCACAGGTCATACCATTGACCCCCAGCTTACCTTGTCAGGACAGACACTCCCCTTCATGGGAAGTGGTACCAAGGGTTCCTTGGGTAAACAATTCAGATTCCTCAAAATCCTTCTATGGCCCGATCCAACCTTAAGGAGGCTACGGATCGCATGGCACAAGCAGTGGACAGATATCCAGTCAAAAGACAGCAGAAGATGAAACTCTAAAGCTTGGTGTGTGTCCTAGACTCCACTGGCCTCTCACCATCCATGTTTTCCCCATAACTGAACATAACCTAGACACAACAGCTACGAGATTTCTGAAGAAGTGGACAGGTCTTACCAAATCTTCTAGCCCCAACTTGCTTTACCTCCCAGAGAGATGGAGGCCTTACCTACCATCATTGTCCTCTCTCTATAAGCGCCTCCAAGTCTCAAGGCAGTGCCAGATACTCACCTCAGCTGACCTTTGTGTAAGAAATATTGCATGCAGAGAGGGGCTTACAGGCTGAGATTGCTGCTAAACGGCTGAAGTTTTGACCAGCTGTCCTTGTTAGAGACACTATGCAGAAAGATCCATCACTCTCACACAAAGCACTACTTGTAGCAGTCAAGAAGCAGGTGACTAATGAGGAGGAACAAGCTCACTTGAAAGATCTCACTAAACAGGGCCATATGATTCGTGCCACTCCCGCTACCATCTGGGCTAAAGCGGTGCATTCTTTCCCAGAGGAGTTTTTCAAATTCATTCTCAATGCTGTACATGATACCCTACCCCACAATGCAAATCTGCACCCGTGGAAGAAGAAGAACTCTGACAACTGCTCCTATGCCATGAGAATTGCCAGAACCTAGTCCACGTCCTAAATTCCTACAAGATAGATATGAAGCTAAGACTGTACAATGAGCGATGACTCTGACCTGGCTATCACCTATGAACCCATCTCACAACACCTCCCTCACGCAGCCTTTAGCACCGCTGACCTGGCCAATGCGTACAATTGCCCCCCCCCCCACATCATCCCTACTTAAGTCAGACCTGACATTGTCTGGTGGGATGATGAACACAAGTGTGTCTGCCTTGTGGAACTAACAGTGTGTTTCAACACCTTATTCCACAACGCTGCGAATAGGAAGGAGGGCAGATGCCTACTACTACTCTCTGCATGTCAACAATCAGGCTACACAGCCAAGTTGATTACACTAGAAATTGTTTGCCAAATCTGTGTGGTTTCATGAAGCTCCAAGACGAACTAAACCTCTCCACAACCAAGACCCATATCCTCTTGGTGCAAGCTGCTAGAGAAGCAATAATTGACTCCTTTGACCGTTTCACCGCCATAAGCGCCTACAGGCGCAAACTCGACATCGCTCGTCTAAACATTAATTAAAAATTATTCGAACAAGCTACAGATTTTTTTTTTAACCAAGGCGTGCGCGAAAGATAGCTCTAAATGGGAAAAATACAACCAAAGAAAAATACCGGGTAGCACGTGATTCCGAACTGGTCACGGCAACAAAAATATATTAATTTTTTGGACAATGATGACTTTACTTAACTGTGACCGTCCCGATAGCTTCTGGAGGCTCTTCTTCGGTGAAAACTGCAGAGCCATCTACTGCAGACTCGCTATCAATCAAAATCCTATGGAGTAGAGGAAAAAAGTCACTCCTGGATGGATCTCTGTTGTTAGTGACATTTTTTTACTGTTGTAGACATAGAGATTCGTAACTTTTGTTTGCCTGCTTCAATAGAGCTGATTCATATACCAAGTTATAGCTCTTTCAATTTGCAATCAAATGATATGCTTTGTTTCAAAATGTAATGGATACAAAAAAAATGTTATGAAATTCAAAAAAAAAAAATTTTTTTTTTTTTAAAGGTGTTGAGCTAAAGTTGGCGGTGAAAGAGTTAATAACATCTGGTACTGTAGAAATAGAAATAATCCTTAATTAAGCGATAATTATTCCTTAATGGTTTATTTTTGTGGGTTTTTTCTTCTTTTTCTGCATTGTTTGTTTTTCTGCATATCATGACATAGTCACTTAGTTTGTGGTTTGGAGCAAGTGTGATTGTACAATGTTTTTGTAGAATATTATGACAAGCTGAGCTTGGATGACTCCACCCCTCACTGGTTTGTGTGTACATGTGCATTACAATTCAATGAAGTTTATATATATATACAGTACATGTTTCATACAGGGGGGGGGGGGGGAGCCCTGGGATAACCCTCCCCAAAACGATTTCTCCCCCCCCCCCCCCCCCCCCCAAGAATTTTCACAATAAAAATTTATATTAATGAAATTTCTTATGTAATACATTACAGTAACGGGGGGGGAGGGGGAAAAAGAGTAGTACAGAAATTCAAAGATGATCAGCAGTAATAAAATTATAATAATTATGCATAAAAACAATTTATTATATATAAGCGAAGATATACAATAATGTATGGTGAAAATTACAATACAGTGAGTTCAGTAGTACTAAATTAAAGTAAAATGCATCTATTTTTCTGTTTAAAAATGTCGAGAATTGCATTAAAGTCCACATCGGTCAATGGAGGACCCTCTATACTAATTTTCATTAATGTTCTAGGTTCGAGTCAGAAAGATGACTGCGTAGGCAAGTTTTAATCAACTTCATTTGACTAAAGGAACGCTCTACTGTTGCTGTGCCAACAGGAAGTGCCATTGTAATGTTCAATAGCTTTCCACGTCTCAGGGAAAATTCCTCCATACGTATGTGACTTGTTCTGTCCAGGATTTCTTGCATGCTAGGAGATACCGACTCTTCATAATTGCCTTTTTCTCCACTAGCAAAGCCCGTCTAAATATCTTCCACTCTGAAACAAGCTCATCGCCATCAAGCAATGGAGGTGAGGTGTAAGTCGTCCGCGCATACTCAACCTCTGCTTCGCAAGAATCTTGATTTGCTACCCGCTGAAGCATCCTTATCATCATACGGCAGCGAGCAAATCAAATCTACACTACAATTAGGAAAGCTAACCACAGAATAATAGCACATGGAGAGAACATTCTAGATTATGACATAATTGCATCTTACCACAAAACTATTCTGTGTCAAGATGCAATTGTGTCATAATCTAGAATGTTCTGTCCATGTGCTAGTACTTTAACTATAGGAAAGTACCCTCAAAATGTCTCAGAATCAATCTGAAAGCTTCGATATTGCCAAAAAAATCTGGGGGGGTGACCCCCAGACATGTACTTGGGACTTGCTTACTCACGCACACCACATAAACATTTTGAGTCCCCCCCCCCCAAAACTGTAAATCCTGATATACATGTATACATATATTGGATTTTTTCACATGATTCTACTACCACACTTGTAAATACTTTTACAGTATACCACAACAAGTTAGATGACCCTTTACCATTTACATGTGAGTGTGCTGTCTGGGATAAGAATGCTGCTACATGTGAGTGTGCTGTCTGGGATAAGAATGCTGCTACATGTGAGTTGCTGTCTGGGATAAGAATGCTGCTACATGTGAGTGTGCTGTCTGGGATAAGAATGCTGCTACATGTGAGTGTGCTGTCTGGGATAAGAATGCTGCTACATGTGAGTGTGCTGTCTGGGATAAGAATGCTGCTACATGTGAGTTGCTGTCTGGGATAAGAATGCTGCTACATGTGAGTGTGCTGTCTGGGATAAGAATGCTGCTACATGTGAGTGTGCTGTCTGGGATAAGAATGCTGCTACATGTGAGTGTGCTGTCTGGGATAAGAATGCTGCTACATGTGAGTGTGCTGTCTAGGATAAGAATGCTGCTACATGTGAGTGTGCTGTCTGGGATAAGAATGCTGCTACATGTGAGTGTGCTGTCTGGGATAAGAATGCTGCTACATGTGAGTGTGCTGTCTGGGATAAGAATGCTGCTACATGTGAGTGTGCTGTCTGGGATAAGAATGCTGCTACATGTGAGTGTGCTGTCTGGGATAAGAATGCTGCTACATGTGAGTGTGCTGTCTAGGATAAGAATGCTGCTACATGTGAGTGTGCTGTCTGGGATAAGAATGCTGCTACATGTGAGTGTGCTGTCTGGGATAAGAATGCTGCTACATGTGAGTGTGCTGTCTGGGATAAGAATGCTGCTACATGTGAGTGTGCTGTCTGGGATAAGAATGCTGCTACATGTGAGTGTGCTGTCTGGGATAAGAATGCTGCTACATGTGAGTGTGCTGTCTGGGATAAGAATGCTGCTACATGTGAGTGTGCTGTCTGGGATAAGAATGCTGCTACATGTGAGTGTGCTGTCTGGGATAAGAATGCTGCTACATGTGAGTGTGCTGTCTGGGATAAGAATGCTGCTACATGTGAGTGTGCTGTCTGGGATAAGAATGCTGCTACATGTGAGTGTGCTGTCTGGGATAAGAATGCTGCTACATGTGAGTGTGCTGTCTGGGATAAGAATGCTGCTACATGTGAGTGTGCTGTCTGGGATAAGAATGCTGCTACATGTGAGTGTGCTGTCTGGGATAAGAATTCTGCTACATGTGAGTGTGCTGTCTGGGATAAGAATGCTGCTACATGTGAGTGTGCTGTCTGGGATAAGAATGCTACTACATGTGAGTGTGCTGTCTGGGATAAGAATGCTGCTACATGTGAGTGTGCTGTCTGGGATAAGAATGCTACTACATGTGAGTGTGCTGTCTGGGATAAGAATGCTGCTACATGTGAGTGTGCTGTCTGGGATAAGAATGCTGCTACATGTGAGTGTGCTGTCTGGGATAAGAATGCTACTACATGTGAGTGTGCTGTCTGGGATAAGAATGCTGCTACATGTGAGTGTGCTGTCTGGGATAAGAATGCTGCTACATGTGAGTGTGCTGTCTGGGATAAGAATGCTGCTACATGTGAGTGTGCTGTCTGGGATAAGAATGCTGCTACATGTGAGTGTGCTGTCTGGGATAAGAATGCTGCTACATGTGAGTGTGCTGTCTGGGATAAGAATGCTGCTACATGTGAGTGTGCTGTCTGGGATAAGAATGCTGCTACATGTGAGTGTGCTATCTGGGATAAGAATGTTGCTACATGTGAGTGTGCTGTCTAGGATAAGAATGCTGCTACATGTGAGTGTGCTGTCTGGGATAAGAATGCTGCTACATGTGAGTGTGCTGTCTGGGATAAGAATGCTGCTACATGTGAGTGTGCTGTCTGGGATAAGAATGCTGCTACATGTGAGTGTGCTGTCTGGGATAAGAATGCTGCTACATGTGAGTGTGCTGTCTGGGATAAGAATGCTGCTACATGTGAGTGTGCTGTCTGGGATAAGAATGCTGCTACATGTGAGTGTGCTGTCTGGGATAAGAATGCTGCTACATGTGAGTGTGCTGTCTGGGATAAGAATGCTGCTACATGTGAGTGTGCTGTCTGGGATAAGAATGCTGCTACATGTGAGTGTGCTGTCTGGGATAAGAATGCTGCTACATGTGAGTGTGCTGTCTGGGATAAGAATGCTGCTACATGTGAGTGTGCTGTCTGGGATAAGAATGCTGCTACATGTGAGTGTGCTGTCTGGGATAAGAATGCTGCTACATGTGAGTGTGCTGTCTGGGATAAGAATGCTGCTACATGTGAGTGTGCTGTCTGGGATAAGAATGCTGCTACATGTGAGTGTGCTGTCTGGGATAAGAATGCTGCTACATGTGAGTGTGCTGTCTGGGATAAGAATGCTGCTACATGTGAGTGTGCTGTCTGGGATAAGAATGCTGCTACATGTGAGTGTGCTGTCTGGGATAAGAATGCTGCTACATGTGAGTGTGCTGTCTGGGATAAGAATGCTGCTACATGTGAGTGTGCTGTCTGGGATAAGAATGCTGCTACATGTGAGTGTGCTGTCTGGGATAAGAATGCTGCTACATGTGAGTGTGCTGTCTGGGATAAGAATGCTGCTACATGTGAGTGTGCTGTCTGGGATAAGAATGCTGCTACATGTGAGTGTGCTGTCTGGGATAAGAATGCTGCTACATGTGAGTGTGCTGTCTGGGATAAGAATGCTGCTACATGTGAGTGTGCTGTCTGGGATAAGAATGCTGCTACATGTGAGTGTGCTGTCTGGGATAAGAATGCTGCTACATGTGAGTGTGCTGTCTGGGATAAGAATGCTGCTACATGTGAGTGTGCTGTCTGGGATAAGAATGCTGCTACATGTGAGTGTGCTGTCTGGGATAAGAATGCTGCTACATGTGAGTGTGCTGTCTGGGATAAGAATGCTGCTACATGTGAGTGTGCTGTCTGGGATAAGAATGCTGCTACATGTGAGTGTGCTGTCTGGGATAAGAATGCTGCTACATGTGAGTGTGCTGTCTGGGATAAGAATGCTGCTACATGTGAGTGTGCTGTCTGGGATAAGAATGCTGCTACATGTGAGTGTGCTGTCTGGGATAAGAATGCTGCTACATGTGAGTGTGCTGTCTGGGATAAGAATGCTGCTACATGTGAGTGTGCTGTCTGGGATAAGAATGCTGCTACATGTGAGTGTGCTGTCTGGGATAAGAATGCTGCTACATGTGAGTGTGCTGTCTGGGATAAGAATGCTGCTACATGTGAGTGTGCTGTCTGGGATAAGAATGCTGCTACATGTGAGTGTGCTGTCTGGGATAAGAATGCTGCTACATGTGAGTGTGCTGTCTGGGATAAGAATGCTGCTACATGTGAGTGTGCTGTCTGGGATAAGAATGCTGCTACATGTGAGTGTGCTGTCTGGGATAAGAATGCTGCTACATGTGAGTGTGCTGTCTGGGATAAGAATGCTGCTACATGTGAGTGTGCTGTCTGGGATAAGAATGCTGCTACATGTGAGTGTGCTGTCTGGGATAAGAATGCTGCTACATGTGAGTGTGCTGTCTGGGATAAGAATGCTGCTACATGTGAGTGTGCTGTCTGGGATAAGAATGCTGCTACATGTGAGTGTGCTGTCTGGGATAAGAATGCTGCTACATGTGAGTGTGCTGTCTGGGATAAGAATGCTGCTACATGTGAGTGTGCTGTCTGGGATAAGAATGCTGCTACATGTGAGTGTGCTGTCTGGGATAAGAATGCTGCTACATGTGAGTGTGCTGTCTGGGATAAGAATGCTGCTACATGTGAGTGTGCTGTCTGGGATAAGAATGCTGCTACATGTGAGTGTGCTGTCTGGGATAAGAATGCTGCTACATGTGAGTGTGCTGTCTGGGATAAGAATGCTGCTACATGTGAGTGTGCTGTCTGGGATAAGAATGCTGCTACATGTGAGTGTGCTGTCTGGGATAAGAATGCTGCTACATGTGAGTGTGCTGTCTGGGATAAGAATGCTGCTACATGTGAGTGTGCTGTCTGGGATAAGAATGCTGCTACATGTGAGTGTGCTGTCTGGGATAAGAATGCTGCTACATGTGAGTGTGCTGTCTGGGATAAGAATGCTGCTACATGTGAGTGTGCTGTCTGGGATAAGAATGCTGCTACATGTGAGTGTGCTGTCTGGGATAAGAATGCTGCTACATGTGAGTGTGCTGTCTGGGATAAGAATGCTGCTACATGTGAGTGTGCTGTCTGGGATAAGAATGCTGCTACATGTGAGTGTGCTGTCTGGGATAAGAATGCTGCTACATGTGAGTGTGCTGTCTGGGATAAGAATGCTGCTACATGTGAGTGTGCTGTCTGGGATAAGAATGCTGCTACATGTGAGTGTGCTGTCTGGGATAAGAATGCTGCTACATGTGAGTGTGCTGTCTGGGATAAGAATGCTGCTACATGTGAGTGTGCTGTCTGGGATAAGAATGCTGCTACATGTGAGTGTGCTGTCTGGGATAAGAATGCTGCTACATGTGAGTGTGCTGTCTGGGATAAGAATGCTGCTACATGTGAGTGTGCTGTCTGGGATAAGAATGCTGCTACATGTGAGTGTGCTGTCTGGGATAAGAATGCTGCTACATGTGAGTGTGCTGTCTGGGATAAGAATGCTGCTACATGTGAGTGTGCTGTCTGGGATAAGAATGCTGCTACATGTGAGTGTGCTGTCTGGGATAAGAATGCTGCTACATGTGAGTGTGCTGTCTGGGATAAGAATGCTGCTACATGTGAGTGTGCTGTCTGGGATAAGAATGCTGCTACATGTGAGTGTGCTGTCTGGGATAAGAATGCTGCTACATGTGAGTGTGCTGTCTGGGATAAGAATGCTGCTACATGTGAGTGTGCTGTCTGGGATAAGAATGCTGCTACATGTGAGTGTGCTGTCTGGGATAAGAATGCTGCTACATGTGAGTGTGCTGTCTGGGATAAGAATGCTGCTACATGTGAGTGTGCTGTCTGGGATAAGAATGCTGCTACATGTGAGTGTGCTGTCTGGGATAAGAATGCTGCTACATGTGAGTGTGCTGTCTGGGATAAGAATGCTGCTACATGTGAGTGTGCTGTCTGGGATAAGAATGCTGCTACATGTGAGTGTGCTGTCTGGGATAAGAATGCTGCTACATGTGAGTGTGCTGTCTGGGATAAGAATGCTGCTACATGTGAGTGTGCTGTCTGGGATAAGAATGCTGCTACATGTGAGTGTGCTGTCTGGGATAAGAATGCTGCTACATGTGAGTGTGCTGTCTGGGATAAGAATGCTGCTACATGTGAGTGTGCTGTCTGGGATAAGAATGCTGCTACATGTGAGTGTGCTGTCTGGGATAAGAATGCTGCTACATGTGAGTGTGCTGTCTGGGATAAGAATGCTGCTACATGTGAGTGTGCTGTCTGGGATAAGAATGCTGCTACATGTGAGTGTGCTGTCTGGGATAAGAATGCTGCTACATGTGAGTGTGCTGTCTGGGATAAGAATGCTGCTACATGTGAGTGTGCTGTCTGGGATAAGAATGCTGCTACATGTGAGTGTGCTGTCTGGGATAAGAATGCTGCTACATGTGAGTGTGCTGTCTGGGATAAGAATGCTGCTACATGTGAGTGTGCTGTCTGGATAAGAATGCTGCTACATGTGAGTGTGCTGTCTGGGATAAGAATGCTGCTACATGTGAGTGTGCTGTCTGGGATAAGAATGCTGCTACATGTGAGTGTGCTGTCTGGGATAAGAATGCTGCTACATGTGAGTGTGCTGTCTGGGATAAGAATGCTGCTACATGTGAGTGTGCTGTCTGGGATAAGAATGCTGCTACATGTGAGTGTGCTGTCTGGGATAAGAATGCTGCTACATGTGAGTGTGCTGTCTGGGATAAGAATGCTGCTACATGTGAGTGTGCTGTCTGGGATAAGAATGCTGCTACATGTGAGTGTGCTGTCTGGGATAAGAATGCTGCTACATGTGAGTGTGCTGTCTGGGATAAGAATGCTGCTACATGTGAGTGTGCTGTCTGGGATAAGAATGCTGCTACATGTGAGTGTGCTGTCTGGGATAAGAATGCTGCTACATGTGAGTGTGCTGTCTGGGATAAGAATGCTGCTACATGTGAGTGTGCTGTCTGGGATAAGAATGCTGCTACATGTGAGTGTGCTGTCTGGGATAAGAATGCTGCTACATGTGAGTGTGCTGTCTGGGATAAGAATGCTGCTACATGTGAGTGTGCTGTCTGGGATAAGAATGCTGCTACATGTGAGTGTGCTGTCTGGGATAAGAATGCTGCTACATGTGAGTGTGCTGTCTGGGATAAGAATGCTGCTACATGTGAGTGTGCTGTCTGGGATAAGAATGCTGCTACATGTGAGTGTGCTGTCTGGGATAAGAATGCTGCTTACATGTGAGTGTGCTGTCTTGGGATAAGAATGCTGCTACATGTGAGTGTGCTGTCTGGGTAAGAATGCTGCTACATGTGAGTGTGCTGTCTGGGATAAGAATGCTGCTACATGTGAGTGTGCTGTCTGGGATAAGAATGCTGCTACATGTGAGTGTGCTGTCTGGGATAAGAATGCTGCTACATGTGAGTGTGCTGTCTGGGATAAGAATGCTGCTACATGTGAGTGTGCTGTCTGGGATAAGAATGCTGCTACATGTGAGTGTGCTGTCTGGGATAAGAATGCTGCTACATGTGAGTGTGCTGTCTGGGATAAGAATGCTGCTACATGTGAGTGTGCTGTCTGGGATAAGAATGCTGCTACATGTGAGTGTGCTGTCTGGGATAAGAATGCTGCTACATGTGAGTGTGCTGTCTGGGATAAGAATGCTGCTACATGTGAGTGTGCTGTCTGGGATAAGAATGCTGCTACATGTGAGTGTGCTGTCTGGGATAAGAATGCTGCTACATGTGAGTGTGCTGTCTGGGATAAGAATGCTGCTACATGTGAGTGTGCTGTCTGGGATAAGAATGCTGCTACATGTGAGTGTGCTGTCTGGGATAAGAATGCTGCTACATGTGAGTGTGCTGTCTGGGATAAGAATGCTGCTACATGTGAGTGTGCTGTCTGGGATAAGAATGCTGCTACATGTGAGTGTGCTGTCTGGGATAAGAATGCTGCTACATGTGAGTGTGCTGTCTGGGATAAGAATGCTGCTACATGTGAGTGTGCTGTCTGGGATAAGAATGCTGCTACATGTGAGTGTGCTGTCTGGGATAAGAATGCTGCTACATGTGAGTGTGCTGTCTGGGATAAGAATGCTGCTACATGTGAGTGTGCTGTCTGGGATAAGAATGCTGCTACATGTGAGTGTGCTGTCTGGGATAAGAATGCTGCTACATGTGAGTGTGCTGTCTGGGATAAGAATGCTGCTACATGTGAGTGTGCTGTCTGGGATAAGAATGCTGCTACATGTGAGTGTGCTGTCTGGGATAAGAATGCTGCTACATGTGAGTGTGCTGTCTGGGATAAGAATGCTGCTACATGTGAGTGTGCTGTCTGGGATAAGAATGCTGCTACATGTGAGTGTGCTGTCTGGGATAAGAATGCTGCTACATGTGAGTGTGCTGTCTGGGATAAGAATGCTGCTACATGTGAGTGTGCTGTCTGGGATAAGAATGCTGCTACATGTGAGTGTGCTGTCTGGGATAAGAATGCTGCTACATGTGAGTGTGCTGTCTGGGATAAGAATGCTGCTACATGTGAGTGTGCTGTCTGGGATAAGAATGCTGCTACATGTGAGTGTGCTGTCTGGGATAAGAATGCTGCTACATGTGAGTGTGCTGTCTGGGATAAGAATGCTGCTACATGTGAGTGTGCTGTCTGGGATAAGAATGCTGCTACATGTGAGTGTGCTGTCTGGGATAAGAATGCTGCTACATGTGAGTGTGCTGTCTGGGATAAGAATGCTGCTACATGTGAGTGTGCTGTCTGGGATAAGAATGCTGCTACATGTGAGTGTGCTGTCTGGGATAAGAATGCTGCTACATGTGAGTGTGCTGTCTGGGATAAGAATGCTGCTACATGTGAGTGTGCTGTCTGGGATAAGAATGCTGCTACATGTGAGTGTGCTGTCTGGGATAAGAATGCTGCTACATGTGAGTGTGCTGTCTGGGATAAGAATGCTGCTACATGTGAGTGTGCTGTCTAGGATAAGAATGCTGCTACATGTGAGTGTGCTGTCTGGGATAAGAATGCTGCTACATGTGAGTGTGCTGTCTGGGATAAGAATGCTGCTACATGTGAGTGTGCTGTCTGGGATAAGAATGCTGCTACATGTGAGTGTGCTGTCTGGGATAAGAATGCTGCTACATGTGAGTGTGCTGTCTGGGATAAGAATGCTGCTACATGTGAGTGTGCTGTCTGGGATAAGAATGCTGCTACATGTGAGTGTGCTGTCTGGGATAAGAATGCTGCTACATGTGAGTGTGCTGTCTGGGATAAGAATGCTGCTACATGTGAGTGTGCTGTCTGGGATAAGAATGCTGCTACATGTGAGTGTGCTGTCTGGGATAAGAATGCTGCTACATGTGAGTGTGCTGTCTGGGATAAGAATGCTGCTACATGTGAGTGTGCTGTCTGGGATAAGAATGCTGCTACATGTGAGTGTGCTGTCTGGGATAAGAATGCTGCTACATGTGAGTGTGCTGTCTGGGATAAGAATGCTGCTACATGTGAGTGTGCTGTCTGGGATAAGAATGCTGCTACATGTGAGTGTGCTGTCTGGGATAAGAATGCTGCTACATGTGAGTGTGCTGTCTGGGATAAGAATGCTGCTACATGTGAGTGTGCTGTCTGGGATAAGAATGCTGCTACATGTGAGTGTGCTGTCTGGGATAAGAATGCTGCTACATGTGAGTGTGCTGTCTGGGATAAGAATGCTGCTACATGTGAGTGTGCTGTCTGGGATAAGAATGCTGCTACATGTGAGTGTGCTGTCTGGGATAAGAATGCTGCTACATGTGAGTGTGCTGTCTGGGATAAGAATGCTGCTACATGTGAGTGTGCTGTCTGGGATAAGAATGCTGCTACATGTGAGTGTGCTGTCTGGGATAAGAATGCTGCTACATGTGAGTGTGCTGTCTGGGATAAGAATGCTGCTACATGTGAGTGTGCTGTCTGGGATAAGAATGCTGCTACATGTGAGTGTGCTGTCTGGGATAAGAATGCTGCTACATGTGAGTGTGCTGTCTGGGATAAGAATGCTGCTACATGTGAGTGTGCTGTCTGGGATAAGAATGCTGCTACATGTGAGTGTGCTGTCTGGGATAAGAATGCTGCTACATGTGAGTGTGCTGTCTGGGATAAGAATGCTGCTACATGTGAGTGTGCTGTCTGGGATAAGAATGCTGCTACATGTGAGTGTGCTGTCTGGGATAAGAATGCTGCTACATGTGAGTGTGCTGTCTGGGATAAGAATGCTGCTACATGTGAGTGTGCTGTCTGGGATAAGAATGCTGCTACATGTGAGTGTGCTGTCTGGGATAAGAATGCTGCTACATGTGAGTGTGCTGTCTGGGATAAGAATGCTGCTACATGTGAGTGTGCTGTCTGGGATAAGAATGCTGCTACATGTGAGTGTGCTGTCTGGGATAAGAATGCTGCTACATGTGAGTGTGCTGTCTGGGATAAGAATGCTGCTACATGTGAGTGTGCTGTCTGGGATAAGAATGCTGCTACATGTGAGTGTGCTGTCTGGGATAAGAATGCTGCTACATGTGAGTGTGCTGTCTGGGATAAGAATGCTGCTACATGTGAGTGTGCTGTCTGGGATAAGAATGCTGCTACATGTGAGTGTGCTGTCTGGGATAAGAATGCTGCTACATGTGAGTGTGCTGTCTGGGATAAGAATGCTGCTACATGTGAGTGTGCTGTCTGGGATAAGAATGCTGCTACATGTGAGTGTGCTGTCTGGGATAAGAATGCTGCTACATGTGAGTGTGCTGTCTGGGATAAGAATGCTGCTACATGTGAGTGTGCTGTCTGGGATAAGAATGCTGCTACATGTGAGTGTGCTGTCTGGGATAAGAATGCTGCTACATGTGAGTGTGCTGTCTGGGATAAGAATGCTGCTACATGTGAGTGTGCTGTCTGGGATAAGAATGCTGCTACATGTGAGTGTGCTGTCTGGGATAAGAATGCTGCTACATGTGAGTGTGCTGTCTGGGATAAGAATGCTGCTACATGTGAGTGTGCTGTCTGGGATAAGAATGCTGCTACATGTGAGTGTGCTGTCTGGGATAAGAATGCTGCTACATGTGAGTGTGCTGTCTGGGATAAGAATGCTGCTACATGTGAGTGTGCTGTCTGGGATAAGAATGCTGCTACATGTGAGTGTGCTGTCTGGGATAAGAATGCTGCTACATGTGAGTGTGCTGTCTGGGATAAGAATGCTGCTACATGTGAGTGTGCTGTCTGGGATAAGAATGCTGCTACATGTGAGTGTGCTGTCTGGGATAAGAATGCTGCTACATGTGAGTGTGCTGTCTGGGATAAGAATGCTGCTACATGTGAGTGTGCTGTCTAGGATAAGAATGCTGCTACATGTGAGTGTGCTGTCTGGGATAAGAATGCTGCTACATGTGAGTGTGCTGTCTGGGATAAGAATGCTGCTACATGTGAGTGTGCTGTCTGGGATAAGAATGCTGCTACATGTGAGTGTGCTGTCTGGGATAAGAATGCTGCTACATGTGAGTGTGCTGTCTAGGATAAGAATGCTGCTACATGTGAGTGTGCTGTCTGGGATAAGAATGCTGCTACATGTGAGTGTGCTGTCTGGGATAAGAATACTGCTACATGTGAGTGTGCTGTCTGGGATAAGAATGCTGCTACATGTGAGTGTGCTGTCTAGGATAAGAATGCTGCTACATGTGAGTGTTCTGTCTGGGATAAGAATGCTGCTACATGTGAGTGTGCTGTCTGGGATAAGAATGCTGCTACATGTGAGTGTGCTGTCTGGGATAAGAATGCTGCTACATGTGAGTGTGCTGTCTGGGATAAGAATGCTGCTACATGTGAGTGTGCTGTCTGGGATAAGAATGCTGCTACATGTGAGTGTGCTGTCTGGGATAAGAATGCTGCTACATGTGAGTGTGCTGTCTAGGATAAGAATGCTGCTCTCTCAACACACACACACACACACACACACACACACACACCACACACACACACACACACACACACACACCACACACACACACACACACACACACACACACTACATGTGAGTGTGCTGTCTAGGATAAGAATGCTGCTACATGTGAGTGTGCTGTCTGGGATAAGAATGCTGCTACATGTGAGTGTGCTGTCTGGATAAGAATGCTGCTACATGTGAGTGTGCTGTCTGGGATAAGAATGCTGCTACATGTGAGTGTGCTGTCTGGGATAAGAATGCTGCTACATGTGAGTGTGCTGTCTGGGATAAGAATGCCGCTACATGTGAGTCTGCTGTCTGGGATAAGAATGCTGCTACATGTGAGTGTGCTGTCTGGGATAAGAATGCTGCTACATGTGAGTGTGCTGTCTGGGATAAGAATGCTGCTACATGTGAGTGTGCTGTCTGGGATAAGAATGCTGCTACATGTGAGTGTGCTGTCTGGGATAAGAATGCTGCTACATGTGAGTGTGCTGTCTGGGATAAGAATGCTGCTACATGTGAGTGTGTTGTCTGGGATAAGAATGCTGCTACATGTGAGTGTGCTGTCTGGGATAAGAATGCTGCTACATGTGAGTGTGCTGTCTGGGATAAGAATGCTGCTACATGTGAGTGTGCTGTCTGGGATAAGAATGCTGCTACATGTGAGTCTGCTGTCGGGGATAAGAATGCTGCTACATGTGAGTGTGCTGTCTGGAATAAGAATGCTACTACATGTGAGTGTGCTGTCTGGGATAAGAATGCTGCTACATGTGAGTGTGCTGTCTGGGATAATAATGCTGCTACATGTGAGTGAGCTGTCTGGGATAAGAATGCTGCTACATGTGAGTGTGCTGTCTGGGATAAGAATGCTGCTACATGTGAGTGTGCTGTCTGGGATAAGAATGCTGCTACATGTGAGTGTGCTGTCTGGGATAAGAATGCTACTACATGTGAGTGTGCTGTCTGGGATAAGAATGCTGCTACATGTGAGTGTGCTGTCTGGGATAAGAATGCTGCTACATGTGAGTGTGCTGTCTGGGATAATAATGCTGCTACATGTGAGTGTGCTGTCTGGGATAAGAATGCTGCTACATGTGAGTGTGCTGTCTGGGATAAGAATGCTGCTACATGTGAGTGTGCTGTCTGGGATAAGAATGCTGCTACATGTGAGTGTGCTGTCTGGGATAAGAATGCTGCTACATGTGAGTGTGCTGTCTGGGATAAGAATGCTGCTACATGTGAGTGTGCTGTAAGAATGCTGCTACATGTGAGTGTGCTGTCTGGGATAAGAATGCTGCTACATGTGAGTGTGCTGTCTGGGATAAGAATGCTGCTACATGTGAGTGTGCTGTCTGGGATAAGAATGCTGCTACATGTGAGTGTGCTGTCTGGGATAAGAATGCTGCTACATGTGAGTGTGCTGTCTGGGATAAGAATGCTGCTACGTACATGTGAGTGTGCTGTCTAGGATAAGAATACTGCTACATGTGAGTGTGCTGTCTGGGATAAGAATGCTGCTACATGTGAGTGTGCTGTCTGGGATAAGAATGCTGCTACATGTGAGTGTGCTGTCTGGGATAAGAATGCTGCTACATGTGAGTGTGCTGTCTGGGATAAGAATGCTGCTACATGTGAGTGTGCTGTCTGGGATAAGAATGCTGCTACATGTGAGTGTGCTGTCTGGGATAAGAATGCTGCTACATGTGAGTGTGCTGTCTGGGATAAGAATGCTGCTACATGTGAGTGTGCTGTCTGGGATAAGAATGCTGCTACATGTGAGTTTGCTGTCTAGGATAAGAAGAGAAGGATTGGAATTAAGAGGAGTCGGGGGAAGAAAATTTTTCTTTGCACACACTCATATCTCTATCAGTGCACCTGGTCTGTGTTGAAGTGGATATATTCATCAAGCAACGTTCATAGCTATGATAAGAGTAAGTGTATCGCATGTTCTTCCAGAGCTGCCTCATGGTCGGTGTCTTTGCAATGCCTTCCATGCTGCAAGACCAAATATTGAGCATCTTGGTCATCCTTCTGCCCTGAGCTGGGAGATGGTATTCTCCTTTTCACTATCACTAAATAAAGAAACAGTTCTTCTCACAAAGGCAAGGGCTTCCTAGGTTTCTAGGACTTTACAATCCTCCAGTTCCAGTCTTACCTCTTCTTTTGCTAACATTTCCCTTCAATGTTCCCGGTTCCTTCTTTTCCTAGCAGTTCGAGGACTTCCTCTACCACAGGAAGTGGAAATTGAATATATATTTACTATCCCCATACTAAACAGATATGGCAGTTTAGTAAACAGATATGGTGATATTGAATTATCACTTCCTAAGTAGTCCCCGCAGTAATACTAAAAGGAAAAGGATAGAGTCCCCGATGAAGCTGCCAAGTTGTGATATAATGTAATATTGAGTTTTCTCTTGCAAACCTTTAGATTCCACACATGCCCATATTTGGTAATGTTAATCACAACACATGCATGGTGCTGACTTGAGGGGACACGATGGTATTATTTTTTAAACTTTTTTAAAAACTTGGTTACAACTTTAGAGCTCCGTAGATTCTGCAAATTTCATGGTATGGACTTGATATATAGCTCAAAAGATAATTTTCAACATAATCAATTTTCGACCCGCGCGCTTGACCATGTCCTAAAATTTAACACCTAATTAAAAGGTCATTGCATAGCCTAGGGCTTCCTCTAGCCACTCGTACCAATTTCATTTGCACTTAGCAATCTGCAATTGTTCTGGATGAGGTTTTTGGGATGCAGGTTTTTGAGGTCCCTCCACTTTAGGGTCTAGTAACTTGCCTATAGTTATACCTATGAAACATATTTTAGTATCAAAAGAGAGCACACAGAGAGACCTATCTTTTGAGCTATATATCAAATCCATACCATAAAGTTTGCAGAATCTACGGAGCTCTAAAGTTGTAACCACAAGTTATTTTTAAAAAATTAAAAAATACCATCGTCTCCCCTTGAGAAGGATTTAGAAGGATTGCTCTGGGTAAAAACACGGAACAGCCACAGCGGTTCTTATACAGCCAGGCTATGCACATGCACGCACGCACACACACACATCAAAGTGTGTAATAGAACATGCTAGTTCTCTAGTAAAGTCAGCACCATGCATGTGACTCGTGTCCACACTGCACGACATGGATTAATGCACATTGGTCGAGTCTACACTAAATTAGAATTAAAATAATGCGCATTATTCTGGTCCACTTCGATAGGTGGTTTGATGCGAATCAGAGCAACAAATTAAAGTGTTCAAATAACTACGCAAGTGTGCGTTGAAAATAATTCAATTCACTCGCGTCTTCGTGATGCTGCAGTTGGGAACTTTGCAGCTAGCTGTATACTATCTACATAGCTAGAGAACTGTTTCTATGTTTATACGGCCTGCATCTGGACTTCTGAAGTTAGTGCAGTTGCAACCTTTGTTGGTTCCACCTTTCCCTCGGCTCTCTCCTCTTTCTTCTCTGCAGAAAATGTTTCCTGCGCATCTGCAGGTAGCTGATCAGCAAGAAAAGGACGCAAAAACAAACTCCATCTCAACTACAGCTATGTACAGCATATGACTTTGACCGACTTTGATAGGCTCATTATTTTTGCTTAGAATGGTTTGTTTTGTGCTAGTGTGGACGCAACGATCGTGCATTGACTGGAAGAGTTTTTTCCCCTTCCTAGGACCCAACGTGCATTAATGCACATCAGTTTAGGGGTGGCCTGGACAGGTCTTTAGGTGTCGATGAGTTGCCTTCAAGTAGAGAGCCAGAATGACTGGCAGGTTTGAGGCATGCGGCTCAGGCCCACAATGTGGAGATATTTTTTGTTCAGCGTCCTTTTAGTAAGCTGCTCAGGATAACTCAAGAACCAACTACCTAGCAGGCGCTGACTCTATCATGTTTATTACTCAAGCATACACAGACACACACCATCACACACACACACACACCATCACACACACACTGTCACACACACACACACCATCACACACACACACAACCATCACACACTCACACAACCATCACACACACACACAACCATCACACACACACTGTAAAGGCATGTCCGCACTGGGACCACTATTGACCTAGATCTGATCTTGATAAGTGGGATCTAGATCTGATCTGGATAAATCCTGTCCGCACTGCAAAAATGAACAACCGCAATTAAAAGCATTTAAAAGCATTTTACACCTCCAAGCAGCTGCGTGTCACATGACATGACAGCTGGTATCGCTTACATGACTGCTGCTAGTGTACTTGTACTTGAAGATGGATATGCCCTGGCTCTGTGTGTTCTTTCTATATTATATCACCACTGTGCTTCCCTCACTATTTGCAGGTACATGATGCACGTGTTTTTGCTAATTTGGCATTTTATAGAAATGCATGCAATGGGTCTTTGTTTCCCAACTGGACAAAACTCTTCAATGACGTTGAAGTGCCACTTGTTGTTCTGGGTGATCCAGCATATCCACTTCTACCATGGCTGATGAAACCCTACTTGGAGACATCCAGTACACCAGAAGAACTGAACTTTAATTATAGGCAAAGCAGGGCAAGGATGGTGGTGGAGAATGCTTTTGGTCGGTTAAAGGGCCGATGGCGATGTCTACTGAAGAGAATAGACTCGAACTTGGCCAATGTACCAAGCATTGTTAGTTCATGCATAGTATTGCACAACGTGTGTGAGATCTATGGTGATCATTGTCAAGATAACTGGCTCAATCGGGAAGGCAGTGCAAGTGGAAGTGTATCAACCACAGCAGCAAGCAGTGGCACAGCTACAGCCATCAGAGACAAACTGTACTAACAATTAGCAGATCAGAATGGTTTATCATAGTATATAAATAAAATTGAATAACACAATAATAAGCTATGGTGAAGGTGAATAGTGGTGAGGGAAGTTAGGAGATGAAAAATAAGTTGGTGGTGGTGGTTGAGATGGGAAAAGTGCAAGGGGAAAGGGTGGGTGGGGGGGGAAGAGAAGTGTGGAAACTATTAGGAGGGTACGTGGATGGTGGAGGATAATACTGCTGAACATGGCCATCATGCGTTCCTCGTGCTTCTCTTCCCTTTCCCTCCTCTTCGCCTCTAGTGCTAGCTCCTTCGCTTGCAGTTCTGCTTCCCTCTCTGCAGCACGCTCCTCCCTCTCAGCTGCACGCTTCTCTGCTGGTTGGAAGATTGCAGCAAGCTCCCTCAGCCCACTGTCTTCATGCCGGCGTTTTTGTCCTACCGGTTTAAAAGGAATAGTTAACACTGTATTGTACAAACTTCTAAATACAAACCTTTCTTTCGAGCCGTCACTGCCTCTCTTCTGTGCTGAGAACTCAAGGTACCTAATAAATTAAATTCATCGTTAATATTGTAAAACAGCGAGCAAAACCCAAAAGCTTATAGCTAAACCAGCCAGCCAGCAAAACACAAAAGCTTAAAATGCTTATAGATATACGGTCAAAACCAAAAAGCTTACCTTCCTATACCTCTGGGTGAGGTTCTTTACTTTCGTTTTACATTGTTGCCACGTCCGCTCGTGTCCCAGGTCTTTCATGGCTTGGACAATACGCTGGTACACCGACCTGTTCCTGGCCACGCCATCTAACTGAGCCTCATCCCCCCAGATTCCTACCAAAGCCTTCGTCTCCTCCAAGTCCTTCGTCTCCTCCAAAGTCCAACCAGCTGCCAGAACTCTTGCGTATCGCTAGCCGCGTTTTTGTCACGTGAGAATGCCACACCCATCATATATTTCACTCGGATAGGACCTTATAGCGATCGGATCTACCTACCCCGGGTGGACCAGTCGGATCGCGATCGGATCGTACCCGGAAAAATGTGAGTGCAGTGCGGACAGGATTTATATCGATCGGATGTAGATCGTTGGTATAGTGCGGACAGGCCTTAACACACATACAACCATCACACATGCACACAACCATCACACACGCACCATCACACACACGCAACCATCACACACACTATCAAACACACCGTCACACACATACAACCATCACATACACCCGCACACACACACAGACATCATGTAGGATTATTTATACAAGACCCACGCATCTTAGATGCATGTACTGTAGTTACCAGTTTTGTTGAAGGTGCATGCTGCTAAATATAGCCACAAGAGTAAGCTACTCAGAAAACCAACTAAATCTACGTCTTTGCATCGAAAACATGCAGCATCTGGTGCTGACGATCCCTTACCAAATTCACCATTGTGTCTATATAGTAGTAAAATTGTTATGCTTTAGAATCGTCTAGTAGTAAAATTGTTTATGACACAGTTACAGTAAGATGAGTTACAGTAAGATGATAGATAGATAGATAGATCTTTGGAGAATATTTTCACGGCTAGCAGTTGATGGAGCTGCCATTTACTACTTAGCGCGAAGGACTCACGACATGTTTTTTTTTTAGGCGCCTGTCATTTTGAAATAGAGGGCACACCAACGGGGGGCACCAGTCCACTCCTTAATTAAATTGATGATGGTATATTACTACTACTACTCTACAAGATTACTTCACTACTATCAATTAGATTAAGAGTGGTATAAGCACCTGTGGCTATTCCCTGCACACATACACACTCCCTTGGACCTTTGCTTACTTGGTAATTGTCCACAATGAAGGGAAACTGCTTCTCGTTGAGGAACGTTGTCTTGCAGATATCCATGCCATCCTCACCATAGAGGAACTGCACCACAGAACCATCACTGTCCCTCACCTAAAACAGAAAGAAGAAGAAGAAATCATCAGTGACTAATCACACACACACATGAACAGAGGGAGGCTCACACTGCCACGAGCAGCCAGAGGCTCACACTTGTGAGGGCCACGAGCAGCCAGAGGCTCGCACTTGCGTGGGCCACGAGCAGCCAGAGGCTCGCACTTGCGTGGGCCACGATCAGCCAGAGGCTCACACTTGTGAGGCAATGGCCTGCTACTCACATGAATGCAATATTACATGTTTGACCCGACCACCAAGTGCATACTGCACTGATCTCGTGCATAATAAAAATAAATATAAAAACTATGTGCTGATTATACAGACACAGAAGCTAAGAAGTCTGCACTTTCTGTGTCTTTTTGTTTCTTAACGAACACTCGGTTGACATAATAACATTACAATAACCTTCTTAACTTGAAATTGTATTCTCCAACGTTTCAACTAGATGCTCTAGCCTTCAGCAGTCGAGGCCTGTCCATGACTATGTTTGTGATCGTCAGTATTATGATTAAATAAAAAAATTAAAAAATAATTATAATTTTAAAAAATTTAAAAAATTAGGCTGGGCGTGGCTCACCCCTCGCACTGGAGGTCAAGTTTTCCCACTGGGATATGATGACTCAGCAGTTCACAGCTTCCCAGTAGATGTGCAGGTAAGAAACTCAGTGCCACATATATAATAGTGAAGCAACCAAGACTGTGATCCACGGTATTTAGAAACCTGAGTTCCCTTGACTGTAGTGTCCTGAGCAAAGTGAGGGCAAGTGCTACTAAAGAGCTCGAGTGTTTCTAAATACCGTGGATCCCATTGGATGACGTGCGTAACTTATTTAGACCATGGCAACTCACCTACTGTGCAACCATTTCTCACTAAATGCACAGTTACCTCAGTAATTGCAGTCTTTGTTGGTAAATGACTTTTTGACAGAGCTGTTCTCTCATTTTCTTTCCGAAGATAAATTGGATGAAAGAGGTCAAGAAATGGCGGATGTGGCTGATGAAGGGGAAAAGAATGAAGAGGGGAGAGTTTCAACTTTGGGGAGGCTGATGAACTTGACAGGTTAGAAGTTTCTTCTTTTCGTGTCAGTAGTTAGTTGGTTGCTGGGAAAGGCTAGAGAATAACTAGCTCATCAGCTAGCTAAGAAGCAGGGTGAGTGCACAAGCTCTGCTACTTGTGCGGGAAGAGCTTTTGACCTTAACCAGACTCTTCCCCCCACCCCCGTATAGATGAACCTGCCCATTTTGAAGACTCTTCCCCCCACCCCCGGATAGATGAACCTGCCCATTTTGAAGACTCTTCCCCCCACCCACGGATAGATGAACCTGCCCATTTTGAAGACTCTTCCCCCCACCCCCGTATAGATGAACCTGCCCATTTTGAAGACTCTTCCCTCCACCCCCGTATAGATGAACCTGCCCATTTTGAAGACTCTTCCCCCCACCCCCGTATAGATGAACCTGCCCATTTTGAAGACTCTTCCCGCCCACCCCCGTATAGATGAACCCGCTGATTTTGATGACTACACACATTTTTATGAAATAGAATCCTCTCGAGTTTGAGCTTATTGGTGTTTCTTCTTTTTTTTTGGGGGGGGGGGGAGGGGGATTGTGTTTTATTTATCACAGCAAAAACCACAGCTTCGCTAAACTAGGCGGTCTACTTGCAGGTTTGCTTCAACATGTTTGTATGGGATCTCCTGCAATCAAATAATAAGAAGCAAATACGTGTGTGTGTGAGAGAGTGTGTATATGATGTCAGAGTTCACGTTTGTAGGTACTAGGTACATTTGCTGAAATCAGTTAACTCGTGTAGTGCTCAGTGAGGTTAACCCTTATACTGCTCACAGTGAGGTTAACCCTTATACTGCTCACAGTGAGGTTAATCCTTAAACTGCTCAGTGAGGTTGACTAATCCATTTTTTCAAAAATAATAAAAATAATAAAATATTTATTCATTCTATACTATAGTTCATGCAGTATATCTATTTCGAGTTTCAGAGCATTTGAAGGCTTCATTGCAAAGTTATACACACTTTTGTCCATGCTATTGACTACATAAATTCTTCAATTGCTAACCACGACAGTGGAAAGAAACTCCTCGAAAACCGAAGCGTAGCTTCTTTGTGTTTAGTCCTGGAAGCTAGATATGAGTTATGCATTGATGTTCGACACAGATTTCATGCTTTTTCATTACGAATTTTCATTGACCTCCCAAATCACTTCCAAGTACATTGTGGCAAAACTGTCTCTATCATACTTTACGTATGTGGCTATGTTACACAAACTGTGAATGGGGAAGTGGTCACTGACTTTTTAAGATTTTTGTCGAGTGACAAGGGTAAGGTTCTAAGGGCGTCTATCTGTGGCAAATGTACAAACATGAAAATTCGTTAGTAGCCTTCATGTAATATGTCATTTTAAAGCTATTGAACAAGTCTTTCTTTTGATCTAAAAAGTATCTGTAAAGGATGAAAAACAAAAAAGTTATGAACGATACAAATTTGGAACACAGATCTTCAGAAAAATGGTTTACTACCCCCTAACTCGTGTAGTGCTCAGTGATACTGCTCACAGTGAGGTTAACCCTTATACTGCTCAGTGAGGTTAACTCTTATAGTGCTCACAGTGAGGTTAACCCTTAAACTGCTCAGTGAGGTTGACTAATCCATTTTTTCAAAAATAATAAAAATAATAGAATATTTATTCATTCTATACTATAGTTCATGCAGTATTTCTATTTCAAGTTTCAGAGCATTTGAAGGCTTCACTGCAAAGTTATACACACTTTTGTCCATGCTATATATTGACTACATAAATTTTCAATTGCTGACCACGACAGTGGAAAAGAAACTCCTCGAAAACCGAAGCGTAGCTTCTTTGTGTTTAGTCCTGGAAGCTAGATATTACATTAGATAGCTAACCGTCATAGCAGTATTTCTATAGCAACTGGGCATTCCCTAAAGATGATGTCATGAACTGTGCACTAGCTAGGCCAGTTGTTTTGTTTTGTTTACCTATAATGCCGAGAAACGTCTTCAGAGCTCGCCCGAAGAAGTACCGTTATCTCAAAATGAGTTATTTCATTTGAATGGACAGAATCTACTAAAAAAATCTATGGGGGAGATATGAGCCCTGGAATGTTGCTAATCATGTGCAAATTACTGACCTTTCTTAAAAATCCATTTTATAAGTTATGTGTTTTCATCCACTCAAAATGCATGTCTGTGGGTTCTCTAAGTGCTGTCAAAATTGTAAGTGGTTATGTCACACAGGTGTTGAGTAACGTGCAATAATGTGAATCACCCTGGTATCCAACTCCGACCAGGATGACGCTAGGTCAAAACTAAATATACCATTGGAAAGCTCTGGGAATGAGCAGCATTTTGGTACTAATTTCAACATCATAGTGAGTAGAACAAAAAAAATTATGAACGAATTAAAAAATGTTCCAGAAATGGATTGGTCCTTCCTTAACTCTTATAGTGCTCTGAGTGCTTCCTGGTGGATGATGCAATGGCACCAGATCAGGTCACCCCTCCTGTCCATGACTTGGCCTTGCAGTCCTCATCTGGTCCCAAGCATGGAAGGTGAGGTTAACCCTTATACTGCTCACATTAAGGTTAACTCTTATATTGCTCACAGTGAGGTTAACCCTTATATTGCTCACAGTGAGATTAACCCTTATACTGCTCAGTGAGGTTAACACTTATACTGCTCACAGTGAGTTAACACTTATACACTTATCCTGCTCACAGTGAGTTAACACTTGTACACTTATCCTGCTCACAGTGACATTTAACACTTATACTGCTCACAGTGAGGGTAACACTTATACTGCTCACAGTGAGGTTAACCCTTATAAATCTCAGTGAAGTTAACCCTTATACTCCTCAGTGAGGTTAACCCTTATACTGCTCACAGTGAGGTTAACACTAATACTGAGGTTAACCCTTATACTCCTCAGTGAGGTTAACCCTTATACTGCTCACAGTGAGGTTAACACTTATACTGCTCACAGTGAGGTTAACCCTTATACTGCTGTGAGGTTAACCCTTATACAACTCTCATGAAAGTTAACCTTTATATTGCTCATAGAGATTAACCATTATACTGCTCAAAGTGGGGTTAACCCTTATACTCCTCAGTGAGGTTAACACTTATACTGCTCAGTGAGGTTAACCCTTATACTGCTCAGTGAGGTTAACCCTTATACTGCTCACAGTGAGGTTAACTCTTATACTGCTCACAGTGAGGGTAACTCTTATACTGCTCAGTGAGATTAACCCTTATACATCTCAAGAGTGAGGTTAACCCTTATACTTCTCAGTGAGGTTAACTCTTATACTGCTGTGAGGTTAACCCTTATACAGCTCTCATGAAGGTTAACCCTTATATTGCTCATAGAGATTAACCTTTATACTGCTCAAAGTGGGGTTAACCCTTATACTCCTCAGTGAGATTAACACTTATACTGCTCTAAGTGAGGTTAACCCTTATACAGCTCTGTGAGTTTAACCCTTATACTGCTCACAGTGAGGTTAACCATTATACTGCTCGCAGCGAGGTTAACCCTTATACTGCTCACAGTGAGGTTAACCCTTATACTGCTCACAGCAAGGTTAACTCTTATACTGCTCACAGTGAGGTCGTAGCCCACGCAGAGACCCTCCAGATGCTTGATGAGACACCTCTGCAGGTAGCCACTCCTACTTGTCTTGACGGCCGTGTCAACGAGACCCTGGGGACATAACACATCACCAATTACATATCTGCTAGACATAACTTCATGCACTTGACTATTTAGCAGTTATCAACTCCCTACATTGGTATAACACACGTATTAAAATGGCGTCCAGCAGCCTAAGCAGTGCATTGGCCACTGCTAGCACCTAAAACATCAAGCATGCCTAAAATCCTCCACTGTGGAGAAAACTGGCAGACAAAATAAACTTTAAAAAATTAACACAAAAAAAACCGGGGAAAAACATTTGAAATTTATTAAGGATGTTCCCTCGCCCAAATCCTGTGACTAGCATACAATACTTCAGTTCCAGACTCCAAATGACCCAACACACATCTGTTAGGTCAACCTAACAAGAACTACCAAATTAACTTACTTAACCTAGTCCTAGCCAAATATAGACTTCTAGACAATTAACAGTTTACAATGAATGGTTTATTATTAATATGAATAACATTAGTCTTTGAAACCCACTGATGTCCTCAGGAGAGGCCAGCTTATTTAAGAGCAGCCTTCTTCTGTAAAAGTCTCTCTTTGGATTATCAAGCTAAGTCAATTGTCTTGTGTATTTGATTATCAATAATAAATTCTATATTTATCAACTTCTCCATTAGATTGTCTGCAATAGTCTAACAACATCGTAAGCATCGTATTTGTCAGAGTACAGGTTGTAGTAGCAGTTCCATATTACCCCCGCTCCATTTTCAAGGGTGCAACTTTTACACCAAATTTGTGCCAATTTTTCTGTGAATACTAGTGCTTCATTGGGTGTGGTCACAAGTGGAGCATGTGACCTCATACTACAGCTAGATGTAATGCTCTGAGTGTAAAGTATTTGGACCCAAGTTTGTGAGCTACGCTGTAGCTTTTAACACTGTTGCTAATTTGAGAAGTCTGACAATAGAAGAGCTGGAAGGGAGGGAGTACAGAGTAAGCAAAAAGTTAGTGCAAGATTGGGGAAAGTAGATTGAGTTGACAGGCTACCAAGAACAGTCAGATAGCTCGGAGATGAGGTCAGAGCTTACTCTAGCTCCTGCATGCTGGTAGGTCAGGTCAGAGCTTACTCTAGCTCCTGCATGCTGGTAGGAGATGAGGTCAGAGCTTACTCTAGCTCCTGCATGCTGGTAGGAGTTGAGGTCAGAGCTTACTCTAGCTCCTGCATGCTGGTAGGAGTTGAGGTCAGAGCTTACTCTAGCTCCTGCATGCTGGTAGGAATTGAAGTCAGAGCTTACTCTAGCTCCTGCTTGCTGGTAGGAGGTGAGGTCAGAGCTTACTCTAGCTCCTGCATGCTGGTAGGAGGTGAGGTCAGAGCTTACTCTAGCTCCTGCATGCTGGTAGGAGATGAGGTCAGAGCTTACTCTAGCTCCTGCATGCTGGTAGGAGTTGAGGTCAGAGCTTACTCTAGCTCCTGCATGCTGGTAGGAGGTGAGGTCAGAGCTTACTCTAGCTCCTGCATGCTGGTAGGAGATGAGGTCAGAGCTTACTCTAGCTCCTACATGCTGGTAGGAGTTGAGGTCAGAGCTTACTCTAGCTCCTGCATGCTGGTAGGAGGTGAGGTCAGAGCTTACTCTAGCTCCTGCATGCTGGTAGGTGAGGTCAGAGCTTACTCTAGCTCCTGCATGCTGGTAGGAGGTGAGGTCAGAGCGTACTCTAGCTCCTGCTTGCTGGTAGGAGTTGAGGTCAGAGCTTACTCTAGCTCCTGCATGCTGGTAGGAGTTGAGGTCAGAGCTTACTCTAGCTCCTGCATGCTGGTAGGAGGTGAGGTCAGAGCTTACTCTAGCTCCTGCATGCTGGTAGGAGTTGAGGTCAGAGCTTACTCCAGCTCCTGCATGCTGGTAGGAGTTGAGGTCAGAGCTTACTCTAGCTCCTGCATGCTGGTAGGAGTTGAGGTCAGAGCTTACTCTAGCTCCTGCATGCTGGTAGGAGTTGAGGTCAGAGCTTACTCTAGCTCCTGCATGCTGGTAGGAGGTGAGGTCAGAGCTTACTCTAGCTCCTGCATGCTGGTAGGAGGTGAGGTCAGAGCTTACTCTAGCTCCTGCTTGCTGGTAGGAGGTGAGGTCAGAGCTTACTCTAGCTCCTGCATGCTGGTAGGAGGTGAGGTCAGAGCTTACTCTAGCTCCTGCATGCTGGTAGGAGTTGAGGTCAGAGCTTACTCTAGCTCCTGCATGCTGGTAAGAGTTGAGGTCAGAGCTTACTCTAGCTCCTGCATGCTGGTGGGAGTTGAGGTCAGAGCTTACTCTAGCTCCTGCATGCTGGTAGGTGAGGTCAGAGCTTACTCTAGCTCCTGCATGCTGGTAGGAGGTGAGGTCAGAGCTTACTCTAGCTCCTGCATGCTGGTAGGAGGTAAGGTCAGAGCTTACTCTAGCTCCTGCATGCTGGTAGGAGTTGAAGTCAGAGCTTACTCTAGCTCCTGCATGCTGGTAGGAGTTGAGGTCAGAGCTTACTCTAGCTCCTGCATGCTGGTAGGAGCTTACTCTAGCTCCTGCATGCTGGTAGGAGGTGAGGTCAGAGCTTACTCTAGCTCCTGCATGCTGGTAGGAGTTGAAGTCAGAGCTTACTCTAGCTCCTGCATGCTGGTAGGAGTTGAGGTCAGAGCTTACTCTAGCTCCTGCATGCTGGTAGGAGTTGAGGTCAGAGCTTACTCTAGCTCCTGCATGCTGGTAGGAGGTGAGGTCAGAGCTTACTCTAGCTCCTGCTTGCTGGTAGGAGGTCAGGTCAGAGCTTACTCTAGCTCCTGCATGCTGGTAGGAGGTCAGGTCAGAGCTTACTCTAGCTCCTGCTTGCTGGTAGGAGGTGAGGTCAGAGCTTACTCTAGCTCCTGCTTGCTGGTAGGAGGTGAGGTCAGAGCTTACTCGAGCTCCTGCATGCTGGTAGGAGGTGAGGTCAGAGCTTACTCGAGCTCCTGCATGCTGGTAGGCGAGTGCTTCATTTAGTGTGTGACTTATATTTCTTTAATGGTGGATAACTTTTGAGCAGTGACTTCAACTCCAGTACGACCTATATTCTGGCAAATTCTGACAAATACTGCAATCTACGCATTAAACAATTTGGTAAGGGTCACCAAAATGAGAGGATCAAGCTAAGTTATTTATATGGCGGTAAAAAGTGTGGTAAGGGTCACCACAATAAGAGGATCAAGTAACATCCTGCCAGAAATGGACAAAGACATTCTTCTCCAAAAACATGACTTCTCCAGGAATGTCTCAAGATGAACCTGGATGTTTACAGGTGAACAATCCTTTCCAAACAAAAAGTTGAGAAAAAGAAAGAAACTGATGAGGTTAGCTAGCTTTATGTTCGTGATCTTGCTACTCGCACTTGGATAGCAGGTTTCGAGAGTTTTGGTTTTTTTAATTTCTCTTGACTACATCATTTTTAGATCATAATTTTCTTGCATGCCATTTTGAAAGCCCATTAATTATCACCGGCTTCTTCAATGCAGCAATGCAGAGTTAGAGTGCATGTCATGATGAAAATAATAACAATATTTTATATATATATTTTTTTAATTAACAAATTAATTTAAAAAAATTAACTCGACAAGCGGTGTTTTTAGAAGTATCAGTATCCCTATTGCGTAAACTAGGGCCACAGAACATCAGCCAGACAGTTAGTGAGGGTGAAAGTAAGTGCTTTCAACATTCCTGTCCCAAGAGACTAAGCTACACCAGATATGAGGGCATTCAACAGACCGCCGTCCTCTGAGCTACATTTTGGCTCCAAAATCAAATTTATAGAGCCGAGCAGGGTGGAGTTATTATTATTATTCTCATTAATTATTCATGAGTCACAAATGACCTTCTAGAGCAAGGGGTCACTCATGGATGGCTATGAGTTTTCTTGTAGAGATATTCGGCCAGTGTGCACATGCTAAGAGCATCTCTCACTGTGCCCGAGTCAGTCTTAACCCAATCCCTGTCAGCTGGGCCATATAACCCTCTGAGTTTCCCCGTCAGCTGGGCCATATAACCCTCTGAGTTTCCCCGTCAGCTGGGCCATATAACCCTCTGAGTTTCCCCGTCAGCTGGGCCATATAACCCTCTGAGTTTCCCCGTCAGCTGGGCCATATAACCCTCTGAGTTTCCCCGTCAGCTTGGCCATATAACCCTCTGAGTTTCCCCGTCAGCTGGGCCATATAACCCTCTGAGTTTCCCCGTCAGCTGGGCCATATAACCCTCTGAGTTTCCCCGTCAGCTGGGCCATATAACCCTCTGAGTTTCCCCGTCAGCAGGGCCATATAACCCTCTGAGTTTCCCCGTCAGCTGGGCCATATAACCCTCTGAGTTTCGTCGATAGAAAAGGAAACTAAAATAATCACAATCACAATTATCTCTACACAATAAATTTTGTCATACAAGAGCTCATTTCATAGTTATGCACCTATTTTGAAGAGTGCCACTTCCCGGTAACAAGGGGGGGGGGGGGGGGGGGGGAATCTTGAAATGCAGACTATTTGCGGTTTTGACGATAAAATATATATATGACATGACTATGCAACTATTAAGTCTACATAGAGTAGAAGCCATTTTTCTAGGGACTGGAGGTACTCTTGACTCGTCTGAAGATGACTCTAGCAAAGGAGAAGATTGTGGCATCCTTTCTTAGTTGGGAGAGCCTTCTTCTAAACATGGAGCCTTGGTACGTGGGTGGATGAGCTCAATGCCAAAGCAGAAAGTGATGGCTTAGTCTCTGACAAGATGACTTCCCAGGTTTGTAAATGGGATCTAGCTCTAGTATCAGCCTGTTTGCTGTCCAAGGGCAGTAGTTATTTCTTCCCGGGTAAAAGGCGCTTCCCAGTATATCATTGGACTTTGTTTAGTTGAAGTTGTACTTGATATGTATAGATTTGATGATGGATGATGATGCTAGAGGACTAGCTTCTCTTCTGCTTCCATGTTCTCCATCGTCCCTCACAACTCGATTAGTTAGAGCATGTAAAAATATTATAAACAATGTCATATTAACAAGAATAATCACATTTATATGTGTGGTGTGGTGTATACATGGTGGCAAAGAGTGAGGCCTGGTCTGTTTTTTGCAAAAAGGACGGAACACATGTACACAATATGACACAAAAACTCAATACAAGTAATATGTTGTGGACATATTTATATGTAGTGACAGTATATGCTCACTCTGTCTATAGTACCTTACCTACTTATAATGACAGTAATATCTTCCTCTGTCTATTTACCTTAGCTACTTATAGTGACAGTAATATGCTTCCTCTGTCTATAATACGTTAGCTACTTATAGTGACAGTAATATGCTTCCTCTGTCTATAATACCTTAGCTACTTATAGTGCCAGTAATATGCTTCCTCTGTCTATAATACCTTAGCTACTTATAGTGACAGTAATATGCTTCCTCTGTCTATAATAGCTTAGCTACTTATAGTGACAGTAATATGCTTCCTCTGTCTATAATAGCTTAGCTACTTATAGTGACAGTAATATGCTTCCTCTGTCTTTAATAGCTTAGCTACTTATAGTGGCAGTAATATGCTTCCTCTGTCTATAATAGCTTAGCTACTTATAGTGACAGTAATATGCTTCCTCCGTCTATAATACCTTAGCTACTTATAGTGCCAGTAATATGCTTCCTCTGTCTATAATAGCTTAGCTACTTATAGGGACAGTAATATGCTTCCTCTGTCTATAATAGCTTAGCTACTTATAGTGACAGTAATTTGCTTGCTCTGTCTATAATACCTTAGCTACTTATAGTGACAGTAATATGCTTCCTCTGTCTATAATAGCTTAGCTACTTATAGTGACAGTAATTTGCTTGCTCTGTCTATAGTAGCTTAGCTACTTATAGTGACAGTAATATGCTTCCTCTGTCTATAATACCTTAGCTGCTTATAGTGACAGTAATATGCTTCCTCTGTCTATAATACCTTAGCTACTTATAGTGACAGTAATATGCTTCCTCTGTCTATAATAGCTTAGCTACTTATAGTGACAGTAATATGCTTCCTCTGTCAATAATACCTTAGCTACTTATAGTGACAGTAATATGCTTCCTCTGTCTATAATACCTTAGCTACTTATAGTGACAGTAATATGCTTCCTCTGTCTATAATACCTTAGCTACTTATAGTGACAGTAATATGCTTCCTCTGTCTATAATACCTTAGCTACTTATAGTGACAGTAATATGCTTCCTCTGTCTATAATACCTTAGCTACTTATAGTGACAGTAATATGCTTCCTCTGTCTATAATACCTTAGCTACTTATAGTGACAGTAATATGCTTCCTCTGTCTATAATACCTTAGCTACTTATAGTGACAGTAATATGCTTCCTCTGTCTATAATAGCTTAGCTACTTATAGTGACAGTAATATGCTTCCTCTGTCTATAATAGCTTAGCTACTTATAGTGACAGTAATATGCTTCCTCTGTCTATAATACCTTAGCTACTTATAGTGACAGTAATATGCTTCCTCTGTCTATAATAGCTTAGCTACTTATAGTGACAGTAATATGCTTCCTCTGTCTATAGTAGCTTAGCTACTTATAGTGACAGTAATATGCTTCCTCTGTCTATAGTAGCTTAGCTACTTATAGTGACAGTAATATGCTTCCTCTGTCTATAGTAGCTTAGCTACTTATAGTGACAGTAATATGCTTCCTCTGTCTATAATACCTTAGCTACTTATAGTGACAGTAATATGCTTCCTCTGTCTATAATAGCTTAGCTACTTATAGTGACAGTAATATGCTTCCTCTGTCTATAATAGCTTAGCTACTTATAGTGACAGTAATATGCTTCCTCTGTCTATAATACCTTAGCTACTTATAGTGACAGTAATTTGCTTCCTCTGTCTATAATACCTTAGCTACTTATAGTGACAGTAATATGCTTCCTCTGTCTATAATAGCTTAGCTACTTATAGTGACAGTAATATGCTTCCTCTGTCTATAATAGCTTAGCTACTTATAGTGACAGTAATATGCTTCCTCTGTCTATAATACCTTAGCTACTTATAGTGACAGTAATTTGCTTCCTCTGTCTATAATACCTTAGCTACTTATAGTGACAGTAATATGCTTCCTCTGTCTATAATAGCTTAGCTACTTATAGTGACAGTAATATGCTTCCTCTGTCTATAATATCTTAGCTACTTATAGTGACAGTAATTTGCTTCCTCTGTCTATAATATCTTAGCTACTTATAGTGACAGTAATATGCTTCCTCTGTCTATAGTAGCTTAGCTACTTATAGTGACAGTAATATGCTTCCTCTGTCTATAGTAGCTTAGCTACTTATAGTGACAGTAATATGCTTCCTCTGTCTATAATATCTTAGCTACTTATAGTGACAGTAATATGCTTCCTCTGTCTATAGTAGCTTAGCTACTTATAGTGACAGTAATATGCTTCCTCTGTCTATAGTAGCTTAGCTACTTATAGTGACAGTAATATGCTTCCTCTGTCTATAATACCTTAGCTACTTATAGTGACAGTAATATGCTTCCTCTGTCTATAATATCTTAGCTACTTATAGTGACAGTAATTTGCTTCCTCTGCCAACTACTTAAAGTGACAGTAATATGCTTCCTCTGTCTATAGTAGCTTAGCTACTTATAGTGACAGTAATATGCTTCCTCTGCCTATAATAGCTTAGCTACTTATAGTGACAGTAATATGCTTCCTCTGTCTATAATACCTTAGCTACTTATGGCCCCATGTACAGCAATAAACATATAATTGCTGAATGTTTATAAGCAAAGATTCTGCAATATATGCACACAAAAAAAGGACTAAGGTTCTAAAATTTAGATAACCATATTCTCATTGTGTGGTCAGCAGGTAGTCACAAACTCTGACCACATTGTTTATCAACAATAGAGCCATCCCATAATATACGGTTGCTAGGGACTTAGTGAATCTCAGACTTGGTATACATATTTAACTGAAAGCTAGTTTGATCTTCCCTCCTAGCAAACTGACGATGAAACTAAGGCTATGGGGGCAAGTCTAGGCTAGAGGGCTAGGTCTAGGGCTAGAGTTAGGGTGCCGTTACAATAATGGAGACTCAGATATTTAGTGCCCGTGAGTTTACCTCTAGAGGAGATATAGCAGAAGACACAATGTACTGCCATACACATCACAAGGACCCCAAATAGAGCACATTAAGTAATGACTTGACTTGACTTACTTCTCTGCCAGCCATGCAATGGAAGAAGTATTCCTGAGGCCTGATGCCAGTCAGGAATCGTCCGTCGACAAAGCCCCCTGCACGTGGGCTAGGGTCATAGGGCAGGAATGACGGGAGGAAACGCCCACTCAGCATCATTGGTGGACGTTGCCCTTCCAGCTCAATCTGTCCCAGAAGACACGAGATCTGCATGCAGTTCACCTACAAATATTAATGGAGACAAGAGGTCTGCATGCAGTTCACCTACAAATATTCATAGAGACAAGAGGTCTGCATGCAGTTCACCTACAAATATTCATAGAGACAAGAGGCTGCATGCAGTTCACCTACAAATATTCATAGAGACAAGAGGTCTGCATGCAGTTCACCTACAAATATTCATAGACAATACTAATGCGTTCAGAGTGTTCAGTTTAAATTGTGTCGATTCTTGTATTCGCTAAAAAAAAGTTTCTTGGAGAGAGACCAAGAAAGTTATACAGGATGAGATGATATTAGAAAGCTTTTGAAATCAGCCTAGCATTACACAGGGAACATTCACAGCAGCAGATACAAGGACGGCTTAACAAGCAGCACCCATGTGTGGATGTGGACATCTTCTTATAGGTCAGAGCATGGTTGTACTGGGTTAGCTAGAAGGGATGGCGGACGATTAAACAGCTACAGAGAATAGCCTGGAACGTGTCCTGTATGATACCATGGTACCAGAGATGGATGAAGCACTGACTCTCGAGCAGGACACGACCTGGTCACAACCATTGTGAAGGTGATAGAGACCAGAACCAACAGCCAAGTGGGTGTTTGATAGACATGTCAGCTTAACAACCAGCACTTATGGTACATATTATGATAAGGATTGTAGTGGGTTTGGTCAACACAATTAGTACATTGTCAATAGGAAACACAGTATACTGTTGTGTATATGAGTGTGAGTGAGTGAGTGTGTGTGTGTGTGTGTGTGTGAGGTGTGTGGATGAGTGTGTGTGAGAGAGAGATATAGTGAGTGAGAAAGATTGTGTTTGTAAAATGTGAGTGTGTGTGTGCTTTAAGGGAGGTCAGTAGAAGAGGAACTAAGTAACTCCATTGCTGCTTCTATCTTATCAGCAAACCACACCCACAGCACTTTGCACTTACAGTGGATCCCTTGGCCCCAGACTGCACCATCAGCTGCAGGCTGTTGGAAGGGAAGGGCTTATGGAGGCCAGCTGGAACGCATGCCCTGCAGGTAGACTCTATATATTATTATTGTGGAGGCCAGCTGGAACACATGCCCTGCAGGTGGACTCTATATATTATTATTGTGGAGGCCAGCTGGAACACATGCCCTGCAGGTGGACTCTATATATTATTATTGTGGAGGCCAGCTGGAACACATGCCCTGCAGGTGGACTCTATATATTATTATTGTGGAGGCCAGCTGGAACACATGCCCTGCAGGTGGACTCTATATATTATTATTGTGGAGGCCAGCTGGAACACATGCCCTGCAGGTGGACTCTATATATTATTATTGTGGAGGCCAGCTGGAACACATGCCCTGCAGGTGGACTCTATATATTATTATTGTGGAGGCCAGCTGGAACACATGCCCTGCAGGTGGACTCTATATATTATTATTGTGGAGGCCAGCTGGAACACGTGCCCTGCAGGTGGACTCTATATATTATTATTGTGGAGGCCAGCTGGAACACATGCCCTGCAGGCATGCTATAAACTATTATTGTGGACGCCAGCTAGAACAAACAGTCCTGTCATGCTGAGCCACTTCAATGCAAGGCTTGCCTCTAGTTCAGTCAGCACCTTGATCCATTGTGTGGAGTTTCAATGCAAGGCTTGCCTCTAGTTCAGCCAGCACCTTGAGCCATTGTGTGGAGTTTCAAGGCAAGGCTTGTCTCTAGTTCAGTCAGCACCTTGAGCCATTGTGTGGAGTTTCAATGCAAGGCTTGTCTCTAGTTCAGTCAGCACCTTGAGCCATTGTGTGGAGTTTCAAGGCTTGCCTCTAGTTCAGTCAGCACCTTGAGCCATTGTGTGGAGTTTCAATGCAAGGCTTGTCTCTAGTTCAGTCAGCACCTTGAGCCATTGTGTGGAGTTTCAAGGCTTGCCTCTAGTTCAGTCAGCACCTTGAGCCATTGTGTGGAGTTTCAATGCAAGGCTTGCCTCTAGTTCAGTCAGCACCTTGAGCCATTGTGTGGAGTTTCAATGCAAGGCTTGTCTCTAGTTCAGTCAGCACCTTGAGCCATTGTGTGGAGTTTCAAGGCTTGCCTCTAGTTCAGTCAGCACCTTGAGCCATTGTGTGGAGTTTCAATGCAAGGCTTGTCTCTAGTTCAGTCAGCACCTTGAGCCATTGTGTGGAGTTTCAAGGCTTGCCTCTAGCAAGGCTTGTCTCTAGTTCAGTCAGCACCTTGAGCCATTGTGTGGAGTTTCAAGGCTTGCCTCTAGTTCAGTCAGCACCTTGAGCCATTGTGTGGAGTTTCAAGATCTTTTGTCTAAACTGAAGAAGAGCAGAATCGGGTCCATAACAGTACATGTATGTGTTAGCCCGAGTAACATCATCATTAATTTAATGTTACTCATACTCAGGATCATGATTCTTGATGGTCTATCTTCATTCTAATAGTTACGAGGGGAAAAATGTGCTCCTTTTAAAATGGGCAGACGTGTTCAAAGATGGTGGGTGTGGCTAATATTGCTGCCCTGCTGTTATCTGAAGAGAACCCTGCACAAGCCACACCCTCCTCACCTGATTGTTTCAAACACTGAAACCACAAATGGCACCTGTCATTCTCTGCGTAGGTACGTACTTGTTCACAGAGTTGTTGAAGTGATCAGTCCTCTCCTTCATGAAGAAGTCCAGAGTCTTCAGGGCACTCGGGTCCGAACTGCGATGAGCCTCCTCAAACTTCATCCTCAGCAGATCTGAGGGTGAGTGGGCAGACATCTCAACATCTGTTGCATTGCCAGCACATAAAGGTCATATCTAAATCCATGCTATTGCCAGAGGTCATATCTAAATCCTTGATGCTATTGCCAGAGGTCATATCTAAACCCATGCTACAGTATTGCCAGAGGTCATATCTAAACCCATGCTATTGCCAGAGGTCATATCTAAATCCTTGATGTGGTTAAAGGATACGATTCAATTTTCATAATCGAACCCCCCCCTCCCCCCTTTCGTTCGGACATGGACCTAATAAAATCCCTCTAGTGTTGTAGTTTCTCTTTGACCTTTGTCCCCAGGATCATCCAGGCCCAGGGCCTTGGCAGCTGCTTCTGGTCCACATGATGAGCACTCCAGCATCACCTTGCCACGCTCCTCATCAGCCTGGCAAGATAACAAGCAAGAGACACTAGACTTGGAGTTGCAGCACATCATTTAAAGTTCACTTCATGCTACACCATATTACTTCGTATCACAACACATTACTTTATGTCAGACCATGTTACTTCATGTCACACAATACACGTCAATTTATTCTACTTCATGAATGTCAAATCATGTGATACCTCAAGTCACTTCATGTTACATCATGTTAACTCAAGTCGTTCATGTAACTAAATGTCACATCATGCCATTTAATGTCATTTAATGTCATTCATGTAATTAAATACGCATAACATACATATCTCAAGCAGCTCTCACATCCCACATTTATGATGACCCTTTACCCAGTATGAGGGATGTGCAAGCTCTATACAGTAAATGTGTGCATGACAAGTAAGCACCTTCATGCATATATACACATAATTAAACACAACTATGAAGGATGCATCCATGCACATACACACATATTCCACACACAACTATGAAGGATGCATCCATGCACATACACACATATTCCACACACAACTATGAAGGATGCATCCATGCACATACACACATATTCCACACACAACTATGAAGGATGCATCCATGTACATACACACATATTCCACACACAACTATGAAGGATGCATCCATGCACATAAACACATATTCCACACACAACTATGAAGGATGCATCCATGTAGTACACACATATTCCACACACAACTATGAAGATGCATCCATGCACATACACACATATTCCACACATAACTATGAAGGATGCATCCATGTAGTACACACATATTCCACACACAACTATGAAGGATGCATCCATGCACATACACACATATTCCACACACAACTATGAAGGATGCATCTGCTACCTCAGGAAGCACGAGAATGTCTTCCACCCCAAGTGTGAAGCCATGCAGCTGCAGGAAGGAGGTGAAGAGACGGCCCAAGGCACTCAGCAACAGGCTGGACACACACCCTCCATACAACTGCAGAATCAAGCCGAGCATTCAAACTAAGCCATGAACCATCCCTTACCCACTTTAGGAGGGATATTCAGTACTGCCTAAACCTTTCGTAGGAAATCCTACCAGGATAGTTCGGACTAACCCGGGAGGTCCCATTAGAATACCCCTAGTCTTAGCCCTAGTGCCTATTTTATTGTCTAGTCAGTCACCCTCACAAGGGAATGCCATTCACCTCAAGCATCCAGGGATGTCCTAGGGGAGGTTGTGGCAGTACTCCACCACTGCACACTAGGTAGACACACACACACACACACACACTCACACCCACACCCGGTGGCCCACTACAGCGACAATGCAGTACCTCATAGCAGGAGTGCACGCACACACACACAAACACGCACAAATACATGCAGGGGTGTATTTAGAGGGGGGCGGGGGGGGGGGGCATTCGCCCCCCCTTGTATCATTCTCGCCCCCCCCCTTGAAATTAGAGATATTTTTTTAAATAATGTCAAGAAAGGTGTAATACAAGAAAGGTGTAATAAGCTTATGATATCAGGTTCAAATGATAGGAATGTCAAACTGAGGTTCTTCTTGGTTTTCTCTGCCATACGTCCACAATCTCTTCAAGGTCGCTCTCAGAGAGTACTTCTGGTGCCTCTATAGCAATCCTCATAAGGTGAGAAAGGCTGCAGTCACTTAGAGAATTACGCAAACGAGTCTTGATCATCTTCATCTGTGAGAAGCTTCTCTCCACAGAAGCAGTAGAAACTGGAATCGATAAGCAGATGGAGGCAATCTTGTGCAAATTGGGAAACATGGCCTTGAGCATGTCGTTTGTAAAAGCAAAAAAAAATATGGGGGGATCTTCCCCCCAGACCCCCCTTTTACGACTTATGAACATGTTAAGAAAATATTAACAAAAATTAGGGCACCAAGTGACCAACCATTTCCACCCCCCCCCCCCCCCTAGAGAACTAGAGAAAAATTGTGTATGAAACCTGTTGTCCATGATTTTGTAAGAAAATGCATGGAATGCAACATAATTCGATTTCACAAAAGCCCACCTCCATTATACGAGTGACAAGTGACTATATCTAATCTATATATGCTGATTGCCGTAGCATGCAACTTCAGCAAATATTTAAGATGGAATGTTGTACTAAAGATTTTAGAAAAAGTGCATGCCATCATAAGTAGCAGCTATATATACAGTTAGTACTGCAAAAATACCTGTGGGTAAAACACTTTCGTACTCCACGCGGAAGCCCAGGGTGCACGTCCCCTTTCCGCACCATCCAGGCTCTCCGCCCCCCCTTATTTTTTATCTCAAGTTCGCCCCCCCTTGGCAAAATTTCTGTATACAACCCTGACATGCACACACCACACACAAATACATGCACACACCACACACAAACACACCACACACACACACACACTCACACAGGATTGCCCTATACAGTGAGAAAACAGTACCTCATAGCAGCAGTGCACCAATCCATACTGAGAAGCTCCAAACTGAGACTTGTCCAACACTCCACACACCAGCTCCCCTTGACAGAAGATCACCTGCAGATTCAAACATAATTGTACATATACAAACATGCAGGTCAGGACAAGCAACTCCTTAACAGGTCAGGTCAACCACTCCTTAACAGGTCAGGACAACTCCTTAACAGGTCAGAACCACTCCTTAACAGGTCAGGACAAGCAACTCCTTAACAGGTCAGGACAACAACTCCTTAACAGGTCAGGACAACCACTCCTTAACAGGTCAGGACAACCACTCCTTAACAGGTCAGCACAACAACTCCTTAACAGGTCAGGACAACAACTCCTTAACAGGTCAGGACAACAACTCCTTAACAGGTCAGGACAAGCAACTCCTTAACAGGTCAGGACAACAACTCCTTAACAGGTCAGGACAAGCAACTCCTTAACAGGTCAGGACAACCACTCCTTAACAGGTCAGGACAACAACTCCTTAACAGGTCAGGACAACAACTCCTAACAGGTCAGGACAACAACTCCTTAACAGGTCAGGACAACAACTCCTTAACAGGTCAGGACAACAACTCCTAACAGGTCAGGACAACTCCTTAACAGGTCAGGACAACACATCCATAGCAGGTTAGAACAAACAATCATTTACAACATACAATCATTTACAACATACACAAAGAATAATATTGAAGGGACTCCAATGACTATTGAAGGGACTCCAATGACTACATGTATTTAATAAAGGGTTGCCTAGCCGATTAGTTGCATAATAGGTGATCAATGTACTTGTACATCCTTCACACACACCATACACCACACACCCACACCATACATCACACACACCACACACACACACACACCATACATCATACACACCACGGTGGCACACACACATCGCACACACACAAAACCACAACACACACCGTACACCACACACACTACATCACACACACCACACATACACCACACAGAGAATAACCTTCCCACTTGATATCACAAACCATGTAACATGTCATGTGACACCAAACTTTCCAATCACCAACCATGTGACGCAGCAAAGTAACCATGTGACATGCCATGTGACACGTTTCCAATTACTAGCCATGTGATGCATCATCTAACATGTCAGGTGACGCCAATTTTCCAATTACTAGCCATGTGGTGCATCGTAACCATGTGAAATGTCATGTGACACCAAATTTCCAATTACCAGCCACGTGACGCATCATGTACTCATGTGACATATCTAGTGACAACAACAAAATAAGTAGCTACCTCCGACTCTGTCATGGAGTCCTCGGAGTAGTGCATCTTTTTGGCAAGTTTCTTTCTTCTTCTTTTACGGAGGATGCCGGAGGAACCACGCCCCCACTCCTGATTAAAGTGAGAGAGGGAGGAATAAATTATCAGATAAATGACATCACTGCACCAACAGATCACATGACTGCCATGTTGTTAGATACCCACGTGTGAAGTTGTGTTCTCACTAGAATTACAAAAACACTTCACCCCTCGCACATGGGAATGTGTATTATTTAGAACATTCGCTATTAGGAGCTATTTTCTCTTGGGTACTTTGGTAAATCAGAGGCACTAAGCAACCAAGTGTCATAGTGTTACCATATGAAAATGATCACTAGGGGGCATGGGGTCTAGGTACGCATCAGGGATCGGAATAACTCCTGGGCAACAAACTATCTTTAACCCTCAATGTCTGGACCCATGGTAGACATAGTTACGATGCCGTCCCGTCTCGTCACTTGTCCAGACAGTCGGTCAAAACAACCAGAAGCGAAGCTGTATAGAGGGAAATTCCAAGTGGTTTAATATTCGTGTGTCTGAGAGTTAGAACCCAATCAGAGGGTACAGTAGTTACGAGCACAGCAGGATGAAGAGCAATGGAGCTCGGTGCGATATCCACTAGACAGTCCACAAATATTTCCCACCCAAATCCTTTTGTTGGTTACTTTCTGCGAATATTTAACCCCTCGAAATACGCCGCCATATGATACTTGGCCGGCTGCTGGAGCTGACATCAACTTCTGGAGAATAAGTAGCCTGCTAGCTGCTGGAGCCGATGCCAAGTTCTGGGGAGAATAAGTAGCCTGCTAGCTACTGGAGCCCACATTAAAATCATATTTGAACATAATCCACACACACACACACACACCTCTACGATATAAAGTTTAAGTTAATATCAATTTTAGTCCTTCTCAAAGCACGGTAGTCAGTTGTGCCTGGAAATTTTAAGAGAAAAGGAAAAAGAAATCTGAAAAAATAGTCGTCCAGGTGTTCGTCCACCACACCTGGCTCCAGTTGCATGCACTAGGTTAAAGGAGAGGCTGCACCTGTTCGGAATGCCCCCTCCACAGGGGAAGCACCTTACAGCTACATGTATTACTTGGAATTAACTATTACTTGGAATTAACAACACAAATATTCACGGTCAGCATCCAGTGCCGGTATTTTTTTTTTCCAGTTCGTAATGCTGGTCCTCCAGAAAAATGCAATGGTCAGAGAGAGAGAGAGAAGAGGGGAGGGGGGGGGGGGGAAGAGGAAGGGGAAAGCCCCCTTTAGTGGCTCCCGGCAGTGAAGCTACACAATGCATGTCAATTATTATTAGCACTGAACCACACACACACACCACATACATATCACACCATACACACACAGATAACACACACACACCACACAGACTCACACCACACACACACTGATAGTTGCAGCAATTCAGACTAACTGAGACGGAAATCTTTGCACTTGAGGTGAGGTTCAGCCTCTGCCTGCCATTGGGCACGATGTTCAGGAGAAGGGTGGAGATGATCTGCTTGCCTGACCACAAACGAGAGGGCTTGTGGATGCATGGCAGCAACAGCCTGAAGGCCTTCTCGTGGTTGGGGAGAGAGCAGAACAAGAGGTGCATGTAGTCCATCCTGGCGGGGGAAGATGTCAATGACAGCACATGTGCGAGTGTGTGTGTGTGGGTGAGTATACATGTATGTGGTGTGTGTATGTGTGGTGTAATATGTGTGGTGTTTGTAGCATGTGTTGTACATGTGTAGAATACAGGTGTGTGGTACATGTATGTTAAAGCAGTCTGAATCACCACCGAGCCTTCGTCTCTGCTGCTGTCTGTTGCAGAGAGAGGGAGGGAGCGCCACCAGGACTGCGCATTGCAAGTCCTCCGGCAAGCGCGCACATGCGTGTATGCATGTGGTGTGGAGTGTGTGAGTGTATGTGCACATCGTTACTATGGTGACATGCATACCTAGTGAACATGCGTCCTCGGAGAGTCATGAGTACCCCCGACACCACATGGTCCTGGATGAGACCGCTCAAGGGAGTCCCGTCCTTAGGTACCAAGTACTGGTGGTGGGTGGAGACTGAGAGAGGGAGAGAGGAGGTAGGGAGATCAGGGCGAGCAGAGAGAAATTCTCCGGAGAGGAGAGGAGAGGAGAGGAGAGGAGAGGAGAGGAGAGGTGCTACAAGGTGCACTAGCGAGGTGGAAAGCCACGAGACATTTCCCCTCTTCACTTCAACTGATTGGCCACAGCAAGAGCTGCTGCCGCAAACTCAAAACACAAAAAATTGTCGCCGTGCAAGGCAGTGTAGTCGGTCTACCGAGGGAGTGCCTTCTATTTTTCAACTTTTTTCCCTCTCCTATGTATATTCTACAGCTGTTGAATGACAGCCTCCTCCTCTTCTGCTCTGGAACCTGCTGATCTGGAACCTGCTGATCCTACTCCACAAGACACTAGACATGAACATCAATCACTGCGAGGTCGTGTTTTTATTCTAATTTTGGAAAAGGCGCCGTTGTCCATTCTCCTCCTGTTCCTTGGAGTGACTTCCCCTCTTCCTGCATATCTCTCAGAAATCACCATGGTGATCTTCCACTCTACTCAAGCCAGGGGAACAATTCTACCCGTTTCTTGTTGCACCTCATGACGCTCACAACTGGACGAGACTTAAGAGTGGCACTTGACAGAAGTAGCTGGAGATTTGAGAGATACATTGCTTATTAGGAGGTGGTGCTACTGAGCAATCAGTCTCCGAGTTCTCTGATTCATACTTGGAATCACTAGCATGAGCAGAAGGAGATGACCCTGGTAGAAGAGCTCTGACCAAAATGTCCACAAATATCCATGAAAGCCATTGAAGTTTGAATATTTAGCCTTGTACTATTTGGCTTTGATATTTATTATGTAATCTACAATGTAATCTACAATTTATTTTTAGCTTTGATATTTATTATGTAATCTACAAATTATTTTTAGCTTAGCTTTGATATTTATTACGTACTCTACAATTTATTTTTAGCTTTGATATTTATTATGTAATCTACAAAATTTTATATTTGCCCCGTCATGCTGAGCGAGCTGTTCATTTTGCTTGTCAGTTATTTTACACCCACTTATAAATGGTGACCACCCTTTTCCAAGTGGGTGTTGAATCACTGACTTGGTCACGTCAGCTACTCTGCCTGCTATATCTCTCTATTCTAGAGTGGGTGTTGAATCACTGACTAGGTCAGCTACTCTGCCTGCTATTTCTCTCTATTCTAGAGTGGGTGTTGAATCACTGACTTGGTCAGCTACTCTGCCTGCTATTTCTCTCTATTCTAGAGTGGGTGTTGAATCACTGACTATGTCAGCTACTCTGCCTGCTATTTCTCTCTATTCTAGAGTGAGTGTTGAATCACTGACTAGGTCAGCTACTCTGCCTGCTATTTCTCTCTATTCTAGAGTGGGTGTTGAATCACTGACTAGGTCAGCTACTCTGCCTGCTATTTCTCTCTATTCTAGAGTGGGTGTTGAATCACTGACTAGGTCAGCCACTATTTCTCTCTATTCTAGAGTGGGTGTTGAATCACTGACTAGGTCAGCTACTCTGACTGCTATTTCACTCTATTAGGTCAGCTACTCTGCCTGCTATTTCTCTCTATTCTAGAGTGGGCATTGAATCACAGACTAGGTCAGCTACTCTGCCTGCTATTTCTCTCTATTCTAGAGTGGGTGTTGAATCACTGACTAGGTCAGCTACTCTGCCTGCTATTTCTCTCTATTCTAGAGTGGGTGTTGAATCACTGACTTGGTCAGCTACTCTGCCTGCTATTTCTCTCTGCTATTTCTCTCTATTCTAGAGTGGGTGTTGAATCACTGACTAGGTCAGCTACTCTGCCTGCTATTTCTCTCTATTCTAGAGTGGGTGTTGAATCACTGACTAGGTCAGCCACTATTTCTCTCTATTCTAGAGTGGGTGTTGAATCACTGACTAGGTCAGCTACTCTGCCTGCTATTTCTCTCTATTCTAGAGTGGGTGTTGAATCACTGACTAGGTCAGCCACTATTTCTCTCTATTCTAGAGTGGGTGTTGAATCACTGACTAGGTCAGCTACTCTGACTGCTATTTCACTCTATTCTAGAGTGGGTGTTGAAGCACTGACTAGGTCAGCTACTCTGCCTGCTATTTCTCTCTATTCTAGAGTGGGCATTGAATCACAGACTAGGTCAGCTACTCTGCCTGCTATTTCTCTCTATTCTAGAGTGGGTGTTGAATCACTGACTAGGTCAGCTACTCTGCCTGCTATTTCTCTCTATTCTAGAGTGGGTGTTGAATCACTGACTTGGTCAGCTACTCTGCCTGCTATTTCTCTCTGCTATTTCTCTCTATTCTAGAGTGGGTGTTGAATCACTGACTAGGTCAGCTACTCTGCCTGCTATTTCTCTCTATTCTAGAGTGGGTGTTGAATCACTGACTAGGTCAGCTACTCTGCCTGCTATTTCTCTCTATTCTAGAGTGGGTGTTGAATCACTGACTATGTCAGCTACTCTGCCTGCTATTTCTCTCTATTCTAGAGTGGGTGTTGAATCACTGACTAGGTCAGCTCCTCTACCTGCTATTTCTCTCTATTCTAGAGTGGGCGTTGAATCACCAGCTACTCTGCCTGCTATTTCTCTCTATTCTAGAGTGGGTGTTGAATCACTGACTAGGTCAGCTACTCTGCCTGCTATCTCTCTCTATTCTAGAGTGAGTGTTGAATCACTGACTAGGTCAGCTACTCTGCCTGCTATTTCTCTCTATTCTAGAGTGGGTGTTGAATCACTGACTACATGTAGGTCAGCTACTCTGCCTGCTATTTCTCTCTATTCTAGAGTGGGTGTTGAATCACTGACTAGGTCAGCTACTCTGCCTGCTATTTCTCTCTATTCTAGAGTGGGCGTTGAATCACTGACTAGGTCAGCTACTCTGCCTGCTATTTCTCTCTATTCTAGAGTGGGTGTTGAATCACTGACTAGGTCAGCTACTCTGCCTGCTATTTCTCTCTATTCTAGAGTGGGTGTTGAATCACTGACTACTCTGCCTGCTATTTCTCTCTGAAATCGCATGTCAATCGAAAAGACCTAAAACCTCACAATTTCCTGGGGAGCATGCTCCTAGACCCCCCCCCCCCCCCCTCCCTCCAGAGGGTGTCCTGCCCCCACCATAATATCCTGAAAAGAAAGAAACCCTGGTGGACAAGCATGCAAAGTGCTGCACACCTTATGTTTGCTTACCGCAGTGGAGCTGATTCTTAATCTAAACTGCAGCTTATTATATTTGATTTGAAAAATATTATTCTCCTGGAAATAAAAAGTGGAGGGGAAAAAAGTAGATATATAGTCAATTGGGGTAAAAAAAAGCCGGGGGGGTAGTTGGGGTAAAAAAAGACCATGGGTCTGGGGAAGACACAGCTGCTTTAAGAATTAAAGCAATCCTTGATCTGTCAAGTACTTTTAATGGGCTTTTCATTAATGTGTGTTTTTGTATAAAAATATTGACAGGGAGGACATGGCAAAATAAAGAACCTAAACATGTAGAAAATACCCGAAATTAACTTTTTTCTGGCTCACCTTAACTTTTGGGTAGATTAATCAAACTAGTTAGTAAATTATGAATGCTAGCCAAAAGAAAATAGTTACTAAATGATTTATTCATTGACCAAAAAAAATTCAATTTTTTTTGATATTTTAGGGGGTTGGGGACCGGCTTTTTTTTACCCCAGATATTTTTGGTCACTCGGGGTTAAAAAAAGCCAGGTTTTTTTTTTGGCAATTTTTTTCTCGTCTTTTTTCGAGTACTATATTTTCATTTTTTCTTCTCCAGTCATGCTAATTTGTGAGTTAAAGCATAATTGTGAGTAATATGAATTATTTGAATATGAATAAACCACCTAGTCAATGGTACATGGACTATTGCATCATTCTGATGGACAGAATGATACAATAGTATATATATATATAATGTGAGTAACTGAATATGAATAAACCAACTTTAGTCATTGATTATCAATGGTACATGGACTATTTCATCATCACCAAAGTTTTCAGTGATGACGAAGATGCTGATCCCACATCAGCTGAATTTAGCTTCCATAACAAAAAAAGAGCGAAGCACAGACTTTTCTACGATTGGCCAAAGCAGGAAGATGTGGAGATAGTAGCAGTGGATCGTTGCATGTATGGCCCTGTTCAGCCAGTAGTGGAAACAGTTAGTCGAGGGAATGCACTGCTGAAGTTCGAGTGTGAAGCAAAAGTGATAAACAATTTCAAGTATTTTTCTTTAAGAAAATGCAGTAAAACCCAACTGTTAACCATTATTGTACTATATATTGTAGTATTTGAACAAATTTTAATGAAAAAAGATTCAATTGATAAAGGTGTTGTCTACATTGTCGTTAATTGATAAAATATTAAAATATTGAAATATTTACATTTGATTTTACCGTTTAGGATATTTTTAAAGGGGTGTTTTTTTTATTACCCCGAACCGGCTTTTTTTTACCCCTTTCATGGGGTAAAAAAAAGCCACCATATTTTTATTAATATTTCATTATAGGACATAGGATATATTTTTTTAATTTATGTAGTCATCATTTGATAGTAAAGTACTAGAGGATGGCACATGTGTTTTTAGTAAATCCTTTACTCTGGCTCTTAAAAGGTAAAGTTAAGGGAAACGGCTTTTTTTAACCCCAATTGACTATATAATTGATTCATTATTATTATTATTATTTTATTTTTTTACTGAGACTGCACAGTGCGCTGGTGGTTTATCGGTTAAGGACTAGTCAAGTCTGCTGCCTGCACCCGAGGGGCATCTCACACAGTGAACCACCACCTGGTCATGTGACATTTGTTGTGCTTCAAACATGTCAAGTGTTGCCACCCTAGGATATCCCCCCCCCCCCCCCCTCCCGGGACTTATGGGATGCTTGGGATGTTCTCTGGTGAGGGTTGTCTTGGATACTGGACCCAGGGCTAAGGCCATAGACATAAGCCCTAGAATACATGCAGTTAGGCTAGGCATAGAGCTAGGGCTAGTAGTAGGGTTAGGGCCAAGGATAGGATAGGGCTAGGACCAAGGCTACAGCCAGGGCAAGCATTATGGATGGGTTACAGTTAGAGCTAGCTACATATAGACTAGGGTGGGTGGGCTATAGGGGAGGCTCCACCTCTTCCAGAGTGGTATGGCATATTTTGGTCATTTATGTTGCTGGACTTTAGGGATGGCATGAGGCACTTGAACACATGTTCTTTTTTTCTTTCTTTTCACCACATTCAAAATGGGGCTAAGGCTCGTCAGCCAGTGAGGTGTGGACCCTGGCCAAGGCTCAGGTAAGGGGAGTCTAGAGCTAGGGACATGCCAGGATACCTCAAGTATCCCGAGATACATAAATTCCAGTAGAGATACATAAATTCCAGTATCCATGATGTTTAGTCAGTCATCCTTACACGAGACACGAGACATCCCAGGATGGTCTAAAATATCTGGGGAATGCCGGCATCTCCTAGGAAAGGTCAATGCAGTGTAGGACAGGGGGCACAAAAGAGTGCAGCTGGCCTTTTACGTAAGTAACACACCTCCTACTAATATTGACATGCCCTTCCAAGTCACACTCTCAGACTCCATACACTCACCAATATGATAGCCCTCCGCTCTGGCCAGCTCATTCTGAGGGAAATGAGCATTCATCTCGTCTCCATCAAAGTCGGCATTGTAGCTCTTGCAGTTACCGTAATGCAGCCTCAGGGTCTTCTCCTTGGCCAAAACACGAGCCTACACCAAACAACACACACACACACATACATACATTGTAACCTTGAGTAGGCCACACCCTCAAATGCCTATCACAGTTTTGCTACCTTAAATGGCAAAAGATAAAAGTGAATTGGACACTGAGTAACTGGGCTGTGGGTGTGTAAACTAGAGTATTGGACAGTGGGTAACTGGGCTGTGGGTGTGTAAACTAGAGTATTGGACAGTGGGTAACTGGGCTGGGTGTGTGTAAACTAGAATATTGGACAGTGAGTAACTGGGCTGTGGGTGTGTAAACTAGAGTATTGGACAGTGGGTAACTGGGCTGTGGGTGTGTAAACTAGAGTATTGGACAGTGGGTAACTGGGCTGTGGGTGTGTAAACTAGAGTATTGGACAGTGGGTAACTGGGCTGTGGGTGTGTAAACTAGAGTATTGGACAGTGGGTAACTGGGCTGGGGGTGTGTAAACTAGAATATTGGACAGTGAGTAACTGGGCTGTTGGTGTGTAAACTAGAGTATTGGACAGTGGGTAACTGGGCTGTGGGTGTGTAAACTAGAGTAATGGACAGTGGGTAACTGGGCCATGGGTGTGTAAACTAGAGTAATGGACAGTGGGTAACTGGGCCATGGGTGTGTAAACTAGAGTATTGGACAGTGGGTAACTGGGCTGTGGGTGTGTAAACTAGAGTATTGGACAGTGGGTAACTGGGCTGTGGCTGTGTAAACTAGAGTATTGGACAGTGGGTAACTGGGCTGTGGGTGTGTAAACTAGAGTATTGGACAGTGGGTAACTGGGCTGTGGGTGTGTAAACTAGAGTATTGGACAGTGGGTAACTGGGCTGTGGGTGTGTAAACTAGAGTATTGGACAGTGGGTAACTGGGCTGTGGGTGTGTAAACTAGAGTATTGGACAGTGGGTAACTGGGCTGTGGGTGTGTAAACTAGAGTATTGGACAGTGGGTAACTGGGCTGTGGGTGTGTAAACTAGAGTATTGGACAGTGGGTAACTGGGCTGGGTGTGTGTAAACTAGAATATTGGACAGTGAGTAACTGGGCTGTGGGTGTGTAAACTAGAGTATTGGACAGTGGGTAACTGGGCTGTGGGTGTGTAAACTAGAGTATTGGACAGTGGGTAACTGGGCTGGGGGTGTGTAAACTAGAGTATTGGACAGTGGGTAACTGGGCTGTGGGTGTGTAAACTAGAGTATTGGACAGTGGGTAACTGGGCTGTGGGTGTGTAAACTAGAGTATTGGACAGTGGGTAACTGGGCTGGGGGTGTGTAAACTAGAGTATTGGACAGTGGGTAACTGGGCTGTGGCTGTGTAAACTAGAGTATTGGACAGTGGGTAACTGGGCTGTGGGTGTGTAAACTAGAGTATTGGACAGTGGGTAACTGGGCTGTGGGTGTGTAAACTAGAGTATTGGACAGTGGGTAACTGGGCTGTGGGTGTGTAAACTAGAGTATTGGACAGTGGGTAACTGGGCTGTGGGTGCATAGGTCCAAACACCTTTCCCCCAATAAAACTGCTCATTTTGTATTTCATCTTGCTAGCAGCTGCTAATGGCAATGATTGATCCCACTGACCCTAGTCCTATAGCACTAGCCTCGTAGCCCTCCTAGCCGTATCCTTACTGACCTTGTACAACATAATGTAGTTTACTGCTGACCTTGTGTAATTATAGTAACACGAGTCTAGTTCTGACCTTGTGCAACATGTAGTTTAGTGACTTTGTGTAACATAATGTAGTTCAGTTTTGACCTTGTGTAACATATTGTAACATAATTAGTTTAGTTTTGACGTTGTGTAACACTGTAGTTTAGTGACCATGTCCAAAATAATGTAGTTTACCTTGTCATATAATATAGTTTAGTCTGACCGTGTGTAACATAATGTTGTTTAGTCTGACCGTGTGTAACATAATGGTACTTTCATACTGACCTTGTGTAATTATTATAACACAATGTAGTTGAGTGCTGACCTTGTGGGCCATGATGCTAGGCTTGTGGAGTGTGGGCTGGCGGTTCACAAGCAAGATGTCACCATTCTTGAGGTGCCGGAAGACCTGAGGCAAGTACATGTATGCACACGAGTGCAGCTGTTGTCCACACACACAATATGTACATAGCTACCTCATGCACCACCAAACACCATAGCACAGTCTGCACACATATGTAGCTACCTCATGCACCACCAAACACCATAGCACAGAGTCTGCACACATATGTACCTACCTCATACACCATCAAACACCATAGCACAGAGTCTGCACACATATGTAGCTACCTCATGCACCACCAAACACCATAGCACAGAGTCTGCACACATATGTAGCTACCTCATGCACCACCAAACACCATAGCACAGAGTCTGCACACATATGTAGCTACCTCATGCACCACCAAACACCATAGCACAGAGAGTCTGCACACATATGTAGCTACCTCATGCACCATCAAACACCATAGCAGAGAGTCTGCACACATATGTAGCTACCTCATGCACCACCAAACACCATAGCACAGAGTCTGCACACATACAGTAGGAGACAAAAAAAAAGTTCCAGTTCCGTTGCGTTACTATTCCGTTCGCGCTATTTTCAACGTCGTTCCAACGTCGTTTAGTAACGGGTCCGTTCCAACGGCGAGTAATTTTTTTCCCTTCGCGTTTCAAACTCGTTCGCGATTTAATTATCTCGCCCTTGTTCGCGCGGTCGTTCTCCAGCCTCGTGCTTCAAGTTAGAATTGGCGTCGTTCTCTAGCTTGTTCGTCCGTTTGGCAACCTCTCGCTTCTTAAAGTCGTTCTGCAGCGAAAGGCCATCGATATTAGTGCAAACCTCGAAGGAATAGAGGAGCTGATGAAGCGGACCGACGAAATAACTGTTGACTAGCTTCAGCGTCTGTGCTACAGACCAAACTAGGACTACACATTTCACTGCGCACCGTTCTGTGGTGCAGGACCGCTTTAGGATGGACCTTCCACCTACTGTCAGTTCATCAGACACGTGGAACAAGGTAATGCTGTCTATCATTTCTAAAGCTTGCTAAGCTTGGTTTATCTGGCAACTTGGTTTAAGCTTATAGTTTATAAGCTGGTTTGCCTTAGTTTAAGGAAGCTTGATTGATTAGCTTATTCTAAATTTGAAAGGTAAGCTTATGAACATAGCTTTGCCTGGGTTGTGGCTAGGAGTTTAGTTTGGGGGCTTGAAGGACCCAAGACAATCTTGCCTGCTTGGTTTACTCCTTAGCAAACTTGCTACTCTTTGGCAAGCTTAGATTGTATTGGTGAAACATTTGATTTCCAAATCTTAAAGGCAAGGTAATATTACAATTCTCCTCCCTACCCTACCTTTCCAGATGAAAAGAAGATGGGCGAGATGACTTGTGGCATAGTGGATGTTATATGGATTGGTGAATGCAGTCCAACTCAAGATCCACAGACTGCACTCAGGATTGTTTGAACTTGAATGTTGTACTTTACAAAATTGCTAAATTTTGTTCACTGGTTACCATAATAATTGAGCAATGAGCATGCATAACTATCACCAGTGAACTTTCATGACAATTAAACACACTATCATACAAGGCTTGGCTGTCACAACCAAGACGACCCAATTGGCATGACAAAAGACGACAAAGTGTTTGCATATCTTCGTACCGTTTCTCTGACATGTATATTTTTGTGTGAATCGTATATGTACTTGCCTTATGTTAGTAGACATCTTCACATAATAGACATCTTCACATAATAGACATCTTCACATAATAAAAATGACGGTCAGTTCACTATCAATATAATTTTCCATTCTTTTGCAAGCACACTTGTATGCCTGCTGGATCGACTCTTCTCTCATTACAGTTTAATAGGGTCCATGGAGAAGTAGGTTGGAAACTGATTGTAGGAGAGAAATCAACTAATATGTGTAAGTCGATGGGGGGGGCATCAAGGACCAACTTATCCTACAACTCGAACCATAGAAGCCGGAGTCCTATTGCATGTACAATGAGACATCCACCATGCAATAGAGAAATGCATTTATGTTCTTGACGTAACTTTTCCACTCTTCCAGTACACCTGCCACCAAAGACATGACCCATATTCCACCATGCTTAAGGGCTACACTGACAGTTCTTCTCTGTTAGCCAAAATATCAATGTGTAAATGCATCATACCATCTCTTGGTCTATACATGGTTGAAGTGAGGCCATTCTGACGTGGCTTGTTGCATACAAAAGCTTAGCTATGGGGTTCTAGAGGTTAAATGCAAGTCCTGCTAAGCTACTAGACGCTCTGTAAACTCTTCAACCTTTCTAAGGCAAGGTCTGCTAAGCTACTCGGTGAAGTTTCTCTAAGGCAAGGCTTGCTAGCCACTAAAGGTCCTGTGAGGGCATTTAAAAACGGGGGAGGGAGGAGGGCTTTGTTTTGCAAGCCTTAGTCTACACCAGGCTTTACCTAATACTATGCTTAGAAAACCTAACCTCTACAAAACTATATGGCAAGCTTCATCTTGTCTAAACTGAGTAGTTGCCAACAAGAAGGCAAAGCTAATAGCTAATACAAGTAGAGCTGAAGGATACTAGTGGACACAGGCCAAAAGGCTAGGAAGAGAAATAACTACTACTTACTTCTGTCAGCAGTAAACTTCTTGAAGAGCAAAATGATATCAGCGAAGAAAACTAAAGAGGGGGAAAAAACACTCGCTAGATTTAGTACACCTGGCGCCCGCCCAATGCGCGCGTGCACACGCGTTTATAAAATAAGCGCTTAGATAAAAAATTGGAAACGTAAACTTAACGGCGTTTGTTATGCGTTATTCGTCAGGTTTTTATGCGTTGATTCCGCGTTTCTGTTTTCCTTACCCACCGTTGGAACGGGTACAGAACTGGAACTTTTTTTGGTCTCCTACTGTATGTAGCTACCTCATGCACCATCAAACACCATAGCACAGAGTCTGCACACATATGTAGCTACCTCATGCACCATCAAACACCATAGCACAGAGTCTGCACACATATGTAGCTACCTCATGCACCATCAAACACCATAGCACAGAGTCTGCACACATATGTAGCTACCTCATGCACCTGCACCAAAAACCATAGCACAGAGAGTCTGCACACGTATAGGATAGCCTATTAGGTTATGCGCCTATGTAACCTCCGAGTGTAACCTATAGTTATTAACCAATCAGATCAGCCACAGATCATGTGATGTAGTATAAATATGTATGCAGCTATCTCACGCACCTGCACCAAACACCATAGCACAGAGTGTGTCCGCACTTGCTGGCATACCATGCAATGTTATCAGGGTTTATGTGACCATGAGGGGGCGAGGGGGAGGGGGGGGGGGGGGGGGGCAGGCGTGTGGATCGTTATCACATTCCTTTAAGTTAAGTCATTCCAACCCCTCCCCCTCCCCAATTTTTTTATAGCTATTACAGTAGACTAGGATTTCTATTGCCTTTCATTGGCTATTCCACCAGCGCTTCAAACAACCTATTTTGGCCTTCTTCAACCTTCTTCAAGCCAGAGATTGATATCATTTTTTCCAAATTAGAAACAATGGACATAGTCAGGCCATATAGCAGCTATCCCTCACCTTCTGCCCTCACTGAGAGCAAGGAGTGTGTCAAGGGTAGGAATAAGGCGCGGGAAATTTTCCCTAGTAGATATTATTTATTGGTGGACCAAAACATAAAATTAAAACCTCTCATGCTTTGCACGCTACTCTTGCAAGACAGACAGACCCTTTACCAAATCACCATGCAGGAGTTAGCAATTTGGTAAAGGATCCAATTCACGAGACTACAGGTTGCTAGTTTCCATTACGCATGGCAATACTTCTCCAATTAAGGCACCCTGCAGCTGTTTCTATAGACGTGACCTAGAGAACTGCTACGCAAATACAAGTGGCTGAAAATGGACACGGCTAATACAAGACAAAATTATAATATAAGAAAATTTTCAGTTATCAAATAAAAAATTTCCACCACCGAGAATTTCCCGCTCTACGATGAGCCACAGTTACAAACCTTCTCTTCAACTACAGCAGGGTTTCATTTATGGGGGGAAGGGGGGGGGGGGCAAGGGGGAGGTTGCCCCACCGAACCTTTTTGCCCCCACTTGGAAATTGTATTATTAAAATTCATTAGAAACTTTGTCACATCTTTAACCATTATGCCCATGCCCCCCCCCCCCCCCCTAAAAATCCAGATTCCTCCAGTTGCCCCCTTGGATAATTTTCTAAATGAAACCCTGCACAGGATGCGACTTTCACCAACAGAGTTACCCTATCAGGATGTCCGACACACTCTAGCCCACTCTGATATCTCGGGATGATGTCTGACACACTCTGACATCTCTGGATGATTGATTTGTGACATACTCTGACATCTCAAGATGATGTTTTAAACACTCTGACACCACAGGATGACGTCTAACACATCCTGACATCTCGGGATGATGCCTGACACACAGTAACGTATCATTAGTGCGAAATATGCACCGCAGAAGAACATTTTTGTCTGCATGAAAATCGTCACATAATATGATTAAATTACAATATTATTTTTTTGCCTCTACTGTTATGTACCTTCTTGGAAGCCCCTCCCATCTCCCCCTCCTTGCTGGGAGTGAGGAGTTTCTTTGCTATAGCCACACGCTGCTGAAGGTGAGAGCTCAAGAGAACCACTGATCCATCTTCATACTGCACATGTGTAGCCCTACACCACAATAGCAACAGTTGACGATATCATGCACAAGGTTTTCATGATGAGAAATAAATTATTTGTGTTTACTGGTTATAGCTATAATATTTTGTTAAACTTTTCAACGCTCAATATCATTAGAATGTGAACACAGAGTGAGATGAAGTGTGGCACAAGAATCAGCGCCATTGAGGTGAGCAAACAAAAGCTATGCAGCACTAAAGTCGCTAGTCGACAACAACATTTACAACAAAGAAATTATCCAGTCCTTTCTCAAGAGTGAAATAATTCCAGCAGGTCAGCATACATAGATACCTGTGCAGCTTTCTGAAGAAGAAGGGCTTCCAGAAACAGCAGTGAAAAGGCCAGAAAGAGGCAGTAACAATTGCCAGCCATTTTTTAAAACTTCTTCTTCGTTGCTCACTCGCCCCATGCATGCAGATAAAAACAATTTTAAATCCTGCCCTAGCCCTAGTAACACGATCTTTAAATACTTTGTGAACAATGTCCTGGTTTGTGTCTGACGCACTCGTGGGTGGTTGCTTGGTAAAGCTCGTGTGTAGTTCTAGACGTGAATTGAACAGGTAGAGAAGAATGTCACTGGCTATCAGCTTGGGAGGGAAATCTAGAGGGACAATGGGACGACCACAAACGGACCAAGAGACTGGAGGGCACTTGAAGAAGAAAAAACACACGCTCTATTCATTGTGCCTCCCCCCCTCCCCCCCCTCAACTTAGACATGGTAAAGTGAGAGTGAGTTATTCAGGGGGCAATAGATATTGACCTACCCTGGATGAATGGCCGGGCCATTTATTACAGCTTGCCGAAGTTCTTCCACGTTCCAATGCGTGACAGGTTGTGGGAAGGTAAGCTTGGTGGCAAACACCTGAGGACACAGACATACATGCTGGTTACCATGACAACAAAAATGAGTGGTGCAAAACGTCCGAACACATGCACGATGGTTACCATGACAACAATGATGATGGGTGGCATACGTGTTGGTTACCATGACAACAAAAATGCACCAGAAAAGGGTTGAATCTGTGTGTGCTGGTGATTATAATGCTTTTTTCCCCCACAGGGAGCTAGGTTTTTGCAGACTTGATCTACACACGAAAATTGTGCCCTCCAATTATTAGGGGAAATGATTCGGTTACAGCAATCCTTAAAACTTTGCTCCTCGAATAACAAGCGCTATGTGGTAGTTCATTTCCATACTCACAGGGTGTGGTCTGACCCTGTCTAGCAGAGAAATCACCCGACTAAAGAGGAGGAAGGGGGAAGGAGGAATTGCTACTTTAGGCGTACATGCCAGTCAGTGGTGCCACAAACAGTTCTGGATCATCATGGATGTCCACACCTCACATATTAGCTACATATAGGGCAGCAGCTATGGCTAGGGCTAGGGGGTATAAAAATAGGGCTAGGGCTAGAGCTAAAAGGCTAGGGCTAAGGATATAGGGCTTGGGATAGAGATATAGGGCTATAGTTAGAGCTAGAGATATAGTGCTATCTAGAGATATGTAGGGCTAGGGTTAAGGATATAGGCCAGAATTAGGTCGGCAACAACTTTGAACTCTGAACTCTCAGATGACATAATAACATTACAGTAACATTCTCAAGAATCAACTTGAAATTAAATTGTATTCTCTCGACATTTCGACTAGATGCTCTAGCCTTCATCAGGAATAATCTCTTGAAGGCTAGAGCATCTAGCTGAAACCTCGAGAGAATACAATTTCAGGTTGATTATTGAAGGCTATCGTAAACTTTGAATTTTTGAACATCTACAGATGCGCAGCAGCCAGAGACAGCTGGTACAGCAGTCAGAGACCCCTGGCACAGCAGCCAGAGACCCCTGGCACAGCAGCCAGAGACCCCTGGCACAGCAGCTGGCACACCAGTCAGAGACCCCTGGCACAGCAGCTGGCACAGCAGCCAGAGACCCCTGGTACAGCAGTCAGCAGGCAGAGACCCCTGGCACAGCAGCTGGTACAGCAGCCAGAGACCCCTGGCACAGCAGCTGGTACAGCCAGAGACAGCTGGTACACAGCAGCTGGCACAGCAGCCAGAGAGGAGCACATTTGTGAACCTCTTGCTCAATGAGAAAAAATGATTTTATTCAATTTTATTCAAGTAACTTTAAACACAAAGTACTCTAGGTTTACATAAGGTCACATTAATTATTCTACACGCTGCGAACTTATGCCTCGGTCAACATTTGAAGAACTTATGTCGACTAAAATGACTTTCCTTGCCCCTGTCATCAAGGTGCTTAATTAATCACCATCACAACCAGCGCCAAGTGACGAGCACAACGTAACCAACTACTGTTTGACCTGAAGGCCATGGATTAAAATGTATGACATCATCAAAGCCCCTCCCACATCACTGTCCTGCTGCATTGGAAATGAGCTAGTATATCATAAACTATAGCGAGTCGAAATGGAGCAACTTGATTGGTCAGTTACAGGTTCTTTATTTAGATTCCTGCGTATGATAGCTTGGGAGCACTTTGACAACCATCAGATCTTACCTAGACATGCAGTTGCTTAAAAAACAAGCTGGACCACTCGACCAATGAGATCTATGCAGCTACAAATCCGCAAGCATTTTGTAGTGTCCTCGCCCGAGCTAAGATGGCCACACCCACAGCCTGCTGGTTGCTAAGTGGTGTAGCTAGTTTGCCAACCACCACATATCTGCCTCACCAGAGGAATGCCGATCTCATCCACATTGATGTAAGGGTCGGGGGAGATGACGGAACGAGCAGAGAAGTCGACACGCTTCCCCATCATGTGCTTACGGAACAATCCTTCCTTCTTCTCCAAGATCTAGGAGAGCACCACATTAGGAAAGGATAACTGCCTGTGGGTATGAATATTGCATATGACTGCCTGCGGGCCATGAATATTGCATATAGCTGCCTGCAGGCTATGAATATTGCATATAGCTGCCTGCAGGCTATGAATATTGCATGCCTGCAGGCTATGAATATTGCATGCCTGCAGGCTATGAATATTACATGTGTATAATACATCATCTGGTATGAATTGTTGACTTTATCTTCGCTATACAATAGTAGTAGTAGTAGTAATAGTAGTAATAGTAGTAGTAGTAGTAATAGTAGTAATAGTAGTAGTAGTAGTAGTAATAGTAGTAGTAGTAGCAGTAATAGTAGTAATAGTAGTAGTAATAGTAGTAATAGTAGTAGTAGTAGTAATAGTAGTAGTAATAGTAGTAGTAGTAATAGTAGTAGTAGTAATAGTAGTAGTGGTAATAGTAGTAGCAGCAGCAGTAATAGTAGTAGTAGTAGTAGTAGTACTAATAGTAATAGTAGTAGTAGTAATAGTAGTAGTAGTAGTAGTAATAGTAGTAGTAGTAGTAGTAATAGTAGTAGTAGTAGTAATAGTAGTAGTAATAGTAGTAGTAGTAATAGTAGTAGTAGTAATAGTAGTAGTAGTAGTAGTAGTAATAGTAGTAGTAGTAGTAATAGTAGTAGTAGTAATAGTAGTAGTAGTAATAGTAGTAATAGTAATAGTAGTAGTAGTAATAGTAGTAGTAGTAGTAATAGTAGTAGTAGTAGTAGTAATAGTAGTAGTAGTAGTAATAGTAGTAGTAATAGTAGTAGTAGTAATAGTAGTAGTAGTAATAGTAGTAGTAGTAGTAGTAGTAATAGTAGTAGTAGTAGTAATAGTAGTAGTAGTAATAGTAGTAGTAGTAATAGTAGTAATAGTAATAGTAGTAGTAGTAATAGTAGTAGTAGTAGTAGTAGTAGTAATAGTAATAGTAGTAGTAGCAGCAGCAGTAGTAATAGTAATTAGAATAAACCGCAGAATTTCTGCGGGATACAAATTCTGTCCCGCAATCATAAGTTAGTCAAACTCAAACGCATGATTCTTGATGGTCAGTCTTCATTCAAGCAATCATGAAAAACAATGCATTTCCTCGATTACTTCGCACCTTCAAATAGACCGCACCCTAGCTCCAGCCTTGCAGTGAAATAGTTAACACCTTCAAAGAGTTGATGATTAATACCTAATAAATTATGCACATGCAAAGAGTGTACATCTGTGTGGGCTAGTTCATCCACTAGAACGCATGGGACAGTGGCCGTTCTTTTCAGGTGTGGGATTTCCAGCGACATATATGGCTCAGGTGGGGGGCTGCATTCACTGCCTGAAGCCTGGTGGAGTACGCCACAGTACTGTAGGAGCCATTGCCATGGAAACTATTCGCCGCGACAACAGAGACCGTGATGATCATCCCTCTGCCAGCAACATTGAGGCCGAGTTTGAGGCAGACCTATAACGGCATGAAGCTGTGGCATGACGAATGATGACTTACTAACGATAGCTATCTTTGGTTATCATGATTTTTGCTACCTTGCTCTAAATAACTGCTTAATTGCCCAGTAGTCGGATCAACAGTAGTTGGGGGCTCCACCCCCCCCCCAAAAAAGGTCTGTGCTTGATGCACCACGCACCAACTCGGGGGGGGGGGAGGGGGGTTAGCCTGGACGGCCATTCGTTTACTCTGATGTGACAAGGCAATGTCCTTTGCACCATCCTGGCGTTCGTTGAAATTGGGCGGGCACTCAATATGCCTGCGCTCAGGAATATAACGCACAGGGTGTTTAAATGATTAGACGGTGCGAAGTTGATTAAAAAATATGTTACCTTTTATCATGACATCACCATTAATTCCTGATCCTTTCATCATGACATCACCATTACTAATGGGAGGATATGGTTAAGCATGGTGGGTGTGGTGGTGGGTGGGACTAATATTGTCATTCTGCTATAATTTCTGGATAGAAACGGTCGCAAGTGTTAAGTTAAAATCTTCCACTGTGAAAGGTCAGTATAACAACAACCACAGGGCATGCGCTGGTGGTGTGAAGGTTCAGTCGGCATGCGCTGGTGGTGTGAAGGTTCTGTCTCTCACCTGCTGTATTCCACTGGGTGCCCTCATGTTTTTATCGCTGGAGGAGTCCATGAGGAGGTTCACATCTGTCTGCAGCTTGAGCCATGCCAGCTGCAGCCGCTCGGTAAAACTCTGCAACCAAATACATCTCTTGTTATCCTAATTAGTATCGTAAAGTATGCAGACATGCTGCTCACCACCATATGTGCCACACCTCCAATTCCTTCAATCTAGGAGTTGGCTGGGTACATGTGTAGCAAGTACACATTCTCTCAACATCACACTGGGTTGAGACAGGGTGAAGTAGGTTGTCAATAGCTCTATGGGGACACACACTGGACCACCACCACACTGGGTTGAGACAGGTTGAAGTAGGTTGTCAAATAGCTCTATGGGGACACACACTGGACCAACACCACACTGGGTTGAGACAGTTTGAAGTAGGTTGTCTATGGGGACACACACTGGACCACCACCACACTGGGTTGAGACAGGTTGAAGTAGGTTGTCAATAGCTCTATGGGGACACACACTGGACCACCACCACACTGGGTTGAGACAGGTTGAAGTAGGTTGTCAAATAGCTCTATGGGGACACACACTGGACCAACACCACACTGGGTTGAGACAGTTTGAAGTAGGTTGTCTATGGGGACACACACTGGACCACCACCACACTGGGTTGAGACAGGTTGAAGTAGGTTGTCAATAGCTCTATAGGGACACACACTGGACAAACACCACACTGGGTTGAGGCAGGTTGAAGTAGGTTGTCAATAGCTCTATAGGGACACACACTGGACCAACATCACACTGGGTTGAGGCAGGTTGAAGTAGGTTGTCAATAGCTCTATGGGGACACACACTGGACCAACACCACACTGGGTCGAGACAGGTTGAAGTAGGTTGTCAATAGCTCTATAGGGACACACACTGGACAAACACCACACTGGGTTGAGGCAGGTTGAAGTAGGTTGTCAATAGCTCTATAGGGACACACACTGGACCAACATCACACAGGTTGAAGTAGGTTGTCAATAGCTCTATGGGGACACACACTGGACCAAAATCACACTGGGTTGAGACAGGTTAAAGTACTGTAGGTTGGCAATAGCTCTATGGGGACACACACTGGACCAACAACACACTGGGTTGAGACAGGTTGAAGTAGGTTGTCAAATAGCTCTATGGGGACACACACTGGACCAACACCACACTGGGTTGAGACAGGTTGAAGTAGGTTGTCAATAGCTCTATGGGGACACACACTGGACCAACACCACACTGGGTTGAGGCAGGTTGAAGTAGATTGTCAATAGCTCTATGGGGACACACACTTGACCAACACCACTCTGGGTTGAGGCTGGTTGAAGTAGGTTGTCAAATAGCTCCATGGGGACACACACTGGACCAACACCACACTGGACCAACACCACACTGGGTTGAGACAGTTTGAAGTAGGTTGTCTATGGGGACACACACTGGACCAACACCACACTGGGTTGAGGCAGGTTGAAGTAGGTTGTCAATAGCTCTATGGGGACACACACTGTACCACCACCACACTGGGTTGAGACAGGTTGAAGTAGGTTGTCAAATAGCTCTATGGGGACACACACTGGACCAACACCACACTGGGTTGAGACAGTTTGAAGTAGGTTGTCTATGGGGACACACAGTGGACCACCACCACAATGGGTTGAGACAGGTTGAAGTAGGTTGTCAATAGCTCTATAGGGACACACACTGGACAAACACCACACTGGGTTGAGGCAGGTTGAAGTAGGTTGTCAATAGCTCTATAGGGACACACACTGGACCAACATCACACTGGGTTGAGGCAGGTTGAAGTAGGTTGTCAATAGCTCTATGGGGACACACACTGGGTCGAGACAGGTTGAAGTACGTTGTCAATAGCTCTATAGGGACACACACTGGACAAACACCAAACTGGGTTGAGGCAGGTTGAAGTAGGTTGTCAATAGCTCTATAGGGACACACACTGGACCAACATCACACTGGGTTGAGGCAGGTTGAAGTAGGTTGTCAATACCTCTATGGGGACACACACTGGACCAACATCACACTGGGTGGAGGCAGGTTGAAGTAGGTTGACAATAGCTCTATGGGGACACACACTGGACCAACACCACACTGGGTCGAGACAGGTTGATGTAGGTTGTCAATAGCTCTATAGGGACACACACTGGACAAACACCACACTGGGTTGAGGCAGGTTGAAGTAGGTTGTCAATAGCTCTATAGGGACACACACTGGGCCAACACCACACTGGGTTGAGACAGGTTGAAGTAGGTTGTCAATAGCTCTATGGGGACACACACTGGACCAACATCACACTGGGTTGAGGCAGGTTGAAGTAGGTTGTCAATAGCTCTATGGGGACACACACTGGACCAACACCACACTGGGTCGAGACAGGTTGAAGTAGGTTGTCAATAGCTCTATGGGGACACACACTGGACCAACACCACACTGGGTCGAGACAGGTTGAAGTAGGTTGTCAATAGCTCTATGGGGACACACACTGGACCAACATCACACTGGGCTAGGCAGGTTAGCAAGCTTTATGGACGCACACAGGGGACGTAATTATAGACCTACTTGTTGTTTTCTCCGTTCTCTCTTCTTCTTCCCTATTTCCTCTTCCCCCTCTACAGACTTATCCCCCTGCAGCTCCTTCTCCTCTGCAGCTTTCTTCTCCAGCAAGATGGCCTGAATGTCAATGGTGTCCACCAGCAACCGCTGGAGGTTGGAGGACTGAGGGTTCTCGTACCTTTGCTCGCCCAGTTGCCCAATCTGAATGTAGATACCACGGAGGAACATGCACACAAAGATAAAAATAAATTAACTTGCACTGGACAAGAGAAAGACTTATCGGGGGACATGCTCCAGCTACAGGTCATGAAATTCTCACTTCAATCAAAGTTGATATTCAAATGTAATCAGATATAACTTCCTCGATAATCAACTTAAATTGCCTCACTCCACATTTCCACTAAATGCTCTAGCCTTCATCAGGAGTAATGAGATGTTAGGACTCACGTGAGGCTGCTACACACCCCTAGCTAGCTATCCACTACCTGATACAAACCATACCCTGACACGTGTGGTGGCAGCAATAAAGAGGAAATATTACTACTACTACTTACTAAGTACTACTTAATAATTAATAATAATAATAATAATAGTTATAATAATACAAAATATTATTAATAATAATAATAATAATAATAATAATAATAATAATAATAATAATAATAATAATAATAATAATAATAATAATAATAATAATAATAATAATAATAAATAACAACAACAACAATGTTATAATAATGTTATAATAATACAATATAACAACAACAAAAATAATAATAACACACACACGCTGTAAATAAATTAATATAACTACTCACTTAAAACTAACTACCATACAGCTGGGTGCAACTCTCAATAGCCTGAACTTGAAACTATGACCACCATAATGTATTCTGTATTAAGGGGTCCTTCACAATTATCAACATTTTCACCCGTGTACAAAAAGTACACTTTTTAAGAAAGAAGATGGTAATTTGAACTCATTGAGATTGAGGCCAACTAACTTTTGGTTCATGTAACTTTGGCATGGCTAGCCTAACAAGGAGCACTAAAAGAAAGACACAGACAAAGCTTGTTGACTATGAACCATGGAAGTTCTCTTGAGAACCCTCCCTTTACTCAACATACCTACTTACTCAACATACCTACTTACCGGTCTAAATCTCGAAGGTGGGACAGGTATAATTTCAAGAAAGAAGATATCATGAGGGCCAATATCCTGGCTGTGTCCGCTTCTAACTGTTAGCGGCGATCTCTCGTCCAGCCATCCTTCCCTGGTGTAACCTGAACACCCCACAAGTGCTCGAATAATTGTTCGCTGGTTCACCCACAATTCATGCAGATGCTCCCTCACCTCCAGTGGGCTGAGGTAGTTCTGCTTAGTGAGTTTCATGGCCACCTCTGATGCATCCTCATGGACATCCCGTCCATCCTGCTCCACCTCATCACACTCTCCACCATCCTGCTCCTCATCACTTCCTTCTCTCCTAGCCATCTCCTTCGCCATCTTCTTCCTCTTCAATTCCCGTGAATGTGCTATCCTCCATGTTTCGGCACTTTTGACGGTCAGTCCTCGGTGGAATATCCGAGTCCGGCCTTCATGGCGAATCGAACGGGCAGGGGCAGAGCAATAGAGGCATTTCTTCACTTTCTTGGTACATGCGTATAGAAACTCTGCGATTTTAACCTTCCTCGATTCAATGACATTCTTCGTCTTCACTTTGTTCAAAGATCCAAACTTTTCTGCCGCTTCTCTCTTGCTCCTTTCCACGTAGTTTTGTATATTTTCTAGCAATTCATCCGGAAAATCCTCAAACTTGTCTGCCGAATCTGCTGCATCTTCCAATCGTAATGACCCTTCCAGACCATCGGCTTCCATTAACAGCCCATGCTCAATCAACTCTAGCTGCCCAGTGAAGATGTGAGCTCCAAACGTAGAACATAGAAACCTGTGACAGTTCCAACAAGACGCTTGGAGAAGGGTGAACATGTGCATGAAGAAAACGGGATGGTAGACAGGGAGGGGTAGCGTAATGTGTCCCAAGTGACCGGGGCAGTGGGTGTAGTTCATCTGACAGGTTCCACATAGGTCTTGTTTGTTACTGGGTCCTAAAGCTGGGTCGTACAGACCTCCCATATTCGGGTGAAAGAGGCTGTCAAGAGTAATAGGGTTAGTGATTCTCTTGCAGCTGATCTTCTCGACCTCTTGCGCGGAATATGTCAGGAATCTCATGGAAGAGAGGCGACTAGAGGGCGCGAAGCGAGGGTCGAGTCCCCGCACGTCAACCATAATTTACTGGCCGGACTGGAAAAAGAAGTAATCTTCTTGTACAAGCCACGTGTGCTGGTGGATTATGGTAAGGGATCGCCATTTACTTGGGAAATTAAAAACATTTGTGAGAGTTTGTCTTCCTATAAAATTTCAGCGAAGACCTTCGTTAATAATAGATAACTCCATCGTGTTAGGAGGCCTGATTGGGGTCCTTCGATCCCACATGCAAGCATTCCCTCTCCGGAGGCAAGTAGCCAGCCAATGGAAGAGATGGGTTATGGAGTCAGTACAGGGAATACCCAGTCTCTGCCCTTGATGCTGCTGCTGTATCCACAACCATTGGAACGAAGGTGCCGCCAACAGAACGGCAAGCCTCTGTGCTAACATTTGAAATGATGCCAGAACAGGGCAAATAGAATAATAGAGAGTATTATGTTAATGATTTCAAGATTAAATCATATATATATATATACTCTATATTATTCTATTTGCCCTTTATGAAACTCGTGTTTTTATTATTTTTTATGTAGGCAATTCAACAAGAAGGTTATTGTGATTATATACTAATTACTACACACACACACACACGCAGAAGAACAAAACCCTTTTAATTAAAAAGTTTAAAAAACATGAAAAATAACCCCTCAAAAAAGAAAGGAAAGAAGAGTGTACTCAAATAGACCAAAACCAGTTAGAAGACCTTTTTCGATTTTAAATCATATGCAAACAGCAGTGTAGTAATGGTGTATGTGACTATGAGCCACCCAACTGACTGTGGTCTTAAAAGGAGCAGTCTTTTACTTCACAAAATAAGTGCTTGTTTTTACAGCTTTGTTTTAGGTTGTAATTTTTGTTATTATTGTTTGTTTGTTGTTGTTGATATTTTACAATCCTTCAGCGTGGGGAGAACTCCTCAAGCAAACAAACAGCAGAGATGAACCACTCCTATAAACAACAACCTCACTTATTGTTGTACACTACACAAGTCAGCACAGTATTATATAGAATCATCTATGGATCAGCTACAGCTTTGTGACTTGATCACAGTTGCGAAGGAGTACAACAGTGCTAAGGAAGCTTTAATGAGTTAGGTTTTCCAAGACTGACCATTTTCCTACAACAGATGACGACCACCACCCACTCCTACAACCAAGACAAATTGGAAGACATTTCTATGAATGGACCTATATATAATATGCAAGCTTTATGATGGGGGAAACAGGAATAGGAAATATCGGTACTATATCCTTGAAGAATAATTTCAATGGTTTCGACACTTTTTTTAGTGGGCCAGTTTATTACCGTAGCAAAATATTCAAAGGCATGGTGGGAGCCTTTTTGGAGCTAGCAGTAGCTGAAAGCACCTAGGCAGATCAGAAACTGCCGATGCAAGTTTTAGCTGGTGGTTCTGCCATTTAAAAAAGTAGGTCAGACTTTATAGGCATGTGTTTCTAAGTTTCACTTTGTGTACAATTGTTCTATATATGCTTTTTGGTTATCGAAAATCAAAAGCTGATTTAAAGATAAGATAGAATCTAGAAATACATAATTCCCACTCTAAAATTTTCACCAATCTGGTATATTAAACGTGTATCACAATTACAATATCAGAAGAGATTTATCCAGTCGGTTTGCTGGATCTAATGTGTCCCTTGACATGTGCTGGAATATACCATATACAAGTTTTAGCTCCATTGCTATTCTAATTAGCTGGATAAGACAGCTTCAGACCATATGAAGCCAGCCATGATAGAGACTCTCCACCCTCTCTGTCTATCTGCAACTCAACCTTCAAAAGATTGGAAAATCACCTACAACACTACCCACAGAAGAATGAAAGATGACTATTTTTGTTACCTTCCCAATAAAACCCAATAAAACTGTTGATAAAAGAACTAAAATCTGCATTGCCACAATGTGGTAAATAATTCTCCAGGTTGGATAAAACTTACAAAAACAGTGCCAAGCCTAAAAGTCATTCTTTTACAACTGATAAGTTTTCAGTGTATGTCTGTAGTACACCAGAGATAACAACACTGATGAGGCTAGTGGCTCACCAGACATAGGTGAATTGCTAGTTGCCCGTTGCCTTAGAGGTTTTCTTCAATCTGATCACATCTCATCATCAGAGACCCCTAGTAATGTGTGCTAAGAAAACCATTCTACTATCAAGAGAAAATCTTTCAGCTACTCATGTTGTATTGAGGAGTGGCTTCAAAAAGTCTATATCCATTCATGTGATTCTTGTTTATAATACCACAATAACAATAGTTAATATATTGAGGCCACCACCCATTATGGCTTCGGCAGTAGCTTTTGTGTGAGCCATATCAAGCCATTCCAGTGGAAAAGATGGAAGAGGCTACCAGGATAATAGAGCACATGAGCTTTGAGGAAAAATAGATGGAATTTTGAGAAAGGTGAGGAAACCAAAGGGCAACCTGATGAACAGAAGAAGGCCCTGGGAGAGCTAAGGAGGATGTATATAATATCATGATCCTACAGCACACAAAGTGAAGACAGCAATCCTGATAAAAATTACAATTCAAATCTGACAGGAATGCTGGAATCCACATTTGGAACACAGAAGAAGGATCCTACTAACACACAGGAAAAGAAGTTAAGTCGTGTACTAAATAATTTAGAGGGGATGGGGAAATAATAACTGCCTTATATATAGAACTCATCCACTGGAAGTAGACCACCACTGATTTATGGAATCCTTACACTGACGTTTACAGTACACACCAAATACTAGTAAATTACTAGTTAAAACCTAAAAGCTGATATACGAAAGCTGGGACAGCAAACAGGGGGGAGTCCTGGTAGTCCTTGCTGTAAACTATGAATTTTAGATTTTTTAAGAATCTATGATAACTTAAGAAAATTTGGCCTGGAGACTATGATCGCAAGATTAAAATTTAAAAAATTTGGCGGTTCATTGACGTCATTAGAGAAGCGTGTGGTTTAATTCGATGATCCGCGAATAATTTTACCAAAACTGGAAGGAGATGTGGGGGGGGATTTAAGTAACTACATAGGCCCGGTATTGCATGGCCGTCGGCAGTTTGTGTTTTGAAAGAAATAGAATAGGCTCAGCCCTAGGTTATTATTAAGTTAATAATAAGGGAGAAGGTCAGGTCGTTATGTTCCTAATGTTTTGGGCTATACATGCGCTATATTTATGTATAAATAAAAAAGGTTGGTTGAAAAGTAAAAAATCGGAATAGTCTTTGAAAGAGAGAGTATGAAGAAGGATTTAATAGTAATTGGAGAGTAGGGCGCTCTGGTGAATAATTATTCAGTGTTCGTACAAATCGCCCGTCACCTTAACTAAGTAAACGTTTTTTAAGGATAAAGTTATAAGATAAGAGGAAAAACTTTAGGAGAATAAGTAAAAGTAAAGGCGTATTCTGGGGCTTTATATCATGAAATATTTATGAGGTCGAGAAAGTCGTAACAGAGTGAGAGGATTGGAAAATGTTCTTGGATTAATGTATGTATAATTTATCGGGTAAAATAAGTGATTTCCAATCATTAATAACGAGTTCGAGTCTCGTTATGTACAAAATAGATTAGTATAAACAAGTAAAGAATGGATAGTTAGGATGTTATAATGGGGCGTTATATACGAAATCTTTGAGGAAAAAACTCAGGGTCCCCGAAAATAAGGGTTTTAGGGACTGAAGCATCTAAGTACTAAAGGTAAAAATCAAGCGAAATTCTGTGAGTAGCGGCGAGCGAAAGTAGAAGGGTGTCATTTGAGAGTATCAAAGAGGGTAACAGGCCCGTGAGAATGGCAATGATTATATTCAGAGCATATAAATATATATGTTTAAAGAGTAGAATTATTTGAAGATAGGTATTCCATATATCTAAATTTCAAAATTATAACATACCGAGAGTGCATAAGTACTGTGAGGGAAAACATAAGATCCATCTAACCCCAGTTTAGGATCTTGAAATTAGTTACTTACAAGCAGACAATATTTGTCGTACCTTTTGAATAATGGGTTCGTGAGATAAGGATTTGGCAAATTTCAATTAGTAAATATAGATGTAGTGAAAACAAGTTTTAATAATTAAGCATTAGTCAAATAGAGCCCGAAACCAAGTGATCTAGCCATGGGCAGTTTGAAGCCCTTTAATAGAGGGGAGGGAGGAACGAACCGGTAATTGTGGCAAAAATTTCGGAGGACCTGTGGTTAGGGGTAAAAAGCCAATCGAACTTGGAAATAGCTGGTTTTCTGCGAAAATTATTTTAGTAGTGCGTCATTAGTTTTAATTTTTACAGGGTAAAGCACTGAATATAAATATCTATAAGGTATTTTTAATCAAACTATGAAAGTGTCAAAATAAAAATGATAGACAGACAATGGGCGAGAAGGTTCATTGTTTAAAAGGGAACCCCCTAGACCAGAAGTTAAGGTTATTAAAACATAATTAAGTGTGAAAGGAGGTTATTAAGTGTGATAATAAGTAAGTAGGCCTAGAGTCAGCCATCTTTGGGAGAGGGCGTAGCAGCTCACTTAACGAATTAATAGGTTCTAAAAATCTGGGTGGTTTAAGTTAATAAAGGGACCAAAACTCTGGATACTGTATTATGGTAGTAGAACGTTCTGTAAGTGATTATTACGAAAGTATGTCTGAAGTGATAATGCGAACATGAGTAAAAAATAATGTGAGAATCATTATTCATGGCCCAAGGTTACCAATTAATGATTTTTGATATTGGGTTATGCAGTCCTTAAGAAATGAAATGTTATAGGATAATGGGTAAAAATAATAAATGAAAAAATTATTTTAATGGAGGCTGTACTAAAACTAACACAAGTGGGCATTAAGTGATGGTAGAATTTATCTCAAGGAACTTGGCAAAATGACCCTGTAAGTTCGCGAGAAGGGGTGCTAATTATTGGGTTTAAAGGACGATAGGCTTATAATTAGTCTCAGAAAAGAGGGGGTGTCGACTGTTTACCAAAAACATAGCTTTCAGGTAAGTTTGGGGCTTGTAGTATTGGAGGTGAGGCCTGCCCAATGGTTGTATCTAAATTTAAATGGTAAGATAAGTTATTTAATTAAGGGCAATTGAATGGCCGCGGTAACTCTGACCGTGATAATGTAGCGCAGTCAATAGTCAATTAATTGTTGACATGTATGAATGGCGTAACGAATGCCCCACTGTCTCAAGATAAAAACCAGTGAAATTGAAATGGTAGTGAAGATGCTACAAACAAATTGTAAGACGAGAAGACCCCGTTGAGCTTTACTGGAGGCTTAAATTGTTTTTTTAAACATTAATGTTCAGATTATGTGGGAGCATATGAAAGTTCCACTCTTTAAGTTTAATAAGACTAAGTAAGAGTTTATTATGGAAGTTTAAGTTGGACAGTTTGGTTGGGGCGATAGCCTTCTAAAGAGTAACGAAGGTGAACAAAGGTAAAGAAATAATATAAAGAAAAAGCCTGACAGTAAGGAGGACTTACAAGCTGACACAGTGAAATTAGATAATATTAGTTCTATTCATGCTGTGGGTTATAATGACCCGTTAGTTAAGAGTGGATTTGCTAGCGAGCAACGAATAAAAGTTACCAAGGGGATAACAGCGTAATTTCGTTTGAGAGTTCTTATTGATGACGGAGTTTGCGACCTCGATGTTGAATTGCGATGTCCTGGAGGTGCAGCCGCTTCCAAGGGTTGGACTGTTCGTCTATTAAAATCGTACATGATTTGAGTTCAGATCGGCGTGAGCTAGGTCGGTTTTTATCTACAATTTTGATTTGAAACATAAGATATAACTACACTTTAGTACGAAAGGATTGGGTGATAGATATCCGCTGGTGAACCAATTATTTAGGCTCAAATTTATTGTTGGTTAGCTACGATAGTATAAATCAGAGGGTGGAAGCTCTAATTTTAATCCCTGAAGGCATCTAAAGGGAGAAGGAAAATATCATTAGATGTTTCTGAAGATCGTCTGAGAATAAGACGTTGTCATAGGGTTTATGTGAAAATTTATTTTATTGCAGAAGATTACTAAAATCTAAATACTAATTTATTGATCAATTCTGTGTAGACTGGTAGCTTAAAGGTAAAGCATATTGCTCATAACAATATAGAAGTTGGTTCGATTCCATCTCGGTCTAATATATTTAAATTATTAACGGGGGTCTCTTATATATTAATCTTGCCGGGGGATTATTATACCTTTAGTATTTAACTTATGCCTTTATTATAAAATTAGTATTTTACTTATGTCTTTATTATAAAATTAGTATTTAAGCAGCCTGCGTTAGTTTAAGAGAGAGAAGCACCCTGGGAGGGGAGAAAGTAGAGACATGGTATATGATGTATAAACGACTCAGGTTGTAGTGACCGGGGGGTTATGGGTACGGGGGCAATGAGGTCGTTGATGCGGTTTGCAGGGCTGTTAGGTGCAGGTTCGATTCCTGCCCGTACTTAGGAACATGATTGTAGTTTTAATTAAAGTGGCATGTATTTTGGTGCCTTTATTGGTTTCAATCGCTTATTTGACATTAGGCGAGAGAAAGGTTTTGGGTTATATTCAAGGGAGAAAGGGGCCAAATGTAGTGGGGGTGTACGGGGTATTACAGCCTTTAGTTGATGGGGTCAAGTTGTTTACTAAAGAAATGATTTTTCCAAATCAGGCCAACCTATATATATACATATTCTTCCCTATTATTTCTTTAACTTTGGGTTTTATCGCTTGAGGGGCAATCCCGTATGGGGAGGGTGTGGTGTTGAGCGATATAGGGGTCGGGATTTTATATTTATTTGCGGTTTCTTCTATTAGTGTTTATGCGGTATTAATGTCGGGTTGGTCGAGTAATTCAAAATATGCTTTTTTAGGGGCGATCCGGGGGGGCGCCCAAATGATAAGTTATGAGGTGTCAATTGGGGTAATTATAATTTCTGTTGTTTTATTTGCGGGATCTTTAAATTTAATGGAGATGACAGTATCTCAGAATAAAATGTGATATATAATACCATTATTTCCAGCTACAATAATGTTTTTTGTGTCTGCTTTAGCCGAAACTAATAGAGTACCATTTGATTTAACAGAAGGGGAGTCTGAATTAGTCTCAGGGTTTAATGTGGAATACTCGAGCATGTCATTTGCCTTATTTTTTTTAGCAGAGTATTGTCATATAATTTTAATGTCTGCTTTAGGGGTGGTTCTTTTTTTGGGGGGTGGCGCTCAAGTTCCCTGAAATGTGCTGGCCTGTAGTGGGGTATTTGGAATAAAAATTACTTTTTTACTTTTTCTATTTATTTGGATAAGGGGGAGTTATCCTAGAATTAGATATGATCAGTTAATGTCATTATTATGAAAATCTTATTTACCTTTGAGTTTTGGGTTATTGGGGTTTGTTTCTGGGGGCTTAGTAGGGTTGAAGGGCCTCCCCGGGCTATATTAATAAAGAAGGTCTTACTATAAGTCTTGAAAATAGAAAATGTCGGTTCGATTCCGGCCCTCTTCTGGGTATACTATAGAGTTTGATTCTTATATGATCAATGTTAAAATCAGTACTAATATTGCCTCTAATGGGGATGGTGGCTCTATTAATAACCCCTAGAAATGAGATAATGCGTTTATGGAAAGTAGGCTTAGAATGGTCTGTATTGACATTAACCGGGACTATTCTTTTATGGTCCTCTTTTGATGGGGCGGGGCAATTTCAAGTGGTTCACCGGTTAGAGTGGATGCCTAGTGTAGAGCCGGAATTCGGGGTTATTGTTTTAGGGGTTGATGGGATATCTATTTTTTAAATAATATTGACGGCTTTATTAATACCTATTAGTGTTTTAATAAGTTTAAAGTCGATCAAGTTTTTGATAAAGGAGTTTCTATTATGTTTGTTGTTTATAGAAGAATTACTAATAGGGTTTTTTACAGTATTAGATTTAGTTGGGTTTTATATCTTATTTGAGGGGATTTTAATTCCTATGTTTTTAATAATTGGTATTTGGGGTTCGAGGGAGGAGAAAATCAAGGCTTCTTATTATTATTTTTTTTATACTTTTCTGGGTTCAGTTTTTATGCTATTAGGGATATTTACGCTTTATGGTAATGCGGGGAGTACTGATTATCAAATTTTATGTTGTTTAAAAATAGAAAAAGGCTTACAATATTTAGTTTTTTGAGTGTTTTTTTTTAGTTTAGCTATTAAAATCCCCAAAATACCTTTTCATATTTGATTACCCCAGGCGCATGTGGAGGCCCCTGTGGCGGGTTCTGTGATTTTAGCGGGGGTTTTATTAAAATTAGGGGGCTATGGCTTTATTAGGTTTTTGTGGGCTTTATTTCCCGACGCCTCCGAATATTTTTCCCCTTTAATTATGAGTTTGAGTTTATTTGCGATTATTTATGGAGGTTTAACTACTTGTCGGCAGGTAGATTTAAAGCGTATAATTGCTTATTCTTCAGTGGCTCATATGGGATTGGTAACGGCTGGGGTTTTTAGCCATACAATTCAGGGTTTAGTAGCTGCTATTTTTTTAATGTTAGCTCATGGTTTAGTGAGTTCAGCTTTATTTATGGCAATTACTTTTTTATATGACCGATATCGAACTCGTTTAATAAAATATTATCGTGGGATGGTTATAACTATGCCGTTGTTTGGTTTGTTATTGTTGATTTTAGTTTTGGCGAACGCTTCTATCCCTTTAAGTTGTAGCTTTATCGGTGAGTTTTTGTCTTTATTGGCGGCTTTTGAGTATAGTATTTTAGCGGGTTTATTGGCTTCGACGGGGATAGTGATATCTGCGGGGTACTCGATTTATGTGTATAATAGAGTGTGTTTTGGGTTGTTTTCGAAATATATTTATTTTTCAAGGGACTTAAATCGTCGGGAGTTTTATAGTTTATTGCCCTTGATAATCTTAATAGTTTTAATGGGGGTATTTCCTATTTTGGGGATAGATGTGGTAAAGGGGGCTATTATATTTCAAGAATGACCATGGATTTGGGTATAAGATGTAAGAAAGTTAAATAGATTAGTATAATTTTGTAGATGGCTGAGCAAGTATACCATCCTTATCACTTAGTAGATCCTAGTCCATGGCCTTTAATAGGGGCATGTGGGTCATTTTTTACTACGGTGGGCGGGGTAACGTATTTTCATTATAGTCAAACTGGATTATTAGTAATGGGTTTAGTTATAATAATGGGGACAATGGTAGCGTGATGGCGGGATGTGATTAGAGAGGGAACTTACCAAGGATGTCACACATATATTGTGAGGCAAGGTTTAAAATATGGTATGCTTTTATTTATACTATCAGAGGTTTGTTTATTTTTCTCTTTTTTTTGAGGGTTTTTTCACAGTAGTTTGTCACCCACTATTCAAATAGGGGGGGTTTGACCGCCCGTGGGGGTCAACCCATTAGACCCTTTTTCTATTCCTTTATTAAATACGGCTATTTTACTAAGTTCTGGTGCAACGGTGACCTGGGCCCACCATGGGCTAATTAGTGGCAAAAGAAAAGAAGCCCGAAAAAGTTTGGCTTTAACAGTTATATTGGGGTTAATATTTACTAGTTTACAGGGAATGGAGTATTATTACGCCCCTTTTACAATATCTGATTCAGTGTATGGTTCTACTTTTTTTATCACAACAGGGGCGCACGGCGGGCACGTTTTAATTGGGAGTACGTTTTTACTAATTTGCTTATATAGATTAATAAATTTTCAATTTACCAAACATCATTATTTGGGGTTTGAGGCAGCGGCTTGATATTGGCATTTTGTTGATGTGGTGTGATTATTTTTGTTTATTTTTATGTATTGATGAGGTGCCTAAAGCAAGACCATGATGGGGCAATGAATTTTATAACTACAATAATAAATATGAGGGCGCCTGGGATAACCATCGATAGAATGCCATTATTTGTTTGATCAATTTTAGTGACGGCAATTTTATTATTATTATCCTTACCTGTATTAGCTGGGGGGATTACGATGTTATTAACCGATCGAAATTTTAACACCGCTTTTTTTGATCCTGCGGGAGGAGGGGATCCGATTTTATATCAACATTTATTTTGGGTTTTTTGCCACCCGGAGGTTTATATATTAATCTTACCAGGGTTTGGCATTATTTCGCAAATAATCCCAATGTTTGCAGCTAAAAAACAAATATTTGGATATCTTGGAATGGTATATGCTATGGTCTCAATTGGTGTTTTGGGGTTTATAGTTTGAGCGCATCATATGTTTACAGTGGGAATGGATGTAGACACTAGAGCTTATTTTACGGCAGCAACAATGATAATAGCGGTGCCAACTGGAATAAAGATTTTTAGTTGAATAGCTACTATGTTTGGGGGGGCTTTAAGATTAGATACACCCATGCTTTGGGCAATAGGGTTTGTTTTTTTATTTACCATGGGAGGTTTAACTGGAATAGTATTAGCAAATAGTGCTTTAGATGTAGTATTACATGACACTTATTATGTAGTAGCTCATTTTCATTATGTGTTGTCTATGGGTGCCATATTTGCCATATTTGGGGGGTTTTATTATTGATTTGGTAAAATTACGGGCTATTGTTATAATGAGACTTATGGTAAAATCCATTTTTGATTAATGTTTATTGGGGTGAATTTCACCTTTTTTCCTCAGCATTTTTTAGGACTAGCGGGTTTACCTCGACGGTATTCTGATTTTCATGATAGTTTTGCCGGATGAAATCAAATTAGTTCGTTAGGGTCTGTAATTTCTATCCTGGGGGTAATTTTATTTCTCTATATAGTCTGGGATGCCTATTATCAAGAAATTTCTTTTGTGGGATGAGTAGAGGAGAATCACGGCTATTCTTCGTTAGAGTGAGTACAAGTTTCTCCTCCTTTTGTCCATACTTATAGTGAGTTACCCGCTTTTGTGGGGGCGATAGAGATTTAGTAACATAGAAACCCCACCACTTTATAGCGGGGCGGGGGTTGGCCAAATGGCAAAGGCATTAAGTTTTGATCTTAATTATTATGGGTTCGAGTCCCTTGCCCCCGATATGTTAAATACTTATTTTGATCAATTCTGTGTAGTAGAGTTAATAACCCAGAATCGAGTCGGGTTTTTTACTAATTCTTCAATGATGGTAATATACGGAGTTAGCGTGATTTGGTTGTTATTTAAAGGGGGGGAGTTAATCCCCCATCGTTGGCAGTTAATAATGGAATTAATTCACAGTAATGTGCGCTCCGTTGTTTCTGAGGGTTTAAGAAAAGCAGGTGAAAAGTATTTTCCTTTTGTTTTATGCCTTTTTTTATTTATAGTTATATTAAATATTTTGGGGCTTTTGCCTTACGTATTTACTCCAACTGCACATTTAGTAGTGACCTTCGGTTTATCATTATCAATAATGATGGGAGTAACTTTATTAGGGGTTCTAACTTTTAAAATTGAGTTTGTAAGTATATTAGTACCTCGGGGGGTGCCCCTAATATTAGCCCCTATATTGGGAGTAATAGAGACACTAAGTTATATGATAAGGGCGCTATCTTTAGGTCTTCGGTTAGGGGCGAATATATCTGCAGGGCATTTATTATTTGCGATTTTATCCGGGTTTTCCTTAAATTTGTTTTTTAATGGGTATTTGTTTTTAGGGTGTTTTTTGATATTTCTAATGGCGTCTATTGCGCTATTGGAGATGATGGTGGCAGTAATTCAGGCGTATGTGTTTAGTTTATTAACCACCATTTATTTAGGGGACACAATTGCCCTACATTAAAAAAGGGGGTTTATTTCTTTCTGGGGTGGAACATTATTATTAAGTTTGTCAGTGTTAATATTCCCGCCTCTATAGTTTAATAGAAAAACATTTGTCTTGTAAAGAAAAATTATAAGTGCGATTCTTGTTGGAGGCTTTACTAGTACATGATTTTATGATTAAGTAGATGGGTGTTTCAACTAATCACAAGGATATTGGAATCTTGTATTTATTATTCGGGTTTTTTGCTGGGATGATTGGTACTGCTTTTAGCGTGTTAATTCGGTTAGAGTTATCTGGCCCGGGGTCAACCTTAGGGTCTGACCACTTATATAATGTTATCGTAACGGGGCATGCTTTTGTTATGATTTTTTTAATAGTTATGCCTGTAATGATAGGAGGGTTTGGGAATTGGTTTGTGCCTTTATATATAGGGGCACCAGATATGGCTTTTCCGAGATTAAACAATATAAGTTTTTGACTATTGCCTCCGGCGTTAACTTTATTATTAGTTTCTGCTTTTGTAGAGCAAGGAGCTGGGACGGGCTGGACCGTATACCCTCCCTTATCAGGGATTACGGCGCACTCGGGGGGTTCGGTGGATTTAGTAATATTTAGTTTACATTTAGCAGGGATATCCTCGATATTAGGGGCAATGAATTTTATAACTACAATAATAAATATGAGGGCGCCTGGGATAACCATCGATAGAATGCCATTATTTGTTTGATCAATTTTAGTGACGGCAATTTTATTATTATTATCCTTACCTGTATTAGCTGGGGGGATTACGATGTTATTAACCGATCGAAATTTTAACACCGCTTTTTTTGATCCTGCGGGAGGAGGGGATCCGATTTTATATCAACATTTATTTTGGTTTTGGGTATATAGCTCAATTGGTAGAGCTACGGGCTTTTAACCCGGAGGGGATTGGTTCGATTCCAATTGTATTTAAATGCCACATTTAGATGTAGTTTCTTATTTTACACAATATATGTGAGCAGTATTCGCTTTATTGTCCTTATTTTTTATAATGGGTTTAGGTATTTTGCCGGTTTTACAGCGACAATTAGTAGCGCGAGTTAGGGGTTCGCATGGATTTCGAGCCGAAAAGGCCAAAAGCCCGGCCCCCGGTGAAATAATTACGTATTTACTCCAACTATAAATGGGGTCCGAGGTGATAACCGGTTTTTTTTCTAATAAATAATTGGTTTATTGATCTTCCGGCCCCCTCGAATTTAAATTATTTCTGGAATTTGGGTTGTTTTCGAAATATATTTATTTTTCAAGGGACTTAAATCGTCGGGAGTTTTATAGTTTATTGCCCTTGATAATCTTAATAGTTTTAATGGGGGTATTTCCTTTTTTGGGGATAGATGTGGTAAAGGGGTCTATTATATTTCAAGAATGACCATGGATTTGGGTATAAGATTGAAATGGCAGGAACATTATTATTAAGTTTGTCAGTGTTAATATTAGTAGTTTATGGTTTAAGAAGATGGGTGCTAAGGGTTACTATTATGGTGATGGCATTAGTGGGCTTTACTAGTATTTGGTTTGAGGGGTGTTTTCTGCCTATGGGGGGGTATGGGTTATTAACCAGTAGTTGAGTGGACGTATCTAGGGGGATGCTTGTAATTGCTTGCTTATCATTATTATTAGTATATAGTTCGAAAAATACAGATCCGGAGGAGGGGGATTCTTGGATTTTGTTGGTGTTAATGGTATTATTGGGGTCTTTACTATTAGTTTCTTCGGTAAATTGGGTTTGCATATATTTAGCTTTAGAGTTACAAACTTTAATACTTTTTATTTTAGTGGCAAAAACAAATAGTGCCTATGGTACAGAAGCAGGATTAAAGTATTTGGTTTTAGGGGCGATTTCTTCTGGGTTATTTTTATTTGGGTGTGCTTTATTATACGGGGCCTCTGGGGAGACGAGCGCTCAAGGGATTAATTCAGTATTAATGGGGCAGGGGGGGAAAATATTTCTGACCATATCGTTATTATTTAAATTATCGGCGGCCCCCTTTCATATGTGGGCTCCAGATGTGTATGAGGGCGCGCCTACCATAAGTACCGCTCTATTGGTTATAATACCCAAAATAGGGTTTTTTACAGTATTAGTACAAGTGGGTTTAGTAAGTAATGTGATTCTTTTTTGTGGGGTTATGTCTATTATTTATGGAGAAGCGGGGGCTTTAAATCAAACTAAAATGAAGCGTTTATTGGCCTATAGTGGGGTCGGGCATATGGGGTTTATTCTTTTAGGGGTTGGAATCGGGTCTTTTGAAAGTATTCAGGCCAGTTTAATATACATGATAATATATACTGTAATGTCAGTGTGTGTGTTTTCAGTGCTTTTATCTTTAAAATTAACTCGGGTTCTTATAATTGAGGCTAGTAGTTTATCTAGGGATAATTTGGTAATAGCTTTTACATTAGGTTTAACGTTTTTATCTACTGCGGGGATCCCGCCTTTAGCGGGGTTTTTAGGTAAATGGTGAGTATTATTATCGGGGATGTCCAGTGGCTATTTTTTAATTTGTCTGGCCGTAGTAATGGCCTCCGTAATAGGTGGGGTTTATTATGTGAGGATGGTTCAAATAATATATTTTACAAACTATTTTTTGTTAACTTGGCAAAAAGTTCTAAATAGATCAGATGTAATAAAATTTAGGAAGTCAATCCCTTTGGGGGGTGCTATTTTTATTATTCTGTTTTTAATGGTGTCACCCAATTGAATGTTACAGATGGCCCATGATGCTACAATAAGTCTATATATCTAGGAGATCGATGTATATATTAGTATTATTTCTGCCTTTATTAAGTGCAATAGTATCTGGATTATTTGGAAGGAAAATCGGGAGAAAGGGGACAGGTACATTAACGTCTGGTTGTATGGGTATTAGTCTGGTTGTCTCTTGTTGGATTTTTTATGAGACAATTTTAAACTCTTCAATTACTTATATAAAGTTATGAAAATGGTTTGATTCAGAGTTGTTAACTACTTATTTTGGGTTACAATTTGATAGTTTAACTTCAATTATGTTGGTAGTAATAACTAGTATATCGGTATTAGTTCATATTTATTCAACTGGGTATATGTCGGATGATCCTCATCTGCCCCGATTTATGTCTTATTTATCACTATTTACTTTTTTAATGATGGTATTAGTCACAAGTGATAATTATGCTCAGTTATTTATAGGTTGAGAAGGAGTGGGGCTATGTTCTTATCTTTTAATAAATTTCTGGTTTACAAGGATAAAAGCGAATAAGGGGGCAATGAAGGCTATGTTAATAAATCGAGTGGGGGATATAGGGGTAGTTTTGGCTATGATAAAGATTATTGAAGAGTTTGGGGGCTTAGAATATTCAACTGTTGGTAGTGTTTTGAGTGGCCCGGGCTATATTAATAAAGAAGGTCTTACTATAATTAGTTTATTATTATTTTTCGGGGGAGTGGGGAAATCGGCTCAATTAGGTTTACATACTTGATTACCAGATGCGATGGAAGGTCCTACCCCGGTATCTGCCTTAATACATGCGGCGACAATGGTAACGGCTGGTTTTTTTTAAATAATAAGATCCGCCCCTTTTTTTGAGGGTTCTCCTTTAGCTTTAACTATAATAACTATAGGGGGGGCTTTAACGGCTCTTTTTGCGGCTAGTGTGGGGATAGTTCAAAATGATTTGAAAAAAGTAATTGCTTATTCTACTTGTAGTCAATTAGGTTATATTATGGTAATGATCTGTGGTTTATCGAGTTATTATGTTAGTTTATTTCATTTGGTGAATCATGCTTTTTTTAAGGCTTTATTGTTTTTAAGTGCTGGCTCTGTTATACATGCCATTAGTGATGAGCAGGATATGCGAAAAATGGGGGGGGGTGATAAAATCTCTTCCCTTTTCTTATGTTATGATTTTAATCGGGTCCTTATCATTAATCGGGTTCCCTTATTTAACAGGGTTTTATTCAAAAGATTTGATATTGGAGTTAGTGTATGAGAAGCATTGTATGGTTTTTGCTTATTGATTGGGTAGTTTTTCTGTTTTATTAACTGCGTTTTATTCCATAAGGTTAATTTATTTAACATTTATAACTAATACCAATTCGAAAAAGGAGGTATTTATAAAAGTGCATGAGTCAAATTGAAACATAATTTTTCCTTTACTTTTATTGGCCTTTGGAAGTATATTTGTGGGGTATTTGGGAAAAGAGTTAATATTATCCAATATTATTTCTCCAATAATACCTAGTTATGTTAAAATGGAGCCTTTATTATTAAGTTTGTTAGGGGCATTATTGGCTCTTGTGGTATATGATCGCGGCTTAGTTGAGAAGGGAGGGTTGTATTTAAATTATGTCGTTTATACTTTTTTTTATTCGGGTTGACAGTTTAATTATGTTATAAATCATTTTTTGACTTTTAATTTGTTAAATTTGGGGCATTTGGTTACTTATCGGGTGATTGATAGAGGATTATTAGAAATAATGGGGCCTAAGGGGATATCTCGGATATTGATAAGATTAACTCAAAACATCAGTAATTTACAATCTGGGATGGTGTTTAATTATGTTTTAATAACGGTCATATTTACGGGTTTATTTCTTTCTGGGGTGGAACATTATTATTAAGTTTGTCAGTGTTAATATTCTCGCCTCTATAGTTTAATAGAAAAACATTTGTCTTGTAAACAAAAATTATAAGTGCGATTCTTGTTGGAGGCTTTACTAGTACATGATTTTATGATTAAGTAGATGGGTGTTTTCAACTAATCACAAGGATATTGGAACCTTGTATTTATTATTCGGGGTTTTTGCTGGGATGATTGGTACTGCTTTTAGCGTGTTAATTCGGTTAGAGTTATCTGGCCCGGGGTCAACCTTAGGGTCTGACCACTTATATAATGTTATCGTAACGGGGCATGCTTTTGTTATGATTTTTTTTAAAGTTATGCCTGTAATGATAGGAGGGTTTGGGAATTGGTTTGTGCCTTTATATATAGGGGCACCAGATATGGCTTTTCCGAGATAAAACAATATAAGTTTTTGACTATTGCCTCCGGCGTTAACTTTATTATTAGTTTCTGCTTTTGTAGAGCAAGGAGCTGGGATGGGCTGGACCGTATACCCTCCCTTATCAGGGATTACGGCGCACTCGGGGGGTTCGGTGGATTTAGTAATATTTAGTTTACATTTAGCAGGGATATCCTCGATATTAGGGCAATGAATTTTATAACTACAATAATAAATATGAGGGCGCCTGGGATAACCATCGATAGAATGCCATTATTTGTTTGATCAATTTTAGTGACGGCAATTTTATTATTATTATCCTTACCTGTATTAGCTGGGGGGATTACGATGTTATTAACCGATCGAAATTTTAACACCGCTTTTTTTGATCCTGCGGGAGGAGGGGATCCGATTTTATATCAACATTTATTTTGGTTTTGGGTATATAGCTCAATTGGTAGAGCTACGGGCTTTTAACCCGGAGGGGATTGGTTCGATTCCAATTGTATTTAAATGCCACATTTAGATGTAGTTTCTTATTTTACACAATATATGTGAGCAGTATTCGCTTTATTGTCCTTATTTTTTATAATGGGTTTAGGTATTTTGCCGGTTTTACAGCGACAATTAGTAGCGCGAGTTAGGGGTTCGCGTGGATTTCGAGCCGAAAAGGCCAAAAGCCCGGCCCCCGGTGAAATAATTACGTATTTACTCCAACTATAAATGGGGTCCGAGGTGATAACCGTTTTTTTTTCTAATAAATAATTGGTTTATTGATCTTCCGGCCCCCTCGAATTTAAATTATTTCTGGAATTTGGGTTGTTTTCGAAATATATTTATTTTTCAAGGGACTTAAATCGTCGGGAGTTTTATAGTTTATTGCCCTTGATAATCTTAATAGTTTTAATGGGGGTATTTCCTTTTTTGGGGATAGATGTGGTAAAGGGGGCTATTATATTTCAAGAATGACCATGGATTTGGGTATAAGATTGAAATGGCAGGAACATTATTATTAAGTTTGTCAGTGTTAATATTAGTAGTTTATGGTTTAAGAAGATGGGTGCTAAGGGTTACTATTATGGTGATGGCATTAGTGGGCTTTACTAGTATTTGGTTTGAGGGGTGTTTTCTGCCTATGGGGGGGTATGGGTTATTAACCAGTAGTTGAGTGGACGTATCTAGGGGGATGCTTGTAATTGCTTGCTTATCATTATTATTAGTATATAGTTCGAAAAATACAGATCCGGAGGAGGGGGATTCTTGGATTTTGTTGGTGTTAATGGTATTATTGGGGTCTTTACTATTAGTTTCTTCGGTAAATTGGGTTTGCATATATTTAGCTTTAGAGTTACAAACTTTAATACTTTTTATTTTAGTGGCAAAAACAAATAGTGCCTATGGTACAGAAGCAGGATTAAAGTATTTGGTTTTAGGGGCGATTTCTTCTGGGTTATTTTTATTTGGGTGTGCTTTATTATACGGGGCCTCTGGGGAGACGAGCGCTCAAGGGATTAATTCAGTATTAATGGGGCAGGGGGGGAAAATATTTCTGACCATATCGTTATTATTTAAATTATCGGCGGCCCCCTTTCATATGTGGGCTCCAGATGTGTATGAGGGCGCGCCTACCATAAGTACCGCTCTATTGGTTATAATACCCAAAATAGGGTTTTTTACAGTATTAGTACAAGTGGGTTTAGTAAGTAATGTGATTCTTTTTTGTGGGGTTATGTCTATTATTTATGGAGAAGCGGGGGCTTTAAATCAAACTAAAATGAAGCGTTTATTGGCCTATAGTGGGGTCGGGCATATGGGGTTTATTCTTTTAGGGGTTGGAATCGGGTCTTTTGAAAGTATTCAGGCCAGTTTAATATACATGATAATATATACTGTAATGTCAGTGTGTGTGTTTTCAGTGCTTTTATCTTTAAAATTAACTCGGGTTCTTATAATTGAGGCTAGTAGTTTATCTAGGGATAATTTGGTAATAGCTTTTACATTAGGTTTAACGTTTTTATCTACTGCGGGGATCCCGCCTTTAGCGGGGTTTTTAGGTAAATGGTGAGTATTATTATCGGGGATGTCCAGTGGCTATTTTTTAATTTGTCTGGCCGTAGTAATGGCCTCCGTAATAGGTGGGGTTTATTATGTGAGGATGGTTCAAATAATATATTTTACAAACTATTTTTTGTTAACTTGGCAAAAAGTTCTAAATAGATCAGATGTAATAAAATTTAGGAAGTCAATCCCTTTGGGGGGTGCTATTTTTATTATTCTGTTTTTAATGGTGTCACCCAATTGAATGTTACAGATGGCCCATGATGCTACAATAAGTCTATATATCTAGGAGATCGATGTATATATTAGTATTATTTCTGCCTTTATTAAGTGCAATAGTATCTGGATTATTTGGAAGGAAAATCGGGAGAAAGGGGACAGGTACATTAACGTCTGGTTGTATGGGTATTAGTCTGGTTGTCTCTTGTTGGATTTTTTATGAGACAATTTTAAACTCTTCAGTTACTTATATAAAGTTATGAAAATGGTTTGATTCAGAGTTGTTAACTACTTATTTTGGGTTACAATTTGATAGTTTAACTTCAATTATGTTGGTAGTAATAACTAGTATATCGGTATTAGTTCATATTTATTCAACTGGGTATATGTCGGATGATCCTCATCTGCCCCGATTTATGTCTTATTTATCACTATTTACTTTTTTAATGATGGTATTAGTCACAAGTGATAATTATGCTCAGTTATTTATAGGTTGAGAAGGAGTGGGGCTATGTTCTTATCTTTTAATAAATTTCTGGTTTACAAGGATAAAAGCGAATAAGGGGGCAATGAAGGCTATGTTAATAAATCGAGTGGGGGATATAGGGGTAGTTTTGGCTATGATAAAGATTATTGAAGAGTTTGGGGGCTTAGAATATTCAACTGTTGGTAGTGTTTTGAGTGGCCCGGGCTATATTAATAAAGAAGGTCTTACTATAATTAGTTTATTATTATTTTTCGGGGGAGTGGGGAAATCGGCTCAATTAAGTTTACATACTTGATTACCAGATGCGATGGAAGGTCCTACCCCGGTATCTGCCTTAATACATGCGGCGACAATGGTAACGGCTGGTTTTTTTTTAAATAATAAGATATTTGGCCGTATTACCCTTAAAGTGCTGACTTGGGACTGAAAGGGACTAATTAACTAATAAATTGGGACTAATTAACTAATAACTTGGGACTCCCGTATTTGGCCGTATTACCCTTAAAGTGCTGACTTGGGACTGAAAGGGACTAATTAACTAATAAATTGGGACTAATTAACTAATAACTTGGGACTCCCGTATTTGGCCGTATTACCCTTAAAGTGCTGACTTGGGACTGAAAGGGACTAATTAACTAATAAATTGGGACTAATTAACTAATAACTTGGGACTCCCGTATTTGGCCGTATTACCCTTAAAGTGCTGACTTGGGACTGAAAGGGACTAATTAACTAATAAATTGGGACTAATTAACTAATAACTTGGGACTCCCGTATTTGGCCGTATTACCCTTAAAGTGCTGACTTGGGACTGAAAGGGACTAATTAACTAATAAATTGGGACTAATTAACTAATAACTTGGGACTCCCGTATTTGGCCGTATTACCCTTAAAGTGCTGACTTGGGACTGAAAGGGACTAATTAACTAATAAATTGGGACTAATTAACTAATAACTTGGGACTCCCGTATTTGGCCGTATTACCCTTAAAGTGCTGACTTGGGACTGAAAGGGACTAATTAACTAATAAATTGGGACTAATTAACTAATAACTTGGGACTCCCGTATTTGGCCGTATTACCCTTAAAGTGCTGACTTGGGACTAATTAACTAATAAATTGGGACTAATTAACTAATAACTTGGGACTCCCGTATTTGGCCGTATTACCCTTAAAGTGCTGACTTGGGACTAATTAACTAATAAATTGGGACTAATTAACTAATAACTTGGGACTCCCGTATTTGGCCGTATTACCCTTAAAGTGCTGACTTGGGACTGAAAGGGACTAATTAACTAATAAATTGGGACTAATTAACTAATAACTTGGGACTCCTGTATTTGGCCGTATTACCCTTAAAGTGCTGACTTGGGACTGAAAGGGACTAATTAACTAATAAATTGGGACTAATTAACTAATAACTTGGGACTCCCGTATTTGGCCGTATTACCCTTAAAGTGCTGACTTGGGACTGAAAGGGACTAATTAACTAATAAATTGGGACTAATTAACTAATAACTTGGGACTCCCGTATTTGGCCGTATTACCCTTAAAGTGCTGACTTGGGACTGAAAGGGACTAATTAACTAATAAATTGGGACTAATTAACTAATAACTTGGGACTCCCGTATTTGGCCGTATTACCCTTAAAGTGCTGACTTGGGACTGAAAGGGACTAATTAACTAATAAATTGGGACTAATTAACTAATAACTTGGGACTCCCGTATTTGGCCGTATTACCCTTAAAGTGCTGACTTGGGACTGAAAGGGACTAATTAACTAATAAATTGGGACTAATTAACTAATAACTTGGGACTCCCGTATTTGGCCGTATTACCCTTAAAGTGCTGACTTGGGACTGAAAGGGACTAATTAACTAATAAATTGGGACTAATTAACTAATAACTTGGGACTCCCGTATTTGGCCGTATTACCCTTAAAGTGCTGACTTGGGACTGAAAGGGACTAATTAACTAATAAATTGGGACTAATTAACTAATAACTTGGGACTCCCGTATTTGGCCGTATTACCCTTAAAGTGCTGACTTGGGACTGAAAGGGACTAATTAACTAATAAATTGGGACTAATTAACTAATAACTTGGGACTCCCGTATTTGGCCGTATTACCCTTAAAGTGCTGACTTGGGACTGAAAGGGACTAATTAACTAATAAATTGGGACTAATTAACTAATAACTTGGGACTCCCGTATTTGGCCGTATTACCCTTAAAGTGCTGACTTGGGACTGAAAGGGACTAATTAACTAATAAATTGGGACTAATTAACTAATAACTTGGGACTCCCGTATTTGGCCGTATTACCCTTAAAGTGCTGACTTGGGACTGAAAGGGACTAATTAACTAATAAATTGGGACTAATTAACTAATAACTTGGGACTCCCGTATTTGGCCGTATTACCCTTAAAGTGCTGACTTGGGACTGAAAGGGACTAATTAACTAATAAATTGGGACTAATTAACTAATAACTTGGGACTCCCGTATTTGGCCGTATTACCCTTAAAGTGCTGACTTGGGACTGAAAGGGACTAATTAACTAATAAATTGGGACTAATTAACTAATAACTTGGGACTCCCGTATTTGGCCGTATTACCCTTAAAGTGCTGACTTGGGACTGAAAGGGACTAATTAACTAATAAATTGGGACTAATTAACTAATAACTTGGGACTCCCGTATTTGGCCGTATTACCCTTAAAGTGCTGACTTGGGACTGAAAGGGACTAATTAACTAATAAATTGGGACTAATTAACTAATAACTTGGGACTCCCGTATTTGGCCGTATTACCCTTAAAGTGCTGACTTGGGACTAATTAACTAATAAATTGGGACTAATTAACTAATAACTTGGGACTCCCGTATTTGGCCGTATTACCCTTAAAGTGCTGACTTGGGACTGAAAGGGACTAATTAACTAATAAATTGGGACTAATTAACTAATAACTTGGGACTCCCGTATTTGGCCGTATTACCCTTAAAGTGCTGACTTGGGACTGAAAGGGACTAATTAACTAATAAATTGGGACTAATTAACTAATAACTTGGGACTCCCGTATCAACGTGGTCAAAATCGCGTGATTCGATTGACGATCCTCGGTAAACAATGGCTAAAAAACTAAGTTTGCAAGATGTTGTTTCTCTAGTTACTAGCGATGATTTTGCCTTCTCTGAGGATGAATCAGATGAAGAGGAAGGTGAAGACATCTATCCCTACCAGGGTAGCTCCTGTACAGACCGGGAAGCTACAGTGTCATTGGCTACTAGCATTTTAGATAGTGGGCCAAATTTGGAAGATAAGGCTGGCAGTGACAGCGAGTATGAGGTCCCAGTTTCAGGAGACATAGACCAGGATGATTTCTCAGGTATGTGAAAGTATATAGGTTCAGTTTTATTAGCTTATTGAAAAGAGCTGTATTTTTAAATGTTTATGTTTTTCGAATTCAAATTCAAATTCAAATTCAAGTTCTCAATTTGCACATTTGGTGTATGCTGACAGATATGATTGGTGATGATACTGTGTGTGCTGCCACTCTGGCTACTCCCTCTCCAGTATCCTGCACTCCATCTCCAGTATCCTGCCCTTCAACTACAAATGTGAGTGTATCAGTAGCCTTGTTGGCACAGACCAGTATGTCACCTACTACGCATAGAGGTGTGGTTACACGAAGTCTGCTTCACTCGAGCCGCACACCTCCTTCCACTCACACACCCTCTCCTCTGCCTGCGCTAGTGCTACCTTCACTACATGTACCTACAAGTACTTCTGCTGTTACCGTAGTGACCCCTGCTTGTAGAAGAGGACGAAGTGGTTATCACTCTCGAGGGAGAAGAGTAGCCAGTTCTACATCTGTGGCTTCTACGTCTGTGCCTTCCATGTCTGTGGCTGGTGTTTCTGCCACTGTCTCTTTGTCCCTCTCTACTCCAGTTGGCAACTGGAAAAAGGCAGAACCAACCCAATCATGCTATACTTACACACTCACACCTGGTCCAACCTCTCCAGAAGTCACTTCCAATTCCTGCATTGGACTTGTTTTGTCGTTATTTCAATGATAAGGTATGGGATTTGCTGGTCACTGAGACTAACCGCTATGCGGCATTACGTCCAACCACTCCACATGCACGTCCTTGGGTTCCCATCACAGCACGCGAGATGAAAGCCTTTGTAGGTATGCTGATATACATGGGTGTGATGAAGTTTACCCGCATAGAAATGTATTGGTCAACTGTTGACATTCATTTGGAATCCCCTGGCATATCATCGATAATTCCACAAAATCGTTTTTGCCAGATCTTCAGATTTCTTCATCTTGCTGACAGCCAGTTAGCTTCTACCCCCTCTCAACCTGGTTATGATAGACTCTTCAAGGTCCGTTCCTTGTTGGATATTGTTGTGCCCCTATTCAAATCAGAATATAACCTACATCAGCAGGTTTCTGTCGATGAAGCCATGATCCCCTACAAAGGTAGGCTTTCCATCAAACGGTATATGAAGGACAAGCCTACCAAGTGGGGGATAAAGTCGTTTGTTCTTGCAGACTCGACTAATGGCTATGTTAGTAATCTGCAAATATACACTGGGAAGGGGATGAAGCCAACTGTTGGTAATCAGACCACAACTGATGTAGGGCTCTGTACAAGGGTGGTCTTGGAGCTACTTGAGGGGCTGGAATTTAGAGGTCATCAAATTTATACTGATAATTACTACTCTAGTCCGACGCTCTACCTCACTCTGTACAACCGGGGATTTGATGCTTGTGGTACTGCCCGAATTAATAGGCGGTTCTTCCCGAAAGACCTGGCCACAGTTGCAAGAGTGCAAAACCGTGGTCATTATGACTACAAATCCAATGGCCCTCTCCTTGCTTCAGTCTGGGTGGACAAGAGGACCATCTACTTCCTCTCCACTTTCCACCCAGCTGAACCTCCAGCAAGTGTGAAGAGGAGGACATTGGATGGCAGTCAGGTCACTGTTGCATGTCCACCATGCCTGGTCGATTACCAGGCATTCATGCGGGGAGTAGACAGAGGTGACCAGCTGGAGCACTACTATAACATAGGTAGGCGCACCAAAAAATGGTGGAAGAAGGTTTTCGCCTACCTTGTAGAGTGTTCTTTGCTCAATGCTTACATTCTGGAGTCGCATACTCGGCCAGAGCAGCATTCTGCATTGGGGAGGAAGAAGCGGGATTTTTTCAAGTTCCGACTTGATGTGGCGAGCGAACTTGTTGGAGGCTTCACTTCAAGGAAGCGAGCTGGGAAAGGCAGAGCAGCTGAGCACCAGCGTCTGGACCGCATGAACCGGGACCTGGACCACAGTCCTTGTCAGGTGGCTCAGAAGAAGGACTGCATAGTTTGTTTACATATTCGTCACAAGAAGAAACTCAGCACAGTGGGAAACCGGCATGAAAGCCGCATAATTTGCAGTCACTGCAAAGTGCACCTTTGCATATCGGAGGAAAGAAATTGTTTTCGAGCCTACCACAACCTGGTTCAGTACTGGAGAAGGGACTGACCTAATACTAGAACTTTTGTTTGTTGTTGCATCTTATGTTTTTGTGTGTTATTATTGTGGAATTATTTAGCAATATAAAAATATCTCCCGACAACAATATCTAAATGTCTCTATAAATAGGATGTTCACATTATTCTGCAATAATAAATGTTGTATATATCATTCAGCAATATCCAGTCATACATCCATAATTATTGTGGCAAGAGGAATACCAGATCTTTGCTTTCTTGACCAAATATCTGTAGATATAAATGTAAAGCTATAATAATCATGTTGTGGTGTAAACACAAAAAAAGCTGTATTGATACAAGTCCTGATAATATTATTGGACCTCTTTTATTGGCTTACAAGATTAATTTATTAATCAAATTTGCACTGCTATACTGTTACATGTATATAGTAAACATAACGGATGAAATATCAATTTTTTACGTTGGTAAACAACTTAGATAAGTGTATAAATATTATAATATTATTCATATTTTGTGGTCACACTTGTGGTTAATAATATTTTACCACATTGTTAATTAACAATGGCACTATCACATGACTAAATTTGAAGGCATATGGGTACATTTCTGATTTTATAATGATTTTTAAGTCAACCTGATTTAATATATAAATAATTCCTGGGGAATCTATCGGTGAAAGGGTTAATGGGGCAGGGGGGAAAAATATTTCTGACCATATCGTTATTATTTAAATTATCGGCGGCCCCCTTTCATATGTGGGCTCCAGATGTGTATGAGGGCGCGCCTACCATAAGTACCGCTCTATTGGTTATAATACCCAAAATAGGGTTTTTTACAGTATTAGTACAAGTGGGTTTAGTAAGTAATGTGATTCTTTTTTGTGGGGTTATGTCTATTATTTATGGAGCAGCGGGGGCTTTAAATCAAACTAAAATGAAGCGTTTATTGGCCTATAGTGGGGTCGGGCATATGGGGTTTATTCTTTTAGGGGTTGGAATCGGGTCTTTTGAAAGTATTCAGGCCAGTTTAATATACATGATAATATATACTGTAATGTCAGTGTGTGTGTTTTCAGTGCTTTTATCTTTAAAATTAACTCGGGTTCTTATAATTGAGGCTAGTAGTTTATCTAGGGATAATTTGGTAATAGCTTTTACATTAGGTTTAACGTTTTTATCTACTGCGGGGATCCCGCCTTTAGCGGGTTTTTTAGGTAAATGGTGAGTATTATTATCGGGGATGTCCAGTGGCTATTTTTTAATTTGTCTGGCCGTAGTAATGGCCTCCGTAATAGGTGGGGTTTATTATGTGAGGATGGTTCAAATAATATATTTTACAAACTATTTTTTGTTAACTTGGCAAAAAGTTCTAAATAGATCAGATGTAATAAAATTTAGGAAGTCAATCCCTTTGGGGGGTGCTATTTTTATTATTCTGTTTTTAATGGTGTCACCCAATTGAATGTTACAGATGGCCCATGATGCTACAATAAGTCTATATATCTAGGAGATCGATGTATATATTAGTATTATTTCTGCCTTTATTAAGTGCAATAGTATCTGGATTATTTGGAAGGAAAATCGGGAGAAAGGGGACAGGTACATTAACGTCTGGTTGTATGGGTATTAGTCTGGTTGTCTCTTGTTGGATTTTTTATGAGACAATTTTAAACTCTTCAGTTACTTATATAAAGTTATGAAAATGGTTTGATTCAGAGTTGTTAACTACTTATTTTGGGTTACAATTTGATAGTTTAACTTCAATTATGTTGGTAGTAATAACTAGTATATCGGTATTAGTTCATATTTATTCAACTGGGTATATGTCGGATGATCCTCATCTGCCCCGATTTATGTCTTATTTATCACTATTTACTTTTTTAATGATGGTATTAGTCACAAGTGATAATTATGCTCAGTTATTTATAGGTTGAGAAGGAGTGGGGCTATGTTCTTATCTTTTAATAAATTTCTGGTTTACAAGGATAAAAGCGAATAAGGGGGCAATGAAGGCTATGTTAATAAATCGAGTGGGGGATATAGGGGTAGTTTTGGCTATGATAAAGATTATTGAAGAGTTTGGGGGCTTAGAATATTCAACTGTTGGTAGTGTTTTGAGTGGCCCGGGCTATATTAATAAAGAAGGTCTTACTATAATTAGTTTATTATTATTTTTCGGGGGAGTGGGGAAATCGGCTCAATTAGGTTTACATACTTGATTACCAGATGCGATGGAAGGTCCTACCCCGGTATCTGCCTTAATACATGCGGCGACAATGGTAACGGCTGGGTTTTTTTAAATAATAAGATCCGCCCCTTTTTTTGAGGGTTCTCCTTTAGCTTTAACTATAATAACTATAGGGGGGGCTTTAACGGCTCTTTTTGCGGCTAGTGTGGGGATAGTTCAAAATGATTTGAAAAAAGTAATTGCTTATTCTACTTGTAGTCAATTAGGTTATATGGTAATGATCTGTGGTTTATCGAGTTATTATGTTAGTTTATTTCATTTGGTGAATCATGCTTTTTTTAAGGCTTTATTGTTTTTAAGTGCTGGCTCTGTTATACATGCCATTAGTGATGAGCAGGATATGCGAAAAATGGGGGGGGGTGATAAAATCTCTTCCCTTTTCTTATGTTATGATTTTAATCGGGTCCTTATCATTAATCGGGTTCCCTTATTTAACAGGGTTTTATTCAAAAGATTTGATATTGGAGTTAGTGTATGAGAAGCATTGTATGGTTTTTGCTTATTGATTGGGTAGTTTTTCTGTTTTATTAACTGCGTTTTATTCCATAAGGTTAATTTATTTAACATTTATAACTAATACCAATTCGAAAAAGGAGGTATTTATAAAAGTGCATGAGTCAAATTGAAACATAATTTTTCCTTTACTTTTATTGGCCTTTGGAAGTATATTTGTGGGGTATTTGGGAAAAGAGTTAATATTATCCAATATTATTTCTCCAATAATACCTAGTTATGTTAAAATGGCGCCTTTATTATTAAGTTTGTTAGGGGCATTATTGGCTCTTGTGGTATATGATCGCGGCTTAGTTGAGAAGGGAGGGTTGTATTTAAATTATGTCGTTTATACTTTTTTTAATTCGGGTTGACAGTTTAATTATGTTATCAATCATTTTTTGACTTTTAATTTGTTAAATTTGGGGCATTTGGTTACTTATCGGGTGATTGATAGAGGATTATTAGAAATAATGGGGCCTAAGGGGATATCTCGGATATTGATAAGATTAACTCAAAACATCAGTAATTTACAATCTGGGATGGTGTTTAATTATGTTTTAATAACGGTCATATTTACGGGTTTATTTCTTTCTGGGGTGGAACATTATTATTAAGTTTGTCAGTGTTAATAGTCCCGCCTCTATAGTTTAATAGAAAAACATTTGTCTTGTAAACAAAAATTATAAGTGCGATTCTTGTTGGAGGCTTTACTAGTACATGATTTTATGATTAAGTAGATGGGTGTTTTCAACTAATCACAAGGATATTGGAACCTTGTATTTATTATTCGGGTTTTTTGCTGGGATGATTGGTACTGCTTTTAGCGTGTTAATTCGGTTAGAGTTATCTGGCCCGGGGTCAACCTTAGGGTCTGACCACTTATATAATGTTATCGTAACGGGGCATGCTTTTGTTATGATTTTTTTTTTAGTTATGCCTGTAATGATAGGAGGGTTTGGGAATTGGTTTGTGCCTTTATATATAGGGGCACCAGATATGGCTTTTCCGAGATTAAACAATATAAGTTTTTGACTATTGCTTCCGGCGTTAACTTTATTATTAGTTTCTGCTTTTGTAGAGCAAGGAGCTGGGACGGGCTGGACCGTATACCCTCCCTTATCAGGATTACGGCGCATTCGGGGGGTTCGGTGGATTTAGTAATATTTAGTTTACATTTAGCAGGGATATCCTCGATATTAGGGGCAATGAATTTTATAACTACAATAATAAATATGAGGGCGCCTGGGATAACCATCGATAGAATGCCATTATTTGTTTGATCAATTTTAGTGACGGCAATTTTATTATTATTATCCTTACCTGTATTAGCTGGGGGGATTACGATGTTATTAACCGATCGAAATTTTAACACCGCTTTTTTTGATCCTGCGGGAGGAGGGGATCCGATTTTATATCAACATTTATTTTGGTTTTTTGGCCACCCGGAGGTTTATATATTAATCTTACCAGGGTTTGGCATTATTTCGCAAATAATCCCAACGTTTGCAGCTAAAAAACAAATATTTGGATATCTTGGAATGGTATATGCTATGGTCTCAATTGGTGTTTTGGGGTTTATAGTTTGAGCGCATCATATGTTTACAGTGGGAATGGATGTAGACACTAGAGCTTATTTTACGGCAGCAACAATGATAATAGCGGTGCCAACTGGAATAAAGATTTTTAGTTGAATAGCTACTATGTGTTGGGGGGCTTTAAGATTAGATACACCCATGCTTTGGGCAATAGGGTTTTTTTTTAAATTTACCATGGGAGGTTTAACTGGAATAGTATTAGCAAATAGTGCTTTAGATGTAGTATTACATGACACTTATTATGTAGTAGCTCATTTTCATTATGTGTTGTCTATGGGTGCCATATTTGCCATATTTGGGGGGTTTTATTATTGATTTGGTAAAATTACGGGCTATTGTTATAATGAGACTTATGGTAAAATCCATTTTTGATTAATGTTTATTGGGGTGAATTTCACCTTTTTTCCTCAGCATTTTTTAGGACTAGCGGGTTTACCTCGACGGTATTCTGATTTTCATGATAGTTTTGCCGGATGAAATCAAATTAGTTCGTTAGGGTCTGTAATTTCTATCCTGGGGGTAATTTTATTTCTCTATATAGTCTGGGATGCCTATTATCAAGAAATTTCTTTTGTGGGATGAGTAGAGGAGAATCACGGCTATTCTTCGTTAGAGTGAGTACAAGTTTCTCCTCCTTTTGTCCATACTTATAGTGAGTTACCTGCTTTTGTGGGGGCGATAGAGATTTAGTAACATAGAAACCCCACCACTTTATAGCGGGGCGGGGGTTGGCCAAATGGCAAAGGCATTAAGTTTTGATCTTAATTATTATGGGTTCGAGTCCCTTGCCCCCGATATGTTAAATACTTATTTTGATCAATTCTGTGTAGTAGAGTTAATAACCCAGAATCGAGTCGGGGTTTTTACTAATTCTTCAATGATGGTAATATACGGAGTTAGCTTGATTTGGTTGTTATTTAAAGGGGGGGAGTTAATCCCCCATCGTTGGCAGTTAATAATGGAATTAATTCACAGTAATGTGCGCTCCGTTGTTTCTGAGGGTTTAAGAAAAGCAGGTGAAAAGTATTTTCCTTTTGTTTTATGCCTTTTTTTATTTATAGTTATATTAAATATTTTGGGGCTTTTGCCTTACGTATTTACTCCAACTGCACATTTAGTAGTGACCTTCGGTTTATCATTATCAATAATGATGGGAGTAACTTTATTAGGGGTTCTAACTTTTAAAATTGAGTTTGTAAGTATATTAGTGCCTCGGGGGGTGCCCCTAATATTAGCCCCTATATTGGGAGTAATAGAGACACTAAGTTATATGATAAGGGCGTTATCTTTAGGTCTTCGGTTAGGGGCGAATATATCTGCAGGGCATTTATTATTTGCGATTTTATCCGGGTTTTCCTTAAATTTGTTTTTAATGGGTATTTGTTTTTAGGGTGTTTTTTGATATTTCTAATGGCGTCTATTGCGCTATTGGAGATGATGGTGGCAGTAATTCAGGCGTATGTGTTTAGTTTATTAACCACCATTTATTTAGGGGACACAATTGCCCTACATTAAAAAAGGGGGTTTATTTCTTTCTGGGGTGGAACATTATTATTAAGTTTGTCAGTGTTAATATTCCCGCCTCTATAGTTTAATAGAAAAACATTTGTCTTGTAAACAAAAATTATAAGTGCGATTCTTGTTGGAGGCTTTACTAGTACATGATTTTATGATTAAGGTTAATAAAGAAGGATATTCCGGAGCCCTGACAATTAGGGTTTCAGGATGCAGGAAGTTTAGCTATGGAGGAAATAATTTTCTTTCATGATGAGATTATGTATTTTTTAGTTTTGATAACTATTTTGGTTTTATGAGTAATAATCCGGGCCTTAATAAGTGGGTATTATCATAAATATTTATTTGAGGGAGTATTATATAGAAGTGATATGAACTTTGCTTCCAGCGGGAGTATTAATTTTTTTAGCCTTTCCTTCTTTAAAATTACTATATTTAATGGACGAAGTAATGAAGCCCGGGGTAACAATTAAAATAGTAGGGCATCAGTGGTATTGGTTTTACGAGTATTCTGATTATGGGCCAGAAACTATAGAGTTTGATTCTTATATGATTCCGACCTCGGATTTAAAGGAGGGAGAGCAAAGGTTATTAGAGGTAGATAATAGAGTAAAAGCCCCAGTACAGACAGAAGTAAGATTATTAGTGACTGGGGAAGATGTGTTACACTCATTTGCAGTGCCATCTTTATCTCTAAAAGTAGACACCGTGCCTGGACGATTAAATCAAACTAGTTTTATGATAAAGAGGGAGGGGGTGTTTTATGGGCAATGTTCAGAGATCTGTGGGGCAAATCACTCTTTTATGCCCATTGTAGTAGAAGGGGTTTCTTTAGAGAATTATATTAGTTGAGTTTCAAATTATAATTAAGTGGGGTTCGACCCCCGTTAATCCAGAGTTTTGTAAAATGGAAAATATAGAGTATATAGGTATATCAGTGTTAATATTATGTAGTATTATTATTTCTACGATTATATCAGGTGTCTCTTATATTGTAGGGGTTAAACAACCAGATATTGAGAAAGTGTCGGTCTATGAGTGCGGATTTGAGCCATTTGGGTCATCAAGGGTGCCTTTTTCAGTTAAGTTTTTTTTAGTGGGGATACTTTTTTTAGTTTTTGATTTAGAAATTTCTTTTATTTTCCCTTGATGTGTAGTTTTAAATCAAATAAAATTATTGGGGGTTTGAGTTATGTATTTAAAAAAAATAGTTTTAACTATTGGCTTACTTTATGAATGAAAAAGGGGGGGATTGGAGTGGGAGTAAGGCTATTAGTGGGAGTGGTTGGGGTAATTCCAAGGAATTAGGTTAACGGGAGACCAAAGACCTTCAAAGTCTTAAGTGGGGGTTCGAGTCCGTCATTCTTTGCCTAGTAAAAGAGAATCGCTGTGGCGCTTTCCTTTTGTTTATAGTTATATGATAAAAAGTTATAGAAAAGAGAATCCGGTTTTTTTTCTAATAAATAATTGGTTTATTGATCTTCCGGCCCCCTCGAATTTAAATTATTTCTGGAATTTGGGTTCTTTATTGGCGTTTTGTTTAATTATTCAAATGATTAGCGGAATTTTTTTAGCCATGCATTATTGTTCAGATATAGAGTTAGCTTTTTCATCTGTGGTGCATATTACTCGTGATATAAATTATGGGTTTGTTTTAAGGTATTTACATGCTAATGGGGCATCTATGTTTTTTTAATGTGTTTATTTTCATATAGGCCGGGGCATGTATTATGGTAGTTATACAAAAGTGATAGTTTGAAATGTGGGAGTAGTTTTATTTTTCTTAATGATACTGACGGCTTTTATAGGTTATGTATTGCCTTGAGGGCAAATGTCTTTTTGAGCCGCTACAGTAATAACAAATTTATTATCGGCTATTCCCTATGTAGGGGAAGATATTGTTAGGTGGGTTTGAGGGGGTTTTAGTGTGTCAAATGCTACATTAAATAGGTTTTTAAGTTTACATTATTTATTTCCATTTGTATTAGTTGCCTTAGCCATTATACATTTGATAGCTTTACACGAGGATGGTTCAAATAATCCGATTGGGGTAAAATCCGATCCGGATAAGGGTTCATTTCATTATTATTATGTTTTAAAGGATATATATGGGGCAGGAATATTGGGTGTATTATTGTGTATAATAGTATTTTATTTTCCTTATATATTGGGGGATGTTGAGAATTTCAAACAGGCGAATCCTTTAGTGACTCCCGCTCATATAAAACCTGAGTGATATTTTTTATTTGTTTATGCGATACTGCGTTCTATTCCAAATAAATTCGGGGGGGTTGTAGCCTTAGTTTTTAGTATACTGATTTTATTGTTTTTGCCCTATTTACATAAAAATAGATTTAAAGGGATAAGATTTAGACCTTCAAGTCAGGGACTATTTTGGTTTTTAGTAGGAGATTTTTTATTATTAATTTGAGTTGGCGGGCAACCTGTAGAAGAACCTTATATATTGATAGGACAAATAGTTTCGTTATTTTATTTTATCTATTTTTTAATTTTAACCCCTTTAATCGGAAATTTGGAAAATAAATTATTAAAATTAGTATAAAAGTCGGGCTGGGGATCAAAATATATATTAACGGTAAATTACCTGAATTGGGATCAGGAGATATAAGTTTGAATCTTATTATTTTGAAGGAGTCCTTTGATTTTGGGGAGGATATAAAGCGAGCGGCCCTTATAATACATGTTAGGGTTAAAATCCCCGTATAAGTGAGTAATTTCTTAGAGCTAGCTAATGAAACTAGAGGGAATTTTTATTGCAATGTAAATTGATGGCTCGGAATCGTATTAGGCTTTTAGAGTTATATCTAAGCAGAGATGCGTAGTTGAGAGACCACGCTTCCACTGAAACAAGGGGGAGTCTTGTTTAGAGGCTGCAGTAAAGAATATTGTGCAATGTATGAAAGTATGACACAGAGATGTCGCAAATAAAGCTGTCTAATATACGTGCCAGCAGACGCGGTTAAACGTAAGGCTTAAGTTTTTTTCATAAAAGGCGTAAAGGGTAGGTAAGTGTGAGATGGGATAAGGAGGTTTTAAAGGGGTAAATGGAATGATTTATGAAAGAATGAAAAGTTGGGATATAAGTTGGAATATCAAGGATGTAGGTAAATTACTAGTTAAAACCTAAAAGCTGATATACGAAAGCTGGGACAGCAAACAGGGGGGAGTCCTGGTAGTCCTTGCTGTAAACTATGAATTTTAGATTTTTTAAGAATCTATGATAACTTAAGAAAATTTGGCCTGGAGACTATGATCGCAAGATTAAAATTTAAAAAATTTGGCGGTTCATTGACGTCATTAGAGAAGCGTGTGGTTTAATTCGATGATCCGCGAATAATTTTACCAAAACTGGAAGGAGATGTGGGGGGGGATTTAAGTAACTACATAGGCCCGGTATTGCATGGCCGTCGGCAGTTTGTGTTTTGAAAGAAATAGAATAGGCTCAGCCCTAGGTTATTATTAAGTTAATAATAAGGGAGAAGGTCAGGTCGTTATGTTCCTAATGTTTTGGGCTATACATGCGCTATATTTATGTATAAATAAAAAAGGTTGGTTGAAAAGTAAAAAATCGGAATAGTCTTTGAAAGAGAGAGTATGAAGAAGGATTTAATAGTAATTGGAGAGTAGGGCGCTCTGGTGAATAATTATTCAGTGTTCGTACAAATCGCCCGTCACCTTAACTAAGTAAACGTTTTTTAAGGATAAAGTTATAAGATAAGAGGAAAAACTTTAGGAGAATAAGTAAAAGTAAAGGCGTATTCTGGGGCTTTATATCATGAAATATTTATGAGGTCGAGAAAGTCGTAACAGAGTGAGAGGATTGGAAAATGTTCTTGGATTAATGTATGTATAATTTATCGGGTAAAATAAGTGATTTCCAATCATTAATAACGAGTTCGAGTCTCGTTATGTACAAAATAGATTAGTATAAACAAGTAAAGAATGGATAGTTAGGATGTTATAATGGGGCGTTATATACGAAATCTTTGAGGAAAAAACTCAGGGTCCCCGAAAATAAGGGTTTTAGGGACTGAAGCATCTAAGTACTAAAGGTAAAAATCAAGCGAAATTCTGTGAGTAGCGGCGAGCGAAAGTAGAAGGGTGTCATTTGAGAGTATCAAAGAGGGTAACAGGCCCGTGAGAATGGCAATGATTATATTCAGAGCATATAAATATATATGTTTAAAGAGTAGAATTATTTGAAGATAGGTATTCCATATATCTAAATTTCAAAATTATAACATACCGAGAGTGCATAAGTACTGTGAGGGAAAACATAAGATCCATCTAACCCCAGTTTAGGATCTTGAAATTAGTTACTTACAAGCAGACAATATTTGTCGTACCTTTTGAATAATGGGTTCGTGAGATAAGGATTTGGCAAATTTCAATTAGTAAATATAGATGTAGTGAAAACAAGTTTTAATAATTAAGCATTAGTCAAATAGAGCCCGAAACCAAGTGATCTAGCCATGGGCAGTTTGAAGCCCTTTAATAGAGGGGAGGGAGGAACGAACCGGTAATTGTGGCAAAAATTTCGGAGGACCTGTGGTTAGGGGTAAAAAGCCAATCGAACTTGGAAATAGCTGGTTTTCTGCGAAAATTATTTTAGTAGTGCGTCATTAGTTTTAATTTTTACAGGGTAAAGCACTGAATATAAATATCTATAAGGTATTTTTAATCAAACTATGAAAGTGTCAAAATAAAAATGATAGACAGACAATGGGCGAGAAGGTTCATTGTTTAAAAGGGAACCCCCTAGACCAGAAGTTAAGGTTATTAAAATATAATTAAGTGTGAAAGGAGGTTATTAAGTGTGATAATAAGTAAGTAGGCCTAGAGTCAGCCATCTTTGGGAGAGGGCGTAGCAGCTCACTTAACGAATTAATAGGTTCTAAAAATCTGGGTGGTTTAAGTTAATAAAGGGACCAAAACTCTGGATACTGTATTATGGTAGTAGAACGTTCTGTAAGTGATTATTACGAAAGTATGTCTGAAGTGATAATGCGAACATGAGTAAAAAATAATGTGAGAATCATTATTCATGGCCCAAGGTTACCAATTAATGATTTTTGATATTGGGTTATGCAGTCCTTAAGAAATGAAATGTTATAGGATAATGGGTAAAAATAATAAATGAAAAAATTATTTTAATGGAGGCTGTACTAAAACTAACACAAGTGGGCATTAAGTGATGGTAGAATTTATCTCAAGGAACTTGGCAAAATGACCCTGTAAGTTCGCGAGAAGGGGTGCTAATTATTGGGTTTAAAGGACGATAGGCTTATAATTAGTCTCAGAAAAGAGGGGGTGTCGACTGTTTACCAAAAACATAGCTTTCAGGTAAGTTTGGGGCTTGTAGTATTGGAGGTGAGGCCTGCCCAATGGTTGTATCTAAATTTAAATGGTAAGATAAGTTATTTAATTAAGGGCAATTGAATGGCCGCGGTAACTCTGACCGTGATAATGTAGCGCAGTCAATAGTCAATTAATTGTTGACATGTATGAATGGCGTAACGAATGCCCCACTGTCTCAAGATAAAAACCAGTGAAATTGAAATGGTAGTGAAGATGCTACAAACAAATTGTAAGACGAGAAGACCCCGTTGAGCTTTACTGGAGGCTTAAATTGTTTTTTTAAACATTAATGTTCAGATTATGTGGGAGCATATGAAAGTTCCACTCTTTAAGTTTAATAAGACTAAGTAAGAGTTTATTATGGAAGTTTAAGTTGGACAGTTTGGTTGGGGCGATAGCCTTCTAAAGAGTAACGAAGGTGAACAAAGGTAAAGAAATAATATAAAGAAAAAGCCTGACAGTAAGGAGGACTTACAAGCTGACACAGTGAAATTAGATAATATTAGTTCTATTCATGCTGTGGGTTATAATGACCCGTTAGTTAAGAGTGGATTTGCTAGCGAGCAACGAATAAAAGTTACCAAGGGGATAACAGCGTAATTTCGTTTGAGAGTTCTTATTGATGACGGAGTTTGCGACCTCGATGTTGAATTGCGATGTCCTGGAGGTGCAGCCGCTTCCAAGGGTTGGACTGTTCGTCTATTAAAATCGTACATGATTTGAGTTCAGATCGGCGTGAGCTAGGTCGGTTTTTATCTACAATTTTGATTTGAAACATAAGATATAACTACACTTTAGTACGAAAGGATTGGGTGATAGATATCCGCTGGTGAACCAATTATTTAGGCTCAAATTTATTGTTGGTTAGCTACGATAGTATAAATCAGAGGGTGGAAGCTCTAATTTTAATCCCTGAAGGCATCTAAAGGGAGAAGGAAAATATCATTAGATGTTTCTGAAGATCGTCTGAGAATAAGACGTTGTCATAGGGTTTATGTGAAAATTTATTTTATTGCAGAAGATTACTAAAATCTAAATACTAATTTATTGATCAATTCTGTGTAGACTGGTAGCTTAAAGGTAAAGCATATTGCTCATAACAATATAGAAGTTGGTTCGATTCCATCTCGGTCTAATATATTTAAATTATTAACGGGGGTCTCTTATATATTAATCTTGCCGGGGGATTATTATACCTTTAGTATTTAACTTATGCCTTTATTATAAAATTAGTATTTTACTTATGTCTTTATTATAAAATTAGTATTTAAGCAGCCTGCGTTAGTTTAAGAGAGAGAAGCACCCTGGGAGGGGAGAAAGTAGAGACATGGTATATGATGTATAAACGACTCAGGTTGTAGTGACCGGGGGGTTATGGGTACGGGGGCAATGAGGTCGTTGATGCGGTTTGCAGGGCTGTTAGGTGCAGGTTCGATTCCTGCCCGTACTTAGGAACATGATTGTAGTTTTAATTAAAGTGGCATGTATTTTGGTGCCTTTATTGGTTTCAATCGCTTATTTGACATTAGGCGAGAGAAAGGTTTTGGGTTATATTCAAGGGAGAAAGGGGCCAAATGTAGTGGGGGTGTACGGGGTATTACAGCCTTTAGTTGATGGGGTCAAGTTGTTTACTAAAGAAATGATTTTTCCAAATCAGGCCAACCTATATATATACATATTCTCCCCTATTATTTCTTTAACTTTGGGTTTTATCGCTTGAGGGGCAATCCCGTATGGGGAGGGTGTGGTGTTGAGCGATATAGGGGTCGGGATTTTATATTTATTTGCGGTTTCTTCTATTAGTGTTTATGCGGTATTAATGTCGGGTTGGTCGAGTAATTCAAAATATGCTTTTTTAGGGGCGATCCGGGGGGGCGCCCAAATGATAAGTTATGAGGTGTCAATTGGGGTAATTATAATTTCTGTTGTTTTATTTGCGGGATCTTTAAATTTAATGGAGATGACAGTATCTCAGAATAAAATGTGATATATAATACCATTATTTCCAGCTACAATAATGTTTTTTGTGTCTGCTTTAGCCGAAACTAATAGAGTACCATTTGATTTAACAGAAGGGGAGTCTGAATTAGTCTCAGGGTTTAATGTGGAATACTCGAGCATGTCATTTGCCTTATTTTTTTTAGCAGAGTATTGTCATATAATTTTAATGTCTGCTTTAGGGGTGGTTCTTTTTTTGGGGGGTGGTGCTCAAGTTCCCTGAAATGTGCTGGCCTGTAGTGGGGTATTTGGAATAAAAATTACTTTTTTACTTTTTCTATTTATTTGGATAAGGGGGAGTTATCCTAGAATTAGATATGATCAGTTAATGTCATTATTATGAAAATCTTATTTACCTTTGAGTTTTGGGTTATTGGGGTTTGTTTCTGGGGGCTTAGTAGGGTTGAAGGGCCTCCCCGGGCTATATTAATAAAGAAGGTCTTACTATAAGTCTTGAAAATAGAAAATGTCGGTTCGATTCCGGCCCTCTTCTGGGTATACTATAGAGTTTGATTCTTATATGATCAATATTAAAATCAGTACTAATATTGCCTCTAATGGGGATGGTGGCTCTATTAATAACCCCTAGAAATGAGATAATGCGTTTATGGAAAGTAGGCTTAGAATGGTCTGTATTGACATTAAGGGGGGACATCTGCATTTAAAAAAAAATTTTTTTTTAACCTGTGGTTACAACTTTAGAGCTCAGTAGATTCTGCAAACTTCATGGTATGGACTTGATATATAGCTCAAAAGATAGGTCTCTCTGTGTGCTCTCTTTTGATACTAAAATATGTTTCATAGGTATAACTATAGGCAAGTTACTAGACCCTAAAGCGGAGTGACCACAAAAACCTGAATCGCTCCAACCTCCATAGAAACCACTCTGAGGTGCGAAGTGCAAAAAAATTAAAAATGGTACGAGTGGCTAGAGGAAGCTCTAGAGTACACAAGGAGTATATTGAGCAGGCGTGAAAAATTTATTAACGTGGTCAAGCGCGCGGTTGGAAAATTGAAGGCGTTGACGAGGCGACGCCTTCAATTTTCCAACCGCGCGCTTGACCAGGTAATAAATTTTTCACGCCTGCTCAATATACTCCTTGTGTACTCTAGAGCTTCCTCTAGCCACTCGTACCATTTTTAATTTTTTTGCACTTCGCACCTCAGAGTGGTTTCTATGGAGGTTGGAGCGATTCAGGTTTTTGTGGTCACTCCGCTTTAGGGTCTAGTAACTTGCCTATAGTTATACCTATGAAACATATTTTAGTATCAAAAGAGAGCACACAGAGAGACCTATCCTTTGAGCTATATATCAAGTCCATACCATGAAGTTTGCAGAATCTACTGAGCTCTAAAGTTGTAACCACAGGTTAAAAAAAAATTTTTTTTTAAATGCAGATGTCCCCCCTTAACCGGGACTATTCTTTTATGGTCCTCTTTTGATGGGGCGGGGCAATTTCAAGTGGTTCACCGGTTAGAGTGGATGCCTAGTGTAGAGCCGGAATTCGGGGTTATTGTTTTAGGGGTTGATGGGATATCTATTTTTTAAATAATATTGACGGCTTTATTAATACCTATTAGTGTTTTAATAAGTTTAAAGTCGATCAAGTTTTTGATAAAGGAGTTTCTATTATGTTTGTTGTTTATAGAAAAATTACTAATAGGTTTTTTTACAGTATTAGATTTAGTTGGGTTTTATATCTTATTTGAGGGGATTTTAATTCCTATGTTTTTAATAATTGGTATTTGGGGTTCGAGGGAGGAGAAAATCAAGGCTTCTTATTATTATTTTTTTAAAACTTTTCTGGGTTCAGTTTTTATGCTATTAGGGATATTTACGCTTTATGGTAATGCGGGGAGTACTGATTATCAAATTTTATGTTGTTTAAAAATAGAAAAAGGCTTACAATATTTAGTTTTTTGAGGGTTTTTTTTTAGTTTAGCTATTAAAATCCCCAAAATACCTTTTCATATTTGATTACCCAAGGCGCATGTGGAGGCCCCTGTGGCGGGTTCTGTGATTTTAGCGGGGTTTTTATTAAAATTAGGGGGCTATGGCTTTATTAGGTTTTTGTGGGCTTTATTTCCCGACGCCTCCGAATATTTTTCCCCTTTAATTATGAGTTTGAGTTTATTTGCGATTATTTATGGAGGTTTAACTACTTGTCGGCAGGTAGATTTAAAGCGTATAATTGCTTATTCTTCAGTGGCTCATATGGGATTGGTAACGGCTGGGGTTTTTAGCCATACAATTCAGGGTTTAGTAGCTGCTATTTTTTTAATGTTAGCTCATGGTTTAGTGAGTTCAGCTTTATTTATGGCAATTACTTTTTTATATGACCGATATCGAACTCGTTTAATAAAATATTATCGTGGGATGGTTATAACTATGCCGTTGTTTGGTATGTTATTGTTGATTTTAGTTTTGGCGAACGCTTCTATCCCTTTAAGTTGTAGCTTTATCGGTGAGTTTTTGTCTTTATTGGCGGCTTTTGAGTATAGTATTTTAGCGGGTTTATTGGCTTCGACGGGGATAGTGATATCTGCGGGGTACTCGATTTATGTGTATAATAGAGTGTGTTTTGGGTTGTTTTCGAAATATATTTATTTTTCAAGGGACTTAAATCGTCGGGAGTTTTATAGTTTATTGCCCTTGATAATCTTAATAGTTTTAATGGGGGTATTTCCTTTTTGGGGGATAGATGTGGTAAAGGGGGCTATTATATTTCAAGAATGACCATGGATTTGGGTATAAGATGTAAGAAAGTTAAATAGATTAGTATAATTTTGTAGATGGCTGAGCAAGTATACCATCCTTATCACTTAGTAGATCCTAGTCCATGGCCTTTAATAGGGGCATGTGGGTCATTTTTTACTACGGTGGGCGGGGTAACGTATTTTCATTATAGTCAAACTGGATTATTAGTAATGGGTTTAGTTATAATAATGGGGACAATGGTAGCGTGATGGCGGGATGTGATTAGAGAGGGAACTTACCAAGGATGTCACACATATATTGTGAGGCAAGGTTTAAAATATGGTATGCTTTTATTTATACTATCAGAGGTTTGTTTATTTTTCTCTTTTTTTTGAGGGTTTTTTCACAGTAGTTTGTCACCCACTATTCAAATAGGGGGGGTTTGACCGCCCGTGGGGGTCAACCCATTAGACCCTTTTTCTATTCCTTTATTAAATACGGCTATTTTACTAAGTTCTGGTGCAACGGTGACCTGGGCCCACCATGGGCTAATTAGTGGCAAAAGAAAAGAAGCCCGAAAAAGTTTGGCTTTAACAGTTATATTGGGGTTAATATTTACTAGTTTACAGGGAATGGAGTATTATTACGCCCCTTTTACAATATCTGATTCAGTGTATGGTTCTACTTTTTTTATCACAACAGGGGCGCACGGCGGGCACGTTTTAATTGGGAGTACGTTTTTACTAATTTGCTTATATAGATTAATAAATTTTCAATTTACCAAACATCATTATTTGGGGTTTGAGGCAGCGGCTTGATATTGGCATTTTGTTGATGTGGTGTGATTATTTTTGTTTATTTTTATGTATTGATGAGGTGCCTAAAGCAAGACCATGATGGGGCAATGAATTTTATAACTACAATAATAAATATGAGGGCGCCTGGGATAACCATCGATAGAATGCCATTATTTGTTTGATCAATTTTAGTGACGGCAATTTTATTATTATTATCCTTACCTGTATTAGCTGGGGGGATTACGATGTTATTAACCGATCGAAATTTTAACACCGCTTTTTTTTATCCTGCGGGAGGAGGGGATCCGATTTTATATCAACATTTATTTTGGTTTTTTGGCCACCCGGAGGTTTATATATTAATCTTACCAGGGTTTGGCATTATTTCGCAAATAATCCCAACGTTTGCAGCTAAAAAACAAATATTTGGATATCTTGGAATGGTATATGCTATGGTCTCAATTGGTGTTTTGGGGTTTATAGTTTGAGCGCATCATATGTTTACAGTGGGAATGGATGTAGACACTAGAGCTTATTTTACGGCAGCAACAATGATAATAGCGGTGCCAACTGGAATAAAGATTTTTAGTTGAATAGCTACTATGTTTGGGGGGGCTTTAAGATTAGATACACCCATGCTTTGGGCAATAGGGTTTGTTTTTTTATTTACCATGGGAGGTTTAACTGGAATAGTATTAGCAAATAGTGCTTTAGATGTAGTATTACATGACACTTATTATGTAGTAGCTCATTTTCATTATGTGTTGTCTATGGGTGCCATATTTGCCATATTTGGGGTTTTTTATTATTGATTTGGTAAAATTACGGGCTATTGTTATAATGAGACTTATGGTAAAATCCATTTTTGATTAATGTTTATTGGGGTGAATTTCACCTTTTTTCCTCAGCATTTTTTAGGACTAGCGGGTTTACCTCGACGGTATTCTGATTTTCATGATAGTTTTGCCGGATGAAATCAAATTAGTTCGTTAGGGTCTGTAATTTCTATCCTGGGGGTAATTTTATTTCTCTATATAGTCTGGGATGCCTATTATCAAGAAATTTCTTTTGTGGGATGAGTAGAGGAGAATCACGGCTATTCTTCGTTAGAGTGAGTACAAGTTTCTCCTCCTTTTGTCCATACTTATAGTGAGTTACCCGCTTTTGTGGGGGCGATAGAGATTTAGTAACATAGAAACCCCACCACTTTATAGCGGGGCGGGGGTTGGCCAAATGGCAAAGGCATTAAGTTTTGATCTTAATTATTATGGGTTCGAGTCCCTTGCCCCCGATATGTTAAATACTTATTTTGATCAATTCTGTGTAGTAGAGTTAATAACCCAGAATCGAGTCGGGGTTTTTACTAATTCTTCAATGATGGTAATATACGGAGTTAGCGTGATTTGGTTGTTATTTAAAGGGGGGGAGTTAATCCCCCATCGTTGGCAGTTAATAATGGAATTAATTCACAGTAATGTGCGCTCCGTTGTTTCTGAGGGTTTAAGAAAAGCAGGTGAAAAGTATTTTCCTTTTGTTTTATGCCTTTTTTAATTTATAGTTATATTAAATATTTTGGGGCTTTTGCCTTACGTATTTACTCCAACTGCACATTTAGTAGTGACCTTCGGTTTATCATTATCAATAATGATGGGAGTAACTTTATTAGGGGTTCTAACTTTTAAAATTGAGTTTGTAAGTATATTAGTACCTCGGGGGGTGCCCCTAATATTAGCCCCTATATTGGGAGTAATAGAGACACTAAGTTATATGATAAGGGCGCTATCTTTAGGTCTTCGGTTAGGGGCGAATATATCTGCAGGGCATTTATTATTTGCGATTTTATCCGGGTTTTCCTTAAATTTGTTTTTTAATGGGTATTTGTTTTTAGGGTGTTTTTTGATATTTCTAATGGCGTCTATTGCGCTATTGGAGATGATGGTGGCAGTAATTCAGGCGTATGTGTTTAGTTTATTAACCACCATTTATTTAGGGGACACAATTGCCCTACATTAAAAAAGGGGGTTTATTTCTTTCTGGGGTGGAACATTATTATTAAGTTTGTCAGTGTTAATATTCCCGCCTCTATAGTTTAATAGAAAAACATTTGTCTTGTAAACAAAAATTATAAGTGCGATTCTTGTTGGAGGCTTTACTAGTACATGATTTTATGATTAAGTAGATGGGTGTTTCAACTAATCACAAGGATATTGGAACCTTGTATTTATTATTCGGGGTTTTTGCTGGGATGATTGGTACTGCTTTTAGCGTGTTAATTCGGTTAGAGTTATCTGGCCCGGGGTCAACCTTAGGGTCTGACCACTTATATAATGTTATCGTAACGGGGCATGCTTTTGTTATGATTTTTTTTTTTATGCCTGTAATGATAGGAGGGTTTGGGAATTGGTTTGTGCCTTTATATATAGGGGCACCAGATATGGCTTTTCCGAGATTAAACAATATAAGTTTTTGACTATTGCCTCCGGCGTTAACTTTATTATTAGTTTCTGCTTTTGTAGAGCAAGGAGCTGGGACGGGCTGGACCGTATACCCTTCCTTATCAGGGATTACGGCGCACTCGGGGGGTTCGGTGGATTTAGTAATATTTAGTTTACATTTAGCAGGGATATCCTTGATATTAGGGGCAATGAATTTTATAACTACAATAATAAATATGAGGGCGCCTGGGATAACCATCGATAGAATGCCATTATTTGTTTGATCAATTTTAGTGACGGCAATTTTATTATTATTATCCTTACCTGTATTAGCTGGGGGGATTACGATGTTATTAACCGATCGAAATTTTAACACCGCTTTTTTTGATCCTGCGGGAGGAGGGGATCCGATTTTATATCAACATTTATTTTGGTTTTGGGTATATAGCTCAATTGGTAGAGCTACGGGCTTTTAACCCGGAGGGGATTGGTTCGATTCCAATTGTATTTAAATGCCACATTTAGATGTAGTTTCTTATTTTACACAATATATGTGAGCAGTATTCGCTTTATTGTCCTTATTTTTTATAATGGATTTAGGTATTTTGCCGGTTTTACAGCGACAATTAGTAGCGCGAGTTAGGGGTTCGCGTGGATTTCGAGCCGAAAAGGCCAAAAGCCCGGCCCCCGGTGAAATAATTACGTATTTACTCCAACTATAAATGGGGTCCGAGGTGATAACCGGTTTTTTTCCTAATAAATAATTGGTTTATTGATCTTCCGGCCCCCTCGAATTTAAATTATTTCTGGAATTTGGGTTGTTTTCGAAATATATTTATTTTTCAAGGGACTTAAATCGTCGGGAGTTTTATAGTTTATTGCCCTTGATAATCTTAATAGTTTTAATGGGGGTATTTCCTTTTTTGGGGATAGATGTGGTAAAGGGGGATATTATATTTCAAGAATGACCATGGATTTGGGTATAAGATTGAAATGGCAGGAACATTATTATTAAGTTTGTCAGTGTTAATATTAGTAGTTTATGGTTTAAGAAGATGGGTGCTAAGGGTTACTATTATGGTGATGGCATTAGTGGGCTTTACTAGTATTTGGTTTGAGGGGTGTTTTCTGCCTATGGGGGGGTATGGGTTATTAACCAGTAGTTGAGTGGACGTATCTAGGGGGATGCTTGTAATTGCTTGCTTATCATTATTATTAGTATATAGTTCGAAAAATACAGATCCGGAGGAGGGGGATTCTTGGATTTTGTTGGTGTTAATGGTATTATTGGGGTCTTTACTATTAGTTTCTTCGGTAAATTGGGTTTGCATATATTTAGCTTTAGAGTTACAAACTTTAATACTTTTTATTTTAGTGGCAAAAACAAATAGTGCCTATGGTACAGAAGCAGGATTAAAGTATTTGGTTTTAGGGGCGATTTCTTCTGGGTTATTTTTATTTGGGTGTGCTTTATTATACGGGGCCTCTGGGGAGACGAGCGCTCAAGGGATTAATTCAGTATTAATGGGGCAGGGGGGGAAAATATTTCTGACCATATCGTTATTATTTAAATTATCGGCGGCCCCCTTTCATATGTGGGCTCCAGATGTGTATGAGGGCGCGCCTACCATAAGTACCGCTCTATTGGTTATAATACCCAAAATAGGGTTTTTTACAGTATTAGTACAAGTGGGTTTAGTAAGTAATGTGATTCTTTTTTGTGGGGTTATGTCTATTATTTATGGAGAAGCGGGGGCTTTAAATCAAACTAAAATGAAGCGTTTATTGGCCTATAGTGGGGTCGGGCATATGGGGTTTATTCTTTTAGGGGTTGGAATCGGGTCTTTTGAAAGTATTCAGGCCAGTTTAATATACATGATAATATATACTGTAATGTCAGTGTGTGTGTTTTCAGTGCTTTTATCTTTAAAATTAACTCGGGTTCTTATAATTGAGGCTAGTAGTTTATCTAGGGATAATTTGGTAATAGCTTTTACATTAGGTTTAACGTTTTTATCTACTGCGGGGATCCCGCCTTTAGCGGGGTTTTTAGGTAAATGGTGAGTATTATTATCGGGGATGTCCAGTGGCTATTTTTTAATTTGTCTGGCCGTAGTAATGGCCTCCGTAATAGGTGGGGTTTATTATGTGAGGATGGTTCAAATAATATATTTTACAAACTATTTTTTGTTAACTTGGCAAAAAGTTCTAAATAGATCAGATGTAATAAAATTTAGGAAGTCAATCCCTTTGGGGGGTGCTATTTTTATTATTCTGTTTTTAATGGTGTCACCCAATTGAATGTTACAGATGGCCCATGATGCTACAATAAGTCTATATATCTAGGAGATCGATGTATATATTAGTATTATTTCTGCCTTTATTAAGTGCAATAGTATCTGGATTATTTGGAAGGAAAATCGGGAGAAAGGGGACAGGTACATTAACGTCTGGTTGTATGGGTATTAGTCTGGTTGTCTCTTGTTGGATTTTTTATGAGACAATTTTAAACTCTTCAATTACTTATATAAAGTTATGAAAATGGTTTGATTCAGAGTTGTTAACTACTTATTTTGGGTTACAATTTGATAGTTTAACTTCAATTATGTTGGTAGTAATAACTAGTATATCGGTATTAGTTCATATTTATTCAACTGGGTATATGTCGGATGATCCTCATCTGCCCCGATTTATGTCTTATTTATCACTATTTACTTTTTTAATGATGGTATTAGTCACAAGTGATAATTATGCTCAGTTATTTATAGGTTGAGAAGGAGTGGGGCTATGTTCTTATCTTTTAATAAATTTCTGGTTTACAAGGATAAAAGCGAATAAGGGGGCAATGAAGGCTATGTTAATAAATCGAGTGGGGGATATAGGGGTAGTTTTGGCTATGATAAAGATTATTGAAGAGTTTGGGGGCTTAGAATATTCAACTGTTGGTAGTGTTTTGAGTGGCCCGGGCTATATTAATAAAGAAGGTCTTACTATAATTAGTTTATTATTATTTTTCGGGGGAGTGGGGAAATCGGCTCAATTAGGTTTACATACTTGATTACCAGATGCGATGGAAGGTCCTACCCCGGTATCTGCCTTAATACATGCGGCGACAATGGTAACGGCTGTTTTTTTTTAAATAATAAGATATTTGGCCGTATTACCCTTAAAGTGCTGACTTGGGACTGAAAGGGACTAATTAACTAATAAATTGGGACTAATTAACTAATAACTTGGGACTCCCGTATTTGGCCGTATTACCCTTAAAGTGCTGACTTGGGACTGAAAGGGACTAATTAACTAATAAATTGGGACTAATTAACTAATAACTTGGGACTCCCGTATTTGGCCGTATTACCCTTAAAGTGCTGACTTGGGACTGAAAGGGACTAATTAACTAATAAATTGGGACTAATTAACTAATAACTTGGGACTCCCGTATTTGGCCGTATTACCCTTAAAGTGCTGACTTGGGACTGAAAGGGACTAATTAACTAATAAATTGGGACTAATTAACTAATAACTTGGGACTCCCGTATTTGGCCGTATTACCCTTAAAGTGCTGACTTGGGACTGAAAGGGACTAATTAACTAATAAATTGGGACTAATTAACTAATAACTTGGGACTCCCGTATTTGGCCGTATTACCCTTAAAGTGCTGACTTGGGACTGAAAGGGACTAATTAACTAATAAATTGGGACTAATTAACTAATAACTTGGGACTCCCGTATTTGGCCGTATTACCCTTAAAGTGCTGACTTGGGACTGAAAGGGACTAATTAACTAATAAATTGGGACTAATTAACTAATAACTTGGGACTCCCGTATTTGGCCGTATTACCCTTAAAGTGCTGACTTGGGACTGAAAGGGACTAATTAACTAATAAATTGGGACTAATTAACTAATAACTTGGGACTCCCGTATTTGGCCGTATTACCCTTAAAGTGCTGACTTGGGACTGAAAGGGACTAATTAACTAATAAATTGGGACTAATTAACTAATAACTTGGGACTCCCGTATTTGGCCGTATTACCCTTAAAGTGCTGACTTGGGACTGAAAGGGACTAATTAACTAATAAATTGGGACTAATTAACTAATAACTTGGGACTCCCGTATTTGGCCGTATTACCCTTAAAGTGCTGACTTGGGACTAATTAACTAATAAATTGGGACTAATTAACTAATAACTTGGGACTCCCGTATTTGGCCGTATTACCCTTAAAGTGCTGACTTGGGACTGAAAGGGACTAATTAACTAATAAATTGGGACTAATTAACTAATAACTTGGGACTCCCGTATTTGGCCGTATTACCCTTAAAGTGCTGACTTGGGACTGAAAGGGACTAATTAACTAATAAATTGGGACTAATTAACTAATAACTTGGGACTCCCGTATCAACGTGGTCAAAATCGCGTGATTCGATTGACGATCCTCGGTAAACAATGGCTAAAAAACTAAGTTTGCAAGATGTTGTTTCTCTAGTTACTAGCGATGATTTTGCCTTCTCTGAGGATGAATCAGATGAAGAGGAAGGTGAAGACATCTATCCCTACCAGGGTAGCTCCTGTACAGACCGGGAAGCTACAGTGTCATTGGCTACTAGCATTTTAGATAGTGGGCCAAATTTGGAAGATAAGGCTGGCAGTGACAGCGAGTATGAGGTCCCAGTTTCAGGAGACATAGACCAGGATGATTTCTCAGGTATGTGAAAGTATATAGGTTCAGTTTTATTAGCTTATTGAAAAGAGCTGTATTTTTAAATGTTTATGTTTTTCGAATTCAAATTCAAATTCAAATTCAAGTTCTCAATTTGCACATTTGGTGTATGCTGACAGATATGATTGGTGATGATACTGTGTGTGCTGCCACTCTGGCTACTCCCTCTCCAGTATCCTGCACTCCATCTCCAGTATCCTGCCCTTCAACTACAAATGTGAGTGTATCAGTAGCCTTGTTGGCACAGACCAGTATGTCACCTACTACGCATAGAGGTGTGGTTACACGAAGTCTGCTTCACTCGAGCCGCACACCTCCTTCCACTCACACACCCTCTCCTCTGCCTGCGCTAGTGCTACCTTCACTACATGTACCTACAAGTACTTCTGCTGTTACCGTAGTGACCCCTGCTTGTAGAAGAGGACGAAGTGGTTATCACTCTCGAGGGAGAAGAGTAGCCAGTTCTACATCTGTGGCTTCTACGTCTGTGCCTTCCATGTCTGTGGCTGGTGTTTCTGCCACTGTCTCTTTGTCCCTCTCTACTCCAGTTGGCAACTGGAAAAAGGCAGAACCAACCCAATCATGCTATACTTACACACTCACACCTGGTCCAACCTCTCCAGAAGTCACTTCCAATTCCTGCATTGGACTTGTTTTGTCGTTATTTCAATGATAAGGTATGGGATTTGCTGGTCACTGAGACTAACCGCTATGCGGCATTACGTCCAACCACTCCACATGCACGTCCTTGGGTTCCCATCACAGCACGCGAGATGAAAGCCTTTGTAGGTATGCTGATATACATGGGTGTGATGAAGTTTACCCGCATAGAAATGTATTGGTCAACTGTTGACATTCATTTGGAATCCCCTGGCATATCATCGATAATTCCACAAAATCGTTTTTGCCAGATCTTCAGATTTCTTCATCTTGCTGACAGCCAGTTAGCTTCTACCCCCTCTCAACCTGGTTATGATAGACTCTTCAAGGTCCGTTCCTTGTTGGATATTGTTGTGCCCCTATTCAAATCAGAATATAACCTACATCAGCAGGTTTCTGTCGATGAAGCCATGATCCCCTACAAAGGTAGGCTTTCCATCAAACAGTATATGAAGGACAAGCCTACCAAGTGGGGGATAAAGTCGTTTGTTCTTGCAGACTCGACTAATGGCTATGTTAGTAATCTGCAAATATACACTGGGAAGGGGATGAAGCCAACTGTTGGTAATCAGACCACAACTGATGTAGGGCTCTGTACAAGGGTGGTCTTGGAGCTACTTGAGGGGCTGGAATTTAGAGGTCATCAAATTTATACTGATAATTACTACTCTAGTCCGACGCTCTACCTCACTCTGTACAACCGGGGATTTGATGCTTGTGGTACTGCCCGAATTAATAGGCGGTTCTTCCCGAAAGACCTGGCCACAGTTGCAAGAGTGCAAAACCGTGGTCATTATGACTACAAATCCAATGGCCCTCTCCTTGCTTCAGTCTGGGTGGACAAGAGGACCATCTACTTCCTCTCCACTTTCCACCCAGCTGAACCTCCAGCAAGTGTGAAGAGGAGGACATTGGATGGCAGTCAGGTCACTGTTGCATGTCCACCATGCCTGGTCGATTACCAGGCATTCATGCGGGGAGTAGACAGAGGTGACCAGCTGAAGCACTACTATAACATAGGTAGGCGCACCAAAAAATGGTGGAAGAAGGTTTTCGCCTACCTTGTAGAGTGTTCTTTGCTCAATGCTTACATTCTGGAGTCGCATACTCGGCCAGAGCAGCATTCTGCATTGGGGAGGAAGAAGCGGGATTTTTTCAAGTTCCGACTTGATGTGGCGAGCGAACTTGTTGGAGGCTTCACTTCAAGGAAGCGAGCTGGGAAAGGCAGAGCAGCTGAGCACCAGCGTCTGGACCGCATGAACCGGGACCTGGACCACAGTCCTTGTCAGGTGGCTCAGAAGAAGGACTGCATAGTTTGTTTACATATTCGTCACAAGAAGAAACTCAGCACAGTGGGAAACCGGCATGAAAGCCGCATAATTTGCAGTCACTGCAAAGTGCACCTTTGCATATCGGAGGAAAGAAATTGTTTTCGAGCCTACCACAACCTGGTTCAGTACTGGAGAAGGGACTGACCTAATACTAGAACTTTTGTTTGTTGTTGCATCTTATGTTTTTGTGTGTTATTATTGTGGAATTATTTAGCAATATAAAAATATCTCCCGACAACAATATCTAAATGTCTCTATAAATAGGATGTTCACATTATTCTGCAATAATAAATGTTGTATATATCATTCAGCAATATCCAGTCATACATCCATAATTATTGTGGCAAGAGGAATACCAGATCTTTGCTTTCTTGACCAAATATCTGTAGATATAAATGTAAAGCTATAATAATCATGTTGTGGTGTAAACACAAAAAAAGCTGTATTGATACAAGTCCTGATAATATTATTGGACCTCTTTTATTGGCTTACAAGATTAATTTATTAATCAAATTTGCACTGCTATACTGTTACATGTATATAGTAAACATAACGGATGAAATATCAATTTTTTACGTTGGTAAACAACTTAGATAAGTGTATAAATATTATAATATTATTCATATTTTGTGGTCACACTTGTGGTTAATAATATTTTACCACATTGTTAATTAACAATGGCACTATCACATGACTAAATTTGAAGGCATATGGGTACATTTCTGATTTTATAATGATTTTTAAGTCAACCTGATTTAATATATAAATAATTCCTGGGGAATCTATCGGTGAAAGGGTTAATGGGGCAGGGGGGGGAAATATTTCTGACCATATCGTTATTATTTAAATTATCGGCGGCCCCCTTTCATATGTGGGCTCCAGATGTGTATGAGGGCGCGCCTACCATAAGTACCGCTCTATTGGTTATAATACCCAAAATAGGGTTTTTTACAGTATTAGTACAAGTGGGTTTAGTAAGTAATGTGATTCTTTTTTGTGGGGTTATGTCTATTATTTATGGAGCAGCGGGGGCTTTAAATCAAACTAAAATGAAGCGTTTATTGGCCTATAGTGGGGTCGGGCATATGGGGTTTATTCTTTTAGGGGTTGGAATCGGGTCTTTTGAAAGTATTCAGGCCAGTTTAATATACATGATAATATATACTGTAATGTCAGTGTGTGTGTTTTCAGTGCTTTTATCTTTAAAATTAACTCGGGTTCTTATAATTGAGGCTAGTAGTTTATCTAGGGATAATTTGGTAATAGCTTTTACATTAGGTTTAACGTTTTTATCTACTGCGGGGATCCCGCCTTTAGCGGGTTTTTTAGGTAAATGGTGAGTATTATTATCGGGGATGTCCAGTGGCTATTTTTTAATTTGTCTGGCCATAGTAATGGCCTCCGTAATAGGTGGGGTTTATTATGTGAGGATAGTTCAAATAATATATTTTACAAACTATTTTTTGTTAACTTGGCAAAAAGTTCTAAATAGATCAGATGTAATAAAATTTAGGAAGTCAATCCCTTTGGGGGGTGCTATTTTTATTATTCTGTTTTTAATGGTGTCACCCAATTGAATGTTACAGATGGCCCATGATGCTACAATAAGTCTATATATCTAGGAGATCGATGTATATATTAGTATTATTTCTGCCTTTATTAAGTGCAATAGTATCTGGATTATTTGGAAGGAAAATCGGGAGAAAGGGGACAGGTACATTAACGTCTGGTTGTATAGGTATTAGTCTGGTTGTCTCTTGTTGGATTTTTTATGAGACAATTTTAAACTCTTCAGTTACTTATATAAAGTTATGAAAATGGTTTGATTCAGAGTTGTTAACTACTTATTTTGGGTTACAATTTGATAGTTTAACTTCAATTATGTTGGTAGTAATAACTAGTATATCGGTATTAGTTCATATTTATTCAACTGGGTATATGTCGGATGATCCTCATCTGCCCCGATTTATGTCTTATTTATCACTATTTACTTTTTTAATGATGGTATTAGTCACAAGTGATAATTATGCTCAGTTATTTATAGGTTGAGAAGGAGTGGGGCTATGTTCTTATCTTTTAATAAATTTCTGGTTTACAAGGATAAAAGCGAATAAGGGGGCAATGAAGGCTATGTTAATAAATCGAGTGGGGGATATAGGGGTAGTTTTGGCTATGATAAAGATTATTGAAGAGTTTGGGGGCTTAGAATATTCAACTGTTGGTAGTGTTTTGAGTGGCCCGGGCTATATTAATAAAGAAGGTCTTACTATAATTAGTTTATTATTATTTTTCGGGGGAGTGGGGAAATCGGCTCAATTAGGTTTACATACTTGATTACCAGATGCGATGGAAGGTCCTACCCCGGTATCTGCCTTAATACATGCGGCGACAATGGTAACGGCTGTTTTTTTTAAAATAATAAGATACGCCCCTTTTTTTGAGGGTTCTCCTTTAGCTTTAACTATAATAACTATAGGGGGGCTTTAACGGCTCTTTTTGCGGCTAGTGTGGGGATAGTTCAAAATGATTTGAAAAAAGTAATTGCTTATTCTACTTGTAGTCAATTAGGTTATATGGTAATGATCTGTGGTTTATCGAGTTATTATGTTAGTTTATTTCATTTGGTGAATCATGCTTTTTTTAAGGCTTTATTGTTTTTAAGTGCTGGCTCTGTTATACATGCCATTAGTGATGAGCAGGATATGCGAAAAATGGGGGGGGTGATAAAATCTCTTCCCTTTTCTTATGTTATGATTTTAATCGGGTCCTTATCATTAATCGGGTTCCCTTATTTAACAGGGTTTTATTCAAAAGATTTGATATTGGAGTTAGTGTATGAGAAGCATTGTATGGTTTTTGCTTATTGATTGGGTAGTTTTTCTGTTTTATTAACTGCGTTTTATTCCATAAGGTTAATTTATTTAACATTTATAACTAATACCAATTCGAAAAAGGAGGTATTTATAAAAGTGCATGAGTCAAATTGAAACATAATTTTTCCTTTACTTTTATTGGCCTTTGGAAGTATATTTGTGGGGTATTTGGGAAAAGAGTTAATATTATCCAATATTATTTCTCCAATAATACCTAGTTATGTTAAAATGGCGCCTTTATTATTAAGTTTGTTAGGGGCATTATTGGCTCTTGTGGTATATGATCGCGGCTTAGTTGAGAAGGGAGGGTTGTATTTAAATTATGTCGTTTATACTTTTTTTAATTCGGGTTGACAGTTTAATTATGTTATAAATCATTTTTTGACTTTTAATTTGTTAAATTTGGGGCATTTGGTTACTTATCGGGTGATTGATAGAGGAATAATAATGGGGCCTAAGGGGATATCTCGGATATTGATAAGATTAACTCAAAACATCAGTAATTTACAATCTGGGATGGTGTTTAATTATGTTTTAATAACGGTCATATTTACGGGTTTATTTCTTTCTGGGGTGGAACATTATTATTAAGTTTGTCAGTGTTAATATTCCCGCCTCTATAGTTTAATAGAAAAACATTTGTCTTGTAAACAAAAATTATAAGTGCGATTCTTGTTGGAGGCTTTACTAGTACATGATTTTATGATTAAGTAGATGGGTGTTTTCAACTAATCACAAGGATATTGGAACCTTGTATTTATTATTCGGGGTTTTTGCTGGGATGATTGGTACTGCTTTTAGCGTGTTAATTCGGTTAGAGTTATCTGGCCCGGGGTCAACCTTAGGGTCTGACCACTTATATAATGTTATCGTAACGGGGCATGCTTTTGTTATGATTTTTTTTTTAGTTATGCCTGTAATGATAGGAGGGTTTGGGAATTGGTTTGTGCCTTTATATATAGGGGCACCAGATATGGCTTTTCCGAGATTAAACAATATAAGTTTTTGACTATTGCCTCCGGCGTTAACTTTATTATTAGTTTCTGCTTTTGTAGAGCAAGGAGCTGGGACGGGCTGGACCGTATACCCTCCCTTATCAGGGATTACGGCGCACTCGGGGGGTTCGGTGGATTTAGTAATATTTAGTTTACATTTAGCAGGGATATCCTCGATATTAGGGGCAATGAATTTTATAACTACAATAATAAATATGAGGGCGCCTGGGATAACCATCGATAGAATGCCATTATTTGTTTGATCAATTTTAGTGACGGCAATTTTATTATTATTATCCTTACCTGTATTAGCTGGGGGGATTACGATGTTATTAACCGATCGAAATTTTAACACCGCTTTTTTTGATCCTGCGGGAGGAGGGGATCCGATTTTATATCAACATTTATTTTGGTTTTTTGGCCACCCGGAGGTTTATATATTAATCTTACCAGGGTTTGGCATTATTTCGCAAATAATCCCAACGTTTGCAGCTAAAAAACAAATATTTGGATATCTTGGAATGGTATATGCTATGGTCTCAATTGGTGTTTTGGGGTTTATAGTTTGAGCGCATCATATGTTTACAGTGGGAATGGATGTAGACACTAGAGCTTATTTTACGGCAGCAACAATGATAATAGCGGTGCCAACTGGAATAAAGATTTTTAGTTGAATAGCTACTATGTTTGGGGGGGCTTTAAGATTAGATACACCCATGCTTTGGGCAATAGGGTTTTTTTTTTAATTTACCATGGGAGGTTTAACTGGAATAGTATTAGCAAATAGTGCTTTAGATGTGACACTTATTATGTAGTAGCTCATTTTCATTATGTGTTGTCTATGGGTGCCATATTTGCCATATTTGGGGGGTTTTATTATTGATTTGGTAAAATTACGGGCTATTGTTATAATGAGACTTATGGTAAAATCCATTTTTGATTAATGTTTATTGGGGTGAATTTCACCTTTTTTCCTCAGCATTTTTTAGGACTAGCGGGTTTACCTCGACGGTATTCTGATTTTCATGATAGTTTTGCCGGATGAAATCAAATTAGTTCGTTAGGGTCTGTAATTTCTATCCTGGGGGTAATTTTATTTCTCTATAATTATAGTCTGGGATGCCTATTATCAAGAAATTTCTTTTGTGGGATGAGTAGAGGAGAATCACGGCTATTCTTCGTTAGAGTGAGTACAAGTTTCTCCTCCTTTTGTCCATACTTATAGTGAGTTACCCGCTTTTGTGGGGGCGATAGAGATTTAGTAACATAGAAACCCCACCACTTTATAGCGGAGCGGGGGTTGGCCAAATGGCAAAGGCATTAAGTTTTGATCTTAATTATTATGGGTTCGAGTCCCTTGCCCCCGATATGTTAAATACTTATTTTGATCAATTCTGTGTAGTAGAGTTAATAACCCAGAATCGAGTCGGGTTTTTTACTAATTCTTCAATGATGGTAATATACGGAGTTAGCGTGATTTGGTTGTTATTTAAAGGGGGGGAGTTAATCCCCCATCGTTGGCAGTTAATAATGGAATTAATTCACAGTAATGTGCGCTCCGTTGTTTCTGAGGGTTTAAGAAAAGCAGGTGAAAAGTATTTTCCTTTTGTTTTATGCCTTTTTTTATTTATAGTTATATTAAATATTTTGGGGCTTTTGCCTTACGTATTTACTCCAACTGCACATTTAGTAGTGACCTTCGGTTTATCATTATCAATAATGATGGGAGTAACTTTATTAGGGGTTCTAACTTTTAAAATTGAGTTTGTAAGTATATTAGTGCCTCGGGGGTTGCCCCTAATATTAGCCCCTATATTGGGAGTAATAGAGACACTAAGTTATATGATAAGGGCGCTATCTTTAGGTCTTCGGTTAGGGGCGAATATATCTGCAGGGCATTTATTATTTGCGATTTTATCCGGGTTTTCCTTAAATTTGTTTTTTAATGGGTATTTGTTTTTAGGGTGTTTTTTGATATTTCTAATGGCGTCTATTGCGCTATTGGAGATGATGGTGGCAGTAATTCAGGCGTATGTGTTTAGTTTATTAACCACCATTTATTTAGGGGACACAATTGCCCTACATTAAAAAAGGGGGTTTATTTCTTTCTGGGGTGGAACATTATTATTAAGTTTGTCAGTGTTAATATTCCCGCCTCTATAGTTTAATAGAAAAACATTTGTCTTGTAAACAAAAATTATAAGTGCGATTCTTGTTGGAGGCTTTACTAGTACATGATTTTATGATTAAGTAGATGGGTGTTTTCAACTAATCACAAGGATATTGGAACCTTGTATTTATTATTCGGGGTTTTTGCTGGGATGATTGGTACTGCTTTTAGCGTGTTAATTCGGTTAGAGTTATCTGGCCCGGGGTCAACCTTAGGGTCTGACCACTTATATAATGTTATCGTAACGGGGCATGCTTTTGTTATGATTTTTTTTAAAGTTATGCCTGTAATGATAGGAGGGTTTGGGAATTGGTTTGTGCCTTTATATATAGGGGCACCAGATATGGCTTTTCCGAGATAAAACAATATAAGTTTTTGACTATTGCCTCCGGCGTTAACTTTATTATTAGTTTCTGCTTTTGTAGAGCAAGGAGCTGGGATGGGCTGGACCGTATACCCTCCCTTATCAGGGATTACGGCGCACTCGGGGGGTTCGGTGGATTTAGTAATATTTAGTTTACATTTAGCAGGGATATCCTCGATATTAGGGGCAATGAATTTTATAACTACAATAATAAATATGAGGGCGCCTGGGATAACCATCGATAGAATGCCATTATTTGTTTGATCAATTTTAGTGACGGCAATTTTATTATTATTATCCTTACCTGTATTAGCTGGGGGGATTACGATGTTATTAACCGATCGAAATTTTAACACCGCTTTTTTTGATCCTGCGGGAGGAGGGGATCCGATTTTATATCAACATTTATTTTGGTTTTGGGTATATAGCTCAATTGGTAGAGCTACGGGCTTTTAACCCGGAGGGGATTGGTTCGATTCCAATTGTATTTAAATGCCACATTTAGATGTAGTTTCTTATTTTACACAATATATGTGAGCAGTATTCGCTTTATTGTCCTTATTTTTTATAATGGGTTTAGGTATTTTGCCGGTTTTACAGCGACAATTAGTAGCGCGAGTTAGGGGTTCGCGTGGATTTCGAGCCGAAAAGGCCAAAAGCCCGGCCCCCGGTGAAATAATTACGTATTTACTCCAACTATAAATGGGGTCCGAGGTGATAACCGGTTTTTTTTTCTAATAAATAATTGGTTTATTGATCTTCCGGCCCCCTCGAATTTAAATTATTTCTGGAATTTGGGTTGTTTTCGAAATATATTTATTTTTCAAGGGACTTAAATCGTCGGGAGTTTTATAGTTTATTGCCCTTGATAATCTTAATAGTTTTAATGGGGGTATTTCCTTTTTTGGGGATAGATGTGGTAAAGGGGTCTATTATATTTCAAGAATGACCATGGATTTGGGTATAAGATTGAAATGGCAGGAACATTATTATTAAGTTTGTCAGTGTTAATATTAGTAGTTTATGGTTTAAGAAGATGGGTGCTAAGGGTTACTATTATGGTGATGGCATTAGTGGGCTTTACTAGTATTTGGTTTGAGGGGTGTTTTCTGCCTATGGGGGGGTATGGGTTATTAACCAGTAGTTGAGTGGACGTATCTAGGGGGATGCTTGTAATTGCTTGCTTATCATTATTATTAGTATATAGTTCGAAAAATACAGATCCGGAGGAGGGGGATTCTTGGATTTTGTTGGTGTTAATGGTATTATTGGGGTCTTTACTATTAGTTTCTTCGGTAAATTGGGTTTGCATATATTTAGCTTTAGAGTTACAAACTTTAATACTTTTTATTTTAGTGGCAAAAACAAATAGTGCCTATGGTACAGAAGCAGGATTAAAGTATTTGGTTTTAGGGGCGATTTCTTCTGGGTTATTTTTATTTGGGTGTGCTTTATTATACGGGGCCTCTGGGGAGACGAGCGCTCAAGGGATTAATTCAGTATTAATGGGGCAGGGGGGGAAAATATTTCTGACCATATCGTTATTATTTAAATTATCGGCGGCCCCCTTTCATATGTGGGCTCCAGATGTGTATGAGGGCGCGCCTACCATAAGTACCGCTCTATTGGTTATAATACCCAAAATAGGGTTTTTTACAGTATTAGTACAAGTGGGTTTAGTAAGTAATGTGATTCTTTTTTGTGGGGTTATGTCTATTATTTATGGAGAAGCGGGGGCTTTAAATCAAACTAAAATGAAGCGTTTATTGGCCTATAGTGGGGTCGGGCATATGGGGTTTATTCTTTTAGGGGTTGGAATCGGGTCTTTTGAAAGTATTCAGGCCAGTTTAATATACATGATAATATATACTGTAATGTCAGTGTGTGTGTTTTCAGTGCTTTTATCTTTAAAATTAACTCGGGTTCTTATAATTGAGGCTAGTAGTTTATCTAGGGATAATTTGGTAATAGCTTTTACATTAGGTTTAACGTTTTTATCTACTGCGGGGATCCCGCCTTTAGCGGGGTTTTTAGGTAAATGGTGAGTATTATTATCGGGGATGTCCAGTGGCTATTTTTTAATTTGTCTGGCCGTAGTAATGGCCTCCGTAATAGGTGGGGTTTATTATGTGAGGATGGTTCAAATAATATATTTTACAAACTATTTTTTGTTAACTTGGCAAAAAGTTCTAAATAGATCAGATGTAATAAAATTTAGGAAGTCAATCCCTTTGGGGGGTGCTATTTTTATTATTCTGTTTTTAATGGTGTCACCCAATTGAATGTTACAGATGGCCCATGATGCTACAATAAGTCTATATATCTAGGAGATCGATGTATATATTAGTATTATTTCTGCCTTTATTAAGTGCAATAGTATCTGGATTATTTGGAAGGAAAATCGGGAGAAAGGGGACAGGTACATTAACGTCTGGTTGTATGGGTATTAGTCTGGTTGTCTCTTGTTGGATTTTTTATGAGACAATTTTAAACTCTTCAGTTACTTATATAAAGTTATGAAAATGGTTTGATTCAGAGTTGTTAACTACTTATTTTGGGTTACAATTTGATAGTTTAACTTCAATTATGTTGGTAGTAATAACTAGTATATCGGTATTAGTTCATATTTATTCAACTGGGTATATGTCGGATGATCCTCATCTGCCCCGATTTATGTCTTATTTATCACTATTTACTTTTTTAATGATGGTATTAGTCACAAGTGATAATTATGCTCAGTTATTTATAGGTTGAGAAGGAGTGGGGCTATGTTCTTATCTTTTAATAAATTTCTGGTTTACAAGGATAAAAGCGAATAAGGGGGCAATGAAGGCTATGTTAATAAATCGAGTGGGGGATATAGGGGTAGTTTTGGCTATGATAAAGATTATTGAAGAGTTTGGGGGCTTAGAATATTCAACTGTTGGTAGTGTTTTGAGTGGCCCGGGCTATATTAATAAAGAAGGTCTTACTATAATTAGTTTATTATTATTTTTCGGGGGAGTGGGGAAATCGGCTCAATTAGGTTTACATACTTGATTACCAGATGCGATGGAAGGTCCTACCCCGGTATCTGCCTTAATACATGCGGCGACAATGGTAACGGCTGTTTTTTTTTAAATAATAAGATATTTGGCCGTATTACCCTTAAAGTGCTGACTTGGGACTGAAAGGGACTAATTAACTAATAAATTGGGACTAATTAACTAATAACTTGGGACTCCCGTATTTGGCCGTATTACCCTTAAAGTGCTGACTTGGGACTGAAAGGGACTAATTAACTAATAAATTGGGACTAATTAACTAATAACTTGGGACTCCCGTATTTGGCCGTATTACCCTTAAAGTGCTGACTTGGGACTGAAAGGGACTAATTAACTAATAAATTGGGACTAATTAACTAATAACTTGGGACTCCCGTATTTGGCCGTATTACCCTTAAAGTGCTGACTTGGGACTGAAAGGGACTAATTAACTAATAAATTGGGACTAATTAACTAATAACTTGGGACTCCCGTATTTGGCCGTATTACCCTTAAAGTGCTGACTTGGGACTGAAAGGGACTAATTAACTAATAAATTGGGACTAATTAACTAATAACTTGGGACTCCCGTATTTGGCCGTATTACCCTTAAAGTGCTGACTTGGGACTGAAAGGGACTAATTAACTAATAAATTGGGACTAATTAACTAATAACTTGGGACTCCCGTATTTGGCCGTATTACCCTTAAAGTGCTGACTTGGGACTGAAAGGGACTAATTAACTAATAAATTGGGACTAATTAACTAATAACTTGGGACTCCCGTATTTGGCCGTATTACCCTTAAAGTGCTGACTTGGGACTAATTAACTAATAAATTGGGACTAATTAACTAATAACTTGGGACTCCCGTATTTGGCCGTATTACCCTTAAAGTGCTGACTTGGGACTGAAAGGGACTAATTAACTAATAAATTGGGACTAATTAACTAATAACTTGGGACTCCCGTATTTGGCCGTATTACCCTTAAAGTGCTGACTTGGGACTGAAAGGGACTAATTAACTAATAAATTGGGACTAATTAACTAATAACTTGGGACTCCCGTATTTGGCCGTATTACCCTTAAAGTGCTGACTTGGGACTAATTAACTAATAAATTGGGACTAATTAACTAATAACTTGGGACTCCCGTATTTGGCCGTATTACCCTTAAAGTGCTGACTTGGGACTGAAAGGGACTAATTAACTAATAAATTGGGACTAATTAACTAATAACTTGGGACTCCCGTATTTGGCCGTATTACCCTTAAAGTGCTGACTTGGGACTGAAAGGGACTAATTAACTAATAAATTGGGACTAATTAACTAATAACTTGGGACTCCCGTATCAACGTGGTCAAAATCGCGTGATTCGATTGACGATCCTCGGTAAACAATGGCTAAAAAACTAAGTTTGCAAGATGTTGTTTCTCTAGTTACTAGCGATGATTTTGCCTTCTCTGAGGATGAATCAGATGAAGAGGAAGGTGAAGACATCTATCCCTACCAGGGTAGCTCCTGTACAGACCGGGAAGCTACAGTGTCATTGGCTACTAGCATTTTAGATAGTGGGCCAAATTTGGAAGATAAGGCTGGCAGTGACAGCGAGTATGAGGTCCCAGTTTCAGGAGACATAGACCAGGATGATTTCTCAGGTATGTGAAAGTATATAGGTTCAGTTTTATTAGCTTATTGAAAAGAGCTGTATTTTTAAATGTTTATGTTTTTCGAATTCAAATTCAAATTCAAATTCAAGTTCTCAATTTGCACATTTGGTGTATGCTGACAGATATGATTGGTGATGATACTGTGTGTGCTGCCACTCTGGCTACTCCCTCTCCAGTATCCTGCACTCCATCTCCAGTATCCTGCCCTTCAACTACAAATGTGAGTGTATCAGTAGCCTTGTTGGCACAGACCAGTATGTCACCTACTACGCATAGAGGTGTGGTTACACGAAGTCTGCTTCACTCGAGCCGCACACCTCCTTCCACTCACACACCCTCTCCTCTGCCTGCGCTAGTGCTACCTTCACTACATGTACCTACAAGTACTTCTGCTGTTACCGTAGTGACCCCTGCTTGTAGAAGAGGACGAAGTGGTTATCACTCTCGAGGGAGAAGAGTAGCCAGTTCTACATCTGTGGCTTCTACGTCTGTGCCTTCCATGTCTGTGGCTGGTGTTTCTGCCACTGTCTCTTTGTCCCTCTCTACTCCAGTTGGCAACTGGAAAAAGGCAGAACCAACCCAATCATGCTATACTTACACACTCACACCTGGTCCAACCTCTCCAGAAGTCACTTCCAATTCCTGCATTGGACTTGTTTTGTCGTTATTTCAATGATAAGGTATGGGATTTGCTGGTCACTGAGACTAACCGCTATGCGGCATTACGTCCAACCACTCCACATGCACGTCCTTGGGTTCCCATCACAGCACGCGAGATGAAAGCCTTTGTAGGTATGCTGATATACATGGGTGTGATGAAGTTTACCCGCATAGAAATGTATTGGTCAACTGTTGACATTCATTTGGAATCCCCTGGCATATCATCGATAATTCCACAAAATCGTTTTTGCCAGATCTTCAGATTTCTTCATCTTGCTGACAGCCAGTTAGCTTCTACCCCCTCTCAACCTGGTTATGATAGACTCTTCAAGGTCCGTTCCTTGTTGGATATTGTTGTGCCCCTATTCAAATCAGAATATAACCTACATCAGCAGGTTTCTGTCGATGAAGCCATGATCCCCTACAAAGGTAGGCTTTCCATCAAACAGTATATGAAGGACAAGCCTACCAAGTGGGGGATAAAGTCGTTTGTTCTTGCAGACTCGACTAATGGCTATGTTAGTAATCTGCAAATATACACTGGGAAGGGGATGAAGCCAACTGTTGGTAATCAGACCACAACTGATGTAGGGCTCTGTACAAGGGTGGTCTTGGAGCTACTTGAGGGGCTGGAATTTAGAGGTCATCAAATTTATACTGATAATTACTACTCTAGTCCGACGCTCTACCTCACTCTGTACAACCGGGGATTTGATGCTTGTGGTACTGCCCGAATTAATAGGCGGTTCTTCCCGAAAGACCTGGCCACAGTTGCAAGAGTGCAAAACCGTGGTCATTATGACTACAAATCCAATGGCCCTCTCCTTGCTTCAGTCTGGGTGGACAAGAGGACCATCTACTTCCTCTCCACTTTCCACCCAGCTGAACCTCCAGCAAGTGTGAAGAGGAGGACATTGGATGGCAGTCAGGTCACTGTTGCATGTCCACCATGCCTGGTCGATTACCAGGCATTCATGCGGGGAGTAGACAGAGGTGACCAGCTGAAGCACTACTATAACATAGGTAGGCGCACCAAAAAATGGTGGAAGAAGGTTTTCGCCTACCTTGTAGAGTGTTCTTTGCTCAATGCTTACATTCTGGAGTCGCATACTCGGCCAGAGCAGCATTCTGCATTGGGGAGGAAGAAGCGGGATTTTTTCAAGTTCCGACTTGATGTGGCGAGCGAACTTGTTGGAGGCTTCACTTCAAGGAAGCGAGCTGGGAAAGGCAGAGCAGCTGAGCACCAGCGTCTGGACCGCATGAACCGGGACCTGGACCACAGTCCTTGTCAGGTGGCTCAGAAGAAGGACTGCATAGTTTGTTTACATATTCGTCACAAGAAGAAACTCAGCACAGTGGGAAACCGGCATGAAAGCCGCATAATTTGCAGTCACTGCAAAGTGCACCTTTGCATATCAGAGGAAAGAAATTGTTTTCGAGCCTACCACAACCTGGTTCAGTACTGGAGAAGGGACTGACCTAATACTAGAACTTTTGTTTGTTGTTGCATCTTATGTTTTTGTGTGTTATTATTGTGGAATTATTTAGCAATATAAAAATATCTCCCGACAACAATATCTAAATGTCTCTATAAATAGGATGTTCACATTATTCTGCAATAATAAATGTTGTATATATCATTCAGCAATATCCAGTCATACATCCATAATTATTGTGGCAAGAGGAATACCAGATCTTTGCTTTCTTGACCAAATATCTGTAGATATAAATGTAAAGCTATAATAATCATGTTGTGGTGTAAACACAAAAAAAGCTGTATTGATACAAGTCCTGATAATATTATTGGACCTCTTTTATTGGCTTACAAGATTAATTTATTAATCAAATTTGCACTGCTATACTGTTACATGTATATAGTAAACATAACGGATGAAATATCAATTTTTTACGTTGGTAAACAACTTAGATAAGTGTATAAATATTATAATATTATTCATATTTTGTGGTCACACTTGTGGTTAATAATATTTTACCACATTGTTAATTAACAATGGCACTATCACATGACTAAATTTGAAGGCATATGGGTACATTTCTGATTTTATAATGATTTTTAAGTCAACCTGATTTAATATATAAATAATTCCTGGGGAATCTATCGGTGAAAGGGTTAATGGGGCAGGGGGGGGAAATATTTCTGACCATATCGTTATTATTTAAATTATCGGCGGCCCCCTTTCATATGTGGGCTCCAGATGTGTATGAGGGCGCGCCTACCATAAGTACCGCTCTATTGGTTATAATACCCAAAATAGGGTTTTTTACAGTATTAGTACAAGTGGGTTTAGTAAGTAATGTGATTCTTTTTTGTGGGGTTATGTCTATTATTTATGGAGCAGCGGGGGCTTTAAATCAAACTAAAATGAAGCGTTTATTGGCCTATAGTGGGGTCGGGCATATGGGGTTTATTCTTTTAGGGGTTGGAATCGGGTCTTTTGAAAGTATTCAGGCCAGTTTAATATACATGATAATATATACTGTAATGTCAGTGTGTGTGTTTTCAGTGCTTTTATCTTTAAAATTAACTCGGGTTCTTATAATTGAGGCTAGTAGTTTATCTAGGGATAATTTGGTAATAGCTTTTACATTAGGTTTAACGTTTTTATCTACTGCGGGGATCCCGCCTTTAGCGGGTTTTTTAGGTAAATGGTGAGTATTATTATCGGGGATGTCCAGTGGCTATTTTTTAATTTGTCTGGCCATAGTAATGGCCTCCGTAATAGGTGGGGTTTATTATGTGAGGATAGTTCAAATAATATATTTTACAAACTATTTTTTGTTAACTTGGCAAAAAGTTCTAAATAGATCAGATGTAATAAAATTTAGGAAGTCAATCCCTTTGGGGGGTGCTATTTTTATTATTCTGTTTTTAATGGTGTCACCCAATTGAATGTTACAGATGGCCCATGATGCTACAATAAGTCTATATATCTAGGAGATCGATGTATATATTAGTATTATTTCTGCCTTTATTAAGTGCAATAGTATCTGGATTATTTGGAAGGAAAATCGGGAGAAAGGGGACAGGTACATTAACGTCTGGTTGTATAGGTATTAGTCTGGTTGTCTCTTGTTGGATTTTTTATGAGACAATTTTAAACTCTTCAGTTACTTATATAAAGTTATGAAAATGGTTTGATTCAGAGTTGTTAACTACTTATTTTGGGTTACAATTTGATAGTTTAACTTCAATTATGTTGGTAGTAATAACTAGTATATCGGTATTAGTTCATATTTATTCAACTGGGTATATGTCGGATGATCCTCATCTGCCCCGATTTATGTCTTATTTATCACTATTTACTTTTTTAATGATGGTATTAGTCACAAGTGATAATTATGCTCAGTTATTTATAGGTTGAGAAGGAGTGGGGCTATGTTCTTATCTTTTAATAAATTTCTGGTTTACAAGGATAAAAGCGAATAAGGGGGCAATGAAGGCTATGTTAATAAATCGAGTGGGGGATATAGGGGTAGTTTTGGCTATGATAAAGATTATTGAAGAGTTTGGGGGCTTAGAATATTCAACTGTTGGTAGTGTTTTGAGTGGCCCGGGCTATATTAATAAAGAAGGTCTTACTATAATTAGTTTATTATTATTTTTCGGGGGAGTGGGGAAATCGGCTCAATTAGGTTTACATACTTGATTACCAGATGCGATGGAAGGTCCTACCCCGGTATCTGCCTTAATACATGCGGCGACAATGGTAACGGCTGTTTTTTTTAAAATAATAAGATACGCCCCTTTTTTTGAGGGTTCTCCTTTAGCTTTAACTATAATAACTATAGGGGGGCTTTAACGGCTCTTTTTGCGGCTAGTGTGGGGATAGTTCAAAATGATTTGAAAAAAGTAATTGCTTATTCTACTTGTAGTCAATTAGGTTATATGGTAATGATCTGTGGTTTATCGAGTTATTATGTTAGTTTATTTCATTTGGTGAATCATGCTTTTTTTAAGGCTTTATTGTTTTTAAGTGCTGGCTCTGTTATACATGCCATTAGTGATGAGCAGGATATGCGAAAAATGGGGGGGGTGATAAAATCTCTTCCCTTTTCTTATGTTATGATTTTAATCGGGTCCTTATCATTAATCGGGTTCCCTTATTTAACAGGGTTTTATTCAAAAGATTTGATATTGGAGTTAGTGTATGAGAAGCATTGTATGGTTTTTGCTTATTGATTGGGTAGTTTTTCTGTTTTATTAACTGCGTTTTATTCCATAAGGTTAATTTATTTAACATTTATAACTAATACCAATTCGAAAAAGGAGGTATTTATAAAAGTGCATGAGTCAAATTGAAACATAATTTTTCCTTTACTTTTATTGGCCTTTGGAAGTATATTTGTGGGGTATTTGGGAAAAGAGTTAATATTATCCAATATTATTTCTCCAATAATACCTAGTTATGTTAAAATGGCGCCTTTATTATTAAGTTTGTTAGGGGCATTATTGGCTCTTGTGGTATATGATCGCGGCTTAGTTGAGAAGGGAGGGTTGTATTTAAATTATGTCGTTTATACTTTTTTTAATTCGGGTTGACAGTTTAATTATGTTATAAATCATTTTTTGACTTTTAATTTGTTAAATTTGGGGCATTTGGTTACTTATCGGGTGATTGATAGAGGAATAATAATGGGGCCTAAGGGGATATCTCGGATATTGATAAGATTAACTCAAAACATCAGTAATTTACAATCTGGGATGGTGTTTAATTATGTTTTAATAACGGTCATATTTACGGGTTTATTTCTTTCTGGGGTGGAACATTATTATTAAGTTTGTCAGTGTTAATATTCCCGCCTCTATAGTTTAATAGAAAAACATTTGTCTTGTAAACAAAAATTATAAGTGCGATTCTTGTTGGAGGCTTTACTAGTACATGATTTTATGATTAAGTAGATGGGTGTTTTCAACTAATCACAAGGATATTGGAACCTTGTATTTATTATTCGGGGTTTTTGCTGGGATGATTGGTACTGCTTTTAGCGTGTTAATTCGGTTAGAGTTATCTGGCCCGGGGTCAACCTTAGGGTCTGACCACTTATATAATGTTATCGTAACGGGGCATGCTTTTGTTATGATTTTTTTTTTAGTTATGCCTGTAATGATAGGAGGGTTTGGGAATTGGTTTGTGCCTTTATATATAGGGGCACCAGATATGGCTTTTCCGAGATTAAACAATATAAGTTTTTGACTATTGCCTCCGGCGTTAACTTTATTATTAGTTTCTGCTTTTGTAGAGCAAGGAGCTGGGACGGGCTGGACCGTATACCCTCCCTTATCAGGGATTACGGCGCACTCGGGGGGTTCGGTGGATTTAGTAATATTTAGTTTACATTTAGCAGGGATATCCTCGATATTAGGGGCAATGAATTTTATAACTACAATAATAAATATGAGGGCGCCTGGGATAACCATCGATAGAATGCCATTATTTGTTTGATCAATTTTAGTGACGGCAATTTTATTATTATTATCCTTACCTGTATTAGCTGGGGGGATTACGATGTTATTAACCGATCGAAATTTTAACACCGCTTTTTTTGATCCTGCGGGAGGAGGGGATCCGATTTTATATCAACATTTATTTTGGTTTTTTGGCCACCCGGAGGTTTATATATTAATCTTACCAGGGTTTGGCATTATTTCGCAAATAATCCCAACGTTTGCAGCTAAAAAACAAATATTTGGATATCTTGGAATGGTATATGCTATGGTCTCAATTGGTGTTTTGGGGTTTATAGTTTGAGCGCATCATATGTTTACAGTGGGAATGGATGTAGACACTAGAGCTTATTTTACGGCAGCAACAATGATAATAGCGGTGCCAACTGGAATAAAGATTTTTAGTTGAATAGCTACTATGTTTGGGGGGGCTTTAAGATTAGATACACCCATGCTTTGGGCAATAGGTTGTTTTTTTAAATTTACCATGGGAGGTTTAACTGGAATAGTATTAGCAAATAGTGCTTTAGATGTAGTATTACATGACACTTATTATGTAGTATATAGCTCATTTTCATTATGTGTTGTCTATGGGTGCCATATTTGCCATATTTGGGGGGTTTTATTATTGATTTGGTAAAATTACGGGCTATTGTTATAATGAGACTTATGGTAAAATCCATTTTTGATTAATGTTTATTGGGGTGAATTTCACCTTTTTTCCTCAGCATTTTTTAGGACTAGCGGGTTTACCTCGACGGTATTCTGATTTTCATGATAGTTTTGCCGGATGAAATCAAATTAGTTCGTTACGGTCTGTAATTTCTATCCTGGGAGTAATTTTATTTCTCTATAATTATAGTCTGGGATGCCTATTATCAAGAAATTTCTTTTGTGGGATGAGTAGAGGAGAATCACGGCTATTCTTCGTTAGAGTGAGTACAAGTTTCTCCTCCTTTTGTCCATACTTATAGTGAGTTACCCGCTTTTGTGGGGGCGATAGAGATTTAGTAACATAGAAATCCCACCACTTTATAGCGGGGCGGGGGTTGGCCAAATGGCAAAGGCATTAAGTTTTGATCTTAATTATTATGGGTTCGAGTCCCTTGCCCCCGATATGTTAAATACTTATTTTGATCAATTCTGTGTAGTAGAGTTAATAACCCAGAATCGAGTCGGGGTTTTTACTAATTCTTCAATGATGGTAATATACGGAGTTAGCGTGATTTGGTTGTTATTTAAAGGGGGGTAGTTAATTCCCCATCGTTGGCAGTTAATAATGGAATTAATTCACAGTAATGTGCGCTCCGTTGTTTCTGAGGGTTTAAGAAAAGCAGGTGAAAAGTATTTTCCTTTTGTTTTATGCCTTTTTTTATTTATAGTTATATTAAATATTTTGGGGCTTTTGCCTTACGTATTTACTCCAACTGCACATTTAGTAGTGACCTTCGGTTTATCATTATCAATAATGATGGGAGTAACTTTATTAGGGGTTCTAACTTTTAAAATTGAGTTTGTAAGTATATTAGTGCCTCGGGGGGTGCCCCTAATATTAGCCCCTATATTGGGAGTAATAGAGACACTAAGTTATATGATAAGGGCGCTATCTTTAGGTCTTCGGTTAGGGGCGAATATATCTGCAGGGCATTTATTATTTGCGATTTTATCCGGGTTTTCCTTAAATTTGTTTTTAATGGGTATTTGTTTTTAGGGTGTTTTTTGATATTTCTAATGGCGTCTATTGCGCTATTGGAGATGATGGTGGCAGTAATTCAGGCGTATGTGTTTAGTTTATTAACCACCATTTATTTAGGGGACACAATTGCCCTACATTAAAAAAGGGGGTTTATTTCTTTCTGGGGTGGAACATTATTATTAAGTTTGTCAGTGTTAATATTCCCGCCTCTATAGTTTAATAGAAAAACATTTGTCTTGTAAACAAAAATTATAAGTGCGATTCTTGTTGGAGGCTTTACTAGTACATGATTTTATGATTAAGGTTAATAAAGAAAGATATTCCGGAGCCCTGACAATTAGGGTTTCAGGATGCAGGAAGTTTAGCTATGGAGGAAATAATTTTCTTTCATGATGAGATTATGTATTTTTTAGTTTTGATAACTATTTTGGTTTTATGAGTAATAATCCGGGCCTTAATAAGTGGGTATTATCATAAATATTTATTTGAGGGAGTATTATATAGAAGTGATATGAACTTTGCTTCCAGCGGGAGTATTAATTTTTTTAGCCTTTCCTTCTTTAAAATTACTATATTTAATGGACGAAGTAATGAAGCCCGGGGTAACAATTAAAATAGTAGGGCATCAGTGGTATTGGTTTTACGAGTATTCTGATTATGGGCCAGAAACTATAGAGTTTGATTCTTATATGATTCCGACCTCGGATTTAAAGGAGGGAGAGCAAAGGTTATTAGAGGTAGATAATAGAGTAAAAGCCCCAGTACAGACAGAAGTAAGATTATTAGTGACTGGGGAAGATGTGTTACACTCATTTGCAGTGCCATCTTTATCTCTAAAAGTAGACGCCGTGCCTGGACGATTAAATCAAACTAGTTTTATGATAAAGAGGGAGGGGGTGTTTTATGGGCAATGTTCAGAGATCTGTGGGGCAAATCACTCTTTTATGCCCATTGTAGTAGAAGGGGTTTCTTTAGAGAATTATATTAGTTGAGTTTCAAATTATAATTAAGTGGGGTTCGACCCCCGTTAATCCAGAGTTTTGTAAAATGGAAAATATAGAGTATATAGGTATATCAGTGTTAATATTATGTAGTATTATTATTTCTACGATTATATCAGGTGTCTCTTATATTGTAGGGGTTAAACAACCAGATATTGAGAAAGTGTCGGTCTATGAGTGCGGATTTGAGCCATTTGGGTCATCAAGGGTGCCTTTTTCAGTTAAGTTTTTTTTAGTGGGGATACTTTTTTTAGTTTTTGATTTAGAAATTTCTTTTATTTTCCCTTGATGTGTAGTTTTAAATCAAATAAAATTATTGGGGGTTTGAGTTATGTATTTAAAAAAAATAGTTTTAACTATTGGCTTACTTTATGAATGAAAAAGGGGGGGATTGGAGTGGGAGTAAGGCTATTAGTGGGAGTGGTTGGGGTAATTCCAAGGAATTAGGTTAACGGGAGACCAAAGACCTTCAAAGTCTTAAGTGGGGGTTCGAGTCCGTCATTCTTTGCCTAGTAAAAGAGAATCGCTGTGGCGCTTTCCTTTTGTTTATAGTTATATGATAAAAAGTTATAGAAAAGAGAATCCGGTTTTTTTTCTAATAAATAATTGGTTTATTGATCTTCCGGCCCCCTCGAATTTAAATTATTTCTGGAATTTGGGTTCTTTATTGGCGTTTTGTTTAATTATTCAAATGATTAGCGGAATTTTTTTAGCCATGCATTATTGTTCAGATATAGAGTTAGCTTTTTCATCTGTGGTGCATATTACTCGTGATATAAATTATGGGTTTGTTTTAAGGTATTTACATGCTAATGGGGCATCTATGTTTTTTTAATGTGTTTATTTTCATATAGGCCGGGGCATGTATTATGGTAGTTATACAAAAGTGATAGTTTGAAATGTGGGAGTAGTTTTATTTTTCTTAATGATACTGACGGCTTTTATAGGTTATGTATTGCCTTGAGGGCAAATGTCTTTTTGAGCCGCTACAGTAATAACAAATTTATTATCGGCTATTCCCTATGTAGGGGAAGATATTGTTAGGTGGGTTTGAGGGGTTTTTAGTGTGTCAAATGCTACATTAAATAGGTTTTTAAGTTTACATTATTTATTTCCATTTGTATTAGTTGCCTTAGCCATTATACATTTGATAGCTTTACACGAGGATGGTTCAAATAATCCGATTGGGGTAAAATCCGATCCGGATAAGGGTTTATTTCATTATTATTATGTTTTAAAGGATATATATGGGGCAGGAATATTGGGTGTATTATTGTGTATAATAGTATTTTATTTTCCTTATATATTGGGGGATGTTGAGAATTTCAAACAGGCGAATCCTTTAGTGACTCCCGCTCATATAAAACCTGAGTGATATTTTTTATTTGTTTATGCGATACTGCGTTCTATTCCAAATAAATTCGGGGGGGTTGTAGCCTTAGTTTTTAGTATACTGATTTTATTGTTTTTGCCCTATTTACATAAAAATAGATTTAAAGGGATAAGATTTAGACCTTCAAGTCAGGGACTATTTTGGTTTTTAGTAGGAGATTTTTTATTATTAATTTGAGTTGGCGGGCAACCTGTAGAAGAACCTTATATATTGATAGGACAAATAGTTTCGTTATTTTATTTTATCTATTTTTTAATTTTAACCCCTTTAATCGGAAATTTGGAAAATAAATTATTAAAATTAGTATAAAAGTCGGGCTGGGGATCAAAATATATATTAACGGTAAATTACCTGAATTGGGATCAGGAGATATAAGTTTGAATCTTATTATTTTGAAGGAGTCCTTTGATTTTGGGGAGGATATAAAGCGAGCGGCCCTTATAATACATGTTAGGGTTAAAATCCCCGTATAAGTGAGTAATTTCTTAGAGCTAGCTAATGAAACTAGAGGGAATTTTTATTGCATAGTAAATTGATGGCTCGGAATCGTATTAGGCTTTTAGAGTTATATCTAAGCAGAGATGCGTAGTTGAGAGACCACGCTTCCACTGAAACAAGGGTGAGTCTTGTTTAGAGGCTGCAGTAAAGAATATTGTGCAATGTATGAAAGTATGACACAGAGATGTCGCAAATAAAGCTGTCTAATATACGTGCCAGCAGACGCGGTTAAACGTAAGGCTTAAGTTTTTTTCATAAAAGGCGTAAAGGGTAGGTAAGTGTGAGATGGGATAAGGAGGTTTTAAAGGGGTAAATGGAATGATTTATGAAAGAATGAAAAGTTGGGATATAAGTTGGAATATCAAGGATGTAGGTAAATTACTAGTTAAAACCTAAAAGCTGATATACGAAAGCTGGGACAGCAAACAGGGGGGAGTCCTGGTAGTCCTTGCTGTAAACTATGAATTTTAGATTTTTTAAGAATCTATGATAACTTAAGAAAATTTGGCCTGGAGACTATGATCGCAAGATTAAAATTTAAAAAATTTGGCGGTTCATTGACGTCATTAGAGAAGCGTGTGGTTTAATTCGATGATCCGCGAATAATTTTACCAAAACTGGAAGGAGATGTGGGGGGGGATTTAAGTAACTACATAGGCCCGGTATTGCATGGCCGTCGGCAGTTTGTGTTTTGAAAGAAATAGAATAGGCTCAGCCCTAGGTTATTATTAAGTTAATAATAAGGGAGAAGGTCAGGTCGTTATGTTCCTAATGTTTTGGGCTATACATGCGCTATATTTATGTATAAATAAAAAAGGTTGGTTGAAAAGTAAAAAATCGGAATAGTCTTTGAAAGAGAGAGTATGAAGAAGGATTTAATAGTAATTGGAGAGTAGGGCGCTCTGGTGAATAATTATTCAGTGTTCGTACAAATCGCCCGTCACCTTAACTAAGTAAACGTTTTTTAAGGATAAAGTTATAAGATAAGAGGAAAAACTTTAGGAGAATAAGTAAAAGTAAAGGCGTATTCTGGGGCTTTATATCATGAAATATTTATGAGGTCGAGAAAGTCGTAACAGAGTGAGAGGATTGGAAAATGTTCTTGGATTAATGTATGTATAATTTATCGGGTAAAATAAGTGATTTCCAATCATTAATAACGAGTTCGAGTCTCGTTATGTACAAAATAGATTAGTATAAACAAGTAAAGAATGGATAGTTAGGATGTTATAATGGGGCGTTATATACGAAATCTTTGAGGAAAAAACTCAGGGTCCCCGAAAATAAGGGTTTTAGGGACTGAAGCATCTAAGTACTAAAGGTAAAAATCAAGCGAAATTCTGTGAGTAGCGGCGAGCGAAAGTAGAAGGGTGTCATTTGAGAGTATCAAAGAGGGTAACAGGCCCGTGAGAATGGCAATGATTATATTCAGAGCATATAAATATATATGTTTAAAGAGTAGAATTATTTGAAGATAGGTATTCCATATATCTAAATTTCAAAATTATAACATACCGAGAGTGCATAAGTACTGTGAGGGAAAACATAAGATCCATCTAACCCCAGTTTAGGATCTTGAAATTAGTTACTTACAAGCAGACAATATTTGTCGTACCTTTTGAATAATGGGTTCGTGAGATAAGGATTTGGCAAATTTCAATTAGTAAATATAGATGTAGTGAAAACAAGTTTTAATAATTAAGCATTAGTCAAATAGAGCCCGAAACCAAGTGATCTAGCCATGGGCAGTTTGAAGCCCTTTAATAGAGGGGAGGGAGGAACGAACCGGTAATTGTGGCAAAAATTTCGGAGGACCTGTGGTTAGGGGTAAAAAGCCAATCGAACTTGGAAATAGCTGGTTTTCTGCGAAAATTATTTTAGTAGTGCGTCATTAGTTTTAATTTTTACAGGGTAAAGCACTGAATATAAATATCTATAAGGTATTTTTAATCAAACTATGAAAGTGTCAAAATAAAAATGATAGACAGACAATGGGCGAGAAGGTTCATTGTTTAAAAGGGAACCCCCTAGACCAGAAGTTAAGGTTATTAAAATATAATTAAGTGTGAAAGGAGGTTATTAAGTGTGATAATAAGTAAGTAGGCCTAGAGTCAGCCATCTTTGGGAGAGGGCGTAGCAGCTCACTTAACGAATTAATAGGTTCTAAAAATCTGGGTGGTTTAAGTTAATAAAGGGACCAAAACTCTGGATACTGTATTATGGTAGTAGAACGTTCTGTAAGTGATTATTACGAAAGTATGTCTGAAGTGATAATGCGAACATGAGTAAAAAATAATGTGAGAATCATTATTCATGGCCCAAGGTTACCAATTAATGATTTTTGATATTGGGTTATGCAGTCCTTAAGAAATGAAATGTTATAGGATAATGGGTAAAAATAATAAATGAAAAAATTATTTTAATGGAGGCTGTACTAAAACTAACACAAGTGGGCATTAAGTGATGGTAGAATTTATCTCAAGGAACTTGGCAAAATGACCCTGTAAGTTCGCGAGAAGGGGTGCTAATTATTGGGTTTAAAGGACGATAGGCTTATAATTAGTCTCAGAAAAGAGGGGGTGTCGACTGTTTACCAAAAACATAGCTTTCAGGTAAGTTTGGGGCTTGTAGTATTGGAGGTGAGGCCTGCCCAATGGTTGTATCTAAATTTAAATGGTAAGATAAGTTATTTAATTAAGGGCAATTGAATGGCCGCGGTAACTCTGACCGTGATAATGTAGCGCAGTCAATAGTCAATTAATTGTTGACATGTATGAATGGCGTAACGAATGCCCCACTGTCTCAAGATAAAAACCAGTGAAATTGAAATGGTAGTGAAGATGCTACAAACAAATTGTAAGACGAGAAGACCCCGTTGAGCTTTACTGGAGGCTTAAATTGTTTTTTTAAACATTAATGTTCAGATTATGTGGGAGCATATGAAAGTTCCACTCTTTAAGTTTAATAAGACTAAGTAAGAGTTTATTATGGAAGTTTAAGTTGGACAGTTTGGTTGGGGCGATAGCCTTCTAAAGAGTAACGAAGGTGAACAAAGGTAAAGAAATAATATAAAGAAAAAGCCTGACAGTAAGGAGGACTTACAAGCTGACACAGTGAAATTAGATAATATTAGTTCTATTCATGCTGTGGGTTATAATGACCCGTTAGTTAAGAGTGGATTTGCTAGCGAGCAACGAATAAAAGTTACCAAGGGGATAACAGCGTAATTTCGTTTGAGAGTTCTTATTGATGACGGAGTTTGCGACCTCGATGTTGAATTGCGATGTCCTGGAGGTGCAGCCGCTTCCAAGGGTTGGACTGTTCGTCTATTAAAATCGTACATGATTTGAGTTCAGATCGGCGTGAGCTAGGTCGGTTTTTATCTACAATTTTGATTTGAAACATAAGATATAACTACACTTTAGTACGAAAGGATTGGGTGATAGATATCCGCTGGTGAACCAATTATTTAGGCTCAAATTTATTGTTGGTTAGCTACGATAGTATAAATCAGAGGGTGGAAGCTCTAATTTTAATCCCTGAAGGCATCTAAAGGGAGAAGGAAAATATCATTAGATGTTTCTGAAGATCGTCTGAGAATAAGACGTTGTCATAGGGTTTATGTGAAAATTTATTTTATTGCAGAAGATTACTAAAATCTAAATACTAATTTATTGATCAATTCTGTGTAGACTGGTAGCTTAAAGGTAAAGCATATTGCTCATAACAATATAGAAGTTGGTTCGATTCCATCTCGGTGGTCTAATATATTTAAATTATTAACGGGGGTCTCTTATATATTAATCTTGCCGGGGGATTATTATACCTTTAGTATTTAACTTATGCCTTTATTATAAAATTAGTATTTTACTTATGTCTTTATTATAAAATTAGTATTTAAGCAGCCTGCGTTAGTTTAAGAGAGAGAAGCACCCTGGGAGGGGAGAAAGTAGAGACATGGTATATGATGTATAAACGACTCAGGTTGTAGTGACCGGGGGGTTATGGGTACGGGGGCAATGAGGTCGTTGATGCGGTTTGCAGGGCTGTTAGGTGCAGGTTCGATTCCTGCCCGTACTTAGGAACATGATTGTAGTTTTAATTAAAGTGGCATGTATTTTGGTGCCTTTATTGGTTTCAATCGCTTATTTGACATTAGGCGAGAGAAAGGTTTTGGGTTATATTCAAGGGAGAAAGGGGCCAAATGTAGTGGGGGTGTACGGGGTATTACAGCCTTTAGTTGATGGGGTCAAGTTGTTTACTAAAGAAATGATTTTTCCAAATCAGGCCAACCTATATATATACATATTCTCCCCTATTATTTCTTTAACTTTGGGTTTTATCGCTTGAGGGGCAATCCCGTATGGGGAGGGTGTGGTGTTGAGCGATATAGGGGTCGGGATTTTATATTTATTTGCGGTTTCTTCTATTAGTGTTTATGCGGTATTAATGTCGGGTTGGTCGAGTAATTCAAAATATGCTTTTTTAGGGGCGATCCGGGGGGGCGCCCAAATGATAAGTTATGAGGTGTCAATTGGGGTAATTATAATTTCTGTTGTTTTATTTGCGGGATCTTTAAATTTAATGGAGATGACAGTATCTCAGAATAAAATGTGATATATAATACCATTATTTCCAGCTACAATAATGTTTTTTGTGTCTGCTTTAGCCGAAACTAATAGAGTACCATTTGATTTAACAGAAGGGGAGTCTGAATTAGTCTCAGGGTTTAATGTGGAATACTCGAGCATGTCATTTGCCTTATTTTTTTTAGCAGAGTATTGTCATATAATTTTAATGTCTGCTTTAGGGGTGGTTCTTTTTTGGGGGGGTGGCGCTCAAGTTCCCTGAAATGTGCTGGCCTGTAGTGGGGTATTTGGAATAAAAATTACTTTTTTACTTTTTCTATTTATTTGGATAAGGGGGAGTTATCCTAGAATTAGATATGATCAGTTAATGTCATTATTATGAAAATCTTATTTACCTTTGAGTTTTGGGTTATTGGGGTTTGTTTCTGGGGGCTTAGTAGGGTTGAAGGGCCTCCCCGGGCTATATTAATAAAGAAGGTCTTACTATAAGTCTTGAAAATAGAAAATGTCGGTTCGATTCCGGCCCTCTTCTGGGTATACTATAGAGTTTGATTCTTATATGATCAATGTTAAAATCAGTACTAATATTGCCTCTAATGGGGATGGTGGCTCTATTAATAACCCCTAGAAATGAGATGATGCGTTTATGGAAAGTAGGCTTAGAATGGTCTGTATTGACATTAACCGGGACTATTCTTTTATGGTCCTCTTTTGATGGGGCGGGGCAATTTCAAGTGGTTCACCGGTTAGAGTGGATGCCTAGTGTAGAGCCGGAATTCGGGTTATTGTTTTAGGGGTTGATGGGATATCTATTTTTTAAATAATATTGACGGCTTTATTAATACCTATTAGTGTTTTAATAAGTTTAAAGTCGATCAAGTTTTTGATAAAGGAGTTTCTATTATGTTTGTTGTTTATAGAAGAATTACTAATAGGGGTTTTTACAGTATTAGATTTAGTTGGGTTTTATATCTTATTTGAGGGGATTTTAATTCCTATGTTTTTAATAATTGGTATTTGGGGTTCGAGGGAGGAGAAAATCAAGGCTTCTTATTATTATTTTTTTTTAACTTTTCTGGGTTCAGTTTTTATGCTATTAGGGATATTTACGCTTTATGGTAATGCGGGGAGTACTGATTATCAAATTTTATGTTGTTTAAAAATAGAAAAAGGCTTACAATATTTAGTTTTTTGAGGTTTTTTTTTTAGTTTAGCTATTAAAATCCCCAAAATACCTTTTCATATTTGATTACCCAAGGCGCATGTGGAGGCCCCTGTGGCGGGTTCTGTGATTTTAGCGGGGGTTTTATTAAAATTAGGGGGCTATGGCTTTATTAGGTTTTTGTGGGCTTTATTTCCCGACGCCTCCGAATATTTTTCCCCTTTAATTATGAGTTTGAGTTTATTTGCGATTATTTATGGAGGTTTAACTACTTGTCGGCAGGTAGATTTAAAGCGTATAATTGCTTATTCTTCAGTGGCTCATATGGGATTGGTAACGGCTGGGTTTTTTAGCCATACAATTCAGGGTTTAGTAGCTGCTATTTTTTTAATGTTAGCTCATGGTTTAGTGAGTTCAGCTTTATTTATGGCAATTACTTTTTTATATGACCGATATCGAACTCGTTTAATAAAATATTATCGTGGGATGGTTATAACTATGCCGTTGTTTGGTATGTTATTGTTGATTTTAGTTTTGGCGAACGCTTCTATCCCTTTAAGTTGTAGCTTTATCGGTGAGTTTTTGTCTTTATTGGCGGCTTTTGAGTATAGTATTTTAGCGGGTTTATTGGCTTCGACGGGGATAGTGATATCTGCGGGGTACTCGATTTATGTGTATTATTGTAGTGTGAAGAACATGCACCTTATAATGTGTGAAACAAACACCATAATCAGTGTGTATTACACCATAATCAGGTGTCACCACACCCACAGCAGAACGAAATATGTCAAGGATAAGCCCTTCACAAACTAAAATGAGAGTCCAAAACAACACACAACAGGTAATAGTTGTCATTAGTCGGTGGTGGTCGCCACGGTGTGGTTTAAGAATTAACCAGATGGTTATTGTTAGCTAGCCAGCAGTTGTTTGGTTTCTAAGATGAGTGTGCCAACTTCCAGCTTCAAGCTCATTCTTTTCAATGCCTCAAAAGAAGCTTTGGAAAGAAAGTTGAAGTTTTCAGCCATCATGGTATGCTGGATGGTCTTCGCTCATTACATTGAGAATTAAGATGCTGTGTTATGCTTCATATGCAGTCAAGCAAACCATCTAAAGAAAATTCAGTGGTCAAGTAATTATGATTTGTCTTTCATATCCAAGGGATATAAAAATTGGAAAGATGCTACTTCCAAATTCCAGCAACATGCATTAAGCAAAGCTCATAAATAAGTAGTTTTAAAAATGGTCAACACTCCCATCCACATCTGTGAATCATTGTCTTCTGAGCTTAGAAGAGAAAAGTGGAACTACTCTCAAGTTAAAAAACAATGGAATCCACAAGTCTCTCTCCAGTAATCACATAAAGTAGCTACAGCTGGATTGGCCTTGTTTGTTCTCCTTATGATGTGTTGCTTCTTCATTGTCAATGTCAGCAACAAGTTCCTTTGCATTACTCATTCAGGTTTTCTCAATTTTTTTGGTAACAACGACAATGTCGTCTTAAAATAATTTCAAATATGTACTTTTTGTCTCAGCAAGGTCTACCAGCATGGTCTACCACTAAGAGGGCATGGAGATGAAAGTGACTCAAATTTTGTACAGCTTATGAAGTTACGAGCCGAAGATGATCCCAAAATTACAAGTTGACTGGAAAGGAAGACTGATATATATACAAGTATACATCTCCGGACATGCAGAATGAACTTCTAAAGACCATGGCTCTACAAGTTCTTCGTGGTGTCGTAGAATCACTTAGATTGGCACCTTTCTTTATATAATGGTTGATGAGACCACAGACGCTTCTAACAATGAGCAGGTAGTTATCTGCTTTCGGTTGGTTGACTGTAAACTGGAAAGTCATGAGGAGTTTATAGATCTTTACCAGGTCGATTCTACCCTAGCTTCAGTATACTAGTTGATGTCATACTTGATGTCTTACAAAGGCTGAATGTCTCAATCACTAAAATTCGAGGTCAATATTACGATGGGACTTCGTCTATGTCAGGATCACGTGGAGGAGTTGCAACCCAGATCCAAACACAAGAGCCAAGAGCTATTTACACCCATTGTTACGGCCATGCACTCAACCTGGCATGTAATGATGCAGTAAAGAAATCTAAATTGATGAGAAATGAAATGGATACTGCTTATGAGCTAATCAAGAAATCTCCTCGTCATGATACAACTTTCATTAAGCTGAAAGATCAATTGTCTAAAAGTTCTCCTGGTATTCGTGTACTCTGTCCCACAAGATGAACTCTCAGAGCCCAAGCTTTACAGAGCATACTTGCCAACTATGAAATTTTGCAGATATTGTGGATTGAGTCTCTAGAATTTGTGAGAGACACTGAGATGAGGAGTCGGATTATAGGGGCACCAGCTTCCATGAAATAATTTGATTTTTTCTTTGGAGCATCTTTAGGAGAGGTTTTGCTTAGTGATAGTTTAAGTAAAACCCTGCAATTAGCAACTATATCGGCAGCAGAAGGACAAAAGGTTGCTGAAATGACTGTGAGCACATTGCAATCCCTGCGTACTTATGAGAGCTTGAGGAAAAGTTGTGCACCAACTGATGGTCTTGAGGTGGACCAACCTGCATTTCCACGACAACGAAAACGACCTAGAAGGTATGAGGATGAAGGAGCTAGTGTTGGTAATTTCCATGCAGAAGTTGAAGATTATTACAGAGTTAATTTTTATGAAGCTCTTGATTGAATCATTTGCGGAATCAAAGATCGCTTTGATCAGCCTGGCTACAAGTTGTATTCAAACCTTGAAGCTCTTTTGGTAAAATCAGCTCAGAAAGAGAAGTATGATGAAGAATTTAAGTCTGTAAAGAATTTCTACAAGGATGATTTTGATGCCAATGAATTGAGCATGCAGCTGGCAATTTTCTCTACTAATGTTCCGTGTGAGTCAGCGCAAAATCTCTTGTTCTTTGCGTCGTCTAAAGTCTTACTTGAGATCTACTATGACTCAAACTAGACTAAACGATTTATTGGTGTTATATACATGTACACAAGACAATTTATCTTTGAGGGATATTGCCATAGAGTTTGTAAAGGAGTCCAATCGGTAAAATATCTTTGGTGAATTTTTACCCACTGACTATTAAATGTTCTTTTTTATATTAACAACAACAAAAGCAAACTTAATAATATAATTTGTATATATATATATATGCATCACTAATAGAAACAAAGTAATAAGATCAAATAATAACATTAAGAACAAAATAAACAATAAACAATAATAAAAGAACTAATAGCTACAACAAGAACCGAGTCCCACCTAGAGTGACCCCCACTGACCCAAGTAATTATTATTTTAAGTATATAATTTCCCCTCAGATGCACCTAAAATAACTTCAGACAACTTTTTGGGACCCCCACCCCAACACCACACATCACCCCCTGTGGTCACAATGATATAGTACATGACCTCTCCAAAATTCCTTTCTACGCCAATGGTCTTGTGTGCGCCTCCTAGCTAGTCTATGTCTTGTGTGTGCCTCCTAGCTAGTCTATGTCTTGTGTGAGCCTCCTAGCTAGTCTATGTCTTGTGTGTGCCTCCTAGCTAGTCAATGTCTTGTGTGTGCCTCCTAGCTAGTCTATGTCTTGTGTGTGCCTCATAGCTAGTCTATGTCTTGTGTGTGCCTCCTAGCTAGTCTGTGTCTTGCTGCTTGTATTAACTGCTGCTTGATGTTGATGGTTTCTTTGTGGATTTCTATTACATCTTCGATAAAAGTACAAAACACAGAGAAGAATTTCGGGGATTCCAGGATTTTGTTAGAGGTGAAAGAACTGGACATTGTCCAACTCATTGGCTGACACTTGAAAAGGTTAAGAATCTATTACAGCAGTGGGATGAATTCTATGGATGTTTTGACAAGGAGTCTGAGAATAATTGTGCTGTTATTGTACTGAGGTTGAATAATTATCAAAGCCAAAGCTATTCCTTGATTATACCTTGATTCTCTCTGCAAGTTCAATGACACCTTTTAATCAATTTTCCTAATGTTGCCTTCTCTTCGCAAGTCTGGTATATATGCTGACGGAGGCTTCTGCAGCCAGCCACTTATCCTCTCGAAGAAGCTGGTGAAAAAATCTCCAGTCCTCTGGGTCGGCCTTTGGCTACCAAGCCAGAAAAATGTGGTTGTTCACCAAGAACTACCACCTATCCCTATATTTGGTATAACCATGAACCAGGATTTCCAATTGATGTGTGTATACCAGGGCAGAGCGGCCAAGCCAAGGGGGTCTTGACTCTGAGGTGAATGTTACCTCGCAGGGTAGACCTAATCTAGGTGCTGTTACAAGGAGTTTTGTGAACAGTTTGTGACATGAAAGTGACTGAATGGAAAGAAGAACTACTGCTGGCTCATGTAGCTATCACACAACTCTTGCAACATTTATAAGCTTCATGGCTTTGTCCACATTCATTTATCATTTATCATTTTAGAACAAAGCCCTGCAATAATTCTATGCTACAACCCTAGGAGGATACCACCAGATCTTCGATAATCTTAGTTGGACAAGGAGAGCCCCTCCAAATGTCCATGAGCATGAACTCTTCAGCTTACCTTCCTACCTCGGAGGATTAGGTACTGTCAATCTGGCTAACTAGTCATCCAAAAATATCCACCCTCAATTTCCATCTCAAACCCTACCTTGGCAACTTATTTAGTCTTAACAACTGGACTGTCATTGGGCAACTATTGATGCACAAATGACAGTGAAGCCTGTCAATAGGCAAAGACTCGGGGACCCCAGGTCCTCTGCTGCCACAATGAAATGAGCCCTGAGTGCTTCATAAAAATACACTATGGACCTCACCCAAGAGAGAGGTGTATCAACCTGGCTCCTTCTGGAATAATTTGGCTTGTTTCTCCATAAGGGTGCTTCAGAGATACTTTTGACATGAGATTTGGATTGAACACTAATCATGCTTGTGGGACCTACTTTACCATAGAAAATTTTCTCTCTTCTCCCAAAGATGGCCTACGTTCGATCTGGCACAATGAGGTTCACAACACAGTGGGCTGTTTGCTGTCTGAAGTGTGCAGTGATGTTTGGACAGGACGCTCTAGCCATTTCATCAGGAATCTTCCAACAATTAGCAATCCCGACCTTCTACATACAGAAAACACGAGAGGGTAAAGATCATGGCATATAAACAGCATGTTTGGGAAGTGTAACATAGTTCACTTACTTCTCTGGTTATGTTCCTCATAGGAGGTTGCGGATGTGCTGCAAGTATCCTCTACAAAACACTGAATTGATGCTGGGTGAGAAATTGGACTAGCCTTATATATAGCACCAGCAGTTGCATGGATAAGATGCAAGCTCGCCTTTGCACTCTTGCATTCCATCCAGTGGATAAGTGGGCCTACTCTAGTGGAGGCCGAGCCTTGAAACAACCTGTCCCGCCAACCGACCTGGTGGTAGTGGAGTCAAACATCATTATGAACCATTAATCCAAACCCCTTAATTTTAGTGTATTATGTCTCCACATATATATCAATGTCTTCTTGGTGTGAATATATATATATATAGTCTTGGAATCCAGACCCATCCACGACACCAGATTGCGAGGGTAACAATGACTATGCACCCTTTTTGCCAGGCAACACAAAACCCTGACTAGCAGTCATGGCGGGCTGGGCTCATGTGAATGTGGCCATGTGGCTGTAGGTGTCCATAATCTTTGCCACTCTAAACCCTTTCCTCCTTTCTTCTCCCTTATTGGCTCCAATTATTGCACTGTTTGTGGGTCAGCCGGAGGACCTCTTGTTCTTGTAGTTGTGTTTCTGTTCGTTTCTGGGTTTTTTAAATATCAGCCTTCCTATATAAAAGGGTTTCCCCCTAGAGTTCACTCCCCAACCAAAGCCAAAAAAAAGCTATTGCACTTTTCCTTGCTATCAGCTGACTGAGTTACTTCCTCTCCCCACCATCTGCTCTATTCATGGTGATCATGCTCTACCTACATTCCTGCCTCTACTGTGCTGCTAGGCAGCCATATCTAATAGCCCCACCCTCTAGTCTGCTCATTAACTTTGTTTAATGATATATTTTGCCTAATACTTAAGTGACTTTTGCAAAGAACTGTAATGAAACTCTGGGAATGTAACCTAAAGCCAGATGGGATAGTACTAAGCCGAATTGGAAGGGCAGTTAGTGGGATTTGGATAAGGTACCAAATCATTACATAACAGAGAGGCACATCGCATCAATCATAATTTTTACCCTCTCGCCTTCCTCCAAAGCATACAAACATAGCTCACTGTGCTAATAGTACTTCTCACAAATCTCCTACTCCCATTTTATCCCTTTCCACTTCAATGACACTTCCCTCATCTAAGGGATCAATCCCTATCTCCATTCAACCTTCCTCTACCATTCATCCCTTACCTACCCAAGAGTTTTCCCCTCATATAAAGGATCGGCACCCTCCACCTGGCATCAACAATGGATGTCCCAAAACCATTTGCCTCCAGCCTCACTACAAAACACCTTCCCCCTTTCTCTTCCCATCTATCCTAATCATCCTCCCACCAGCCCATAGCAACTCTCCACACATCCTCATCCTGCCCTCCCTCTTCTGGGTCTACTTTTATCTCTTCTTTCACCACATCTCCTGCTGTTTGCCCCCCGGCTATCAACTCCATCTAAAGAAACCATGTGACCTAAACCTTAACTTCAATATCCAAAGTCTCTCTCTTAAAACCTCTTCTCTTCTTTCTAATTCTAACTCTTTCTTCACCAGCTGATCTCTTAAGCTGTTTCTTTCAATGCATACAGTTATTTATGTGAATTAGATGAGCTGTCTCAACTCTGTAACACATATTTTCCTGATCTTGTTTGTGTGAATGAGACTTGGCTCTCGCCAGACATTCTAAATAGTGAGATTTCATTCCCAAATTTTCTACTTTATTGCCGAAATCGCCGCAATGGTGGTGTTGCTATTTATGTATGATATTCTTTACAGGCTGTTCCTTTGAACCTCCATAATAGCCTTGATCTCCTTCTTCTCTCAGTCAAGGTACAGGAATTTACTTTTACATTTGGAGCTTTTTATAGACCTCCTTCTTCTTTAAATGATGTATCCCTCTTTTCAGTCACTCTAAGCACTCTTTTGCACAATGTGCGCTCTGTCCTGATCCTTACTGGAGACTTTAATGTCAATTTTGATGTATCCTGCTCATCTCTGCCTCTATCTCTTCAACTTTCTGCACTCACTGATTTATTCTCCCTCAAGCAAATCATGTCCTCTCCCACACACACACCTCTCATTCTGGTTCATCCTCTATTATAGACCTGGTCTTTATTCCATCCCACATTAATGCTTCTTCTTTGGTTCTGCCACCCGTACCCTCCTCTAATCATAATAGTATCTTAATGGAAATCACCCTTTCTTCCTATTAGAAAGTGTACCAAGAATAAAATTTGGCTGTATCATCTCGCAGATTTTGACAGAGCTTCCTACTTTCTTTCCTCCTTTCCCTGGGATCAACTCCATTCTTCAGACCTTGATTTCTCCTGGAAATCATTTAAAGATAGATTTTCAGAAGTTATCAACTTGTGTGTCCCCTCTAAATTTATCTCACCCACTATTTGCCACTTTTGGATTGATAATTAACCTTTGCCAACAAATATAAAAATTTCAATTTTCCCCCTTATAATATGCTAAATTTTATTCTTCTCTGTCACTCACTTAGTAATGTCATTTCATCTACATGTACTATTCAAATAAATAAATGCATCTTCTTCCAGTCTTTCTCTTCTCTCCTTCCAAAATGTTTTGGTCTTTTGTTTGTTCCACAAGAAAAAAAACATTTTCTGTACAAACTCCTGTATCCAATGGCAACACATTCTCCTCTAGCTGTGATATGGTAATAAGTTTTTCTCTGAATGCTTCAATTCCTACTATCCTTCAATTGTATTCTATCCTCTTCCTTTCTGGACTTCCCAACCTACCTGTCCTCCTGAGTCTCTCTGTAATAATCTGATATTATGTCCTGATCTCGTTTACCTTCTTCCCAGACTCTGGCCCTGATTTAACTCTAGGAGGCTTAGCTATCCATAGTTGCTAGTTGCTCTTAACATATATCTTTAACTTGTCCTTGTCTCAAGGACGTCTTCCAGTTGACTGGAAAAACTCTTTCATTGTTCTCATCCTTAAATGTTCATCTAATTTTGACAACCCGTTTCCTTACTCTTTAAAATTAGTAAGTTGCTTGAAAAGCATGTTCACTCTCTCCTTTACAAATTATTTTGTATTGAACACAATATTATCTCTTCTAAATTTGTGTTTTCTACCTCATCAGTCCACTTCATTAGCCATTCTCTTGGCCAACCATTCCTTTCATTCCCTTCTTCTGGTTGATGCTTGTTTTCTAGATCTCAGAAAGGCCTTTGATTCTGTTCCTCACAAACCATTCCTTCCTTCCTGCACTTTCCCCCTTACCTCACTAACTGGCTTCACTCCTATCTTTCAGTGCATTCACAACAAGTGATCATCACAGGCACCACCACCTAACCTGTTCCTGTATTTCAGATGTCCCTCAGGGATCTATAGAGAGTCCTCTCCTATATATAATTTTTTCCAACAATGTGTTTAATGTGCCCTTGTCAGTCTCATCTAAGCTTATTCTCTACGCCGATTATATCCTTCTTATCAATATTCTCATTCTGATTTTTCTCTCTTTCAGAACCTAAACTGTATCACTGCCTGGCTTGCATCCCAAACTCTCACATTACATCTAATAAAGTAAAGTACATGCTTATTTGATATAAACCATCTCAGTCTCTGCAACCTCTGTGTATCACTGGTTCTCCAATTCAGTTAGTGACTAAGTTCAAGTACCTGGGAATACTCTTTTCTTCATCTCTATCCTGGACTAATCACATTTTTACATCTCTTCCAAGTCCCATACTTTACTTGGTCTTCTCTACCATCATTTCTACTTCTATTCAGACACTTCTTCTCTTCTTCACCTCTACACTTCTCTTAGCTGTCCTCATTTGGAGTACAGTTCTTTCCTCTGGGACCCTCAATCATTTCATCTTTCATCTCATCTTTCATCTCAGAATACAAGACTTTGCATGTAAATTATATAGTAAACAACGGTCCTTAGTTTACTTTTCTCTTCTCACTAAGCTTCACCTTCCATCTCTATCCTCTCTCTGCCGAATGTCTTTTTCTTCAAACTTATTTAGATTTTTCTTCTATCCTCCCACCATGCCAACCTACTCCATGCTACAACCTCCAATCCTTCCGCCCCTGTAATCATCTGCTAATTCCACACAGAACTCAGTCTGCTTACCTTTCATTTTCCCCTAGGCTCTCTCCCCAATTATATTAAAGAAACCAATTCACTTGGATAATTAAGTCAACACCCCTTATCAACACTTTGATTTTTAACTACTGAACTTAATATATTCCTCATGCATTTGTTTTTACTCTTCCTATTAGCCTCTTGGCTATTGAGCATGATATTTTCCATAACAAATTAATTAATCACAAAAGTAGCATGTAAAAATATTTCTCCAAAGATTGAAGCTATTGAGTATGATCTTTTCCATAATTAATCACACAAGTAGCATGTAAAAATATTACTCCAGAGATTGAAATATGTGAACACTGAGAAGCACTATGTGTCTCAATGTTACTTGCAGGGCTGCTTACCGATGGCTACAGAGAAAGAAATACTTATGGCCCTCGACTGTGACGGAGTTATTGACAAGATTGCAGAGAAGATTATGTTACTCATCACTGTTTAACAATTATATGGGGGAATGATTAATTTTTGTCTCCAGTCATGGAGTGATGTTCAATAATGTAAATTAAATATTTGTCTTTTAAAGCTGCCGGAAAGAGAAATCTGGTGTTTTATGTTGTCAGCTGCAAAGACATCGACTTCCAGTGCACTTGATGACAGAATCCAACAGCAGGTGAACAAGGAGCTGCACATCAGAAAAGATTATATAGCATTGTCCCAGACCTCACGAGAAGAACATAGTTCTATAAGTCAAATTTGTGTGATTCAAGCATTTGGTAAAATGGACTCAAAAAATAATAAGGGAGAAGTCACAGGATATTAATCCTTGTGCATGCACTCTCTAACAACAATTTTACTAATAGAGGTCTATTGAAGAACTGCTTAAGTCCCAGAGACATTGTGTTTGTCTATACATGTGCTACATGGGAGTGGCCCTAACTTACTGGGTAGAGATTGTGGAGTATAGCTACTTTTGTATGCCAAATATTTTTTGCCTATCTTAGGCAATGGATAAGTTAGGAGCAAGAGTGTCCATAGAAATGCATGGAAATGAAAATTAAAGTTATGAAATAGAGTCCTTAAAATAACTGCTCATGAATGGTCATGCAGCGTATCTAGCAGACTACGAGCTTCCCCATGTCCAAATCTAGGGTCACCTCTTGGGACAGAACTCTTCCAGGTCCAACAGCCCAGCCCATCTTGGTGGCAACCCTCATGACCTATGTATATTGAAGACAGGATATGAGGGGGGGGGGGGGGTGAACAAGAACTGTGGCATGTAGCTAAAAAATTTAAGGACCTAAACAATTTGGCTGCTATACAGAGGTGGGGGAGGGGGGAGGGAGGAGTGGATGATTGCACAGTACAGTAGCCATCTCTAAGGACACAACCATTCAGCTGTTATAACAAGAGATGGATTGTTCATATTTTTGTCCAAGCTGACAATGGCAATCCAAGAGCAGTAAATCTTTCTATCTTGAAAGCGATAATAAATAGCTAGACGAAAATTAAGTTGTCAGTAATTAGCGAGTGATGTGATTAGTGCCTTTTTCTTCTTGGCAAGGGTGATAGGATTTTATCTCCTATTTTGTTCATACAGAGACAGCTGCCTCCGATGCTGGGTATTGTTGAGGATGACCATGAGGCTAAGGCTACCAATGGTGCTCAAACTACAATTAGGTACTCAATCCTATGTATCTACGCCAGCCATATGTCATAGATGGTGATATTTCAAGGACAACAGAAAGGAAGTCAGGGAATTCAGCACCAAAATCTTCAAAACGAAATAAAAGACAAGTTTTAATGTGGTAAGTAATAGAGCATTTTGATCACATGCATGCACCTATTTTGTTAGGGTTTGTGTTACTTTAATTCTACAAGCCTTGTGGACCTGTGTTCTGAGGAGACCTGGCTTAATCTGATCACATAATGACATACAAGTTCTCTTCATTACAATTGTCCTTGTGATTTTACAGCAAAAATCCTTGGAGGTGTGCCAGTACTCCAACAGCTCCTCTGGATGTGAAAGTGATAAATCTAGTCCCAGCATATTACATTAGGGGAACACTAGAACGACACTATTGTAGTAAACTTGTCTGTAGCCTCTTGATTACATTCTAGTGGTAATACATACATGGAAAAAGAGATTTCAAATCCTGCTTATTATCAACCAAGCTAAGATTGAAGCACCATACAAGAACCAATATGCTACATGATTTACAGAGTGATGAAGGTAAAAGGGAGGGAGGGGGGAAATTACATATGGGTTGTGTTGTAGGAATACAAGGAAATACACTTCACACCCTATTAGTTCTACCTCTTCCAGGTGCACGAGGTAAATTACGATCCCGAAAAAGTGGGTTTTTTTAAACCGAGATATAACTTTTATCAACTACAACCTCCATGATCATTACCATAGGTGGCAACCTTGAAATTAGAGTTTGGAAGGACATTTAAAAAAAGCAGGACTTTGGTACCCAAAGAAGGACATTCCCTGTAATTCATTCTATTCAACCAGAAAGCATTGTGAATCATAGCAGGACAAATAGTATGACACTGTGTTTGTGGTAGTGACAATGTGACCAAGACTGTGTGCTTTATTACAATCAGTGGTACTTGATTTTACTTTTGTTAAAAGTTCCTTAGAGGCAAGTTCAATCATTGCATCTGTTCCATTTCAGTAGGGTTAATCAGTAATCCTCCTATACTAAACACACTCACAGTATCGGCATTAGAGTGAGGTAATGAGAGAAAGCATTGGGCCAATCTAGCAAGGAGAGGGAATCTGGTTGCACCATTTATAGTTTTCATATTTCCAATCCCTTGCCAGTTACTACATAACTTGGTATCCTCCATGGGTCTTCCTTCTTCTGTGGACAGAGTTGGTATCATTGAAGATGGTGTCAGAATGTAGTCCATAATTTCTTCTTCCCAGTTATCAATTTCCTCTTCAGGTTCAGCAACTGAAAACCTATTCGCTAAATGAAGAACAGAACTAGTAGCAAGTTTACCTTTATTTTCTGGCATCGGAATAGAAAGATCTATCAGGACATGATGAGTGAAGCTGGATTTTTGCAAAATAGTAGTGACTACAGCTTTGTAAACTAGTAAAGGCTATGGCCTTGTAAAAGAAACGAACACTAGAAAAGAAAAATTAGCTTTTTTCCACTGTGAATGAATGCCATCCTCCTCATTTAAAAAAACCATGTTTGATGGCCAATGTCCAGATTTTCATCCAGAGTTTATTATCATCTCGATTGATGTGAGGTTTTCCTCAGAATCTTTCATAGTTTCCACAGTCAGGATAGAATGGAAGACTCTGGTAAGTCGTGTCACTTCTGCTTTTCGTATCAGGTACACAGCTTAGGATGTTGATGAAGGGGATGATCGCAATGGCATATAAAGGCCATTGCTTGAGGACACCCTGATGGTTCCTTCTTCAGACCACAGGAGCTCACCTATTCACAAAGAGGTTACTGATAGGGATGCTAGCCAGTGAAGGACATAGGTGATGTGTATTGTGGAGGATACTTGTCAGTTCTACGAAATTCAAGGCATTGCTGGCATTAACTAGAAGGTATACTTTAGTGTCCTCTTTTGAGAACATGGATCTCATTATATGAATGGCAGCTTTTATGCCAGACATTTTCCCAGCTGTGAGTTGTTTTGGACAGCAATACTGTGGAGGTCACCATCGGAACAGCCAGGTTGTTTCACAGATCCCTATGGCCAAATATTAGAATATTTGTCAAGGACAATCTGGCGGCATGCCAGAAAGGGAGAATTGTCTTTGAGTTTGACAAAGGTGGTGCTGATATATCAGGCTATGTGGGCCAAGGAGTGGCACAGATGGTGGGGGGCAGACTTGGATGAGGCACAGTGTTGTCTGACTGTAATCACAAGCAATGCTGAAAGGACTAGACTCTCCTTTAGCATGCAGACCAGTACTTGGAATGCTAACTGCAGTGGTTTGATCAAACACAACGGGATGCTGTTTAGGGGAGAGGGGGGGGGGAGGCACTCCATACCACACACACTCCACTCAACTCAACACACATACTCCACTTATGCACAGTTACATACACATTGGCTGTCTGCACACTACCAGACCTGTACACTGTTACCATTCAAGATTAAGGTTAAGGGTTTAATTCAAGAATAATTATTCAGCAAGATACAAATAATCCACAACTATCATCAATATCAATACAAAATCAAGCCTACTCTTCAAGTCAGTCTCACATGTCTTAAAAATTGGCACAACTCACTACCTGCTAGCTAGCTGTTGCACATATCAGGACTTATCAACAAATATCAGAGTATTAAAAGGGCTTGCCAGGGCTTGGATGCTGTGCATGGCCCAACAAAGGTAACTGGAATGATACTGTTAGTGGTTGCCATATGTCAGGGGGCCTCTCCCCCTTATTCTGCAAATAGGACTTCCTGACAAGCTCAGACCTGCAGAGGCAGTTGTGAGCATATTAGGTCACAGTCAGTAATATAACACTTGAACCATTGGTATGGATTAATGTGGATGGATGGTTCAATAGAGTAGAGTGTGTGTTCAGTTCTGTTGATTTGGTATGTTGAGTCATAAATGAACTACCAATTCCAAGCATCTGGGTAGTTTATAAGCTTGCAGAGCATAAGGCAAGTTAAATCAGACAAACATGTTACAGGGTCCCACCAGTAGTGCGCTTTGTAACACCATCTTGAGTGAGTAGAAATGATATTGAGTTTGCCAACCTCTACTAAGCACATTGGTGTACAACTTTCCACACATGATATGGACACTTCGACGCAATAGTATATCTGAAAATGATAGCAATTTATCAAGTGTGACAGAGATGTTTTAACATAAATTGGTTGCAGATGAAGATCAGCAACTATACATCCCACGAGATTGGTTTGAAGATAATTGCTCTACTCGAATATTGGTACAAGTGATCTCAAAGTATCACCCTATTTAACCACTACGATCTATGAAACATCACTAATTGTGAGCACGTTACCATCATTATTCGAGGAGTTGATGAAGATTTTGAAGTGTGTGAGGAGTTTATTCGGCTTTATGAAGCTTCTATTGGTGCTGGAGATCCAATCAAAGGCTGAACTTGCCAATCAGTAAACTTCATGGTCAATTCTATGATAGTTGCAGCACGATTAGTGGGATAAACACACAGGAGTCGTTAAGAGGATATCAGAAGAGGAAACACATTGTGTTTACACACTGCTATGGGCATCGTTAAGTCATGCTGCTAATGACATTGTGAAAATGTTGAAGACTCCATGGGTACTACACACGAGATAACAAAGCTGATTTAACTTTTCACCTTTAAAAATGATGCAGTCTTCCGTACCCAATAAGCTGAAAATGATAAGCTGTCTGACTCTCCTTCACCTGGTTTAAGACTTCTTTGCCCTACTAGGTGGACTGTCTGCACTCTCTATCTCTTAAATATTATGCAAACTTATTGAGTACTTTGGGAAAAGCTACTGCAGCCAAAGCACGATTTCAAGGTGTGTCAGCAGAAATCATTTCATCTTTGATATTATCTTGGGTGACATATTTCTGATAATCTCAGCCAAACTTTTCAAGATACAGAAACTTCAGCAGCAGAGGGCCAAGAAGTAGCTAGCATGGTTACTTGTATACTTGAGAAGTTATGAGATGACATGTCTTATTTTGGTTCAGGGTCTTGCTGAAGACTATGAAATTGAAGAAACTCACTTAATTGATCGGCACAAGACACCTCAACACTGCTTTGAAGTCATTGATCTTGTACTGGATTCAATGATCAACCAGGATACAGAATCTATCGTAATTTGGAACAGCTTCTGTAAAAATAATGCTGTTATGAAATATCACAGTATAAGTTGATTATTTTGTTCTTTGTACAAAGATGACTTCTACCCTGAGGTTCATCAAGTATATACTTTTAAACTGTAATTTCAGCGAATTCAAAAGGAAAACTAGATGGTGGAAAAATCACTACAATTTCTGATACCAAAGCGACAGCTGGAAAAAATTGTTGCCTTCTCAAGTGTGTCGACTTTTCAAACTTATTTCGATCATGCCAGCCACGAATTTACATCAGAAAGGTCAATTAGAGCCCTTCGCAGGATAAAAAAGTCATTTACTAAACACCATAAGTCAGTTGAGGTTACCTCATGGCATTACACATCCATAAGGAGTAAACAACCAAAATTGAACTGAAAGATGCTGAATGGAATTAATAGGTGATTCAGAACACATGCTAAAGATTTTTTTTTTGAACACTGAAGTAGTAAGGCCACTGCAATTTAATTACTTGTTTCTCAGATCCAGCGGGTCCAAATTTTAGCAGACGGAACGAAAAAATATATCACATGATCCAAATCTGCAATGGCCTCTCCCTTCACTTTTGCTTGGCTGAGTACTGTAGTCAAGTTAGAGAGGCTCTTACCTGCAAATCATCTGTTGAAATGCAGTATTACAAATCCACACTTGTGAGTTTCCCTGATGTCTGCTACTACTGTGGAATAGGGGCTGAAATACTGATGAAGAGATCCGTGAACTTGGTGAATCATATGCAACAGTGTTGCCCATAATTATGCTTCCTTTGCAAGTGTGAGGGGCAACTTGCTTTCTGCAAACAACCTACCAATGTTGTTAAGAGGCCAAAAAACAGTAATGAGATGGATTTTTTAAAAATAATGTTGGTTACATTTTTCGGCTTGGACCTATATAGTTTTTGAATATGTTGTTAATTGTATGTACTATGCAATACATACATGTAGCTATTATTTTTCTTGAAAGTTTTTTCCCCTTTCTTCCTGGTTACCTGGTCTAAATTTGTGCCCAGGAATCTGAGAAACAAGTAGCTAATCAAATTGGTATGGCTGATTTCATTTGTTTTTGGGTGTCACTGGTGTGCTGGGTTACACGTACACCACAGCTACGATGAACATTATGGTCCTGAAGGCAAGAACATTATTGCCCTGACAAGAACATTATGGCCTGGCCTGACCAGCTTTACCTTGACACCAGTTTCGCAACATTTGAACTCGTCAACACATGCGCGCGAAACTATTACGGACGTGGGTGCCTCCAGAGACTGCGTAAACCTCCTGGTAGCATTAGCGCTACCCATAACCTTGGCACTGTTGGGACACCAAAGAAATTCTGTGATGGCATTGGTTACTTTTCTCTACGCTGTTGCCCTCTGTATTGGAAAGATTCATTGTCACCCTGAAGAACCTTTTATTTCGGGGAATAATGTTTGCAAAACGTTGGTCCCAAGTGGAAATCCTCATTCATTTCAAAGTGGGAATGGTGGCTACACCATCAGTACTAGCCTTCCCTTCAATACTACTATGGCGTGGTACAAGTACACAGCTGGACAAACTTACTCTGGTTAGTTAATTAAGTTATACCTAGTCATGAATCAAAGAATTTTTTTTGTTATTGCTCGAGTTTTCTTTTGCAACAATAGCATTAGGCATGTAGTCCTGATGAAGGCTGGTGAGCTAACAATCATTTTTCAGATTGTTATAACCAGCGGCACTGCCTGCAAGGCACCCCTACTATCACAAATGTTAGCTACCATACAACCTCAGAAACCTTACAATGACCTTCTCTCAACTTGAAATATACTCCGTGGATGTTTCGACTAGATGCTCTACCTGGTTGTCATTACAGTAGAGCTTCTTATGTTATATTGTTATGGAGTGCTGGTCTTGTGTCCATTGAGTAGTGAATTGGTTCTGCCTGCTTAGGACAAGAATTAGTATTATTAGCTACAGTTGTCCTTGGTTGGGGGTTTTCTCTCGGTAATTCTACTTGCATGGCACTAACCTCATAGCAACTCCTCAATGACTTATGAAGTGCCAAAATACTCGTAACCTTATTATTCGCATATAGCTGGATTTTGTTGATCGCAAAACAACAATAACAACAACCCAATACAACATGCACATGATTGTTTATTAACCTTATTTTTTTACAACGCCTTATTTCCAGCTTTATTTATCCACTTAATGTGTAGCCAATTATCATAATCATATTGATGTGTGTGGTGCATAGTGGTAAAGAGAAAGGCCCGGTCTGTGATAGTATTGTGCAAGAAGCCATAATCTTCCATTTTGGTATTACTCACATAAATGAATTTAACTAACTATTTACTACAACTATTTACTACAACAAAATCAGCCTTTCATTTTCAGTGAAAAACAGTCTTAAATTGTGTGCGTTTAAATTTGGGTTGCTATGGCAACATCTCATGAATTTTGATGTGAATAACCCATTTTTGTTTTGATTTAATTCTGGTCTACAAGAATTGAAATTTGGTTTGTAATTACTTTCCACCAAATGAAATGATTTTGTAAAGCTTATTTTACTTAACCCTTTTTCATTCTAAAAACAAGGGGCATGGTTTGAGGAAAGTAATTTTAAGGCAATGAGTTATGTTGGAGTTACAAAATTCTAAGTATAAGTTCTACTACAAATTCACTAAACATCTGAAGTCAAAATTTGATTACTAGAGCTCTGTTTCAGGAACATGACGATGCAAATTATATAATTTCACATCATCTTCTACTTCAACACCTCCTGTTTTTCTTTCACTGCACACGCATGGATATTCCCTCACTCTTCTATAATACTTCTGTATCAACTCAAGACTAACTGAATCCAAGGCTGATTGAATGATTATCTCCAGTGCTCCAAATTATAATAACAGTTAGTACGTGCGAACCATTTTGTCTGACCCAAACATGCCCAATAAGGATTAACTCACAATATTTTGGAAGGAAAATACACCTGTGGTTGTGACTGGAAACCAACTCCTCCACTCGAGTTTTCTGGGTCTTAAAATCATGATGCTTTCCAGGATTTTGATCATCTCGTTTTGACCATGCCAGTGGTGTCTACACCACGCTCTTCCAGAACTGTTCATAAGACCTTTGGTTGGCCACTTGCTGTAGCATCACTCCATCCCTGTATGTGTTTCGCCTCTTTGGTTGCTTGCCACCATCACTTACATTCATCCTGTGTGCATTTAAATCATTATCAGCATAAGCAGTGTGTCCTGAGCTTTGATCAAAGATAAAAGTTATTGAGTGTTTCACTAGGATATTTTGTTTCAGCTATTTCAACTGCATTTTCCAATTGAATTAGAAACTTTTCAGTTCTGGTAACCTTCAGATTTGGCCCCATACTTGAAAAAACCATGGAAGCTCTAGGAATGGCCAGATAAATTTGCTTTGCTCACTCATGTTCTTAATCATTGAGCTGTAGATAACCGTGATGCTCAGTAATAAAGTCACTCACCATAATCCCACATTCAATTGATTTTGGTTGAATAGTAAATTTCCCTGCTTCAGCCTACTGCCACGATGGTCCTTCATTTGCATGAAAAGTGGACTTATGTAGTAAAATTAATAAGCACAAGCTTTCTTAAGGCAGTACTGGAACCTACATTTTCTTCCAATTTTCCATCCCTACACTCTGGTGGTGGCAAATCTGTGCATTTCAATACCTCAATTTTTCATGAGTAAATTTTCTTGTGCTCAATTACATCTTCCCTCTTGTGACCATCAATATACATGCTCATACGGTAAGATATAGTATGGAAGCCAAGATACTGTAGCCACTTACAAGCAGTGCGAGGAATTATGCTACGAGGAAAGCCAGGTGGGAGGTGAGGGTAAGGAAGCTAATTATGGTTAACCCAGGCAGCAAATCTAGCAGCTGTCATGGTTGACTGACCTTTTTCATAGGCATTTTGCCACAACCATGTCAGTGCTTTCGAGTGACACTCCTCATCATCCAATACATACGGCCGCTTCTGCTTGCCTCTTAGAGAATCAGCAAAATCTTCCTTGTTATTTAAAAAATAATTCCTCCATTGATCAAATCGAGTGGTTACTGAACCTTGCCACAGATCCTGCCTCATTAGCAGCTACTATATTTGTCAGTCCAAATGTTATCCCGAAAGTTTCCACAAGAATGATAGAAAACATTTTCTGGACAGACTCTGGCTAAGACCCATTCATTAGCAAGCTGTTGCTTCTTCTTCTGTAAGAGTATTGTATTCAGAGGAGCTCTCATTGTCACTCTCTTCATCGGATAAATGAACTGGTGGCAGCACAAATGAGTCGAATAAATCAGAGAGTGCAGAAAGTTGAAGAGATAGAGACAGAGATGAGAGGGACACATCAACATTGATGTTAAAGTCTCCAGTAAGGATCAGGCAAGAGAGCACATTGTACAAAAGAGCACTTTGAATGTCTGAAACATCATTTATAGAAGAAGGATGTCTATAAAAAGCACCAAACGTTGACTTAGAGAAGGAGTATTATGGAGCTTCAAACGAACATCCTGTAAAGAAGCGCCTACATAAATAGGAATACCTTCACCGTGGCAATTTCTTTCTATAGGCAATAAAGTTGAAAATTTTGTTAATGATATCTCACTATTTAGAATGATTGGTGAGAGCCAAGTCTCATTCACACAAACAGAATCAGGAAGATATGTGTTACAGAGTAGAGACAGCTCATCTAATTTACATAAATGACTGCATGTATTGAAAGAAAAGAGCTTAAGAGATTAGCTGGTGAAGCGAGAGGTGGAATTAGGAAGAAGAGAGGAGGTTTTAAGAGAGAGACTTTGGGTGTTGAAGTTAAGGTTTAGGTCATTCGTGGTATCTTTAGATGGAGTTGATAGCTGGGGGGAAACAGCAGGAGATGTGGTGAAAGAAGAGATAAATGTAGACCCATAAGAGGGAGGGCAGGATGAGGATGTGTGAAGAGTTGCTGAGGGCTGGTGGGAGGATGATCAGGATAGAGGGGAAGAGAAAAGGGGAAGGTGTTTTTTAGTGAGCCTCGAGGCAAATGGTTTTGTTGGGGATATCCATTGTTGATGCCAGGTGCAGGGTACGGATCCTTTATATGAGGGCAAAACTCTTGGGTAGGTAAGGTATAAATGGGAGTAGGCAGTAGAGGAAGGTTGAGTGGAGAGTGGGATTGATCCCTTCATGAGGGAAGAGTCCTTGAAGTGGAAAGGGATAAAAATGGAAGTAGGTTGTAGAGGAGGTTTGTGAGGATTATGATGAGCATGGTGAGCTATGTTTGGAGGCTTTGGAGGAAGGCAAGCGGGTAAAAAAAATTGGGGGGAAGAATGAGTATTGGAAGTGGAATAGTTGAAGGAGTTAGACTTAGTGACAAGTGATGATCAAGTATAGCAAGAGAAGAAACTGTAGAGGAAACTGGAGAAACAGACAATTTTGAAGGATATCAACACTTACAGTTGAGTTAGGTGACTGGAGGGGAGGAGAATTGGGTGGAGAATTAAAAGCTGATATAGGAGATGAAAAGGAGGAAATTGACTCTTGCAAGGTATTAAATTCAGCCTGAACAAGTGGTGGGTGATGCAATCCACTGAGTTGTTTTGGAGTGACTTCCTAATGGCTTGGAAGCGGCTTCCAGTATCCAAAATTAAGTGACCAGGGTGAAGGAGAGAGAGTCAGAACTCCTTATGCAGTGAGGGCAGACAAATGGATAAGATTATGCAAGAGAGATGGAGATACAAACACAGGTACAGTGAGACCAACTGGAGCAGGTTTCACATTGGGTCATATCACCTTCATAAGAACTAACAATACACACAACTTGACCACATCAGCAGCACTAGGACCTGGGTTAGTTTCCACCTCACCAGTCACAAGTAGCTAAACTAGGAGAGGATAAATGGGAGAAATGTAAGAAATGATGACGATAATAAGCATTAAATAAATAGCATCCACGAGTTACAGAGAGAGAGCGACAGCTGACAAGAAACAATGATTAAGTAATTCCAGAAGGAGTCTGAAAAGAGCAGGTAGAATGATCTAAGCTTCAAAAGAAGACATAGAAGGAACAGGAGGAGAGACAGATAAGAGTAGTTACTAGCAGTTACTGCCATGATATATAGACAGAGTGAGAAGGAATTTGTAAATCCAAACTCTAGGTCTATGTTAATTAATTATTTTTGGTAGCCACAGATTGCACAGTTGATGTATGAAGTGCAAGTTTTCCTATCTAGTTCCAGCTCTTTTACACATGGCCCATTGTTTTCATCTTCCTTCTCTCTTGTTCTGATAATTATTGTATCCATCCAGGGGAGTTATTTTAAGTCAGCTTAATTCTGTCACAATGCTTTTTGACACGACTTGTAGAGTGTTCAAGAATTTACTAAGTTTCTTCATGGAGATTGTTTCAAGCCCTCAGGGAAATTCTTCGATCAAGATATGCACCTGCGAAAACCTTGTAAATTTAGCTTTTCCAAAAAAGCTAGTAGCAGATCTAGTGCAGTGACGGGAGTGGAGCGTGGGTTGGGGGTGGGAGGTTGGTGCCTTGGGTGTTCCATCACCCTGGGCCAGTCAGCAAGTTCAGCACATTTATGTTGCTGAAGTCCATATTGGCCCACTCCACGAACCAGTTAGCTGCTTTCTTCATGCCATCAAAGTCCTTGATTTACTTTTGCAGGGTGGCTTGAGTTCCCAAGACCAAAACAATATATTGGGCAGTGAAAATGTCCATTCCATCGCCTGTAAATATTGAGGTTGATGCGGATTTCTAAGGAACACCTGAGCTGTAATAGTTGTGCCACACTTGAGGAGAGACTGAATGAAGCCTTTCACTTTGACTTGTACGGTTGGAGTTATTGCTGTGTTTTCTCCAATTTTTGTGAGCATTGGAGAAAATGTTATTATAATGGTTCTTCCAAGCTAGATCCTGTGTATAATCACTCCTAAATGTTCTTGGCTGGTGAGGTTCTGCTGAAGAAATACAGGCAGAACCCATAAAGGCACATTCAAAACTGGGGCTGATGAAATATGCACATACATCGGAGACACATGACTAATTACAAAAAAACGGCGATGCCTAAGAGCTGCGGCTGCTGCAGTTCCTGCACCTATAGGGCCCTATCAAAGCTTCTGAAGTGTCTGCCAATATCGGGACTTTACGTGGCTAAACACCAAGGATGTATTAGGTTGGAACACCTAGCGACAACTGAGCAGAGAAGCCGTGATATTTTCTTTTTCATGTTGGCAACTTCATCAGTAACAATGCCAGACATCTATTTATGTCTATGTGATACTTTCCCAGTCAACCATAGCGATGAGTCTCTCATAAGCAGCGTCTGTGTCATATCTGAGGATGCTGATCAATGGTCCATGGAGGTAATGTCTTGTGTATGTCCATATAGACAGAAAACACCTGGCATCACTTGCTATGGTTTCTTGATGGTGTGGCTGATCATATAAATTACTGCATGGACAGTTGTTTGTAAAGTAACAATCTCCTTTCCACCAAACCCACAGACTCATGCAGCTTCTTGCTTTTTTGCATTACAATCATTTCATATGTTCCTGAAGGTACACAACCCATTTGCTCAAAAGCAGAATGAATAATATAATTGTACTGCGGTCAACAGCTAGATGTACATTCCCTCAAATTTCTCTGCCCTATAATAAGGTTATCAATTTGACCACAAGAATTACCTGCTCAAACATTTGCTGCCAAGCTAGCCTTTGATATCTTCTTGTCTGGCTCTGCATCCATATTGTCTCAGTGGGAAATACTCTGTGATGCTCCTATATTCCACATGAGACCAGGCAGCATTCACAATTACTCAGTTGTATAAGGTCTTAAACACATTGCAGTGTATAGTGATTGGGACTGTTCACAATAAGTAAGTTACTTGCAGTCAGATCCATGCTTATGGCAGTCAATTTTGTGAATGTTGAGAGTTCTTAGCATTTCTTGTTAGGAGAAGTGTCATCCAAAGAACACGTACAGCTCTTTGGAATGAGGGCATGTGAAGCACTCAAATTATAGGTAGATCCCGTGTACCTTTTGCTACACACGTCTGAAACTTGCAATGACAAATAAGGTAACCTACATTCATAGTTTGTCATTGCTCTAGCATGGTTTTAAATTCATTTAAAAATAATCAAAACAGTTCTTATCTAATGTTTGTAATGCTCTATCAGTCTCACAGCCACTCAAAACTGGATGCTGGAAAATAGCAATCGAAATGGAGTTTGAGGGTTGACTTCAATTCACATTCCAATGTGCAGTTCCAAAAGAAAAACATGTATAGAAAAACAAAAATAACCATATTGAATGAGCTAAATTTTGGTATATGAATCAGGACCATAACACGAATATGTGCGAAGATGATACTAAAACCACATGATCGGATGTGGTCACCCTTTCCCTAAAAGTGTCTACTAGGTCAACTGAGAGTTCCAGAGGTTAGCGATCAACTTATGGAGGGGTAATGCATCCCTCTGGATCCGCCGCCTCCCCATTCGATCTCCTGAGGGGGACGGTTAAATTTAGATTTTACTAATACAATATGTAATGTTTAAAAAATTTAAAAAATTTAAAAAAAATTTAAAAAAAGTATGAGCAATGATAGCCAGAAGGGTGTGCTTCATTTCGAAGGTTGTTTAAAGCTAGGGGGACAGGGCCTGAGGGGGGTTATAATCGCAAAGCTATGCCGGCTTGAATTCGACCTTGGAACGGGCCCTTCTCCTTGAGCAATGAATCATTGGAGTGATGTGTATAAAAAATGATCATAACTTCATAATGAAACATTCAAATGCTCTGAAATTTTACAAAGTGAAAATTTGTGTGTTTAATTATGGTCACCCTAATTAAAGCTGGCATTTAAGTTTTTAATTAATGGCTTCCCAGAGGGTATTTCAGTCAGTAGTCACCAACGTCCAGATAGGTTTGCAGCAAGGATGGTTAAACATGTTGACGACAAGCAAACGTGGGGAAACTCGAGTGACAAGAAAAAGCGAGAAGCCAAAATATGATGTTCATCAGGCCATAATATTCATGCTTAACCCTCTCACCGCTGTAAGCGCCATATGGCGTAATGAACTTTAAAAATCGCTAATAAATCGATCGCTTGGCCTATAGTCATAATTTGCATACCACCGGAAAGAGCAACTATTACTCTCTATGACGTCCAAAAATCACATCCGGAAACGCCCGATTAGTTAGCGAAAAATATGTGCAACTACCGACTGTTCGCGGTTTTGACGACCTAAAAATGAGTGGACATTTAACGCTTAAAGAAGTACTTTCCCTGGTTACTAGCGAGGATTTTGCTCTCACTGAGTATGAGTCAGAGGAAGAAGAAGGTGAAGAAATATGTGGCTACCTTGGAAATGCAAGTTCTGATCGTGCAGCAGTGCATTCTTTAGCCGCTGTAGTTGACCCTACTTTAGACCCTCAGGATTCTTCCTTTTGCTATGACCAGCTCTCTAGTTATAAATGAAATTGATCAGGAAGCCTTCTCAGGTTAGCTAAAGTATCTACATATTTGTATTTGCATGTTTCTTCTAGAAACAAACCTGTTGGGGATCCCAGAAAGAGTTGCCGAGTACCACAGCAAGCAAACTAGACCAAGCGCCCGCTTCTGAAGAAGGACTCTCGGCTCGGGAGACACCAATTCCTGTGACGACAGCTAGTGGGAGCAAGCTATGCTTTCCATGCCATCAACTTCTGGGGCGTCCTCATAAACTTCAGCGCATACTGAGCAGTTACATGGGTCTGGTTCTGAGAGAGCTGGAGACTTCAGCTTGTCAAGAACCAGAGTCTGTGAGGACGTGAAAGTGTCGTTGTGGGGGTTCTCTGGCCGTCAAGACAAACCTAGAGATTTATGTGAGAATTTAGTTGTCTTGTGACAATTGTGACAATTCGTCTGGCCTAGATGAATATAGGTCTATGAATGACAGGAGTGTCATGGCTGCAAAGGTCTGTGGCATGGGAAGTGACCTTCAAGAGTTCACAGTATCTCGGCACTGAGCTTTCAGGACCACAACATACTGGGCGAGTGTTCTGAAAAGAACGCTCTGTCTAGTTGTTTGTCTGCCGCTGCTAACCTTCACAGATTATGGGACATCGACCCTGATGATGTCAAGGACTTAAAGAGAAAAAAAGAAAGAGCAGTCAAAAATTTGTCTGGACATTGTGTAAAACCAACCTCAACTTGAGAGTCCTGTAACCTTTTAATTTGTTGTTTTATTTCTCTTGGCGCTCGTAATTTTTTCAAACTTTTGGTATCATGTGAAAGCCCTTTATTTCCTCTGTGCATGTGCAATAAAATTCTAACTTTGAAAATAATAATGGTCAAGTTATAATACAATGAATGGGTGTACCTCATGAAAAATTCACAAACGATCATAAAAATGTAATGCCACTTGCCAATTATCAAAGTTTTGTTGCACCCATTGAAGCCTAGTAGTGAACAACCACAAACACTATAGCTGTTAATTGAACCTTCCATAGTGGAGTTATATCTGCCAAGAGTAGCCATTACCCCAAAAAAACGGGTCTAGTTGAGCCTACTACTAACTGTAATAGTATGCCTTACCTAACCCTACATAACCCCAATATTGTTATGTTATTTTAAAGCTCTAAGAGAGAGCTATCTTTTGAGCTAAAATTACTGGCAAACAAGATACAGTTCATAAGTTATGAGCCATTGAAGGCGGACATTTAAAAAAAAAATCCCCTCAATCATAAGTCCCCTTGTGCCGACGTGGGCGCCATTAATTAAAAACTTGTGGGTAGGAATGCCAGACGACGCCGGAAAAAATCAGCACTCTAGAAATTCTGTGATGGCAATGGTTACTTTTCTCTACGCTGTTGCCCTCTGTATTGGAACGATTCATTGTCTCTCTGGTGGACCTTTTATTTCGGGGAATAATGTTTGCAACACTTTGGTCCCAAGTGGAAGTAGTCCTCATTCACTTCAAAGTGGGAATGGTGGCTACACCATCAGTACCAGTCTTCCCTTAAATACTACTACAGCGTGGTACAAGTACACAGCTGGACAAACTTACTCTGGTTAGTTAATTAAGTTATAACTAGTCATGATATCAAGAAAAAGTGTTGACAATCGCTCAAGTCTTCTTCTGCAAGACACAAGGCATGTATCCTGATGAAGGCTAGAACATCTCGAAACATCCAGTAAATTTCATTGAGAAGGTCATTGTAAGGTATCTATGTCACTGAGGTTGTATGGTAGCTAACGTTTGTGATTAGTGGGAATGCCTTGCAGGCAGTGTCGCTGGTTGCAAAATGTAGGTTTATAATGTTAGCTCACCTCTGGTTATCATTATAGTAGTGCCTCTTGGTTAGATGTTCAGATGTTATGTAGTGCTGGTCTAGTGTCCATTAAGTAGTGAACTGGTTCTGCCTGCTTAGCAGCAACACTATAACCAATATGGGCAAGAATCAGGTACAGTTGCCCTTAGTGGGTTTGCCCCCCCCCCCCCCCCCCCCCCCCCCCCCCCCCCCCACCCCCCCGGTAGTTCTACTTGCATGGCACCACCGGCAGTACTAAGGGGGGGGGTTGGGGGGGGGGGCAGAGGGGGCGTCCGCCCCCGCCAACCAACACAGCTTTACCAGCCAGCTAGCAAAAGCTAAGCTCTATCATTCACACACAAATCAGTCGCACGGAATTTAACGAGTCAATAATTTTGCTGGTGCCGATTGTGAGATTGCATGATCCACGGACCACTATCACGAGAATAAGATTGAGTCGAGTGCTTGCTTGCTTGCTATTACAAATTGTAGCTTTGAGCTAGCAGCTATATAGTAAATGTGCTTGTGTAGTAGACTCGTAGAGACCTAGTGAAGCGCTAGTGTAGTAGAGAGCTAGTTCAATGTGAAATATGGATATAAAAAAAAAATTCAGCGTCAGCACTAGCACCCAAAAAGAAAAGGAGCAATCTTCCAATTCTACCACAGAACCCGCTTTGGATCTAGACTCTCAGTCTGCTGGCCCAAGCATACTGGAGGTGAGAACCAATGAGGCTACTTGTACTGATTTAGCAACAAACAGTTCATTACCTGATGATCTCCCTGTCCCAACACCTGGAAATGTAATTTGCAAAAGAGATATGGTAGTCAAAGGCCCCACCCAACCACGCAAGTATAATTTTCCGAAGAAAAAGTTCAGCAATGGTAATTTATCATTCACCAGCCTGTTATGATGTCAAAGAAGCAAGTAGTTGGTTGGAGTATTCTGCAAAAAGTGATTGTTTTGCATGTCGTTTATTTGAAAATGATCTCAGAGAGAAAAATGAGCCAAATTGGATGTCAGTAGGAGTTTGTAACTGGAAGAAGGTGCGGGAAAAATAAAAAAGCATTATAAAAGTACTCAGCATAAGTGCGCGGAAAGTGCTCGTGAACATTTCCTTCAGATCAACAGGCACATAGATGTCATGTTAGACAAAGGCCGAGAGGAAGAAATTACAAGAAGGCAACAACAAATTGAGATAAATAAGTGCACGATTGGTAGATATAGCAAAAACATTAGCAAAGTATGGAATGCCATTTAGAGGTCACAATGAGAAAAATGATCATTACAAATAGTTGGTTTGTTAAGTCGATGGGACCCAGTCTTTGCTGAATACATGGAAAGTGGATCAAGAAACTGTACATACCTTTCTAACAGGGTTCAAAATGACCTTATTAAAGCTATGGGAGATCTTGTACTGAAGCAGATAGTGGAAGGTGTAAAACTGGCCAAAAATTTCACTATCTTGATGGATGAAACTACTGATGTATCTGGATAGGAGCAAGTGTCTGTCATGGTTAGATTTGTGGATAGTGAAGAAGTCATCCAAGAGCGTATAATTGGATTCAGTGCTGTTGCAAAAACAGACTCAGAAAAACTATTCAAGCTTCTCAGTGATACTTTGAGTAGTTGTTGTGTCAGCTGGTCACAAGTAAGAGGCCAGTGCTATGATGGGACCAGCAATATGAGTGGACAACATCATGGTCTTCAGGCAAGAGTCAAAGTTGAGGCACCCAAAGCTCTTTACGTGCACTGTTATGCACATTGCCTCAACTTGGTGTTAGTAGATGCAATGAAGAGTAACAAGATAGCAAGGAACTTCTTTGGAACCCTTGAAGCATTGTATTGTTTCATTCGCCAGAGTACTTGTCAATTTCAGACACTGCAGTGTGAGTTTGAGACAACTACTGATGAAACTGGAAAGCTCGCGATCAAAAAGCTTTGCGAAACTAGGTGGGCATGCAGATATGAAGCCATAAAGGCAATCGAGGCAAATTTCCAAGTCATTTTTTAACTACTTTGTACTATCGAAGATGAAACATCACAGGCAAAGGCTGCAGCTGATGCTAGAGGCTCATTGCACCAATTTCAGAGCTTTGAGTTTCTCCTGGCCATGACTGTGCTAAAGCAACTCCTGGAGGTTACCAATACCATAAGTCAGTATCTTCAATCTAGGCAGACTTACTTAGGAGCAGCAGTGTCATCCCAAGGCCACACTCACTGTTTTAAGAAAACAGAGAACTGAAGACAAGTTTCAGGAGTTCTTTGAGACAGCTACTTCTCTTGCTAACACAATTGGTGCTGATATTCCCACAATGCTCTCTGCACGGAGGAAGAGAGTCTCGCTGCGACTTGATCATATGTGGCATATGAGCATCAACACGAAACAGTTGAAAGTAAGTACAGAGCAGAATTTTACTATTAGGTACTGGACATATTGATAGAACAAATAAAAAGGTGATTCTCACAAGAAACACAGAACCTCTTAGTTTCTTTCAGCTACCTCCAGCCTGAAAAATTGCTGAAGCGGGGTGAGGAGCAAGAAACTGACAGCAATTTGCAGGACCTAGCTGAGTTCTATAAGTATTGTGCAAGATGCTATGAACTTCCGTTTTGGTATTACCTACATAACTATTTACTACAACAAAATTAGCCTTTCATTTTCAGTGAAAACCAGAACATGTGTCTTAAATAATTGTGTGGGCTTAAATTCGGGTTGCTATGGCAACATCTCATGAATATTGATGTGAATAATTTAATGCTTTTATTTTTGTTAGTGTACGAGAATTGAAATTTGGTTTGTAATTACTTTCCACCAAATGAAATGTTTTTATATAGCTAATTTTACTTAGCCCTTTTCATTCTAATTCATTCTAAAAACAAAGAGGCGAGGTTTGAGGAAAGATGTTATATTGAAATTAGTAAGTTTAACCCTCTCACAGGCATAAGCGACTTAAGCGACTTAAGTGATGTTTGCTGGCACATTTACTCCAGTTTTCTAAAGCTGTATTTTGCAGATATTCAGTGGTAAATTAGAGGCATGCTTTAGGCATACTCGTGCAATTGTTTAAGTTTATACTGCGATTGGTTAATTTTTTACGAATTTTTTCGTCACGGTTAATCAATTTAAATTGTTCTTGACAAATAGTTGTTGTTGACCAATAGTTGACTATCTAACATTGCTGATTTCATGTGTATGAAACCGAGCTGAAATAACTTATAATGATATTTACATCTTTGTGGGTTTTTTATAATCAATCAAAAAAATTGTTGTTGACAAACAGTTGTTGTTGTTGACCAAAAGTTGACCGGCTAACATTGCTGGTTACATGTGTAATATGAAATTGAGATGATATAAACCTCTTATAACAATATTCACATTTCTGTGGTTTGTTGCTAAGCAACTAAATTTTACCATAACGTCCCTTCATGCATCAGCTATCACCTGATATATAGTTGTTGGGTACTTCTCTTCATATGGTCCTCTATAAATAAAAAAAGTGAAATTATGTCAATTTTTGTAAAAAGTCCTCCGTAAATCTGCCAGTGAGGCAATGAATTATTTTGGAGTTACAAAATTCTAAATAATTATATGTTCTACTATCAATTCACTAAACACCTGTAAAGTAAAAAATTGATTACTAGAGGTCTGTTTCAGGAACACGACGATGCAATTTATATAATTTTGCATCATCTTCTACTTCAACACCTCCTGTTTTTCCTTCACGGTACGCACAATGATATTTCCTCACTCTTCTATAATACTTCTGTATCAACTCAAGACTAACTGAATCCAAGGCTGGTTGAATGATTTTCTCCAGTACTCCAAATGTATAATCACAGTTAGTACGTGCAAACTATTTTTCTGACCCCAAACCCGTTCAATAGGGTTCAACTCACAATGGTATTTTGGAAGGAAAATACCCCTGTGCTTGTGACTGGAAACCAACTCCTCCACTCGAGTTTTCTGGGTCTTAAAAAGCATGCATGCTTTTCAGGACATTGATCATCTCAGTTTTGACCGTGCCAGTGGTGTCCACACAACACTCTTCCAGGACTGTTCGTAAGCCCTTTGGTTGGCTACTTGCTGTAGTGATCCCATGCATCATTCCATCCCAGTATATGTTTCACCTCTTCGGTTGTTTGCCACCATCATATACATTCATCCTGGGTACATTTAAAACATCATCAGCATAAGCATGTGTCATGAGCTTTGGTCAAAGATAAAAGTTATTGAGTGTGTTTCACTAGGATATTTTGTTTAAGCTATTTCAACAGCATTTTACAATTCAATCAGAAACTTTTCAGTTCCAGTATCCTTTAGATTGGGCCCTGGAAGCTCTAGGAATGGCTGGATAAATTTGCTTTGCTCACTCATGTTCTTGCTCATTGAGCTGTAGATAACCGTGATGCTCAGTAATAAAGTCACTCACCATAATCCCTGATTTTGGTCGAATAGTAAGTTTACCTGCTTCAGCTTACTGCCACGATGGTCTTTAATTTGCATGAAAAGTGGACTCATCGTAGTAAATAAGCACAAGCTTTCTTTAAGGCAGTACTGGAACCTACATTTTCTTCCAGTTTTCCATCCCTACACTCTGGTGGTGGCAAATGTGTGCATTCCAATACCTTCGTAAGTACATTTACAGAGTGAAATGTACATATGATTTCTGGATTGAAGTTTTTAATGTGATATTATTCCACTGGTGGGTCCTAAGGTCCTTTCTTAATGTAGAAAGTGAGAGAGATTAGAGGAAAGAGGTTCCACATTACTCCATTAATATAGAAATGACTAGTGATGGATGTGCAATAAAATTTATGATAGTTTTTGTGGGTTGAGTGTTTCCATTGCAGAATTAAATGTGCTTATATATAGTAATGTTGTCTTCTGGATCTTTAAGGGATGTCTAAAGATTCAAACCACATCATTAGTAGTAGCATCTAGAGAGCCATTATCTAGACTTATAGTCGAATGTAAAATTGTTTTTTGTTTCCCTATGCTATATATTTGTAATTAAGTTCAGTCTCCAAAGTTTAGATAGCTTAGATCTTACTAGAATGTAATACAGCATCTTCTTTAGCTCATTACTTGATGCAGGTGGGGGTTACTGTTCTGATTAGACCTAGTGAATGCTATTATAATGGTTGTTCCAAACTAGAACTTGTGTATAATCACTCCTAAATGTTCTTGGCTGGTGAGGATCTGCTGAAGAAATACAGGCAGAACCCATGAAAACACATTCAAAACTGGGGCTGATGAAATGTGCACATGCATCGGAGACACATGACAAATTACCAATAAACGGCGATGTCTAAGTGCTGCGGCTGCTGCAGTTCCTGCACCTATAGGGCCCTATCAAATCTTCTGAAGTGTCTGCCAATATCGAGACTTTACGTGGCTAAACACCAAGGATGCATTAGGTTGGAACACCTAGCGACAACAGAGCAGAGAAGCCAAGATATTTTCTTTTTCGTGTTGGCAACTTCATCAGTAACAATACCAGACATCTATTTATGTCTATGTGATACTTTCCCACAACCAACCATAGCAATAAGTCTCTCATGAGTAGCATCTTTGTCATATCTGTGGATGCCGAGCAATGGTCCATGGAGATAATGTCTTGTGTGTGTCGATATAGACAGAAAACACCTGGCATCACTTGCTCTGGTTTCTTGATGCTGTGGCTGATCATATAAATTACTGCATGGACAGTTGTTTGTAAAGTAACAATCTCCTTTCCACCAAGCCCATAGACTCATGCAGCTTCTTGCTTTTTTTGCATCATTTCCCATGTTCCTGAAGGTAACACAACTATTTGCTCAAAAGTACAATGATTCTAAAATTGTATTGTGATCAACAGCAGTGTGTACACTCCCTCAAATTTCTTTGCCCTATAATAAGGTTATGTTTTCCGATCAATTTGACAACAAGAATTACCTGCTCAAGCATTTGCTGCCAAGTTAGCCTTTGCTATCGTCTTTGCTGGATCTGGCAAAGAATGCATCTATATTGTCTCGATGGTAAATATATTCATTAGCCAAGTGAGACCAGGTATAAATTCATGGCGGCAGCATTTACAAATGCTCAGTTGTATAAGGGCTTCAAAAATATTGAAATCATTGCACAGTATAATGATTGGGACTGTTCACAATAAGTAAGTTACTTGCAGTCAGATCCATCCTTATGGTAGACAATTTTGTGAATGTTGACAGTTCTTGGCATTTCTAGTTAGGATATATCCAAGAACATGTACAGCTCTTTGGAATGGGGCATATGAAGCACCCAAATTATAGGTAGATCCCGTGTACCATTTGCTACACATGTCTGGAACTTGCATTGACAAATAAGGTAACCTACATTCACAGTTTGTCATTGCTCTAGCATGGTTTTAATTCATTTAAAAATAATCAAAACAGTTCTTATCTAATGTTTGTAATGCTCTATCAGTCACAGTTGTTATAGCCACTCGCTGGAAAATAGCAATCGAAATGGAGTTTGAGGGTTGGATCATGACATGGATCGTGATGGCAGAGTTACCATGGTTGGCATCAATTAGGGTGTAGAAATCCTAGGCAGTGATCGCAGGTTCAGCGATGAAGACAGGTTTGCCACTAGTTATGATGATGACTTCATCAGGCTTGGCATGAGGTAAATGCATCTGTTTAGGCAGTAACAGTTGTCTGGTATCTGCCAGTGGAGCAAAAGCAGAGTGAACCAAATAAGGTATTTTATGGGGTGACCATAGCCTCATATTCGAAGAGCAGCCAATGAGGAGAGACCTTTATTGCATAGCCTCTTTATAGGGCTGGAGCAAGTGGTGAGGCCATGGCATATGTGGGCATATCTATGATTCCTTTTTATAGTTTGTAAATAAGCAAACCCAGTCATTAGCCACACTACTGTAGTGATAAATAGGTTACCTGACAGTGTGGTTGTTTGTCAAACCACAAAGTATATTTTGCATTGCGTTGAATTCATAAATAGGGTGTGCATGATCAACTGACGAGATGATAATATGATCAGCTGGCCATGCTTTAGGTTTCCAAAGTGCTAATTTAGAAAGGACTATTGTATCAAGATCATTTCAAGCATCTTGGTTTGAACAGTGACCTTTTCTGCATTAATTTTTTTGCCTGTCATACTTGTGTAGTGAGTTTCAAGCAGAACGGGATGACGACATCCAAAGCAGACCCTCCCCTGATAAATACTCATTGATAATAGTTATAGTTATTGCTATCTAATTTAAAAAAACCTGTTCCCAAGCTCTTCCAAACCTACTTGATTGTGTGCTGATTATGGATTAAAACACCTCACACACACTTCACTCACCGACAGACACTCCACACCACACACTCCACTCAACACACACACTCCACTTACGCATAGTTACACACATATTGGCTATCTGCACACTACCAGGCCTATACACTGTTAGCTTATCAGGTATGCAAGGGTGTTGTGGGGTTCACTTGTAATGCAGGTCAATCGAAGGCTCACTAACCTGCTTATTTAGCTGAGGTGAACATGATTATGGATTCAAGAATTTGGCGAAATACAATCAACAATCATCAATATCAATACAAAATCAAGCCTACTCTTCAAGTCAGTCTCACATGTCTCAAAAGTAGTTAAAATTGGCACAACACGCCACCTGCTAGCTATCTGTTGCACATATCAGGACATGTCAACACATATCAGAATATTCAATAATTATGAGGAGTTTATTCAGCTTTATGAAGCTTCTATTGGTGCTGGATATCCTACAAAATTAATCAAAGGCTGAACTTGCCAACCAGTAAACTTCGTGGTCAATTCTATAGTTGCAGCACAATGAGTGGGACAAAAACAGTAGTTACTAAAAGGATATCAGAAGAGCAAACACATACTGTGTTTACACACTGGGCATTCGTTAAGGAAACATACTGTGTTTACACACTACTATCGGCTTCGTTAAGTCTTGCTGCTAATGACACTGTCAAAATATTGAAGACTCCATGGGTACTACACATGAGATAACAAAGCTGTTTTAAGTTTTCACCTAAACATAACTGATTCTCCTTCACCTGGTTTAAGATTCCTTTGCCATTTCTGTCTCTCTTAAATATTATGCAAACTTATTGAGTACTTGGGGAAAAGCTACTGAGGCCAAATCACGAATTCAAGGTGTGATAGCAGAAGCAGAAATAAAAACATCTTTGATATTATCTTTGGTAAAATAGTTCCGATAATCTCAGCCAAACTTTTTAAGATACAGAAACTTCAGTAGCAGAGGGCCAAGAAGTAGCTAGCATGGTTACTTGCACACTTGAGGAGCTATGAGATGACATGTCTTATTTTGGTCCTGAAGACTATGAAATTGAAGAACCTCACTTGATTCATCGGCACAAGATACCTAGAAGGTATGATGATGGTACCGAAGGAGATTTACACACTGATGTAAAGACATACTAATTGTCAACATTGCATTGATCTTGTATTATTTTGATTCAACGATCAACCAGGATACAGAATCTACTGTAATTTGGAACAGCTTCTGTTAAAAATCATGCTGGAATGAAATGTCACAGTGGAATTTTACTTTTTATATAGATGACTTCCACCCTGAGGTTCTTGAGAACTTTTATTAAACAATGAATTCAGAAGGAAAACTATGGTGGAAAAATTACAATATGACTACTATTTCTGATATCAAGGCATTCTCTTCAGAAATGACAGCTAAAAGAAATTGTTGCTTTCTCAAGCGTGTCGTCTTTTCAAACTTATTTTGATCATGCCAGCCACGAATTTACATCAGAAAGGTCAATTAGTGCCCTTCGAAGGATAAAAAAGTAACTTACGAAACACCATAAGTCAGTTGAGGTTATTACAATCACCTGGCAATGGAATTAATAGGTGATTCAGAACACATGCTAAAGTGGTGTTTTTGGAACACTGAGCTCTGTAATACTCCTACTCTGATTTCATTAGTTTGTGTGTGTCACTGGTGTGCATGCATGCACACCACAGCTACGAACATTATGGCCAGGCAAGAACATTATGAACAGGTAACCATACGCACGCGCGAAATTACGGACTTGGGCGCCTCCGGAAACTACGGTACTATAGTTATGACGACGGGAAAAATCCTAGGGTATTGGCAAGCACTAATTCACAACCTTGGCACTGCGGGGACACTTCTTCTGTGATGGCATTGGTTACTTTTCTCCTCGCTGTTGTCCTCTGTATTGGAACGATTCATTGTCGCCCTGGAGGACCTTTCATTTTGGGGAATAATGTTTGCAACACTTTGGTCCCAAGTGGAAGTCCTCATTCACCTCAAAGTGGGAATGGTGGCTACACCATCAGTACTAGCCTTCCCTTCAATACTACTATGGCTTTGTACAAGTACACAGCTGGACAAACTTACACTGGTTAGTTATAGCTAGTCATGTAATCAAGTTGACTTTCTCAAGTCTTCTTTGCAACAATAGGCATGTATATAGCTAGTCCTGATGAAGGCTAGAGCATCTAGTCGAAACATCCTGGGAGTAAATTTCAAGTTGATTATTGAGAAGGTCATTGTAAGGTATCTATGTCACTGAGGTTGTATGGTAGCTAACATTTGTGATTAGTAGGAATGCCTTGCAGGCAGTGTCGTTGGTTGTAAATGTAGGTTTATACTGTTAGTTCACCTGGTTGTCATTATAGTGGAGCCTCCTGGTTAGATGTTTAGTAGTCATATTCATATGTGTAGTACATGGGGGCAAAGAGCAAGGCCAGTTCAGTCATATTTATATATTATGTGGTACAATGGCAAAGAGTAAGACCTGTTCTATGTTTTGTAAAATGGCAGAATGGATGTCAACAGTACGGGAAAAAATAAATCTATAACATAGATAGTAATGTTGTAACCTACTGTGTACATCAAATATTTAGACTAGTAATATGCTTGTTATGATAACCCAGTAATATGCTTCCTTTGTCTTCAATGCCTTAGCTGCTTATAGCCATATGTTTGTATTCTGTCCAACAATGGTAAGAAGTGATAACTGAATACAATGGGCTGCGTTATATGCAAACATGACTACCGTATTTCATTGGTTAGAACACACCCTCAAATAGAACACATGGTCAAATAGAATGCTTCCTTGAAATTTAGAACGCATCGTTTAGACTGCACACAAGCAGGAAGTATAAAAATTCCAGAGAAAGTGCTGTCTGGAGTGGAGGATGAAAGCTTGGCAACCTGCCATCACTGAAGTGGCAATCAAAACCTTCAAAAGTTGTGGCATTTCAGTCGATACAGATGGGTCACATGACGATGCATTCACTATTTAAATCCCGGGCAAGTGGCAGAAAGTGCTGCAGGAAACATCGCCACTTCTCCCAAACACTCAATTTGCAACTTCTTCCTCAGCCTATGAAATGGATCGTGCATGTTTAATGATTGAGCATGTATTGTGATAGACACTCAATAATAATACAGAAGAGGAAACAGGATACTCTGGTAAAATGCCAATATGTGTGGTCCTCTGCTATTGGTTTATATGTGTGTGTGTAGTGGATCTAGGACTCATATACACACTTTCCCACTGCTAGCCTCTCATGTATGTAGCCGAATTGATTTGTAGATCATGAGCACTAGAGTCAGGTCAAGCTGTTAAACTTGTCAAAGTTCAACAAGAATTGGAATTATTGTTGCACTGGTGTCAGAATGGTTTCCATAGAAGGGACAAGGTCCACTTTTGATCACTTGATCACCATATAAGCCTATACCTCCCACCCCCCACCACCCCACCAGCCCATTTACTGGTGGAGCTCACTTAAGTGATTCAAAAGTTTGACATTTGCAAACAAGTCGAATGAAGCATCCCACACACTATAGCTGTGTAAGGGGGAACCCTATGCTATGTGGCTAGAGCTCATTGAGTAGCAACAAGAGGAGTAGGCCACAGCCAGGAGATAGAGCTCTAAAGCTAAGATTCCTATGCACTCACAATTTCTTGAGATGCAGATGGTCTATGCACTATTCCTTCTTTTTGGTTTTTCACGGCACATGTAGAGTCTGTGTGAGAAATTTTGCTAACAATGAGAGAGAGGAATATTATATGGATTTGCAGTAGAAGCAATTATACTTTCAACCCTACTCAATCCAAAAATGAATTAGAAATGCATAGTGAAAGTCAAGAGGGACTGTGTAATCTCCTTCCCCCCCTCCCCAATAAGATAGTTTGTGTACTACACCCTCCTTCCACCCAAATTTGAATCTTTAACACTTGTAAACCACATTATACATTCTTGTATCCTATTTGCATTTCATGTCGTCAGCTGCCATTCTAATATTATTTTTTTCTAATATTCTCATTTGATTGACTCCACCTCAACCTATGAAATAGGCTACAAGCTATTGCTTTCCTTAATTAAGCACAGCTATTGGCTAGCTTGTGCATTATAAAGTTTCATGCATTGTCAAATGATTTGTTAAGTCAATTTCCTGTCGGATATGAATGCATTGGCTTCACCATTAATTAAGTACTGTGTAGCGGGATATTTTTGAAGTACTTAATATTCATGTATTTCACTGTCAGAATTCAAGTCATGAATATTATTAGTAAAGGGTGTTGTTGAAGAGCAACGGAGCAGTGTGGTTTCTAATCCACAATCTGTTTCCCTGCAAATCCATCGGTTATTCTCTATATGGTTATTTAACTCCATGAAATATCCCTAGGTACAATATTTATATATATACCAAAAATATCTGTGGGTGTGTATATTTAGATATAATGTTGTTACATGATCACAATTTTCTGATGTAGTTGAAGTGGAGTCGGACACTACTTTCAGGGGATTTATGGTGCAGACCCGGGACCCAAGTGATGCCCCAATAGGAACATTTTCCGTATTGGACTCGACCCAGCAGCAAGTTCTTGACTGCTCTGCGAATTCAGTACCTCCTGGGGTATGTTAAAAACTTAACTGGCTAGTAAATGTCACCTTGTTACCATAACTGTGTGACCACTTTCAAGTGTGATAGCTATATTTAGACAACTAAATATTCTCTATTTAGCCATACCAAAATACTGTGCGACCACTTTTTTAAGTGATAACTAAATATTCTATATTTAGACATACGAAATGTTACCTTTGCATCTGTGCAACCACTTTCGAGTGGCAACTAAATATTCTATATTTAGACATACCAAATGCCTGTGCGACCACTTTCAAGTGTGATGAGTAAATATTCTATATTTGGCCAAATACATATCAGATGCCTGTGTAACTGTGTAACCATTTTCATGTGTGATAACTAAATATTTTATATTTGGAAATCTCTATATAATTGACACAAGGCAAGGTTAACTCTTAACCCTTTCACCGTCAGATTTCACAACATTAAAAAAAAACATGACCATGGTATATAAAATAATAAATACCAGGTCAGGGGTGCACTAAAGTCCCTAGCAACCATGGTTTGATGGGATAGCATTGGTGTTGATAAACATTGTGGTCGACAATCGGTTGCTAAGCAACTGACCACAATCTATGAATATGATTATCTAATCAATCTCTGCAGGCAATCCAGCTTCTGTCACTGAAGAAGAGCTGTTGTAGACACTGGTGGAAGTAGCACAGGATGTCCTGTATCCATCATGTTGTCTACAATAAAAACTTATTGCATGCCTGCATGTACAACCTGTCTCGCCTGCTACACAAGTAATAAAAAAAGAAGCCGCACTTAGCTGCTAGAAAGCTAAATCTTTATCTATAGCTAGCTAGAATCCATGATAAACCTTAGTATCCTTGTTCATCACTTCCTTCTTGATCATCGGAGAGAAAAACATCATGATCAGCTGTAGTGCTACAAACAGCCGGCCAGCAAGAAGATGCAAAAATCACTAGCAAAGAATTCATCTGCTCCACAGCTAGATTTTCTCTCTCCGAGGTATGCATGGATGTCATCCCCTTCTTCATCGCTGCAAGAATCCTCATAGATGTCAAAGTCATTTTGAACAAGAGCAAGGACCTTTTTGAGAGACAGTCATTCAGCATATTGGCAGGGGATAGGTTCCGGAGGAGGGGGGGGAGGCATAAAGCAGGATCTTGTCATGTGGCTTCCAGTATTTACACAGGCAAATGATGGCCTCATGGCTACCAGTAGCACAGACCATATGCCTGTTATACATGTGCAGAAAGAATATGCCATCATGCTGGTCAGTGTACACTAAATCAAAATAACTTGAGACACTTCAGTCGGTGCCTCCGAGTCCAATGTGGGGATTCTATCAGCCCAACCCTAGTGTACCTTGAAATAACTTGTCAAGACATGATTGGTATCGGACTATTTGAGAACTCAAGTTTGTATCATTATATGATTGGTACGCATTAGTACATTGGAATATGATTGGTATCATTAATGGACCAGGTTCTGGATCATCTGTTGGTCCCATAAGGTCAGGCTACTCCAGCAGGTCCAGGTGCACCCTGAAATCCTGTGGCCATGGTATTCCAGCCATGGTATTCCAGTGGATCTCATAGGGTCAACTGTGCCTAGCAGATCCTGTACCATAGCAGGATTGCGTTCACATATGTAGCAAACTGGCAGTCCATGAGGACCAGTAGGTCCATGGTACCCAGAAGTTTCAAGTGACCTATCAGGCCCAGAAAGTCGAATGCACCCAGCAGGTCCAGGTGGCCCATCAGGACCCTGCAGCCTGGCAGGACCATGTGGATCAACTGACCTTGTAGGTATAACTGACTCAGGGGATCCATGTGGCCCAACAGGCCCAGGTTTTCCAGCCGGACTGCATTTTTCCACCGACTCTGTAGGCCCAACCAGGCCAGGTGGTCCATCAGATTGCTCCTGATAGAACTCCGTTCACTCACCAACACACTTAGTTAACCAGTCCTGCAGGTCCAGTGGGTCCGAGCAGTTCATTCTCTCAACGTACTGTGTCGCATACATCAAAGAGTGGTACAGACATCTGTATATGCCTCAACTGTGAAATATTCTCTGAAATCAGGAGTACTTGATATTTTTAAGGCTTTACCAACAGATGCATCCCTCAGGAATTGATGGAGCATAACCAATGAGTAACCTAGGTTCCAGTAGAATGTACACAGTTTGACCCAAGCTGAGCATTGCTTTGGACAGGGTTATATTGTTCATAAGGCATATCTTACTGCTCGACCAAGTGTTATCAAGTGCTCAAGATATGGTTAGTGAAGGGGATATCTGGAAATGCCCAATATGAACTGTTATAATGGACTGCACACCTTCTGGACATGCGGCACCCTGCTATCACATAGGTCGAGTATCTCCAGCTGGTCCCATTGCCCCCATAAGTCGAACTGGGAGGGTGAGTCCAGCAGGTCCAATATACCCAACAGATCCACACAGTCAGGCAGTATGGCGTTATTCCACTGACACCATCTCACTAAATTAATAGCAAAAAGTGATGCAGACTTCTGTCTAGATGTATAATCTGAAAAATGTGACTGACCATGGAATCAAGCATACAGAGGCAGCCTGTCTCAAGAAGAGTCCATGATGAATCTGTAAGAAGAGTTTTTCTAAAAGCCCTTTGCTTGGCCTTCTTGATGCCCCACCTCCATGGCTATGACTACTTCTCCCTTTTTGAGTTCTTCGGTCCTTTTCTAACAAAATAATACAGTCGAACTCTTCAGCCTACTTATTGATCCAGCTTATCACATGAACTCACTACTTTGACAGTCATAAATGCCACAGGATCAGACTCAAAAACGGTTTTGGAGGAGTTTAGTAATGTTTGCATAAGCCTAGATGCAAACAAGCAGTGATGACTGACTGCTGCATCTTTATGCAGTGTGAAGAACCAAATTGCATGCACTACCAATAGCTCTGCACACAAGGAAATACACAAGTGCAGCAGTCAAGGAGCTTTTGTTGATATTACCATGTCACAGTTTAATGAACACCAGCCAACATCTTCAAAATCAAAGGATAGAAATAATTGGGAAGTCGTAGAAGACAAAGTCTTACTGTAGTGAAATAACAACAATGATACAGCCACAACTAGCTCTTTACAACTGCTGCTGTCCATATCAGTCATAGTTTAACCAGAGTTGTTAATATCACATGGCTTCACGTGCCTGATATCATGTGATATCTGTAACTGTTATGTCCAACTTGGCTAATACAAACAACTTTCAATAACTTGGTTGAAAATGGAAGTCCACAAGAGAAGGTCCTTGACTTTCATCTGGCATAAAGGGTGAGGCTATACCTTGTGATATTCTATAATAGCTCACTCTTTTACTTAGAAACACAACTTATTCAAGGCCAAGCTTATGATGGAGCAACAGCCAGAACTGGTCATTGCTGACCAAGTGCTCAAGATATGGTTAGTGAAGGGGATATCTGGAAATGCCCAATATGAACTGTTATAATGGACTACACACCTTCTGGACATGCGGCACCCTGCTATCACATAGGTCGAGTATCTCCAGCTGGTCCCATTGCCCCCATAAGTCGAACTGGGAGGGTGAGTCCAGCAGGTGCAATATACCCAACAGGTCCACACAGTCAGGCAGTATGGCGTTATCCCACTGACACCATCTCACTAAATTAATAGCCAAAAAGTGATGCAGACTTCCGTCTCTATGTATAATCTGAAAAATGTGACTGACCATGGAATCAAGCATACAGAGGCAGCCTGTCTCGAGAAGAGTCCATGATGAATCTCTAAGAAGAGTTTTTCTAAAAGCCCTTTGCTTGGCCTTCTTGATGCCCCACCTCCATGGCTATGACTACTTCTCCATTTTTGAGTTCTTCGGTCCTTTTCTAACAAAACAAAACAGTCGAACTCTTCAGCCTACTTCTTGATCCAGCTTATCACATGAACTCACTACTTTGACAGTCATAAATGCCACAGGATCAGACTCAAAAACGGTTTTGGAGGAGTTTAGTAATGTTTGCATAAGCCTAGATGCAAACAAGCAGTGATGACTGACTGCTGCATCTTTATGCAGTGTGAAGAACCAAATTGCACGTACTACCAATAGCTCTGCACTCAAGGAAATACACAAGCGTAGCAGTCAAGGAGCTTTTGTTGATATTACCATGTCACAGTATAATGAACACCAGCCAACATCTTCAAAATCAAAGGAGAGAAATAATTGGGAAGTCGTAGAAGACAAAGTCTTACTGTAGTGAAATAACAACAATGAAACAGCCACAACTAGCTCTTTACAACTGCTGCTGTCCATATCAGTGGTAGTTTAACCAGAGTTGTTAATATCACATGGCTTCACATGCCTGATATCATGTGATATCTGTAACTGTTATGTCCAACTTGGCTAATACAAACAACTTTCAATAACTTGGTTGAAAATGGAAGTCCACAAGAGAAGGTCCTTGACTTTCATCTGGCATAAAGGGTGAGGCTATACCTTGTGATATTCTATAATAGCTCACTCTTTTACTTAGAAACACAACTGATTCAAGGTCAAGCTTATGATGAAGCATCAGCCAGAACTGGTCATTGCTGACAAGTAGTGGTTGATCCAGTGCGTTATAGCGTCCAGGGAAGCAAATGACATGATGAAGTCAGCTAATAAAATTAGCTCACTTTTAATCTCTCTATGAAGGACACAAAACAATAAGAGCAGCAGTACTTGCAAGCATCAGGCATCCGAGACTTATAAATAAATAATATCTCGGCACACGAGCTATCAACACTAAATACCCATTCTAAAACAAAACTGCAAACTCTCCAGCAGACACTTCACAAATATTACCCACAAGCTAGCACTCTCAGAGGAACAACACATTCATACACATGCCACAATCCGCTGTTCCCAATCCATCACATTCACCGAAGAGTGTGCTTTGATTTCAAGCCTTCCATGGCTCTGATGTACTCCTCCACACAGTTACAGTGCTACAAGTCTAGACTCTAGATATATTTGTGCTTTTTTGATGTCTAAAAGCGATATATGCATGAGGCGTTCACAAGCTTTACTTGATCAAACCAATCCATGACCACCCACCCCCACACACACAGGATTAAAAGTCACTTTGAAAAGCTTCCCACAGAAAGGTAATGCTTACAGTCACGGACAGTTTTGCATGCATTAGTGAAGTAGATATGCTTGCATACTGAAAAAACAATTTGGTTTCCTACTACTATTGTTGTGTAAATTTCAGCCTGGAGCATTTTCTATCCAATATCATTACTTGTTATTTAAACACGACATTTTAAAATGATATGCTCCAAAAATGTTTAATGCAAATCCTTGCAAAACTTTAGTTCTTGGTTCATGCTAAAACTTGTTTTATGAGCTAAACTAGTCTCTAGATGTAGTTGTGTGTACAGGCCTGAACTCATTTGAATCTAGGCTAAATGTTTCCCCACGCAATATGCCATATTCACATGGTAGAGTGACAATATGCTGCAATGAGATAAGGGACATATCCCCCAAACCCCTTACTTGTCATGTGCTGATTTCCCCCCCCCCCCCCCCTCCTTCCTCTCTCTCTCTCCTACCATCCCCTCCATTATCAAAATCCCTTATCTGGGCTGTATTTTATCCAGTAAGTTTACTAATTGTATTGTATTTTGAACACACAGACAACTATAGGCCATAAAAACTTGCCAAGGTTGGATTTCTCTTCACAGATGTTTAACTGGACAGCTCCATCCGACGCAGATGGATTCGTCAACTTCATGTATAGTAGTAAATTGATTTTTCATACATTTTATATAGTTTTTTCATGATTGTTAGATATATGTTTATATATAAGCTGTCAAGCTGTGTTATTACAAACAGGTCCATATCTATGTGGAATGTTGCTGTGAAACACTGGTCTCCATGTCAGTAAAAAAAACGTCAGTACCAAGGCAGTGTATTTTACAACATTTAGATACAGTAAGACTTACTAATATATCTATAGCTACCTGTTGCAGCTACAGATATCCTAGTTAGATATATGTTTATATATAAGCTGTCAAGCTGTGTTATTACAAACAGGTCCATATCTATGTGGAATGTTGCTGTGAAACACTGGTCTCCATGTCAGTAAAAAAAACGTCAGTACCAAGGCAGTGTATTTTACAACATTTAGATACAGTAAGACTTACTAATATATCTATAGCTACCTGTTGCAGCTACAGATATCCTAGTTTGGTGGTGAGCTTCTTGCTGCCTGCTCCTGTGCATGCAAGGCACTTCTGCTTCTTTGCCAAGTCTTCACAATTACACAGCTGTTACCTCACAAATGACTCCTCTTCCATGACTGAGGATGTTTCAATAGTTCAAAATCCCAGCATGCCCAATGATTCATCTCGCTCATGGAGGATGCCAACGTTGTGCCTGTTGCATGGATCATCGTTATCTTAACAGATATTCCAACTGCGAAAGGTGTCCGAATATTTTAGCAGGAGAACATAATCAGAGAGTGAAATTGGTTACAATGTGTTCATGGCATTGATAGCTATACAATCACTTTCTTGATAATCAACTTGAAATTTACTCACTCAATGTTTTGGATAATTGCTCTAGCCGAAACATTGAGTGAGTAAATTGTCTATTATCGAGAAAATGATAATATGTCAATTGAGAGTTATAATTGAGGGAATAATTTCTCAAACCAAATGAAGATTGCTCCAGTGGTGCTCTTTTGAGGGTTATCTCATAGTTTTATCAGCGTAAATTCATAGTTGCTAGCTATATACCAGTTTTGTCCCATTTGGCAAGGATAATGAGAATAGTAACAATACTTCTAAGTTTCTCCAAGAACTATGGTTTAACAGTGGGAAAGTCATCAAGCTGTTTTCAGGCTGCCTTTGTAAATTTTCATCTACTCTAAATCCCATTATTTTAACTCCATGACATTTTGATATCTATAAAATTTAGCGAATGAGCCAAGACTAGTAGTGAAAGTCAACATGTAAAGACAAGTGACAAGTCATGGTTAAAAAAAACCTTGACACTGTTCTTGCTGAGCTTGCCATGCTCAGCACTTCTGTTTTACTTAGTGCAGAGCAATATGCCTTTTTGAAGCCCATGGATGGTGCTTTTGCTAGTTGGCTTTCCCCACTGCTCACTAAACTTCTTCACTGCAGCTGCGTTCCCAGAGTCTTTTACTTAGCAGCGTACTGCCAATTTTGGCATGAAGCTCAGGATTGTAGTAGTTATACTCTTCCTCCCCAGTACCTTTTCAACATTCTGATTGACTGCTTCAAAATGCAAAGCGTCTTTCTCTCACCATTCCTTGCTGGGATAAGGAAAGTAGGGTTTGGTTGTTTGTGTGGCAGGAACAAGCCAACATTATAGTGGCATCCCGAGAAGTCTTGAAGTCATGCACATCATTGTTGCATACGTCTACCATAGGCCATCTTAAAGTGTACTCTCATGTACCCTCATAGCAGTCTCTCTTAGAGTTTCTGACAACTCCCATGCAGTCTTGAAGTGCTCATAATATGCCCTCTTAAAGTTACTGACTACTCTAATGCAGTCTTGAAGTGCTCATAGGCTCTCTTACAGTTTCTGACAACTCCCATGTAGTCTTGAAGTGCTCATAGAAGGCCCTCTTTTAAAGTTTCTGAGTGTATTTTTTATGCATGGCACAGCCAAGGTCTTTAGGAAACTTAATAATGGCCCCCTTATTAATGAAAGTCTGCTGCATAATGTCCAATCTTTATTCTGGTTTCTGGCTCATGGCTGTGATAGCTACTGCTGTTTCCTTGCAGCTACTATGCTTTCATTAACAGCTATAATTAACCTTCTGGAAGACTCACTACTTTCTGCATATATGTCAGGATATAGGGGTGTTGGGGGTGATGACTTCAGGTAGTCATAAGTGCAGCTGTACCCGACCGTATATTCTCTATTAGGAACAGCCGTTACTATTCACTTCCATCCAATCTGCCTGCAATTATTATTGGAAGAGCAGTTATTATTGATTGCAATTTTGAAGGAGTTTAAGTACCTGTTTGAAAGACTTCTAATCTTTTGGGTGCCCATGTCTCAACTGTAGTAACATACCCGGGGAATGGAAATCCAGGGTTCAAGCCCTGCTGGCGCCCAGAATGTTTATCCTGACTTTTTCACGTTTTCTTCAGTTCTCAGTTTGTAAGCCTAATGAGGGCATGTCTTATTGCTATTTGTCTCTGTGGTTACAATAGGAAGGGTTACTATAACTGCGCTACTTGGTTACAATTAGAAGGTAGGTTATTACCAATTGAGACTAACGGGTTACAATTGGAGAGGCAGTTACAATTGGAGGGGCGGTTCCTGATAGTGGAAAAATGGTACTTCTTCCCAGTATTGGAGCTGAACAACATGTGCTGGTGGGCAACCAGAATGCTATTTGCAATCAGTGTGAGTAATGCTTAGTGTTAGCAGGGTACAAAAGGTTAACAATGGTTCATAGTTACATTAAATTTAATTGCTGGTCAACTATACCAGTTTACATATGCAGGTTATTTTGGAGCCAAAAATGTTAGCAAGGAAAGTGAAGTAACATTATGATTATGTTAATATGCTCTAATTTTAGGTACACTATTGTGCGAACACAGCCATCTTATTATGGACCTCTAAATGCAGCTGTAAGTTGTTGTTACCTTTAATATGATCTTCTAATGCACTTGTTTGTGAGGATACTTGCGATAAAAAATTGCTTTTACCAAAAATCTCCTCCTAAATTATATCCAAATGGCGCAAACACCGGCATCTTTCGTGGAAAAAATATTATATGAATTTGAACAACGTGCCCATTTCTCAGTATGCACATGCCCAGTAGACTGCTCTTTTGATTTGAAAGTTATTTCCGTTAGACGAGGAGATCTAAATTAATGAGGAGATCAAAATTAAAGAATGGATGACTGTATTACAACTGCCTTTGTGAACAGTCTCTTCGTGGTTTTTGCTAGTTTTTCTTGGGTAGAAAATTGCACAGGAACCTATTCATACCAGAAACAACTCTGAATTCGTTCACTCTTGAGCAAGGAGGTGCTCCTGGATGGATTTCTTTGCAGTAAGTTTTGTTGTAGACATAGAGTGGCATAGTGCTGCATAGTTTAGTTTATTTTACCTCAACAGAGCTGATTCTTATACCAAACTGCAGCTTATTTATTTGCACTCTACTGATATGAACAATTCGAGAAGTTCATTCTTGAAAAAATAAAAATATTTATTACAACAAGCCACAAATAAAGTCAGTGTTCAATCGACACATTGCTTGATGTCCAAGTGGTCACTTTGTGATCAAGACTTGGGCTTAGGTCTAACTGGATCAAACAACATGACTAGATACAGTCCAGAAGTGGATGTTCTTGGATTAGTGGTAAATGGACCTTGTGAGACTATATACCCTCTTGTAATATAGTGCTGTGGATGTTTACTAACCTACTGGCTATCAGAGCACTGCTCTCATTGCCATTATAAAGTACCTTGGTTATGCAAACCATATGGTATCCCAGTGAAGTGCTGGTCTCGCTGTATTTCATGTCAAATGGGTAGCAGCACATCAGCAAGGAATACCTGGTCTTGCTTTATTCCACGCCACATGGGTAACAGAATGACCACCATGGAAATACATCTCACAAAATATTGAGGCAAAAATTACTAGCATGAGACTGTTTCCTTCAAGTTTCCTGATGAGCTTGTTGCCTAATGAGGCTCAGAGCAGTTTTCTGACGTTCTGTTCCAAAGTCAACCCTTGTCCACAGGGTGAAACATAATATTCTATGTGAAATAAATGAATAAAGTCTGGGAACTAACTTCTGCACTGCTATAAAGTCCAGTACCTACAACAGTGAAATGGAAAATGTGATTGCATTCCTAGAGTCAGTCACCCTATTTCAATACCCATAAGAATATACCCGACACAGACAAATGCACTGTGTGTACAAGTGGCTCTCACTAGCTATAGTGGGTTGGTCAGATGTTTGAGTAGTAGAGAGCCATAAATATTTTTCTGTCACAGGAAATTGAAGCAGCAGCAGCTACTACGCAACCACCAGGAGGTTCAACACAACCACCAGGAGGTTCAACCCAACCACCAGGTGCTACAACACAACCACCTACTCCATCACCGGCACTAACTACTCCAGTGAGTTCGACTTTTCTCTTCCAAAATTGCATATTATGTCTGTATTATTTTATAGACAAGAAGTGCTACTGACTACAGGATCATTCTCCGCTCCCCTGAAGACTGTGCACCGTCTACTTGTGCCATTTTTGTGGGCATAGATACTAATGCTGGAAACAGTGCATACCTTGATGTGTACATGGAGGCCAACGCAACTGCATGGGTGGCTGTGGGCTTCTCCATGACTCCTACCATGGTAGGTTGATACTGGCTTTCTCTTATATACATATAATGCCTATTGAACTCGGGGACGGCAGTAGAGGTCTGCCAAGTCCGGCCAAATCTGCTCCACTTTTTAAACGTGAATCAATAATTATTGCTGATATAGGGCAACTGCAGTACATTCCCTCCCCCATGTTTTTGGATTTCTTTGCTGTAAGTTTTGTTGTAAACGTAGAGCGACGTAGCGCTACATAACTTTTCTTTGCTTACCTCAATGGAGCTGCTTCTTATATCAAACTACAGCTTATTGTATTTCCATTTACACTTTAAGAAGTTAATTCTTGATTAAATTTTAAGCAGTAATAAAAGATCATTCAAGTCTTTGTGCATGAGAAAGTCATTAGTCATTCATGCATTCATGTGGATGTATATGTGTGTGTGTTGGGGGGGGGGGGGGAGTGGGAGTGTGTTGTGGCTTTCTGAGTTTACCTTGCTTACCACATAAGGGGAACCTATAGGTGAAAATCAGGGGGGAAACACTTTAAAAAAACAAGTGGTGATTACGACTTTGGAGCTCCATTAATTTTGCACATTTTATTGTATGAAGACTCAAAAGATAGGTCTCGGTGCATGCAGGGGCGGTGCAAGCAGTACGGCCACTACGGCCATGGCCGTAGCAATATTATTGCACTTTTTTTTAATTTTAATTTTTAAAAATTAATTAATTTTTATTTTTTATTATTATATATATTTTTTATTGCTGCGCGTGCGTAGTTGACAAACGTGACTGCTGCCCGCTCAGATTTCTTGATCGCAACAAACTTAGCATTAGCAATAGCTAGTACAGTACCTCTGATATTGCAGGGGAGAATCCAAACCAACCTGGGCCGGATTTCAAGAATTTCAGAATCCTGCTATCTCTTAGAAATAGGATAACATAATTCACAATAACTGGACACTTGTAAGTAATACCAGCTCCTTTGAATAGGCTACTGCCTGGTACATAGCTAGTCAGTCCATAATGATATAATGTTAATAGTAATGCATCAAACACTATTTTCTGGCCAATCAGAATTGGCTAGTCAACATGAAGAATCACCGTGTTCATTAATTAAATGTTGATCATGGTGACTTTGTTTAGACTATATAGCTCAGATAGTTCGCTCTATCTCATATGTCCTCTTGAGGGTTAGGGTCTAGTCAGGGCTTATACTAGGAGGGAGATCCCTAAAACTGTAAAACAATAAAACAATGTAATGAATACGATAGCACTTCATATTTCTATTTCCTGTTCCTGTAACACATGTTTCTTTGGCACACCGTCTAGGGGGCGTGGTTTCAGTGGGCGTGTTTTCAATGGCCTTACCAATGCAGCCGAGCTTCCTCCTCCCCTGGCATGTGCTCATTGTTTGATACTAAAAATGTCACAGACATAACCATGCCAAAGTCACCTGCAGCCTAAGTGGGGTACCTCGAAATCTGACTGCCTGAATTGGATGCAGTTGCAACTCCTGATTGGAATGTGCTAGACAGCTGAAATTAGTTTCTGTAGCTAGAGGAAGCCTAACTCTGCAGAATGAGTGTTTTCATTAGGTGCTAAAATGTGACTAGGTAGTCAAACATAAGCGCTGAAAATTTCCAGTATGTGTGTGTATGTGTGCATGTATTTTTAGGCAATATTAGGCTATATATAGAAGGTGACTCAAACCAATGCGAAGTCCTAGTGCACATATAAATTTAACTAAATTAATAAGGCCAGGTGTTTGATGGAGCAGCTTCCAGTTCCTGTAGAACCTATTTCGATTTATCATCAATCTGGAGCATATCTAATTCATCTTCATAATGTCATTATTCACATGAGTACAATAACAATGGCATCATCACCATGACAATTTGATGAGGGTGGTTGTTCTTCTTCCAGTTTGCTGCAGATGTCCTTGGTTGTAATATCGAAAGTGGCAGTAGTACTGTAACGGCAGTGGACACATGGAATTCTCCCACTATTAGGAGCAACACGCTGGATGCTATACAAGATGTCTATCTGTTTAGCGGTGCCTTGACTAATGGAAGGATATCATGCACGTGAGTCATGAAGATGATTCATAGAACTAGACCCTCTTGTGAATGTCACATTAAAGATTATATTATGCCACAAACCAAACTCTAAATGTCCGTGAAACACATTTAGGTTACCTTCCTTCTGTTTCTGTCTCTCTAGGTTAGCCAGGAAGACGGCTGGCAGCAATGTACCTAATGCAGATTTGAATTTGGATGGCAACTACTGGATGCTGTATGGATGGGGGTTGTTCAAGCAAGCTGGGGGTGCTTTGGGCGTGCACAGTGTTACCCCAGAGATATCTGCAGGCATGATGAACCCAGCTGGTAGCAGCAATGTCATTATTGCTGCCACTCCTTTCATGCTGGCTCTCTTTGCAGCTATTGCTGTGTTTGTAAATATAGAATAAAACTTAGTGCAAGGACTTGAAACAATAGAGAAGGACAAGTAGAACTTTATAGAGTATATGTTTGTTTGTGCAGCTCAAGTAGAAGAGTGTAGAGGACATACCTGTTAAAATATGTCTTGTGTTTATTTTTAGTGTTGTTATTACCTTTTATACTGTAGGTAATTATATAATAATTATATATTAATTATATATACGCACACAAAAACAAAGATATTTATATTTAGAAAACAAACATCAATGTTGAATTGACAGGTCAAAAATGAAATGTAACAAGAGTGCACCCATGTTGACCACAACCAGTTAGATGACTTTTTTCCATTTAAAATCATCATCTAATTCGTAGTGTTCTCGTAAGTCATTTCCTTTCTTTTCAATCCAAAATAGATTACAAAAAATTATTTTTGTTCTCTAGTTTATAGTTTTGTTGTTGTTGTTATTTTTGTTGTTGTTGTTTTATAGTCCTTCAACATTGTGGGAGGGGAGAACTCCTCCAGAAAACAAATGGCAGAGATGCTTATAAAAACTTATTGTTGTTGTACACTACACAAGTCAGCACTTACCACTGTATATTATGCGGTCATCCAAGGATCAGGAACACCTTCCTTCAAGGACTTCAAGCAGTTAACAGGAGAACAACTACTAATGTTTTATTATAATATGATAATCCAAGGAACAGAAACGGCTTCCTTCAAGGACTTGCAGCTGTTAACTGGAGAACAACTACTATTGTTTTATTATATGTTCATCCAGGGATCAGCAACAGCTTCCTTCAAGCACTTACAGCAGTTAACTGGAGAACAATAGAACTAGCAAGCTTTGATTGAGTCAGGTTTTCGAGAGTGAAAATATTTATCCATTTTCCTTTAAAAAAGATGACGGACCGCTGCCTATAACTTTTTTCTTCAACTAAGAATTCTATAGACCAGTGTTTGAATTTGAGAATCTTTGATACGCAAGTTACGTGAGGGGTGACAGACAGAAACCTAAATCCTTGAGCAATCTTTTTTTCAAGCTTTTTAGGGTTTTTATGTCTGCCAGTTTACTACCTTAGCAAAGGAATGCTAGGAGCCTTTTATCGTAGATGAAACCACAACTTTGACAGATAGAGACTGCCATTGTGAACTATAGCCAAGATATGAGCTTTGGTTTTGGGTTGATTGCTGTCTACCATTTAAAAAAAGGAGGGCAAACCTAATGTTTTTTTAAATACGGTTTCAGGTTTTGACTTTGTACAGTGCTTGAATGGAAATGGTGTGGATTGTTGTTATATTTCTTGTGTGCATATACATGGGTATAGCAGCATACTTTTGGAGGGGTTATATACTCATTGTTAGAATCCAGCAGCAGAGGATGAATGGGCGTGGCTTATAGTATGTGCTATATACACAGCACATGAATAATTCCCATCTAAAATATCCCCACTATAGCTGTGTATAATTATACTACACTACCGATTAAGATGTCAGGAAAGATATTATCTAAGCTTGCTTGCTGGATAATATTGCAACACATTTGTATAATTTTATATTGCCACTTACAGGCCAGTATAATTATTAATTTTTCAAATAATATGTATTGTGTGCAAGAACCAAAATGTTTTCAAAAACATGGGTTCGACTAAAACTATGTAACACAGTTTTTAAAAAGCGACATAATATTGTATAATAATGGTTTTGGAATAATAATAAGTTAAATAACTGTTTATAACAATAATAATAAGGACTATAATGAGCTACTGAGGTCAATAGTGAGTGACATTACTGACATCCACCTCACTGAAGAAGGCTAGGCCTGGGCCCAATCATCTCTGCCAGTGAAGTCAGGTGGTCTGGGTTTTAGGAGAACAGTGCAGCTTGTTCTTTCTTCCTTTTTGTGATCAGCTGCTGCCTCTTCTGACCTTGTCCGTCTTATTCTTTCATCATGATTCTCAACTTCCCCCTGTCCCATGTCAATGTTGCAGTAGAATCTTGGCCAGAAAATTTGGATGAGCCTTCTCCTGTGGGTAAGGCGACAAGTCATCAGAACACCCGGGATCACTTTAAGGTTCCTACTGTTGCAGATAATCTTCTAGATGATGCCCCAGAAGCCCAGATGATACTTCCCATGCATACCTTCTGGCTGCTTCAGCCAAGAAATCTTGCACCTGCCTGAATGCTCAACCTATTTCTTCCCTTTAGATGATAATACAGTCAGAGTTGCTATAGAAATAAGGTTGGGAGCTATCTCATGTAGCAGGGGCGGATCTAGACATTTTGACTAGGGGGGGTTGACTTGTTGACAGTGATTTTTTTGTATTGTCACCTTTAGCTCTTTTGAGTGTTTCTTTTCAAATTAATTATGGTTAAAGAAAGTTTTAGTATAAGTCATACATACATATACAATAAATACAGCATCAATAATATTGTCAGTGGAAGTCATTACACACACAAAATAGACGAGCTAAACATTCTACGGGCATGTTTGTTCACAAATATTTCAATTATTTTGTCTCTGTTGAAGTTGGTACTATGCTGAGCCATAAGTACGAGAGATGACAGTCTGGACATAACCATAGTGTTTCGAAGGTAATTTTTGGTCCGCCGAAGAGTAGAGAAACTACACTCTGCTTCACAACTAGTAATAGGTAGGATGCAAGCAATACACAAAAGGGTATATATGTTGGGGAAATCTTCTCGGCGAATAGCACTAATTGCATTTAGCAAGCTGTTAGGAACTTCATCCAATCTTCTTTGCCAGAATATTTTCCATCTTGACATCTCATTTTGGAGCTGTACTGGAGAAGGAAGATGGCACTCCCATGTAAGCACGTGAGCGACTTCGGACACTGGCTCAAATTTATCAGTGACAGAAATGGCTGGAGTGAGAAGCAAAAGCTCAGCACAAATTCTGCTCTCCTTGTTGAACCGTGACTCCAGTTGACAGATGATGGTGTCAAGGAAAGGAATAGCTATAATCATTTTATAATATTCTTGAGCAGAATCACCAGATGGTTATTTCTATGGGCGTGCCTCTCCACTCTCCTTGGAAGAGTTAATTCTTCAACTCCAACAAATGTTAGTAAAGCACTTGCTTCTTTATACCACTGATCAAATACATCGTCAATATCAGCACGTCTAGACTTGATGAAGTCAATAGTTTCATCCACCTGCTTATAGGCTTGATAGATATCTTGATTTCTCTTCTGAAGCTTGACTGTTATTGGCTTTATTGATTCAACAGCAAACATTACAGTTGTTAAACAAATAGCATGGCATGGAGTTTGCATAGTTCTCAATAGTCCTTGAGCTTTAATACGTGTTTCCCTGTCCCAACTCCAGTCGTTGAAGGTAGATTCATCACTCTCAAGTTCAGTAACATAGACTGATTCATAAGAAGCTGGGTTTAAGATGGCTTCAAATGTTAATGCTATACAAGCATACATTTCAAAGTAACTCTTATAGCATTCGTGACGCTCAACCCACCTTGTTTTCGAAAGACCTCGTACTTTCTGCTTTTTGTGTTCTGGATGTTTAGTAGCTAAAACCCGCAGAAAAAAGCATTGCCGCTTTGGTGAGCTATGAAAAAGAAGAACGTCTCATTTATACTGTCAATCATATTTCTAATTTCAGTTATCTTGGATGATTGACTGATCACCAAATTAAGACAATGACCAAAATAGTGTTGATAAAAAGCAAGAGGAGCCTTTGCTTTAATTTGAGCCTGACATCCAACACGAGATGAAGACATTGATGAAGCTCCATCATAGCATTGCCCAACACAAAAACGGAGATCTCTGTTGTGCTTTTCAAGAATGCTTAGGAGTGTTTCTCCTAGCACTTTACCAGTTGTTCTGGGAACATCAGCTAGTTCAAAGAATGCTTCTTTCAATACTGGTTTTTCATTGGACACTAAGTCAATGTAACTCAAACACAAAGAAAGAATTTCCTTATTAGAAACATTGCAGGTTACTTCGTCACCAATAATTGAAAAGTAAGGACTAGCACCTTCTGTGTCCATAGCATGTAAAATGCTTTCTTGAACATGCTGCAATCAATACTATCATTTTGGATTGTTTTGCTTGTATATCTCGCATTTCCCCCCCCACTATCCAAATGTTCTTTCAGAACCGGATCTCTATCAGCAAATGCTTCAAGGATAGCAAGAAAATTACCTCTATTGGAGGAGGGATCAACAGTAGAATCATCACAGTGACCCCGAAGAGCTATATTCCCTGCTTACCACAAAGAAGAATTGCATCAACAACTGATCGCAAAATAATTTTATTATTGACTAAATTTTCTTGCTTAGTCTTGTCAATTCTGCTATCAATCTTTGACTGTGGGTGCTCATAGTTGTATAGGAAATCTTCAGCCATCTGAAGTGCATGGATATGATATGCAGACTGTTCATGAGAATTTATTTTCCTGGGTTCTTTTTGCTAGAGCCAAGAGCTTTTTCAAGTTTCTGAAATGGAAATCTAACAAATGCACCACGTTTTGAAGTTTCATCAGACTTATCAAAGAGAAGACACACTCGACATAGCCCACCATTCAACTTCGGAAAGTAAACATGCCAAAAGGCTCGACTCCCTCCAAGAAGCTCGACTCCCTCCAAGAAGCTTGGTATGTCAGATTTACTGGCTTTCCACCTTTAATAACAACAGTTTTTGAAATAATTTTTGCTGGTGGTTGGACGTGATGTCTGAGATAAGTATAAATTTGAGCATCAGTGTTACGAGTGCTTAAACTCTTCAAAAGCTCACCTACGTCATGGGAATAAATGTCGGCAAGTTAACCGCTACAGCCTGCTAGTGATTGAGGTATCATGTCTTCTTCAGGACTGGAAGTGGAGTTATCACTCTCAGCAGCATCAACTGGAATCTGTACCACCACTGTACCTACAGTTTTTATCAAATAAAAATATTGCTATGGTTTTTAGCCACTCACTTGGTAAAGGTTGGAAGAAACTTTTTAATATCACTTGCTGAGAAGCTACCTTCCTGCACTTGGTAGTAGGAACTTCCATTTCAAATATTTCTAGAAACTTCCAAGCTGCAGTGCATGTGCTCTCTAATGCTAGTCAGACACATCATGTGACTGAGGACTGTCTGACAGTCCTTAATTAATTAATTCTGTCCCTCACAAAATGATTTATTCATTCCCACCTTATCAATCAGTCAATACTTCATCAACACCTCTTTCAACAAACATGCCACATTCTCATGTCCTATGCATGTGTTGTGCATTTGCACAAAGTTTGAATACAATTTAGAAGGTGTGGTTATATTCTTGAGGGGGGGTTCTGACCCCCCAAACCCCTCCCCCCCCTAGATCCGCCACAGTAGGCAGCATCCTTGCCACAGTTGTGGTTTGGAAGTCGGTGGTCTGGCTACCGATGGCGTCAGTTGTCGTTTGTGTGAGGAACATCACCACTGACATGCAAAGGTTAATGATACACGGCATTCCTCTGCCAAGGTTCCCTCATGTTTGGAAACCTCTGGACTCAGCATAACACATAGAAAGGGACCTGCCGGTGTGGAAGATTGGCCATCTGCTGGTATGGGATGCGACCTGCCCTGCCACCTCTCCTATAGGTCTCTCTCAACTAGAAGTGAAAGCACACCTGTATGGCAGTGCAGAGAGGGAACTCTGCCTCTGTCTTGAAGCACACCAGTACCCCATACAGAGGCTCTCAATGGCAGTGCAGAGAGGAAACTCTGCCTCTGTCCTGGTGTGCATGTGAGATGAACAATGACTAACTGTACAGCTTTAGATTCGGTGTCTGGAGTAGAAACCTAAAATGGAACTTTTTCCCCATATACATATTGACATCACTACCCCACCTATTTTAAGATTGAACAATTGCATAACTGGAAGTAGTATTGGAAGAGTATTAATCCTATTTACTTCTACAACTTTTCTGCCATAATTCTTGAATGAGTTGCCAAGCTGGTTGGATTGTTGGGTTAGCCGTTGCTTATACCAATAATTCCTGTATGTAAGCATGGATGTTTATCAGTAAGCAAGGATTTCAGAAAGATTTGGCAAATCTTATTCCACAATAGCACAGGAATACCTATTAGTAGATACATGTAGCACAAAGATAGCTGCATCAGCGTTACAAAAATGGTTAACTACATTGATAGAAATTAATGTAGTTGTTTATCAATATATAATGCACTAGGAGCCAAAATACATGTCGATCCTGATCTGTATATAACAAGCTGATGCAACTCATTATTCCTGATGAAGGCTAGAGCATCTAATCGAAACATTGAGCGAGTAAATATTTAGTTGTTGTAACATTGTATTTCAGTGTTGACCCTCCACCTGCCCTAGTTTGGCCATTTTGGCGTAAAAAAAAGAAGAAACCTTTGGGGTATGACATGGTGAGGGAATATGGCGCAAGGGCTCCAAACCTGGTCCAAAACTTTTCTGGGATCAGGAGGATTCAAATTAAGTGCAACATGTGGATAGGCCAGAAGTATCCAGTTTGGATAGAGTAGTTTAAATAACTCTTTTATTCTTCAGCAATGCTGTTCAATATTAAATAATAGGGTGTACTCAGGGCCGTATTATCCACAGGCTGACTAGGCTGAACTCTAGGGGTCCTGCACGTTTTTGCTGAGACACTGGTACAGGCTCCGATGGTTAAATGCATTTTGCACTCTGCGCCGTAGCACATTGTAGCGGATCTCACAATCACCGCTCTGTACCATTCCTGCTGCCCAAAGAAAGCAGGACCAGACTCCAGACCCAGGGACCCCCGCCCATATGCTCCTCAGGTTCCCAACAGGATTTCTCGCTGGTCGCTCGTCGTGGTGGGCGCTGATTAAAGGCTAGAAACTAACGTACCTTGACCTCTGGAGTTGATGTGCTGTTAAGACTAATTCACTTCCTTCTGGGTCTTATTACTTATCGACCCCCCAACTCTACAGTGGTGACCCCGACGCCCAAGGCCGAACGTTTTGGGATCTCGAACACAACATCGTGGTCTGTTTCATCACAACGCCTACTCGATAATCAACAATATCATGACTCGCCCCCAAGGGTCGAAAAAATCATGCGCGTTTTTAATTACGCGAGCGGTACAAAAAACTTTTGAGCGCCAAAAAAGGTGTCGACTTATAATTTCATTTTTTCTTGTTTTTACCATGATAATTATTTAAAATGTATTACAGTTTTAATTATTTAATTATTTAAAATGGTTATTTATTTGAAATTGGTATTGTGCAGTTATAGAACGGCTGATGTTCTTGTACGCCTCCTCCGTTGTCCGTCCTTTACGCTCCCTCCACATGAATTCATCTATATAGGATGGTAGCCTGTGACGATTGTCACCCTTCATCGATTTCAACTTTATCTTTGCCTGTAAAGAATGTAGAATGTTATTCAAGTTATGTATTATTAAATACCAGTTATATATATATTTACCCTATTCCAATACGATTCTATGTGCTGAGTGTGCACCCCCATTGTATGGTTGACAAATTCAATAGAGTGGTTGACCGTAGCATGGCTAGCCACACCAGGCACAGCTGCCACCCTCATGTATGCGGCCCACTGGTCAGAGTGCACAATCGTTCCTTGTGCAACATGCGCTTGTATTATTGGAAAGAGTGTTGCTGCATCCTGTTGGGCCACAATCTGCATGAAACCTTGGAAAATATTGCAATAATAATTGACTATCGTGGCAAACACAAGTGGTCATGATTACCAAGAGCTGGTGTGTGGTTAGTATCCACCATCCCAAACACCCAAACTGGAGGGCGTCCTCTGTGATGCTATTCATTGACAAAGAACAAACGTTTATCTCTTGTTCAATATGATATACGACTGCCTTGAAATACCTTTGGTTTATGTGTGAACTGGGACTCATCGATTTTCAGACCCACCTAACACAATAGGTTGTGCACACAGCTCTGTGGAGCATACCTCCCTCAGCCACTGGTATACATTGACTACAGTATCTTTGTTACAACCGCACTCACGTGCAACATCTGTTACCCGGTATTCCCTGGACCACCAATAAATAAGGATGATCCAGCTTCACAGCGGAAGCCGTGATTTAGGAAAAAACTCCCTGTTAATATAATAGTCAATAGTCAATGGTATGATTCAGTTTAATCAACACAACTGCATTCAATCTGTATACCATGGCGAATTGATTTAGTATATTTGCATGTTGGACATGCCCAAGTCCAACTATCCTTCAATGAAGCCTTTCTTCTCATAGTCTATTTATACTGCATCTAATACACAGGTATACACCAAATCCCAATTATGCCTGTCCCAACAATCTGTTTTACCTTCCACATGTGACAGAATTTGTCAATAAACCCTGGGTCTTCAGATAATCTATAACCTCCTCATTTGTGTCAAAAACGCTGTCTCTCTGAAGCTTCCTTCCTTCTGGACTTCCCAACCAAACATGTGGTTCACCCAGGCAGAGGCCCAGTTTAACATTAAGAAGATCACCGCAGACGACACCAAGTACTATTACGTGGTGGCAGCACTCGATCAGGCCACTGTAGAAAGGTTGGGCAACCCGCCTACAGAGGACAAGTACAGAGTGCTCAAGGCTAGGCTCATAGAAACCTTTGGACTTAGCAAGAGGGAGTAGGCGGCTAAGTTGCTACATATCCATCCCCTGGGCGACTCCAAACCATCTTGCCTCATGGATGAGATGCTGGCCTTCCTCGGCGATCACAACCGTACAGAGGACAAATTCAGCTTTTCCTGGAGAGATTTCCAGGGGAAATCCGAGTTCAACTGGTGGACATAGAGAGTAAAGGCCATAGGGAGGTGGCCTAACATGCTGATGCATTGTGGTCAGCTCGAAGGTACGAATGAGTGCTAGCATGGTACATCGCCATCCTCAACTCGCATCAAAGCCCCAATCCTCCGGATTATGTTTTTTCCATGAGAACTTTGGAGATGCAGCGTGCAAGTGCCGTTCCCCCTGTAACTGGTCGGGAAACGCTCAGGCCGGTCGCCAGTGGTTGCCTCTCCGGCTGGCCGGAACAACAGCCTTTTTTGGCTAAGAACCATAACTCGTGCAAGCGTTTCCTCATAGACACCGGGGCAGAGGTGAATGTCCACCCCACTATCAGCATCGACACATGCAACACTCATCCACGTCCCACCCTCGTGGCTGCCAATGGCAGCACCATTGAAACGTACGGCGTGCACACCTTTCCACTACGGTTTGGCAATCGTACTTTCGAGTGGGAGTCAAGCGTATCTCAGCCCCTGCTGGGTGCAGATTTCCTACGTGCCAACAATCTGCTAGTGGATGTCAAGGGCAAACGCCTGGTTGATGCGGAGACTTACTCTCCAATATCTATGCATGACAGACGCTTCAGACCCCCATCTTCGTGCCATCACCTCCACATGCAGGTATGAGTCGTTGCTCGCTCAGTTTCCAGACTTCACCATACCAACCTTCACCAACCCCACTGTGCAACATGAAGTGGAGCATTTCATCCCCACGGAGGGTCCTCCGGTGTACGCTCAGGCCTGTCGTCTACATCCGGACAAACTCAAACTGGCTAAAGCAGAATTCGACAGCTATGGGTGTATCATTAGGCACTCCTCCAGCCCTTGGTCCTCGCCGTTGCACATGGTCCCGAAGTCTTCTGGTGGTTGGCGCCTGTGTGGTGACTACCGCCGCCTCAATAAGACCACAGTTCCTGATCATTACCCCGTTCCACATATTCAAGACTTCTCAGCCCACCTTGCCGGAACTCGAGTTTTCTCCAAGCTTGATCTGGTTAAAGGCCACCACCAGATCCCTGTGGCGGTCCAGGCCATTCCCACGATGGCCATCATAACCCCATTCAGCCTGTTTGAGTTCATGCGCATGCCTTTTGGACTGAAGAATGCCACGCAAGCCTTCCAGAGATTAATTGACACCGTCTGTCAAGGGTTGGAATTTGTTTTTGCTTACTTGGATGTCATCCAAGTGGCAAGCAGCAGTGAGGCAGAACACCAGCAGCATCTCCGGGTCCTGTTCCATAATTCAACTCACACAAAAAGAAAAAGGAAAAAGTGAGTGATTCTTCAGGAGACCAGCAAAATGGATATATCCTCAATGAACTCTCAGTTGACATAATAACATTAATATCACCTTTTCATAATAAACTTCAATTTTTTATTCACTCGACGTTTCGACTAGATGCTCTAGACTTCATCAGCATCTAGTCGAAATGGTGAGTGAATAAAAAATTGCAGTTGATTATTGAGGTGATTTTAAAATGGATATAGGTCTATGTACTGCTGCCTAGTGCCTAGCGTACCAGGGTCAGGCTGTCAGCTGTAGAGGGTGAAAGATTGAAGTACCAGGGGGCGGTGGCTAAGTGCCTAGGGACCAAGCCATGGGCTAATATGGCCCTGGGTGTACTGCCCTCAGGTTGGCTGCAGGGTGCATTTTGAGGCAATTTCCCCTCCTTCAACCCCCCCCCCCCCCCCACTTCACTCCTAAATGAAACCCATGCAATATTAGATTTTAGTGCTGACACTTTATCTGCCCAGTTTTGTTGTTACACTGTTTTATAGCTTTGTAGGAATGGCTAGGTCAAGCAGTGACTTAGCTTAAGGGCCCAAAACAGAGTCCCAAACCTTCCTGGGTCAAGCAGTTTCAATTATATTCAACATATGAATAGGCCTAAATGTAGCCCAGTCTATAAGCCTCACTCACACACACACAAACAGACTATATAGATATGTATAATTATTAATGAACATTTTAAAAAGAAGCTTCTTGGGCAAGGGGGTGCTCCTTGAGTCCCAGGGGTGGTTCCGCCAATTTTGAGGTGGTCAGGCCAGGATGTGGGTGTGGTTGGGTGTGGTCAAAACGTGACAGATTTTTCATTTTCACATTTTAATTAAATTGCACAGTTAATAATAGAGATTCATTAAATAAAGGTACCAAATACATGTTGTCTGCGTTCACTTGTAATGACAAATTCATTGGCAACTTCATTTAGAACAATTTTGTCCGTAAGATCTTGCAATGTCATTAAAATGTTCAATCTCTCCTGAGACATTGTTAAACACAAATAGGACTTCACACGACGCATTGCACTAAATGACCATTCACTGGTACTATTCGTAGCAGGCATAACTAGTACAAGTTTTGCCAAAAGCATTACCTAGTTAATTCCTTCTCAGCAGGTGACAATTCTTTGAAATATGACATTATGTCGTCTGAAATGTTTGGTGTTGTTATATATAATTATACTTGGTGTACAGTTGCAATGTAACTATGGTTAGCTGTAAGAAGTCCAGCCTGAAAGATGGGTTTACATGGGGGTGTCGTGCGTGTAAAACTGTAAAGTCGATTCGTCATGGTTTGTATGTCTATGTCGATATTTTTAGATATAATAATCGAGATAATAATAATATATCTTATTGAAGGGAGCTTCTTCTCAAATGCAAACATGGCTTCTTTTAATATATTGATGGGACAGAGAGTACCAGGTTACTGGCTGCTGCAAGTGAAGCAGGGTGCAGTCGACCAACTGCGATTAATGTGTATCAGTGGTTGCAGGTTTGTTCAACAGCCCTTTGTAGCTGTCCGATAATCAAAATGTTGAATCCTACTGGAATAGAGTGTTATACCGCAAGATATACACAGTATATAGATAATTTGATTAATGCAGGCGAAGATAAAGTTTAAAAGGATGAATGGGGTTCATCGTCAATTTTCTCCATACCTTGATGAATTTATGAGGGAGAGGAATGTCCACACAACTGCTGAGGCTTTTGGCAGCATCTTACATGCAATCAAAACACAGTATATACCCAGTATAAGTTTGCCCTCTGTTTTATTTTGTTTTGTTTTGTTTTTTGTCTCAAAGTCGATGCTGCATTTGTTGTTTTATGAAGCTGTGTTAATATGAAGTTGTTAATTTTTTGTTGTGTATTGCTGCTAATGAATATTGTTCTGTCCAGGGGTATTTGTTACTTACTTCGAGTATCTGTTCTTGATGCCTTCTGAACACTCCATCAAAATCAAAGGACTCGCTCTACATAAGATAAGGAGGGAAAAGTGCGTTTTAAAATATATACCGCGAAAACAATTGACGCGCATGGATTTTTTTACTTCCGGAGTCTTATATACTCTTTACATGATCCCAATTACCTAGGTGTCCTCTTCACTCATGAGCTTCATCAGTTGAAACAGATTTCCATCACCACGATTGTCATGACCACATCCCTGCCTTGCCAAAAACTTTAGACTGCTCAGAACCTTTTTAAGGCAGTGCTGATTTTTGGCTCCGTCTTGGGCCAAAGTACTAGAGAGCATCTCACCTACACCTCATGTAGTTGTTGGCACTGTAATTAGCTTCTCAACTGCTATCTTGTGGCACTGACTTTTCTCATGCTGTGGATACCTAGTGTGGCATCTTTCCAGTTCGTATATCTCGGGTAAATCCCGAGATAACTACAATATAAAGCATTCTAAATAAGTGAATAGTACTATAAACTTTGTTAAAAGATCTATGAGGAAGTTGCTAAACTTACAAAAGCAACATCGGTAGCTCCTGGCTTCACTGTTATATGCTTAGCCTTAACAGCTTTGCAGCAGAGCTGGCAGTGCAGAGAATCTCTGGCTTCACTATAATGTAGCCAAGACCAGGTGGTAACGGAACCAGCTCGCTTGGCAAGATCTCGCCACTACCTTCTTTTTCCCAAAAGCTCTCTTCGGAAAGGCGAAGGATTAAGGCGGTTGACGGGGAACTTCAGGAAGGTTATCGATCACTTCAGACGCTACACCAAAGCTCGAAGCCATGCCACAGCCAGACCGTCCCCCACAGGCATAGTCAATTGGGTAAGGGTCGTAATCGCGCATGACGCAACATGTTGACCACACCCATTTACAAAAAATTCACAGAAAAGGGGAAAAAAGGGAAAAAAACTTTCAAAAGTGGTCCGGCCAAAACCGGAGTGGCCGGACCGTCGACGCCGCCACTGTCACCGTAGTGTGTGAGCCTGTCCTTCAGGGTGGTGAAGGCTACTTGTTTCTCTGCTGTCCACTTGATGTGGTTTGGTTCTTCCTTGCGAGTCGCTGTTGAGAGTGGGGTGGCTATGGATGAGAAGTTAGGGATGAATTTTCTGTAGTAGCCGCAGACTCCCAAGAAGGCCCGGATGTCCTTCTTTGTCTTGGGCTGGCTGAAGGTCCGTATGGCCGCGACCTTTGCTGCTACTGGGTGTATCTTGCCGTACCCCACCTCGTGTCCCAAGTAGGTGCACTGATTTCTTCCGAACTGGCATTTCTTTTCGTTCACCGTCAAGCCTGGTCTCTGTAGCCTGGTGAATACCCCTGCTAGGTGGTTCACGTGTTCTTCCCATGTGTGGCTAAAAATAATGATGTCATCCAGGTACGGGGCGGCGTATTCGGTGGTATCGGCCAGGACGTTGTCCATCAACCGCTGGAATGTGGAGGGGGCGGATGCCAAACCAAAGGGCATGGTGGTAAAGTGGTATTTTCCCCATGGAGTGACAAAGGCAGTCTTGGGTTGGCTTGCCTTCTCCATGGGTACTTGCCAATACCCTTTGGTTAGGTCCATTGTGGAGATCCACTTGGCCCCTCCTACTCGATCGATCAGCTCCTCGATACGTGGGATGGGGTAAGGGTCGGCCTGTGTGATTAAGTTTAACTTCCGATAATCTACACAGAGCCGTTTCCCTCCGTCGGCCTTCGGTACGATCACCACCGGGGCTGCCCAGGGGCTCTTTGAGTGTACAATTAAGCCTTGTTGCAAGAGATCATGGATTTCCTTCCTGAGGAACTCATGGGTGGTGTGGGCGAGCCTGTAGGCTAGTAGTCGGATGGGGGTGGCGTCCCCAGTGTCGATTGTGTGTTCCACCACTTCCGTTCGTCCTGGTCGTGTGCTGAAGAGGTTGGTGAACTCCTGAGTGAGTCGTCCCAGTTCCTCGGTCTGGGTTGTGTTGAGATTGGTTGGTGTGTCCTCTTCGTCTGGGTCAGAGTCTCCGGTCGTGGGGCAGTCCGAGGCTACCATCGCGGCGGAACCGGGGGAGTGCCATGCCTTCATCCCGTTCACGTGGTAGACTCGGCTGCTCCGGGAACCCTGACCTGTGTTGATCTCATAAGTGACATCTGTTATTACTTTACTCACAGTCATTGGCCCCTGCCACTCATTCATCAACTTGTTTTGTTTTCGGGGCCTAAAGACCAGCACTTGGTCTCCCACCTCGAAATGCCTACTCACAGCTTTTCTGTCATGCTGTCTTTTCTGGGCTACCTTTGCCTCCCCCTCACTGTGGGACGCTAGATCCCTTACTAAATTCATCGAAAGCCTTCACTGTCATGTCATGTTTTTCTTTTTCTTTCTCCCATTTTGCATATGGACAGAAATTGCAGTTGCCTTCAGAGTATGACCATATCCCTTCTTAGGAAGTTTCAACCGTATCCACAAATTTCTGAGCACATTCAACTTCCTGCTCTTCTCTGGTCATTACAATATCTAGGTGTAAAGATTTGTTGAAAGCTCGATTTCTTATTCTGCAAAACAACAAGTTAACCTCTAGAGGAGTAGCTATTGGAGTTTGTACAAAAGCTTTGTTGTGGACAGGGACCTTGTTTAGGGCAGACTCATCAACACGGACTATGGATGACCTTTAGGCATTAACACATAGAGTATTTAGGGAATGTTACCAAGTTATGTCACACCAAACAGACTTAGATATTATATAGCCTTATGTGGGCCTACCTAGTTGTAGTATATGGAACTTTGCTGAGTGTATGTAAGAATGTGTGACATCCTGTTTCCTGGGAAGTCAGGGTATAAGAATCCTGACTGACCGAGGTTCAGGAGCTTTGCCTTGTCCTGTAATTGCAACTTGTGTCTTCATTAATAATCTAAATTCTGCAAGATACGGGTGCTATTTACATAAGCATAGCTCTGGTGGCAGCAATTGATACCATCACTTGAGAGTTAGACTTGATTAACCCTCAACAGACCTACACAGTGATGATAGAAGGATGAGGTGCCAGTAGTCTTTGGTGGTGGTTGAAGTTTTGTTGGATAGAGAATAAAAGCCTCTTATTTTGTGGCCCGAGCTTTCGACTGCTGTGGTATCTTTGTTGAGGGCAATAAAAAATAAGAGAAGGGAAATGTTGGCTTAATTAATATATATATATATATTTGTGCATATATAGCAGGAAAGGGAGAGGTATGAGGGTAGGCATTGGGTCAAGTTCAAAGGAAAGTGGAGTAATTCTGGAGTCATGGAATTAGGTGATGATTGTGATGATCCTGCAGTCATGAGACTGAGTGATGATTGTACAATAGAGGGAGAGCAAGAGATTAAATGGAAACTAAAAAAATTCTTACAGATGTAATTGCAAAATAAACAACAACAAAGGAATGACGGTCTTTGTTGGTGGTGGAGTAGCTTTGTGAGGATGTCATGTTAAAAAGCCAGCTCTCCTCCACTTGATGGCTTCTTTCCTAGTGGGTCTTTGTCTTCCTTGTCTTGTTGGTGGGTTGAGGTTGGGAGTCCTCCAAGTGATGCATCCACCTTTGGGAATGTTCTGTTTGGGGGGGGGGGGGGGGGGGGGGGGGGGGGGGGGGGGGGGGGGGGGGGGGGGGGGGTGAGGGTGCACCTCTGTGCCAAGTGTTGTCTTAATGGCAGGTTTGCATCTCACAGTGTTTTGAGTGTTTTCCTGTTTCCTGTTCCGGTTGGGTTTGATGGTGGGGTGGTATTCTGAGGTGAAAAAACTTGTTTGTGTAAGTGTTCCAAAGGTTGTGAACATGCTCCCCTACTCGAAACCCATAGCTCATTTCAATACTTACAGTTCCTGCCATGCCACCCACATCTTTAAGACCATCATAAAAACAGAGATCCAGCATGTACTTTGGAACCCTTCCAACCCAACCACATTCACCGAAGAAGTTACCAAATGGGTGGAAAGGTACAAGGCTAGGGGGATACCCAGACAAGACACTATCATCTACTACAGCAGTTGAGGTGGTAAGAAGAAGAAGAAGAAGATGAAGAAGAAGATTCTTCTTTTCTTCTTCTTCTTCTTCTTCTTCTTCTTCTTCTTCTTCTTCTTCTTCTTCTTCTTCTTCTTCTTCTTCTTCTTCTTCTTCTTCTTCTTCTTCTTCTTCTTCTTCTTCTTCTTCTTTCTTCTTCTTCTTCTTCTTCTTCTTCTTCTTCTTCTTCTTCTTCTTCTTCTTCTTCTTCTTCTTCTTCTTCTTCTTCTTCTTCTTCTTCTTCTTCTTCTTCTTCTTCTTCTTCTTCTTCTTCTTCTTCTTCTTCTTCTTCTTCTTCTTCTTCTTCTTCTTCTTCTTCTTCTTCTTCTTCTTCTTCTTCTTCTTCTTCTTCTTCTTCTTCTTCTTCTTCTTCTTCTTCTTCTTCTTCTTCTTCTTCTTCTTCTTCTTCTTCTTCTTCTTCTTCTTCTTCTTCTTCTTCTTCTTCTTCTTCTTCTTCTTCTTCTTCTTCTTCTTCTTCTTCTTCTTCTCCTTCTCCTTCTCCTTCTCCTTCTCCTCCTCCTCCTCCTCCTCCTCCTCCTCCTCCTCCTCCTCCTCCTCCTCCTCCTCCTCCTCCTCCTCCTCCCCCCCTCCTCCTCCTCCTCCTACTCCTCCTCCTCCTCCTCCTTCTTCTTCTTCTTCTTCTTAGTATTATTATTATTATTATTATTATTATTATTATTATTATTATTATTATTATTATTATTATTATTATTATTATTATTATTATTATTATTATTATTACTATTATTACTATTATTACTATTATTACTAGTATTACTATTATTACTATTATTACTATTATTACTATTATTACTATCTATTATTACTATTATTATTACTATTATTATTATTATTATTATTATTATTATTGTTATTATTATTATTATTATTATTATTATTATTATTATTATTATTATTGTTATTATTATTGTTATTATTATTGTTATTATTATTATTATTATTATTATTGTTATTATTATTATTATTACTGCAAACAATGTATGACAAGAATAGAGGAATTTTGTATAGCAGCTTTGCTAGTGAGGACTACCAGCTTTGGCAAGCACATTATTATTACAATGACTGTCTCAATAATCAAATCTCCATGTTTCTGCTATATAGATGTTCTAGATCATGAATAAGAGAGTTAAGGTTTAGGTTATTTGTGGTTTCTTTAGGTGGAGTCAATAGCTGGGGGGGGGGGGGGGGGACAGCAGGTGATGTGGTGAAAGAAGAGATAAAAGTAGACCCAGAAGAGGGAGGGCAGGATGAGGGTGTGTGGAGATTTGCTGATGGTGGTGGGAGGATGATTAGGATAGAGGGTAATTCCAGAAGAAGGGATGGAGGTCTGGCTTTGAAAAGAGCTGGTAGGATAACCTAAGATACATGAAAAAAGTATTAATTTTGTAATTATTGCTACCTCTTCGAGCAGCTTCTAGTAGCTATATAGCTGTGCAGAGAGGAAATTTAATTTATGTTATGGAACTTATGAAGGACCAATAATCAGACCAGTAGGGTGCTGTGGTTTAACGTACATGTGCACTTACAGCAAGGAAATTCATCCAGGATACCTCCTTTTTCAAGAGCTGAGGGATTTAGAGAGGTTCAAGGTAAGTTATGTTGCCTTTGCAGCATAAACATCAAGCAACAGCAGTAAAGACTTAGAAGAGACTGTTAACTGTATATACATATTGTCTTTGATCTCTTTGTGCAAGATATTTTACAATGCTATTTTATAGCTGTAATATTATACTGTACTGTATAAAGTTTGTACAATATTTTAATATATTGTAAATTTAGTTTCGGTATTGATTACTTATGAGTTTATTTGTTAGTTGTTAGCTAGTATATTGTTGTGTAGCTTTGTTTACTGTAGAGGCTAAGCTATCATCAAACCAAGAGGGTTGAAAGCAACAACACAAAGAAATTACAAGAACCTTCTCAATAATCAACTTGAATTTTACTCTTTCGATAGTTCGACTAGATGCTCTAGCCTTTATTAGGAATAATGAGAGTATCTAGTTGAAACATCAAGAGAATAAATTTCAAGTTGATTATTGAGAAGGTCATTATAATTTTTGTTATGTTAACTGAAAGTTCATTGAGGACCCAAACAAAGTTATATGATAACATTCAAATTGTAATTTGTTGATTACAAAAATACAACTTAAGCTAGCCACTGCTTGTCTTGCCATTTTTCCAAACTCAGTCTGAGGAAACAAATAATAATAATAATACGTAAGATGAGACCATGCATGAGTGTACTGACACATATACATGGTGCAGCTCCATGTAGTTAGGAGCCTTTTGGGTCTACAAGTTATGAATAAGTGCGAAATATCTTGGGCATGGGCATACAGAGTGAAATGTACATGTGATTTATGGATTAAAGCTTTGAATGTGAAATTATTCCACTGGTTAATCCTAATGTCCTTTCTTAAAGTAGGAAGAGAGAGAGATTGGAGGAAAATGGTTTCACAGGCACACTACTCCATTGAAATAGAAATGACTGATGATGGATGTGCAATAAAATTTATGATGGTGTTTGAGGGTTGAGTGTTTCCTTTGCAGAATTAAATATGCTTATAATTATATTATATTCATGGATCTTTATGGGATGTCTAATGATTCAAACCACATAATCAGTGGTAGCATCTGGAGAGCCACTATCTAATTGTTTAAGATGTATTTTATTGCCCTGTGCTACATATAATATATTCAAGATTTTTTATTAACTTAAGTCTCCAAAGTTGAGATAGCTTAGATCTTACTAGAGTGTAATACAGCGTCTTGTTTAGCTCAGCACTTGGTGCAGGTGGGTGATACTCTTCTGATTAGAACTAGATAACGATATGCATTGGAGCAAATGTTATTATAATGCTTGTTCCTACCTAGATCTTGTCACTCACAAATGTTCTCGGCTGGTGAGGTTCTGCTGAGGCAGAACCTGAAAAAGCACATTCAAAACTGGGGCTGATGAAATGTGCACATGCATCAGAGACACATGACAAATTACTAATAAATGGCGATGCCTAAGTGCTGCGGTTGCTGCAGTTCCTGCATATATATGGCCCTATCAAAGCTTCTGTAGTGTCTACCAATACCAGGACTTTACGTGGTCAAACACCAAAAATGCACTAGGTTGTGACAACTAGCGACAACAGAGTAGAGAAAACATGATATTTTCTTTTTCATGTTGGCAAATTCATCAGTGACAATACCAGACATCTATTTATGTCTATATGATACTTTCCCAGAACTTGAGTGTGCAACCATAGCGATGAGTCTCTCATGAGCAGTGTCTGTGTCATATCTGAGGATGCTGAGCAATGATCCATGGAGGTAATATCTTGTGTGTGTCCATCTGGACAGAAAACACCTAACATCACTTGCTATGGTTTTTTCTTGATGGCTTGGCTGATCATAAAGTACTGCATGAAAAGTTGTTTGTAAAGTAACAAGGGACCTTCTTCTCATTTCACCAAGCCTACAGACTCATGCAGTTTCTGGCTTTTTTGCATTGCAATCATTTCACATGTTCCTGAAGTTACACAACCCATTTGCTCAAAAGCAGAATGAATTCTAAAATTCTACTGCGGTCAACAGCTAGGTGCACTATTCCTCAAATTTCTTTGCCCTATAATAAAGTTATCAATTTGACCACAAGATTTACCTGCTCAAACATTTGCTGCCAAGCTAGCGTTTGATATCTTCTTGGCTGGCTCTACATCTATCTTCTCAGTAGGAAATCATCTATAATGCTCCTATATATATTCATTAGTCACGGGAGAGCAGGTGCATTCACAAATGCTCAGTTGTGTAAGGGCTTCAAAAATACTGAACACACTGCACAGTATAGTAATGGGACTGTTCGCAATAAGCTACTTGCAGTCAGATCCAACCTTATAGCAGACAATTTTGTGAATGTTGACAGTTCTTGGCATTTCTTATTAGGAGATATCCAAGAACATGTACAGCTCTTTGGAAAGACGGCATGTGAAGCACCCAAATTATAGGTAGATCCCGTGTACCATTTGCTCACATGTCTGGAACTAGCATTGACAAATGAGGTAACCTAATTCACAGTTTGTCATTGCTCTGGCAAGGTTTTAAATTAACATAAGTCGACTAAAATTTAAAATTAATCAAAAAACATTCTTCTCTAGTGTTTGTATTTCTCTAGTTGTTATAGACACCGAAAACTGTATGTTGCAACCGAAATAGAGTTTGAGAGGTGATTTCACTTCACATTCCATCATGCAGTTCCAAAAGAAAAGCATGCACAGCTAAACAAAAATACCATTAGAAAGCGTATTGAATGGGCTAAATTTTGGTATAGGAATCAGGACCATAACATGAATATTTGCGAATATAATAATGAAACCACATGATCAGATGTGGTCCCCCTTTCCTTAAAAGTGTCGACTATGTCAATTGAGAGTTCGTTGAGGGATTACGAGTTCTTTAATACAGTATAAAAACTACTAGAGTATAAGTAAAAACTTATTATACCAAATCATTTTTTTAATGAGCATTATTCGTGGTAAATCAGTTTGAAAATTACAACACTAACTATGCTTGAGCTCCCACCCTAGTACGCCAGCCATATTCTCCACTAAGATTACTGACTACCTCATCCATACTAACCCAATAGTAAAAAAAAAAAACCCACAAAAATCTGACACCAATTTGAGTGTGGTCTTGTGAAGGGTGCGGCAAAACTAAAGTGGACTAAGTGGATCACCTTGTTAAATTCCTAGCGATGTTTTATTTCCAAATAAGAGAGATGACAGAGCACCATAGACTGAATGGACAAAAGGGAATGGAGTTAAATGCATAATGAAAATCAAGCTTCAGGAGGATATCTCCTAGCTGTTTATGGAAAATATAAGTGGCACAGACAATGGATTCAGTTCTGAGGGATATCTCTAATCTGGTTGAAGAGCAAGAAGAGCATTCATAGACTGATAACTTGCTTATTTATCTGCCATGCATCTAAACGTGCATCCAATAATAACTAACAGTCTCACACCACCATCTTGTTCAGGGCATCAAGAGAAGTACCCCAAAGAAGGGGTGAACAAAAGCTGGAGTCTTTGCAAACAACACCATATTGAGGGGGATGCAAGAAGTAAGTGGCCAGCAGTATGCACAGATTACTGATCTGATGTAATTAATATAGGAAATAAATCAACTCTAACATATCATCTATATAGGATCATAAACCCTTGCAGCATTTTTTCAGTGAACACAAGACAGTTCCTGCCATGACTTTAGATCGAATTCAGAGGTGGGCACTAATACTTGGGGCATATAGCTACCACATTGTTTATAAACCTGTGAAGAAACATGCCAATGCAGATGGGCTAAGTAGACACTACCAGAACTTCCATCGTTAATTCTGCTGCCAGGTGAGATCATATTGCTACTGGATCAACTACAGTACACTCCAGTTACAGCTTCTCAAATCAAGTTGTGGACAGAGCGAGATCCCTTACTGTCAAGAGTGAAGAACATGGTGCTACACAGTTGGAAACTTGTAGCCGAGGAAGAATGGTTGTATCAGTTGGGGAGATCGAGTAGTGGTACCCTAGAGTATCAAGGATGAAGAGTCTCGCTCGGACAACTGTGTGGTGGCCAGGGATCAATACAGACCTTGAACAACTTGTTAAAAGCTGCTCTGAATGTCAGCAGAACAGGAAGGCACCTGCAATAGCACCAATGCATCCATGGGAGTGCCCATCACGGCCATGGGTCCGAATACATATAGATCATGCTGGACTATTACCTTCCTGGTAGTGATGGATGCTTTTTCAAAGTGTCTGGATGTTACCATTGTGCCATCCCACATCTGTTGTGACCATCAAAGTGCTCTGATCCTTCTTTACAACCTATGGGTTTCTTGAAGTGATTGTATCCGATAATGCAACTTCATTCACCAGTGGGGAATTTATTAGGTGGATCAGAATTCACCATGTCACCAGTGCTCAGTGGCGGATCCAGAACGGATCGACTGGTCTCGTTCAAGGCCCCATTTTCTCTAATTTCCAAAACTCTAACTAAACAACAATCCTACAATGCTTTTTGCCTTTTCTTGCTTTTTCTTTTTCTTTTAGCTAGCTATGTTTACTCTGTTAGCTGGCTGACCTGCAAAGCCACACACCCAAGTGCGGGAAACGTAGGGGTGTGGCTGCACCAAACTAAACCTTACCTTTATCGGTGTTCCAAATGTTCAGCACCTGGTTCATTACCTCCCAGAGAGATTTACTGTCAACTCCTGTCACTTACCAAATATCTTACTCATGGCTCAGTCAAAGTTAAAGGCTTTTTTCGAAGCCGCACCCCTACACTAAGTAAGTTGTTCTAAAATTAGCAGTGATTGAGAATATTATTCTATTGAATAGATTGCCAACTTAGTACTAGTACCAGCTAGCTATAGTCCTTGCAGCCAGCCACTATAGCTAGCTAGTAGAGTTAATTTACATAGAAATTTCCACATTTAATGCATAGGAAACAAAAAAGGACCAACAAGAGAACACCACTTTTCCATCTCCAGCTGTGGTCCCTGTCACTCTTCCATGGTCTCCTGCTTCAGTCCATTGTGTCTCCTCCAAGCCCTCTGTGTCTGTGATTCTCACCCAGCCCTCTGTGTCTGTCACAGAGCACTCTCCAGAGTGTCTCCCACCCAGCCCTCAGGCTCTGTGTCTCCCACCCAGCCCTCAGGCTCTGTGTCTGTGTCTCCCCCTGAGCCAGCGCTATTACCGCCTTCATGTTCCGCCTCTGTCCTGCCCTCTCATTCCACGTCTCGTCTGCCCTGCATGCCCTTGTCCACTTTTTCTGCTGCTGCTTCGTCAAGTACTTCAATTGATTTTGAGAAGTGTAACAATATTGGCTTGCTTATGCGCTCAATGCCCCAAACGGATATCCTGAATTTGGCTCCATGGTGCAAGTATTCACTTTTAGTTAATCATTTTAAGCCTGATAGTTCATTTACATTTCCAAGTAGTTATTTAGATGGCTGTAATAGGTCTTGTCAACATAAATACTTGGCTGAAAACCCTTGGTTTGTTTATAGTAAAGTAGAAATTGGAATATTTAGTTTGCCATGTGTTCTCTTTACTACAAAGGGTTTGGGTCATTTTGTATTTAATTGATTTTATGCATAGTCTAGGAAAACTAAAAAGTTTGCCAGTCTCACAACGGAATGCAGTACCATCAGCTGGCTTTAGCTCTGGCAGATGCTTTAAAGTCTACCCAAGTGTGTCCAGAGTCTTCTATTAAGACTCGTTTGCTGCATATAGATGAGAGTAACATAGCAACAAATAATACATAATAAGATTTATCGCTGATGCAATACTTCTTTGTAGCAAGCAATGTATAGCTATTCGAGGTCACAGAGATGATAGACCGGCTGATTCTGAGGTCAACAGAGGGAACCTTTTAGCACTTCTTGAATACTCTGTGAGGTTCAGAAATGTTGCATTAGCCAAGCCTTTAAAAGATGCTTAAAAATGCAACTTATACTAGCAAAACTACCCAAAATTAACTCATTGAATGCATAGGTCATATTAGAGATAGTATAATACAGGAAATTAAACAAGCTAATTCTTAGTGATGAAGTCGTTGATATATCCAGTAAGGAGCAGGTGTCAGTAGTGTTAAGATTTGTCGATAGTAATTGTATAAGGGAAGAATTCATAGATTTTATAAGTACAGAAAGGATCACTGGAGAGGTTTTGGCTCTTGCAATAAAAGAAGCACTGAATAAATTTGACTTGGACTTTGAAGATTGTAGGGGGCAAGGCTATGAGGGTGCTAGCAATATGTGGGGTGTGCAAGGTCGTCTCTAGGCAGAAAATCCTAAAGCCACATATATCCACTGTAATAGTCACGTGCTTAATTTGTTGTTGAAGCTTGTAGTTTACCTCCTATTCATAATATGAATTCTGCATATTTCTTCCATTATAGTGCAACTATTTCTTGATATAAGGGAACGAGCGTTGTTAAAGTTAAGGATCTTTGTACCAGAAGATGGATTTATCGGCACGTCGCTTATGAAATTTTTTATGTTTTGTATCAATTCCTTGTAACTGCAATGGAAGTAATTACAGAATGTGATCCTATATATGGGGATATGAACTGGGATATGAAAACAATTGTGGCAGCCAATGGCTTGCTCAAGATGTACCTTTCCTTTCCTTTTATAATATATTTCATAGCAACAATGAATTCTATGTCTATTATAAAACCTATAAGTATAAAATTACAAAAGAAAAGTAGTGATATAGTTAAAAGCTTATAAAGATGTTAAAGACATACTGAATGAACTTTGTGTAGTTCATCAAAGTGAGCATTCATGGTATTTGCTAGCTGAAGCTATAGCTCATGATGTTGGTGTGGTTCCTGAAGTCCCACGTGTATCTGCTCGACAAACTTACAGAAATAATATGGAGTACAGTTCTGTGGAAGAATACTATCGAAGAACTGCTATGCGTCCTTTATTGGACCACTTAGTTCAACAAATGAATGATAGGTTTGGTAAGACCCCAACAGTGGCAGCCAATTTAATCAATCTTATATCTTCTATAATCACTACTTGGGATGATACATCTTTAGAGGACTTGATTTCTTTTATAATGATGACTTGCCAAGTACTGCACTTGTGTCTACTGAGGTGTGGAGGTGGAGGGCAAAGTGGCAGAGTCAAGATGCTGACAAGTGGCCATCCACCCTTCAAGCTCTGAAAAAGTGTGACAAGGATTACTTTCCTAACCTTTACGTACTGCTGTGCATCGCATGTACTATTCCAGTCACATCATGTGAGAACGAGAGGGCCAATAGTGCCTTAAAAAACCTTAAAACTTTCTTACATAGTAGTATGGGGCAGGACAGATTATCCGCATTAGCATTGATGCATATTCATTATAGTTTACCTGTTGATCTTGATGATGTTGTTGATAGATTATGTACATAATGTATTAATAGGGCAATTCCGGGAAAATATCATCCAAGGGGTCAAAATTTCAAAATGGGTTTTGAGTATGCTCTAATACACCATTTTGAAGCTAAATAAATGAAGTTTCATATTCTGCAAATTTTTAACCCAATATGACAAACGGGTAACGAGATATGCTCGTTTTTATGTAATTGCCATAGTAACAGATTATGACAGAAGCTTTGTTCTGTTTTAGATCAGACACCTCCTACAGTTGGGAATTGAGTCTTGCTCCAAATTAAGTGTATTTGGATCATTTTTATAATTTTTAAGTAGATTCAAATTTTTAAGTAGATTCAATGGATTTTTTGGGGTTACACCCATCATACCCACTAAATAATATTTTACGGTTTGTAGTTTCGGGCTATAATTGATGCCGTACGTACGTCACAAATATGTGCATCTTTATTAATTATTTCAGTGATATTATAAAGTACTAAGACCATTTCATATTCTCTTTCAGTTTTCTAATAGGCATAACTTTCACCCTTTATGGAAAGGCCATACACCCATGACTTACGGAAAAACCTGTGATGGACGTACAAGGTTCTTGTACGTCCGTCACGTAAGTACGTCATAGCTTAACAAATTCCCATCTAGACATTGTTAAAAGATGTTATTGTACAGCCTTAATCTTTACCCTTTTCTTTGTTTGTCTTTCTGCCATTGACAATTTGATCTTCAGAAAAGTTAGAATGGCTACAGCAAATTCAATCTTCTATTTATAGTTTGCTACCTTACATTTTCTAGAACATTCTAAAATGACTGTCACCATTATACAGCTGACAAGATTAGGGCTTGGACAAAGGATAGGTTTAGTGCTTGGACCCTGACTACGGTTAGGGTTGGACAAAGGCTAGGTTTAGGGGTTGGACAATGACCAGGGTTGGGCTTGGAGAAAGGCTAGGGTTAGAGGTTGGATATATACACAGGATTAGGGCTTGAACAAAGTCTAGGGTTAGGGGTTGGACATTGACCAGGCTTAGTGCTTGGACAAAGGCTAGGGTTAGGTGTTGGACATTGACCAGGGTTAGGTCTAGGACAACGGCTAGGGTTAGGGGCTGGACATTGACCAGGGTTAGGGCTAGGACAAAGGCTAGGGTAAGGGGGTGGACATTGACCAGAGTTAGGTCTTTGACAGACTCGAGTTAGTGCTTGGACAATGACTTGTACAGGTTAGGGCTTGGACCATGACTAGGATTAGGCTTGGACCATGACCTGGGTTATGGCTTGGACAATGACTATGGTTAGAGGTTAGGGTGTAAAGAAACAAAGCTGCCTGAGCCTGTAGCCAGGAAGGTAGGCTGGTAAAGAAACAAAGCTACTGCTTGAGTTATAGCTACAAACTGATAGCCATTCCCCAAATACATACACTATCTAGCCCGCAAGTAAAACTATTTTAGCAGCAGGCATTGAGGAAGTTACAAGATCTGTGAAGAAGTATGTAGTTCACTAGGTTCCTTTCTGTGTGCTACAGGCATCGCTTTTAGGGAAGAACTGGTGAATATGAATCTACATCCCTTCAGTAAACACTAATAGGGAAGCTGGGGAGTGGGGAAGTTAGATGCAGCAATGTTTTGCTAGACTTTACTAGAACAGCTGGGGAGTGCAAGACCTTGGGAAGTGTGTTCCTGTTTCATCCTTCATTGAGCAAGTGACCTGTGACGCCACTTCCAAGAAGTGCATGACACGAGAATGCTCAACCTGTGTGGATCTGATTAATGAGTTTGCACCACAAAGCAGCTCAGTGACCTTGCAGTACTACCAGTAGAAGTCTACGGATAGTTGAATTGAGAAGGTAGACATGACTGATACAGTGGATGCAGTTTTTAATGAGCTGAAGAAACAGCTGAGTACCTTCCTACTCCATACCTTTGTGAAGAGAGAGCAAGCAGCTTCGTTTGACTCCTTGAAGAACTCCTGCGATGGTAAATCCATTGTTTTGCAAGTCGATTTCTCTGAAAATGTGACAGAAAGAAGTATAAGCAGCCCACTGGCACCACGCTCAGGCAACCATCTTCAACACTCACACTTTGATCAACAATGCCACAAATTTCAGTATGGTAGTAATTTCAGATGACCTCGACCACACAAAATACAGCATTCTCGTTTTCATGTCACAGTATATTTTCCGAAGTCTACGAGCAAAATTCCCAAGCGCATAGAAACCGTCAATGTTTTCAGCGATGGTCCAACTTCTCAATTTAAGCAGAGGTTCCTCTTTTGAAATCTCCACTACTGGGAGCAAGACCATGACATCTCTATCAGATGGAATTTTTTGGCCACATCTCATGGAAAAGGTGTCGTAGACGGGATTGGAGGGACAGTGAAGAGGGCAGTTTGGAGACACATTCGGTCAGAGAGAAGTCATATCACCACTCCGCAAGAGTATTCAGCACTCGCCAAACAGCTTTGCCCAAATATTCACGTTGGATTTGTTGCAAAGAGTGAGATTGATCAACAATCTGCATTTCTGGATGCCAAATGGGAAGGAGTGATGGCAGTCCCCCAAACACACAAAGTTCATTGTATTCAAGCTTCTGGTGCGGATGAGGTCAAAGTAGCCGATACTTGCAACGAGATAGAGAAATGTTTCCGAGTTTGTCGAATCCGCAACACCAATGATGTCACTCCTCCGACCAATTCAACAATTGAACAGGATTGTCCAATCGAAGATGATACCTGGCCTCAGCTACCAGCACTGAACTTGACAATTGGATTGTGGGTTGTTATGGAGTATGATGGTGAAGAGTTTCCAGGGAAGGTGACCTGTATAGAGGATTCTGATGTTGAAGTAAACATCATGCATAGAAGTGAAAAAGCTTAGTGGCCGAGACCTGAAGACAAAATCCTCTACTCAAGAAAAAAAATTGTATGTATCATTAACCCACCGAGTGTTGCAGGCAATCGGGACAGTTTGCATTTGAAGACATTTAGCATCTGTTTATGTTATGCTTATAAGTACTTGCTTTGTCTAATAGTGCCTAGCAATGCTCAGAATTCATTAATACTATCCTTAATCACACATGTACGTCCGTCACGGGTTTTGTATACGTCCATCACAAACTTTAATGAGGATTAATTTGATTATACAATATTCAACAGTTAGGCTTTGGGTATTAAACATTACTTCTATGCCTTAGTATGAACATTTATAAAAACAAGAACAATATCCCTAGTAACTTCACAGAGTTTGGGCTTTAAACATTCCTACCCTATGATTTCCCATTTTTCTACATGCATCCGTCACAGCCCTTTAACGAGGCCTAACCCCTCCCCTGTATTATGAAAGTAATTTTTTTGACTAATGTTTAGCCTAGGTCAAGCCTTTGCTGTGAATATGTATTGTATACAGATTTACCATTTCTGAAACTAGCTACAGCACAATTTGTTGTCTGAATTGTACGTCTGTCACACCGGAAGTGTCCAATAGCCTTTTTCCCCTTCAATTATTGACCCTTGGACTTCATGATTCAGATTCACAATTTTTGTATATATCATTGTGAGTCAGGGTTTTGTGTTGCCTGGCAAGAAGGGGGCATAGTCATTGTTACCCTCGCAATTTGTTAGCATGGATGGGTCTGGATTGATATATATACACACCAAGAAGATGTTGATACATAATACACTAAAATTGGATTAATGGTTCATAAGATATTTGACTCTGCTTATCCATGCTAATGTAGCTATAGTGCTTGTACTATAAGGCTGGTCCAATTTCTTACTAAGCATTGACTTCTGTAGAAGATACTTACAACACTCCCACAACCTCCAATGAGGGACATAACCAGCAGAGTAGGTGAACTTTGTTCCACTTCCTGAACATACTGTTCATATGCCCTGATCTTCACCCTCTTATGTTTTTATATGTAGAAGCTAGACACTGTTAACTGTAGAAGGGTTCCTGATGAAGGCTAGAGCATCTATTGGAAGTTTGGTTTCATGGTTATACGGGATAGGTAGTAGTTCTTGGTGTAACCACATTTTTCTAGCTTGCTGGCCAAAGGCAGGCCAAGATAATTGGAGATTTCCCCACCAGCTTCTGAGAAAGGATAAGTGGCTGTTTGCAGAAGCATCCATCAGCTTACCAGACTTGCTTAATATCAGGTACACAGCTTAGGCTGTTCATGAAGGGGATGATCACAATGGAATATGATGGCATTGCATGAGGACACCCTGATTTTTCCTTCATCAGACCACATGAGCTCACCTATTCACAAAGGTTATGAAGGTTCCTGATGGGTATTAATGAGGATGCTAGTCTGGGAAGGACATAGGTTATGTGCAGAAGACCACTTGTCAGTCGAATTGAAAGTGTTGCTGGAACTAACTAGAAGGATAGCTTCAGTGTCCTCTTTTGAGAACATGGACCTCATTGTGTGGATGACAGCTTTTATGGCAGAAATTTATCCAGTACAGAGTTACTTTGGAACTGCAGCATCCTGAAGATCACCTCTGGTGGCAAACATGACAGCTTGACAATGATCCTTCAAGATGTTTCACAGATCTCCACGAGCCTAACATCAGAGTACTTGTGAAGGGCAATCAGATGGCATGCCAGAAAGGGAGAGATACTTTTGGGATTGAAAAAGGTGGTCAGCATCAGGCCATGTGAAACATCAGTTTGGAAAATGAGTGAGCCAATTGTCCATGCTCAGTGTTTCTTGAAGGACTAAACTTGTGTCAGTGGGATTGTAGAGAACAAACTTCACAAATAAGTTCCCAATATCTTCCTTTTTCCAGATCTGTAAACATAATTATTGTAAAGCAAGAGGAATGATCCTTTTGGTATGGAATGGCTTCTGGATTGACATGATTTCGCAGGCCTTCAGTGTAATTTACTCAAGTGCATACCCATCAGCATATCTAGAATAATCTACTCATTTCATCCACAAAGCCTTCGTCATCATTCTCGAAGGGGGCATTGAAGGTGTTTTTAGGGACTACTTCAGCATCTCCATGGCCATCAGTAAGGTCACTGAGTCATATTCACCCCACATGTAGGAAGGAGTCAGCATGGGGGAGATATGAGAGAAGGCAAGATAACTGTTTCTCTGGATCTGAGTTTGCTGGTTAGTGCTAGTTTGGGCACAAAAGGCCTGATACTCGGACAGTTGTGATATATCGTTATCACAATTGGTGTTTGTTATGATGATTTTGTCGGATTGACTAAGGAAGGGTCCCTTAAGAGTTTATTTATGTGAGCAGGGAGGTTCATGCCTGGACAATTCTTTGATGGTTACAACACGATGAGTGGCTATGATGCTTACAGCATGATGCGTGGGACAAAAAACAAGAGTTGCTAAGAGGATACCAGAATTGGAACCACATGTGTTTACACACTGCTGTGGGCATTCTTTCAATCTTGCTACTAATGACAGTCAAAATGTTTGGAGTTATGAAAGACTCCATGGATACTACACACGAAATTACAAAGCTGATTTAATTAAGTTTTCACCTAAACATGATGCAGTCTTCCATGTTTGTAAAGCTGAAAATGATAAGCTGCTTGACTCTCCTTCACCTGGTTTAAGACTTCTTTGCCCTACTGGGAGGACTGTTCGCTGTCTCTCTCTTAAGTATTATGTAAATTCATACAATACTTAGGAAGAATTTACTGAGGCCGAAGCATGAATTCAAGGTGTGAGAGCATAAAGGAAAACATTTCACTTTATCTTTGATATTGTCTTGAGTGAAATGGTTCTTAGACATACTGATAATTTCAGCCAAACTTTTCAAGACACAGAAATTTCAGCAGGAAGTAGCTAGCTTGGTTGCTTGCACCTTTGAGAAGTAACAAGGTGACAAGTCTTATTTTGGTCCAGAGTCACAAGACTTGCTGAAGATTATAAAATTGAAGAACCTCACTTGCTTCACCGGTGCAAGACACCTAAATGGTATGATGTAAAAGTGTACTATCGTCAACACCGGTTTGAAGCTATTGATCTTGTATTGGATTCAATAATCAGCCAGGATACAGAATCTACCGTAATTTGGAACAGCTTCAATTGGACTGAAAGATGCTGCAATGGAATAATAGGCGATTCAGAACTCGTGCACTGCTAAAGAGGTGTTTTTGGAACACTGAAGTAGCTAAATTAATACTCCTACTCTGATTGTGTGTGGCACTGGTGTGCATGGGTAATGTGCACGTATACTCCACATCTAGCATTACTTGATGAACATCGTGGACTGGCTCCTTTAATCTTGTCAATAAAGTTTCCCCACGTTTGCTTGTCATCCACGTGTACCGTCGTACCTTCCTGGACGTGGGCGCCACCAGTCTGAAATCCTCCAGCATCAATCAAAAACTTGTGGAGGAAAGCAAGCTTAATTAAGACGACGAGGATGGACGCTAGAAATTCTGTGATGGCTTTGGTTACTTTTCTCTACGCTGTTGCCCTCTGTATTGGAACGATTCATTGTCTCCCTGATGGACCTTTTATTTCGGGGAATAATGTTTGCAACACTTTGGTCCCAAGTGGAAGTAGTCCTCATTCACCTCAAAGTGGGAATGGTGGCTACACCATCAGTACTAGCCTTCCCTTCAATACTACTATGGCGTTGTACAAGTACACAGCTGGACAAACTTACTCTGGTTAGTTAATCAAGTTATAGCTAGTCATGAAATCAAGAAAAAGTGTTGACTATCGCTCAAGTCTTCTTTTGCAAGCCCCTAGGCAGAGTGCTGATAAAGGCTAGAGCATCTAGTCGAAACATCCAGGGAGTAAATTTCAAGTTAATTATTGAGAAAGTCATTGTAAGGTATCTATGTCACTGAGGTTGTATGGTAGCTAACATTTGTGATTAGTGGGAGTGCCTTGCAGGCAGTGTCGCTGGTTGGTTTATAGTGTTAGCTCACCTGGTTATCATTATAGTGGAGCCTCTTGGTTAGATGTTCAGATGTTATGTTGTTATGAAGTGCTGGTCTAGAGTCCATTAAGTAGTGAATTGGTTCTGCCTGTCTAGCAGCACCACTATCATCAATGCAAAATCGATATGTTTTTCTAGGGGCAAGCATAAACAACTACAGTTGTCCTTAGTGGGTTTCCCCCCCTCTGCAATAAAGTAGTTCTACTTGCATGGCACTAACAGTCTTCTAGCAGCTGTTTCATAGCAACTCTTCAATGACTTATGAAGTGCCAAAATATTCTTAATCCTATCACCGTTATTGGCATACAGCTGGATTTTGTTGATTGCAAAACAAAAACCAAAAAACAGCCCAATACAACATGCACATGATTGTTTATGAACCGTAATTTTATGTTATCTTATTTCCAGGTCTATTTTTCTCCACTTAATGTATAAACAATTATCATAATCATATTTATATGTGTGATACATGGTGGTAAAGAGCAAGGCCTGGTCTAAGATAGTACATATTCATATGTGTGGTACATGGTGGCAACAAAGAGTAAGGCCTGGTCTATGATAGTACATATTCATATGTGTGGTACATGGTGGCAGCAAAGAGTAAGGCCTGGTCTAAGTTTTGTAAAAGGGCAGAAAGCATTCAACAGTACGATACAAAAATTCTATATAATGTGGTAACTTACTGTGTGTATCAATATTTAGGGTACTGTATATAGTAATATGCTTGTTATGATGACCTAGTAATAGCTCCCTTTGTCTTCAATGCCTTACTACTTATAGCCATATGTTTGTATTCTGTCAAACAATGGTAAGAAATGGCAACTGAACATTTTTAAGCAATGGTCCTGCATTATATGCAAAAATAGCTACCACATTTCATCGATTAGAACACACTCTCAACTAGAACACGCCATCAAATAGAATGCTCCTTGAAATATCTCAAAAGAAATAGAACCCACATTGTTTAGACTGCGCACAACCAGGAAGTATGAAAACTCCAGACAAAATGCTGTCTGGAGTGGGGGGTGAAAGCTTGGCAACCTGCCACCACTGTAGTGATAATCAAATACTTCACAAAATTTCAATCGAGACAGATGGGTCACATGATGACACATGCACTATTTAAATCCCGGGCAAGTGGTAGAAAGTGCTGCAGGAAACATAGCCAGAGAGACTTCTAATCTCCACGAAAGGTTGGAGAGACCGACAATGACATTCCCTTTGCATGCGAGACTTTGAAGAAGACCGAACTAGAATAATAAAGGGTGATGGCTAGAGCACAAACACTGCTATTATCAATAATTTGCACCTTTTTGAGATTGGTTGATCTCGTACGACTACCATGTCTTTAGGTATGTTGAAATGATAGAGTGCTCCCTCGAATAAAACATGCCCTTGAGTAGAGCTCATAACTAGGCAGCTCATCAAATGAAAGGAGCGCTTCTATTTGTGGAAGTACGGTATGATCAAATAGTATTCATATAGCTAGTTTGTGGTTTTGTAGAGATGTTTATTTGAAAGTTTTCCAGCAATCTGAAGGTGAGAGGGTGATTGGAACTTGCACAATGAATGTGGAGGATGCCAACAGAGTGTCTGTCCAGGAATTACTTTATGTCATAATTATGAATGAAGTGGTCTTTCACCAATGAAAGGTTTTCAGCTGGTGTAACCGCAAAGTATATTTGGGAAATCATTTTTACTCTGGCTTGCAAATTAGCTTCCTCTCTATCCCATTACCCATTAGATTTGGTAGAATAAAAGACAGTCACAGGTAAGTGCTAATTTTTGGTTAAAGGCTAATTCCTGGAGGTATGCTATTCCTGTAATTGCCATTTATTAAATGGCAGATAGCTCTCCCCCCCCCCACTCCCCACTCCAATGAATTTAATAAGCATGTACCTCTTCTAAAACTCACATCAGTAGCTCCTTAGCTACCTAAATGGTCTGGTATTAGCCCCTCAAAGCTGCAAGCATGCCTTATATCCTTTGCTAAAGTAGTAAACTAGCAGCGTGAAATAATGTTGAAATTGTGGTAAATAACATATTTAAAGATCAATGTTTATTTCTGTTGTTTCTAACTCTGTTTTTTCCCACTCGCATAACTTGCATACGGTAGAAAAAGAACTTTAGGACCAGAAGATTCCAAATGGTCCCATTCATGTCCACGCCTACTCTATTCTCGATTGCAATAGAAAGTCATGGGTTGGTAGTTGCCCGAGACGTAATCAAGCTAGGTTACGAGCTATTTTATAATTAAACATTGCATGCATTATATTATAAGCAGAACAATTAATGACCCTCCTCAGTTCTGCTGTTTGGTTGTGAACTTTTTGGTCCTAGAAAATTTATGTGGCTGATACTCTACCAAAACATCTTCTGTTTGACTGGTAGGGTTTTCCTCTGCAACTGTTGCCAATTCCTTGAAGAAGGTCGTAGCTGACCCTACATGGACACAGTCAACAATAAGAATAATAAGATATGATATATGTGAAGGAGAGGAAGCCATGGAAGACCTTTGTTCAGTCACACCTGTGAAGCTTTTAATGCCCTAGAAATCTCACTGCTGTGGCTTCTTCCTGTTAAAATATGGCGCAATATTACAGCTTGGATGAGGTAGGAATCACTGAGACAAACCTCCATTGTTAAAAGAATATATTCTCATTGTTTTCAGTTGGTGTACATGTACATGTACCAACTGTGGGGTGTTCCAGATGCAGTTGATTCCTGGTGCTTGGCCCCAAGTTTCTCAGATAAGAGGAGTTTGAGTGTACACAAATGCTGCACTTTTACAAATCGTAATAATAATTAGTGTATATGATTTTGAATGGTAAAGGGTCATCTAGCTGAACTGCTTGTTTTCTACATAGATCATCCAATATAGTGGGACAAAATCATAAAATACAAAATCTTGTGTTTGCCACTTTGGAGCTCCATAGATTCTGCACACTTCACTGTATGTCCATGAATTATAGCTCCAAGCTCTCTTTTGATACTGTAGTGGTTACATAACTGCACATCCGGTCTTCGTCTACTCCGTTCACCATACTCACTTGTGTGGGCAGACATTGTATTAGGTAGTGACTTATTTTCTAATTAACGCTCATTCGATTGTTCTAGGAACCACGAGTCCTTTTGTGTGATTGGTATAAATGTTAAGCTCATAACTTTCATTTTGACTTGGTAGCCCGACGCTACATTGGTGACCACATCGTGTATACAAGAGAACACCATTGTCTTCGTCGTCTTCGTCGTCTTCGTCGTTTCGTCTTACTGCATCAGTAGTCGGCAATCCCTCTATTTGAATCTCAGTCAGCAGCTACGAGTTTACGTTTGGTCAGGCTCATCTTGGCAGAGAGTATCAACACTGTGCTTCCGCCGTTTTGGCCTCAAGATCCTGAACTCTGGTTCAGCCAAGTGGAGGCCCAGTTTGTTATCCGCAATATCACACAACAACTGACCAAGTACCACTATGTGGTAGCCTCCATCACTCCTGATGTTGCTGCTGAGATGCGTGACTGCATTCTCAATCCTCCAGCTGACATGCCCTATGATGACTTGAAGAGAAGCCTCATCAAGAACACAGCTCTGTCAGAGTCTGAGAGAATGGATAAACTACTCTCTCTACAGCCACTGGGCGACCTCAAGCCTACTCAACTGCTACACCAAATAGAAATGCTGGCCGATAGAGATGTCTCCCATGATCCAATCATACGTAAACTCTTCCTCAAGCACCTACCATCCTCTATACAACTATTGTTACAGTCTGATGGAGCTCTATCCCTCACTCAGCTGGCTGAGCGGGCCAATGACCTCTGCACCATTAACAAAGATACCCTTTTCCAGCCACATGTAGGTGCTGTCGATGCCAATGCAACCATCGCCTCCCTTCGGGCCGAAATTGATGTTTTGAAAAAGCGACCCACTCCAGTCAAACTCTCCAGGCCAACTGGAGACTCAGGGTTATGCTGGTATCATGCCAAGTTTGGAGAAAATGCCCAAAAGTGTCGACCCCCATGCAAGTTGGCGGGAAACGCTTCCCCCGGCCACTAATTGCGGTTAGTGGACCGGGGAACAAAAACCGTCTTCTCTTCATTAATGATCACGTCACTGGCCGTGATTTCCTGATCGATTGTGGAGCAGCCGTATGCGTGTATCCAATTCTCCCACACGAGCGACGATCCATGAAGGAAGGTAAGCCTCTCATAGCTGTGAATGGCACCTCGATATCTACTTTTGGGTCTCGCCATATCACACTTGATCTTGGCCTCGACACGACCTACGACTGGGAATTCATCCTCGCAGATGTCAGCTATCCAATCATTGGCGCAGATTTCTTTCGCCACCATGATCTTCTGATTGACATCCGCCACAACAAACTCATTGATGCAAAAACATTCTGCAGCGTACCTGCAGGTGCTTCTAATATTCCAGCGGCTGGTCTCAACTTCCTCCAACCGCCCTCCAAGTACTCCACCATCATTAAGGAGTTTCCATCCATCACCGTCCCTGAGTTTGACACAGTGGCACCTGCTCATGGGATAGAGCATCACATTACAACCACAGGCCCTCCGGTTTTCGCGTGTCCACGAAGACTTGCACCTGACAAGTTCTTAATAGCCAAAAAAGAATTTGATGAGATGCTCAAAATGGGTATTCTTCCAGCAGTTGGTCGTCCCCATTACACATGGTGATCAAGAAGTCAGGAGCATGGCGTCCCTGTGGTGACTATCGTGCCCTCAATGAGAAGACTGTCCCTGACCGCTATCCAATTCCTCATATTCAGGATTTCGGTGCTCAACTCAGGGGAAAGACCATATTTTCCAAAATCTATTTGGTGCGTGCATACCACCAAATCCCGATGAAAAAGAAGGACATTGCAAAGATAGCCATCGTCACACCATTTGGCCTATTTGAGTATCACAGGATGTCCTATGGCCTTTCCAATGCAGTGCAAACTTTCCAAAGATTCATGGATGAAGTCTGCCGCGGTCTAGATTTTGTCTACATCTATTTGGATGACCTCTAGGTTACAAGCATGACCCCAGAAGAACATGAGTCTCACCTCTGGCAACTTTTCGAACGCTTGGCTAAGTTTGGTTTGGTCATTAACCCTGAAAAATGCGAGTTTGGCGTATCTGAACTTCACTTCCTTGGTCATCACATTGATACATCTGGTTTACGGCCCCTTCCCGATCGCATTCGAGCCATCAGAGATTTTCTGACCCCATCTAATACTTCTACTCTTCGCGAATATCTTGGGCTAATTAACTATTACCACCGCTTCATCCCGAACTGTGCAAATATACTCCATCCTCTTTACGAACTCCTCAAAGGCAAGCAAAAGATCTTTCACTGGACTGACAAGTGTACGACATCCTTCCAGCAAAGCAAGCAGATACTGACAGAGACCAGCATGTTGGCCCATCTAAGCCTGGATGCCCTGACCAGCATCACAGTGGATGCCTCTGATGTAGCTGTCGGTGCTGTCCTTGAGCAGTACCTCCACGAGACTTGGACTCCAATTTCCTTCTTTTCCCGGAAGCTTCGTGACCCAGAAACACGATACTCTGCATTCGACCGAGAGCTCCTTGCTGTTTATCTCGCTATTCGTCATTTTCGATATTTCGTGGAAGGTCGCCAGTTGTATCTATACACAGATCACATGCCATTGACTTTCGCCATTGCTAGTGGCTTGGATAGATGGACACCACGCCAAGTTCATCACATGTCTTATATCTCTGAGTTCACCACGGACCTCCGTCACATTCAGGGCAAGAAGAACGTAGTAGCTGATGCACTTTCTCGAGTTCAACTGAATGAAATTGCCACTACTTCTTCAGACTCCATGGACTACGAGGCAATGGCGGATGCTCAACAGACGGATAATGAAACCCGTGCCTACGCCATGCTGTTACATCACTTCAGCTCGAAGAGATTCCAATCAGATCTGGCCGCCTGCTTTTGTGTGATATATCTATGGGCCGTGCTCACCCAATTGTTCCAGTACCATTCCGGCGGTTAGTCTTTGATACACTACACAATACCTCCCACCCAGGAATCAGGACAACCAACAAACTGATAGCTGCACATTTTGTTTGGCACGGCCTCCATCGTGACATCTCCAAGTGGGCAAAAAGTTGTCTCTCTTGCCAGCAATCAAAAGTCCATCGACACAGAGCCAGTCCACTTCAGGACTTTGAGACAACGACTGCCCGTTTTCAGCATGTACACGTCGACATTGTCGGGCCTTTACTGCCTTCCAAAGGCAGGGGTGGATCCAGGGGGGGGTTTCTGGGGTTGCAACCCCCCCATAACGTTCTAAACACTAGCTCCACCTCCAGTTTCTTTGTTAGTATAGACACTTTGTTAGATATCGACACCTGTTAGATATAGACATTTTGCTAGATGTAGACACTTGTTAGATATAGACACTTGTTAGATTTAGACACTTTGTTAGATGTGGTTGTGCAGCTATATAGTTCATTTTGCATCTGCCATCAATATTGAAGTAGAAAGAGGCCATCACCCAGGGATTGCACCCAGCTGACAACTTTTTTTTAAAGGTAACTAGTATATGAACAATAAGGGTTAAGAGTTGAATGCATAATAGCCTTCTAATTAATGAAGAATCGAGTCTGGGTCCCATATCCCTGTGTCAACGACTGCTGATGATGGTAACTCTAGTGCATCAACTGATATAGATTCATTTGTTCAATCGCCATCAATGACAGTCACAACCACTACATCGAGCTCTTCCTTGTCAATGCCAACTACTGTATCTCAGTTATGCTCAGCAACAATTGATACGATGACTACATCACTCAGTGTAGTTCCGTCAACTAGTGGATAGGTGGACTTAGGGACAATAGTTGAAGCCGCTCAAGGTAACTGGGATAAGCTTAGGTCATTAGCAAATAATATCCCAGATGAGCAATATCTTTCTCATCATTCCAAACCTTCTTCTTCTGACCATCTTCATTCACATCAGGTTACCAAACTAGGAAAAACCTGGAGTGTATCCTTCCCTCTTGGATGGTTAGTACAATTTCCTTGGCTTTCATACAGCACTGTTCTTGCAGGTGGTCTTTGCAGATATTGTATAGTTTTTCCAGAGCAGCCGGGTAGAGGCAGTGTTTCTGGAGTTGGCAATCGTTCTGGTTTGTTAGTTTTGTCCCCATGCCAGAAACCATACTCAAAAGCACTTGGCAAGGATGGTGTACTTGTATGCCATGATCAGACTCAAATGCATTGCCGTGCAGCTGAGAGGGTAGACCTTTTTCTCAGAAATTTTAACCAACCAGATGAAAGGATAGATACAAGGCTATTGAAACAGAGCAACCAACAAGCTGAAGAGAACAGGCATGTTCTCCAGCAGATAGTTTTGGCTGTAGAGTTTTTGGCACTACCATTCAGAGGCCACTCTGACTACAGAGTGGATTTCTCAGATGAAGATCTCAACAGGGGCAATTTTGTAGCCACACTTCAGCTTTTGGCTAAGACAGATAAGCTCCTACACAAACACCTTCTCTCAGCTAAAAGGAACGCAAAGTATACCAGCAAGACCATTCAAAATGAGTTATTCACATAATATGCATCTAAAATTAGAGAGCATATGACTGAACAGCTGCGAGAAAAAAAATTGCCTTTCACCATCATTGCTGATGAAGCCACAGATCCTCATTCTAATCAAGAGATTCTTTCTGTGTGCTTCAGGTATGTTGATCTGTCCTCCCCCACTGATCCTCATATCAAGGAGTGCCTGATTAGCTTTGTCTACTTGGACCGAGCCAATGCTTCATCCATTTAAAGAAAGATTCTTGAAACAGTTTCTAGTCCTTCAGTTTCTTTAGATCCCTGTAGGCAAGCTTATGATGGAGCATCTGTGATGTCATCCGGCATTGCAGGAGTTCAATCTAAAGTCAAGGAGGTCAGCCCACTAGCTCTGTACACACACTGCTACTCACACTGCCTTAATCTTTCAAGTGCCAGAGCATGTTTTGTTCAGGAAGTACGAAACTTGATTATGAAGTACACCTCTTTTTAGCTCACAGCCCTAAGAAACAAAACATTTTTGAACTTACAGTCAATGAATTTTTGCCTTCTTCAAAAGCAAGAAAGCTTCCAGGAATGTGTAAGACAAGATGGGTGGAGAGACATACATGCTTTGAAGTGTTTCTTGAAATGTATGAGCCACTTATCACTTTCTTAGATGCCATTTTGTGTCCTACTGATTACCCAAATTTAGGCTCATCAGATGGGAGCTGGAATTGAGATACTGAGACAAGAGTGAAAGCACAAGGTCTGAAAGCTGCTCTCTCTTCTTTTCAAACTCTTGCTGTTTTTATAATCACCAAGAATGTTCTTGATGAAGTAAAAATACTTGCTTCAAAACTTCAGAAGCAGGATCAAGATATATATGAAAAGTTACTGAAGCGATTGAATGCTTGAAAATCCTCAGAAAGACTATTGACACCGTTTTTAGCTTGTGGTACTGTGAGGTACTTGAACTGGCTGAGTCAATTAGTGTGAGTGAGAGTGTTCCAAGAAAGACAAGCAGTCAACAGAATCGAAGCAACACTCCAAGTCAATCAGCAAAAGAGCATTACAAGAGAGTCATTGCTATACGAGTGCTGGATTCATTCATTAAACCAGTTGGAGGAAAGATTTCAAGGTGAGGGAAAACAAAGTCATATGCTTTTGTGCCTTGTGCCTTCAGTGCTCAACTGCAATCCGAGTGTTCAACTATCACAACATATAGATGACCTTCTGTACTGGGAACAAGATCTTCCATGTTCCTTGTCTCTCAAAAGTGAACTAAGAAGATGGCAATCATTGTGGGAGCATAAGTGAGACAAAGATGAGGCTACCATCCCCAACAATCTTCTCCTAGCTCTTAGCTCTTGTGACTCTGATACTTTCCCAAACATTCATTGCTTACTAGTCATTGCTTGCACTCTGCCTATCACCAGTACTGAAGCAGAACGATCATTTAGTTTGCTCAGGAGGATATAGACATATACAAGGTCGACTTTGACTGAACAACACTTTTCTGATCTTGCTGTAATAGCCATGAACTATGGAGTGAGAGTGTCAGTTGATGATATCTGCCATGCTTTTGTGCAGTGTCACCCGAGAAGGCTCTTTCAGGCTTCACTATTTATTGACTGAAAATAGTTTCCTGTTTATCTTTAGTTGCTCTTCTTTTAAGCTGATAAATATTCTTATTCATTACACAGTACAGTGTGCATGAGCTAGTTCTCCATCCCTGCACACACCCCCCCACTGTACCTTTCTAAAATTCCTGGATCCACCCCAGCATCTTCCTTAGGTTGTTAGTAGGCAGGCAGCCAGGACCATAGCCCGGAATAAGTAAGGGGGTTTCCTGAGCACTTGCACTATTACTCACAATTCTTTTTAAAGGATACCATGTTCAATTTTACATTTCTTGTTATAATAATGTTGCTGATGATATGTCTTGTTATATAATTGCCAAGAGAAATGCAGGACGGTGCTCTCTTGCAAAATGATTAACGATCTGATCATGATTCAGGAAAGAAAGGATTTCCGGGCAACATGGAAACCCCCGTGGCTATGGCCGTGAGTAGTTCATCAACCCCCCCAATCTAAAATTCCTGGATCCACCCCTGAAAGGGCATTCCTACCTGTTCACAATGGTTGATCGCTTCACTCGATGGCCAGAAGCCAGTCAATTGGTCAATATGACAGCAGAGTCTTGTGCATATGCACTAGTGAATGGTTAGATTTCGAGATTTGGTGTTCCATCTACTATTACTTCTGACAGAGGTCGACACTTCACATCCGACCTTTTGGCAGCAATACTCAAATTGTTGGGTATCTCAAAAATGCACACTACTGCTTACCATCCCCAGACCAACGGCATGGTCGAACGACTGCACCGGCAGCTGAAAGCCTCCCTCCGTGCTAAACTCTCGTCAGTCACTTGGTACGATGAACTTCCCATTGTTCTCCTAGGCATTCGGGCAGCTTTTAAGGAAGATCTATCCTGCTCTGCTGCCGAGCTTGTTTATGGCACTAACTTACGTCTTCCTGGTGAATTCATCGCACCATCAAATACTATTCTCGATGTTACGACTTACGCTGGTCGACTCAAGCAACACATGAGCCGTCTGCAGCCGACCCAAACATCCAAGCGCATGGCAACAAGACCTTTCATGTTCCATTCGACTTGCAAGCCAGTTCGCACGTTTTTGTCCGCCATGATGCACATCGGACACCACTACAATGACCCTATGATGGTCCATTTAAGGTTCTCGCCCGACACGAGAAGTATTATGACATTGCTTTCAATAACAGGGTTGACAAGTTCTCCCTTGACAGATTGAAACCAGCTTATCTCGATGAAGATGCATCATCTTCAATTTCACCCTCATCATGTCCAACCAATCGACAGCCAATGTTTTCTCCTATAGTTAGTCATCCAACACTGTCGCCAAATGCCACACCCTCCGTTCCAGCCTCCCAGCTGACCACTGCTCCATCAGCTGTTCCAAGTACGCTCACCACTCATTATGGTCGGGAAGTACGCCTTCCGGCACGATTTCAATGATCGCCTGGTAGACTTCCACTGGTGGGGGAGTTCTTGTAGTGGTTACATAACTGCACATCCGGTCTTCGTCTACTCCGTTCACCACACCCACTTGTGTGGGCAGACATTGTATTAGGTAGTGATCTAATTAACGCTCATTCGATTGATCTAGGAACCATGAGTCCTTTTGTGTGATTGGTATAAATGTTAAGCTCATCATAACTTTCATTTTGACTTGGTAGCCCGACGCTACAATACCAAGAATGTTGTAGGTAAAAACATGCCAAAGGCAGTCAAATTTGATGACCTCAAAACCTGAATGCCTGAATTATCTGCAGGTGCATCATGGATCCTGATTGGAAAGTGCTAGACAGTTCAAATTAGCATCAGCGGCTAGAGGAAGTCCTACTCTATACAATGAGTGTTCCAGACCAGGTAGTCAATACCACCACACATAGTCAAACTTTAGTGGTGGGTGCTAAAAATATATTTTGTTGGCACTCTTGCCCAAACTTGAGCATATATAGATAGGTCTCTCTGTCGGCTCTCTTTTAATACTAAAACATTTTTTATAGGTATAACTGTACCCAAGTTACTGGAGCTAAAGTGGTGGTACCACAAAACTTGAGTACCTACATGTCTAACTCCAGATTGCCAAGTGCTAGACAGCTGAAATTAGAACCAACAGCTAGAGAAAGCACTACTACATACAAGCGGTTTTTTCATTAGGTGCTAAAACTTAGTACATGGTCAAGCTGGTGGTTGGGAAATGAATTTCCTTAAAATTACTTTTGACCACATTCTAGTTTTGGCGCCTAATCATTGTATGCAGTGTGCTACCTCTAATCACTGGTGCTAATTTCAGCTGTCTAGCACTTGGTGGAGTTAAGACATGTTGCACTCGGGTTTTAAGGTCACCCCCACTTTAGCTCTAGTCACTTGGGTCTATTATACCCATGATATATGTTTTGGTATTTAGTATCAGAAGAGAGCACACAGAGAGACCCATCTTTTGAGCTATATCAAATCAAGTCCATCCATGAAGTGTGCAGAATCTATGGACCACAAAGTGTTAACCACAATTTTTTTTTGCACCAACTAGTATCAGTTTCTACTTTTATAAAAGGAGCACACATCTTTTGAGCTATATATCAAGTTCATAGAGTAAAGTACGCTGAATCTATGGAGCTCCGAAGTCGTAACTGTAAGTATATGTATTGTATGGTATCGTTCCCCTTATTAATAAAAAAATATTTTTGGTTTACTTAGCAGTGGTTTTGGTAAATAAACTGGTTTTATGGTCCAGTTTGGTACAGTTACCTTAGCTACTCAAACCAGGGCCTGGAGTAGCATTGCCCATTCCAAATGTTGTTCTTTAACCAATTAGCAACAGACTTTATTATTCTATTATAATTGTAGCATATTTCCAAAGATAAATACACAACAGTATGAAAGTGAATTTAGTTAATCCATTGTTTAAAGGTAGCTGAATACACCAAAGCATAATTCCGCACTCTAGAACTTTCTGTCTGATGGATATAATTTGCTCAAAACATTTCTGTGGCCTTTTTCTACACTCGGTAACCACAGAGTACCATAGCTATTGCCAATGGCATGATCCTGATGTGGTCATGCTTTGACTCACAATTTCTCAAGACACAGTTGGCCAATGACCTATTCTGCCTTACGATTTTTCACCTTAATATATAGTGGTATATAATAATAGTGGTAGATTGATGATTTATTTAGTATGTGACTATGCTCTGGAAATAATTTTTAATTTTGGCTAACTTTGAGGGGGGGGGAGGTAGATCACTTAAACTCCGGCAAGGGTACTAAATGAAGAAACTTTGTGATGGTCTCTCCTTCAGTTAAAATATAGCATATGTGCCAAATTTTATAGGAACAATTATTTATAGACATCTGTAGTAGAGTTTTTTTTTCAGCCCTCTTCATCCCAAAATGAATTAAGGTGGACCATCCCAACCCCACCCCAACTCCACCCACACCAAGAAAATAATCCCATATTTCAAAGTTTAGCTCCTGTTTATAAATACATCTAGTCTCCAAGCAGACGATTTGTCCTCACCCTTTATGCCAGATGAAAGTCAAGGACCTTCTCTTGTGGACTTCCATTTTCAACCAAGTTATTGAAAGTTCTTCCTGTCCTTCAGCTTCTTTTCCAGACATCAATTAGTCCATGAGAAGTTTACTGTTTGCATTTCATGTCACCGGCTAGTAATCAACATTCTAGTATATTTTTCCTCGTTGTAAAGTGACGATAGCGACTTGTATAGGATTGCTCCTCCCACTTCTCCCAAACACTCAATTTGCAACTTCTTCCTCAGCCTATGAAATGGATCATGCAGGTAATAATAATGCAGAAGAGGAAACAGGATACTGTGGTAGAATGCCAATATGTGTGGTCTTCTGCTATTGGTTTATAAGTGTGTGTGTGTGTGTGTGTGTTGTAGTGGATCTAGGACTCGTGTACTACACAATTCCACTGCTATATAGCCTCTCATGTATGTAGCTGAATTGATTTGTAGATCATTAGCACTAGAGGCCAGGTCAAGCTGTTAAACTTGTCAAGTTCAACAAGAATTGGAATTATTGTTGCACTGGTGGCAGAATGATTTTCCATAGAAGGGGAAAGGTCCACTTTTGATCACCTGATCACCACATAAGCCTATCCCCCCCACCCCTTACCACCCCACAAGTCCATATACTGGTAGAGCTCACTTAAGTGATTCAAAAGGTTTGACATTTGCAAAGAAGTGGAATGAAGCAGCCCACACACTAAAGCTGTGTACTCTACTCAAGGGGGAACCCTATGCTATGTGGCTAGAGCTCATTGAGTAGCAACAAGAGGAGAACTAGGCCACAGCCAAGAGATAGAGCTCTAAACCTATGATTGCTATGGACTCGCAATTTCTTGAGATGCAGATGGCCTATGAACTATTCCGGTTTTTCACGTCACATGTAGAGTCTGTGTGAGAAAATTTTGCTAACAATGAGAGAGAGGAATATATGGATTTGCAGTAGAAGCAATTATACTTTCAACCCTACTCAATCTAAAAATGAATTAGAAATGCATAGTTAAAGTCAAGAGGGACTGTGTAATCTCCTTCTCCCCCTCCCACACACGCACACACACAATAAGATAGTTTGCATACTACACCCTCCTTCCACCCAATTTCGAATCTTTAACACTCGTAAACCACATTATACATTCTTGTATCCTATTTGCATTTCATGCCGTCAGCTGGAAATCACCATTCTAATATAATTTTTTTCTAATATACTCATTTGATTGACTCCACCTCAACTCAATTCAGCCTATGAAATAGGCTACAAGCTATTGCTTTCCTTAAGCATAGGTGGAAACCTATTGGCTAGCTTGTGTATTATAAAGTTTCATGCATTGTCAAATGATTTGTTAAGTCAATTTCCTGTCGTTAGTTAAGTACTGTGTAGCCGGATATTTTTGTTTAATATTCATGTATTTCACTGTCAGAATTCAAGTCATGAATATTATTAGTAAAGGGTGTTGATGAAGAGCAACGGAGCAGTGTGGTTTCTAATCCACAATCTGTTTCCCTGCAAATCCATCGGTTATTCTCTATAATATATAATAATGGTTATTTAACTCCATGAAATATCCCTAGGTACAATATTTATATATATATATTTTTTAAATCTGTGGATGTGTATATTTAGATTACATGATTACAATTTTATGATGTAGTTCAAGTGGAGTCTGACACTACTTTCAGAGGATTTATGGTGCAGACCATGGACCCAAGTGATGCCCCAATAGGAACATTTTCCGTATTGGACTCGACCCAGCAGCAAGTTCTTGACTGCTCTGTGAATTTAGTACCTCCTGGGGTATGTTAAAAATTTAACTGGCTAGTAAATGTCACCTTGTTACCATAACTGTTTGACCACTTTCAAGTGTGATAGCTAAAATTCTATATTTAGACAACTAAATATTCTCTATTTAGCCATACCAAATAACTGTGCAACCATTTTTTAAGTGATAACTAAATTCTATATTTAGACATACGAAATGCCTTTGCATCTGTGCAACCACTTTCGAGTGATAACTAAATATTCTATATTTAGACATAACCGAATGCCTGTGCGACCACTTTCATGTGTGATGAGTAAATATTCTATATTTGGACAAATACATATCAAATGCCTGTGTAATTATGCCACCATTTTCAAGTGCGATAACTAAATATTCTATATTTGGAAATCTCTATATATTTGACACAAGGCAAGGTTAACTCTTAACCCTTTCACCGTCGGATTTACACAGCATAAAAAACAAACATGACCATGGTATATAAAATAATAAATACCAGGTCAGGGGTACACTAAAGTCTAGCAACCACGGTTGATGGGATAGCATTGGTGTTGATAAACATTGTGGTTGACAATTGGTTGCTAAGCAACTGACCACAATCTATGAATATGGTTATCTAATTAATCTCTTGAGGCATGCCAGCTTCTGTCACTGTAGGATAGACACTGATGAAAGTAGCACAGGATGTCATGTATCCATCATGTTGTCTATAATAAAAACTTATTGCATGCTTGCATGCACAAGCTGTCTCGCCTGCTACCCAAGTAAAAAAAAGAAGCCGCACTTAGCTGCTAGAAAGCTAAATCTTTATCTATAGCTAGCTAGAATCCATGATAAATCTTAGTATCTTTGTTCATCACTTCCTTCTTGATCATCGGAGAGAAAAACATCATGATCAGCTGTAGTGCTACAAACAGCCGGCCAGCAAGAAGATGCAAAAATCACTAGCAAAGAATTCATCTGATCCACAGCTAGATTTTCTCTCTCCGATGTATGCATGGATGTCATCCCCTTCTTCATCGCTGGAAGAATCCCCATAGATGTCAAAATCGTCGTTTTGAACAAGAGCAAGGACATTTTTGAGAGACAGTCGTTCAGCATATTGGCAAGGGATAGGTTCCGGAGGAGGAGGGGAGGCATAAAGCAGGATCTTGTCATGTGGCTTCCAGTATTTTCACAGGCAAATGATGGCCTCGTGGCTACCAGTAGTGGCACAGACCATACGCCTGGTATACACATGCAGAAAGAATATGCTATCATGCTGGTCAGTGTAGACTAAATCAAAATAACTTGAGACACTTCAGTCGGTGCCTCCGAGTCCAATGTGGGGGTTCTATCAGCCCAACCCAAGTGTACCTTGAAATGTCTTGTCAAAACATGATTGGTATTGTACTATTTAAGAACTCAAGTTTGTATCATTAGCCAATCATATATGATTGGTACGCATTAGTACATTGGAATATGATTGGTATCATTAATGGACCAGGTTCTGGATCATCTGTTGGTCCCATAAGGTCAGGCTACTCCAGCAGGTCCAGGTGCAACCCTGCAGTCCTGTGGCCATGGTATTCCAGCCATGGTATTCCAGCGGATCTCATAGGGTCATCACTGTGCCTAGCAGATCCTATACCATAGCAGGATTGCGTTCACATACGTAGCAAACTGGCAGTCCATGAGGACCAGTAGGTCCATGGTACCCAGAAGTTTCAAGTGACCTATCAGGCCCAGAAGTCTAATCCATCCAGCAGGTCTGGGTGGCCCATCAGAAACCTGCATCCTGGCAGGACCATGCATCCTGGCAGGACCATGTGGATCAACTGACCTTGTAGGTATAACTGACTCAGGGGGTCCATGTGGCCCAACAGGCCCAGGTTTTCCAGCCGGACTGCATTTTTTCCACCGACTCTGTAGGCCCAACTAGGCCAGGTGGTCCATCAGATTGCTCCTGGTAGAACTCTATTCACTCACCAACACACTTAGTTAACCAGTCCTGCAGGTCCAGTGGGTCCGAGCAGTTCAATCTCTCAACGTACTGTGTCGCATACATCAAAGAGTGGTACAGACATCTGTATATGCCTAAACTGTGAAATATCCTCTGAAATCAGGAGTACTTGATATTTTTCAGGCTGTACCAACAGGTGCATCCCTCAGGAATTGATGGAGCATAACCAATGAGTAACCTAGGTTCCAGTAGAATATACGCAGTTTGACCCAAGCCGAGCGTTGCTTTGGACAGGGTTATATTGTTCATAAGGCATATGTTACTGCTCGACCAAGTGTTATCAAGTGCTCAAGATTATGGTTAGTGAAGGGCATATCTGGAAATGCCCAATATGAACTGTGTATAATGGACTACACACCTTCTGGGCATGCAGCACCCTGCTATCACATAGGTCGAGTATCTCCTGCTGGTCCCATTGCCCCCATAAGTCAAACCCGGAGGGTGAGTCCAACCGGTCCAATAAACCCAACAGGTCCTCACAGTCAGGCAGTATGGCGTTCTCCCACTTACACCATCTCACTAAATTAATAGCAACAAGTGATGCAGACTTCCGTCTATATGTATAATCTGAAAAATGTGACTGACCATGGAATCAAGCATACAGAGGCAGCCTGTCTCAAGAAGAGTCCATGATGAATCTCTAAGAAGAGTTTTTCTAAAAGCCTTTTGCTTGGCCTTCTTGATGCCCCACCTCCATGGCTATGACCATATCAGCTACTTCTTGCTTTTTGAGTTCTTCGGTCCTTTTGTAACAAAACAAAACAGTCGACCTCTTCAGCCTACTTCTTGATTCAGCTTATCACATGAACTAACTACTTTGAAAGTCATAAATGCCACAGGATCAGCTTCAAAAACGGTTTTGGAGGAGTTTAGTAATGTTTGCATAAGCCTAGATGCAAACAAGCAGTGATGACTGACTGCTGCATCTTTATGCAGTGTGAAGAACCAAATTGCACGCACTACCAATAGCTCTGCACTCAAGGAAATACACAAGTGTAGCAGTCAAGGAGCTTGTGGCACCAGCCAACATCTTCAAAATCAAAGGATAGAAATAATTGGGAAGTCGTAGAAGACAAAGTCTTACTGTAGTGAAATAACAACAATGATACAGTCACAATTAGCTATTTACAACTGCTGCTGTCCATATCAGTGGTAGTTTAACCAGAGTTGTTAATATCACATGGCTTCACATGATGTGATATCTGTTAACTGTTATGTCCAACTTGGCTAATACAAACAACTTTCAATAACTTGGTTGAAAATGGAAGTCCACAAGAGAAGGTCATTGACTTTCATCTGGCATAAAGGGTGAGGCTATACCTTGTGATATTCTATAATAGCTCACTCTTTACTTAGAAACACAACTGATTCAAGGCCAAGCTTATGATGGAGCAACAGCCAGAACTGGTCATTGCTGTCAAGTAGCTGGAAAGTACCCAAAGGCAGTGTACATACCTTGCGTGGCACACAGGTTGATCCAGTGCGTTATAGCGTCCAGGGAAGCAAATGACATGATGAAGTCAGCTAATAAAATTAGCTCACTTCTATGAAGCACACAATACTTGCAAGCATCTTATTGTTGAAATGACAGGCATCCGAGACTTATAAATAAATAATATCTCGGCACACGAGCTATCAACACTAAATACAACAAAACTGCAAACTCTCCAGCAGACACTTCACAATATTACCCACAAGCTAGCACTCTCAGAGCAACAACACATTCATACCCACGCCACAATCCGCTGTTCCCAACCATCACATTCACCGAAGAGTGTGCTTTGATTTCAAGCCTTCCATGGCTCTGATGTGCTCCTGCACACAGTTACAGTGCTACAAGTGTAGACTCTAGATAAATTTGTGCTTTTTTGATGTCTAAAGCGATATAATTATGCATGAGGCGTTCACAAACTTTACTTAATCAAACCAATCCATGACCACCCACCCACACACACACAGGATAAAAGGCCACTTTGAAAAGCTTCTCTCAGGAAGGTAATGCTTACAGTCACGGAATGTATTAGTAAAGTAGATATGCTTGCATACTGAAAAAACAAGTTTGGTTTCCTACTCCTATTGTTGTGTAAATTTCAGCCTGGAGCATTTTCTATCCAATATCATTACTTGTTATTTAAACATGACATGCTCCAAAAATGTTTAATGCAAATCTTTGCAAAACTTTAGTTCTTGATTCATGCTTGTTTTATGAGTTAAACTAGTATCTAGATGTAGTTGCATGTACAGGCCTGAACTTGTTTGAATCTAGGCTAAACCATGCAATATGCCATATTCACATGGTAGAGTGACAATATGCTGCAATGAGATAAGGGACATACCCCCCAAACCGCTTACTTGGCGTGTGCTGACCCCCCCCCCCCCCTGCCCCCCCCCCCCCCGCCCCCCCCTCACTCCTTCCTCTCTCTCTCCTACCATCCCCTCCATTATCAAAATCCCTTATCTGGCCTGTATTGTGTCCAATAAGTATTGTGTCCAGTAAGTTTACTAATTGTATTGTATTTTGAAATCACAGACAACTATAGGCCATAAAAACTCGGCAAGGATGGATTTCTCTTCACAGATGTTTAACTGGACAGCTCCATCCGACGCAGATGGATTCGTCAACTTCCTGTATATATGCATAGTAGTAAATTGATTTTTAAAACATTTTATATAGTTTTTTCATGGTTGTTATAGATAGATGTTTATATACTTTCAAGCTGTGTTATTACAAACAGGTCCATATCTAAGGCAGTGTATTTTACAACATTTAGATACAGTAAGACTTACTAATATGTATATAGCTACCTGTTGCAGCTACAGATATCCTAGTTTCGTGTTGCTGCCTGCTCCTGTGCATGCAAGGCACTTCTGCTTCTTTGCCAAGTCTTCACAATCACATAGCTGTTACTTCACAAGTGACTCCTCTTCCATGACTGAGGATGTTTGAATAGTTCAAAATCTCAGCATGCCCAATGATTCATCTCGCTCATGGAGGATGCCAATGTTGTGCCTGTTGCATGGATCATCGTTATCTTAACAGATATTCCCACTGCGAAAGGTGTCCGAATATTTTAGCAGGAGAACGTAATCATAGAGTGAAATTGGTTACAATGTGTTCATGGCATTGATAGCTATACAATCACTTTCTTGATAATCAACTTGAAATTTACTCACTCGATGTTTTGGATAATTGCTCTAGCGGAAACATTGAGTGAGTAAATTGTCTATTATCTAGAAAATGATGTGCCAATTGAGAGTTAATTGAGGGAATAATTTCTCAAACCAAATAAAAATTGCTCCAGTGATGCTCTTTTGAGGGTTATCTGAAAGTTTTATCAGCGTAAATTCATAGTTGCTATATATATATACCAGTTTTGTCCCATTTGGCAAGGATAATGAGAATAGTAACAATACTTCTAAGTTTCTCCAAGAACTATGGTTTAACAGTGGGAAAGTCATCAAGCTGTTTTCAGGCTGCCTTTGTAACTTTTCGTCTACTCAAATCCCATTATTTTAACCTCATGACATTTTGGTATCTATAAAATTTTGCGAATGAGCCAAGACTAGTAGTGAAAGTCAACATGTAAAGACAAGTGACAAGTCATGGTTCATAAAAATATTGACAGCTTTCTAATGATTAGATCACTGTTCTTGCTGAGCTTGCCATGCTCAGCACTTCTGTTTTACTTAGTGCAGAGCAATATGCCTTTTTGAAGCCCATGGATGGTGCTTTTGCTAATTGGCTTTCCCCACTGCTCACTAAACTTCTTCACTGCAGCTGCGTTTCCGGAGTCTAGCACTTAGCAGCATACATGCCAATTTTGGCATGAAGCTCAGGATTGTAGTAGTTATACTCTTCCTCCCCAGTTCCTTTTCAACATTGTGATTGGCTGCTTCAAAATGCAAAGCGTCTTTCTTTCACCATTCCTTGCTGGGATAAGGAAAGTAAGGTTTGGTTGTTTGTGTGGCAGGAACAAGCCAACATTATAGTGTCATCCCAAGAAGTCTCGAAGCAATGTACACGACTATGCATCATTGTTGCATAAGTCTATCATAGGCCATCTTAAAGTGTACTCTCATGCACCCTCATAGCAGTCTCTCTTAGAGTTTCTGACAACTCCCATGCAGTCTTGAAGTGCTCATAATACGCCCTCTGACTACTGTCATGCAGTCTTGAAGTGCTCATAGGCTCTTTTAGAGTTTCTGACAATTCCCATGTAGTCTTAAAGTGCTCATAGAAGGCCCTCTTTTACAGTTTCTGAGTGTATTTTTCATGCATGGCACAGCCAAGGTCTTTAGGAAACTTAATAATGGCATCCTTAATAACCAAAGTCTGCTGCATAATGTCCAATCTTTGTTCTGGTTTCTGGCTCATGGGTGTCATAGCTACTGCTGTGTTTCCTTGCGTCTACTATGCTTTCATTAACAGCTATAATTAACCTTCTGGAAGACTCACTACTTTCTGCATTTGGTCAGGACTTAGGGTTTGTTGGGGGTGATGACTTCAGGTAATCATAAGTGCAGCTGTACCAGACCATATATTCTCTATTAGGAACAGCCGTTACAATTTACTTCCAATCTGCCTGCAATTGTTATTGGAAAAGCAGTTATTATTCATTGCAATTTTGAAGGAGTTTAAATACCTGTTTGAAAGGCTTCTAATGTTTTGGGTGCCCATGTCTCAATGGTAGTAATATACCCTGGGAACGGAAATCCAGGGTTCAAGCCCCGGAATGTTTTTCCTGACTTTTTTCTTGTTTTCTTCAGTTCTCAGTTTATAAGCCTAATGAGCAATTATTTGGGATGTCTTATTGATATTTGTCTCTGTGGTTACAATAGGAAGGGTTACTATACCAGTTTACATATGCAGGCTATTTTGGAGCCAAAAATGTTAGCAAGGAAAGTGAAGTAACATTATGATTATGTTAATGTGCTCTAATTTTAGGTACACTATTGTGCGAGCACAGCCATCTTATTATGGACCTCTAAATGCAGCTGTAAGTTGTTGTTACCTTTAATATGATCTTCTAATTGACTTGTTTGTGAGGATACTTGAGATGGAAAAATTGCTTTGACCAAAAATCTCTTCCTACATGTATGTCAATTAAATGCTATAAGTGTCAAATGGCACAAACACCGGCATCTTTGGGATTATATGAATTTAAAAACATGCCCATTTCTCAGTATGCACATGCCCAGTAGACTGCTCTTTTGATTTAAAAGTTATAAAACTTGATTTTCATTAGACAAGGAGATAAAAATAAAAGAAGATCTGTATTACAACTGCCTTTGCGAACAGTCTCTTCGTGGTTTTTGCTAATGTTTCTTGGGTAGAAAATTGCACAGGAACCCATTCATACCAGGAACAACTCTGAATTCGTTCGCTCTTGAGCAAGAAGGTGCTCCTGGATGGATTTCTTTGCGGTAAATTTTGTTGTAGACATAGAGCGGCATAGTGCTGCATAGCTTTTGTTTTCTTGCCTCAACAGAGCTGATTCTTATACCTTATTTATTTGCACTCTACTCATATGAACAAATTGAGAAGTCCATTCTAGAAAAAATTAAAATATTTATTATAACAGGCCACAAATAAAGTCCACAGTTCAATCGACACATAATGTCCAAGTAGTCCCTTTGTGGTGAAGACTTGGGCTTAGGTCTAAGTGAACATGACTAGATACAGTCCAGAAGTGGATCTTCTTGGATTGTAGTAAATGGTCCTTGTGAGACTACCCTCTTGTTATGTAGTGCTGTGGATGTTTAGTAACCTACTGGCTATCAGAGCACTGCTCTCATTGCCATTATAAAGCACCTTTGTTATGCAAACCATATGGTATCCCAGTGAAGTGCTGGTCTCGCTGTATTCCATGCCACATGGGTAACAGCAAATGCATCTCACAAAACATTGAGGCAAAAATTACTAGCATGACTGTTTCCCTCAGTTGTCCCAAGTTTCCTGATGAGCTTCTTGCCTAACGAGGTTCAGAGCAGTTTGCTGACAGTTGTGTTCTCAATTTTCCAAAGTCAACCTTGTCCACAGGAAGAAACATATTCTATGTGAAATAAATGAATAAAGTCTGGGAACTAACTTCTGCACTGCTATAAAGTCCAGTACCTACAACAGTGAAATGGTAAATGTGATTGCATTCCTAGAGTCAGTCACCCTATTGCAATACCCATCCAAGGATACACCCGAGCCAGACAAACGCACTGTGACGTTATTAGTGTACAAGTGGCTTGGTCAGATGTTTGAGTAGTAGAGAGCCATAAATATTTTTCTGTCTCAGCAAATGGAAGCAGCAGCAGCTACTACACAACCACCAGGAGGTTCAACCCAACCACCAGGAGGTTCAACTCAACCACCAGCTGTTACAACACAACCACCTACTCCATCACCGGCACTGACTACTCCAGTGAGTTAGCCTTTTCTCTTCCGAAATCGCATATTATGTCTGTATTATTTTGTAGACGAGAAGTGCTACTGACTACAGGATCATTCTCCGCTCCCCTGAAGACTGTGCACCGTCTACTTGTGCCATTTTTGTGGGCATAGATACTAATGCTGGAAACAGTGCATACCTTGATGTGTACATGGAGGCCAACGCAACTGCATGGGTGGCTGTGGGCTTCTCCAAGACTCCAACTATGGTAGGTTGATACTGACTTTCTCTCTCTATATATATAATGCCTATTGAACTCGGGGATGGCAGAAGTGGTCTGCCAGATCCGGCCAAATCTGCACCACTTTTTAAACATGAAACGATAATTGGCATCTGCAGTACATTCCCTCCCCCATGTTTTTGGATTTCTTTGTTCTAAGTTTTGTTGTAGACGTATAGCAATGTAGCGCTACATAACTTTTCTTTACTTACCTCAATGGAGATGCTTCTTATATCAAACTACAGCTTATTGTATTTCCATTTACACTTTAAGAAGTTAATACTTGAAAGAAATTATAACTAAAAATATAACTTACAACAAACCACGAATAAAGTCAGCGTTCAATTGGTTATTCTGGCTATTGGGCCAGACCCTTCATCTTTCTTTCCTCTGGGCTATGGTGTGTTCAATCTGAAGAAGGCCACAAGTCAGTCCAAGTATCAGTCCCCATAATTCCTTTTAATTTTAAGCAGTAATAAAAGATCATTCAAGTGTTTGTGCGTGAGCAAGTCATCTGATATCTGATTATTATGGTCATTCATGCATTCATGTGGATGTATATGTGTGTGGGGGGAGGGGGGGGGGGGGAGTGGGAGTGTGTTATGGCTTTCTGAGTTGACCTTGCTCACCACATAAGGGGAACCTAAAGGAGAAAATCAGGGGGGAAACACTTTAAAAAACAAGTGGACTTTGGAGCTCCATTGATTTTGCACATTTTATTGTATGAAGACTCAAAAGATAGGTCTCAGTGTATGTGCTCATTGTTTGATAATAAAAATGTCACATAGGCATAACCATGCAAAAGTTACCTGCAGTCTAAGTGTGGTACCTTGAAATCTGAGTGCCTGAATTGGATGCAGTTGCAACTCCTGATTGGAATGTGCTAGACAGCTGAAATTAGTTTCTGTGACTAGAAGAAGCCTTACTCTGCAGAATGGGTGTTATAATTAGGTGTTAAAATGTGACTAGGTAGTCAAACATGAGCGCTGAAAATTTCCAGTATGTGTGCGTGTGTGCATGTATTTTTAGGCAATATTTAGGCTATATTATATAGAAGGTGACTCAAACCAATATGGGAAGTGCTAGTGCACATATAAATTTAACTAAGCTAATAAGGCTTGGTGTTTGTTGGAGCAGCTTCTAGTTCCTGTAGAACCTATTTCAATCTGGAGCATATCCAGTAACCCGCACGACCTATACATTCATCTTCATAATGTCATTATTAACATGAGTACAATAACAATGGCATCATCACCATGACAATTTCATGAGGGTGGTTGTTCTTCTTCCAGTTTGCTGCAGATGTACTTGGTTGTAGCATCGAAAGTGGTGGTGGTACAGTAACGGCAGTGGACGCATCGAATTCTCCCACTATTAGGAACAACATGCTGGATGCTATACAAGATGTCTATCTGTTTAGCGGTGCCTTGACTAATGGAAGGATATCATGCACGTGAGTCATGAAGATGATTCATAGAACTAGACCCTCTTGTGAATGTCACATTAAAGATTATATGATGCCACACACCAAACTCTAAAATTAATGTCAGTGAAACATATTTAGGTTACCTTCCTTCTGTTTCTGTCTCTCTAGGTTAGTCAGGAAGACAGCTGGTAGCAATGTCCCTAATGAAGATTTGAATTTGGATGGCAACTACTGGATGCTGTATGGATGGGGGTTGTTCAAGCAAGCCGGCGGTGCTTTGGGCGTGCACAGTGTTACCCGAGAGATATCTGTAGGCATGATGAACCCAACTGGTAGCAGCAATGTCATTATTGCTGCCACTCCTTTCATGCTGGCTATCTTTGCAGCTATTGCTGTGTTTGTAAAATTTAATATAGAATAAAACTTAGTGCAAGGACGTGAAACAATAGAGCAGGACAAGTAGAACTTTATAGAGTATATGTTTGTTGAAATATCACTGTGCAGCTCAAGTAGAAGAGTGTAGAGGACATACTTGTTAAAATGTAATCTTGTAGTCTTGTGTTTATTTTTAGTGTTTTTATACTGTAGGTAATTATAAATAAATTTAATTATATATATACGCACACAAAACAAAGATATTTATATTTAGAATCAATGTTGAATTAACAGATCAAAAACAAGAGTGCACCCATGTTGACCACAACCAGTTAGATGACTTTTTTCCATTTAAAATCATCATTTAATTATTAGTGTTCTTCGTAAGTCATTTCCTTTCATTCTCAATCCAAAATAGATTATAAAAAAATCTTTTTTGTTCTCTAGTTTATAGTTTTTGTTGTTATTTGTTTGTTTTTTGTTGTTGTTTTATAGTCCTTCAACATTGTTGGAGGGGAGAACTCCTCAAGCAAACAAATGGCAGAGATGCTTTTAAAGAACTTATTGTTGTTGTACACTACACAAGTCGGCACCTACCACTGTTTTATTATGTGATCATCCAGGATTAGCAACAGCTTCCTTCAAGGACTTGCAGCAGTTAACTGGATCATACTGATACAACTTCACACATACAACAATGGCTGTTTGATGTGTACATGTAGTTTCTTATGCAGCGACCTTCAGATGTTGCAGACAATAGTGCTACTCCCATTATCCAAAGCTCAGCAAACCATTGTCGAAGAGGTTGCTGCTAAATTTAACCTTCTGACTGAAATGGCAAGTGAAAGGTATCAGTTTCTGCCTTCTGCATGGTCCAGTAAACACTAGTTGTCTATTATTTTTATCAAGCGACTTTAGACTTTTTTTCTCGAGACTAGTTAAAGGAACTATAGTATCGTACCCTATCCACATGCTTAGTTGAAACTTGATAATAGTGCTAAAAATCAAGTGCTTGTCTGACCTTGCCAATTGCACCACAAAGCGTAATGCATAGTGCACTAAATTGGCAGCAAAACTGGTTATTTTCAGCTACAATCACCATAAGCTTCCATCTCTCTACCAGCAGAATCCGGCACGACACTCTCACCAGCATGCTCCATGAGTCAAAAACTTTGCATACATGTAGACTAATTGGCTATAGAGTTTGTGGATTATATTTCATGATAGCTTCCTGCAATATACCAGACACTCCCTATGCTTTGACTGATTAACTGCCATAGACACACTCAAGGACGTCATTCACTAAATAATTTGAAATACTGCACTAAACACTTCACCTGTACATACCAGTAGACTGCTATACCATAATAAAATACTTCTAGTTTGATGGTGGTGGGAGGGGATTAGGGACAACGAAAAAAGTGAAAAACTAAACTTTAATGCTCGACTGCCACACTGCCACCAAGAATGGTCTTTTTCTGATCTACTGGTGTTTCTGGAAGTCTTTCTTCAGAAAAAAAGCTGCACGGGCAATCAGAAGCCATCAGGTGAGATCTCAGGATGCCTTACAGACATTGGCATAGAAAGCTATTTTGTCTAGGCTTACTCAGAACCCCCTTCGCTCATGAGAAAGTAGTTGCTCCTGGATGGATATCTATTAGAATTAGACGTAGTGATATGTAGCTTTAAGGTAGGCTTTTACCATTTCTGGGGTGGTCGACACAATTTGTCATAACTTTTTTGTTTCTTTCTCAATGCAGGTGAATTTTTATCACAATGCAGTGTATTGAATGTGCTTTCTTTTGATATGCTCAGATTTTGCATACCTACTACCTAGGTGAAGTTATGGATCCCACCTCAGTATCAGGGGCAAATATTCTGACTCATGGCCACCTGGTCCTAACCACTTCCCACTTAGGAAGTGCTTCGAGTGATCATAGAAGTGCAAAGTGAATGGCTAAAAAGATCATTAGCACAACAACTGATTTTTAAGAGAGGTCAACCTGAAGTTCTAAACATGGTATGTATATCCATATGCATACCTCCACCATGGTTGGACTTAAACATGTTTTAGCCATTCACTTTATAGAGCAGGGAAAGGACTTTCAAATGATATATTAAAATCTTGTATATAGCTACACATTAAAAAAATTAGCAAGTTGGAATATTTCCAGATTCGGAAAACAGTGATTTTCAGGAGAAGCCATGAAAAGTGGGGCATGAAAAATGTTGTTGTTTTTTGTATTTTTTGGTAAAAATCGAAATGATGACGGTCGCCTGACAGGATGCACAGATCATGCGATGACAGCACAGGGCTGCGTGGTAACTATGGTAATTGGAAGCTTACTGAGAGCTTCATTTAGAGTCCTTTTCCAGACTTCTATCAGGGAGATACGCTTACTATGGCAGGAGCGCAGTCTTCAAGATTCAAACGGTATTTTGGTGAAATAGCATGCACAAAAAGGTGAATAACTTCATAATGGAGCATTGAAATGCTCTGAAACTTGAAACATATCAACTATATGCATCAAGGTATAGAATAGAGCAATAAAAGATTTTTTTTAAATCATAATTTTTTTTTTGTAAAAGCAAGGGGGTTACGGCTTTGGAGCTCCATTGATTCCGGACACTTCACTGTATGAACTTGATATAGATATATAGATCTCTGCGTGCTCTGTTTAGATATTAATAATCCAGTTGACATAATGACATTGCAATAACCTTCTCAATAATCAACTTGAAATCGTATTCTAAACTTGAAACTTGAAATTGTACTCCCTCCAGAGAGTACACTTTCAAGTGATTATTTAGAAAATTACTGTAATATTAATAATGCCGCATTAAGAATAAACATGCCAAAGTTACATGCAGCTAAGTGGGGGCACCATAAAATCTGATTGCCTGAACTGGATGCAAGTGTGTTCCTGAATTGGAATGTGCCTAGGAAGTAGTATGGCTAGAGGTGGCCCTCATTTCTTTAATTAGGCGCTAATAAGTTAAGTGGTCAGGGGTTCCACTGGAAGAAAATTTATATTCATGAGGTCACAGGCTAAGTGCAATCCTTCGCTAAGGAAAACTTGACTACAGCTTCTTGTAACCACATTAGCTGATAAGCACTTTACAGAAGGTACTCAAGATTTTAATTAAGGTATCCCCACTCAGCTGCATTTTTGGTGTCAAAAGAGAGCACACAGAGAGACCTATCTTTTAAACAAGTCCATACAGTAGAGTGTGCAGAATCTATGGAGTTCCAAAGTTGTAACCTCTTTCCCCCCTTTTTTGTGGTTTAGAACCCCAACTATAGCTTGCATTCTTGCATTCTAGTTTACCCCCCCCCCCCCTCCCAAAGTTATAGCTATAAAATAAGATGGTCATCAATGGTGCACAGGGCATGACTACATACCTGCTTAAGCATCAAGTGTTTCTTCCATTGCTTTGAACCAAGGAGACTTGGAGAATTGTTGTCCATGTGTATCCACTTTCCAGGTTGTGTTCTGCAACAGTTTTAACACCTGCCATCCCTCTAGTTGGCAAGTGTGTAGATTCAGCTGTACGACTTCATGTGCATGGGTAAGCACCTGCTCATTGCTAATACCCACTTTATTAGTTATAAGTGCCCTGCATATTTATTAAACAGCATTCATGCCTAGCCTAATGAAGACTGTTTCTGATGTCTTATATACAATGTCATGTAGATTCCACAATATGGTCTGAAAGTAGCTATACAAATCTCTAACAAAGCAATTATCGGAGCTGATATATAGGTGATCATTACATGTATTGCTTAAAGAGGCAGACTATGTGTGTACTAAGTATAGTGTTCTTCATTTCAGTTCACATTCTTTCACTTATATGTGTGTATACACAATTAATAACTGTAAAAGCAAACTATGTATGTGGATGGCTATGAGGACTTCAGTTTGTAGGTGAAGACTGGGTAATTGGCCACTCGAAGCATGACAAGAACTGGTACTGCTACATAAGCTGCATAGGCCATCAGGAACATGGGGACATCAGGGGCAGCATACTCACCATACAGCTCTTCCCTTATTACCACAAACATGGTCAGGAGAACACCATAGCCCCACATCAATGCTGTGGGTGTGTGTTTGATGGGATATAATTAACGTTCAAATAAATATATATATATAGTGAAACCACTTCAAAGTGAACTATCTAAAATATGGACATTTAGTTTATCTGAACATTTCATCAGCTCCTGATCAGAAAACCTTAATAAGAATACTTCACTATTCTGAAAAATGGATTGAATGGCTTGTTAGTACACAGGCACAACAAAGGGCCACCTGTACTGCAACAACCTTTCTTAGGACATCCTGAGATGCTCGAGACTATCCCAGGATCCTAGGATGGCTAGCTCCTGGCTTAGAATGTCCTAGTTGTGATTCTGGGATCAATGATGTATATAACATCTGAAATGTTTATTAGACATGTGCAAACAATGAAATGTTGATATATCACCAACAAGCTGGCCTCTGCAAATCAGGGCCTAGACATTTACTAGCCACAGTTTCCTGTGGCTAGAGTAGGGCCAAAGGAGAGCTAATCAAAGTTCTGTCCACACTAAGCCAGTATACTGGAATGGTTGTCACGTTCCTAGTAACACAGTTACAATAGATCATACAAAAGTAAGAACATGTAAAACTGGGTGTCTTGTCACAGAGAGAGATGATACTGATGGGGGAAAACTAAAGATGCAGAACAGAAACAGAAAAAAGACAACGCCGATGTCGGTAATTTACATGAATAAAGGGGGGATGAAGGAAAAATGCATTGAGGGGTTAACATCCGAGGTAAAATATATCTACTAACCTGGAATTCTTATCCAATTCTTTTCATAGATAAAGGCATAGATAGCACAGCAGTAAAATGGTGCATACAGAAATGGACTAAACCAACTCATGGTTTCAAACCTGGGGAGAAAGAAAGTATAAAGGTAAAACCCAATTTATTTTTTTGCTATGATATCCGCATACTGTTGCAGGAGTGCTTTCAAGCTGGTTGGGCATCCAGTGGCCTCTAAAAATACACATGCATAATCTACCTGTATATTATACAGATAAAAATGGCTATCATTATGGACATTGATTTTGTTTGTGCCACAAAATTTCCAATTATGCAAACAAAAAAAATTGAAGAATGATTCCAATCTTAACCAGGATGAAATCGGGGACCTAGAATACCAATTTGAACAGGCACATGAACAAACTTGCAGAATAACTAGATACTAATACTTATCTTGGCTCTATCCATTGACCATATGTCTGTTTGTCTATCTGTCTGCATTTCTTTATCCTCAATGGGTGCTCACACATAGGGTTAAGGGAGGATAGGACCATCGAAGACAGGGACAGCTTGACTAGGAGAAGAACATGGGCAGAGTTTTGGTCCCATAGGCCATGTCTTTAGCCATGCCATGTCTCCAAACTATAAAACAGCCATAACTGCCAACTAGAGAAGATACAACCACGGGGGTTTGGTTTAATTCTTCCCCAGGGAAAGAACATATGTAGGATTTTGGGCCAAGAGACCATGCCTCCTGGCTATGCCATGCCATGCTTCCAAATTTCCAAAGCTTTAAAATGGCCATAACGGCCAAATCAGGGTTGTGGCTTTTTTTTCTGTCTGTGTTTCTCTGTCAATGGGTGCCCCAGGATGGTTGGGACAAGGAAGGGTATTGATAACACCCCTGGTGGACTTATACGCACGAGCTGGATATAAGGCCACTGCAGGGGTGGTTATTATTATTATTATTATTATTATTATTATTATTATTATTATTATTATTATTATTATTATTATTATTATTATTATTATTATTATTATTATTAACATAAAGTAGAGTTTACCTTTGTTCAATTACCATATTTCCACTATTAGATCTTAATAATTTCATGAGCTGTGCACTCTTCGAGGGCATACTCTATTATTTGAACCATGGCTGACAGGCATTTGGGACAATATTGACAATAATCGGTGTTTGTGCTATAGCTATTGTTCCTCTTCGTAGTCAGCTTCATCATTTGCAAAGGAATTGTCATTGTCAGTCTCGCCCGAGTTTTGCTCTCATGCTGGCAAAAAAATTTGTAGCACTTTCTGCTATATATATATACTTGCCCAGAATTAAACTGTGAATGCTGTCATCATTATGTGACCCATCTGTCTCGACTGAAATGCCACGATTATTTTAAGGAATTTATTATCACTTCAGTGGCGACAGGTTGCCAAGCTTTCTCCACCCACTCCAGACAGAGGATTTCACTGGAACTTTCATATATCCGGCTGGTGGCAGCTCTAATCGAAGGTACACACTCTTTTATTCAAGGTTGTTAATGATGGGACAGGCTTGGTAACAGTAAGTGCCATTGAAAAATATAATCAAAACGACTTTTCAAGAACGTATAATGTATAGACTGACTAGTCACAAAATTAGTGAACATAATTAATTACCCATGTATACCACAAATATTTATAACCCTTTACCTATTAAAATAATGAACAACATAATTATATAGCTACATGAACACCATAATATATACATAATGTAATGATATGATTTAATATAGATTTTTTTTAAAGCATTTTGATTTTGGTCATCATTATACGTAAAGGTTACGTAAAGGTTCCTATAAATGTTTGTGGTGTATGTTTGTTAATTATGCTTCAATTAATTCATTTCTATTTTGACAAGTGAGTCGTCGATAATATTGCTTAGAAATAAAGCACTTCTTTTGGCCTTTGTAGATCATCTATTGATACTTATTTTGTGCTGTTTATATTAAAAAAAATTATAGCCAAGCAACTTCCTTCAAGAAGCTACTCAGGATAACTCCATAAATAACCAATCACAGCAGATATTATACTTTAATACTAAAACATATATACAACATGCCTGTGCTTATATACACATGGATACTTTGATTATAAGAAGTTACCGAAGGTCTTTGCTGTTAACTAGTGTCACAAGATAAACTTCTGTGTAAACAAACTTATAGTTGGTGCAGAATTAAATGCATTATTATACTCTCTCAAGTATGTTTATTGCATGGGCAATCAATTACAATCAATTACTAATTTTTGGTTTCACAGATGAGACAAATACATTAATGCTGCACTGCATTGAACATTTATAACAAATCAATCAATGGTCGCACTGAATGTAAGGAAAGAGTAGAGCTTGAAAGATACATATAAGATACAAGACTGTAGAAGATAAATTTGATAATTTTTAAATGTTCTGGGGTTGCTGGTTTACTGCCTTTGAAAAGGCATTACGGAAGTGTTTTTTTTGAAACCATCATTTAGTATACTGAAATACTGTCGAAGTGAGTTTTAGCCGAAATATAAAAACTTCTTTTTTTTTTTTTTACAGTGACCTCAATAATCAACTTAACCCATTCACCGTCGGGTTTAGGCAGCATTTTTTCTAAATTGGACTCTGGTGCAAATAAAAATCAATATTAAATCAGGAATGCACTAAAGTCCCTAGCAACCATGGTTGATGGGATAGCATTGGTGTCGACAAACATTGTGGTCAACTTTAGGTTGCTAAGCAACGACCACAAATGATGAATATCATTTTGTAATTACAGCCTAATGAAAGCTCTAATATGCTAGACAATGTAACATGTGATTATATATATATATATTATATATTATATATATATGCACACACTCATTGTATTCACAAAACTTGCATAACATATATTTTTCATTTTTTAATATTTATTTTCTGATGAAGATATTGTTATCATGTTGGTGTTGTATGAACAATTATTTATTACATCTTAATCTTCCCATAACAGGACAACAATAGCAACAAAAAACATGCATATACAAAACAACAGCCATCTAGCACACACATAAATAGAACAGAGAGAAAAATGGAAATACCATATATAGAAAGTAAAATTTTTAAAAAGTGAAGCAAAAACTAGGAAACTACGAAGTCTACCATGGTGTGGTACTTCGGAAAAAAAGTCCCTCTTTGTGACACAGAGTGGTACTTTGCAGTGACGGCAAATAAGTGGCCTCATGGTCGTTTGAGATTCCAGACATGTTTCCAACTGCTACACAGACAATACACCACTGCTGTTTTTCAGTTAGTGCTGACCAATGCCCAAGCGTGGTGTTCAGCCGGTCTAGACGCTAGTTATGAACTGAGTGAGGGCAGCCAGCACGCTGACGTGAGCAGAAGCATACCACTAGTTCCCTAGCTAGCTCCAACCAGAAGGTCAAAAAATCTCTCTTCCTGTAACCCCTGGCAAGGTGATCTGCTCTGTGGACATGAGAGTCTAGAACATAGCTGTTCAGAATGCATGCCTCAACCATATATGCAAACACCCTCTTCTGGAGAATTAGAGGAGGGACTATCAAAGGTACTAGCTGAGGACACAGTAGAAGAAGCAAGAGACGGAGCTAAAGAAATGCTGGTAGGTGAAGTTCCAGAAAGAAAAAGAGAACTAGCTAAAGGCAGAGCAGAACTTGAAGCACTAGAAGCTATTTCACTACCACTACTCTGACAAACTCGAGCATGACGAACACTCCTAGTGCTATGACTAAGCTGAACAACTGGTCGTAAAGGAGTGCATACTTCACTAGAAGAGGACACAGAGTGCGAGGGTAAAAATAAAGGAGGGCATGATGATGGAACAGACAATGATGATGATGGAAATAGTATAGGAGTGACTACAGATGTCACATAAGTCATAGAACCTGATGCAGAGGTTACACAACCTTCAGTTGCAGATACTGGTAGGAACAATGGAGAAGGTGATGAAGCAGCCATCACAGCAATAGGAGGGCTAGCAACAATAGATTGTGTCAGAGTTGATGAAGCTCTGTCAGCTGCCCAATCCATCGCTTCATGCATCAAACTTGAAGGGGATAAGAAATTGGCATCAAATAATTTTACCGCCGACTACCGCAACAAGGAAACTAAAAGAGCATTGTAGTTCCATGCTCTGCTTTGCTAACAACAAAACTAGCTATAGATAAACTGTAGCTAAACTGACTGTAAATACCTTCTTCATCGCTGGTATTCTCATCTCCATCTAGATCGTCACCTCGAGTGAAAGCGCTAAGCTTCCTTGAAGGTAGGTCATCAGCAACTATTCTGCCAAGCGATAGCGGTGCTTCAGGGTCTACATTCTTACCCTACGATCGTACCGAATATAAAGGCAACAGACGTTCGGTAACTAGGGTAGTAATATTGAAAAGTCGGACCCACTCAGAATTTCAAATCGTGTTGAAGATGGCCGATCGACTGTCCTTGGATAAAGTTATTTCTCAGGTTTAGGGCGACGATTTTGGACTTTCTGAGGATGAAAGCAGTGATCAAGAAGGCGCTGGCATCTCATCCTACCTTGGCCAGAGCCGTGTTGACTAACTTTTGACCTCTATTATGTGTCTGTGAACGGTACGATCGATTTTTTATGGATTTTTTAATTTGATAAACAACTTTTTGCGTATATATACGCTTGTGACAGTGAGTAGGTTAAGGGAGGCTTTTACCATTACTGGGGTGGTCGACACAACTTGTCATAACTTTTTTGTTTCTTTCTCAATGGAGGTGAATTTTTATCAAGATGCAGTGTATTGAATGTGCTTTCTTTTGATATTCTCAGATTTCGCATATCTACTACCTAGGTGAAGTTATGCATCCCACCTCAGTATCAGGGGCAAATATTCTAACTCATGGCCACTTAGTCCTAAACACTTCACACTTAGGAAGTGTTTAGAGTGATCATAGAAGTGCAAAGTGAATGGCTAAAAAGATCATTAGCACAACAACTGAATTTTAAGAGAGGTCAACCTGAAGTTCTAAACATGGTATGTATATCCATATGCATACCTCCACCATGTATGCACTTAAACATGTTTTAGACATTCACTTTATAGAGCAGAGAAAGGGCTTTCAAATGATATATTAAAATCTTGTATAGATTAAAAAATGAGCATGCGAGAATATTTCCAGATTCGGAAACAGTGATTTTCAGGAGAAGCCATGAAAAGTGGGTGTTGTTTTTTTTGGTATTTTTTGGTAAAAATCAAAATGATGACGGTTGCCTGACAGGATGCGCAGATCATGTGATGACAGCACAGGGCTGCATGGTAACTATGGTAATTGGAAGCTTACTGAGAGCTTCATTTAGAGTCCTTTTCCAGACTTCTATCATGAACGGTTAGGGAGATACGCTCAGGAGTGCCGTCTTCAAGATACAAATGGTATTTTGTATATAGCTTGATAATTTGATATAGCATGCACAAAAAGGTGCATAACTTCATAATGGAGCATTGAAATACTCTGAAACTTGAAACATAACAACTACATGCATCAAGGTATAGAATAGAGCAATAAAAGGTGTTTTTTTTTAAATCATTAAAAAAAATGGTAAAAGCCTCCCTTAAAATGTACTTTCTCGATGCTTTAATTAGATGGCTCTAGCCTAAATTGCTAAAACTGGCGTGAGCTTAATATATGCTGGTAGCTATCTATTCACCACATGATGAAACCCATACACCCCTAGCACAGGCATTCAGCATGTAGCTATCCACCACGTAATGCAAACCACACCCTAGCACACATGCCCAGCAAGATTTTTTTTGCCACATCCAGTTCACGTGCTTGATGCATGTGCCAAGGTGTGGTTTGCATCATGTGCTGGATAGCTAGCTAACCAGTAAAATGTATCGAGCTCACGTGACTCTTAGCATCTCATTATTCTCTGATGAAGGTAGCCAAAATATCAAGAGTAAATAAGCAAGAAAGTCATTGTTAATTTGTTGTCAACTGAGAGTTTATTGATTTGTGTGTGTGTTTGTGTGTTTGTTTTTGTGAGTGTTTTTGTGAGTGTGTGTTTGTGTGTGTGTGTGTGTTTATCTCCACCACTTTGAAATAAGAGCCAAACAATATATGGATACCTCTGCACTCCCAAAAAGGTCGAATATTTTACATGCTATACTTTACATGTGTGTACTAGAATATCCACCCAAGCAGTCACCTCACAATGTTGCATCCAAGAAGTTGTATTCCTCACACCAGGCCAATATCTGTTTGTACTCACCACATAGGGTTCTTTTCCATTAGAGGGTCATAAGTCTTGCACCACCACTCATACATCCTACGTACTTGTGGAGGAGGCCACATCCACTGGTTTGCATCCTTTACAGTCAAAATACACCCATAGAAGGCCTGAGTGAACTCTGTACACAACAAACTAAAATGATCTGCACATACTCGTAGAATATGCAAGTGCAGCAACGAGTTTGAGTCGATAATGATGCTTACCTAAGGTGTATGCTATCAGGAGAAAGAGAAAAAGAGACACCACAATGAGCAAATCCCAAGGTCTTTTCAAAATGTTAGCCATTTTGTCAGGCCACGGCAGATAAACTTCCTGTTCAGTTTCTCATATGGAAGTAATTGGCGAGCGAAGCGTGACCTAAGTGAGGGACATTGTTTCGGCGCCAATGTCGTACTGGGTCACTCAATGGTAACCTGGGCTAATTTAAACTGGGAATGGTCGTCTAAGAGAAATTGAACATTGAACAACACCCTTTTGATCGCACAAGAAGTTGCAGTTAATGGGTAGCTCCTGGGGCGGATCCAGGCCTTCCCCCCCCCTTCCCTCCCCCATCGATATAGAAAGTAAGAGAACGTGCAGGGATGGTGTTTCTGGCTGTGCCACAAAGCGACTTAAACAGTGTGGAATAAAAGAGTACTTTTCTAGGACAACGTAAGTAGTCAGCTATAGCTAGGTGGCTAGATTAGCTACGCTAAGCCTAAAGCCATCTTGAAATAGTTAGCCTAATTTTCCAGTTTCTGTATTATGTAGCTAGCTAGCTATTAGCCTGCTGCAACATCTAGCTTAGCTAGTATTGTAACAGTAAAGCTGTCTAGCTATAATTTTTTGCCTGCCTAATGTTATTAGCTAGCTAAAGTAGCTTAGCTACTAGCTTACCACTAAGCTGTATATAAATTATAGCCATTTTACTGGTACTGCTAAGCTAGCTGGTGCAGCAGGCTAAATACTAGCTTACAGAAACTAGCTAGTACAGTAAGTAGCTAACTGGAAACTTAAGGTTCTATAAAATGCTGATAATTATTAATACCAGCTCAAGCAATTAATAGTGTGTTAGCAGTTACTCTACTAGCTAGCCAGTATGAACAGCTAGCTTGGTACCAGTGAGCTGGCTATATAGTTAATACCAGCTCAAACGATATTAAAGTGGGCCAAGTTGCCAGGTCGATAGCTAGAAACATTATATTTATGTGGCTCTTTTTTTGGTGTCCACAGCGATGTAACTGTTTGACCACCTTCAGTGTTAGGTGGGGAAATGGAATCTGTTGAGAATGCTAATAGATCTGACAGTGAATGTGATGCTTGTGTGTCTGACAGTGAATTTGATGCTTGTATATCTGATGCTGACCCCTCTATCACTGCTGTTGGTGATGATTCAAGTGAGTGTGATTCTGTGTCTGTTTTAGACTAGATTGACCACCCACCCACACGTCAAACTGAAATTGCCGATGCTGATGACTCTGACCCTATTAAGAGTGGTGATTTTGGAAAAATTGTTACAATATCCAGCACGCTTACAGATGCCCAGAAGTATACCCTATTGAAACAGCGCTCTGTTCCAGCTCGTAACTAACTTTTTAATGGTGGCCCTCGACATTTTCAAAGCACATGGTTATCCAAATTTAATGGCCTTGTTTATTCTGAATCTGAAAATGGTGGTTACTGCAAGTACTGTGTTTTATTTGGTAAATGCGGGTCTAAGATGGAATTCTTGTCAATAAGCCACTCACGGACTTTAAAAGAGCATTAGAGAAACTGAATCAACATTTCCTCTGTTAAAAAGAAAAGAAATTTCACCAAGAAGCAGTGGAAAAAGCACTTGTTTTTATGTCTGCAAAAGAAAATCCAGAATTAGCCGCATCAATTCTGCACGGAGCAAGCGTGCTATAGAAAATGGACTTGTGCTTCAGTCTATTGCAAAAGCTATTATTTTTTTGGGAAGGCAAGGTCTCAGCTTTCGGGGACACAGAGATGATTCTCCTGCAGTCTAGGTAAGTCCATTTGTAACCATGGAAATTTCCTAGTCCTTTTACAGTTTCAAATAAAGGCAGGTGATCATGTTCTTGAAAGCCATCTAAAAACAGGAGCGAGGAATGCATTTTATACTAGCAAAACCACACAGAATGAGATGATCAGCATTTGCGGTGATTTGATACAGAGGGAAATACTTCGACGGGTTCGTGAAGCTGGATATTTCACTGTTATAGCTGATGAGGCAACAGATATCGCAAATGGAGAACAGTTGTCCTTGAGCATTCGCTTTGTAGAATGCAACTCACCATCTGAGAGATTTCTTGCATTCCTTGAATGTTTGTCTGGAGTTAGTGGAGAAAATATTGCTGATAATATTCTAGCTAAACTAACTCACTGGCAACTCCATCTCTCTCTACTTTGCAGCCAAGCCTATGATGGTGCAGAAGCAATGGCGGGAAAATCTAAAGGTGCTGCTGCTCGTATTCTGAAGAAACATCCGAAAGCATTTTTACTCATTGTGCATCTTACCGCCTTAACCTTACCTTTGCATGATGAAGTGTTGTTCAATGCGTGAAATCAATAACATGATGCAAGTAGCCAATTCAGTTTCACGATTTTTTGGTAATTCTCCAAAACGACAGCTTTCTTTGGAGAGCTGGATTGACACCAGAGTGCCTGCTTAAGAAAAGAGATGAAAATTGAAAGAGTTGTGTCATACACGCTGGGTAGAGCGCCATGAAGCCTTTAAAGTATTCCCAGACCTATTTTTGCCAATCTTCAGCTGTTTAGAAGCGATGACATACAGCACTGCAGCACAATGGAATAATGACACACGCTCTAAAGCACAATCCTTGCTGTTAGCACTCTCACAGTTTTCCTTTATTGTTCCACTGCTTCTGTCCCAAAAGGTATTAGCCTACACACGAGGTTTGAGTGTAAAGTTACGAGGGAGATAAAAGATGTGAAATGTGCTCACCAAGATATCAGATGTGTAATGAGAACTATCAAGGGAGTACTGGATAATGTGGATGATTTCCATACACAGAAGTATGAGCAGGTCAAAGCTGTAAGTCAACTTGTATGTATTGGAGTCAAAACCCAGACAAGCAAGTACTCAGCAACAGCTAAATGTACCATCGACTAGTATTTCTCAATATTTCAAGCTCAACTTTACAATTCCAACGTTGAATTATCTCATGAATTGGATACTCGCTTTGATGACAATTCTTTGACGAGTTTTATTGAGTTCACACAATTGCTGCCTTCTGAAGTGGTGAATAGTAGCTACATCTGTGTGCAAAATTGTTTTGTTAATGTCTCAGCAATTTACAGGGATGACCTTCCTTCCATCAATTCTCTTGAGGCAGAGCTTGACCTATGGGAATGCAAGTTGAAAGGGGAATGCGAACTGGCTCTGACGCTAAATACTCTAGGACAAACTTTACTTCATGATTATTTTCCCAACATACGTATATACTCTTTTGGTAATTTCAATTATTTTACCAGTTACTTCCTGTGAGTGCGAAAGGTCTATCAGTGTGTTGTAAACGTTTGCTAAGACTTCTCTTAGAAGTACGATGTCTCGGGAGCGACTAAATGCACTTGCAATGCTACAATACCACGAAGACATTAATTAGTATTACACCAGAAGAAGTGGTTGAAGAATTTGTCATGCATCAACCGCACAAAATATTGGTATTATAAAAATATTGGTATTATAAACCATTTCACTTCACTGATTATTGCTTTATAGCATCAAACTTCTGTTTCTCTGCACCTATTCTTACATTACCCTCTATTCAACGGAACATTTAATCATCAATGATACTCTGATTATATCCACCCTCAAGACTACATGAAATGATTTAATGGTACATCATAATGTTGAAATTTACCATCTACAATACATAATGTTTTAATGGTAAATATGTGTTTACATTTACCCTCTAGCTGTATGCTATACATAACAGGCAATAATTATACTGAATATGACGTGGTAGGCCACTGACAGTCGGTAGGTTTTAGACGGCTTTTGAGGGCACAGGACTGAGGTTAGCCATACCTGTGGAGAAAATATACAGTATATAATATATCATTCACAACTGAAAGAGTGATCATGAGAAAGTGTGGGTGGTCATGCAAACTCTTCCTGCATGCAATAGCATGTAGATACTTATTTTTCAATTTAACCAGAAGTGAACCCCCCCCCCCCCCCCCCCCCTTAATAAAATCCTGGATCCGCCCCTGAGCTCTAACTAGTTTTGTTTGTTAGCTATATAGTTTGTTATTAGCAGTTTTGTTTCGGTCAGTTTCGAAGTTGAAGAAATCGTGTTTGATCTGCCTGCCCACCGGTATTGGTTATTGTTAGAATGCAGCTCCTCCACTGACTTTCAGTCCTCCACCGAAAGCAACTCCCTGTCCTAGCCTCTGGCCTTGATTCTTCAATGTTGTCTTGTTAGCTCACAACATGACACCTGAGGACACCGTTCCATCCCCCGCCATTTTGTCCGACTCCCAGGCCCCTAGTGAGATTTAATCCAAGTTTTAGCTTCCACTGAAGTACCTTCCTTCGTTTCTCACCCTTTACACCCAACCTTCCCAATCCGGAGAGGGTAGGCCAGTGCCATTGGCATGACATAGAGAGAACCATCAAGGCTCAGATGAGGAGGTGGGGAGCTGGTAATTTTTGGTGTCTATAGTTGGAGGTTGACTTGGGAGGGCTGGCTCCAATGCCAGACTGCTCGTAGGGCAACGAGGGATGGCCAATAAAAGAATGCCATGCGGGCCATGATCTCAGACAGTCTATTCCCTGCTGAGGTTTACTCCGAGCTGCTGTCCAAGCACCACAATTTCCCTTCCTGTCATCCCTGTTGATCCAGATCTCCATCCAGACTATATATTACCTGGTCAGACACATGGGTGTAAAATTGAAGGCATCAATTTTCCACCCGCACGCTTGACCAGGAAATAAATTTTTAACGCCTATGCATGCGCTAGAGCTTCCTTTAGCCACTCGTACCATTTTCAATTTTTTGGCACTTCGCCATCCGGAGTGGTTTCTGTGGAGGTTGCGGGGATTCAGGTTTTTGAGGTCCCTCCACTTTAGGGTCTAGTAACTTGTATATATCAAGTTCATACCATGACGTTTGCAGAATCTACGGAGCTCTAAAGTTGTAACTACAGGTTAAAAAAATAAAAATTAAATTTAGCATCGTCCCCCCTTGGTGGACTCAAACATCTAACCTGAGGAAAAATGGGACCTTACCTTACTCCTGGGCTTTTCCAATGCCTTCAATTGCGTGGGCTGTGAAAAAATGTTGCAGGAGGTGAGGTCCTTCATTTCTTCAATGTCTCCATGGCTGGAAATGTGTTATGGAGACCAACCAACCCTTCTTGGCCACAACAACCTTTAGGTCCTTTGATCTTTTCCTTGTCTTCAACCCATTGTTGAGTAGATATGAGGCTAAGTAACAGACAATACTGATATCTTGACGATTGAATGCTCTGTGGAATAGCCAAGGACTGCCCTAGCTATCATTTAGAGGCATGAACCACCCTGTGGACTACTACCTGAATCGGGCTAAGTCTTTCCCTTACATCCCAGAAGAAGCCACATCACTTCCCTACCCCTTACCTGCTGACATCATTGTCAATCAACGGATGGATTTGACCTCCTAGATTTTCCCATAGGCCCGCCCTTGCTATTGCAACAATAATTATGGTCCCCGTCGGGTGAGGAAGGTGCAGCTAGGCCACCTGACCCCCAAGACTCCTAGATGGAGTGTATGCTCCTTTACTCTTGTTTAACCCTCCCCAAATGAACTTTTCCCTCCATACCCTCCCAAGCCACATCAGAGGTTCCACTGAGGCCTTTGAAAGTGTTGACCTTGAGGATGAAAGTGAGCATTGTTTTCTATATGTCACAGAGTTGAGGTGGTATGTTTGTCTTGTGTAGGATGCTTCTTATTCCTTCTTGGGGATCTTCAGGTAGAGCGATAATGCCGATTTGATATCCATTGTTGCCAAGAGCAAATGTGATTTGACAGCAGTGTTCTCCAGTATCTGTATCGGAGTCCTTGAGCAGAGATTCAGTGTTGTCCAGGTATGGTTTGCAGGGTCTGGTCTACGAATCCAGATATCACCTCCATGGGTCCTTGGGTGCCTGAACACTTATCTGGTATGGATGTTTGTGTACTTTGTGTAAGAAATAGATCTCCTGAGTTCTGATATCATCTGGGTTACATTGGAGTGATTTTGGAGTGAGTTTTGGTTGATCCTGTATTGACAAACCATATTTTGAAATCCTGTTGATTTGATTGTAAGGTTCTTTGCATAGTCCCTGTCGATCTGCTCATGCCCCAGAGGTGCTCTTTTCCTTCTCTATTATACTGCTCTCGGTCTACAATTGTGATGCAAGTGCCTTTGTCTGCTTGTTTGATGACAATAGAGTCGTCCTGAGAGAGTGGTGTGATTGCTTTCTTATAGCATTATAAGTGTGCTTTCCTAGCTCCAAGGTTATAAGTTCTTCCTCAAATGGTTTCAATCCTCTCCTTGACATCTAATTAAAGCATCGAGAAATTAAATTTCAAGTTGATTATTGACGTCATTGTAAACAAGTTTATCGGCTAAAACTCACTTTGACAGTATTTCAGTATACTAAATGGTGGTTAAAAAAACAACTTCCATAATGCCTTTTCAAAGGCAGTAAACCAGTAACCCCAGAACATTTTAAAATTTATTAAATTGATCTTCTTTAGTCTTGTATCTTATATGTATCTTTCAAGCTCTACTCTTTCCTTACATCAGTGCGACCATTGATTCATTTATTATAAATGTTCAATGCAGTGCAGCATTAATGTATTTGTCTAATCTGTGAAACCAAAAATTAGTAAATGATTGCCAATGATTGCCAATGCAATAAACATACTTGAGAGAGTATAATAATGCATTTAATTCTGCATCAACTATAAGTTGGTTTACAGAGAAGTTTATCTTGTGACACTAGTTAACAGCAAAAACCTTCGGTAACTTCTTATAATCCAAGTATATATCCATGTGTATATAAGCAAGGAAACTCTTCTGCCAGATTGGGTTTCGTGGCAGGAGAGGGAGCAAATTTTAGGCCGCTTGCTGCTGATAGGGGGTCAGGGTTTTCGACGAGAGGTTTATGATTAAGGGGGGAGTTCCTTGCTGCTGTTGTCCTCTGTACCTTTGTCTGTTCCTTAGGTGGTTCTGCAGTAGATGTTATGGCTGCTTCCCTGGAGGCTGGCTCAGTTGGTTCAGCTGCTGGTGAGGTGGTGGGTCTCATAGACTGAAGTAATTGGTGGTGAATAGGTAGATTTGGGTCCTGGTGCTGGAGTAAGTGATGCCATCTCCAGTACTTCGGGTATGGTGTCCAGTTGTTCTGGTGGTGATGGTGGTGTTTGTGTTGGTGTTTGGGGTTGCTGTTTCTGCTGCTGCTGTTAAGGTTAAGATGGTTCCGTGTTGCTTTCCTGGGTTTTGGTTTGGCTGTTCCTCTGGTGCGGGTTAGCTTAATGTTTCCCTTGTCATAGATCGGGTCACTCTTCTCTCAAGTTGCTGGGTTTGCAGTTTTTGGTGTTGATGAGGTCGGTGGCATTGCAGTTGGTGTGGGGGGTTATGTTGCAGTTGCTAGTGCTGCTGTGGCTGCTGTCATTCCCCTGGGTGAGGCCTGGCATTGGGATGTCTGTAGACCTGTGCGACGTCAGGTGACAGGTATGCATTCTAGGTGGAGGGTGGTTGTTGCGGTGGGTGTCATGTGTTAGTTTCAGTTGCCTTTCCATTCTCATCAGCAGTTGCTTTCCATGCGTGTTTCTTGCTCTCCGACCTCCTTTTTATGTTTTTGTTGATGGCACTCGTGTTATCACTGATGAGTGATTAGCTCTCCAGGGAGGCATCACTGAGCTAGCTATCTCCTTCTCGATGTCCTGTTTCAAGTTGATTATTGGGAAAGTTATTGTAATATCGTTATGCCAACTGACAGTTAGTTCAGAGTTTATTTAAGAGAAATGTATGGTAGATATACCCAGAAATTAGATTTATAAAGTCTGGCCATGGAATATAAAATCTATAACTGTACAATATAAAATCTAGCTATGCAATATAAAGTCTAACGATACAATATAAAGTCTAGTTTTGCAATTATAAAGTCTAGCTGTGCAAATTGTGGCTGTACAATATAAAGTCTATAGCTATGCAATATAACATCTAGCTATGCAGTATAAAGTTTAGGTGTCCAATAGTGAGTCTAACTTTGCATTATAAAGTCTAAGTGTGCAATATAAAGTCTAGCTCTGCAATATGAAGTCTAGCTGTGCAATATAACTACATTTCCACAATTTCAACTTTTTTTCTCGTTGCTAGTTTACTACTTTAGCAAAGGATTTAAGGCATGCATGGAGCTTTCAGGGGCTAATACCGGATCATTTAGGTAGCAATATAAGGAGCTACTGGTGTGAGTTTTAGAAAAGGCACATGCTTCGAATTTTTTAAATTTCTATTATTTTGGGGGAGTGGGGGGGGGGGGGGGGGGGGGGGGGGGAGGAGAGAAGGTGATCCACCATTTTGCCATTTTAAAAATGCCTAAATTGACCAGTTAATTAGCACTTAGCCACGAATTAGCACTTACCTGTGACTGCTTTTATTCTACCAGATATAATGTGTATGATCAGAGAGGAAACTAATTTGCAAGCCAGAGTAAAAAATATTTCCTTGCAGTTACACCAGCTGGAAGCCCTTCATTGGTGAAAGACCACTTCATTCCTGAAAGTAATTCCTCTGTTGGCATCCTCCACATGCAAGATATATTCATTGGGCAAGTTCTAATCACCCTCTCACCTTCAGATTACTGGAAAACTTTCAAATAAACATCTCTACAAAACCACAAACTAGCTATATGAATATTATTTGATCATACCGTACTTCCTCGAATAGAAGCGCTCCTTTCATTTGATGAGCTGCCTGTTATGAACTCTATTCAAGGGCATGTTCTATCCGAGGGAGCACTCTATCATTTCAACATACCTAAAAACACGGTAGTTGCACGAGATCCAACCAAGCTAAAAAAGTGCAAATTATTGATATAGCAGTGTTTGTCCTTTAGCCATCGCCCTTTATTATTCTAGTTCTGTCTTCTTCAAAGTCTTGCATGCAAAGAGATCGTGTCAGTCTCTCCAACCTTTCATTGAGTTTGGCCGTCTCTGCAGCACCTCTGCCACCAGCCCGGGCTTTAAACAGTGAATGCGTCATAATGTGACCCATCTGTCTCGACTGAAATGCCACAATTTTTGAAGGTTTTGATTACCACTTCAGAGATGGCAGGTTGCCAAGCTTTTATCCTCCACTCCAGACAGCACTTTTCATACTTCTTGCTTGTGCGCGGTCTAAATGATGGTGCGTTCTAAATTTCAAGGGAGCATTCTATTTGACGGTGGGTTCTAGATGAGAGGGTGTGTTCTAACCGATGAAGTACGGTAGTCATTTTTGCATATGACGCAGGCCCATTGCTTTCAGTTACAACTTCTTACCATTGTTGGACAGAATACAAACATATGGCTATAAGTAGTTAAGGCATTCAAGACGAGGAAGCATATTACTTGGTCATCATAACAAGCATAATTATTAATATTTGATGCACACAGTAGTTTACAACATTACTATCTATGTCATTGAATTTTTGTATCATACTGTTGACATGCATTCTGCCCTTTTATAAAACATAGACCAGGTCTTACTCTTTACCACATTCTACCTATGAATATGACTACTATCATAGACCAGGACTTGCTCTTTAGTACTATGCACCACACACACGAATATGATTATGATAATTGTCTACATTCGAATAAACAGAGCTGGAAATAAGATGACATAAATATTACGGTTCCTAAACAATCATGTCCATGTTGTATTGGGTTGTTTTTTTTTTTTTTCCCTTTCAATCAACGAAATCCAGAGTGCTATTTGCCAATAACAGTGATAGGGTTAAGAGTATTTTGGCACTTCATAAATCATTGAAGAATTGCTATGAGGTAACAGCTGCTAGAAGACTGTTAATGGAAATGGAACTACTTTATTGCAGGGGGGAAACCCACTGTACTAATAATTCTTGCCCCAAGCAAAACACATTGATTTTGCATTGGTGATATGTATAATAGTGGTGCTGCTAAGCAAGCAGAACCAATTCACTACTTAAATGGACACAAGACCAGCACTTCATAACAACATAACATCTAACCAAGAGGCTCCACTATAATAACAACCAGGTGAACTAACATCATTTTGCAGAATGTTATAACCAAGGACACTGCCTGCAAGGCACTCCCACTAATCACAAATGAGAAATGTTAGCTACCATACAACCTCAGTGGCATAGATACCTTACAATGACCTTCTCAATAATCAACTTGAAATTTACTCCCTGGATGTTTCGAATAGATATTTCATGGGAGACTTGAGAAAGTCAACTTGATTACATGACTAGCTATAACTAACCAGTGTAAGTTTGTCCAGCTGTGTAGTTGTACATGGCCATAGTAGTATTGAAGGGAAGGTTAGTACTGATGGTGTAGCCGCCATTCCCACTTTGAAATGAATGAGGACTTCCATTTGGGACCAAAGTGTTGCAAACATTATTCCCCAAAATTAAAGGTCCTTCAGGGAGACAATGAATCGTTCCAATGCAGAGGACAACAGCGTAGAGAAAAGTAACCAATGCCATCACAGAATTTCTTAGTGTCCCAGCAAGTGTAGCAATCGGATTACTTAACCCGAGGCTAAAGTAGTTTTCGGAGGCACGCGCTTGCGTATCATTACGAGATTATTTTAGTGAATCCCGTGGAGAGGAAATTCCACTCTGTGGACAAGTCGGCTCCCCATATGCTCTGCTTGGGTGGATGGAACTATATAACTCTTCCTTCCCCCTCCCAAATATGTGCCATACTGTTGATTTTTTTATTTTAAACTAAATGCCCTGAAGCAGTTTCCACCATCAGAGCTCATACTTGCCAACTTTCCACAAGTTAATTCCGGGACATTTCCAGCGAATTTCCGATCACGCCCCCTAATTAGCATGCATATTTCCCTGGTCCCCATGATGTTCTTATCCTGTATTTGCTGTATTCCGTGCTTATTTACTTTGCAAATCAATTTCTTGTTTTATCTATACCTTTGAAACTCTTGTCTATCCCCTGAACACTTTCACCGCCAACTTTAACCTAACACCTTTTTTTAAATATTCTTTAATTTCATAACTTTTTTGTAACCATCGAAACAAAGCATGTCATTCGATTGCAAATTGAAAGAGCTATAACTTGGTATATGAATCAGCTCTATTGAAGCAGGCAAACAAAAGTTACGCATCTCTATGTCTACAACAGTAAAAAAAAGTCAGGTGGGACTTTTTTTCTCTACTCCGTAGGATTTTGATTGATAGCGAGTCTGAAGTAGATGGTTCTGCAGCTTTCCACTGAAGAAGAGCCTCCAGAAGCTATCGGGACGGTCACAGTGAAGTAAAGTCATCGTTGTCAACAAAAAAAAAATTGTTGTTGCCGTGACCAGTTCGGAATCACGTGCTACCTGGAATTATATTGATTGTATTTTTAACATTTAGAACTATCTTTCGCGCACCTCCAGGTCTGTAGATTTTATTATTATTTTTTTTTTCTTCCCCGGATAACTTTTTTATTCACAAAAAATCATTAGTATATAACAGCAACAACAGAACCAACAACAACAGAAATAGTCCATATTCAGGCCTGCCCGTCCACCCTAGGAGATAGGGTTAGAAGACGACGCAACCACATGACTGCGTTACCTCTCCAAAGGCAAAAAGAGATCAGCACTACAGCACTATCATGGCCTGGTTGCGTGTCCTTCTTAGCTTCTCTCTTCTGAGGTCAACCATTACTTGTCTCAGGGGTGCTAGATCTACATCAGGCCACCCCATTCATGAAACATCACCGATTGACCTTGCCATGAGTGAGGGTCGAATATCACTACATCAGTGAAATACAATGAACTCTATACCAATACAATAATTATGTAATGCCTAATAATATTGGAATTCCCTGGAAAAAAGAAGGGGGAAAAAAGGCAGATGGCCAAACGATCGTTCGCATAAATTTTAATTAATTTTTACGCGGGCAATGTCGAGTTCGCGCCTGTAGGCGGTGAGAGTGTTTTAATCCGTCAACATGCCAATCTCTCTTCTGCTTCTTTGCTCTCTTTTACTTACTGCGCATGCGCCAGAGATGGATTTTTGTTTGACAGCAAATTTATCCTCCTGGATTTCTCCTAGCGTGCATTACTCAACAGCGTTGATTGCTCCTAGCTATATATCTAGCTACCTGTGTATCAACTTTTTGACAGTGATTGCTCCTATATATCTAGCTACCTGTGTATCAACTTTTGGCTGCATTTGCAGATGGAGCGAACAGAGAAAGGCTGTGGAGTACATTTAAGGAAGGTGGAGCATTACATCAAGCATGGCACCTATAGTAGTGATACTGAGCCCAAGGAATACAGTGGTATTAGCAAAAGGAGTGGCAGCTTTGATATCATTTTCAATATCTGTCTGGATATATATATACTGGACTGAAACAAAGACAGAAACTTATTTTGCCCACATGTTATTGACCATAAATAAAGCCTAATAAGAATTGTAGACAAACAACATTTTGGGTGATTTTTACCCTGCCCTGGTTGGCCATGAACCCTGAGTTATACAAAACACTTGGGTCTCAAAACAATATTTCTAACTCATGTCCATGATGTGCCCAGAGAATTTATTTCTAGATGTGAAAGAAGGAAGAACTTTAATTTAGCCTATTTTTATATCAGGTCTTATAAAAATGCTTGGGTCTCAAAAATAGTCTGTTTTGGAAGAGTGACTCTGAATATTCTCCTCTTACACCCACCCATCAAGGGCGCAGACAGAGGCCCTCCTTCAATCATCCAATTGTTATACTTCTTTATCCTGCAGGACACACATACAATTTTGGTCTAGAAGGCCAAATTGATCTCTGAGAGTGTAAAATTTCCTGGGGGAGCATACCACCAGATCCCCCTAGTTAATATACATAAAAGAATTGCTAATAATTATCATTAGCTACTAATTTTTGTTTAGATACCAAATGGTAAGGAGTAGGTTCTATAATAATTCCATCAGTATACCTGAATTCATCTCGATATCAAAGTTTGTTTAAAAGGTTTTTGGAAATATCTAAATTTACATTGTAGATTTATCCTGCAGAAATTTTTGCAATTTTTTTAATACTGCTCAATAAACAATTAAGTGCAAAGGGGAAATATGACATGGGGAAGAATTTAGCAGGCAGGAAGAATTTAGCTTGAGAACGTGCCATATTATTCCCACTACGCTCGAATCCTTGTTGACGCATGCACTGTAGGTCAAAGAGGACAAATTTGGCAACGGGAAGAATTTGGCATGACACCGGGACATTACCGGTGTCACAGGAAATCTGGCATCCCAGGAAATTTGGCACCCCCATTCCAAATATCCTAGGAAATATGGAATTTCCCAGGAAATTTGGCACTCCCATTCCTAATATCCTAGGAAATATGGAATCCCCCTATTTTTTTCTCTCCCCTCTCTCTCTCTCTCTCTTTTTTAATAGTTAGTTTGGCTATCTTTGTGATTAAAATGAGTAGCAGTAGCGTTAGTGTACCCAAGTGGACAAACAGAAAGCATCAGCTAGCTCAAGTTCAGCTAATTACTAAAGTTCAAATGTTGTCAATTGATGTTAGAGGTTCTGTCATCGAGGGAAGAGGATGGAGGGCCTTCAATCTGGACTTGTTCAGTATATCGTCTAGTCTGACAAAATGTACTTAGTAGATCTTCTCTGAATCCGTTCCAATAACAGAATGTCCTTTATAAGATAAGGTTAGAATCTCTCAAGCCTTAAACCAGACCTCTCTAAAGAGAGTAGAAAACTGAAATTTAGTCACAACCCGACCAGGATTTTTTACCATAATTTATGGCCATGACAAGGCTAACCAATGAGCTTTGAGAGACTTAAAAAAACTAACAGTAAGTGACTGAATACAGTGTGTTGTATAGGGTGGAAGGCACAGCATAACCACACCTTCTGACATTGATGTCCACCATTAATGTCATGGCCTGAAGCTCATTGGAGGCTTATGAAATCATTGGCATCGATCAATTTATATCATGATAACTACAATCTGAATCAGTTATATTTATAAATAGATAGATATAACTATGCAAAGCCAGGATATTTAGTACCCCATAGTCCCATACATTGATATATAGACAATTTTGAATGTTTATAGAACAGTCACAGTATTAATTATGACTACATTGACTACAGCACCATTTATAGTATGGATTACTCCACACATCTTGAGGGACGGTTTGACAAGTGTCATGGAACCATTCCAAGCAGCTGTCACATGAGACCATTTTATTTCCCTCCTCATTCACTGCCAATCTACAGTGACAGAAGACTTTCATTACTTCAACCTTCTTCGTCATGTGGATACATTTCCTCTTCTTTGATGGGAAGTGCTTTATTAGCTTGTCTTTGATATAGTTGTACAAATGCCACCTCATATGACCCACATAAAAAAACTGCTCTTCTGGGCTCTGGTCATTGCAAATAGCCATAGCAAAAGCGACTGCAAATAGCCCACAGTCTACTGAGTTTGGCTGTTTGTTGCACATTGGCATATTCCAAAGTAATTTTTTCTTCTGTAGTGTGCATAAGTGATGCTATTTGTACTTTTGTAGAGTATGTGAGCGAAGTGGATAAGCTGTCATATACTCGAACTGTGTGATGTTGAATGCCAACAGTGCTTACTGTCACCCAATGATTACCCCCAGAATGGAGTATTTGGACGCATTGATCACTGGCGATGTTGAAACTGAGCATTTGTCCAAGAAGTGGACTTTGCAAGGAGCTAACAGGAAGTAGATCCAGGTCATGTTTCATGAGAAGCTGTGCTGCATGAATCAGTTTGTCATTGAGGCATCTGCCATTTAGCAGTACATTTTTGTCTTCATCATTCAGTTCGATTCCTCCAATTTTCTGCCAGCAGCCATCACTAACAATTTCATCATCCTCTCCACTGCTAACTATCACTGGATCCACATCTAGTTTCTGACGCTTTTGTTCAGTTACTGGTAAGGGCAACGGGGGTCTCTTTGCAAGCCTTACAGGTAAAGGCTTATGTTGATCAGCTGATGGATCAGTATATTCTCATCAGCACCTGCATCCCAGGGGCAGATCCAGGGGGGGTTGGGGGTTTAAACCCCCCCCCCCCTTCAGTCTATAAATGTATGAAATTTTTAATGAACACATTGCATGTGCTTAAGCTTAAATTACTTTCTTGGTCTATTTAGTGTAGGGACAAAACATTTTTGCATGTAGGACTAGCAAATCTGTATAATATATAGTTGGGTAGAGTGCAATGTGGTTGGTGGTCTTAGGCTAGCAACCACATGATGAATGTGCTGTGGTAATTGGCAACCACATGGTCTAATATGTGCAGATCAGAACTCAGAGTCAGTGTTCCTTGTCATCCTTTGGAGTTACTTCTGGCTCTGAACATGACCATTCCATAAGTGATAGTTTATCACCTATGAGACTACATCAGTGCTCTTTCTCTTCTTCTGGAGATACACATCAAGAGGTATCAAAAAGTAGCATTTCTGGCCCTGCTCATGCCAGTTCAGATATTGAATTTGATTAAGTGGGATGTGAGGTTATCATGAGACTTGACGACCTGACATTGTGTGCCAGTCCATTCCTTCAGATTCTAATGATGCTCTTGGAAACGGGAAGTAGAAATACAGGTATCAATGATATTGGACTTGTTGCTCTCTGGTAGTATACCAATCAGTTCCTTGTCAGATAGTGAATTTTTGAAGAGTGAAGGCAAACATTCAAAGTTTGCAACCTTTGACGTGATAAAGAAGGGAAAGAAACTACCATTAACATTTCAGAAGTCATGGCTAAAAGAGTTCAAATGGTTGTCATATTAACCCTCACATGAAGGAGGTTACTGTGTGTACTGTTTGGACAAATTACAAAGGGTTATTTGGGAATTCTAGTAAAAAAAACTTTCAAAAATGTCAGCAAAGCAAAGGGTAAAAATGATAGGTATTTAACTAATCATGGGGATTTTCAATATCACCAAGATGCTTTACATGCTGCAAAAAATTTCCTGAAAATGTCTAACACAACCTCCAACCGAAATAAACACATCCTCTCAGCTATTGTTGATGATGTTAAATTTTGTAGTATGCAGGGGCTTCCTATGCAGGGTCAATAGAGAGAGCATGACATTAAATCCTTCTGGAAATAGAGGTAACTTTCTAGCTTTGCTCGAATATGTTGCCAAGTATGATCCAATAATAAGGGATCATCTTCAACTAGGAGAGAAGAACCAGCAATACACATCTAAAGTAATACAAAATGAAATTATAAGTTATGGAGATTTATTGCGTGAAAAGCTTTTAAGTCCATTCAAACGTCAAAATATAAAATATTACAGAATTATGGCTGACAAGGTCACAGACACAAAGCATGCAAATCAGGAAATTTTGTCTTTATGTATCCGATTTGTTGATCTTGGTCAAGATCAGCCGCATAACCATGAAATATTTTTGGACTTTCTCCACCTCGAAAGGGTTACTGGAGAAAACATTGCTGCTGGTATTATTGATCTTCTCAATAAGCATGGTATTGAAGTTGATGATATGAGAGGACAGTCACATGATGGAGCTTCAGCAATAGCTGGCACAAGAAGAGGGACTCAGGATTTTATCAAGAAGAAGAATGCACTTGCTTTGTACACTCATTGTCACTCACATGTTTTAAATCATGTCCAAGAATAACCCCCCCCTTACTGATACTCTAGATCTGCCCCTGCATCCTATAGTGTTTAGTTGTTGTTATTGTTGTTTTGGGGAGGGGCAGGGGGAAGAGACAAATAATTACAGAGCTAACATGTTTATAACAACAAAGTTTGACAGCATAACCATATCTTCAAATAATTACAGAGCTATGTTTATAATTAAAAAAATTGACAGCATAAACCAGCTTTTCAAATTGTTAATACCATTATTATTGTTATCATAATTATATACATTATCTGTCTATAACCATCTTACCTCATTGTTGTCATGGCAATTCAGTCTTCTCCCATCAGGATCATACCATATCTTAAGGCGGTGGCAATTGATTGCTCTCTTCAGCAAGTCATCTTTGGGGCCTTTAAGACGATAGCGACCTTTCCCAATATCTTCCGCAACTGTATGTGGACCTCCAGGGGGATTGAGGCTCAAGTTTTCCACCCTTACGACCTTCATTCTTCATCGACTTGACAAGCACTTGTCACCAACCTTGATTTTAGTATTGGTATTGTGCTTTGACTCGTATTGATGCTTTTGATGGGCTTGGGCTTTTTCAATATTTGCATATGCTTGCTCGTGAAGTTTTTTCTGACACTCAAGCATTCTTTGTACTTTTGTGTCCAGTTCATCAGGTTCGCCATGCACTTGAGAGATGTCAATGGGGAGACGAGCTTCTCGTTCATACATTAGAAGAAATGGAGTACACTTGGTGGAATCCTGGCGACTCGACCGATAAGCAAATAGGATATTATAAGTTCATCCCAGTCATCCTGGTGATCGTTAACGAGCTTCTGGAGCTGCTTCTTCAGCGTTTGATTAAAACGCTCATCCAGTCCGTTTGATTGAGGATGGTAAGCACTAGTGATCTTGTGCTTAAATCCAGTGAACTCTTCAAGGGAATCGACAATATTGTTGCAAAATTCCCTACCCTGATCAGATACAATCTCCTGAGGACATTCATGTCTGAGGATCATGCGGTAAAGAAAAGCAGCAACATGCTTCGCTTCCTTTGTGGGGATTGGAAAAGCTTCAGCCCATTTTGAGAAGTAATCAGTAAGCAATAGTTTTGCAGAGCAACTCGATAAGGTCTATTCCAATTTTTTTCCATGTGTCTGACACTGGAATAGGTGGTGCTGGTTTATCAAACTTCCATTTACTCCGTTGGCACACTTCACATCATTTCACCTAAAGGAAATTGTTTAATGCAACTAAGACCATGCAATGGGTATACTAGAGTGATGTACAAAACATACTGTAATTTTACTTACCCAGTCATCAACATCCTGCTTGATCACTTTCCAGTAGTAGCGTGCAGATACTTTTGTTAATGTTTTATCTCTACCAAAGTGACATCCTCCTACTAAGTCATCATGACAAGCTTCGAGTATCTTCCGCTTCATCTTACAGCTAGTTACAACTTGTCTAAGTCCTTCTTTGCCTTTATAGTGTGAATGATTCCATCCACAATCTGGAAGGTTTTGGCACGCTTTCTGATTACGCATTGCTACTTCCAGGTGGATATTGGCTCTTTGAAATGTAATCGTGCAGCTCCTTGTAGATAGTCTCCTCGCAGGCGTTCTTATCTTCTCTTCTCTCTGGAAAATCCATGTGATCGGGCGGGATGCAATATTTCCTAGGGCGTATAATTGGGGATACCCAATATCCTTAGCAAATTCGATACGGGGGTGCGAACTTTCCTGGGAAATTTGGAATGGGGATACCAAAAAGTGGGGACGTCAGATTTCCTGTGACACCGGGACAAGGACACCACCGGGACAATTCCAAAAATTCCGGGCCATTCCGGGACGGTTGGCAACTCTGACTGCTATTGGTCGCCTGCAGGGTATCCGGCTTGGAATACCTTCAGCGGATTCCATCTCATTCTCCCATCTCTTTCAACGCCTCTCCATCAACCTCTGGCACGGTAATGCCGGGCTTTGGCTAAGAAGATTGGTCATCCGTTCTCCAGCAGTGGATGGTATCGTTTGATTTCGGACTTTTATTGTTGTTTATGGTTCTTGCAGTTTTTGTCTTGCTTTTGTTTTTTGTTTTCGCTGCTGTCTCTTTGTCGCTATTGTTCTATTGTTTCGTTGATGTGTTGGAACTTTTAGTAGCTTGTACATTATATGATAAAACATTGATTTTTGGTGCTAAATTCACTCGATCTGAGGCACGACAGTGTGGTTTACACGAAAAGGTGTGGTGCCAGTCATGTGATATTTTGGCTTTTCGTGAAAAACAGACGCCTGTACCTGGCGGAAATATCACATGACTGGAACCACACCTTTTCGGTACCTGGCACACTGCCACACTTAGCATAGCCAGCTGTGAGTTCTGAGTGCAAGTGGTGGGGGAGCAAAAACCTGAAGTCTGTTCATCAGATGCTGAAGTGCTCCTTGCTCTGCTTCGAAGCTGTGCTTGGGCTCCTTTACCTACAGAGACAGGATGCTCATTGGATTATCACTATCGGGAGGAAGTCAACAAGTTGAAGAAATCAGCAATCTGGACAAAGAATCAGCAAGTCCAAGAGTGGTTAGAATCCAAGTGGTTCTCAATTCCTCAGGTAAAATATCTGTGGACATCTTTGAGCCCCTACATAGTTGCACATGCATGCATTTTGTTGAAGCATACATGCGTCCATGCTGAGTGAATCTTGTGCGCATATCTGTGCATGTATAAATAATTGTTACACTGTTAAAAATTGTACATGTTTAAATATGATACCCTAATGGGGTTATGCCCATTGCCATGGCAACTTTTGAAGAGACCTTGTGAAAATTAAAGGTTTATAACATGCCTAGACAGCCTTAAGGCCCATTTTTTTTTGAATATTTGACCTTTTTTGGTGTGTGCTTATATCATTTCTAAACATCTGTACAAATTGTCTTTCAAATTTGAAAACATTTGGAAGCACAAGTCTCAAGTTATGGTGGATTTTATCCAGGCCTACACTTACATTCAACTGAAAAATTGAAGAAGGAGGTAAGTTCAGCTTCAGGTAAGTTCTACGGATCATATCTGGGCAACCGCTTACCCTAGAGAGTTGCTAAAAGTATCAAAATAAAGCCCATTGCATATAGAACCATTGAATTCTAATTGAGCATAAATCTAAGTAAAATTTAAGTATATACCTGCCACGCATGCTCTGACCATTCATTTCCACGCGGGCAAATCCTCGTGCAGTTTGCATTTTATTTTTAAAAAATTTACTTCTGGTTACAACTTTAGAGCTCCGTAGATTCTGCAAACTCCATGTTATGGACTTGATATATAGCTCAAAAGATAGGTCTCTCTGTGTGCTCTCTTTTGATACTAAAATATGTTTCATAGGTATATATAACTATAGGCAAGTTACTAGACCCTAAAGTGGAGGGACCTCAAAAACCTGCATCCCCAAAACCTTATCCAGAATAACAAGATTCGAAATTGGTACCAGTGGCTAGAGGAATTCTATTCAATGACCTTTTTCATTAGGCGTGAAAATGTAAGTACGTGGTCAAGCGCGCCGTCGAAAATTGATTACGTTATTTTCAACGTAATAAATTTTCCACCCGCGCGCTTGACCACGTCCTAATATTTTAACGCCTAATGAAAAAGGTCATTGAATAGCCTAGGCTTCCTCTAGCCACTCGCAATCTGTTATTCTGGATGAGGTTTTTGGGTTGCAGGTTTTTTAGGTCCCTCCACTTTAGGGTCTAGTAACTTGCCTATAAGTGAAACGTATTTTAGTATCAAAAGGGAGCACAAGATAGACCTATATATCAAATCCATACCATGAAGTTTGCAGAATCTACGGAGCTATAACGGAGCTATAAAGTTGTAACCACAAGTTAAAAAAATACCATCGTCTCCCCTTGAAAATATATGGTCCAACTTCAACAGCGATTTCCCACATTTCCCCACATTTCCACAAAAAAAAGTATTTTTGAATTTCAAAAAAGGATATCTCTGAGAAAAAATTAGTGTGTACCTACTATCATTTTATAGTTAAATATAGTGGAAAAATACAAACACCTTATCACTTCTGGTTCTAAGCAATATTATATGCAGGAATAAGACAGGAGGGCAAGGGGGGAGATGGAGGTAGCTAGGCCCACCTTCATGCAGGAATAAGACAGGAGAGCAAGGGGGGAGATGGAGGCAGCTGGGCCCAACTTCATGCATGAATAAGACAGGAGGGCAAGGGGGGAGATGGAGGTAGCTAGGCCCACCTTCATGCATGAATAAGACAGGAGGGCAAGGGGGGAGATGGAGGCAGCTAGGTAGTTGCTGTAAGTTTTGTTGTAGACATATAGTGATGTAGAGCTTGCGTAACTTTTGTTTGCTCACTTCAATGGAGCTGGTTTTTATAGCAAACAACTCATTATATACTGAGTTTGAGAGGTATATAATTATACATCAAACCACAACTAAAGTTGACGTCAATTGGAAGGTCGGGTTAATATACCTTAGTACTCATTCACGCAGAGATCCCCACGTGCTTCCAATTAGTCAATAAATAGTGTGCCAAGCATTACTGACAAACAATAAACCTCACAAGTCTTTATGGCATTGCACTCCATTTGTCTTAAGTCCTACACTCTGTCCCCTTCACACACAACTACTATACCACCTCAATGTGTTCTCTACTAGTGCAGCTAGAACTATGTATAGGACTGAGATAAATTGAATGGGTTCAGGTAAGGTGCATTTGTGTCTTAAGAGCTGTTTTACCAGTCAATGGAAATACAAGAAGATTGCTATTCAGAATGTTTGTAATGACTGCAAAGGTGTGTCTACATATCTGTGGGTAAGCTATTTGGCATTGTTAAGTGTTCAGCCCTGCTATTACTCTCTCTATCTTAGCCAAAACTCACTTTGACAGCAGCTTTAAAACAGTGGTTTTGCCAGTGTCAGTCCCAGAACCACTTTATATGTATGTGCCTTGAATGCTTTGCAGAGGAGGCAAACTGGCTGATCAAAAAGTTAGATCAAAATCTGTTGTCATGTGGTGTATCTTATCCTCTCTTCTTTTCCCTAGCTCTTGGGCCAGACATTTAGTTGAACATGCATCTGATGACTAGAGCCCATGCCAGTAGAATGTGTTTAGCTAATGCTCATGCATAGCCAATCATTACGTGTGGTCAAGCGTGAAATATCTGCAGACGAACTGGATAATTTTTCATTCATAAATGAATGCAAGCCATTGTGTGGCAAGCGAAGTTGGCAAGCGAAGGTGCAATAATTTGAAATTAATAACACATTGCTCCAGTATTGTCCTATCCAAGAATAGCTGCTGGCCTAACACTAGACACTGATCTGTAGATTATTGATGTCATCAGATTGGATGGTAATATGGAGAAGTAGCTAAGAGTAGTGTATTCCACACAGTTTTCAAGGAGTATCAGCTCAATATTGACCGTTTCATTTAATATAACTTGTCCGTGATGATCATTTCCATTTTAGCAAATATATATGTCCATAGCTAGAGTGCGTTGATGAATAGAGTGCCAAGTCAGAATGAAACTTCACCTGAGCCCAAGGAAGCCTCTCCATTGTTGGCTGCTCTGATTCTGCCATGATGATTTCTTTCTTTAACTCATGCCTAGTATAATGCAGTAGTTATAGCTACTGATGAGGTGGTATATATGTAGCTATAACTTTCTCACAACTATCTCAAGCACTCCATTGTATAGAGTGTGTCATGCTTTAGTGTCTAGTGCAAGCTTCTAGATCTCAAAGGCAATCTTCAAGGTTTAGTTAATGACATACATTTGTGGCACTCCTTCCCTTGTAGAAACATGGACAGATGGAGTGTAGAGGCTTTACCTGAGCCTAGGGAAGTGTCTCAGTGCAATATGATGCCAAGTGCTAGCTAGCAATGAAGACAGTACAAATAAACTAGTTAGGATTTATTTTGAATGCAAATCTGTAGCTAGCTAGATTTCTTGCTGGATAGAGCTAAAGTATGATATTAACCCTCTCACTGGCATAAGCGACTTAAGTCGCAAAAACTGATTAACTGCGGACCCCCAAAAATCGTAAAAAATTAACCGTTCGCGGTATAAACTGCCTAAAGCATACCTCTACTATACCCCTGGAAAATACGGCTTTAGGAAACCAAAGTAAACGTGCCAGCAAACATCACTTCCGGTTTATTCCCGGTCTCCAAGAAGAAATGTCGACCCGTTTTAGTAGGGACGAAGTTTTGGATTTCCTATTTGAGGATGACCTCGGCCTGTCCGAGAGTGACGTTAGCAAAGAAGAGGAAGAAGGTGCCTGTGCTTACCTGGGAAGTGACATGGTTGACGGTGATGCCATGGCAGCTATAACAGAAGCTGTTGGCACCGACCATGAAGCAAGTTTTCACAGTATAGGTAGCAAAGCGCTTCAGAAGATAGCGATGATCATGAAGACTTCTCTCAAGGTAAGAATAGATAAGAGTTGTAAAGTAAGGCCTAGTTAGTAAGGCCCTAGTAACTAGCATAATAATAAGAACAATTTCTCCTGGGAACGTAGTTCACTCATGGACCTGGAGGAGGATGAGGAAGCAGCAGAGGAGGAGAAGACGGGAGGAGGAGGAGAGGTTATTATTTTTGTTTTTTTATAATGTAGCACTATGTGTTTGTCTGAGTTATGCTGAACAGACCTTCACAGTGCCAAGCATTGCCCTGTTATTTTTATCTATATTTATTTATAATTTAGCATTGTGAAGGTATGTTATGCACACTTTGCACATGCTTTTATTTATTTTTCATTACCATGAGCCCTAGCCCTTACTTCCTCTTTGTTATAATTATATTCATACATTTGTGGTTTGTTATAATCGACCAAAAATTATTGTTGACAAAGAGTTGTTGTTGTTGACTTGACCGGCTAACATTCTGATTTCATGTGTAATATGAAATTGAGATGATATAACCTTTTATTTTACTTCTTTCAAGTGTCTTATAACAATATTCACATTTCTGTGGTTTGTTGCTAAGCAACTAAAATTTACCATAACGTCCCTTCATGCATCAGCTATCACCTAATGTATAGTTGTTGGGTACTTCTCTTCATATGGTCCTCTATAATAATAAAAAAGTGAAATTATGTCAATTTTTGTTAAAAAAAGTCCTCCGTAAATCTGCCAGTGAAAGGGTTAAGCCCCTCACTCCTCTCAAGCATTATAATTAGGACTATTAAAGGTACAAAGATTAAAGATTGGTAGCTCAAGGTAATATTATTTTACACACACACACACACACACACACACACACACACACACACACACACCCACACATACACACACACACACACTTCTCCTCTTTGGCAGGGCCAGTGCAGGATGCAGTCATCATTATTTCCATAATCTAGAGCCAAGCTGAGCACATGGTGAACTACTGGGCCAGAACAGTGTGCACAGAGGCCTGCTTGTTATTTGGGGAAGGATTCCCTGTGAAATAAAAATGCTATTTCTGTAAAGATCTCTGATAACTATTTTCTGGTTTCAGTATCAAGCACATTCATATCTGTGCCTTCCAGAGGAAACCCACTGAGTGTAGCTTCTTTATAGGCATAAGCAGCTCACCTGCCAGGAGAAGCCGGTGCTAAGTTGTTTTCTTGTATCATTAATAGACATGTGTCTTGTTCCTATTTTACAGATGATGAATACATGCCTAGATAGCACGTGCCATGAGGGCAATATCAAGTTTTCCATTCAACTCCCCCCTGTGGGGGCTCCTTTGCTTGCCAATTTTGATATCTTGTGATTCTGTCTAATACAACCACTTATGGTGCATGTGTCTATGTGTATATATGAATACATAGGCATGTGTGTCTACTTGAGTAATACAACCACTTATGGTGCATGTGTCTATGTGTATATATGAATACATAGGCACATGTGTCTACTTGAGTAATACAACTACTTATGGTTCATGTGTCTATGTGTATATATGAATACATAGGCACGTGTGTCTACTTGAGTAATACAACTACTTATGGTGCATGTGTCTATGTGTATATATGAATACATGTAGGCATGTGTGTCTACTTGAGTAATACAACCATATCGTGGATGTCTCTATGTGAATACATAGGCACGTGTGTGTACTTTGGAATATGATTGGTAACTATAGTGAGCGACTCCTTATACTTGTGAGTGGCTGCTGGACTATATAAAACAACGAAAACAAGGGGAAAAAATTCTATTATATACTTTAAAACAATATTGGTCAAGAAATAAGCGTTGATCAATCTTGACTACAAACGTTTTCCGAACGCTTTACCTATTAATATAATGAGCGAGTCTAGAATAACCACTAAAAGCAGCGTAGGTGCATAGACCGACATATCAGTGCAGCTTGGCAGGTGTGACTCTCACATTGCTGGCACTTTGTAGTCCTTGTCTTTATTTGCAGTATACTATTACTACATGTGGCACTGAGGGAGATGATGGAAGCAACAGGCTAGAGCTCGCTTAGTGATTTCTAAGTCAAGCTCCTTGCTAGAGAGGTGAATCTGACACCACTCTGTTAGAAGTTCACTGATGCTGCTGAGGTCATGGTTTTTAATAGCATGCAGCGTCGTTGTCAACGGCTAGGAAAAATAAACAAATGAAGAAAAAGTGAGTAAATGTACATATATGGATAAAGGCAGCAAATGATTTTGATAAGAGCAACTCTAGCCTGCTAAGGTCTTGCATTACGTGTTGTACTAGTGGACAGGGGCACCAGCTAGCCTGCTAGGGTCTCGCATTACGTGTTGTACTAGTGGACAGGGGCACCAGCTAGCCTGCTAGGGTCTTGCATTATGTGTTGTACTAGTGGAGCAAGGCACCAGCTAGCCTGCTAGTGTCTTGCATTACGTGTTGTACTAGTGGACAAAGGCACCAGCTAGCCTGCTAGGGTCTTGAGCTTAAATACTAGCATGCTAGAGAAACAAAGCAAACTGAAGCAAAGAGAAAACACTCCCACTCCTTGTATGTTCACTTTCTTAATGGCACTGGGTAAGCCCACAACTAACAGTGCATTACAGCAATTACCTGATAGAGTCCTCAGAGGATAAGGAGGCCACATGGCCCTTGCTGTTGTTTAAGGCCTGTCCATTCTGCCAAAATGAATGCTCATTGCAAGCACCTGCAGCCTGAATTCCCATCAGTGCAGGTTTGTCGTATTCTCACTATAAACAATAGCTCCCACAACAACAATGATGTTAATTATGTTTCCCTTCCTGGGGTTGAGTCATCTACTGACCTGTTCAAAAGTGACCCGTCCTGCAGAACAAAAAGGATGTGGCTAAGGGAAGGACAGGATTATGTAAGGATGGAGCTCCATGAATCCCACAGAGGAAACAAGTCAGAATGAAAACTCTAGCCTTAACAATAGCTGCAGCATAATTAGTTGAGGTATTCATCAGTTGCTACATCATAGTTGGTCTAGAGACTCTAGATGGTTTATGCCAACAACTTCAAGCAGGTCACACCTGATTAGCATTCTAGTGTCCTCCAAAGTCTGACCTGTAACCTTCACATGCAAAGTTTTATTTAATACACACTTTCCTAATCAATTTATTGCCTCTGCCGGTTTGAGTCAATTCAGACCAGCTCTGCAGGTGCATTGACTCTGAATCAAATGAGGAGGTATTTCCTCATTCTAATTCATTGTGCACACAGCAATGCACAGCATTGAATGTGTAATTTAACCTTTGTTACATTATCTTATTAGTACATGTAATAACATATTAATAATGACGGTGCTGGTGGTGACCTGGCAATGCTGTGCTTCTGCTAATATCTACCTACTCTCAAAGACTTCTTTTGCTTGTTTGTTTCTGTTTGAACACATTAACATTCTCTATGTAATTATTGCAGCTGCCAATGTGTTTACATTTCCTGATGAAGTATGTTCTGAGGACACAGCCACTGCCAGTTGCAGCAGAGATGACAGTGTATTGGTGTGGGAATATGATGGTGTGCGTGTGGTAGCCTTGACTGACCTGGACACTGTAGGTGCTACTACCACACACACAGTGGATGGAGTTGAATTCTCAGTGACTCTGATATCCCAAAGCAACACTCTAACCTCATCCAACATTAGCTTCACTGCCACTCCAGCCACAGATGGGAAGGTCTTGCGTTGTGCTGGAGTAACTGCTTCAACAGCAACCATATGTGTTGTATCAGATGGTGAGCCACTAACATGCACATATGCTCTGTGTGCTTCATTAGTGTATTATTAGTTTATGGGAGGGGGTGGGGAGGGTAGCATAATAATGTTAAATAGATATTTCTATGAGTTGCTCGGTGACTCTTTATTCTTTATTGCCATTTCAGTTGCTGCAAGTCAATTTTATGGTAAGGCATGATAGAGTGGGCCATCTTAGTGTTTGAGTCTCTATGCTACACACAGCACTATCCCACCCACAAGGCTATCCTGCCACCTTGTGCACAATATAGTGTGTTCTACATCCTAAGCTTATCACAACCTATATTAACAATATGTACCCAAGTGTAAATATTTGCACCTTTAAAATTTTCTCTTGCAGCAGCGGATGTAGGATTTTAATAAAGGATGGGGGTGGGGTTATCACCTATCTCTCGGGGGATTTCCAGTAATAAAATAGATAAATAAATAAGAGTGCAAAACCTGCCGAAGCTAACAAGCTAATAGATAATAAATAAGAGTGAGTTCCCCTATTCCCACTCCAAGATCTGGAGCATGTTGTCATGTGTAACTGACTAACAAGCACACTTGAGTTCCCCTATTCCCACTCCAAGATCTGGAGCATGTTGTCATGTGTAACTGACTAACAAGCACACTTGAGTTCCCCTATTCCCACTCCAAGATCTGGAGCATGTTGTGATGTGTAACTGACTTACAAGCACACTTGAGTTCCCCTATTCCCACTCCAAGATCTGGAGCATGTTGTCATGTGTAACTGACTAACAAGCACACTTGAGTTCCCCTATTCCCACTCCAAGATCTGGAGCATGTTGTCATGTGTAACTGACTAACAAGCACACTTGAGTTCCCCTATTCCCACTCCAAGATCTGGAGCATGTTGTGATGTGTAACTGACTTACAAGCACACTTGAGTTCCCCTATTCCCACTCCAAGATCTGGAGCATGTTGTCATGTGTAACTGACTAACAAGCACACTTGAGTTCCCCTATTCCCACTCCAAGATCTGCAGGATGTTGTCATGTGTAACTGACTAACAAGCACACTTGAGTTCCCCTATTCCCACTCCAAGATCTGGAGCATGTTGTCATATGTAACTGACTAACAAGCACACTTGAGTTCCCCTATTCCCACTCCAAGATCTGGAGCATGTTGTCATGTGTAACTGACTAACAAGCACACTTGAGTTCCCCTATTCCCACTCCAAGATCTGGAGCATGTTGTCATGTGTAACTGACTAACAAGCACACTTGAGTTCCCCTATTCCCACTCCAAGATCTGGAGCAAGTTGTCATGTGTAACTGACTAACAAGCACACTTGAGTTCCCCTATTCCCACTCCAAGATCTGGAGCATGTTGTCATGTGTAACTGACTAACAAGCACACTTGAGTTCCCCTATTCCCACTCCAAGATCTGCAGCATGTTGTCATGTGTAACTGACTAACAAGCACACTTGAGTTCCCCTATTCCCACTCCAAGATCTGGAGCAAGTTGTCATGTGTAACTGACTAACAAGCACACTTGAGTTCCCCTATTCCCACTCCAAGATCTGCAGCATGTTGTCATGTGTAACTGACTAACAAGCACACTTGACTTCTCCTATTCCCACTCCAAGATCTAGAGCATGTTGTCATGTGTAACTACTAACAAGCACACTTGAGTTCCCCTATTCCCACACCAAGATCTGGAGCATGTTGTCACGTGTATAACTGACTAACAAGCACACTAGAGTTCCCCTATTCCCACTCCAAGATCTGGAGCATGTTGTCATGTGTAACTGACTAACAAGCACACTTGAGTTCCCCTATTCCCACTCCAAGATCTGGAGCATATTGTCATGTGTAACTGACTAACAAGCACACTTGAGTTCCCCTATTCCCACTTCAAGATCTGCAGCATGTTGTCATGTGTAACTGACTAACAAGCACACTTGAGTCCCCCTATTCCCACTCCAAGATCTGGAGCATGTTGTCATGTGTAACTGACTAACAAGCACACTTTAGTTCCCCTATTCCCACTCCAAGATCTGGAGCAAGTTGTCATGTGTAACTGACTAACAAGCACACTTGAGTTCCCCTATTCCCACTCCAAGATCTGCAGCATGTTGTCATGTGTAACTGACTAACAAGCACACTTGAGTTCCCCTATTCCCACTCCAAGATCTGGAGCAAGTTGTCATGTGTAACTGACTAACAAGCACACTTGAGTTCCCCTATTCCCACTCCAAGATCTGCAGCATGTTGTCATGTGTAACTGACTAACAAGCACACTTGACTTCCCCTATTCCCACTCCAAGATCTAGAGCATGTTGTCATGTGTAACTACTAACAAACACACTTGAGTTCCCCTATTCCCACTCCAAGATCTGGAGCATGTTGTCATGTGTAACTGACTAACAAGCACACTTGAGTTCCCCTATTCCCACACCAAGATCTGGAGCATGTTGTCACGTGTATAACTGACTAACAAGCACACTTGAGTTCCCCTATTCCCACTCCAAGATCTGGAGCATGTTGTCATGTGTAACTGACTAACAAGCACACTTGAGTTCCCCTATTCCCACTCCAAGATCTGGAGCATATTGTCATGTGTAACTGACTAACAAGCACACTTGAGTTCCCCTATTCCCACTTCAAGATCTGCAGCATGTTGTCATGTGTAACTGACTAACAAGCACACTTGAGTTCCCCTATTCCCACTCCCAAGATCTGCACCTAATAATGTGTACTGAAAATGGTCCGGCCAATGCTGGACTGGATGGGATGTCGGAGCCACCATTGCTTTATACAGCATACACATGCACTTGTCTAGGTGTGCACTATCCAGAGATAAAATATCTGTTGCAATAAATATATAGTCACTATTGAAACATAAAGACTCCCTACCTCTCCTAATGTGTTTGTTTTGAAGTATATATGTAGGGTATTCATCAGGTGACAGAGGTGAATCCTAGGATTCTGCTTCAAATCTTGGCCATGCCGGGGTTCTTATCAACTTATTTGAGGGAGGCACATAGAGACCTATCTACAAGTTTCCATAACTGAACAGTAGCAATTCTTCTGAGTTATAACCTTTCACTCCATCCTCCCTTGGGCTTCTACTTGTAATGAACAAACAATGTCTTCAGATACAGTTATGGAGAACCTGATGTGACAATAGTTGGCACGGCACTGCCACGCCCTCTTCTAGTTGATTTCCCCACTCTACGTATGCCACGCCCTCTACTAGTTGAATTCCCCACTCCACCTATGCCACACCCTCTTCTAGTTGAATCCCCCACTCCACCTATGCCATGCCCTCTTCTAGTTGAATTCCCCACTCCACCTATGCCACGCCCTCTTCTAGTTGAATTCCCCACTCCACCTATGCCACACCCTCTTCTTGTTGAATTCCCCACTCCACCTATGCCACGCCCTCTTCTAGTTGAATTCCCCACTCCGCCTATGCCACGCCCTCTTCTAGTTGAATTCCCCACTCCACCTATGCACACCCTCTTCTAGTTGAATTCCCCACTCCACCTATGCCACGCCCTCTTCTAGTTGAATTCCCCACTCCACCTATGCCACTCCCTCTTCTAGTTGAATTCCCCACTCCACCTATGCACACCCTCTTCTAGTTGAATTTCCCACTCCACCTATGCCACACCCTCTTCTAGTTGAATCCCCCACTCCACCTATACCACACCCTCTTCTAGTTGGATTCCCCACTCCACCTATACCACGTCCTACATTTATACATGTGCAGTAGTCAGCATTTCTTTATGTTGCTCTTCAGAGTCGCCATGTTTCTACGTATCTTGAGCCTGTAATAAATATGAAGGGGTGCATATTCGTTCATGAATATTTACATCCAACAATAGTCTTTTCTGTTATAGGGATAGCAATGAATTGGATTAAGTTCATAAGATATTGTAAGCCTCTGCCTTCAGACTATGTAAATGTACATAAATAGTTGTATGAGTTACAGTGTGCACTGGAAAGAGCATTAGCCAGACACCAAATCTGCTGAAGCTAGACTAACTTTAACATTGCACACATCTTATTTGTCACTGATGTATGGGGTACCGGAGTCCTTGGAAGCCAAGACCCTCAGCAGTCCCCAAGGTTCCCTCGGTAAGGTTTTCCATCATCTTTGGCTATTCTATTGTCTGCCTGCCCTAGTTCCAAGTGCAAGCTAATGGTTGCCAATTGGTGCTCCAGTGTGGAGTTCCCTCCTCTCCTTTCCCTTGTCAATATTGCACACTAAGAAGCTCCTTATAGTTCTCACTCCATTCTCTCTCTCACTTTCTACACAAGGCAATAAACTTTACATTTCCGTTATTTAGAACTGACGCTAAGCGCCCTAAATCTTAAACAATAATAGTGTGATAAACAGGAGGTGGGTGGGGTGGGGGGAGGGGTTTAAGATTACTGCAAGATAATGCTATACTGCTGATAATTGGTGGAGTAGCCATCGACACCACACAGCATCTGAGGATGGATTGGAGCAGCTGTAGACAACAAGACAGCTACTGAAAGATTGATCATGACTAGCTCACAGAGTCATTCTCACAATCAGCACAGCTAAAGGAACGTCAGTAACCACGTCCTCAATTGAGCTCCTGGAAATGCTATAGATGGAGAACAGCTTGCATTGTTACTGCCTTAGCTCACTGCCCTCTTGGCTGCTCTTGAGATCACCATAGCTCACTGCACTCTTGACATATATACTGGCACTTGCTTCATGCACCATCCTAGTTGCAATAATTGCATGTGTGCATATATACTGGGCACTTGCTTCATGTACCATCCTAGTTGCAATAATTGCACGTGTGCATATATACTGGGAACTTGCTTCATGTGCCATCCTAGTTGCAATAATTGCATGTGTGCATATATACTGGGCACTTGCTTCATGTACCATCCTAGTAATAATTGCATGTGTGCATATATACAGGGCACTTACTTCATGTACCATCCTAGTTGCAATAATTGCACGTGTGCATATATACTGGGCACTTGCTTCATGTACCATCCTAGTTGCAATAATTGCACGTGTGCATATATACAGGGCACTTGCTTCATGTACCATCCTAGATGCAATAATTGCATGTGTGCATATATACTGGGCACTTGCTTCATGACCATCCTAGTTGCAATAATTGCATGTGTGCATATATACTGGGTATACTTGCTTCATGTACCATCCTAGTTGCAATAATTGCATGTGTGCATATATACTGGGCACTTGCTTCATGTACCATCCTATGCAATAATTGCACGTGTGCATATATACTGGGCACTTGCTACATGCACCATCCTAGTTGCAATAATTGCATGTGTGCATATATACTGGCACTTGCTTCATGTACCATCCTAGTTGCAATAATTGCATGTGTGCATATATACTGGACACTTGCTTCATTACCATCCTAGTTGCAATAATTGCATGTGTGCATATATACTGGGCACTTGCTTCATGTACCATCCTAATTACATGTGTGCATATATACTGGGCACTTGCTTCATGTACCATCCTAGTTGCAATAATTGCACGTGTGCATATATACTGGGCATTTGCTTCATGTACCATCCTAGATGCAATAATTGCATGTGTGCATATATACTGGGCACTTGCTTCATGCACCATCCTAGTTGCAATAATTGCACCTATGCATATATACTGGGCACTTGCTTCATGTACAATCCTAGTTCCAATAATTGCATACTGGGCACTAGCTTCATGCACCATCCTAATACTACTGTAGATAGATACTGAAAATGTCTAGAGAGTACTTGCTACTTAAAATGGACAATGATCACTATTTGCCTTACACTATTTATGATTAGTTCCACTTAGAATTGTGCACATTGCTAGGGACTTACCAGGGTGTGCTCTATTTCACTCCAGGTAGTAAACAGTGCGTAGGTGAGCTACTTGTAACTTTCAGTGTCTTGGGAAGTCTTAGAGCTGCTTTCTATTAGGCAGTTATAACCCTAGGCAACCTGATGATGAGTGATCAATAATCAACTTCAAATTTTATTCTCACGACGTTTCGACTAAGATGAAGGATGGAGCATCTAGTCGAGTGAATACTATTTGAAGTTGATTATTGAGAAGGTGATTATAATATTATTATGTCAACTGAGAGTTCATTGAAATAATAATAACAGCCATTGCATGTCCCCCTCGTTAAGAGGGCAGCTTGTCCTCGAGCAACAAGCATGACCACTGGCCTAGCCACTCGAAGATGGTGCTACACTCGTCACAAGGTAGTGGACACACACATTAGAAGGTAATGAGCTAGCGCCACACTCCTAACCTCCACCTGCAGGAGAACAGCCACTTAACTGTGAATAGGGGCTTATGAAACACTAGTGCTAAACACTTTCCATAATTATTCCTAGATGAAAGAACTGAGGAGTTATCTCACAAACCAGTGAAAGGAGCTAAACTTTCAAACCAGACTAAGAAAGTCTATGTCTCTCAAGGTAGGTTACGAAGGAGCAAATCTCTTGAGGTGAACTAAGAAGAAGCTATTGATGGCCTCTCAAGCATAGTCAGCATTTGACTCTACCTCTCAAAGCATATTCATCTATTGAACCATTTAGACATCCTTCATGGTGAAAAGCTCATTTTAGCTCGTTTATTTATTTATTTATTTGTTGTTGTTGTTGTTGCTTCTGCTGTTGCAACTGTTCTATTTTTATTTTTATTTTATATATATATGCACCTTGCGTCGTCTAGTGGCCAAGGTAGCTGGGAGCAAGGTTGTGGGAGTGATGAGTGATCTCTTAGCACCCCGACAGCTACATGTAGGTTATGGAGTCAGAAAAGGGTCAGAAGCCGCTGTTCATGCAGCTACATGTAGGTTGTACCTGAATAATCTTGGTACTAGCAATGCGGTCTTGAAGTTAGATTTCAAGAACGCATTCAATGCAATTCGCAGAAACAAAATGTTGGACGCAGTCCTTGCACATACGCCTGAGCTTCACCCTTTCGTCTATTCGGCATACTCGTCACCATCAACACTTTTCTGGGGAGACAAAATCATTCTGTCCTCAGAAGGTGTCCAACAAGGATATCCTCTGGGGCCACTCCTTTTCTGTCTCTGTGTTCACCATATGGGTACTAAGCTGAGCTCTGAATTCTCTATGTTCTACCTTGACGATGTCACCTTAGGTGGAAGTGTAGCTGACATTAAACATGATTATATGTGATTGAGCGAGAGGGTTGTGCAATTGGTTTACAGTTAAATGGGAGCAAATCAGAGATTATTTGCGAAGACACGGATACCCTACACTCCATCCTTCCCTTTCTACATGGTGCCCAAGTGGTGAACCCCCCCCCCCCCCCCCTCCCCCCCAGTCAAGTGTTTTGGGTTCTTCAATTGGAGATGTGACATCAATTTCTGGCACCCTAACTTCACAATCGGCCTCACTAAAAAGGATAGGTGACAGACTCCAACATTTCTCTTTGCATGATGCACTCCTCCTCCTGAAGCATTCCTTTTCCCTCCCCAAACTCCTCTACAACCTAAGGACTTCACTGCTTCCTTTCTCCTGCTTTGCAGGACTACAACAAGTTGCTAAAGTCAATTGTAGCAGACATCACCAATATCCATTTCAAGGAAGATGACCCGGTTTGGAGACAAGCTACCCTACCTGTTAAGTTGGGAGGCTTGGGTATCGGGTGTGCTGTGGACATCGCCCCTTCTGCTTTTTTGAGCTCAGTACTGCCCTCCTCCATCCTTGTCAAATGCATAGTCCCTCCTCATTTTCAAGACTCTCCACTGCCGTATTTGGATATGCTAAAGATCATTGGTCGGAAGGTTTTCATGGAGACCCTCCTGAAGGCGAGGCCCAACATAGACAGGACTTGGCCAAGGCCTCTGCTTTAGCTGAATCACTGCTAGAATCAGCTACAGATACAAAAGCCAGAGACCGTCTGCTTGCCTCTAGAGCTAAAGAGTCAGGGGCATGGCTGAATGTGTTGCCCATTTCTTCACTTGACCTATGTATGAGTGATGACACCATCAGGACAGCAGTCGGCCTCCGCCTGGGAGCTCCCCTGTGCAGACACAACACCTGTCATCATTGTGGTGTTGCTGTGTACAGCCTGGGCTTACATGGTCTAAGCTGTCGCAGAAGTGAAGGCCGTCACCACCGCCACACTGCAATGAATGACATTGTCCACAGGGTACTCGCCTCAGCCAAAGTGCCTTCTCAGCTGGAGCCTTCTGGTCTTTATCGCTCGGATGGAAAGCGACCAGATGGCATAACAATGGTCCCGTATGAGAGGAAAGTTGCTTGTGTGGGGGGCGCAACATGCCCTGATACGTTTTCCCATTCATATGCTTCCAATGCCACCAGTAAGGCAGGGGCAGTTGCAGCTTTGGCAAAGGAGAGGAAGAAGGCTAAATATTCCCACCTGGACCCCAACCACATCTTCAGCCCTATTGCCATCGAGACTTCTGGGGTTTTCGGTCCCATGACTCTGACACTCCTGAAAGATCTTGGCCGCCGACTAGCCCGGATTACGGGTCTCAGGAGAGTTCTACCATCTTCCTCGTCCAGAGGCTCTCTGTTGCTGTGGTAATGTGGCCTCAGTGTTGGGATCGGCTGATATGTCAACCGCTACTGATTTCTTCAACTAATATCATTACTTCAACTTATATAATATTTAAAATAAAAATATATATACAGTATATATATATATTTTTGTTTTATTTATTTATTTTTTGTTTTTTTACATCCGGTGCCATGTGCTAGAGGCATGTACTGGCACGTGGTGGATAGCTAGCTACTGGTATATAACACGCCACGTGAGCCTTAGCATCTCATTATTCGTGATGAAGACTAGAGCATCTAGTCGAAATGTCGAGTGAATAAATGTTGAAGTTGATTATTGAGAAGGTGGTTTTATATATAGACTAGCCGGGGCAGCCAACATGGCCCAGACAAAACAGAGGAGGGATGCAAGTATTATATATATATAGACTAGCAGGGGCAGCCAGCATGGCCCAGACAAAACAGAGGAGGGATGCAAGTATTATATATATATAGACTAGCAGGGGCAGCCAGCATAAGCCAGACAAAACAGAGGAGGGATAAGTATTATATATATATAGACTAGCAGGGGCAGCCAGCATGGTCCAGACAAAACAGAGGAGGCATGCAAGTATTATATATATAGAGACTAGCAGGGGCAGCCAGCATGGCCCAGACAGAACAGAGGAAGGATGCAAGTATTGATTACAGACTGTATATTGTTGGTGTAAGTAGTCCCTACACCAGCTTGAAAATAATGATAGGAGCCTACCCTGTCATCTGTACCCATATATCAGTACTGAATCCCCCACCCCCCACCCCTTCTGCAGCCACTCCTCCAGACGTGTCTGATGTGCAGGTTGCTGGTATTATCTATGAAGCCAACACTGTGAGACTGCCTCTACAGTTCACCGTCACTAATGGAAGAGGAACTCCCACTCTGGAGGTCTCACCTTCTGCTGAGTCTCTAGGTTCTCTGCAGAACACTACTTCTTCTACCTTCAGTGCTGCCATTACTCTCCTTTACAACACTAACTACAGGATCACCATCACAGCCAGCAACTGTGCAGGCCTGGTCAGGAAGGTCGTCAGATTCTTGAGAGGTACATTGCACTTGTCTAATTATACATGCAACTACATTCAAGTTAAATATCATGTTCTCTTTTTCTAATATACGGAATAGGTCAAAATAAACTTTACATTTATGTAAGCATTGGATGCCCGTGCAGAATATACTGAATGCATGGACCCTCCATGAAATACATTTTTAATGGCTTGCACTTAAATTCTAATTGATTAAAAAATTAAGTTATTTTCCGTGAGGTGTGGGTGTGGCCTCATTGCTGTTGATCTTCAAGGCTGCAGCATTCTAGCAGTAGGCAGATTCCAGGAGCTAGTCCAGTTATCCAGGTAAGTGGCTAGGGAGCTATGGTGATGTAGAGAGCTACTGCACTGAACATCTGTCAACTGTAGTGGAGTCTGGATACTGCTATTTAGTGTTTAAATTAGAAGGGCTACTTCCCCCAGGATGGTACCCACTAGAGCCGGTGCAGCCTGTGAGTCAGACGTCATGCAGCACCAGCCAGGTGGAGAACAGAACAGCACAGTTAGAGCTTGACAACCACTACCAGCATTGGATCTACCTGGGTGTTTCCAGTGTCACCAGCCAGTGCTAGCATTAGATCTACCTGGGTGTTTCCAGTGTCACCAGCCAGTGCTAGCATTAGATCTACCCGGGTGTTTGCAGTGTCACCAGCCAGTGCTAGCATTAGATCTACCAGCCACAGGTACTATATACATGTATATATATATATATGATTGAGAGTTGCCAACCGTCCCGGAATGGCCGGGACAGTCCCGTAATTTTGAGCCTTGTCCCAGTGGTGGCCTTGTCCCGGCAATGTCCCGGAATTTACCGCTACGTGCACCTTGCGCTTCCACTCGCTTAGATGGCCACTGCAGTCTCAAGCATGTTTAGTTTAGTCCTTTCGCACTCGTAAAGTAACAAAAACCGGACACTTTTTAGCAGAGAAAAACTTCAGCTAAACAATTACGGCTCCAGCGGGTGTGCCAAACAACCTTTGACCTTGTTTCGATTGGAGGTGCGGCACTCAAGTGAAACTTCCCAGCACATTATCTGATAATTGCAATCTCAGCAAAATGGCAAAGAAGCAGAAGAGAGAATTTATGTCATTTTGACAATAAATGGATTAAAGAATTTCAGTGGATAGGCAAGAGTTTCAAAGGTATAAATTATAATGAAATTGATTTACAAAGTAAGTAAGCATGGAATACAGCAAATACAGGGTAAATAATAACATCATGGGTAAAGTGTCCCGCTTGTGTTCAATGCAATAGTAATGTCAGTAGTCTTGCCTTCATTTTAGGTCACTTGTATGCCCGATGTACTCTGTATGCAATCGACTTTTGTGTTACCCATGGTGGCCGTTAATGATGTCACATGTCACCTCAAGAGCAAGAAACATAAGGATATGTCAAAGGCTGTGCTATCAACTATTCTAATCACCTCTCTCTTCCAACATCACAGAAGTGATCAAGTAATCGAAGCAGGCTACATTTGTTGCTAAGCACAACATATCTTTTCTGTCTAGTGACCATGCCACCAAGCTTTTCAGTAAGATGTTCCCAAACTCTGAAATAGCTAAGAAATTCTCCTGTTTCCGCAGAGAGTCATTGAGTGAATGTCAAGTGGTCAGTTCTCTTTGATGATTGATGAATCCAATGACAAGAGGGATAAGTCTTGCATAATTCTTGTGAGGCTTCTTGATCCACAGATAGGTGAAGTACAGATGAGATTCTTGGATATGCCTGTGGTACAGCTACCAACTTGTTTCAGGCCTTGAAGGAGCCACTGACTAAGAATGGGCTCAGCTTTGACAATGCAGTGTCTTTCATGTCTGATACCACCAATGTTATGAAAGGAGTGAGGTCAGGTGTTCAGAAGCTGATTAAAGATGAGATCCCATCTTTGTATGATGTTGGTTGCATCTGCCATTTGGCTGATTTAACCAGTCAAAACTGGTTTGAAGGCACTCCCAGTGAACATTGACCAGCTCTTCATCGACATATTCAATTATTTCCATCATAGCAGCAAGAGAAGCACCAATTTGTCAAGCTATGGTGTTCACTTTTCACCACTGAGCCAGGGGTGATTTTGAAGCATTGCCCCACACGATGGCTCAGCTTGCTGAAGTGTGTGAATCGTTACCACGGGCAGTATGATGGTTTGAAGTCATTCTTCTTGTCTTGTGAGGAAGCTTAAACAGCTAAGGTCTGTAGCATTCTTTCAAGGCTTGAGAATCCTCTGACAAAACCTCTGTTGCATTTTCTTTCTTTTATCTTGCCCTCAATTGATCAATTCAACGGCCTCTTCCAGAATTCTACAGAAAATACTACCTCACAGCTGTATGATGAGCTGAACTGGTTAGTTAGGTTATATGCGCTTCAAACTTTCTTTCTGAGGACACCATTCTAGCTGCTAGTAATAACCTAAGGAATCTTGACTTCGATGAGGCCAATCATGTTTCCAACGAGGATTTGGGAATTGGTGATGATACATGGGGTAGTGTATCTCATCTTGAACACCTTCATGACACAGCACTATTCTTTGAAGCTATAAGAGCTTTTTATATGTCTTCAACGAAGAAAATGCTCGTCAAATTTCCTTTTGGAGATTCGTTGATGAAAGATTTAATGGTCATTCAGCCTAAACACACTTCATTGTTCTCTTTCAACACCATCACTTCACTAGCTAAACATTTTCCACAGATTGGCCTCAACAATCCTGTATCTCTGCAGAATCTGAAGGTGCGATTCCAAGACTTCAAGCTTTCACCCAATGATTTACCAACATTTGTCGAGTACAAGGCAGCTGATGGTGTCATGAGACCCAAGGCAGGGCTTTTCTGGTTGGAAGTTGGGAAAATGATCACATTGGAAGGGCAGCCAAGATTCAATCTCCTTCTCAAATTAATATCACGTCTGATGTCCATCCAAGTCTCTAATGCTGATTCTGAACGAGGTTTTTCCATACTGAGGAAGATCCACTCTGATCAAGGGTCAAATCTTGACCAGTCCTCCATTGTTGCCCTTATGGCCATGAAGTTCAACATTGATAGTTGCAGTCTGGACATCAAACTCCCTCCTGAACTGCTCTCAGAGTGCAAGAAGGCTACAAAGAGTTATGCAGCTAGTCCCCATTCTGACTCAGATGTTTCAGCTGGTCCTTCTTCTGCTGCTTCTGCTACTACTTCATAAACTTCAATTTTATGTTCATGTTTCAAATAAGGACAAATTACATCACCAATTAGTGGGTGTGACATGCTAATAAGTGATGTGGTAGAAAAATCGCATATGAAATTAATGGCGTGGTCAAGGGAAAGGTGCATGCTAATTAGGGAGCGTGGTCAAAATTTTGTGCCGTAAATGTCCCGGAATTAACTTATGGAAAGTTGGCAAGTATGATGATTGTTCATGTGACCTTAGAGAGGACAGAGATGTACATGTGTCCTCTGTTGGGGACTGCCCCTCTGGGTGTGGTTGTGGCCTTGTAGCTCGGGCTTGTTTTGTTGAGGTGACACCCTCCCACTTGTGCAGTGGCAGGTGAGACATGCCCAAATAGTTGCTCATTGGGAATATATAAACTGAGAACTGGGGAGGCGGTGTTAGTTCCACCCATGATTCAACCATGGCCTTTCTGTGGTGCATAAGGCACTAAGCTGCTAGGTGAGTTGTGTTAGTTCCACCCATGATTCAACCATGGCCTTTCTGTGATGCATAAGACACTAAGCTGCTAGGTGATGTGTGTTAGTTCCACCCATGATTCAACCATGGCCTTTCTGTGGTGCATAAGACACTAAGCTGCTAGGTGAGTTGTGTTAGTTCCACCCATGATTCAACCATGGCCTTTCTGTGGTGCATAAGACACTAAGCTGCTAGGTGAGGTGTGTTAGTTCCACCCATGATTCAACCATGACCTTTCTGTGGTGCATAAGACACTAAGCTGCTAGGTGAGTTGTGCTAGTTCCACCCATGATTCAACCATGGCCTTTCTGTGGTGCATAAGACACTAAGCTGCTAGGTGAGATGTGTTAGTTCCACCCATGATTCAACCATGGCCTTTCTGTGGTGCATAAGACACTAAGCTGCTAGGTGAAGTGTGTTAGTTCCACCCATGATTCAACCATGGCCTTTCTGTGGTGCATAAGACACTAAGCTGCTAGGTGAGATGTGTTAGTTCCACCCATGATTCAACCATGGCCTTTCTGTGGTGCATAAGACACTAAGCTGCTAGGTGAGGTGTGTTAAAGGCATGAATTTGTTAAGCTGTGATGTGAGAGGTGCTTGGCCCAGTGCTCCTACAATGGGAGTGGGAGGCAAATGTTCAGCAGGTTGGGTTCTGTATTGTTCATATATTATAGTGTGTGTACTTAGTCAGTCAGTAGTAGAGCAGACTTTGTGGCCAGTTTTTACATTGCTGTGTACCCAGGGTGGGTGGGACTATAGCTGGGCACTGGTGTCTGTGGCGACCACCTGCTGGATGGTCTGGACCATCTGCTCCCATTCTTAGCAACCCAACCCATTTTATACCTGGACCACCCGTCAGGGATTGGTGAACCATCTATCGGGAGCCATCACTACAGCTGAGGTTGGGGGGGGAGGGGCTTATGCTTGATTGGCATATGGTATAGTACTCCATATAGGAGCATTAGAAGGATGAGTTGCAATTTGGCCATTGTTCACAGGGACTGCTGTTGGATGGAACTGAAGGTATGCCTGGAATATATATATATATATATATATTATATATTATCTTGAAACCTTAAGTTGGTTTGTTGCTTTGTTGGTTAGTAGTCATTTATGACATTTAGTGTGTTCACTTTGGGCTTGGATACTTACCAAGTCAGCCTTTGTAATTCCCCCACCATTGACTCATATATTGGTACCATTAAGGACCAGTTGTCTGGCTGGACTGCCCTTACATACCGACCAGGCCTTTAGCCTCTCATGGTCATTATCATACCGTATCTAAATTGGCAGGAGCAACACCTGATCTAAATGGCAGGACTGGCAGGAGCAACACCTGATCTAAATGGCAGGACTGGCAGGAGCAACACCTGATCTAAATGGCAGGACTGGCAGGAGCATCACCTGATCTAAATGGGAGGACTGGCAGGAGCATCACCTGATCTAAATGGTAGGACTGGCAGGAGCAGCACCTGATCTAAATGGCAGGACTGGCTGGAGCAACGACTGGCAGGAGCAACACCTGATCTAAATGGCAGGACTGGCAGGAGCATCACCTGATCTAAATGGCAGGACAGACAGGAGCAACACCTGATCTAAATGACAGGACTGGTAGGAGCAACACCTGATCTAAATGGCAGGACTGGCAGGAGCAACACCTGATCTAAATGGCAGGACTGGCAGGAGCATCACCTGATCTAAATGGCAGGACAGACAGGAGCAACACCTGATCTAAATGACAGGACTGGTAGGAGCAACACCTGATCTAAATGGCAGGACTGGTAGGAGCAACACCTGATCTAAATGGTAGGACTGGCAGGAGCAATACCTGATCTAAATGGCAGGACTGGCAGGAGCAACACCTGATCTAAATGCCAGGACTGGCAGGAGCAACACCTGATCTAAATGCCAGGACTGGCAGGAGCAACACCTGATCTAAATGGTAGGACTGGCAGGAGCAACACCTGATCTAAATGGCAGGACTGGCAGGAGCAACACCTGATCTAAATGGCAGGACTGGCAGGAGCAACACCTGATCTAAATGGTAGGACTGGCAGGAGCAACACCTGATCTAAATGGTAGGACTGGCAGGAGCAACACCTGATCTAAATGGCAGGACTGGCAGGAGCAAAACCTGATCTAAATGGTAGGACTGGCAGGAGAAACACCTGATCTATATGGCAGGACTGGTAGGAGCAACACCTGATCTAAATGGTAGGACTGGCAGGAGCAACACCTGATCTAAATGGTAGGACTGGCAGGAGCAACACCTGATCTAAATGGCAGGACTGGCAGGAGCCACACCTGATCTAAATGGTAGGACTGGTAGGAGCAACACCTGATCTAAATGGCAGGACTGGCAGGAGCAAAACTTGATCTAAATGGCAGGACTGGCAGGAGCAACACCTGATCTAAATGGTAGGACTGGCAGGAGCATCACCTGATCTAAATGACAGGACTGGCAGGAGCATCACCTGATCTAAATGGCAGGACAGACAGGAGCAACACCTGATCTAAATGACAGGACTGGCAGGAGCAACACCTGATCTAAATGGCAGGACTGGTAGGAGCAACACCTGATCTAAATGGTAGGACAGGCAGGAGCAACACCTGATCTAAATGCCAGGACTGGCAGGAGCAACACCTGATCTAAATGGCAGGACTGGCAGGAGCAACACCTGATCTAAATGGCAGGACTGGCAGGAGCAGCACCTGATCTAAATGGCAGGACTGGCAGGAGCAACACCTGATCTAAATGGCAGGACTGGTAGGAGCAACACCTGATCTAAATGGTAGGACTGGCAGGAGCAACACCTGATCTAAATGCCAGGACTGGCAGGAGCAACACCTGATCTAAATGGCAGGACTGGCAGGAGCAACACCTGGTCTAAATGGCAGGACTGGCAGGAGCAGCACCTGATCTAAATGGCAGGACTGGCAGGAGCAACACCTGATCTAAATGGCAGGACTGGCAGGAGCAACGACTGGCAGGAGCATCACCTGATCTAAATGGCAGGACCGGCAGAAGCAACACCTGATCTAAATGGCAGGACTGGCAGGAGCATCACCTGATCTAAATGGCAGGATTGGCAGGAGCAACACCTGATCTAAATGGCAGGACTGGCAGGAGCAACACCTGATCTAAATGGTAGGACTGGCAGGAGCAACACCTGATCTAAATGGCAGGACTGGCAGGAGCATCACCTGATCTAAATGTCAGGACTGGCAGGAGCAACACCTGATCTAAATGGCAGGACTGGCAGGAGCAACACCTGATCTAAATGACAGGACTGGTAGGAGCAACACCAGATCTAAATGGCAGGACTGGTAGGAGCAACATCTGATCTAAATGGTAGAACTGGCAGGAGCAACACCTGATCTAAATGCCAGGGCTGGCAGGAGCAACACCTGATCTAAATGGTAGGACTGGCAGGAGTAATACCTGATCTAAATGGCAGACTGGCAGGAGCAACACCTGATCTAAATGGTAGGACTGGCAGGAGCAACACCTGATCTAAATGGCAGGACTGGTAGGAGCAACACCTGATCTAAATGGCAGGACTGGTAGGAGCAACACCTGATCTAAATGGCAGGACTGGCAGGAGCAACACCTGATCTAAATGGCAGGACTGGCAGGAGCAACACCTGATCTAAATGCCAGGACTGGCAGGAGCAACACCTGATCTAAATGGTAGGACTGGCAGGAGCAACACCTGATCTAAATGCCAGGACTGGCAGGAGCAACACCTGATCTAAATGGCAGGACTGGCTGGAGCAACACCTGATCTAAATGGTAGGACTGGTAGGAGCAACACCTGATCTAAATGGCAGGACTGGCAGGAGCAACACCTGATCTAAATGGTAGGACTGGCAGGAGCAACACCTGATCTAAATGCCAGGACTGGCAGGAGCAACACCTGATCTAAATGCCAGGACTGGCAGGAGCAACACCTGATCTAAATGGCAGGACTGGCAGGAGCAACACCTGATCTAAATGTCAGGACTGGCAGGAGCAACACCTGATCTAAATGGTAGGACTGGCAGGAGCAACACCTGATCTAAATGGCAGGACTAGCAGGAGCAACACCTGATCTAAATGGCAGGACTGGCAGGAGCAACACCTGATCTAAATGGCAGGACTGGCAGGAGCATCACCTGATCTAAATGCCAGGACTGGCAGGAGCAACACCTGATCTAAATGGCAGGACTGGCAGGAGCAACACCTGATCTAAATGGCAGGACTAGCAGGAGCAACACCTGATCTAAATGGCAGGACTGGCAGGAGCAACACCTGATCTAAATGCCAGGACTGGCAGGAGCAACACCTGATCTAAATGGCAGGACTGGCAGGAGCAGCACCTGATCTAAATGGCAGGACTGGCAGGAGCAACACCTGATCTAAATGGTAGGACTTGACTGGCAGGAGCAACACCTGATCTAAATGGCAGGACTGGCAGGAGCAACACCTGATCTAAATGGTAGGACTGGCAGGAGCAACACCTGATCTAAATGGTAGGACTTGACTGGCAGGAGCAACACCTGATCTAAATGGTAGGACTTATAGGAGCAACACCTGATCTAAATGCCAGGACTGGTAGGAGCAATAAGGGAACAGCCTATAACTACATCTACTTCCCAACAAACATACTCAATGCTCCAATCTGGCTAGGTTGAGCCACGCACCTGATCCTGTGATGGCATCTGGTGTGTTACCAGCCACCGAGCCCGTCCCTCAATGTTGGCAGTAAGAATCCGCTCTGATAATGCCATGGAGATGCTGGAACTCTCCACAGATATCTCTCTAACTCAACAGATGGAGACCTTTGGTGGCCACTATGCCATGCCAATGCTCCCAGGAGCTAGGTTGCATGAGGTCATGCCACTTCCACTTTTAATGTATACATTGCATATGTGGTAATTAGGTGACCAGATCCAGGAGCATGGGACATGCTTGCATAGTGCATGACTGAGTATTTAGGAGGCACAGCAGCACACAGCAATGTCTGGCTAGACTATGACAGGGTATTCAGCCATCAGGTGGCCCTGACCAGATCCTGCCTCAGAACACTTTGTGTGTTGGTATCCAGGCAGTAGCTATGGTGGGTCAAGGTCCTGTACAGCACTGTGGGGTACATTGCCATCAAGATGTGGCTACCTTTACAAGTAGTCATCTGGCTACTTTTACAAGTAGTCATGTGACTACCTTTACAAGAAGTCATGTGACTACCTTTACAAGAAGTCATGTGGATACCTTTACAAGTAGTCATGTGGTTACCTTTACAAGTAGTCATGTGTCTAACTTTACAAGAAGTCATGTGACTAACTTTATAAGAAGTCATGTGACTACCTTTACAAGTAGTCATGTGACTACCTTTACAAGTAGTCATGTGGCTACCTTCACAAGTAGTCTTGTGACTACCTTTACAAGTAGTCATGTGGCTACCCTTACAAGTAGTCATGTGGCTACCTTTATCAAGTAGTCAAGTGTTTACTTTTACAAGTACCATATTCACTCGAATATACAAGTCACGGCTTGTCAGCCAAATAAAGTTGCGATCTTCAAGCAGTGCGCTTGCGCAGTGCCAAGCCAGTCTTGCGCTATTGTGCTGGCGCAATTTTTTGGTGCGTCATTGTGGTTGTGAGATTGTTTCATTTCAAACAGTGAGCTAGGTAGTAGTTGGCTGGCAAGCGTTCCTAATCGCTATCGTAATCTACAATGAGTTTGTTATGTTCGTTATGTTCTTCATCCTCTTCGTCCAAGGAAGCAAATGGATCTTCTCCACCGCTGTCACTTCAGCTGGCGAGTAGCTTGTGTAATGGCTGGGATAGCTAAAGCTGCTACTTTATCGACTTTGAGGCAGTGAATTTCAGACCCGTCCACCTTCACAGTGATACCACACAGCACGGAATGATTTGTTGATCAACTCGGCAGACAAGCTATCTTAGCTAATGATAAACGACTGCACGTGTGCAAGAGCGGTGGTGTAATTAACTTGGTGTGCTACATTTGGAGTGTGGCTTTCAGAGCGACTAATATTCAGTGTGCGACTTATATTCGAGTGAATACGGTAGTCATGTGGCTACCTTTACAAGTAGTCATGTGACTACCTTTACAAGCAGTCATCTGCACAAGTGATCATATGGTTAATTTAAAGGTAGTCAAGTGCTACCTTTACAAGTGGTCATGTGATTACCTTTACAAGTAGTCATGTGTCTACCTTTACAAGTAGTCATGTGTCTACCTTTACAAGTAGTCATGTGACTACTTTTACAAGTACTCATGTGGACCTCAGAACATGGTCATGGTGAAACTTATAATACAAAGTATACAAAGTACTTAAATGTCATGTCAGATTTGTAGAGAGACTTTTACCTTCTTCATGATAAAATGGGTATGTGCTAAATTGTGGTGTGTCAGAATAGAATGACATCTCGCATGAATATGGTTCTCTACTCAATGTGTTAATTAAATCATGTTTATAATAATTATTGCTCTACATACACATAGCAATGAAACCTCACCTATGCTATACTCAATTCTATTATAGTGAACTGCTTCACTCCAAATGTGGCTGCTGATGTGAGAGTGTGGCCCTTCACTAACACTCTTGTAGGAGCTACCTTTACATACAGCTGTTCAGATGGGTACTTACCCCAAACTAACCAGACATCTCAGTGCACACAAGTGGGCAGTGGTGGAGTATGGATGCCTGACCCAGCACTACTAGATTGCTCAAGTAGGTTGAATCTTGACTTTATATTGCCTACATGTATTTAATGCTCAACAAACTATCAGTAGATGTAGTGTATGTGAATTGACTTTCTCATAATCAACTTATATTTCCTCACTGGATGTTTGGGCTGATGTTCTAGCCTTCATCAGGTTATTCCTGATGAAGGCTAGAACATCTACTCGAAATGTAATGCAAGAAAATTTATGTTCATTGTCAAGAAGTCATTGTACCTGTTTTAATGTTTATTAGTTGTGTGCAGTGCCCCGCCCTCTCCTCTGAATGGCTCGGTGCAAGCTAATGAAAGTCGTACGTATGTGGAAGGAGATGTGGTGAACTTTCAGTGTCTGGCTGGCTTGAGTCCTGCAGATGTAATGACTGCTACATGCACTATGGAAGGAAGTTGGAGGCCGGACCCGCAACTGCTGAGCTGCTCCAGTCCAACTGAAGCAATACCAACTACTACTGCCACCAAATCCACTCAAGGTATGCAATTGCCTCACCTGTTGGGTCTGTGAGGAATGTTCATTGAAGAAGTGTATGTACCATACAATATGCAAGTGGATGGCTTGTGATGATGCCACTCAAGTAAGAACATGATCTATCACTGTGCTAGTAGAACATCATTCTCAATACAGTGTAGACAAGTGATAATAGCTATTATAATGTTACAAGCAGCTGCTGGTCACCCTATACATTATAGGCAGTTCACATCTCACACACTTGGTATTATGATGTGCTGCATATAAAGTTTCTGTTGGACTCTAGCTGGTACTCCTCCTATAGTCTGAGCATACAACACAATTGCCTGATCCTAACATACTGTAGGGCAATAGCATAAAGATTGCTATGTCTTCTTGTGGCAACAACTATTTCTAGCAGGATTATAATAGGTCTAATGATAAGTGTAGGCACATACTATACTACTAGTATTACCTTAACAAAATTAATTAACTATCAGATTAGGAGGGGAAATATAATAAGAATGTTCCAGCTACTAATAATAAACAACATAACAAAAAGAAATACGACAACCAAAATAACATCATATATACACAGTTACAAACAAAACAAGACCATCCCTTCCATGACCTCTCACTGACCCCAACATGGACACCACATTCCCTCTCTGAACAGACCACCAAGAGATGCTGTAGGAGGTATGCATGAGCCTTCTTCATCCCCTGTCCTTTGCTGTACTCGTCACCCCTCAGGGGTTGGCTCAGGGGACTGCTTCTTTAGTGCCTCAGCTATCTTCAGGTCCTCACAGTCTAGCACAATGGAATCCTCCAGGTCCACCTTCAACCCCTCCAGCTCCATTTCCCTCTCCTCCAGCTGGTCCTCAGTTTTCTGGCACTTCATTTCCTTGCCCTCCACTTGCATCAACTAAGAAAACCTGTGCCAGATTGAGGAGGTTGTGGTAAGGTAGTATTCCTTGCATACTGTTGGAAAAGTTAGAGCATTAGCTTGCAAATTGGCACGAGGTACCTTTGGTGAGAATATCATGAAGAGATGTCCACCAATGGGGAGCACGGATTTCCCAGAACTCTCATTAAATGAACTGATGCTAAGGAAAGGGATCACTCTAAAATGGTTTCAGTGTTTTGGAGCAAATATAAATATGCGTTTAGCAGAATTGCAATGCAGTTTATACTTGGAGGGCTGAATATATAATATACTTGCACACCAACAAGAGTTAAACATGTATAAGTTCAGCACTTCAGTGCACTATTTATAATACAGTAGTCTCTCTTTCAAGATAACCATCTTCTGTGAAGCATCTCCCATAATGACACTATTAGAGTGCACCTGCCTATACTCCTACTTCTAGCCACAGACCACCTCTACAGCTAGACCACTGAAGAGTCCTTAAATAACTTGCACAAATCAACACATTGTAAATTATTCAATACAGCAGTAGAGTGTACAGAACCACTGCACATGAGAGATTCGTACCTAGTTGTATGCATTACTAGAGGACAATCAGCCATTGGTCCTCAAAATTGTACTTGCTTGCTTTGAAAGAGTTGAGTGTTTAAAGAATAGAAGTGGCAAGTCCTTGCACACTCAAGCCAACCATTCATGTCCACTGTATACACACAGTAATATAAGTTGGTCTGCCTTCTTGCTCCACCCACCTCCATTTGTAGGTGTTCTCTCATAAGAGATTCTGTCAATAGCTCTCAGGAATTGTTTCCCCCAATTCAGGGGGTATACATCATAACCTTTTATTTGTACAACACAACAGGAGAATAATTAAGTCTGGCACTGCAAAACAACAATTAGCAGGACAGCAAACAATTAGCCAACAACAATAATAATAATAAATAAGCAAAAATCAGTAGCTGGTAGCCTCTCCACCAGTTCAATCATTTTCGTTAGGACCTTTCTTAAAAATTTAGCACAGATGAGAGTTCTTCAAAATTCTTCTATGCCTTCACCAATTTCTCATTAGTCGTTACTTTGACCACCCTCCATATGCATTCATTTAGTTCGTGACAGATTTTCAATGAGGTTGGCATCAGATAATTCCAGTGCAGTCCCTCACCAGTTTACACAGTTATGATCCTTGAAGATCTTGGCCAACCGAGATCTATGCTCAGGATCATTATCCTGCATGAACCAGTGGTTGTGGTCAGGGAAGAAAAAAGGTTGTAAGGTCTTATCTAAAAGTTCTACATACAATTATAACAGATGCCTTCAAAGATGCAACTCTTGCTTGCACCTCACAGGCTTATCCAAGCCCAGACGTGAACCTTCACTGTGTTTGGCCTGTAATTACATCAGTAATCACCTAGTCGTGTGGGATCCTAATTAGTGCACCTTGATTTAGGGGAGGTCCTCACTACATCTTCAAATTCACTAGACCCTTAATATGTATGAGGCTGCTGAGCCCACTCTAATCTCTTGACCTTTAGCCTTACCTCCCAGTTAGAATAATTACATACACACCTTATTGGCATGTCGGATATCCATCCAAGAGTAGTTCAACACCAGAGAACTGTGCGCATAGAGATTGTGTAGCCTCTAGATGACAATACATGGTGAAGCTGGTATGCTTCTCATCATCGAGCTTCATCTGCTCATTCACAATATTTTTTATCTCTGCCATCACAATACAAGGTCTTCCACTGTCTGACTGCCTGGAAATGCTTCTATTATTGCTGTAGCATGTTGAAAATTCGATTCCTGATGGTGGTGGTGGTGTGTGTGGGGAAGGGAGGGGTGGGGGAGAAGGGGCCATAATTTGCAGGACTAATTTTCCTGTGCAGAAGTGTGAGCGAGCTTAATGGCTGATACCCATTTCCAGGTAGCAGAACAAGCCAACCTGAAATGGGAAAAACAACTAACCAAGACCCTATTAAACCACGGCAAGCCCTCTAAAACCACCTTGCCCAAAGCATTCATAATAAACTGCATAGGAGCATTGTATGGCTGACAGAGTTATTATATTATTATTCTCAATGAACTCAGTTGACATAATAACATTAAAATTACCTTCTCAATATGGATAGCTAGCTACCAGTATACAGCAGGCTCACGTGAGCCTAAGCGTCTCATTATTTCTGAAGAAGGCTAGAGCATCTAGTCGAAACTTCGAGTGAATACAATTTGAAGTTGATTATTGAGAAGGTGAATTTAATATTATTATTATTGTTATGAACTTGACAACATTGGGTTTAAGCACAAAAATGAGAGCAGAGTGTGCCAGTAGCAGCGAAACACCAGCTTTGGTGTAGCCTATGTGGAGCAGGAAGAACAAGGACAAATGTAATGGAAAGTGCAAGGAATATTGTGATCAAAGTTAGCTATAAAATGACAAGAGGAAAGCTCTGATTCAATGTTTGATGCAAGAGTAAGAAAATGACAGATTAATGGTTGAGGCAAGTACATTCCAAAGAATGCCTAGGGATGATGAGCACGTTAAAATTGGCATGCTTGGTCACTCCCTTCTAAGCACTGAATTCTCCCATTTATCACCATTAGATGAATGCTGGATGAAAAGTCGCTAATCCTAAACCTCATATATCTGGAACTCAAACTTCTCAGTTATATTATATTATATATATTACTTGAACATCCTTGCCAAGTTGTGGATCATTGTGTCTTAGAGTCATCATCATCATCATTAATTGTTCCATTTTCACAAGAAGTTGGTTTGGCCTGACCCTTGGTTCATCAACATGTTCTAACTTTTATCTTCACTCGCCAGTCATTGCTTAATAGTCATTTAGTGTCACAATGTGCTGTGTATTTCTCACCTTCACTTTCTCCTTCCACTTACATAACGACCCAACCTCGTTGTCAGCTCGTATTTTCTCCTCAATATCTCATATTCTTCCACCATCCAATTCCTCCATCCTCTCTTAGTTTATTTACAACTATTTTTATCAATCTATATACTCTGTTCCAATACCTCTACTCTATTACCAAACACAACTTTTATCTCTTCCCTCCTCTAGCTTGCTCCACCTCATATCTCCCCGTACTGCCACTCCTGCTACTATACTACTTGCCCCCAACAATCTCCTACCCACTCTCACATCTGTGCAGACTCCAACTTCTTGTAAGCATTATATCCTCCTGTCCAACACACTTCGGCTGGATACTCCAAACTAGGTCTCTCCCACACTACATTATTCTTCCTCTGTCTACTTCCACCTGCCAATTCATCCATGTCACCTTTCCAACCCACTTTTCTGCTTTCTTTGCTCTCCTCTAACTGAACATCACCCCTTAGCTTCCTATCAAACCACACTGCCAGGTACTTGAATTCTTTGACCTCTTCCAATATCTCCTCACCAATCCTCCAATTCACTCCTGCTTCCTTCTTCCCTACCATGACCTCGCTCTTCTTGTTAATAAACTTCTTATCACATAAGCCTGTACCACATTCGACATAGCTTGCAGTTCCACCCCTGAGTGAAATATTTAATTAAGTATCGCACCTAATTCATACGTCGCGCAAGCGCGGAATAACAACTCCGCTCTAAGCTCCGCCCCGCCCATATCCTTCGCTCTCATCGTCCGAGTTGGTGTGTACGTCGCTGTCAGGCCCTGTTCATTTCCAGCCTCTTCCGACTCTTTGCTTCTCCAAAATGTTCTTTTCCCCTCTTATCTGGCTTGTCTTAGGAATGGCGTCAGGTACATATAATTATAACATGAATAAATATGTAAAAGTAACTGTTTGGCTAATATATATGAAATGTGGATGATTACCTAAACTTTTTGCCAGTTCTAGTAAATGGGTCATTCCATGTCAAATCACCCAATGGTGTTAACACTACCCCCTCAGATTTTTCTAAAATTTAGTGTCTGTGCTGATTTTGGCAGGGAAAGCTGTTATATTAACTCAATCAGACTTGTGACTTTCGAGATATGGCCAGCCCATTTATACTGAAATTTGGCGTGCAGACCTACTTTTGAATGTCCATAACTCTGCAACCACTTGACCCATCTTGATGGGATTGATCTCTCTGGAAAGGAAATGCCCCAGGGATTTCAAAATCTGCTATTATTATTTTTATGTAGGGGTAAGTTAAAATGTGATGACCTTTTGACCCATAGTTTGACCTTGAATTTGACCTTGTGGCTCTCCTGATATTGAAATGAAAATTGGTCAAATTTGTAGCCCGACATGTTTTCTACACAATATGTAAAATCAGAGATGTCTCTGAAAGCAAATAAAAAATACCTACTTCCTCTTTTATTTGGCTTTTGTAATTTAATTAGTCGGTATATACTCCATGTGTGAACTGAACCCAAATTAGCAGTAAGCAAGAACATGTTCATCAAGTTGTTAGGAGCTAGAGTATTTCATCTGTCAAGACTTTCTGAGACAGTTTCCAAAAAATGTGAGTATACATTTATTTTTCTAGAATGCTTGTGAGGCCTAAAATGTATCACGTATTGTACTAATTAATCCTCTTGACTATGTGGTGTTATCTCCTATATACTACATGTAGTTTCTACACAATATTAGCATATAGTTGAAACAAAGATGGCTTGTTTCATCATTAAAATGTACCGATCTTCAAATTGGGTGCCCCTCTTAAAAATAGTTTTTCTGGTGGTAGGGTCCTCTGCATATTTATTTTACAGGAATAACTGTTTTACAGGAATAACTGTAGTTTTCACATGATTAGCAACCCTGTCATAAGTTGCGGCATTGCAAGGAAAACTTCAATTCGAAATGGAATGGAACATGAGGAAATGAGATTGCTGGTGTACGTAGCAGACCTAATAAAACTGATATAAAAATAAATTGTCTGCATCATGAAAAAGAATTGCTTTCAACTCAGAAGAAAAAATGTTGTGATCCATGGAACTGCATGCAAACTCTAGGACTAGATCTCTACGTATTGTGAGCTTAGCTATGTATGAGAAATGTGTTAATCCTCCAAACATGGTAGTTCCTGTTGAAAAGTTATGCTGTGAATGTGTAATTAAGCTTACTCGTGTTTAGGGCTCGATAAATTATGCTAGCATTTTTTAAAGAATTTTAGGTATGGCAAAGCATTAGCTAGCATTATAGGTAGCATTTTTTTAATTTTAGTTGATTTATATCCTGTGATATAGTAAACAGCCTACAGCCTACAGCTACAGAGGTAAAGTAGTTTCGATGTAAATTGGACCCTGTAAGGATGTAGAGTGTAGATTAGACAACCTATTCCTAGCTTTTCTATTAGCACACCATTATTATTACTCTAACTAGCCACCACAAAGTACAACTGTCAAAACTGGCATGCCCACAGCCACAGCATAACTTACTTAAAAATTTGTAATGTCAACAGGAAATTTCATTAGTGTGGCCATAGGCTGTAAACTACTAAGGTATGTCAGTAATCAAGTCAACTGTTAGTCACCTGACTCACCTTTCACCTTTGAGCACATTGTTGGCAATAGCTAGTAAAGGAATGGCTGCAGAAACAAATATCTGTAGTATTTCTTCTGACACAGACAGTGGTCCAGAAATTGAGGCTCAAGCTATTGGGTCTAGCACAGCTACTGAGCCGAGCACTGCCACTAGGCCTGATAAGAAAGTAGCTAATCTTCCGGACAAGCTTAAGAGTCCTGCTTCATCTGACCTCGCAAGAAAGCGGAAACTAAAATGTAATCCTCCAAAAGGGTTTAAACGAGGTAAAGGTGTTGTTGCTGCTGAACCAGTTATGGTTTCAGTCTCTACAAGGATAAGAGAATTGCCCAATGAAAATCTAACTGTTATTATGAGCAAGTTGTTTTGCAATGCCTGCAGAGAGAAAGTATCTCTTAAGAAGAGTGTGTTAATTCAGCACATCAAGTCAGCTAAACATGCCAACGGAAAAGAGCATTTGGCATCAAAGGATTGAGAGAGAGGAACATATGTGATATGTTAAATAAGTATGACAAGGAAAAACACTCTATTGGAGAAGGCCTTTCAGATGCAGTTCGTGTCCATCGAGTAAAAGTAGTCACAGCAATTTTAAAGGCTGGGGTACCGCTTGCGAAGATTTATTTTTGGGGGGATTAATTTGAGGAAAGTGCATTCAGGCTTTCCAACAGCACCAATTTGTATCAATTGATTCCTTTTATTCAGCCATGAATAGAGAGAAAGCATAAAGAATCAAATTGATGGTAAAGAAGTGTCTGTAATTTTTGACGGAACAACCCATGTTTGCGAAGCAATGGTCATAGTACTGCACTTTTTTTATGAACAGTGGAACATGCAGTAGTGTGTTGTTCGGCTAATGATGTTAGCTAAGATCCTTACAGTAAAGAACTTGCACATCGATTGATCATTTGCCTTTCTACTGAGCTAGGTATTGCCTCCAACCTGTGAGTAGCTGCTATATATGCGGGATCATGGAACACTGAACAATGTAGCAATACGCACATTGAGTATTATCTTCCCACACATTTTAGATGTAGGGTGCTTTTCTCACACCTTGGATCACGTGGGGGAGAGAATCGAGACACTTGTGCTTGACAAATTTGTGAAGGGTTGGGTAGGGCTTTTTTCAAGAAGTCCAAAGACGAAATTAGCCTGGAAGACAGCTGCAGGTTTACCAGTACCAACATATTCAGCCACTCGGTGGTGGCCCAAGTGGAAGTAATGAACCACTTGCTTTAAGGCATTTGTTCATTTCTTCAAAATGTTTATCTTCCACTTTCAAAGTTGAGGCTTCAGGAGATTCTTGATGACCCTCCTAAGAATCATAAGTTACAGATGGAATTTGCAATGACAATTTGTGTTGGTCCTTTTGTTAAAGCGACATATTGCTGGAAGGGGATAGGCCACATATATTCAATGCATTTGAAGAAATAAATGTTCTTTCTGCTTCTATTTCCAATCAGTTATCCAAATGAATTGGAATAATTAGAATAATAGGTTCGATCATTAGAATAATAGGTAGATTTCAAATAATTATAGGCACTGTGCACGAGAATTTTAGAATAGAATTATAGGTGGAAAAATTTGCATAATTTATCGAGCCCTACTCGTGGTGATGAAGATGCAGAGAAGGACGGTGTAGTGGAAGATGATATAAGAATGTGCATCAGTTCTCCTGAAAAGGAAATTTCAGCTTTGGATGTCAATACTGTATTGGTTTATCTGGTTGAAACACCAGTCAAAACAGGAGGACTGCCATTTTCGAGTAAGAAAATGAGAGGTAAACAGAAGCAAAGAAAACATTGAAAAGAAGATTTGAATTAAGTTATGAAACTGGCTCTGATGAAGAAACTAACTTGAAAGAATTCAAATTATATCAATCTATGATGCGAGAATTGAAAAATAAATTTCAAAAATCTAAGTCCTATTCTGAATGTATCCAGATATTAACTCTATCACCATTTCCAATTACTACGGACAATGGAAAAAATTGGGCCAACAAATTATCTTGTACGCCATGCCATAAAAAACCCACTAAGCTATATTAGGACAGTGTGATAAAGATAAGGGAAAGACCCTACCAGAAGAGATGAAAAGTGAAATAGTCTCCTTTTATGAAACTGATGAAAATAGTCGCATGTATCCTGGAATGAAGGAAACTGTAAATGTTATATACAAATAGTGATGGTGTGAAGGCTCAACACCAGAAACATCTGGTTCTGTCCAATTTGAAGGAGCTCCATACTGCCTGGAAGGAAAACTATCCTGAAAAGAAAATTGGCTATTTAACATTTTCTGCACTTCGACCAAACTGGTGTGTTTTGGCTGGAGCCTCTGGGCCTCATTCTGTATGTCTGCAAATACTATCAAACCCCCAAATTGATGGTTGAAGCATCTTTGAAGTCAAATTTAAATGACTTGATGAAGCTGTGCGCGTGTTCTATGGAAAGTGAACGGTGTATGATGGGGCATTGTAAGGAGTGTCCTGGCTGCCAAGGACTGATTGATTATCTTGATGAATATGAAGAACTAGGAGACTGGAGGACTAATTGGTCAAATTAACCCGACATAGTTTTACAGCTAAATCTCAAAGTGCATACATGAAGTCCTCCATGAAGCCAATGGAGGAATTCATCACAAGGAGATTTTGCAGAGAACTTTTCGTATGTCACTCAGGATGAAATACAAAGTTTCCAGGGAAAAAAAACAAGCAACCATCCACCAATTTGTGGCATACCGCAGACTTGAAGATGGGACTCTAGAACATCGTAATGTATGTGTTGTAAGTGACTGTAGGGAACATTCAACGTTTACGGTGTTTGCATTCTTGTGAGTTGTCATTGCCTATCTGAAAACAGAGTTTCCAGGTCTGAAGAAAATTCACTATTTCACAGAAGGACCCCCAAAAAACTTCATCAATCTGTCTCATCACCTAGAAGATTTTGATCTGGCTGCTGAATGGAATTTTTTTGTAACCTCAAAGGATACAACTGCCTGTGATGGGATTGGAGGTACTGTGAAAAGGCTTGTGACAAAAGCCAGTCTCTAACATCCATACGATGACCAGATTCTTACGTCAGAAGCCAGTATGAAGTTCTGTATGGAAAATATCACTGAGATCAAATTATTCATTGTAGCACCAGAGAAAATTACAGAATGCAAAACAGAACTCCAAACAATCGAGTCATCAAGGACAATCAAGGGAACTATGCAGCTGCACCGATTTGTCCCCATCTCGACTTCACAGTTAAAGGTGTTCAACTTGAGTGCTCAATCTGATGAACCAAAATTGGTCTCCTTGATGACAGCTCATGATCATAGAGTGGATTTGGAGTCAGACAAACTAGTAGCAGTGCAAACACCTCTACAAATCCACAAACAGAACTTTGTGTGCTGTCTTTACGATAATCTGCCATGGATAGGAATGGGGATGAAATCTCAAATGAATTTGGTGACTACAAAATCAACTTTATGCACCCACATGTTCCAATCGGACAAATGTTGGATCACAGAAGACAACATATTGTGTTTAGTTGAAACACACTCACTTCGATCATCTTCATCCAGAGACTATAGTGTGAGAAGTGAACCATTAAAACTTCATAAAATAATACTTAATTTAATTTACATGGAGTAGGTTATTTTTTATTTGTTTTCACGCCTCTAATTTTTATATAATTGTGTAGAAAACATGTTGGGGTACAAATTTCACTAATTTTCATTTCAATATCAAGAGAGCCACAAGGTCAAATTCAAGGTCAAACTAAAGGTCAAAAGGTCATCACATTTTAACTTAACCCTACATTAATTTTTTATATTATAGATTTAGAATCCCTGGGGCATTTCCTTTCTAGAAATATCAATTCCATCAAGATTGGTCAAGCGGTTGCAGAGTTATAGACGTTTAAAAATAGGTGAGTGGGTTTAATTTCGGCTCGTTTTTGTAAAAAATTGGATGGGCTATATCTTGAAAACCAGTAATCTGATTGAGTTAATATTTGAATTTTCAGCTTTTCTAGCCAAAATCATCCCAAATACCAAATTTGAGCAAGATCTGAGAGCGTGGTTTAAATATTCCACTTTTGGGGGGCAAGTTGACACGGAATGAACGTAATCCTATTTTTGGTTATCATCACTGATTTACGAAACTTTTCTTCGCCAAATTGACATATTGATGGTCAAAAACTATTACTGCCATATAAATATATAAGTCAATATAAATCAATCTGTATGACGATCATCATTGGTGAAAAGTTCTTTTGCAATCTTTATTCGGTCAAATTCCATTTATAAAGCAGCTCTGATATCTTTGACAGAGTATATTTGGTGATCATATGGTGGCCTCGCTCACAACTAGCATCTTACTAAGTTTTAATTTTTCCACTTGACCACACCAAGTTTACCATTACATATGTGATCATCTTGAAGGGAAAAAACACTGTGGTGCTCAACTCTAAAATTAGACGTTTGAGATTTTTTCTGACACATAATCTGGAAGATGTTAAGTAGTAGCTATAAGCACTTCCAAGTTATAAGTTTATTCACAACTGTCCTTAGTGGCAATTAAAAGCGCTGGCACGCAGCCAATTGTACAGCTGGTAGTGCACTTAGCAAGCACTAATTAACTCTATGAAATCACTTATTAGTGTCTAAGCAATATTCTCAAGAGTTTTGGAAGAGCAATAGTTTTTTGAGCCAGGGTTTTAAGGTCGATTTTTCTCCAACTTTTCTGCATGTCACACACTGTATAACTACTTACCCTATCCTTACTCTATCCTCTATTTTTTTGGTGTTTTTTTGAAGAACTAAGAGAGATCTATCTTTTGAGCATAAAATTACTAGCATAAGGAGTATGGTTCAGGAGTTACGGCCCTTGAAAGAGGTGAGGGTTTTTGGAAGAAAAAAATGGGCCATACTGGCCTTAATTAAGTGATTTTAATGCACTCAAGGATAGTCAATAACACTCGACCGAATTAAGATGAGTGCATTACATTGATCATCGGAGTGTGCATACTAAAACCATGAAGCACCAGTTGGGTATGTTGTAAATGTTTCAACTGGCATAACCTATAATAATAATCAATTTTATAGATGTGGGACACGTGCTTTCCATAGTCAAGAATACCATCACTGGGCAAAAATTGGCATGTTCAACCATTGGATTGGTGTTAGATTGGTATATGGGATTTCATGTGTCTTGATATGTCATGTGCCCTAGGATAGTTGAAATTTCTTGTAATGTGTCCTGTGATGGATAGGGCTAAGGGCCGGGTAGTGGATTGGTGAGGAACATGTGAAATGTCTGGTCAATGGATAGGTGAAGACCACATGAAATGTCTTGGGCAATGGATAGATAAGGAACACATGAAATATCCTCGTCAATGGATAGGCGAGGACCATGTGAAATGTCTTGGCGATTTCCTGTACCAGGAAAGCTTATAGAAATATCAACTATCAGCTAATGAAATATTATTGAAATATAAAATGTTCATTCATAAGGATATCACACAAATTAAGATATCACACAAATTAAGATTAACAACAAATTAAGATTAACAATAACGAAATCTATATCAACTATAGATTAAAATCAATTAGTATTTTTATCCAAAAAAGTCAGATCTGAGTAAGGAGTTATCTTTGGCTTGTAATTGCCCAAGTTGGAAGGTTAGATACCGTTGTCCTCCTTGATAGGAAGCCCTTTCGAATGCGAGCCTTTGTTTGACGGACTGCGTGTTCTGATTTGCGAGCTTCATGTGCAGCATCTAACTTCTCATAAAATTTTGTCACTTTGACACTTCTCCAGGGAAGTTCACGTACAATTACGACACTATTGCCATCTTGATGATCTTCACTGTCATCACTTGAAATCAGTCCTGTCACTAACACCTTCTTCCACTTAGCTCGGTCATACGACATCCTCTTGAATTCAGATTCCCTTTCAGCAAGTCTCTATAAATTTTTTAAAATACATTAAAATCCACAAACACCCATGTTCACAGACACAAAGGCATGCGCACGCACATAGAGAGAGGGAGGGTGAAAGAGAATTTCACAGACACCACACTCATGCACGCACACACACATGCACACAGAGAGATATGTTCACAAACTCTGAGGCACTTATGCATGCATGCAGAGAGAGAGAGAGAGTTGTTCACATGCGCAACATACACACGCACAGTGATGTTCACAGACACAAAGGCACACACACACACAGATGTTCACACACACACACACACAGATGTTCACAGACACAAAGCACACACACACACAGATGTTCACAGACACAAAGGCACACACACACACACACACAGATGTTCACAGACACAAAGCACACACACACACACAGATGTTCACAGACACAAAGGCACACACACACACAGATGTTCACAGACACAAAGGCACACACACACACACAGATGTTCACAGACACAAAGGCACACACACGTTCACAGACCCAAAGGCACACACACACACGTTCACAGACACAAAGGCACACACACACACTCAGATGTTCAGAGACACAAAGGCACACACACACACACACAGATGTTCACAGAATATCCCTTACATCATTGTGGCATTTCGTCAGAAATACCATAGCATAATTATTGCATGGGAAAGAATTTAGCCACGATTCCAAATGAATTCAAGCCTAGTACACACAACTATATCTTTAGACTAGATAAAATTAGTTTAGCTCATAAAACAAGTTTTAGCATGAACCAAGATCTCAAGTTTTGCAAGGATGTCCGATTAAAAGTTATAGATCTTTGAACCAAACATTAAACATTGTTGGAGCATGTCTTGTTTAAATAGCAAGTAATAGAAAATGCTCCAGGCTGAAATTAACACAACACTAGTAGTAGGAAACCACTTGTTTTTTTGGTATGTAAGCATATCAATGCATGCAAAACTGTAAGCATTACCTTCCTGTGAGAAGCTTTTCAAAGTGGCCTTTTAGTGACAATTATTCTGGGGGTGTGTGTGGGGGTGTGGTCATGGATTGGTTTGATTAAGTAAAGTTTGTGAACAGATTATGCATATAACAAATTTTAAATGAAAGTTTATTGGCTTGTCAGAGTTGGATTAACATTTTTAGACATCAAAAAAACTCAAAATATATCTAGTCTATAGAATTAGCACTCTAACTGTAGGCAGGGACACATCAGAGCCATGGGAGGCTTGAAATCAAAGCACACTCTTTGGTGGATATGATCAATTGGGAACACCGGATTGTGGTGTGTGTATATATGAATGTGTTATTCCTCTGAGAGTACTAGCTTGTGGGTAATATTTGTGAATTGTCTGCAGGAGAGTTTGCAGTTTTTGTGTAAGACTGGATAATTAATTCATGTTGATAACTCGTGTGCCAAGATATTAGGAATAGAAAGTCTAGGATGCCTGTCATTTAAACAACAAGATGTTTGCAAGTACTGCGGCTCTTATTGATTTGCGTCATTCATAGTGAGATTAAAAAAGTGAGCTATTTTTATCAGCTGACTTCTTCACGTTAATTACCTACATTGATGCTACAACACACTGGATCAACCTGTGTGCCACACAAGGTGTGTACACTGCCGTTAGGTACTTTCCAGCCACTCATCAGCAATGACCAGTCCTGGCTGTTGCTCCATCCTAAGCTTGGCCTCGAATCAGTTGTGTTTCCAAGCAAAAGAGTGAGCTGTTATAGAACACCACCAGATGAAAGTCAAGGACCTTCTCTTGTGGGCTTCCATTTTCAACAAAGTTGTTCGTATTAGCCAAGTTGGACATAACAGTTACGGATATCACATAACATCAGGCTGTGAGGCCACGTGATATTAACAACTCTGGTTAAACTACTACCACTGATATGGACAGCAGCAGTTGTAAAGAGCTATTTGTGGCTGTGTCATTGTTGTTATTTCATTACTGTAAGAGTTTGTCTTCTATGACTTCCCAACCTTTGATTTTGAAAATGTTGGCTGGTGTTCATTAAACTGTGACATGGTGATATCAACAAAAGCTCCTTGACTGCTACACTTGTGTATTTCATTGTGTGCAGAGCTATTGGTAGAGCGTACAATTTGGTTCTTCACGCTGCATAAAGATGCAGCAGTTAGTCATCACTGCTTGTATGCATCTAGGCTTGGGTAAGCCTTGCTAAACTCCTCCTAATGTTTGTTAGGCTGATCCTGTGGCATTTACGACTGGCAAAGTGGTAAGTTCATGAGATAGGCTGGATCAAGGAGTAGGCTGAAGTAGTTGATCGTTGTTTTTTTTGTTAGAAAAGGACCGAAGAACTCAAATAGAAAGAAGTAGATGCTATGGCCATACCCATGGAGGTGTGGTATCAAGAAGGCCAGACGAAAGGCTTTTAGAAAAATTCATCTTAGAGATTCGTCATGGACTTTGCTCGAGACAGGCTGCCTCTGTATGCTTGATTCCATGGTCAGTCACATTTTTCAGATTATACATAAACTTTTTGCTATTAGTGAGATGAAATTATTGAGAGAACGCCATACTGCCTGACTGGTTGGGCATATTGGACCTGCTGGACCCACCCACCCAGTTCAATTTATGGGGAAAATGGGACCAGCTGGAGACACTGGACCTATGTGATCACAGGGTGCCACATACCCAGAAGGTGGGTAGTCCGTTATAACAGTTCATATTGCGCATTTCGCATTTCCAGATATCCTCTTCACTAACCATATCTTGAGCACTTGCCAAGCATAAAACTCGGTCGAGTAGTAAGATTTGCTTTCTGAACAATATAACCCTGTCCAAAGATACCCTCGGCTTGGGTCAATCTGCGTACATTCTACTGGAACCTAGGTCACTCACTGGTAATGTTCCAACAATCCCTGAGCGATGTACCTGTTGGTACAGACTGAAAAATATCAAGTACTCCTGATTTCAGAGGGTATTTCAGATTTGAGGCATATACAGATGTCTGTACCACTCTTTGATGTAGGCAACACAGTAAGGCGAGAGAACGAAGTGCTCCTGAAAGGCAGGTACCCACTGGACCTGCAGGACTGGTTCGACTAAGTATGTTGGTTAGTGAACAGAGTTCTACCAGGAGCAGTCTGATGGACCACCTGGCCTGGTTGGGCCTACAGAGTCGTTGGGAAAATGCAGTCCTGCTGGAAAACCTGGGCCTGTTGGGCCACATGGGTCTCCTGAGTCAGTTGTACCTAAAAGGTCAATGGATCCACATGGTCCTTCCAGGCTGCAGGGTTCTGATGGACCACCTGGACATGCTGGGTGCATTAGACTTGCTAGTCCTGATATGTAGGTCACCTGGAACTGATGGGTACCATAGACTTACTGCTCCTCATGGACTGGTATGAACATGAACGGAATACAAGTTTGAGATATATGTACTTAATATAAGTTTGATTGATCCTAATATAAGTTTGAGTATTACACATATGTACCTGTTATAAGTTTGAGTAATAAATATGCACCTAATATTAATACATATGTACCTAATATAAGTTTGAGTGATACATATGTACCTAACACTTGAAGTAGGGCTAGTTCAGGGTCTATGTTTGATTAACTATCTTTAAATGCTTGGTTGCTATTTTCTGTTTCAGGTCAAGTGACTGTGACATCATACATACATAACCTTGCCTTGTGTCAATTTTAAAGAGATTTATGAATATAAAATGGTTGCACAGTTGCACAGGCATTTGGTATGTGTTTGTCTAAATATAGAATATTTACTCATCAAACTGGAAAGTGGTCGCACAGTTGCAGACAGTTGAATATAAAATATTTGGTTGTCTAAATATAGAATATTAGTTATCACACTTGAAAGTGGTCGCACAGTTATGGTAACAAGGTGGCATTTATTAGCTGATTTTATTTTTAACATACCCCAGGCGGTACTGAATTCACAGAGCAGTTAAGAACTTAGCCAAGTCAGCCAAGTCATACATCAGAGCACCACTCCAAATGACCAAAGAAGGACATCTTGAAGAGTGTTGTGACATAGAACAAACAGTTATAAAATAAGATCATGTTTTTTAATGACAGAGAGAGGTTAGAGCTATCGCTTAACAGGATAGACTGACTTGACTCTTAATTATTTGATTGTGTTGTTATATGCCAGTCAATTATTGTTTTACTACTTATACTGAGATTGGGTATAATAGGCTGAGGGAGAGTCTGGTGGAGTAGTATTGGCTTAGATAAGAGTATTGGTGAAAGAATACCAATAATAGAGACCTGGGAGTATCAAAACTGAGGTGACTTAAGTGGCTAAAACAGATAGCCCAGTCATTAAGTGCTAGCGGTATAGCACCAGGAGGTCCAGACAAGACTGCTGACAGGGAGAGGTCAGTAGTACGGCTGGGTGTCATCGGAAACCAGGTTCACTTAAGTGGCTCGTTAGTGGTCCTGTCACGCTAAGTGCCTTAAGTAGTGCACAAGCATTTTGTGTTTCCAGACAAAATGCAAATAGGATACAAGAATGTATAATGTGGTTTACAAGTGTTAAAGATTCGAATTTGGGTGGAAGTAGGGTGTAGTATGCAAACTATCTTATTGGGGAGGGGGGGAAGGAGATTACACAGTTCCTATCGACTTTCATTATGCAATTCTAATATTGAATAGGGTTGAAAGTATAATTACTTCTACTGCCAATCCATATATTCCTCTCTCTCATTGTTAGTAAAATTTCTCACACAGGCTCTACGTGTGACGTGAAAAACCAAAAAGAAGGAATAGTTCATAGACCATCTGCATCTTAAGAAATTGCGAGTCCATAGGAATCATAGCTTTAGAGCTCTATCTCTTGGCTGTGACCTACTCCTCATGTTGCTACTCAATGAGCTCAAGCCACAAAGCGTTGGCTTCCCCTTTGAGTAGAGTACACAGCTTTAGTGTGTTGGTTGCTTCATTCCACTTGCTTGCAAATCAATTCAGCTACATACATAAGTGGCTAACAGTGGGATTGTGTCGTATATGAGTCCTAGATTCACTACACACACACACACACGCACTTATAAACCAATAGCAGAGGACCACACCTGTTGGCATTCTACCACAGTATCCTGTTTCCTCTTCTGCATTATTATTGAGTGTCTATCACAATACATGCTCAATCATTGAACATGCATGATCCATTTCATAGGCCGAGGAAGAAGTTGCAAATTGAGTGTTTGGGAGAAGTGGGAGGAGCAAACCTAAACAAGTCGATCGTCACTTTCCAATGAGAGAAAATATACTAGAAATGGTGATTACCAGCTGGTGAAAACAGTAGACTTCTCATGGTTGAATGGTTGTCAGAAAAATAAGCTGATAGAAGGACAAATCTATTGTTTGGAGACTAGATGTATTTATAAACAGGAGCTAAACTTTGAAATATGGGATTATTTTCTTGGTGGGGTTGGGGTTCAGATGGGGCTGGAATGGTCCACCTTAATTAATTTTGGGATGAAGTGGACTGAAAAAAATTCAACTATAGATGTGTATAAACAATTGTTCCTATAAAATTTTGCACATAGACTATATTTTAACTGAAGGAGAGACCTTCACAAAGGTCTTCATTTGGTACCCTTGATGGAGTATAAGTGATGCCCAATCACGATCCCCCAAAATTGCCAACATTAAAAATAATTTCCAGAGCATAGTCACAGACTAAATAAATCATCCATCTACCACTATATTTTAAGGTGAAACATCGTATGGAAAGATAGTTCATTGGCCAACTGTATCTTGAGAAATTGTGAGTCAGAGCATGACAACATCAGGATCATGCCATTGGCAATAGCTATGGTTCTCTACAGTTACTGAGCATAGAAAAAGATCACAGAAAGTTTTGAGCAGAGCAAATCATATCCATCAGTCAGAAAGTTCTAGAGTGCAAAAGACTATGGAATTATGCTGTGGTATATTCAACTACCTTTAATCCTTTCACTGGCAGATTTACGGAGGACTTTTTACCATAATTTCACATCTTTTTTATTATAGAGGACCATATGAAGAGAAGTACCCAACAACTAGGTATACATCAGGTGATAGCTGATGATGCATGAAAGGACATTATGGTACATTTTAGTTGCTTAGCAACAAACCACAGATATGTGAATATTGTAATAAGAGACAGGAAGTAAAATAAAAGAGTTCAATTTCATATTACACATGAAACCAGCAATGTTAGCCAGTCAACTTTTAGTCAACAACAACAACTGTTTGTCAACAACTATTTCTTAGACATACAAGAAAGATGTGAATATCATTATAAGTATAAAAAACGCTATTTCAGCTCGGTTTCATACTACATATGAAATCAGCAATGTTAGCTAGTCAACTTTTGGTCAACAACAACAACTATTTGTCAACAACCATTTTTGATCAATTATAACAACCGCAAAGATGTAAATATCATTATAACAAAGAGGAAGTAAGGGCTAGAGCCCCTACTACTGAAAAATACAGAAAAATAAATTAAAGCATCTGCAAAGTGTGCATAACATACCTTCACAATGCAATAAATATAAATAAGAATAAAAGGGCAATGCTTGGCACTGTGAAGGTCTGCATTTTCAGCATAACTCAGACAAACACATAGTGCTACATTATAAAAAAAGAAATATATATATAAATAATAACCTCTCCTCCTCTCCTCCTCCCCTGTCTTCTCCTCCTCTGCTGCTTCCTCATCCTCCTCCAGGTCCATGAATGAAACTACCTTCCCAGAAAAAATAGTTCTTATTATTATGCTAGTTACTAGGCCTTACTTTACAACTCTTATCTATTCTTACCTTGGTGGAAGTCTTCATGATCGTCGCTATATTCTGAAGCTTCGCTTGGCAGAGTAGGGCGACCTATACTGTGAAAACTTGTTTCATGGCAGTGCCAACAGCGTCTGTTATAGCTGCTATAGCACTACCATCAACTATGTCACTTCCCAGGTAAGCATAGGCACCTTCTTCCCCTTCTTCGCTAATGTCACTCTTGGACAGGCCGAAGTCATCCTCAAGTAGGAAGTCCAAAACTTCGTCCCTACTAAAATGGGACGCCATTTCTTCTTGCGGACCGGGAATGAACTGGAAGTGATGTTTGCTGCCACATTTACTTTGGTTTCCTAAAGCTGTATTTTCCAGATATTCAGGGGTATAGTAGAGGTATGCTTTAGGCATGCTCATGCAATTTCTAGAGTTTATACCGCGAACGGTTAATTTTTTACGATTTTTTTGTTTTTGGTCTACGGTTAAGAGTAGTTTTTGCGACTTAAGTTGGTGAGAGGGTTAAACAATGCCTTAACTAAATTTCCTTTCATATTTGGAAATATGCTACAATTATTACGGTTATTAATAGAGTAATAAATCAATGGTTAATTGGTTAAAGAACAACATTTGTGGAATGGGCAATACTACTCCAGGCCCTGGTTTGAGTAGCTAAGGTACCAGTACCAAACTGGACCATAAAACAAGTTTGCTAACCAAACCCTCTTCTAAGTAAAACAAGAAACAAAATGTGTTTTTATTAATAAGGTGAACGATACAGTACAATACAAATACTTACAGTTACGACTTTGGAGCTCCATAGATTCCCTCTATGAACTTGATATATAGCTCAAAAGATAGAACCCTCTGTGTGCTCTTTTTTTAAAGGAGGGACCGATATTAGTCGGCGCTATAAATAATTGTGGTTACTACTTTTTTAGCTCCATAGATTCTGCACACTTTATGGTATGGACTTGATTTGATATAGCTCAAAAGATAAGTCTCTCTGTGTGCTCTCTTTTGATACTAAATACTAAAACATTTTTCGTGGTTATAACTAGACCCAGAGCTAAAGTCGGGGTACCTTAAAACCCGAGTGCAACATGTCTAATAACTCAGATTACCAAATGCTAGACAGTTGAAATTAGCACCAGTGACAAGAGGTAGCCCACTGCATACAATGAGTTTTTTTCATTAAGCACTAAAACTTGAATGTGGTCAAGCGCAAGGTTGGAAAATAAATTAAGGAATTTTAAGGAAATTCATTTTACAACCACCCATTTGACCACGTACTAAGTTTTAGCACCTGATGAAAAAATCCATTGTATGCAGTAGGGCTTTCTCTCGCTAATTTCAGCTGTCTAGCACTTGGCAGTCTGGAGTTAGACATGTTGCAAAATCAGGCACTCAAGTTTTGAGGTACCAGCACTTTAGCTCCAGTAACTTGGGTACAGTTATAACTATAAAAAATGTTTTAGTATCAAAAGAGAGCACACAGAGAGACCTATCTATATAATTATGCTCAAGTGTGGGCAAGAGTTCTAACAAAATATATTTTTAGCACCAAACACTTAAAGCTTGACTATGATTGACTACCTGGTGTCAATAGACTTGTCAGCTTTCCACTCTCTACTCAACTGCTTTAGCTTGAGTAGTGGGAACAACTGCGACACCCTAATATAACTACTGTCATTAGACTTGCTGGGCCTGATAGGTCACCTGGAACTGATGGGTACCATGGACTTACTGGTCCTGCCACACAAAAATGTGTTTTTATTAATAAGGGGAACGATACCATACAATACAAATACTTATAGTTACGCTCCATAGATTCAGCGTACTTTCCTCTATGAACTTGATATATAGCTCAAAAAATTGAACCCTCTGTGTGCTCTTTTTTTTAAAGGAGGGGACGAATATTAGTCGGCGCTATAAATAATTGTGATTACTACTTTGTAACTCTATAGATTCTGCACACTTTATGGTATAGACTTGATTTGATATAGCTCAAAAGATGGGTCTCTCTGTGTACTCTCTTTTGATACTAAATACTAAAACATTTGTCATGGTTATTACTAGACCTAAATTACTAGAGCTAAAGTGGGGTGACCTTAAAACCCGAATGCAACATGTCTAACTCAGATTACCAAGTGCTAGACTGCTGAAATTAGCCCACTGCATACAATGAGTTTTTTTCATTAGGCACTAAAACTTGAATGTGGTCAAGCGCACGGTTGGAAAATAAATTAAGGAATTTAAATTTTCCAACCACCACTTGACCACGTACTAAGTTTTAGCACCTAATCAAAAAACTCATTGTATTCAGTAGGGCTTTCTATAGCCATTGGTCCTAATTTCAACTGTCTAGCACATGGCAGTCTGGAGTTAGACATGTTGCAAAATCAGGCACTCAAGTTTTGAGGTACCACCACTTTAGCTCCAGTAACTTGCGTACAGTTATACATATTAATTAGTATCAAAAGAGAGCACACAGAGGGACCTATCTATATATTCTCAAGTATGGGCAAGAGTTCTAACAAAATATATTTTTAGCACCCACCACTTAAGCTTGACTATGATGTGGTGGTATTGACTACCTGGTGTGGAATACTCATTGTATAGAGTAGGACTTCCTCTAGCCACTGATGTTAATTTGAACTGTCTGGCACTTTCCAATCAGGACCCATGATGCACCTGCAGATAATTCAGGCATACAGGTTTTGAGGTCATCAACTTTGACTGCCTGTGGCATGTTGTTACCTCTGCAACATTCTTGGTATCAATAGACAGCATAGAGAGAGTGTTATATATGGAGCTATAATTCAAGGACATACAGTGAAGTGTGCAGAATCTATGGAGCTCCAAAGTGGTAACCACAAGTCTTTGTAAGCATTTGTATTTTATGATTTTGTCCCACTATATTGGATTGACAAGAAAAGAAACATGACTGATCTATGCAGAAAACAATCAGTTCAGCTAGATGACCCTTTACGATTCAAAAATATTTACACATCCTAATTGCCTGAGACATAATTATTATAACGATTTGTAAAAGTACAGCATAGATGTACACTCAAACTCCTCTTATAACTCAGAAACAACCGCATCTGGCAACACCTCACAGTTGGTATATGTACATGTATACCAACTGAAAACAATGGGAACACATTCTTTTAACAATGGAGGTTTGCCTCAGTAATTCCTACCTCATCCGAGCTGTAATGTTGCGCCATTTTTTCACAGGAAGAAGCCACAGCAGTGAGATTTCTAGGGCATTAAAAGCTTCACAGGTGTGACTGAACAGAGGTCTTCCATGGCTTTCTCTCCTTCGCATATATCATATCATATTATTCTTATTGTTGACTGTGTCCATGTAGGGTTAGCTATGACTTCCTTCAAGGAATTGGCAACAGTTGCACAGGAGAACTCCACCAGTCAAACTGAAGATGTTTTGGTAGAGGATCAGCCACATAAATTTTCTAGGACCAAAAACTTCACAACCAAACAGCAGAACTGAGGGTCATTGTTCTGCTTATAATATATGGCACACGCAGTCTTTAATTATAAAATAACTCATGAGCTAGCTTGATTACGTCTCGGGCAATTACCTACCCATGACTTTCTATTGCAATTGAGAAATAGAGTAGGCATGGACATGCATGGGACCATTTGGAATCTTCTGGTCCCTAAAGTTCTTTTTCTACTGTATGCATGTTATGTGAGTGGAAAAAAACAGAGTTAGAAACAACAGAAATAAACATAGATCCTTAAATATTTTATTTTCCACAATTTCAACGTTAATTTTTTTCTCGCTGCTGGTTTACTACTTTAGCAAAGAATTTAAGGCATGCTTGAAGCTTTCAGGGACTAATACCAGACCATTTAGGTAGCTAAGGAGCTACTGATGTGAGTTTTAGAAGAGGCACATGCTTCGAATTTTTTAAATTAATAATAATTAGAGGAAGGGGGGGGGGGGGAGAAGGGTGTCTGCCATTTTGCCATTTAAAAAATGTCAATTACAGGAATATACTCCTAAATTGACCAGGTAATTACCACTTAGCCACGAATTAGCACTTACCTGTGACTGCCTTTTATTCTAACAAACATATTGGGTAATGATCAGAGAGGAAGTTAATTTGCAAGCCAGAGTAAAAAAGATTTCCCAAATATACTTTGCGGTTACACCAGCTGGAAGCCCTTCATTGGTGAAAGACCACTTCATTCCTGAAAGTAATTCCTGGACAGACACTGTGTTTGGCATCCTCCACATGCAAGATATATTCAATTGGGCAAGTTCTAATCAAGCCTCTCACCTTCAGATTGCTGGAAAACTTTCAAATAAACATCTCTACAAAACCACAAACTAGCTATATGAATATTATTTGATCATACCGTACTTCCTCGAATAGAAGCGCTCCTTTCATATGATGAGCTGCCTGTTATGAGCTCTATTTAAGGGTATGTTCTATTCGAGGGAGCACTCTATCATTTCAACATACCTAAAGACACGGTAGTTGCACGAGATCAACCAATCTCAAAAAAGTGCAAATTATTGATATAGCAGTGTTTGTCCTCTAGCCATCGCCCTTTATTATTCAAGTTCTGTCTTCTTCAAAGTCTCGCATGCAAAGAGATCGTGTCAGTCTCTCCAACCTTTCATGGAGTTTGGCCGTCTCCTGCAGCACTTTCTGCCACCTGCCCGGGCTTTAAACAGTAAATGCGTCATCATGTGACCCATCTGTCTCGACTGAAATGCCACAATTTTTGGTTGCCAAGCTTTCATCCTCCACTCCAGACAGCATTTTCTCTGGAGTTTTCATACTTCTTGCTTGTGCATAGTCTAAACGATGGTGCATTCTAAATTTCAAGGGAGCATTCTATTTGACGGTGGGTTCTAGTTGAGGGTGTGTTCTAACTGATGAAATACGGTAGTCATTTTTGCATATGACGCAGGCCCATTGCATTCAGCTACCATTAATGGACCGAATACAAACATATGAGTTAAAGGCATTCAAGACAAAGGAACCATATTACTGGGTCATCATAACAAGCATATTAATATTTGATGCACACAGTAGTTTACAACATTACTATCTATGTTCATTGAATTTTTGTATATATCATACTGTTGAAATGCATTCTGCCCTTTTATAAAACATAAACCAGGTCTTACTCTTTACCACATTCTACCTATGAATATGACTACTATCATAGACCAGGACTTGCTCTTTAGTACTATGCACCACACACATGAATATGATTATGACTACATTAGAAATTAGGTGGATAAATGGATAAACAGAACTGGAAATAAGATGACATAAAAATTACGGTTCATAAACAATCAAGTGCATGTTGTATTGGGTTGTTGTTGCTTTTTTGTTTTTTCAATCAACGAAATCCAGAGTGCTATTTGCCAATAACGGTGATAGGGTTAAGAGTATTTTGGCACTTCATAAGTCATTGAAGAATTGATATGAGGTAACAGTTGCTAGAAGACTGTTAGTGTTAATGCAAATAGAACTACTTTATTGCAGGGGGAAAACCCACTAAAGTTGTACATATTAATAATTCTTGCCCCAAGCAAAACACATTGATTTTGCATTGGTGATATATATATAGTGGTGCTGCTAAGCAAGCAGAACCAATTCACTACTTAAATGGACACAAGACCAGCACTTCATAACAACATAACATCTGAACATCTAACCAAGAGGCTACTATAATGACAACCAGGTGAACTAACAGTATAAACCTACATTTACAACCAACGACACTGCCTGCAAGGCACTCCCACTAATCACAAATGTTAGCTACCATACAACCTCAGTGACATAGATACATTACAATAACCTTCTCAATAATCAACTTGAAATTTACTCCCTGGATGTTTCGACTGGATGCTCTAGATTTCATGGGATTCAATGTCTAGGGTCTTGCAAAGAAGACTTGAGAAAGTCAACTTTATTACATGACTAGGTATAACTTAATTAACTAACCAGTGTAAGTTTGTCCAGCTGTGTACTTGTACCACACCAAAGTAGTATTGAAGGGAAGGCTAGTACTGATGGTGTAGCCACCATTCCCACTTTGAAATAAATGAGGACTTCCGTTTTGGACCAAAGTTTTGCAAACATTAGTCCCCGAAATAAAAGGTCCTTCAGGGTGACAATGAATCGTTCCAATGCAGAGGACAACAGTGTAGAGAAAAGTAACCAATGCCATCACAGAATTTCTTAGTGTCCCAGCAGTGTCTAAGGTAGTACCATCGGATTTTTCCCGCATTACTTAACCTGAGGCTAACGTAGTTTCCGGAGGTGCCCGTAGTTTCCGGAGGCGCCCAAGTCCATAATAGCTACGCGCTTGCGTATAATTACACACTTGGGCTGGGAAAACTAGGGTCAAGACAAAGCGAATAACAAGAAAGTGATATCTAAATATTTGTCAAGTGTCAAGGAGCCTAAGAAGCTTCTTTTGTAAATGTTCATTAGTATTTATACATTATACTGTCTGTCTGTCTGTGTGTGTGTGTGTGAGGCTTATAGACTGGGCTGCGTAGGCCTATTCACACGTTGAAACCGCTTGACCCAGGAAGGTTTGGGACTCTGTTTTGGGCCCTTAAGCCAGGTGACTTGACCATGCCATGCCCACAAAGCTCTAAAACAGTGTAACAACAAAACTGGGGCAGAAAAAGTGTCAGCACTAAAATCCAATATTGCATGGGTTTCATTTAGGAGTGGAAGGGGGGGGGGAGGGGGGGGGGGGGAAATTGCCTCAAAACGCAACCTGCAGCCAACCTTAGGGCAGTACATATTAGCCCCTGGGGGATCCCTAGGCACTTAGCCCTCCCCCTGGTACTTCAATCTTCACCCACTACAGCCGACAGCCTGACCCCGGTACGCTAGGCACTATGCAGCAGTAAATATAATTTTTAAATCAATTTCTCAATAATTGACTTCAATTTTTTATTCACTCAACATTTCGACTAGATGCTGATGAAGTCTAGAGCATCTAGTCGAAACTTCGAGTGAATAAAAAAATTGAAGTTGATTATGAGAAGGTGATTTTAATGTTATTATGTCAACTGAGAGTTCATTGAGAGTATATCCATTTTGATGGTATGACTCACTTTTTTTTTTTTTTGCGTGAGTAGAATTCTTCAGGAAAACTCATTCTAGGAGTATAATTGTAATTTTTTTAATAATTTATGGATAATTGTTTTAATATGAAACAATTTGTTTCACTGCAAATAAGGAAGCAGTTAATTATCAGGGTATATTAAAAAAAAGTAGTTTATGGTGGGCTGTTAATACAAAAAAAATGAAGTGAAAAAAAATTCTTATTTATTTGGAGAAATAGAAGTTCTACATCACTTATACAAAATCAAATTGATAAATCAATGAATATTTTAAGAGCTGTATCTTTTTTGTTTGACATTATATATATAGTGTACTTATAGGCGCTATGGCACAGAGTGCAAAGTGCCTTTAACCATTGGAGTCCTAGGGCACTGGTATATGACAGTGCCTCGGCAAAAAAAGTCTTTGCAGGGCCCCTAGAGTTCTAGTCAGCCTATGGCCCTGAATACACCCTGTTATTGAACATTGAACAGCACTGCTGAAGGATAAAACAGTATTTAAACTACTCTATCCAAACTGGATACTTCCGGCCTATCCACATGTTGCACTTAATTTGAATCCTCCTGATGCCAGAAAGGTTTTAGACCAGGTTTAGCCATGCTCCCTCACCATGTCATACCCCAAAGGTTTCTTCTTTTTTTTAAAGCCAAAATGGCCGAACTAGGGCAGGTGGAGGGTCAACACTGAAATACAATGTTACAACAACCTTTTAATAATAAGTAGAGGATAACCGACTCGGACATAGACAATATCCATGTATAACATTGTATATAACATTGTATACTTACGACCCCTTACCTAACGCATGCGCACGCACCATGCACGGCATAAGTTGCCTACATTGTTAATGTTTGTATGATGTTTATATCCTCTGCCATCCTCTTGACAAATGCGTGAGCGCTATTCTCTATGTAGGCAACTTATCTTTTCATAGCCTCTGTTAGAGTAGCAGAGCAAGTTGGAGACACCAGAGCATTCGTTTCGCCATCCTCTCCATTTAACGCACACCCGCCTTATGGCGGTCCGATGTCCTATCGTGGGCTGTGACTTTGCAACAGCGGCTGACATGCCACCAGTGGTGGCCGCAGCAGTGTTGACCACCCATGCCTCTGTGCACACGAATGCACCAAGGGCCAAACCTGCCCCAGTCCGACGACCAGAGATCGCACCAGGGGGGACCACAGAAGGATGGTCCTACTTCGTCACGCGCTGGAAGGCCTACTCCCAGGCAGTCCATCTGGCTGGACGGGACATCAGTGTTCAACTCCTTGAATGCTGCGAGCAGAAACTAAGGAGGGATGTGACCCGCAATGCAGTTGGTCCCGTACCCATTGAGGACATGGAAGAGGGCGATCTCCTGAAGGCAATCCGAGAGCTCGCTGTGAGGGAGGAGAACCCCAAAGTCGCCAGGGTGGCCCTCTCTCGGATGATGCAAGACCGTGGAGAGACCGTGAGATCTTTTGCAGCCCGCCTTCGGGGACAGGCGGAGGTATGCAGGTTCACAAAAAAGTGCACCAACTGTGAAGCCATCTCCAACCAAGGGGAGGAACGGGTTGCCGACCAGATTTGTGTCGGGTTAGCAGATGCTGAGATCCAGGAGGACCTCCTCAAAGATCCCAATCAAAACATGACTGTAGAAGAGGCCATCCGGTTCGTTGAGGTCAGGACAGCCGGGAAGAGGTCGGCAGTGATGATGACCACTCCCACTGCAACCCACGGGATTGAAGACCAGGGAGATGGGGGTGAGGCTCTAGTGAGTAGATACAGGCACACACTAAGGCGCCCCGCCCCCCATATGACCCCTCCCACACCCAAGCCCAACAACATGAGACCCCGAGCCACCCCACCACCACACCCAACCCAGCCCAGAGGGAGCCACCCCAACCAGCGTTCACCGCAGACCAGGGGCCAGAGCACAAACCCCCCACCCAGACCCAACCAGCCCAACAAGGCAGTCTGCCTCTACTGTGGCCTCACAGGCCACGGTGAACAGGAGAGAACGGCTATCCGCCGCCTCCAATGCCCGGCATTCGGGACCACATGCACATCGTGCTCGAAGACGAACCACTATCCCAGCATGTGCTGGCAGACCCTCGAATTCGAGAATGCAGTCTCAGAACGCATTGACACAATGGCTGAAGGAGCTCTCCCCCATCAAGCCTGGGACTCATCCTCCCAGACTTGGCACCAGAGACGCTCTCCCCCCCAACCTAACATAGAAGTCCTAGTGTCCACATGTGCCGAGGACTTCAGGACCCACGGCCACACCTTGAGACATGAGACCCACCAAGTCGCCACCACGGCACTAGCGGACACCGGCTGTCAAAGCTGCCTGGCTGGACCCCAACTGATGGCATCCCTACGACTCAAAGAGCAGGATCTCATCCCGGCGTGCCTCATAATGCACTCGGCAAGCGGAACAAACCTCCCCATCATCGGAGCCGCCCTTATACGCATCTGTGTGAAGGCATCAGGCCACTCTACCCGACAGATGGTATATATCAGCAACATCGCCACCAAGCTCTACCTAAGCATGACGACTTGCATGGACCTCGGGCTCATATCCAGCGGATTCCCACTATCCACACCCATGGGCACACACCCTGGCCTCCCAACACACGGTCACCCCGCACGTACCAACACCGCATGCCTACATGCCATTGACCGACCCTTCAAGAGGGCAAAGGGAGATGATCCAATAACTACCACCATGCCCCAAGATAGGCGATCGGGGGGAGGAGAACCCCAAACAGGCATGCGCAGCACCACGGGCACCCACAACGAGCACCCAAGAACCTGCTCATGCCCACCCAGATCCCAACCACCACCCAGACCAACCACACTCACCTACCCAGCCACAGAGGCGAACAGGGAGAAGCTCGAGAAACACCTGCTGGACCTCTATGCCAGTAGCGCTTTCAATGTCTGCGAACAGCAGACGCTACCCATGATGTCTGGACCACCACTCTCCCTCAAGATCGACCCGTCAGCCAGCCCAAAGCCGTGCCACACACCCATAGATATCCCTGTGCACTGGCAAGAGGAGGTGAAGGCTGGCCTCGATCGCGATGTGAGACTCGGCGTGCTGGAGAAGGTTCCCCTGGGTACGCCCGTCACTTGGTGCCACCGCATGGTGATATGCACAAAGAAAAACGGTTCACTTAGACGGACCATCGACTTTCAGGCCCTGAACCAGCACGCCACCCGGGAGACACACCACTGTGCATCCCCCTTCCACCAGACACGAGCCGTCCCGGCCAATACAAAGAAGACGATATTTGATGCATGGAACGGATACCACTCCGTTGCCCTTGATAAACGTGACCGGCACTTCACCACATTCATTACCCCTTGGGGCAGGTATCATTACTGCTCGGCCCCACAGGGGTACATTGCATCTGGGGACGCCTACACCGCACGATATGATGCCCTCGTCGCCCACTTACAGCACAAGACGAAGTGCATAGACGACGCCCTCCTCTGGTCAACTACTATCGAGGAGGCATTCCACCGGGCGGCTGAATGGCTCGAAATCTGTGCGGTGAATGGAATTACCCTGAACCCCCGCAAATTTCACTTTGCAAAGGACGAGGTGGAATTCGCGAGCTTCACCATCACCAAGAAAGAAGTCAAGCCAGCCACCAAGTACCTTGAGGCAATCACAGATTTCCCAACACCAACCAACATCACAGACGTACGTGCCTGGTTCGGCCTAGTCAACCAGGTCGCGTACACCTTCTCGATGGCAGCAATCATGAGCCCCTTTAGGAGCCTGCTGAAACCATCTGTTACATTTATGTGGACCGAACCCCTCGACCAGGCATTCAAAGCCTCGAAGCTGGAGATCTGTGAGCGGATCAGAGAGGGAGTAACCATCTTCAACAAAGACCGCCCGACCTGCCTGGCAACAGACTGGTCCAAGGACGGGATCGGGTACTGGCTGTTCCAGAAACACTGCCAGTGCCCATCCTTGGAAGTACTCTGTTGCCAGGAGGGCTGGAAGGTCACACTAGTGGGCTCCAGATTCACCCACCCGGCCGAGTCTCGGTATGCTCCGGTGGAAGGGGAGGCCCTGGCTGTCGCCGACGCCCTGGACAAGACGCGTCACTTTGTATTGGGCTGTAAAAACCTGAGCATCGCGGTCGACCACAAGCCCCTTCTTAAACTCTTCGGGGACCGCTGCCTGGAGGACATAGCAAACCCCCGTCTTCGCAATCTGAAAGAGAAGACGCTGCGGTACCGCTTCCGGATGGTGTACATCCCTGGTGTGAGGAACCTCACCAGTGACGCACTCTCACGCCACCCATCCGGGACCAAGCAGCCAACCCGAATGCAGCTACAGGACGACTCACACCTGACTAACCCGTCCTGCTCCCCTATCGGGAAGTCCATCTCTGCCACCATCTCCACCACCTACCCCACCGACCAGGATGACATGGGCCTAACTACCGCCATGTGCGCTGCAGTGTCCCATATTCCAATATCCTGGGAATCACTGCAGAGCGCAACTGCGACGGATCAGCAACTCCAAGACCTGATGTGGATCATAGAGGAAGGCACTCCCCTCGAGAAATCAATGATGCCACCAGAAATCAGGGACTACCACCCACAGATGGGAGACATGACCGTCATTGACGGAGTCATTTGCTTAGGCACAAGGATTGTGGTCCCAACATCCCTACGACAACCCTGCCTCGATGCCCTACACGCAGCCCATCAGGGTACCAGCGGCATGACGGCCCGGGCCAAGACATCAATCTTCTGGCCTCACATTAATGCTGACATCGCCAAAACCCGCAATCAATGCCCAATTTGCAATGGCAACGCGCCCTCCCAAGCGGCCATGCCATCTATCACGCCAATCGACCCGGAGTATCCCTTCCAACACATTTGCGCCGACTTCTTCCACCACGAAGGATCGGCGTACTTGGTGTTGGTCGACCGATACTCTGGATGGCCAATCGTGACACCAGCACATAATGGAGCCACTGGATTAACCCGCATCCTGAGAGAGACCTTCTCCACCTTTGGGATCCCGGACACCCTAACCACAGACGGAGGCCCGGAGTTCACCGCCCATTCCACACGGGAGTTCCTGCAGACATGGGGCGTCCACCACCGTGTTTCATCCGCCTATAACCCACACAGTAACTGCAGAGCCGAGGTGGCCGTCAAGACGGTCAAACGAATAATAGCCGGCAACACTGGAGCTGGAGGCAGCCTCGACAACGCGTTCCACCGAGCCCTCCTGCAGTACAGAAACGGCCCGAGCCAGGACACCGGGATATCCCCTGCAGTATGCCTCTTCGGTCGCGCCACAAGGGATTTGCTCCCAGGGATCCCTCAGCGATTCCGACCCCACCAGGAGTGGGACATCAGAACGGATCAGAGAGAGAGAGCCCTCTCGAAACGGCGCATTGACGGCCGCGCCCGATGGGACGAGCATTCACAAGGACTCAGCCCATTGAAGTGTGGTGACACAGTACTGGTGCAGAACCAGACCGGCCGCCACCCCACCAAATGGGACAAGAGCGGCACTGTGGTGGAGGTACTTCAGTTCCACCAGTACGCAGTGCGTACTGATGGATCAGGCCGCCTCACTACGCGGAATAGGAGGTACCTTCGGAAGTACACCCCCCTACATTACAAGGATGCCCACCCAGCTCAACGGCCACTTCCCGACACCCACTACACCCCACCGGTGCAGACGCCCCATACCAGCCCTACCAACCAGACACCCCTGGCGCCAGTCCAACCACTCGCAATCGCCACACCGGCTCTTCCTCAACCTACGACCCCAACCCCGCCACCCACCACACCGGTTTCCCATCCAACTACGCCGACGACCATGACACCCAGGCTACCAGTGCTGGCCACCCCGGCGACCCAGACGACGCCCGACCAGTCACTGACACGCTCCTATGCCTCCGTGGCCAAGACCCCCCATCGTCCACAGTTACTGCGGGGTAAACCAACCGCTGGCAACACCCTTAACTGCATGCCACCACCACCTGTCATACTTCGTCGAAGCAAGAGGGGCCCAAAGCCCGTTGACAGGTACGGCCATTGAACTCGTCGATTCATCATCAGTAGCCCTACAGCCTACTTGGGGGAGGTAGAGGATAACCGACTCGGACATAGACAATATCCATGTATAACATTGTATATAACATTGTATACTTACGACCCCTTACCTAACGCATGCGCACGCACCATGCACGGCATAAGTTGCCTACATTGTTAATGTTTGTATGATGTTTATATCCTCTGCCATCCTCTTGACAAATGTGTGAGCGCTATTCTCTAATAAGCTTGAATTTTTACTCGCTCAATGTTTTGATTAGATGCTCTAGCCTTCATCAGGAACATTGACATTCTACGACTTGTGTCAGCTTGTTATATACAATGTTGTGGATCAGGATCAACATTTATTTTGGCTGCTAGTATGTACATCATATATTGATAAACAAGTACAGTAACTTCAGTTAACCATTTATGTAACACTGATGCCGCTATCTTTGGACTACGTGAATATACTAATAGCTATTCCTGTGCTATTGTGGAATAAAAGTTGTAAAATCTTTGAGTACTGAAATCTTTGCTTACTGATAAACATCAGCTACTCATGCTTACATACAGGAATTATTGGTATAAGCAACTGCTAACCCAACAATCCAACCAGCTTGGCAACTCATTCAAGAATTATGGCAGAAAAGTTGTAGAAGTAAATAGGATTAATACTCTTCCAATACTACTTCCAGTTATGCAATTGTTCATTCATAAAACAGGTGGGACAGTGATGTCAAAAGGCATACGGGAAAAAAGTTCTGTTTGAGGTTTCTACTCTAGACACCAAATCTAAAGCTGTGCAGTTATGTCATTGTTCATCTCACAAACTCACCAGGACAGAGGCAGAGTTCCCTCTCTGCACTGCCATTGAGAGCCTCTGTATGGGGTAGTGGTGTGCTTCAAGACAGAGGCAGAGTTTCCTCTCTGCACTGCCATTGAGAGCTTCTGTATGGGGTACTGGTGTGCTTCAAGACAGAGGGAAGTTCCCTCTCTGCACTGCCATACAGGTGTGCTTTCACTTCTTGTCACATGTCTCACACAAAAATCCAGTGAGCTAGGGTCTATACCCCAGAAGTCCCTACGGACACTCCAGTGAACACGAGGCTTGAATCCAAGTTAGAACATTTTACTAACTTCCTCACCCCTGCCTGAGCAGGTGCTCTTCCAATTCCACTAGTTGAGAGAGACCCATAGGAGAGGTGGCAGGGCAGGTCGCATCCCATACCAGCGGATGGCCATTCTTCCACACCGGCAGGGGACCTTGCCAGAGGACAATGCCATGTATGATGTCATTAACCTCTGCATGTCAGTGTTGATGTTCCTCACTCAAATGACAACTGACGCCATTGGTAGCCAGACCACCGACTTCCAAGCCACAACTGTGGCAAGGATGCAGCCTACAAGAGATAGCTTCCAACCTTATTTCTATAGCAATTCTGACTGTATTATCATCTAAAGGGAAGAAATAGGGAGAGCATTCAGGCAGGTGCAAGACTTCTTGGCTGAAGCAGCCACAAGGTGTGCACGGGAAGTATCATCTGGGGCATCATCTAGAAGGTTATCTGCAACAGTAGGAACCTTAAAGTGATCCCAGGTCTTCTGATGACATGCCACTTTACCCACAGGAGAAGGCTCATCCAAATTTTCTGACCAAGTTTCTTCTGCAACATTGACATGGCACAGGGTGAAATTGAGAATAAGACGGACAAGGTCAGAAGAGGCAGCAGCTGATCACAAAAAGGAAGAAAGAACAAGCTGCACTTTTCTCCTAAAACCCAGACCACCTGACTTCACTGGCAGAGATGCTTGGGCCCATGCCTAGCCTTCTTCTGTGAGGTGGATGTCAGTAATGTCACTCACTATTTACCTCAGTAGCTCATTATAGTCCTTACTATTATTATTATAAACGTTTTAAAATTATTATTATTACCTTCCAAAACTTTGCAAAACCATATGTCGCTTTTAAAAAACTGTGTTACATAGTTTTAGTCGAACCTATGTTTTTGAACAAAAACATTTTGGTTCTTGCACACAATAAAGAGATATACATATAATATAATTATGTATGTGGGTTGTACTTTTAGAAAAATTAATAATTAAGAAATGGTATACTGGCCTGTAAGTATATATACATAGTAGGAAGGCAATATAAAATTATACAAATGAGTTGCAACATTATCCAGCAAGCAAGCTTAGATAATAATTATCTTTCCTGACATCTTAATCGGTAGTGTAGTATAATTATACACAGCTATAGTGGGGATATTTTAGATGCGAATTATTCATGTGTTGTTTATATAGCACATAGTATAAGCCACGCCCATCCTCTCCTGCTCTTCATTCTGTGTATTTATATATTGGATTCTAACAATGAAAATTGTCTGTATATAACCCCTCCAAAAGTATGCTGCTATACCCATGTATATGTACACAAGAAATATAAAACAAATACAACGATCCACACCATTTCCATTCAAGCACTGTTCAAAGTCAAAACCTGAAACCGTATTAAAAAAACATTACGTTTGCCCTCCTTTTAAAAAATGGTAGACAGCAATCAACCCCAAACCAAAGCTCATACCTTGGCTAAAGTTCACAATAGCAGTCTCTATCTGTCAAAGTTGTGGTTTCATCTACGATAAAAGGCTCCTAGCATTCCTTTGCTAAGGTATTAAACTGGCAGACATAAAAACCGTAAAAAGCTTGAAAAAAAGATTGAAATTCATCTTCAAGGATTTAGGTTTCCGTCTATTACCCCTCACGTAACTTGCGTATCAAAGATTCCAAATATTCAAACACAGTCTATAGAATTCTTAGTGAAGAAAAAAGTCATAGGCAGCGGTTGTCATCTTTTTTAAAGGAAAATGGATAAATATTGTCACTCTCGAAAACCTGACTCAATCAAAGCTTGCTAGTTCTATTGTTCTCCAGTTAACTTCTGTAAGTGCTTGAAGGAAGCTGTTGCTGATCCTTGGATTATCATAATTATAATAAAACATTTGTTCTCCAGTTAACTCTTGCAAGTGCTTGAAGGAAGCTGTTGCTGATCCTTGGACGACCACATAATAAAACAGTGGTAGGTGCTGACTTGTGTGGTGTACAACAACAAAAAGAAACTCTGCCATTTGTTTGCTTGAGGAGTTCTCCCCTCCCACAATGTTGAAGGACTATAAAACAACAACAAAAAACAAACAAATAACAACAACAACAAAAACTATAAACTAGAGGGGAAAATGTTTTTTTAAATATTTTGGATTGAAAAATAAAGGAAATGACTTACAAAGACCACTACGAATTAGATGATGATTTTAAATGGAAAAAAGTCATCTAACTGGTTGTGGTCAACATGGGTGCACTCTTGTTTCCTTTCATTTTTGACCTGTCAATTCATCAATTCAACAGTTTTCTAAATAGAAATATGTGTGTGCGTATATATATATATTATTATATAAAATTAATATATAATTATTATATAATTACCTAGAGTATAAAAGATAATAACAACACTAAAAATAAACACAAGACTACATAATTACATTTTAACATGTATGTCCTCACACTCTTCTACTTGGAGCTGCACAGTGATATTTTAACAAACATCTACTCTATAAAGTTCTACTTGTCCTGTTCTATTGTTTCATGTCCTTGCACTAAGTTTTATTCTATATTTACAAACACAGCAATAGCTGCAAAGATAGCCAGCATGAAAGGAGTGGCAGCAATAATGACATTGCTGCTACCAGCTGGGTTCATCATGCCTGCAGATATCTCTGGGGTAACACTGTGCACGCCCAGAGCACCGCCAGCTTGCTTGAACAACCCCCATCCATACAGCATCCAGTAGTTGCCATCCAAATTCAAATCTGCATTAGGGACATTGCTACCAGCCGTCTTCCTGGCTAACCTAGAGAGACAGAAACAGAAGGAAGATAACCTAAATGTGTTTCACTGACATTTAGAGTTTGGTTTGTGGCATAATATATTCTTTAATGTGACATTCACAAGAAGGTCTAGTTCTATGATGACTCACGTGCATGATATCCTTCCATTAGTCAAGGCACCGCTAAACAGATAGACATCTTGTATAGCATCCAGCGTGTTGCTCCTAATAGTGGGAGAATTCCATGTGTCCACTGCCGTTACTGTACTACTGCCACTTTCGATGTTACAAGCAAGGACATCTGCAGCAAACTGGAAGAAGAACAACCACCCTCATCAAATTGTCATTGTGATGATGCCATTGTTATTGTACTCATGTGAATAATGACATTATGAAGATGAATGTATAGGTCGTGCAGGTTACTGGATATGCTCCAGATTGATGATAAATCGAAATAGGTTCTACAGGAACTGGAAGCTGCTCCATCAAACGCCTGGCCTTATTAGGTTTAGTTAAATTTATTATATGTGCACTATATAGCACTTCCCATATTGGTTTGAGTCACCTTCAATATATAGCATAAATATTGCCTAAAAATACATGCAAACATGCACACACACACTGAAAATTTTCAGCGCTAATGTTCGACTACCTTGTCACATTTTATTAGCACCTAATGAAAACACCCAATCTGCAGAGTAAGGCTTCCTCTGGCCACAGAAACTAATTTCAGCTGTCTAGCACATTCCAATCAGGAGTTGCAACTGCATCCAATTCAGGCAGTCAGATTTCGAGGTACCCCACTTAGGCTGCTGGTAACTTTGGCATGGTTATGTCTATGTGACATTTTTAGTATCAAACAATGAGCACATGCACTGAGACCTATCTTTTGAGTCTTCATACAATAAAACGTGCAAAATCAATGGAGCTCCAAAGTCGTGATCACCACTTGTTTTTTAAAGTGTTTCCCCCCTGATTTTCTCCTTTAGGTTCCCCTTATGTGGTGAGCAAGGTCAACTCAGAAAGCCACACACTCCCACTCTCCCACCCCCCCCCCCCACACACACACACATATACATCCATATGAACACATGAATGACTATAATAATCAGATGACTTGCTCATGCACAAACCTTGAATGATCTTTTATTACTGCTTAAGGCCAGTATTGCCCATTATTTTTAATGTTTTGACAATATATATTTTGTGGCTTATATCCTTTCTAAACATCTGTACAAACTCTCTTTCAAATTTGAAAACATTTGGATGCACTAGTCTCTAGTTATGGTGGATTTTATCCAGGCTCTCACTTACATTCACCTTGAAAATTGAAGAAGGAGGTTAGTTCAGCTTCAGTAAAGTTTGATCGCTCATATCTTTGCTTTTCAGAGCCTTTTTTCCCCCAGCTCTTTTCAGAGCCGCCACCTTCCAAGAGGTTCCACCTGATACTTGTATTCTAGTGTTAATTACTTACTCAGAAGAATAGACAAGTGCAAAGGTGCAAAAAAATTGACTTATGGTGAAAGTAGTCTAGTGGTGGCCGAATATAATAGTAGCCCAACTTCAACAGCGATTTCTCAGAAACATGTTTTTTTTAAGGAAAAGAAAGATGATATCTCGAGGAAAATTTTATGTATACCTGCTTCATTATATATCATTTTGTAGCTCTATCTTTGCTCTACCTTATAAGTTGGAAGTTTTTCAATTTGGAAGTACTAGTCCAATTTTATAGTCGTGTGTATATAACCTAATATGCCCATATATTGGTTAACCTTGTCATGAAAACTCCTTCGTTTTGAGGTTAAATTTTTGAACTTACTGTAAATTGTGCTTTAGAGGTTCCTCTACTACATTGATAAAAGGGAAGTGTGTATAGTGCATATCTTAGGAGAGGGAATTCTTTTTGTGACTCTGTCGCCAGAATTTTTCCAAACCTCTATACTTTACTGAAACTTCTTATAAAGCATATCATTAGAAAGCTCTTGCAGAGAGTTGTATTCTAGTATCAAAATGAGCTGTAGGGGATGAAGGACAGCAAAGTTATGTACGTTTACATAAATATGTTTTTATGGGCAATACTGGCCTTAAAATTAAAAGGAATTATAGGAACTGATACTTGGACTGACTTGTTCCAGGCCCGGAGGAAAGAAAGATGAAGTGGTCTGGCCCAATAGCCAGAATAACTAATTGAACGCTGACTTTATTCATGGTTTGTTGTAACTTATATTTTTATTTATAATTTCTTTCAAGAATTAACTTTTTAAAGTGTAAATGGAAATACAATAAGCTGTAGTTTGATGCTCCATTGAGGTAAGCAAAAAAGGTATGTAGCACATCTCCGTACATGTGCATAGGTGACTCATGCAATGCTCTCCGTACATGTAGCACTACGTCGCCCTACGTCTACAACAAAACTTAGTGCAAAGAAATCCAAAAACATGGGGGAGGGAATGTGCTGCAGTTGCCCTATATCAGCAATTATTGATTCATGTGTTTAAAAAGTGGTGCAGATTTGGCCGGACCTGGCAGACCACTTCTGCCATCCCCGAGTTCAATAGGCATTATATATATATGTATATAAGAGAAAATCAGTATCAACCTACCATGGTAGGAGTCACGGAGAAGCCCACAGCCACCCATGCAGTTGCGTTGGCCTCCATGTACACATCAAGGTATGCACTGTTTCCAGCATTAGTATCTATGCCCACAAAAATGGCACAAGTAGACGGTGCACAGTCTTCAGGGGAGCGGAGAATGATCCTGTAGTCAGTAGCACTTCTCGTCTACAAAATAATACAGATATAAATTTTGGAAGAGAAAAGTCAAACTCACTGGAGTAGTCAGTGCCCGTGATGGAGTAGGTGGTTGTGTTGTAGCAGCTGGTGGTTGGGTTGAACCTCCTGGTGGTTGTGTTGAACCTCCTGGTGGTTGCGTAGTAGCTGCTGCTGCTTCCATTAGCTGAGCCAGAAAAAATATTTATGGCTCTCTACTGTTCAAACATCCGATAGCTTGTGGGAGCCACTTGTACACTAATAATGTCACAGTGCATTCATCTGGCTCGGGTATATCCTTATGTAGACATGGGATTTTTATGTCAATTTGTTCAGCAAAATATGATGTTTTTATGTCATTTTTGGGGTAAAATATGTGCTGAAAATACCAAAATATGGCAAAATATGTGACTCTGAAATTTAGATAAGTAGGGGCTAGATATCAGGAAAAGTAAACGGTTTTAAACCTTTTATTACGGGATAGAAGTCAGCAGCACAAGAATAGAAAGGGTGTGTCACCATAATTTTGACCATATTCTCTTCAGTGAAACGGTGGCGCCTGTCAGTCAACACAGTTTTTTAGACCGAAAAGGTTCTCTCCATGTCGACATTGGCGGTAGGGCAGAACTTGAAGTTGCGTCTCCAGGACCAAATCCTTCGGGGAGGGATCCTTCCTCACCTTTCAAGCACCCCACAATTGAGTGTAGCACCAGAACATCAGGGTTTCTCTCCAGCACAGAGTTGAACATGTTCTGTAACAGCAACCCCTTTTGGCCAGCAATGGTGATATAAAAGATAAAGCACTTATTTGTAGCCCTGTCAGCTGTCACTGTCCTGTCCCAGAGCCACAAGTGTCTGGGTGGTGTTAAATAAATGCTGACTGAAACGCAGCTCCTGTTTTTCTCTAGTTCTTTACAGTTCATATTTATTTCATGTCTTACTTCCTGATACAGAGTTAATTTCTTACAGTCATGAAAAAAGCCACTTTTATGTGAAAACGTATGTTTTATGTGATCACACAAAAAATCGTGAAAAAAGGCACTTTTATGTGAAAACATATGTTTTATGTGAACACATAAAAATCCCATGTCTACTTATGGGTATTGCAATAGGGTGACTGACTCTAGGAATGCAATCACATTTTCCATTTCACAGTTGTAGGTACTGGACTTTATAGCAGTGCAGAAGTTAGTTCCCAGACTTTATTCATTTATTTCACATAGAATATGTTTCTTCCTGTGGACAAGGTTGACTTTGGAAAATTGACGAACAGAACTGTCAGAAAACTGCTCTGAGCCTCATTAGGCAAGAAGCTCATCAGGAAACTTGGGACAACTGAAGGAAACAGTCATGCTGGTAATTTTTGCCTCAATGTTTTGTGAGATGCATTTCCTTGGTGGTCATGCTGCTACCCATGTGACATGAAATACAGCGAGACCAGCACTTCACTGGGATACCATATGGTTTGCATAACCAAGGTACTTTATAATGGCAATGAGAGCAGTGCTCTGATAGCCAGTAGGTTACTAAACATCCACAGCACTATATTACAAGAGGGTATATAGTCTCACAAGGTCCATTTACCACTAATCCAAGAACATCCACTTCTGGACTGTATCTAGTCATGATGTTTGATCCACTTACACCTAAGCCCAAGTCTTCACCACAAAGTGACTACTCGGACATTATGTGTGGATTGAACACTGACTTTATTTGTGGCCTGTTATAATATTTTTTCAAGAATGGACTTCTCAAATTGTTCATATGAGTAGAGTGCAAATAAATAAGCTGCACTTTGGTATAAGAATCAGCTCAGTTGAGGCAAGAAAACAAAAGCTATGCAGCACTATGCCACTCTATGTCTACAACAAAATTTACTGGAAAGAAATTCATCCAGGAGCACCTCCTTGCTCAAGAGTGAACAAGTTCAGAATGGTTTCTGGTATGAATGGGTTCCTGTGCAATTTTCTTGGGTAAGAAAAACTAGCAAAAACTAACAAAAACCACGAAGAGACTGTTCGCAAAGGCAGTTGTAACACAGTCATCCATTACAAAATCTTCTTTAATTTTGATCTACTCGTCTAACGGAAATAACGTTTTATAACTTTTAAATCAAAAGAGCAGTCTACTGGGCATGTGCATACTGAGAAATGAGCACGTTGTTCAAATTCATATAATCTTTTTCCCCCAAAGATGCCGGTGTTTGCGCCATTTGGCACTTATGGACATACATGTAGGAAGAGATTTTTGGTCAAAGTAATTCTTCATCTCAAGTATCCTCACAAACAAGTGCATTAGAAGATTATATTAAAGGCAACAACAACTTACAGCTGCATTTAGAGGTCCATAATAAAATGGCTGTGTTCGCACAATAGTGTACCTAAAATTAGAGCACATTAACATAATCATAATGTTACTTCACTTTCCTTGCTAACATTTTTGGCTCCAAAATAGCCTGCACATGTAAACTGGTATAGTTGATCAGCAATTAAATTTAATGTAACTATGAACCATTGTTAACCTTTTGTACCTTGCTAATAGTCAGCATTACTCACACTGATTGCAAATAGCGTTCTGGTTGGCCACCAGCACATGTTGTTCAGCTCCAGTACTGGGAAGAAGTACCATTTTTCTACTATCAGGAACCACCCCTCCAATTGTAACTGTTTCTCCAATTGTAACCTGTTAGTCTCAATTGGTAATAGTAACCTACCTTATAATTGTAACCAAGTAGCGCAGTTGTAGTAACCCTTCCTATTGTAACCACAGAGACAAATAGCAATAAGACATGCCCAAATAATTGCTCATTAGGCTTATAAACTGAACTGAAGAAAACAAGAAAAAAGCCAGGAAAAACATTAGCAGGGCTTGTACCCTGGATTTCCGTTCTCTGGGTATGTTACTACCATTGAGACATGGGCACCCAAAAGATTAGAAGTCTTTCAAACAGGTACTTAAACTCTTTTAAAATTGCAATCAATAATAACTGCTCTTCCAATAATAATTGCAGGTAGATTGGATGGAAGTAAATAGTAATGGCGGTTCCTAATAGAGAATATATGGTAGCTGGTACAGCTGCACTTATGACTACCTAAAGTATCACCCCCAACAAACCCTACATCCTGACCCAAATGCAGAAAGTAGTGAGTCTTCCAGAAGGCTATTAATGAAAGCATAGTAGCTGCAAGGAAACACAGCAGTAGCTATCACAGCCATGAACCAGAAACCAGAACAAAGATTGGACATTATGCAGCAGACTTTGTTTAATAAGGGGGCCATTATTAAGTTTCCTAAAGACCTTGGCTGTGCCATGCATGAAAAATACACTCAGAAACTTTAAAAGAGGGCCTTCTATGAGCACTTCAAGACTACATGGGAGTTGTCAGAAACTCTAAGAGAGCCTATGAGCACTTCAAGACTGCATGGGAGTTGTCAGAAACTCTAGGAGGGCCTATGAGCACTTCAAGACTGCATGGGAGTTTTCAGAAACTCTAAGAGAGCCTATGAGCACTTCAAGACTGCATGGGAGTTGTCAGAAACTCTAGGAGGGCCTATGAGCACTTCAAGACTGCATGGGAGTTTTCAGAAACTCTAAGAGAGACTGCTATGAGGGTGCATGAGAGTACATAGTCGTGTGCATGGCTTCGAGACTTCTCGGGATGCCACTATAATGTTGGCTTGTTCCTGCCACACAAACAACTAAACCCTATTTTCCTTATCCCAGCAAGGAATGGTGAGAGAATTAATGCTTTGCATTTTGAAGCAGCAAATCAGAATGTTGAAAAGGAACTGGGGAGGAAGAGTATAACGACTACAATCCTGAGCTTCATGCCAAAATTGGCATGTACGCTGCTAAGTGCTAGACTCCGGGAATGCAGCTGCAGTGAAGAAGTTTAGTGATGACTTTCACTACTAGTCTTGGCTCATTCGCTAAATTTTATAGATACCAAAATGTCATGGAGTTAAAATAATGGAATTTAGAGTAGACGAAAAGTTACAAAGGCAGCCTGAAAACAGCTTGATGACTTTCCAACTGTTAAACCATAGTTCTTGGAGAAACTTAGAAGTATTGTTACTATTCCTTGCCAAATGGGACAAAACAGGTATATAGATAGCAACTATGAATTTACGCTGATAAAACTATGAGATAACCCTCAAAAGAGCATCACTGGAGCAATCTTCATTTGGTTTGAGAAATTATTCCCTCAATTAACTCTCAATTGACATATCATTTTCTCGATAATATACAATTTACTCACTCAATGTTTTGGCTAGAGCAATTATCCAAAACATCGAGTGAGTAAATTTCAAGTTGATTATCAAGAAAGTGATTGTATAGCTATCAATGCCATGAACACATTGTAACCAATTTCACTCTCTGATTACGTTCTCCTGCTAAAATATTCGGACACCTTTCGCAGTGGGAATATCTGTTGCAACAGGCACAACGTTGGCATCCTTCATAAGCGAGATGAATCATTGGGCATGCTGGGATTTTGAACTATTCAAAGTGTTTGAAACATCCTCAGTCATGGAAGAGGAGTCACTTGTGAGGTAACAGCTGTGTGAGATTGTGAAGACTTGGCAAAGAAGCAGAAGTGCCTTGCATGCACAGGAGCAGGCAGCAAGAAGCTCACCATGAAACTAGGATATCTGTAGCTGCTATAGACATATTAACTATCTAAACGTTGTAAAATACACTGCCTTGGTACTGACGGTTAACTATGCACAGAACCAATACTGACAGGGAGACCAGTGTTTCACAACAACATTCCACATAGATATTGACCTGTTTGTAACAACACTGCTTGTCAGCTTACTGTGTGCTAAACATCCAGAATGATAAACAACTAGAATTTACGATACAAACATCTAACAATCATGGAAAAACAATTAGAACTGTATAAAATGTATTAAAAATCAATTTACTACTATACGTACATGAAGTTGACGAATCCATCTGTGTCAGATGGAGCTGTCCAGTTAAACATCTGTGAAGTGAAATCCAACCTATCCAAGTTTTGATGGCTTATAGTTGTCTGTGTGTGCAAAATACAATACAATTAGTAAACTTACTTGAAACAATATAGAGCAGAGCCAGGATTTTGATAATGGAGGGAATGATAGGAGAGAGAGAGGAGAAGGGGTGGAGGCACTAAATGATTTGGGTGATATGTCCCTTTACATCATTGTGGCATATTGTCCATATTGCGTGGGTAAACATTTAGCCATGATTCCAAATGAGTTCAGGCCTGTACATACAACTACATCTAGAGACTAGTTTAGCTCATAAAAAAAAGTTTTAACATGAATCAAGCAAGTATTTGCATTAAACATTTTTGGAGCATGTCGTGTTAAAATAGCGAGTAATGACATTGGATAGAAAATGCTACAGGCTTAAATTTACACAACAATAGGGACGTTTTTTCAGTATGCAAGCATATCTACTTTACTAATGCATGCAAAACTGTCAGTGACTGTAAGCATTACCTTCCTGTGAGAAGCTTTTCAAATTGGCCTTTTATTCCTTTTAATCCGGTGGGTGTGTGGTTATGGATTGGTTTGATTAAGTAAAGTTTGTGAACGCAACATGTGTATGACAAATTATTGGCTTGTCAGAGATGTATTATCATTTTTAGACATCAAAAAAGCACAAATATATCTAGTCTCTAGACTTGTAGCACTGTAACTGTGGGCATGAACACATCGGAGCCATGGAAGGCTTGAAATCAAAGAATGCTATTCGGTGAATGTGATGGATTGGGAACAGCGGATTGTGGTGTGTATATGAATGACATTATGTGTTGTTGCTCTGAGAGTGCTAGCTTGTGGGTAATATTTGTGAAGTGACTGCAGGAGAGTTTGCAGTTTTTGTGTATGAATGGGTATATAGTGTTGATAGCTCGTGTGCCAGGATATTATGTATTTATAGGAAGTCTAGGATGCCTGTCATAGATGTTTGCAAGTACTGCTGCTCTTATTGATTTGTGTCCTTCATAGTGAGATTAAAAAAGTGAGCTATTTTTAACAACTGACTTCATCACGTTAATTACCTACATTGATGCTACAACAGACTGGATCAACCTGTGTGCCACACAAGGTGTGTACACTGCCGTTAGGTACTTTCCAGCCACTCGTCAGCAATAACCAGTCCTGGCGGTTGCTCCATCTTAAGCTTGGCATCGAATCAGTTGTGTTTCTAAGAAAAAGAGTGAGCTATTATAGAACACCACCAGATGAAAGTCAAGGACCTTCTCTTGTGTGCTTCCATTTTCAACAAAGCTATTGAAAGTTGTTCATATTAGCCAAGTTGGACATAACAGTTACAGATATCACATGACATCAGGTGAGGCCATGTGATATTAACAACTCTGGTTTTAACTACCACTAATATGGACAGCAGCAGTCGTAGAGAGCTACTTGTGGCTGATCATTGTCGTTATTTCACTACTACATGTATAAGACTTTGTCTTCTACGACTTCCAAATTATTTCTATCTTTTGATTTTGAAGATGTTGGCTGGTGTTCATTATACTGTGACATGGTAATATCACTAAGGGGTGACAGTTGCATTCCCCCCCCCTTTTTTCCCTTTTTTTTTCTTCTTGTCTTATACCATATCTACATACATAAACTGTCATTGTTTCAAGTTTCAGAGCATTTCAATGCTCCATTATAAAGTTATGATACTTTTTATACACACCATTTCATTGTCAAAGAATATTCAAGGTGAAACAGAGAAAGAGCTGCCTTCTTCCTGACGTTCAAGCGTTTGTAAGTCAGCGACCGTACCCCCCTAAGTTTTCAAACAACTATCAAAATGACCAACAATTGACGTTGAAGATTGTCATAGTAACTGCGCGGAGCTAAGAAGTCTGTGTGCAGTAAAAACACGGAAAACGAGGTATATAGCGCCCGGCCGCGCCCTAATTTTTCAGTTGTCCAGCTATCTCAGAATGCCGAAAAGTGTAGAGTCGTTGCCACCAGCATCTAAGACCCCAGATCGACCTTCTAAGTTTGTCTCGGTAAAAAGGCGGAAGAGGCGTCGTTGGTGTGTAGCTGAGAAGTTGAATCTTGAGCAGGAGACACCAGCTTCTACCGATGACTCGCCAATGCCAGTGGTGTTGGCTGTCAGCGGGAAAAAGCTGGCGCAAGCTAGGCCAACCGTGGTTACCTCTAAGGCTGGGCCTTCCTCTGAAATGTTGGACTGTAAGCCACAGTTGGGCCAGGCTACTCCATATAACCTGGTCTCTACTGATCGGCTTCGAGCTTCATTGAAGGGGTTAGCTTTCTGTGCCTGTGGAGTGCCTTTGGATGTCCATGAAGATCTGTCTCATAGAAAAGGTCTGGTTTCGAAGATGTCCATCATTTGTTCTGGTTGCGGCAAAGAGGGTATTTTCTCAGATCCTTACTCGAGGCAGGATACTGCTAGAGTTCAAGACAGATGTGTTCTGGCATCCAAGTTTGTTGGTTTAGGGTATGACCATATTCAGATGTTGACATCGATGATGGGTCTGCCTCCTTCTCTAGCTTCTTCTTCTTATGCTGAGCATAATAAACGGCTTCATGAGCTTACCGAAAGGAAAGCTGATGATAGCCATTCGCTGGCCTCTGCACATCTTCACAGTGTGCTCGGTGTGGATCCTAATGAGGTTGTTGATGTGACCGTCACTTTGGACGGCACCTGGTCAAAACGTGGGCACACAGCTCGCTACGGTGTGATTGGGGTGATCTCCTGGGAGACTGGACAAGTGCTTGATACCGAAGTCCTTTCCAAGGGCTGTCCGATCTGTAATGCTCACGAAGGCATGGATAAGGACTCGGAAGGTTACCGTCTGTGGTGGGAAGGCCACGAGGATTCATGTAACCAAAATTACATCAGATCCTCGCCTGCCATGGAGACAACTGGAGCGGAGGTAATTTTCTTGCATTCCATCTCCAAGAATAATCTCCGCTACACAAAGGTAAGCACATTATATTAAAAATATATATTGTGTTTTTTATAGATGGCCTTGTTTCTTTCAGGTAATCAGTGATGGTGATACCAAGACCGTATCCAACCTCAATGCCCTAAACCAGGGCTTGGGGCCTTATGGGTCGGGTATTGCCATCATCAAGCATGAGTGTGTAGGGCATGTTCAGAAGCATCTCGGAAAGATCTACGTAGCCTTATCAAGACATCGGCACCTGTCATAAGTGAGATCGAGGACAAGGCTGCTACCCGGAAGCAGAAGGTGCTCGCAAATAAGGCTGCCTGAGATGCTACCAGGGCTCTCAAAGCTGCGGCCCTAGAACTGGCAAAGTAAGAAACGCAGCAATTGCGTATCAGGGCCAAAGCTACGAGAGTAGCGGTAGGGTTGAAGGGGACAATCAAGATCAGTCCTGTCGAGCCCAACCCCGTTGAAGATGTCCAACCTGTAAAAGTAGACGCCATCATGAAGATGGTGCCGCTTTCCTGGTCAGGTAAGCACGGCATCAAGGATGACGATGTCGTGGTCCTCCAATCTTACTACATTCGTAGTAACAAGGGGGATGTGAAATCTATGAAGAACGCCTGCTGGGCTGTGTACTACCACTCGATTTCTACTGACGGCGAGCCAGAGCACCGTTTTTGTCCAGACGGGAAAGACTCTTGTTGCAAATTCAATTGTGCAATCGCCAATGGGGAGAATCCTCCACCACACACACCCCGTATCCCTCCTCATCTACGAGAAGGTGTGAAGCCGCTTTCACAAAGTTACTCTGCGATGAGGAGCTGCTGAAACGGTGCGAGTTGGGTGCCTCACAAAACCAGAATGAGAGTTTCAACAACCTCGTCTGGGAACGGCGAAAGACTGGATATTGTTCCATGGTTAGTGTTGAGATTGCTGTCCATCTAGCAGTTCTCACCTTCAATAGCGGCTTGAAGGCCATAGCGGACTTGTATGAGTCGTTTATAGGTTTGCCTGTAAGCGACTCTGTAGCCAAGCTCTTTGAGTCGAGAGACAAAATAAGAGTGAAGAAGGCATCGCATAAAGCTATGTCCACTACCAAGGACAGTAGAAAGTCTCTGCGATCTAGGGCATTGACGTCTGAATCCAGGCAGGCAAAGAAGGAAGGTCTGACTTACGATGCTGGTGGTTTCTGATATTCTGGACATGTTCCCCTTCCCCCGATTGGCTTTTTTCAAAGCCGTCATGGCCCCTTCCCACTCTCCAAATCCCTCCCCAACCTCCCCCTCTCCATTCCCCCCAGGTGGTGCTGGCGCTATCCTGGGTTTTTTGGAGGGCTCTGACGAGCCCGAACTTGAAGGGGAAAAAGAACAATTACACTTCTAATGATTATACACTTATAATGATTATACAAGTTCATTTACAGGATGGACACCATCAAGGGACTAGCTGATGCTGATGGCACAAGAAACCTAAAAGGAAGTTTATAGGCCCTTCCCACTCTCCAAATCCCTCCCCAACCTCCCCCTCCCCATTCCCCCCAGGTGGTACTGGCACTATCCTGGGTTTTTTGGAGGGCTCTCACGAGCCTGAACTTGAAGGGAAAAAAGAACAATTATACTTCTAATGATTATACACTTATAATGATTATACCAGTTCATTTACAGGATGGACACCATCAAGGGACTAGCTGATGCTGATGGCACAAGAAACCTAAAAGGAAGTTTATAGGCCTCATTTGCAAACAGTTCTTCCTCTCTTTCCCTCCTTCATGCAGTGCACAAGAGGCAGTATCCCAAGACTTGGTTGCAAGAAGAACCTAAAGAAAACAAGGGGGGGTAGTGGAATTGTGCCTGTTCACTTGTAAAAACATTTGTAAATTTACCTCAAACTTCAATAGCCTGTAACTTTTTTACACTTTTTTGAAACGGCGTAAAAACCACTCTCTTAATATTTGTTTCTATGTTATACTTTTTATATCATATGAAAGCCCTCTCTCTGCTGTATACAATGACCGTTTTCATTAAACTTTAAAATGTAAGTAAGAGGTCAAGCGCGCGGGTGGTAGGCGGGTGGAAGGCGGATGGAAGATGAACTTCGTTAGAACTTAATTTCCATCCGCACTCTCGACCGGGCAATTACATTTTAACACTAATGGAAACCGTCATTGTATAGCTTAGGGCTTCCTCTAGCCACTGGTACCAATTAGAGGTCTTTAGCACTTCACAACCCGGAGTGGTTTTTTCCGGCGATTTTGGGATGCAGATTTTTGAGGTCCCTCCGCTTTAGGGTCTAGTAACTTACCTATAGTTATACCTATGAAACATATTTTAGTATCAAAAGAGAGCACACAGAGAGACCTATCTTTTGAGCTATATATCAAGTTCATACCATGAAGTTTGCAGAATCTACGGAGCTCTAAAGTTGTAACCACAGGTTAAAAAAAAATTATTTGTCCACCGTTCCCCCTTTTAATAAAGCTCCTTGACTGCTATACTTGTGTATTTCCTTGAGTGCAAAGCTATTGGTAGTGCGTGCAATTTGGTTCTTCACACTGCATTAAGATGCAGCAGTCAGTCATCACTGCTTGTATGCATCTAGGCTTATGCAAACATTACTAAACTCCTAAAACCGTTTTTTTGGCTGATCCTGTGGCATTTACGACTGGTAAAGTGGTGAGTTCATGAGATAAGCGGGATCAAGAAGTAGACAGAAGAGGTCGACTGTTTTGTTTTGTTAGAAAAGGACCAAAGAACTCAAAAAGGAAGAAGTAGCTGATATGGCCATAGCCATGGAGGTGGGGCATCAAGAAGGCCAAGCAAAAGGCTTTTAGAAAACCTCGTCATGGACGCTTTTTGAGACAGGCTGCCTCTGTATGCTTGATTCCATGGTCAGTCACATTTTTCAGATTATACATAGAGACGGAAGTCTGCATCACTTTTTGTTATTAGTGAGATGGCGTCAGTGGGCATACTGCCTGACTGTGAGGACCTGTTGGGTATATTGGACCTGCTGGACTTACCCTCCCGGTTCGACTTATGGGGACAATGGGACCAGCTGGAGATATTCGGCCTAGGGTTCCACATGCCCAGAAGGTGTGTAGTCCATTATAACAGTTCATATTGGGCATTTCCAGATATGCCCTTCACTAACCATATTATCTTGAGCACTTGATAACACTTGGTCGAGCAGTAAGATATGCCTTATGAACAATATAACCCTGTCCAAAGCAACGCTCAGCTTGGGTCAAACTGCGTACATTCTACTGGAACCTAGGTTACTCATTGGTTATGCTCCATCAATTCCTGAGGGATGCACCTGTTGGTACAGCCTGAAAAATATCAAGTACTCCTGATTTCAGAGGATATTTAACAGAGTTGAGGCACATACAGATGTCTGTACCACTCTTTGATGTATGCGACACAGTACGTTGAGAGAATGAACTGCTCGGACCCACTGGACCTGCAGGACTGGTTAACTAAGTGTGTTGGTGAGTGAACAGAGTTCTACCAGGAGCAATCTGATGGACCACCTGGCCTGGTTTGGCTTACAGAGTCGGTGGGAAAATGGAGTCCGGCTGGAAAACCTGGGCCTGTTGGGCCACATGGATCCCCTGGGTCAGTTATACCTACAAGGTCGGTTGATCCACATGGTCCTGCCAGGATGTAGGGTCCTGATGGATCACCTGGACCTGCTGGGTGCATTAGACTTGCTGGGCCTGATAGGTCACTTTAAACTTCTGGGTACCATGGACTTACTGGTCTTCATGGACTGCCGGTTTGGTACGTATGTGAATGCAATCCTGCTATGGTACAGGACCTGATGGGCATAGTGACCCTATGAGATCCACTCGAATACCATGGCCACTGGACTGCAGGGTGCACCTGGATCTGCTGGAGTAGCCTGACCTTATGGGACCAAAAGATGATCCAAAACCTGGTCCATTAATGATACCAATCATATTCCAATGTACTAATGCGTACCAATCATATATGATTGGCTTAGGCTACAAACTTGAGTTCTCAAATAGACCAATACCAATCATGTCTTGACACTTTCCCTGACAGTGAAATCTGGTGAATGATAAGGTCTGCTTTGTAAACCTTGTCACAGGAAATTGATCTTAAATTATACCACTAAGACATTTCAAGGTACACTTGGCTTGGGCTGATAGAATCCCCACATTGGACTCTGAGGCACCGACTGAAGTGTCTCAAGTTATTTTGATTTAGTGTACACTGACCAGCATGATGGCATATTCTTTCTGCATGTGTATTCTTTCTGAACGTGTATACCAGGCATATGGTCTGTGCCACTACTGGTGGCCGCGAGGCCATCATTTGCCTGTGTAAATACTGGAAGCCACATGACAAGATCCTGCTTTATGCCTCCCCCCCCCCTCCTCCGGAACCTACCCCCTGCCAATATCTGGAGTTACAGCTGCGACAATGGCTTGGACAATGCCTCCCATAATGTGAATATGGACTTTGGGCATCTTTGTAAAACATGGGGTATGCGTGACTAGAATAGGACCATGGTCAGTGTAGCCCCAATTGTCACGTGGACATTGTGACTGCACAAAGAGTGGGGAGAAAGTGACTTCAATCAAACTGTGGTCGGTGCAGATGGGGTAGCCATGTATCCATCGACATCCACACTGGTGCATGAATAACCTCAATGAAGCCAAGATCTGGCCTGCCGATTGTTGGTACGGGTTTTGTGTACCTGTGCAAAGATCGGGAGATAAGAGACCAGCTGGTAGCCTACATTCCCCAGGATGTACTAACCAAAACAATACATATACATTAACCCACTGGGTTTTCAGGACATTTGTACCTAATATAATTTGAGTAATACACATATGTACCTAATAATATGGGTTTGAGTGATACATATGTACCTAACACTTGAAGTAGAGCTAGTTCAGGGTCTATGTTTGATTAACTAACTTTAAATGCTTGGTTGCTATTTTCTGTTTCAGGTCAAGTGACTATGACATCATACTTAACTCTTACTGGATGAACGTGAAAATAAAAATTGCTTACCAAGACGACATCACGTACGCATAATTTCAAGTCACCAGGATGGCACTTTTTTTTAATGTTTGAAGAACCAACAGGCAATTTTCTCGTGGCAGCGAAGGAAGTTCTCTATGCCCCATGGCACTCTCCATTGTTACAGGAATACTACGAACCTTGTCCAACCTCTTACTTACAAAAAGTAGCTTTCTTGATCGTTTGACTCTAGTGAGCTTATAGCCTCTACCGCTTTGTCCTATATAGCTAGTTAGTGTTTTAGCGTACTTCTTTGCTTAGTTTGTAAACTTTGTTTGCTAGTTAGGCATCTGTTAGACTGCTAGCATTGCTCTGGTCAGTGTATAGCTAGTAGATGGCTGGTTACTGAATTATAACAAAGGGATTGTCCCATCCCATAAATATTTGTAAAAAAATCTCAACTAATCTTTTTAGCCGACATGAATCTTCTGTGAAGAACATCGCGACTTCGTTGGTGATTGAGTGGCCGGTCACTTGAGCTGAGTTTTAGATATATTTTGTTTGTTGTACTCTGACATATTTAATCTAGGGGTTGACTTCTCTACCTTGAGGCTACGAAAAGATGCTGTCGTTATTCAAGAAGCTATAGTAAGTAGCCTCTGAGCTTCTACTAGTCATTAGTTGTAACTAAAGATACCCTACTTTAGCCAACCATGTCAAGTTATATAAATTGATTTTGTTTTTCCTCAATCAGGATTTGGCAAGAGAGAGGTGGGATACTTCAGGACTCTTAGCTATAAACTAGCAAGTTACATCCTGATCTGTGCAGCTGTCTAACTTTGAGGTTTCCTCAGATAGGGCATCATGACTGAGATAGTAACAGCAGACAAGTATGAATATGCAATACATACCTAATATGCAATAATAACGACATGTATGCATACTGTACTTATTGATGTATTAACAGGGTTTTTTGTGTGTGTGTGATAAGCTAAGCAATCTGTAGGGCACATTGCAGGATGGTTGTGACAGGTGCTACACTCATACAAAAGGTGATATTGCCACCCTCATTTCTTCTTCTACGATCAATACAGTCCCTTCTTCTCATTGCCTTCCTCTGAAAGTAACGCAGTGGTTGAAGGTTGCTCCACACTTATGAGGCTTGCCATGGAGGTTGATCTTAGTGCGTCCAGCTCTTATAGAGGAATGATCACTTATATATGTATATATATATATATATATAATTGTAGATGTATTGCCTTACAATAATTAATTTTACAGGCTTGAATTTGTTGGCAGTATATTCATTTGGTATGTCTAAATATAGAATATTTAGGTACCACTCGAAAGAGGTTGCACAGATGCAAAGGCATTTCTTATGTCTAAATATAGAATATTTAGTGATCACTTTAAAAAAAAGTGGTCGCACAGTTATTTGGTATGGCTAAATAGAGAATATTTAGTTGTCTATTTAATATAGCTATCACACTTGAAAGTGGTCACACAGTTATGGTAACAAGGTGACATTTACTAGCCAGTTAAATTTTTAACATACCCCAGGAGGTACTGAATTTGCAGAGCAGTCAAGAACTTGCTGCTGGGTCGAGTCCAATACGAAAAATGTTCCTATTGGGGCATCACTTGGGTCCCGGGTCTGCACCATAAATCCCCTGAAAGTAGTGTCGGACTCCACTTGAACTACATCATAAAATTGTAATCATGTAACAACATTATATCTAAATATACACACCCACAGATATTTTTTGTTGTACCTAGGGATATTTCATGGAGTTAATTAACCATAATTAAGAGAATAACCGATGGATTTGCAGGGAAACAGATTGTGGATTAGAAACCACACTGCTCCGTTGCTCTTCAACAACACCCTTTACTAATAATATTCATGACTTGAATTTTGACGGTGAAATACATGAATGTTAAGTCCTTCCAAAATATCCGGCTACAGAGTACTTAATTAACAGTGATGTCAATGCATTCACATCCGACAGGAAATCGACTTAACAAATCATTTGACAATGCATGAAACTTTATAATGCACAAGCTAGCGAATTGCTTTCCACCTGTTCTTAAGGAAAGCAATAGCTTGTAGCCTATTTCATAAGCAGAATTGAGTCGAGGTGGAGTCAATCAAATGAGAATATTAGAAAAAAATAATATTAGAATGGTGATTTCCAGCTGATGAAATGAAATGAAATGCAAATAGATACAAGAATGTATAATGTGGTTTACAAGTGTTAAAGATTTGAATTTGGGTGGAAGGAGGGTGTAGTACGCAAACTATCTTATTATATGGAGCTCCAAAGTGGCAAACACAAGCTTTTGTATTTTATGATTTTGTCCCACTATATTGATTGGATGATCTATGTAGAAAACAAGCAGTTCAGCTAGATACCCTTTACCATTCAAAATCATATACACTAATTATTATTACGATTTGTAAAAGTACAGCATTTGTGTACACTCAAACTCCTCTTATCTGAGAAACTTGGGGCCGAGCACCAGGAATCAACTGCATCTGGAACACCCCACAGTTGGTACATGTACATGTACATCAACTGAAAACAATGAGAATATATTCTTTAACAATGGAGGTTTGTCTCAGTGATTCCTACCTCGTCCAAGCTGTAATATTGCGCCATATTTTAACAGGAAGAAGCCACAGCAGTGAGATTTCTAGGGCATTATAAGCTTCACAGGTGTGACTGAACAAAGGTCTTCCATGGCTTCCTCTCCTTCACATATATCATTTCTTATTGTTGACTGTGTCCATGTAGGGTCAGCTACAACCTCCTTCAAGGAATTGGCAACAGTTGCACAGGAGAACTCTACCAGTCAAACAGAAGATGTTTTGGTAGAGTATCAGCCACATAAATTTTCTAGGACCAAAAAGTTCACAACCAAATAGCAGAACTGAGGAGGTTCATTTGTTCTGCTTTATAATATAATGCATGCAATGTTTAATTATAAAATAGCTCGTGAGCTAGCTTGATTATGTCTCGGGCAATTACCAACCCATGACTTTCTATTGCAATCGAGAAATAGAGTAGGCGTGGACATGCATGGAACCATTTGGAATCTTCTGGTCCTAAAGTTTTTCTACCGTATGCAAGTTATGTGAGTGGGAAAAAAACAGAGTTAGAAACAACAGAAATAAACATAGATCTTTAAATATGTTATTTACCACAATTTCAACATTATTTCACGCTGCTAGTTTACTACTTTAGCAAAGGATATAAGGCATGCTTGTAGCTTTGAGGGGCTAATACCGGACCATTTAGGTAGCTAAGGAGCTATTGATGTGAGTTTTAGAAGAGGTACATGCTTATTAAATTCATTGAAGTGGGGAGGGGGGGAGCTATCTGCCATTTAATAAATGGCAATTACAGGAATAGCATACCTCCAGGAATTAGCCTTTAACCACAAATTAGCACTTACCTGTGACTGTCTTTTATTCTACCAAATCTAATGGGTAATGGGATAGGGAGGAAGCTAATTTGCAAGCCAGAGTAAAAAAGATTTCCCAAATATACTTTGCGGTTACACCAGCTGAAAACCTTTCATTGGTGAAAGACCACTTCATTCATAATTATGACATAAAGTAATTCCTGGACAGACACTATGTTGGCGTCCTCCACATTCATTGCGCAAGTTCTAATCAGCCTCTCACCTTCAGATTGCTGGAAAACTTTCAAATAAATATCTCTACAAAACCACAAACTAGCTATATGAATACTATTTGATCATACCGTACTTCCACAAATAGAAGCGCTCCTTTCATTTGATGAGCTGCCTAGTTATGAGCTCTACTAAAGGGCATGTTTTATTCGAGGGAGCACTCTATTATTTCAACATACCTAAAGACATGGTAGTCGAAATCAACCAATCTCAAAAAGGATTGATAATAGCAGTGTTTGTGCTCTAGCCATCACCCTTTATTATTCTAGTTCGGTCTTCTTCAAAGTCTCGCATGCAAAGGGAATGTCATTGTCGGTCTCTCCAACCTTTCGTGGAAATTAGAAGTCTCTCTGGCTATGTTTCCTGCAGCACTTTCTACCACTTGCCCGGGATTGCCCGGGATTTAAATAGTGCATGTGTCATCATGTGACCCATCAGTCTCGATTGAAATTTTGAAGTGTTTGATTATCACTACAGTGGTGGCAGGTTGCCAAGCTTTCACCCCCAACTCCAGACAGCATTTTGTCTGGAGTTTTCATACTTCCTGGTTGTGCGCAGTTTAAATGATGTGGGTTCTATTTCTTTTGAGATATTTCAAGGAGCATTCTATTTGACGGCGTGTTCTAGTTGAGAGTGTGTTCTAATCGATGAAATGTGGTAGCATATAATGCAGGACCATTGCTTAAAAATGTTCAGTTGCCATTTCTTACCATTGTTTGACAGAATACAAACATATGGCTATAAGTAGCAAGGCATTGAAGACAAAAGGAAGCTATTACTAGGTCATGATAACAAGCATATTACTATATACAGAACCCATAGAATAGTATTGAATGCTTTCTGCCCTTTTACAAAACTTAGACCATGCCTTACTCTTTACTGCCACCATGTACCACACATATAAATATGTACTATCATAGACCAGGCCTTGCTCTTTACCACCATGTACCACACATATAAATATGTACTATCATAGACCAGGCCTTGCTCTTTACGACCATGTACCACACATATAAATATGTACTATCATAGACCAGGCCTTGCTCTTTACCACCATGTACCACACATATAAATATGATTATGATAATTGTTTATACATTAACTCTTTGGCTGCGAAGGGATTTACCCAGTAATTTCCCCTGCACCCGGGAGACTGTTTATTGAATCACCCGTTTTTGAAATCACCTGATTTTTAATTGGTTCTGTTTTGTATTTTTTAGGCTTGTTTAGGTGAGCATACGAGTGATATTCTGACTATCTCCTAACTTTCTACCCAACATCATGCTAGAAGAACCTTTTGAGATGGCAAGACAAGTGAAGCTAGACTCAAAGTAAGTATTATTATGACTAACCAGTTTCAGTGGCGGATCTAGGGGGGGGGGGGTTTGGGGGATCAGAACCCCCCCTCAAGAATATAACCACACCCATTAAATTATACTCAAACTCTGTGCAAATGCACAACACATGCATAGGACATGAGAATGTGGCATGTTTGTTGAAAGAGGTGTTGATGAAGTATTGAGTGATTGAAGGTGTGATCTTAAACCCAGCTGCTTATGAATCGGTCTTGTTACTGAACTTGAGGGTGATGAATCTACCTTCAATGACTGGAGTTGGGACACGGAAAAACATATTAAAGCTCAAGGACTATTGAGAACTATGCAAACTCTATTTGTTTAACAACTGCACTTGAATCAATAAAGCCACTAACAGTCAAGCTTCAGAAGAGAAATCAAGATATCTATAAGCAAGTGGATGAAACTATTGACTTCATCAAGTCTAGACGTGCTGATATTGACAATGTATTTGATCAGTGGTATAAAGAAGCAAGTGCTTTACTAACATTGAAGAAGTAACTCTTCCAAGGAGAGTGGAGAGGCAAGCCTATAGAAATAACCATCCTGGTGATTCTGCTCAAGAATATTATAAAATGATTATAGCTATTCCTTTCCTTGACACCATCATCTGTCAACTGGAGTCACGGTTCAACAAGGAAAGCAGAATTTGTGCTGAGCTTTTGCTTCTCACTCCAGCCATTTCTGTCACTGATAAAGTTAACCCAGTGTCCGAAGTCGCTCACATGCTTACATGGGAGTGCCATCTTCCTTCTCCAGTACAGCTCCAAAATGAGATGTCAAGATGGAAAATATTCTGGCAAAGAAGATTAGATGCAGGTGATGAAGTTCCTAACAGCTTGTTAAATGCAACTAGTGCTATTCGCAGAGAAGATTTCCCCGACATATTATACCCTTTTGTGTATTGCTTGCGTCCTATATACCTATTACCAGTTGTGAAGCAGAGTGTAGTTTCTCTACTCTTCAGCAGACCAAAAATTACCTTCGAAACACTATGCTTACGTCCAGACTGTCATTCAGCATAGTACCAACTTCAACAGAGATAAAATAATTGAAATATTTGTGAACAAACATGCCCGTAGAATGTTTAGCTCATCTATTTTGTGTGCGTAATGACTTCCGCTGACAATATTATTGATGCTGTACTTATTGTATATGACTTACTAAAATACTAAAACTTTCTTTAACCATAATAAATTTGGGAAAAAACACTCAAAAGAGCTAAAGGTGACAAAAAAATCACTGTCAACAAGTCAACCCCCCCTAGTCAAAATGTCTAGATCCGCCCCTGAGTTTGTTACATAGATGATCATTATAGCTAGCAAATTAGATGGCGCTTGAAGTGTATAGGCAGTTTTAGCTGATATTTATAGCTAGCAAATTAGCTAGCGCTTGAAGTTTGCAGTTTTAGATAGCCAAGTAGCTAGCACTTGAAGTGTATAGGCAGTTTGAGCTGATCTTTATAGCTGGCAAATTAGCTAGCGCTTGAAGTTGGCAGTTTTAGATGATCATTATAGCTAGCAAATTAGCTAACGCTTGAAGAAGGCAGTTGTAGCTGATATATAGTCAGCAATAGCTAGCATTGGAGGTAGCTAGTAGACTACCAAGCAAACCAAATTGTTCTATAGCTAGTGCTAGTATGTATCTCAGCTCAGCTAGCTTTGGATGATCTACCAACTGTGCTATCATCATGGATAGTACTCAGAATGGTCACAGCTCTCTTGTCCATCCATTTCAAGGCATGGACACCATTTGTACTTACAGATTCTTTTTCATTTTGTCTTTGGCCTTGATACATGCAGGTCCCCCCCTGTTCACCCGAACTGTACCAAATGCACCAAAGCCACTACTTTTTAGAGATAGTACAAGTGTATATATCATATTATTGTGAGTATACTAAAGTCTCCTCACCTACATACAGCTTCCAACTATAGGTATATCCACTAGAGCTGTCTGCCAGGACATAAGCTTTCATGCCCCACTTTGTGGGCTTCATGGACAAGTGTACTGGATGAACCAGACCCTCCCCTTGAATCCAATTGATTCATCGACAGCAATTTCTCTTCCAAGCTGGTATGATTGTCCACGCTAATGGCTATAATGAGGGAAATGAACCTCTTTATCTCGCTAACTGTGCCAAGCTTTCCAATCTCTCATTCTAGATTGAGGAGGTAGGTCTAGATTCGAAGCTATAAATTGGTCTGCTTACAAATTTGTTTCCTCCACAATTCTCCTTAGGATATATAGTGTCATCGAGAAAAAGCTGAGCAAAGTCAATGGGCGCTTTTCCTTCCATATCAACTGTGCAACCAGATGTCTGACTGAATGAGATATTACCACTGGAGCTGCTGGCACTGGAGCTGCTGGTACTGGAGCTGCTGGCCACTGGAGCTGATGGCACTGGAGCTGCTTGAACTGGAGCTGCTTGAACTTTCACTGGAGCTACTCCTACGACCTTCTTCATCGTTACACTATCCACAACATCTTCACCATCCTCCACACCCTCTTCACCATCCTCCACACCTTCACAATAATTCTCATCAATATATCCACCAAAATCATCATCACTGTCATCTCTTTTTAACATACACAGCACATCAGCTCTATTATAATAATTATCTATCCATCACTTGTATTCAGCACAATACTCTATCAAGCATCTAGAGTGAAGGTACATAACCACCTTACATAACCATGCTTTGTCAAAAGATAGTTGATAATTCCAGGTCAGTACAAGTGAATTAAACACCGTGAGCAGCTGTACCAATAAGCAGACAATAGGCAGATGCTTAGTGAGTGGCTGTACCAATAAGCAGCACCTTACTGCAAGTCAATAAAGCATTATGTCAATAAAGCATTACGAGTGCAATTTTTGAGTGCAATTTTTGAGTGCAATTTTTGTTGGACATATATATATATATATATATGTCCACCACAGTCAAAGAGTTAAGTGGATAAATAGACTTGGAAATAAGATAACAAAATTACGGTTCGTAAACAATCATGTGCATGTTGTATTGGGCTGTTTTTTGGTTTTTGTTTTGCAATCAACAAAATGCAGCTGTATGCCAATAACAGTGATAGGATTAAGAATATTTTGGCACTTCATAAGTCATTGAAGAGTTGCTATGAAACAGCTGCTAGAAGACTGTTAGTGCCATGCAAGTAGCAGAGGGGGGAAAACCCACTAAGGACAACTGTAGTTGTTTATGCTTGCCCCTAGCAAAACATATCGATTTTGCATTGACGATAGTGGTGCTGCTAGACAGGCAGAATCAATTCACTACTTAATGGACACTAGACCAGCACTTCACAACAACATAACATCTGAACATCTAACCAAGAGGCGCTACTATAATGACAACCAGGTGAGCTAACATTATAAACCTACATTTTGCAACCAGCGACACTGCCTGCAAGGCACTCCCACTAATCACAAATGTTAGCTACCATACAACCTCAGTGGCATAGATACCTTACAATGACCTTCTCAATAATCAACTTGAAATTTACTCCCTGGATGTTTCGACTAGATGCTCTAGCCTTATCAGCACGGGGCTTGCAAAAGAAGACTTGAGCAATAGTCAACACTTTTTCTTGATTTCATGACTAGCTATAACTTAATTAACTAACCAGAGTATGTTTGTCCAGCTGTGTACTTGTACAACGCCATAGTAGTATTGAAGGGAAGGCTAGTACTGATGGTGTAGCCACCATTCCCACTTTGAAGTGAATGAGGACTACTTCCACTTGGGACTAAAGTGTTGCAAACATTATTCCCCGAAATCAAAGGTCCAATAGGGAGACAATGAATCGTTCCAATACAGACGGCAACAGCGTAGAGAAAAGTAACCAAAGCCATCACAGAATTTCTAGCGTCCCGATTTTTTTTCCGTCTTCTTAATTAAGCTGGCATTTCCTCCACAAGTTTTTAATTAATTGATGCTTGGAGGATTTCAGACTGGTTGCGCCCACGTCCAGAAAGGTACGCACAAGGACAGTACACGTGGACGACAAACAAACGTGGGGAAACTTTATTGACAAGATTACAAAATAGGCCAGTCCACGATGTTCATCAAGCCATAATATTCATGCTGGATGTGGTGTAGCTACGTGTACATTACCCATGCACACCAGTGACACACACAAACTAATGAAATCAGAGGGGGAGTATTAATTTAGCTTAGTTACTACTTCAGTGTTCCAAAAACACCTCGTTAGCAGTGCACGAGTTCTGCATCACCTATGATTTAATGTTGCTATTGCTGAGCCTGTTAAGGCCATCACATATATAATACAGCACAGTGTGAAACTATTTAGTAGCTAACCTAATAACAATCTATATTTTAAAAAGAAGTCAACAGTATATACTTAAAATACAATTATCCACAATATTAAGTTACGAGTGTCCCGCTGCTCAGGAAGGGGGGGACAGGAGTGGACCAAAGATCATTCCTCAGCTGACCATACAACAATTCCTTTCTCCTCTGCCACCACTTCCCTACCCAAAACATAACACACTCGCCCACCTCCTCCATCACTGCATCACTTACTCCCTCCACATCTTTCCCCAAAAGCAATGCCACCTTTCCATCCTTACTCACGCTTCTTAATTCATCCAGCCACTGTCTTGCCCCTGCAATTCTGCGTACCTCATCTATCAGAACCAGCCGATCCCTCTCAAATTCCCCGCATGTCACCAAGAAATGTTCCACATCCTCCCCTGCTCCACTATCACACATTATACACCTCTCATCCCTAACTATCCCACATCTCTTCTTATCCTCTAACAACCCAGCTGATGCAGTCCTCAGTCGAAATTGCAGCCGCACACCTTCCTGACCATGCATGGCCCTCACATACCTCTCCACCCCTGCACCATTCTTTGCCAATTTATAATAATTCAGCGTACTTTTCCCGTCTACTTCCTCCTCCCAGTCCTTCTCATTTCTCACCTTCACTTTCCCCTTCCACTTGCGCACTGACCCAGCCTCGTTGTTTATCTTGTACTTTCTCCTCAAGATATCATATTCTTCCCACCATCCAATTCCTCCATCCTCTCGTAGTTTATTTACAACAACTTTAACCAATCTGCTCTGTTCCAACACCTCTAATCTCTTGCCAAACAAAACCTTCATCTCTTCCCTCCTCTCCTCTAGCTTCCTCCACCCCATATCTCCCCGTATTGCCACTCCTGCTACTGTATCACTTGCCCCCAACAGTCTCCTACCCACTCTCATCTGTGCTGACTCCAACTTCTTGCGAGCATTCCGTCCTCCTGTCCACCACACTTCGGCTGCATGCTCCATACTGGGTCTCGCTAGAAACTCCCACACCATTCTTCCTCTGTCTACTTCCACCTGCCCATTCACTCTACTCATCCATATTACCTTTCCAACCCACTCTTCTGCCTTCTTTGCCATCTTCTCTAACTGAACATTACCCCTTAGCTTCCTATCAAACCATATTCCTAAGTACTTGAATTCTTTGACCTCTTCCAATATCTCCTCACCAATCCTCCAATGCACTTCTGATTCCTTCTTCCCTACTACCATGACCTTGCTCTTCTTGCTATTAAATTTCATCTTCCACCTTAACACATACGCCTGTACCACATCCAACATAGCTTGCAGTTCCACCCCTGAGTCAGCCAGAAGAACTACATCATCTGCATACATGAGTGCCCCACACCAGCAGCCTTCCACTTTGACTCCTAGCTCAGCTCTCTCCAATTCCTCCGCCATTCCCATCAGATATATATTGAAAAGAAGTGGAGACAAAGGACATCCCTGCCTAAGTCCATTCTCCACAGTGAACCACCTTGACCTCCTTCCATTCAATACCACCGTCGTCTCCACCCCACTATACAATCCTACACATGTCCTCACAAGCTTCTCTTCTACTCCATACTGCCTCAACTTCTGCCACAGTCCCTCCCTCCACACACTGTCATATGCCTTACTTATATCCAGGAAAGCCAGATATGAAGCTTTTTTCTCGCTCTTCCTCACTTCACAAACTCCTCTTAACACCAACCACTGGTCTGAACATCTCCTCTGTCTCCTAAATCCTCCTTGTGCTTCCGTCAAAATCTTATCCTCAGCGAACACTCCCAACCTCCTTGCCAACACTCTCGCAAACACCTTCACCACATTACAACACAATGAAATTCCCCTATAATTCCCTACTTCATCCTCGTCACCACCATCCTTGTGGAGAGGTACTAGTAAACTCCTCTTCCAGTCCACTGGGCAGCACTCACCTATTATTCCATTGCAGCATCTTTCAGTCCAATTGAAGCTGTTCCAAATTAGGGTAGATTCTGTATCCTGACTGATCATTGAATCCAATACAAGATCAATGGCTTCAAACCGGTGTTGATGATAGTACACTTTTACATCATACCCATTTAGGTATCTTGCACCGTGAAGCAAGTGAGGTTCTTCAATTTTATAATCTTCAGCAAGTCTTGTGACTCTGGACCAAAATAAGACTTGTCACCTCGTTACTTCTCAAAGGGCAAGCAACCAAGCTAGCTACTTCTTCGCACTCTGCTGCTGAAGTTTCTGTATCTTTAAAAGTTTGGCTGAGATTATCACAATGTCTAAGAACCATTTCACTCAAGACAATATCAAGTGAAATGTTTTCCTTTATGCTCACACCTTGAATTCATGCTTCGGCCTCAGTAAATTCTTCCTAAGTATTGTATGAATTTACATAGTACTTAGAGAGAGACAGCGAACAGTCCTCCCAGTAGGGCAAAGAAGTCTTAAACCAGGTGAAGGAGAGTCAAGCAACTCATCATTTTCAGCTTTACGGACATGGAAGACTGCATCATGTTTAGGTGAAAACTTAATTAAATCAGCTTTGTAATTTCGTGTGTAGTATCCATGGAGTCTTTCATAACTCCAAACATTTTGACTGTCATTAGTAGCAAGATTTAAAGAATGCCCACAGCAGTGTGTAAACACACGTGGTTCCTCTTCTGGTATCCTCTTCGCAACTCCTGTTTTTTGTCCCACGCATCATGCATAGCCACTCATCGTCCTGTAACCTTCACAAAGAATTGTCCAGGCATGAACCTCCCTGCTCACATAAATAAACCCTTAAGGGACCCTTCATTAGTCAATCGAACAAAATCATCATCACAAACACCAATTGTGATAACGATATATCACAACTGTCCGAGTACCAGGCCTTTTGTGCCCAAACTAGCAGCAAACTCAGATCCAGAGCAACAGTTAGCTTGCCTTCTCTCATATCTCTCCCATACCGACTCCTTCCTACATGTGGGGTGAATATAACTCAGTGACCTTACTGATGGCCATGGAGATGCTGAAGTAGTCCATAAAAACACCTTCAATGACCCTTTCGGGAATGATGACGAAGGCTTTGTGGATGAAATGAGTAGATTATTCTAGATATGCTGATGGGTATGCACCTGAGTGAATTACACTGAGGGCCTGCAAAATCATGTCAATCCTACTTTTGCAGAAGCCATTACACACCAAAAGGACCATTCCTCTTGCTTTACAATAATTATGTTTACAGATCTGGAAGAAGGAAGATATTGGGAACTTATTTGTGAAGTTTGTTCTCTACAATCCCATTGACACAAGTTTAGTCCTTCAAGAAACACTGAGCATGGACAATTGGCTCACTCATTTTCCAAACTGATATTTCACATGGCCTGATGCTGACCACCTTTTCAATCCCAAAAGGATCTCTTCCTTTCTGGCATGCCATCTGATTGCCTTTGACAAGTGTACCCTGATGTTAGGCTCGTGGAGAACTGTGAAACACCTTGAAGGATCATTGTCAAGGCTGTCATGTTTGTGATCTTCAGGATGCTGCAGGTCCAAAGTATAACTCTGTTCTGGCATAAAAGCTGCCATCCACACAATGAGGTTCATGTTCTCAAAAGAGGACACTGAAGCTATCCTTCTAGTTAGTTACAGCAACACTTTCAATTCGACCGACAAGTGGTCTTCCGCAATACACATAACCTATGTCCTTCTCTGGCTAGCATCCTCATTAATACCTATCAGGATCCTTCATAACTCTTTGTGAATAGGTGAGCTCCTGTGGTCTGAAGAAGGAACCATCAGGGTGTCCTCATGCAATACCCTCATATACCATTGTGATCATCCCCTTCGAATAGCCTAAGCTGTGTACCTGATATGAAGCAAGTCTGGTAAGCAGACGAATGCTTCTGCAAACAGCCACTTAACCTTTCTCAGAAGATAGTGGGGAAATCTCCAATTATCTTGGCCTGCATTCCAAATCCAATTTAATTTCCAACAGACAGTCTCTACCGAGTAAACTTGGGCCCCTTTCAGCTATCACCATCAATTCCAACTCTGCTTGCTGGGTTTGGTAGCTCATTGTAACTGCAATAGTTCCAAGGATCTCCAAAGCCTCTCCCTTGTAAGCGCGAAGCCATTTGTTGGTTGGCTGCAAGGAAGTTGCTAAATGCTTTGGCCATAGTTGGTGATATGTGGTAGCGCTAATTATGGACATAGCAGCAACTGTATCTACTTCCATATCCAATATAGCTTGTACTGACACCATGATGGGGTCTACCTTCCTTTTCTTTCCCCCATCTAGTGCAAAGAGCATGTAGGCAGTCTCATCTTCCCCCATCTCCTCCTGTTCAGTGACTTGATGCGTTCGAACTCGTGGTTGGTTGTCCTGCTGAGTTGACCAAAACTCTTGGATGCTGTTTGTTGCTCCTGCAGACTCTGGCCAAATGTCCTTTCTTTTTACAAGAGTGGCAAACTGCAGTCCTGAAGCGGCAATCCCCTGGAGCATGTGGCCCTCCACAATGATCACAGTTGCAAATCCCATTCTGTGGCCACTGTGCTTTAGGCCTAGTTGCCATGATGTATATGGGACACAATGTGGATAACGATGCGGGATTGTTCTGTTGTAGGTATTGTTAATCCCATTCAGCAGCTTCAGCTGATTGGGCCAACTCAAAAACCTTCCTGCATTTGAGGTCAGTTTCAGCTAAAAGACAGCGTTGAATATTCACTTCCCTGATGCTGCAGATAAGGAGATCACGCAAAATGTCATCCAACATTGCTTGGAAGTTGCAATGTTCAGAAAGCCTGCGCTGTTCAGCCACAAATTCTGCAATGGATTCATTCTGTTTCTGTGAGCGCGAGTTGAATTTGAACCTCTGCATAATAACTGGTGGAGGTGGGGTGAGGTAATCCTTCACTAGCCATGTCAATTCTGTGATTGACTTGACCACATTCAGGGGCAATGAAGCTCCAGATGAGTTGGTAAGTATTCACTCCACAGCAGCTTAGGGGAATAGCTCGTTGCTTTGCTGGGTCATCCACATCGTTAGCATTGAAGTACAGGTCCAGCCTTTCAAAATATGCTGTCCAGTCTCTTCTGTTCCCTGGTCAAATGCACCGATAGTGCCATGTATTATTACCATTGTAAATCCTCGTCACCACTTGAAGTAACCCTGTTACACAATTCTGCCTCTTTGAGATAACACTGTTACACAATTCTCTTTTAATACTAAGTCAAGAAGTCTCCTTTTACTATCCACAGTTGCCCACCAACTGGCTCTTGAACCAGACTGACATCTGGCCTCTAGGCACTGCCACACAATATCATATAAGGTAATCATACACACAAACCACATAACTAGTGTCAATTACTGCTATACTAACACTAACCATAACACACACAACAGTTGTTAAATACAGAGTTCCAAGCTACTACAATACCCAATAGCCCTGCCCTCTAGTCTCCTCATTAACTTTGGTTAACGACATATTTTACCTTCAAGTAGCTAATACCAGGGACTGATCCAGGGGGAGGGGGGTGAAATGGATGATTTGTCACCCCTACCCTGCTCAATTTTAATGATATTCATAAATAAAATAAAAGCAACTGACATTATTGGGAAAAAACAAAATATTTTTGAAATTAAACTACTGCTAGTCATTTTTGTTAGGTTTATCTGCTTAAAATATTCACAGACTGCCTTAAAAGCTATGTAGAGCTATGATTCCTAATTGCCCAGCCTTTCTTCATTGTTGACCGAAGCCAAGTAGCTATGTACTTGCCTCAGTCAGGAAAAGGATCGCTCTGCTTCGGTACTACCAATTGGTAGTACCGCTAAAATACAAAGGAGTTCCCTAATGTTAGGGAAGAAGATTGAATTAGCATCCTGTGAGAGAAGATTTGTGATCGATTTATCATGTGAAATGCCAGCACAGTGCTGCTTCCAATGTTGAAGTTCCATGTCAAGATTGTCACTTGATGGACGAAGATCACACCACATATTGGAAATAATGTTTCTCAATGTTTCCAAATCGTCAGTCTTCAATATAATATCTGGCATTAAACTACAGAGTTCATAGTGGGCTCTTTTGTCCTCAGAAAATCGAATTTCAAGCTCTGAGATGATGGAGTCAAGCAATGTTATAGTTATTGTAACTCTCCAATACTGTTCAGGATTTGCCACTATAGGATTTGGTCTTCTCTGTCTTCCATGTATATACAATACGAGGAATAGATTCTTCATTGTTAACATTTTCAGCCAGCTGCTTTGCCTTTACAATAATATATATACTTTTCTATGCTCTGTTTCAACATTTCTTCGTAATTGGTTAGAATTTAGTAATTTCATCAACTTTCTTAAACCCATAGTATACTTCATTCAGTCTGCCCTGTAAGCTTTCAGCAAGTGGCTTTATTGGTTCAAGCCATTCTTTCGACAGGGTAAATGCTACAATGTGCTCAAAACTCATAAATATATGTCTCAAACCATTAGATTCTGCATCCCCATTCTAACTAGTACTTTCAGGGTATAATTCAGGACTGCTACTAGGGATACAAATTTCATTCCACATGTTTTTACTAAGTAAGGGTAGAGTTCAAGGATGGTTGAAAAAGTATCATGTCTTTCAACCCACCTCGTTTTACACAAACCTTCTTTTTACTTTCTGGAGCTAAAGAGACCGATAATATAGAAAAAGTTATCGGTCTCTTTAGCTCCAGAAAGTAAAAAGAAGGTTTGTGTAAAACGAGGTGGAGTGAAATTTGTATCCCTAGTGTATATATAGCAGTCCTGAATTATACCCTGAAAGTAGTTAGAATGGGTATGCAAAGCTTTGAATTTGATCAGCACCTACACTCAAGAGTTGGTTTTACTGCATTTCTTGGACCGGAGAATAGGTGCATTTCCAGGTCACCATAATAAAATAAATAATAAATTAAGTGATAGGATCTGAGAAAAGGGGTCTTAGGTACAAAATTTAAAAAACTGAGTTATTGACTCCAGGTGAAAGAACAAAGCAATGCCTATATTTTGGAACTCAAATCATCAATTATTTCCATTCAGAAGAAAAGTTATGAAAGCCTGAATGCTAGAGGCTTGAAGCATTCGTTTTGAGAAAAACGCGTTTTAAATGTTAATTAAACGCGTTGTTTTAGTAATTTCCGTGCACCTCCGCGCACGAAGGTCGAGGTGTGAACTCATGCAAATATGAGGTGTGATAAAGAGGACTAGCTAGGCTGAGCTGCTTCGCGAAGGTGGAAAAGAAACACTTCTTTGCTGATAGGAAGGACAACGCGCAACGCGCTATTCTTGGATGAAGCTTGTGCAACAGAAAAGGTAACTTTTAGACGTTTAGATCAATGGAAGTACGAGTAACAATAATACAAGCTGTGTTTGCTGTTTGTTTGTCAATAAAACAAGGATAAAAGTTAGAGAAACAGATTAGAGTTAGCTCTCTAATGATAACTATAACGTCAGAATAGCCATAAAGGTGTCTAATGTAGGATAGATATAGATGTCTGATAATTATAATAACAATTATTAGATTATATTTCTTTGTTAGGGCAGGATCTGCTGTTGTGTGCTGTTTTCTTGGTTCGACCCACCCTAGCACGCTTTGCTGGAGGGCTGTTACTTGCTGTGATGGTATTTCCAGGATCAGGGGTTGCTTGCCTGCTGATTGGTTTGGGAACTGTTGGAAAAGGACAAGTAATATTCCTGTCATTCTCTGGGCAGAAATTTGATCGTGTAAATACCACTGTTGTTCAGGAGACAAGCCTTTTTGGTTGAATGATGGAAGGAAGCTCACTCCCATCAGGCATCCAATGTGACTTCAAGAGCTAAATCCGAGTTTGTTGTGTATCAGCTCTCTCTTTCACATAGCAAACACCAGGCTCAAGCGATGTAAAGTGCAAATGATGCAACTTTTTGATGCCGATGATCTTTTTGAAGTGTGGAGCAAAGAAATTTGTCCAGTTGTAAGTTGGCACTACAATACTTCCGTCTTCATTTGATACTAGCTGTGCTATGTTGCACTATGCTGAGTCATTCATGACCTTTGCAATGTCACTTAATTTGCCAACTTTTGACCTTCGATACAGGTGCTTGAATAGTCCAAAACACCAATCAGGGGGGAAATTGGTGGAGCACTCTTTGCCATTGATATGTGAGCAGCCACAGCCACTAGTTATAAACTTGGTTACTAGCTCTTCTTCTTGAGTGTCCACGTCTCGAACTTCAAAATCTACTGATGAAACTGCAGACAACTGCATCATTGCTTCCTGGACCTGTTCGTCATTGGTCAGCTCTCGAACGTCCTCCAGATCATCATCACTCTCTTCACTCCCTTCAGTTTCAATATGAGGTGGCTCAAGACTCTCAGCATCAACCACATTACCTACAAATAAATGCATCCATTAATTATTTTTCTTTTGTATTGTCTAGTAGTGTATGTATTATACCTGCTTGTTCATTTTCTGAGTCACTGTCACTATCACAACCATAGTTTGAGGTAAAATAGTCATCAATGACTTCTAAGAGAGACTGCTGGTCTCCAGGAGAGAATTTCATTAAGGAATTAATGCTTCCTGTGCACTTGATGAAGCCATTCCTTTATTCGTTAACTATGCGGTCTATAGCAGCTAGGAAATCCCCCGTTTTGAGTGGGTTTCCCGTCTTTCCGTATACGCGGGCAGTATATTCTCCGCGTTACATTGCAACTTTTATTTATTTTATTTTATTTATTTTTTATATCTTATAAAAAATAAAATAAAATTTTAAACAAACAAAACTTAATTAATTACATCAATCCAAAAGTCACACCTATAAAACAATTCAATCCTGTCCATCCACCATGGGAGCACGGGGAGGGAGGCGGGCAACCCAATTCCGTTACACGCGTAGCAAGCTTCTTGACCACCTATCTTCTAACCCCACGCTTGCATACAAAAAAAGCAAGCAGGAGCCTTCAGACTTCGCACAAATGTAAAGGAAAGGTGGTAGATGCCTGTAGTACAAAAAAAGAAAAATTATCTAACTATAACTTTGAGCTTATTTTGGTCATAGCACAAAACCATTTTTCTCTACCCAAGACCCCTTTTCTCAGATCCTATATATCACCATTGGCTTTAGCAAGTAGCCTCAAAATTGCAATGAAGTTACCTTCATTCCCTGTTTGAGAGACAACTGAAATCTATCTTGTCCTGCTGGTGACCTTGGAGAGCCACTCTCTGTCGGGCACAAGTGAATACTGCTTCAGCAATCAGAGGCAACAACTTGGAATTGAAAGCAAGATTTTCTGAACTGATACAAGACATTATTACATCAATTGTGTGTGTGTGACTAGTATATGTCTGCTTAAAACCATAAGCCCTCTCAATAGTAATATTGTGATAGCCCTTATTTGAGTGCCTATCAAGCATTTCCTTGCTCTTATAGTAACTGGAGAAGTCACAAACTGGCCTAGAGCAGACTTTTTATCTTCAGAGTGAAATAAGACACAAGATATGCACCAGTCTCCACTATTGCCCCCACAACTTCCATAGTGGTGTAACCATGCATAGTTCTCAAGCCATTTCTTTTGGAAGGAGAGCTTCTTTTTTTGTACCAGACTCAATAGGGCATGATATACTGCCTAAATCATTCATATCTTTAGTGGTAAGAAGGGAATACTTTTCCTCTCCAGTTAGGGCTCGTGATCTACTCATAGCAACTTCAAGCAGAGTCTCAGATACTGCCTCAATGCATGACTCAACAGGTACAGTACTACCTTGTGCTACACACTCCTCAATATCAGGAAGATCACTTTCACCGAGAGTGGAGGATCAGGTAGAGCACTTGTAGATAATTCACTAGTAGATCGCTCACTTTCAAATGGAGCAGGTTCACCAGATAGTACATTAGACAAACCACCAGATTGGTTTATCCAAGAAACCAGACTCAGCTGTCTTCTGGCCATGATCAATAACCATGTGGTCAACCATATAGTGGGTGTGGGCACGAAATTTCCTCTAGTCTGGTCCATCTCTGTAGCTAGATTCCATCTTGAGTTGATAGTTGTTCGGGATGCAATAAATTGATCCCTAGCTAAGAATACTTATTGTTATTGTTGTTGCTGTTGTTGTTGTTGTTGCTTTTTCTGTTATTATAGTCGTACTGATATTGGGTAATATAAGTGAATTCTATTAGGAAACAACTCTTTCCCCTGAAGTCAAGGAGCCTGGAGAGCTAAGAGGCACTCAAACATCTCATAAAAAGAGCCAGTTTTCAATCTAACTGCTGGAACAGGGCGTTAATTTCCAACCAAGTGTTTCGAAGTCCAGCATTGGGTTAAGGCCAATCACCGTTTTCCTTGTGTGTCTGTTGAAGTACCAGATAAGTTACATCCTCAGTATATATATTAAGAGTAAAATCTGGATTGTCTGAAGCTGAGCATTCTTTGTTACTTCGGTAGTTGGGGGCTGTCCCAAATCCGAGTGTAAATGAATCTTGTTCCCATCATTTTCTCCTTCAGAGAATTTCTATTGCTATGCCGCTTTGGAACACTGCAGTGTTGCTGGATACTAGATGATCCGCTTGAGTTTACTTATTTCCTTTATATTTATATTAATTACATCAGATCAGTAATCTGTGGGTACTGCTGACCACTTACTTCTTGCAACCCCCTGAATATGGTGTTGTTGGCAAAAACTCCAGCTTTTGTTCGCCCCTTCTTTTGGGGGCTTCTCTTGATGCCCTAAACAAGAAGGATGGTGGTGTGAGACTGATAGCTATTACTGGATGCACGTTTAGAAGCATGGCAGATAAATATGCAAGTATGAATGCTGTTCTGGCTCTTCAACCAGATTAGAGATATCCCTCAGAACTGAATCCATTGTCTGTGCCACTTATATTTTCCATAATTTACAGCTAGGAGATATCTTCCTGAAGCTTGATTTTCATTATGCATTTAACTCCATTCTATCAGCATGGGAGATCTATCCACAGTGCTGCTATATACCTTTTGTCCATTCAGTCTATTATCTCTCTTATTTGGAAACAAAACATCTGAAGGAATTTAACAAGGTGATATGACACAGACACTGCTCATGATAGACTCATCGCTATGGTTGATCACTCAGGTTCTGGGAAAGTATCACAAAATAGATGTCTGGTATTGTCTCTGATGAAGTTGCCAACATGAAAAAGATATCATGGCTTCTCTGCTCTGTTGTTGCTGGGTATTACAACCTAGTGCATCTTTGGTGTTTGACCACATAAAGTCCCGGTAGTGGCAGTTACTACAGAAGTTTTGAAAGGGCCGCATAGATGAAGGAACTGTAGCAGCCGCAGCACTTAAGCATCGCTGTGTTTACTAGTAATTTGTCCAGCCCCAGTTTTGAATGTGCTTTTTGAGGTTCTGCTGTATTTCTTCAGCAGAACCTCACCAGTCAAGAACATTTAGGAGTGATTATACATAGGATCTAGGTTGGAATAACCATTATAATAACATTTACTCCAATGCATATCATTCACTAGGCCTACCTGCTGAGCTAAATAAGATGCTGTATTACACTGTGATAAGATCAAAGCTATCTTAACTTTGGAACTGAAGTTAATTCAAGATATCAAAAATCTTGAACGTATAGCTATATAGCATAGGGCAACAAAATACATCTTAAACAATTATAAATTCGACAGATAGTGGCTCTCCAGATGCTACCACTATGATGTGGTTTGAATCTCTTAGACATCGCTTAAAGATACAGAAGGCAATATGAATATATATAAGCATATTTAATTCTGCAAAGGAAACACTCAACCCACAAAAAAAATCATAAATTTTATTACACATCCATCACCAGTCATTTCTATATTAATGGAGTAGTGTGTCTGTGGAACCTCTTTCCTCCAATCTCCCTCTCTTCCTACTTTAAGAAAGGACCTTAGGACCCACCAGTGGAATAATTTCACATTGAAAACTTCAATCCATAAATCACATGTACATTTCACTCTGTATGCCCATGCCCAAGATATTTCATAACTTGTAGATCAAAAAGGCTCCTAACTACATGGAGCTGCACCATGCATGTGTGTCAGTCTACTCATGCAGTGTCTCATCTTATGTTTAGTTTCCTCAGAGTGAGTGTGGAAAAATGGCAAGACAAGCAGTGGCTAGCTTATTTTTATTTTCTAATCAACAAATTAATATTTGAATGTTATCATATAACTTTGTTTGGGTTCTTAATGAAATTTGAGTTGACATAACAAAATTATAATGATCTTCTCAATAATCAACTTGAAATTTATTCTCTTGATGTTCAACTAGATGCTCTCATTATTCCTGATGAAGGCTATAGAGCATCTAGTCGAACCATCGATAGAGTAAAATTCAAGTTGATTATTGACAAGGTTCTTGTAACTTGTTTTGTTGTTGTGAAAAGAGCTTTCAACCCTCTTGGTTTGATGATGGCTTAGTCTCTACAGTAAATAAAGCTGCACAACAATATAATAGCTAACAACTAACAAATAAACTAATAAGTAATCAACACCAAAACTAAATTTACAATAATAAATAACTGCATTAAAATATTATAGAAACTTTATGTAGTACAGTATAATATTACAGCTATACAAATAATATTGTAAACTATCTTGAAAGAGATCAAGGACAATATCTTCTAAGCCTTTACTGCTGTTGTTGGGAGTTTATGCTACAGCTGCAGGTGCAACATAACTTACCTTGAACCTCTCTAAATCCATCAGCTCTTGAAAAAGGAGGTATCCTGGATAAATTTCCTTGCTGTAAGTGCACATGTATGCTAAACCATAGTACCCTACTGGTCTGATTATTTGTCCTTCATAAGTTCCATGAATTTCCTCTCTGCACAGCTACATAGCTATTAGAAGCTACTGGAAGAGGTAGCAATAATTACAAAATTAATACTTTTTTCTTGAGAGAAGGGAGGGATGGGGAAGTGGGAAGGGGTTGGGAAGTTTTATAGCAATGGGTAGGGCTTCTCCACTTCAAAATTGTTTCCAGCACCTTGACAGCACAACATTGTTTTCACTTTTTATGAAGTGGCAGTATTCATTACATGAATCACGAGTATCTGCAATGATGTGAGAACAGACCCACACAACAAGCACTTATAGTCTAGAATGAGAAAGGTTTCTGTGGCGCACCCATGGCCTCCTCCCTCCCCCCCTCCCCTTCCCTGCGTCACTAGTTACAAGGTTTTCGTGGTTGCATATCTTGATCCAAGAAATTTCCCTGAGGGCTTCAAACAATCTCCATGGAAAAACTTAGTAAATTCTTGCTTAAATTTGATGGAAAAGTCAATGTTGAAACTCTACAAGCTGAGTCAAAAAGCATTGCGACAGAATGGAGCACACTAACAATACCTCCCCTGGATAGATACAATATCAGAACAAGAGAGGAGGAAGATGAAAACAATGGGCAATGTGAAAAAGAGCTGGAGCTAGAGAGGAAAACTTGCAATGATTTCATGAATACACTGTGCAATCTGTGGCTAACAAATTTAATTAATTAACATAGACCTAGAGTTTGGGTTACAAATTCCTTCTCACTCTGTCTATATATCATGGCGGTAACTAGAAACTACTCTTCTCTGTCTCTCCTCCGGTTCCTTCTATTTCTTCTCCGTCCCACTTCTTCTGGAATTACTTCATCATTTGTATTTGTTTCTTGCCAGCCATTTCTCTCTCTCTCTTTAACTCGTGGACTTTACTTCTTTAACACTTGTCATCATCGTCATTCCTCTCGTTTCTCCTATTTATCCTCTCCTAGTTTAGCTAATGTAGGCTACTTGTATTTGGTGAAGTGGAAACTAACCCAGGTCTTAGCTGCTGATGTGATCAAGTTGTGTGTTGTGTTAGTTCAGATGGAAGGTGATATGACCCATTTGAAATCTGGTCTCACTGCACCTGTATTGGTATCTCCATCTCTCTGTCTGCCCTCACTGCATAAAGGATGCAAGAGTCGATTTCCTACTTTTTATCAGCTTTCCCAGCTTTTAATTCTCCACCCAAAGTGTTGATATAATCTATCCTCCAAAATTGTCAGTTTCCTCTACAGTTTCCCCTCTTTCTACACTTGATCAACTACCCCTTGTCACTAAGTCTAACTCCTTCAACTATTCCACTTCCAATACTCATTCTCCATCAATTTACCCTCTCGCCTTCCTCCAAATATATCTCACCATGCTCGTCGTACTATTCTTTTCCACTTCAGGAACTCTTCCCTCATCTATGGGAGCAATCCCCTCTCCTCAACCTTCTACTACTGCCTACTCCCATTTATACCTTACCTACCCAAGAGTTTCCCCTCATATAAAAGATCGCCAACCTCTCAACAATGGATGTCCCAAACAAAACCATAATTATGCCTCCAGGCACACTACAAAACACCTTCCCCCTCTCTCTTACCCTCCATCCTAATCATCCTCCCACCAGCCCTCAGCAAATCTTCACACACCCTCATCCTGCCCTGTTCAAACCTCAGACTGAGAGAGAGCTGGGGAGAGAAGCCATCAACCAAACCCAGTCTGACAGGGTCCCTCCGCCGAGGTCCGAAAACGCTTCCCTAATGGCATCATCGAAGGCCTCAGTGGCACCCCTGATGTGGCTTGGGAGGGTAGGGCGGGCAAAGTTCAATTTGGGGAGATTTATACAAGAGTGAAGGAGCATACACTCCATCTGGGAGTGGGGGTCAGTGGGCCTAGCTGCACCTTCCTCATCCGACGGAGGACCATATTATTCTTGCAATAGCAAGAGCGGGCCTATGGGAGAATCCAGGAGGTCAAATCCATCCATAGATAATGATGTCAACAAGTAAGGGGTTAGGAAGTGGTGTGGCTTCTTCTGGGATGTAAGGGAGAGATTTAGCCCGGTTCAGGTAAAGTCCACAGGGTGATGTTGGATGTGGTGGGAGAGTATGCAATGAAGTGGATATTTAGGTTTAATGTCTAGAACATGCATCTGAAGTATGGTGGATAGGAGGGAAGACAGGCTGCAAATATTTGGAAAGAATTCTAGAGAGCTTTGGGAGGAAACTGGTTGGAGGGAGTAATACAGTTGCAAGGGTGGCAGTAAGAGGGGACCTGGCTGGAGGAGGCTGGAGCAGAGAGGGGAAGAAAAGAAAGTGTTATTTGGATGGAGGTTGCAGAGAATGAGCTAGTGAAAAAAGTTGTGGCACTGTTAAGTGATGTCCAGGTTGGTGGGCAGAGTTTTGTGAGCTGAAAAGGAAGGGGTATATTTGGGGGGGGGGGGGGGGAATGAGCGTTGAAGAGAGTAGGCTCAAGTACGACATGGAGGAATTGTATAAGAGATGTTCATAAGGAAGATTGGCGGGAAGAAGTAGGAGAGAAATCAAGTCTCAAGTGATATAAGCTAGCTAAAGTAGGGCTGAGATTTAGGTTAAGGATGGCATCAGCAGAACTCTTGGGTGACAAGGTGAGGTATGGTATGTGCCGGGATGGTAGATGTGAGCTCTGTGATAAAGGTTTGTATTGTTCATTTCTTGTTGTACCGTGGGGAGTTTTCTGGTGATCGATAAAGATTATTGGGTATGGTTAGGGCATTCAAGGGTCTGAAGAGTGGATGGTAGAATGGAGAAATGAAGATGAAGAAGGAAGAGCAGGCCTAATTTGGGTAGATCAGTAGCAGGGGTGAAGGAAGACGTGTTGGATAGGGTAGACAGAATTGTAATGGGAAATGTGCTCAAATGGTGGGAGAAGAGGCAATACTTAATAATTGGCACCTAGGGTCATATGTCTTTGGCAACTTATCCCCCCCCCCCCTCCCCCCCCCATCATCATCCCCAAACACAGTCTTTGTAATTCATAGCTGTAATAATCATTAAAATAGTTAATTCATGGGGTTTTTTCTACTCATCACAACAGAACAAATTGATTATGATACGACCCCATACCAAAGAGTAGTACAGAAATAGGGACAACAACCAAGTTCCTAATAAGCCCAGCAAACCTTCCAAAACCGCTTCCTCCATAGACTCTCATGGAATTTGCTACATGGATAGGTGAGAACTGGTTGCATGCCTGATGGGAAAAGATGGTAGACGTAGTTCGGTTTTACCCCCTTTTTTTCCTTCTTTGCTCGCCACTGCCTACTAGCTTTCATTTTTATGAAAGAACGCCCAGTGAATACCAAGCCAACTCCATAGGCATAGGAACTGGGGCAGGAGGGCTCTGTCAAAAATCAAAAGGCAGCCACCCAACCCCCATTGTGTGCCTATAATAGTCTCGTATAGCTGACCCTTTTACCTATCACTATGCTGAGAAAGGGATTTGCCAGCATAGCGATAGGTAGAGGGTTGGCTGTAAGTGTGCCTGTGTGTTGTTCTGTTCAGTCTGTTACTGCAACAAAAAATGACTAAGTGTGCCTGTGTGTTGTTCTCCAGTCTGTTACTGCAACAAAAAATGACTAAGCGATAACTTACTCACTTTCTATCCTAGTCTAAGTGTGCAAAAAAATCTGTTGATCAGACATGCCCAGGGAGTGTCTCCCCTGGTGGTGTACATCTATCAGTGAAGACATGCTGACATTGACTCTGATCGTGAAGTGGCTGATCATCATCTATATTAATGGATGGAGATGATGAGATCACAATGTCAGATGATGATGATGCAGCTGAAAGAAGTTCAGGAGTACTTGTGATGGATTTTGCTGCCAGGGTAAATTGAATAAATTGTGGCAGCCAAGAGATCCTCTCTGCATTAAAAGGTTAGCTAATGGTGGTCAAAAGTTTCAGCCAAGTTGGTATAATAAATATCCTTGGTAGACTGTGTGTGGGAAAGTAAACAATGTTTATTGTATGTTCTGCTTATCTGCCAAGAAGAATTGCCTTGTAATGTTCAGCCAGTGTGCATCACCATTTTCTTCTAGTAGGTTCTCAAACTGGAGGAGAGCTCTTGAGAAGTTTGCCACTCATGAGAATTCACATTCCCACAATGAAGCTAGATTTATTTATATAACTCGTAATCAACTATCCATAGCAAATCAGTTCAAGCTGTACTTGCACAAGAAAGTAGGTGGCAAGGTCTATTGAAGATATCAACCTGTATAAGATTCCTTTTGCGACAGGGTTTAGTCTTACACGGACACAAAGACCCAGAAGAGAACCTTCAGCATTTACTTGAAGTATGGGCTACAGATAGACCAACTTCCTACATGAAAGTAGATATTATGTCTCCCGTTATCAATGCGATTACAATGATGCGTCATAAAATTTTACGTACAATCCTAAAGAATATAACACTAAATTCACCAGCTTGGTACAGCATCATTGCAGAAGAAGCTACAGATGTTTCTTACCAGGTGTCAGATAGGTTGACAATGATTACAATGCAAATGAGGATCCTATTGGCCTAGTGTGTCTCTCCAATATAACTTTGGCAACTCTTTTTACCGTTGTTAAAGATCTTTTGATTCGCTGCATGCTTCCATTAGAAGTTTGTAGAGGTCAGGCCTTTGATGGTACAGCTAACATGCAAGGCAAAAGAAAAGGACTTGCTACCCTTACTCAGTGCCGTATTAACCCAAGGCAGGGCCCCTAGGCTTCGAGCTTCTTGGGGCCCCCCATCGCGAAACGCACTCCTTGTTGTACTGGCCCTCTGGCAGTGGTCACACCCAGCTATATAACTGCCGCTGCCTGACAGGATCTTCACGTGTTCATACCACTGCCGCCTGAGGCTGCGAGTCTGGCGCCAGTTTCACAAGAGCAACTGTCGTTCGGTTGGGGCTCAGTACATTCCATTGTTTACATCATTTTTTACCAACTGAAAAATTAACCCAAGGGCACACCCACCGGACAATCCCTGATTCACATAAATTGAACCATAATGTCTTTTTTATAAATAATTATAGTATAACACTTAACTGTCGAATTCGTGACACGTGCACGCGACAGTAGTAATTGTCACCCTTATACCATTGTCACGATAACGTGACAGCCACTTAAATTGACCTCGACGGTTATTTCATTTTACTGCGGTTAGTTACCCTGTTCAGTTACGCTGTTCGTGGTTGTTACTATGAAGGGCATGTGGTTATAACACCAAGACTCTACTAGTCCGATGATAATAGCATTGGTGATTGTATATACTGTGACTCAAATAGTTGTAGTGATGATGAGAAATAGCAATTTTGAAGAGATCAAGAATGAGAGTGCAAGTATGGATGTTGGAGCAAGTGGAAATAGGGGAAGAGATACAGTGAGAGGTCTAAGTCAGCAGATGTCAATGGGAGGTAGTGGTAATAGGGGAAGAGCTGCAGGTAGAGGACATCAGAGGAAGGGAAGAGCTGCAGGAAGAGGATAGGACCGCGAGCATCGCTGCTCGCAGCGCCGGCGATCCAGCGACCTCACTAAACCATTCAATCGGTAGTAGCGATGGGTGGTGTGTACAAAGGGCAGGGACGTAATCAACGCAAGCTGCTGACTTGCGCTTACTACTAGGAATTCCTCGTTGATATCAAGAATTATAGCAGAGGAGAGGAAGATCAGATGTAAGTGGAACCAGCCGTGTGGATGCTAGCCAATATATCTGGACAACTGCTGGGGAAGGTATGATATTCCTGCAATAAGAATAATAACAACTAATATAATTAGCCAAATAACAGACAAATGTTTTTATATCAAGCAAACTTTACATATAAACCATTATTATTTCATTTCAATTCTAGATGACATTGCTCCACAGAGTACTCCATTCATCCTTCAACCAGGACCTAATGTTCCTCCATCCTGCCAAATGCAGAAGATTGTTTTCCGCTATTCTTTGGACCCACCACGCTAAAGTTTATTGGCAGGACCAATGCACATGCTGAGCATAGGTTGCCAAAGTGGGTCCAACCTGGCTGAGAAGTACCCCAACAGCAAGGGAGACCATTACCAAGTGTGAGGAAGTCAGAGGTGTGACGGTGCTTTCTGCAATGGCAGGATGGCACCAGACACCTCACCCTGTATAGATGTACCGTGGCTAGCCATCAGCTTCCAGACCTACCACTCACAGAGGACGTATAAAACAATAATCTCCTACAAGAAATGAGGCTATCTGGTCCAGAGAGCCATTTTCGATTTTTGAGGATGTCAAGTGAGCGTTTTGACTCTCTTTTAGCTGAGGTATGCTTTGCATAATTAATAAAAGTTATCTAATTATATATATATAGGTCAGTCCATACCTGACCCATCAGAGTCACGACAGCTCTGTCAGAGCTGCACCCCAGGAGAAAGGTTGGCACTGCTCTGAGGTTTCTTGCTACAGGCAAGTCACAAGTATAGTGCTGTTTGTTAGGTCTCTCTGTCATGAAGCATACCTCTATGATTATGCTAGACCTCTCTCTCGTTCAGCTTCCGTATGGGACGATAAACAGTCTGTACCATCCCGAAGGAGACTTGTGAGGCGATCTGGAATGTCTTGCAAAAGAAATATGTGAAGGCGCCTTCAAGTGCTGCTGAGTGGGTGACGATCAGCAAACAGTTTGAGTAGATGTGGAACTTCCCAAACTGCATAGGTACATGTATACTACAATAATTTTTTTGCAATGAACGAACATGTATGTACATACAGGGGCAGTCGATGGGAAGCACGTAGTCATTCAAGCACCCATCAATGCCGGCTCACTCTACTATAACTACAAGGGCACCCACTCGATTGTGCTTCTTGCAGTGTGCGATGCCCACTACAGGTGATCTTATGATTTGATTGATCTTATGATTTGATTGATGTCATTTATTATTAATTTTATTCAATAATTTTTTAGATTCACAATAGTGGACGTAGGTGATGTGGGTCGCCATAGTGATGGGGGAGTCCTGTCAAATTCTCACTTCGGACAGGCGTTGGATCCTATCTATTCCTGATCCCCGTCCTCTCCCTGGCACCACACAGCCAGACCTCCCATATCCCATATGCCATTGTTGCTGATGAGGCATTCCCTTTACGGTGCAACATGATGTGGCCATACCCGGGAAGAAACCTGCCTGGTGTGTTTTTAATAGATTGCATTATTTTATGGGTTACCGGTACATTTTTTACAGAGAATAATGCCAACTACAGGCTAAGCAGGGCACACCGGATTATCGAAAACAGCTTCGGTATCCTGGCAGCTAGGTGGCGTGTCTTCCAGAGACCAGTCCTAGCAGAGCCTGAACGGGTTGTGTTTTTCACAAAGCTTTACATAATTAACCACAGTCTGCAGTGTACTGCCCACTGGGTTATATTGATGGGGAAGACGGGGCTGGCAACATCATCAATGGAGGGTGGAGGACAGATGAGGAGCCATGTACTGGAATAGAGTCCCTATCACATGCAGGAAGCAACAGGGTTTTTTTCTTTTGTTATATACCATTCCTTGTTCATTATATCAATCTTTAGATATTCACAATCTGCTGCTTCCAAGAGAGATGCCTTAAGGGACTACTTCTCAAGTTCAGCTGGAGAAGTCCCCTGGCAATACAACTTTGTTCACCATACATAAACACAATGCTTATGTAGTATATAGGCTGTAGTTAATATTTTCCAACTTGTCAGTTCACAAAATTGATATTATTTTTATGTAAATTCATGCTTGTTCGGTGGGGAATAGGAATCTGCCATATTTGCAGCTTCACCATGGCATTCTGCCTTCTATCAAGCCTACGCAGGTTTGCTGCCAGCTGCATGGCATAGTGGTACTCCTCATCCTTGTCCTCCTTTTGAGCCCGCCTTTCTCGTCGGTCCTTTAAGCTCTCGATTATAGCCTAATCCAACTCAGTGCCCCCCCTACCAGTACGTCGTCTCTTAGCAGACATCCCAACAGCACATGGGGATGCCACAGTTGAACTGGTTGCCACAGAACACGACTCCCAACTGAGATGCCACCGAGACTTCAGGCTCATCCTGACTACATAAAATCATGTGATTAAATATGATAAAATAAACCATCGCATACTTGTATAGGCATACCTTGCCTTCTCCAACAGAGACAGCTCATCACTGATGGGTGCAGTGTTTTCCAATGTGGTTGCCTCCTTTGAAATATTTGAGCATGTTCTATATATATGTAGAGAGAACATACTCATTCATGACTACAAGTCAATATAACAATATAGTCACGATCTATGCTTCACAGTGTCCTGTAAAAAGGATAAGATGGAAAACAATGGCCAGTATGAGATCACCACGGCCTGCATCACCACTCTTGGGCTTCTTCTTCTTGAGTTCGGGCACATACCTATCCCTCAGAGTCTTCCACTTTTTGGAGAATTGTTCTGCACTTGCTCCTTCTCCAACCTATCATATTAATTAATATGTGAATAATTGTAGACATAGCTAGGCCATTTTTTATATAGCTGGGCCATTTTTGATATAGCTAGACCTACCTAACTTGCAACTGCCTTCCAGGCATTCTCTTTGGCACGAATATCCCTGTAGGATTTTTCAGTCACCAGCCACAAACAAGGAAAGTTTCAATCAACTGCTCTTCATCATAGACATCTTGCTAAAAGGCAAGTCAGCGGCACGTGATAGCATTCTGATTGGTCCGACGCTGCGTTTCAGACGAACTTTTTTTCTAATTTAATTTTTATATTAATTTTTTTTTTTAATCATAATATTATAAATGTTGTTGTAAGCATCTACTAGCCATTTCCAAACTTTTAGAGGCATTGGAGTACCCATTTCAAAGTTATGGTCCATGCAATTTCACTTATCTCGATTCAAAATTGGAAGAGACGACGCGCACAGAGAAGGCTTACGGGAAAGGTAAGTTTTTCGGCGTCATAAAATGGCTACCACTTATACCTGGTAGCACTGAAAGGTACCCAAATTTCTTGCTGAGTCTGCCCTTTGAGGGGATCTGAACGGGTGTGTGGTTTACACGAAAAGGTGTGGTTCCAGTGGGGGGGGGGGGGATTTATATTAAAGTTCTGGTCAGGCGTAGGGTTGTTAACGGAGAAACTGCTGCTTGGAATGGATACTGCTTGCTAAAAAGCTGTGATGAACTGTAGCTATGCTGCTCTATCGTGTGCAGTGATAGTATAAACATTGCTGCTTGGACACAATAGCTTGCTAATGCTGAAGACTGTATCACCTCCAAAAGCCATCAGGCTCTCACTGACAATCCAGCAACTCCAGCTTGATATCATGGAAACACAGACTAGATGATGGCAGAGAGTTTTTATGAATCTCATGGGACTGGCACTTGCACCCCCACTCAACTATTTTATGTCGAAACGTAACTCAATCCTTGTTTGCTTCCCTGGATGCCCACAAGTCTGTCTGTGCAGTCTTTCTAGTGAGCTACTTTAGTGCAATTTGTTGCTCAAAATATGGCAAATCATGGGTCACTTCCACTCCCAGGATACCTTGCAGAAGACACTAGAGGCGAGACTGAAAGAACATCTAGACACAGCAAGCAGATTGGGATCATGGGGGACACAACTTGAGCTTGTTGCTGCCTCAACACTTTCAAGTGGACACCTATGTGGCTACTGATTCTTTAGTCAAAGCCGAGTGCAGATGGACCAGATTAACACCTCTAAAAGGCTCCATACAGATTCTCACAGACATTGCACAAAGTGGTTTTCAAAAATCAATGGAGTGTTAGAGCTGGATAGAGATCGCATATGAAAATAATTGTCACTACAGTAGTGTTCTGCCTCTTTTCAAGGAAAGAAAGTTGCTCGCCCCTCCACATCTCGTACAAAATACTTCTCAGACAGTAGATATAACTCTTCTCAAAGAGTAACCTTTAGATATTTTTATGTTTTAGTAATGAGAAAAAAATGAATGTACAGGGTTGGTGGGGAGAATTTTGCTAAGATGCAGTGAGTGATGGCCAATATTAGCTAGGAGGAAGGTTTATTGTCCTGTACTAGCTGGGGACAAGACTAACTGTTGCCGGCCAGGCAAAATTATTGTCAGGGCGAGGTGTCCTAGAAACATGCTGAGTCTCTGGAAGCCATTGCAATATCCTATAGGCTTTTACATCAGTTTGCTATTTCAGCTGGCTTCTTCACCTCAGAGACCTCTGCCCAAAATTGTCTGGACACTGTACAGGAATATATACCAAGGGAAAAGGTCAGTTGTACTATATAGCACTATTCTACTATTTTATGATTGTGAAAGGGAGTGCTGCTAATTATAATTAATTAAAAATAGGCATGCAAATATTTGTATAAGTGTTTTTATCCCTGAAGGTATTTTGAAAAAGTTGGAGGCTATGTATAGGATAGCCTATACAAAAGAGTTGGTTATGCGCCTATGTAACCTCCGAGTTTGCGGTTACCCCGAGGTGAAGCCGAGGAATGTAACAGCAAACGAGTAGGTTACACTGGCGCATAACCGACTCTTTCTATCTTACTTATACTACATTGCGCATGCGCTAAACTACATAGCAACTAGAAATGGAAGACTTTTTTACTCAAGGTGCCCTAGCTATTGACAAAGTACTGCTAGATAAACACGTAACTGAGTTGTTGGAACAACTTCCTTCAACTGATAATCAAAAACTCCTTCAACTTCAGGGATTTATGAGCCCAGATATTTTGCAGTGTTACGCGCAAACGAGTAGGTTACACTGCAGCACAGAACATCTATATAAATTATATCAAGTGAATATTATCATGACATTAAAGCTTCATGAACAGTGAACATTAATAGCAAACAAGTAGGGTTACACTGGCGCATAACCCGCGAGTGGCTATCTTACTTATACTACATTGCGCATGCGCTAAACTACATCCAGTTAAAAGTGTAGGGTACGCGCCTATGTAACCTACAGTTATTAACCAATCAGATTAGCCACAGATGACGTGATGTAGTATAAATATGAGATAGTTACTTTGTTGGAGGAGCATAATCTGACACAAACATTAATTTTTTATTTTTAATGAGCTCAGTAGCAAAAGCTATTTAGAGCCTTACATACATGTAGGTAGAAAAAATTTAAGTTAGGCGAATAATTGTTTAATAAATCGTTTGAAGGAAGAGAGTGAGGACGAGGATCTAATGGAGATTGGGAGTGAGTTCCAAAGAGCTGTGGCAGAGGGAACGAAGGAAGACTGCATGGATGCAGTGCGGGAGAATGGGATTATGATGTTCGATGGGTGGTATTGGCGAGAAGACATGAGCGGAGTAGGAGCTAATTGGATGACTCTGGATGTAATTGTTTATTATTTTGTAAATTAGAAGGAGCTTGGCCCGAGCACGTCTATTTGAGAGTGTAGGAAGTTTAAAGGCGGCGAAGTTGGATACATGGTCAGAATAGATCCTTGAGGTACTCCAGAGGATGCATGACACGAAGAAGAGAGAGCTCCAGAGATAGCAACACTCTGTGAACGGGCATAAGATAGGAAGTGAGCCAACAGAGGAGGTGAGAAGGAATATTAAGTGAGGACAGAGTGCTTGGTCTATGCGGCACAGAGTCAAAAGCTTTCTTGATGTCTAGAAAGACTGCACAGACAGACTTGTTGGCATCTAGGGAAGGAAACCAGGATTGAATTACGTTTTGACATAAAATAGTGGGGGCAAGTGCCAGTCAACCCTCTGCCATCATCTAGTCCTGTGTTTCCATGATATCAAGCTGGAGTTGCTGGATTGTCAGTGAGAGCCTTAGGGCTTTTGGAGGTGATACAGTCTTCAGCATTAGCAAGCCAAGCAGCAATGTTTATACTATCACTGTACACGATAGAACAGAATAGCTACAGTCCATCACAGCTTTTTAGCAAGCAGTATCATTAAGCAGCAGTTTGACTTTCACTTTCTAGCACCACCTATAACAACCCCACGCCTGCCAGAACTTGAAGTTTCCCCCCCCCCCCCCCCCCCCCCCCCCCGGAAATATCACATGACTGGAACCATACCTTTTCGTGTAAACCACACATCCGTACCTCAGATCGAGCGGGTTCGCATGCAGTCGCCTCCTGTTCAGTTATTGGTGAAAGTGTTTGAATGTCTAGTGTCCTTTCCGAAAGCAGATTCTACAAAATAAATCATGAAAAATCCTTTTTAAAAAGCCGCAAACGCGTTTGGCGAACATAACGTTGTCACAGTTACCAAAAAAATATTTGTTGGTTGTAATTTGAACGAATCAGACCTTTAAAAAAAATCTTTGCCAAGTTATGGCCGTTAGAACAGATGACCTTTTGGTGTTAATGAGTTCAACCCATTCGCAACTGACCAACAGTCTTGCACAAGCCAAATTGGTTTAGCTCAAATTACACCCTAGTGTTTCAGGAAGCCACAAAACAAATTTGAGCGCAAGATCTTCTAGTGGTGTTGAGTTAGGCCTGCCAAACGCTTGAGTGGTAGGGATCTGCGGTCTGTCACTTGTATCTTCTAATAAAATGTGTCTATATAGACATTTCAGATACCATTGGAAAGAAGACAGAATAAGCAACACTTTGATAACAAAATTATCAGCATAGTGGAAAGAGGGGAAAAACTATGGCAATTACAAAGAGGACAAACGTTTTTTTGTTAAACGCTCAACTCGAATGACGTCACATTATAATTTTTGCGGCGGTTTCGGGTGATGCGCTTCAATTGAAGCATAAACCGTCCCGTTGCTAAGAAACCAAAAAGATGAAACCTACCACCGGTATAGTGCATAATTGTTACATTATTACTTACGAAATCTTATTTCTACTTCAGTACAGATCACAAGAAAGATGATCTCTGGACTTTAGCTTTGGAGGAAAGAAACCGAATTGCTGAAGATAAAAAAGGTATAGCTAACTACTTTTGTTTTGAGCCACCATTCCAAATTCTTGCAGAAGGTGGTTTTAGAGTGGGATTCACTTTCCTCCCTGAAATAGTATTGACCATGTCTCTACATAATCTAGTGTTGCGTGCCAACCCTTCCCTTCCAGTATAGGGGATCTGGGCTACTAACTTTTCAACCTATAAAGTTGACTATCAGCCAACAACATAATAAACAGACTATAACATTATAGATTTTCTGACTTTTCAGCCACATTTGGCCTTCAGGCCAAAGCAAGAGTGAATGACTTGAGAAGGCCATTTATTCACCATGAGACTGTGAATCATGGGCGAGTGAATGACTTGAGAAGGTGCTACATATAATGTAGGACTCACATTTTTATTGTATATGTTTATATGTTGTGGTGTGTGTTTGTTTTTACGTCAATTTAATATCATTTCACACACATATATATGCAAGTACAAAACACACACAAACACATAATTATGAGGAGATAATATGTATTACAGTAGTTTATATATACAATGTATAAGGGGCCCTTGAGGTCGCTTTTGATGGCACATGCACAAAGTGCATATACAAGTAAGTCCTAGAGGCTATCCATGAACACCCTGCTGAGGACACAGAAAGAAAGGACCCAGAGAAATCTGTGCTGACCCTGTACTTAGTCTATTTTAAAGCTTGGCAGTGTTTGGTCTGTGGGCTCAAAACCTTGCCTCTGTTCTCCTGGTTGAGTAACCCCTCCCTGAATCTTCTGTGTAAGTGGCCATTGAGGACAAGGATAAATGTGGCATGTATACAAAATATAAATATATTCTCTTGATTGAGATAACCCTATTCCCCACTGATCCCACCCTCCCTGGATCCTCTGTGTGAACGGCCATTGAGGACAGAGAAAAATGGAACATGCATAGACACTGAAGACAGAAAGGGCTAAGATAAATATTTGCATAAATATGTAAATATAAATACAGCTATTTAATTATTGTTCTGCTATTATATGATTCAGGCAACTCTAAGCTGTTAGGAGGTGACAATACAGAGACTCACATTCTATTTGTTGGAGCTCAGAAATCGGTAAGTTCATTTTGTTAGAGCTAGGTTGGGATTAACTCTAACTCCTAGGTTTGGATTAACTCCAACTCCTAGGTTGGGATTAACTCTAACTCCTAGATTGGGATTAACTCTAAATCCTAGGTTGGGATTAACTCTAAATCCTAGGTTGGGATTAACTCTAACTAGGTTGGGATTAACTCTAACTCCTAGTTTGGGATTAACTCTAACTCCTAGGTTGGGATGAACTCTAATTCCTAGGTTGGGATTAACTAACTCCTAGGTTGGGATTAACTATGACTCCTAGGTTGGGATTAGCTCTGACTCCTAGGTTGGGATTAACTCTGACTCCTAGGTTGGGATTAACTCTGACTCCTAGGTTTGGATTAACTCTGACTCCTAGGTTGGGATTAACTCTGACTCCTAGGTTAACTCTGACTCCTAGGTTGGGATTAACTCTGACTCCTAGGTTGGGATTAACTCTGACTCCTAGGTTGGGATTAACTCTAACTCCTAGGTTGGGATTAACTCTAACTAGGTTGGGATTACTCTAACTCCTAGTTTTGGGATTAACTCTAACTCCTAGGTGGGGATTAATTCTGACTCCTAGGTTGGGATTAACTCTGACTCATAGGTTGGGATTAACTCTAACTAGTCCAGGCAAAATAAGGTTTAACCCTTAGAACCCTATGCTCCCTAATATGTGTGTGCCTGCCACCCTGTGGTCCTGGAGAGAACAAATTACTAAAAAGTTTAAGGGGTGAAATCTTCAAACTTTAATTTTTATTTTTTTAACCTGTGGTTACAACTTTAGAGCTCAGTAGATTCTGGCAACTTTGAAAGCCTAAAATAACTTCTCAGCAATGTATACTTATTTTCAGTCAACAGACAAGAACTATAGGTAGGATAATCAGACCATATCTATGTAGGTAAGGATCATTACATTTACATGACCATATCCATACAGGTAAGGATCATTAGTGATTACACCTGACCACATGGTGTAAGTTAACTCATGCTTGTGCTCAAGTACACTTCTAGGCAGCTAAAATTGATTATCCAAACTTATCTTGGATGTCCGTTTAAAGCAGGAAATCACTGGGAAGAAGTTCATGCTGGGAAGAAGTTCATGCAATAGTGACAGGTACACCAAGGTTACACTTTTTACCATGTTCCTGTTGACCACTTCTAATTTCCTTCCTTCAGCCCTGCAGATATTTTAGCATTGAAGGAATGGAGAACTGTCCTATTTGTAATGAACCAATCCAAATGGAGATGATGTTGTTGTGCTTAGAGAAAAGGGCAGTGAGGGAGTTAATCGTGCAAGCCAGGAGCGTGGCAGCAACATAATAACAAATCCTGGCCAAAGTATCCATAAGGAGTGTCGTCGATGTTTCTGTGAAGCAAATAGAATTCGGTGTGATAATTCAAAGGCTGTGCAAAGTAGTGAGCAACATGACCGCCTCCTTAGTCTTCGTTCTGAAAGTCAACATTTTGATTTTAGTGTACACTGCCTCTTTGGCTGTCCTGCAAAGTATAATGGAAAGAAAAAAGGCTTTGATGTCATGCATGTCAGAACTAAGGTGTTTCAGGAGACAATTGGACAGGTATGTGCAACTAGAAATGATGAGTGGGGCATGATTGTAGCAGGTAGACAGGCATGTGTGAATGACCTTCCTGCTGCAGATGCAGTTTACCATCAACAGTGCAGTTCCAGTTTTAGAACTGGACGACAGATGCCACATACTAATGTAGAAACGGGCAGCACAAAAACAGGAAGGCCTGAACAAGAAGTTAAAACTGCAGCATTTCTGAGAGTTGTCAAACATTTAGAAGAGAATGATGATGAGCAAATGACAGTGGGTGACCTGCTAGAAAAAATGCAAGAGTACCTACAAAATACTGGATACCAGGCCTACAGTATTGTGTACATGAAGAAGAAAATACAGGAGCACTTTGGCAAGAGGATCATTATCACCAAGCTAAATGGGGGGGGGGAAATGTAGTGACCTTTTGTTCAACTGCCAGCTCTATCCTGTATGATTTCAATAAACAGTCAAAACATGACACATCTGAAACTGAGAAACTGAGAATAATACAGACTGCTGCTAAGCTCATTCAGAGTGACATCAAGTCCCTACCTGTTACAAACGATGCATACCCCAGTCCTGATGAAATGCTATCAGCCTCTGCAGAAGACTTCCTACCAGAAACTTTACAACTATTTCTCAGGACTATCTTTGCAGGTAAAAAGATAAATGCAAAACTGGCGTCAATAGGACAGGCCATTATGCAGGCAGCAAGGCCGAGGGTACTCCTTGCACCCCTGCAACTTGGGCTTGGTGTGCAATTGCACCATCATTATTCATCACGGTTCCTTATAGACACTCTCAATTCCCTTGGATTCTCATGTTCTTATTCAGAAGTGAAAAGATATGAGAGAAGTGCTGCAGTTGCACAAGGAACAGAAATACCTGACTACACAGCAGGGCAGCAGATCAGTATGTGGCAGATAATGTTGACCATAATGTCTGCACAATTGATGGAGCTGGTATTTCCATGGCATGGGGATTATAGCCATCAAAACACCTGGTTCAATCAAACGCAGGCCAGTCCCTAAAATCTCTGTTTCTTCTGCAGAGATTTCTGCCATTGGGCACATCGATATTGAATATTTCAAACCATCCCCCACTCTACCACATCTAGTTTATAAGACTATTGTAAACTTAAATGTGGATGACACAACATTCAATCTTGACGTACTCTGGAAATCGTCCTTAATCTTTTGCTCTCCAAGGCGGTCTGGTATGGACAGCATCCACGCAAGGCATCTGTCATGTTTATGATTGATATGCAGCCCAGCAATCCATCTTGTGTGCTCTCAACTCTACGATTTGTGAGTTCTCATGCTGCCAGGTACAATGTCACACCAATTTTGACATTTGACCAGCCACTGTGGTGGAAAGCACTCACTGTCATACTGAGTCAGCCTAGTGACAGTGATCTGAGGAACATTGTGCTACACCTAGCAGCTCTACACACTGAGATGAGCTTCTTGGGTAGTATAGGTCACTTGATGGGAGGCTCAGGACTCCAGGAGGTTCTTGAGGTTGTATACGCCAGCAACTGCGTGAGTCATATGCTGAGTGGCAAAGCAATTTCTAGAGCTGTACGTGGGCATTTCCTGATTGATGCTGCTCTGAATACTATTCTGATTGCTGATTGCTACAATGTTCCTTTACCTTGCAAAGCCACCGTGGAGGATACTGAAGGTCTGAGTGCTGGAGAAGAACGTGAGGAAGATGGTACACCTGATGAGGGTTTAAGGAACAACGACCTGGAGGAGGCGAAAAAATTGTATGATGGCCTATTTTCTGGGATTGCATCTGTAGAGGAAGCTTGTTCATCAGTCACTCTCAACAAGATTCAGAACACTCTTAAGATGAAGAAAGAAGGCCTGTTGTCACGTACTGCCCTTCTTTGGCTACAATACATGAGCTTGATAGACATCTTACGTATGTTTCTGAAAGCTGAGCGAACAGGAAACTGGGCTCAAGCTGTCCATGACATGTTGCCTTACTTTGCTGCTTCAGGACATACACTGTATGCTAAATCAGCTCACTTGTACTTGCAAATGATGCAAGATTTGCCACAGACCCACCCAGCAGTGTACAAAACCTTCCAAGAAGGTTATCATGTGGTGAGGAGAAGCAATCGTGACTGGGCGGGGCTGTCCACAGATCTCATCATTGAACAAGTTCTCATGAGGAGTGTAAAGTCAAGTGGAGGGATGACAAGAGGAACTGGAATGACAGAAACACAAAGAAATGTGTGGCTTCTATCTCTGCCATCCCATGCACACGTCAATGAGGCCATGCAGGAGTTTTCTGGTGTGAGGTATAAAACAAGAGAGCAACACAAAGAGGTCAGTAGAGCGAGACAGAGTAGGGATGTCAATGACACGCTTGATATCCTAAGTTACCTCATAGAGCGAAGTCCATTTACTTCAGATCCTGTTCTGCACAGCATAGCCAGTGGCATGACGGCAGAAAGTTCAGTAAATGTAGACAAGTCTAAAGAAGTTGGTCAAAGAATCTTAGACTCAATGGCAGGAAAGAATGTTAGTGACTACTCATTCAAAAAAGCAGATCAGGTTGTGACACTAGCCTCGAGGACAAGCGTTAAGATTCAACATCAACTCGTGCAGGTGGACCCAAAACTCTTGTTTCAGAAACTTGTTACTGCTGGAGACCGTGCAGATGAGGTTCCTCATCTCTTCAAGTTTGAATTGTGTCTTGTTTGAGTCTTCACACCTCCCTCTGCAAGCTAACAAGTCTGCTCTGGCAGATGCTCTATGGAAAGTGACCAGCAATGAGTTCCCTGAACCAACAGGCACTGTGCAGTTTGTATTGGATGGAGGTGCACTGTTGCATCACATACCATGGCCCCGTGGAGTAACATATGATAGTATTTGTCGACTCTATGTAGATTATCTCGCAAGGAAATACGGGAAACCTACAATGGTTTTTGATGGCTATCAAAATGGCCCTTCTACTAAGGATGCTACCCATCTTCGCCGATCTAGGACACATACAGGTGTTACTGTGCACTTCACTGGAGACATGTTCTGAAATCCAAAAAAAAAAGATGAATTTCTAGCTAACAAAATCAACAAGCAACTATTCATATATCTTCTTGGTGAAAAGTTGGAGCATGCTGGATATGTGATAATTCATGCCAAACAAGATGCATATCTGCTGATTGTGAGAACAGCAGTACAGTCCTCTGAAATAAATACCACCATTCTTGTGGGGGATGACACTGACCTTCTTATCCTGCTCATCTATCATTGTGATTTGAAAGCAAAACAATTTTTTTTCTCCCCTGAAACCAAAGCCAATTCCAACAGAGTATGGAATATTAAGCAACTGAAACATGCTCTTGGAGGGGATGTGTGTGACCATATCCTGTTTATCCATGCCATACTCAGTGTGACACTACATCGCGTATACATGGACTTGGCAAAGGAGGAGCTTTGAAAAAAATGAAAAATACCATTTTTCACCAGCAGGCACAAGTATTCAATACCTCAGAACCCAGTAACAAAGAGGGACTTATCGCTGCTGGAGAGAAAGCATTGGTTTGTCTGCATAATGGAGATTCATCAGACAGTCTCAACTCGCTAAGATACAAGCAATTTTGTGATAAAGTATCTACAAACACATCATTTGTTGAACCACGAACATTGCCACCAACTTCATCTGCAGGAAAGTATCACAGCCTAAGAGTGTACTATCAAATACAGGAATGGAAGGGGCTAGCTGATGACTTGGTTCCATGATTGGGGTTGGCATCTTGATGATGGAATGTATCTTCCCATACAGACAGACCAGGCAGCAGCGCCCCATCATCACTGCTTGAGGTTATCAGATGTTGCTGCAAAACATCCTGCACTAGTAGGCGTTGTACATGCCAAAAGCATGGACTGACTTGCTCACCTGCCTGTGGTGAAAGTCGAGGAACCAGTTGTGCTAATCCCCCTAGACCAGACCTTGGAGTTGATGAAGATGATGAATAAAATGTTCCTTTCATGATAGTGCGTACTGCAGAATGTGACTCATGTACATATTTAAGACACTCAGACTAAACACTGATTCAAGCAAGGAAAAACTCCATTTATTACTTCTTTTTTTCCATTTTGTTAATAATTAGCAAATAATTTGTGCTAATCACAATTAAAAGTGTTGCAAATTTGAAATTATAACGTTAAATCCCACTAAATCCCACCAAATATACCAAATATGCACCTAATTAGTCCTGAAATTGGCAGCCATATTGGAATTTATGCTACATAGGATAAAACATAGTAGGCCTTGGTAAAGATGTAGCCTTTAAAATTAACTATGGACAACAAGTTATGGCCAATAATGAGTGGCTTGAAATTAGCGGCCATATTGGATTTATGCAAATTAGGCAACTTTCCACCACATTGATTTTTCTGGACTTTTAGTATGTCATTCTAGGGACCTTATAGAAATGATCTGAGGTGATTTTATTTTTGTTGCAATTTGTTTGACGTTGACCCCAAAATTGAAGTAGATTGCTTTGACTAAACTCCTAGATTGGGATTAACTCTAACTTCTAGGTTGGGATGAATTCTAACTCCTAGGTTGGGATTAACTAACTCCTAGGTTGGGATTAACTAACTCCTAGGTTGGGATTAACTCTAACTAGGTTGGGTTTAACTCTAACTCCTAGTTTGGGATTAACTCTGACTCCTAGGTTGGGATCTCTGACTCCTAGGTTGGGATTAACTCTGACTCCTAGGTTGGGATTAACTCTGACTCCTAGGTTGGGATTAACTCTAACCGCTAGGTTGGGATTAAATCTAACTCCTAGGTTAGGATTAACTCTGATTTCTAGGTTGGGATTAACTCTGACTCCTAGGTTGGGATTAACTCGAACTTCTAGGTTGGGATTAAATCTAACTCCTAGATTAGGATTAACTCTAACTCCACTTCTACTGTGCCAATAAAGGATATTTCTGAGGGGGTTAAATCTCTGTAGATAGTGACTGTCAGAAGAACTTGCAAGCAGAATATTCATGGATTGTGTAGCAGATTGTACATAGCAAAAGGTACACCATGCTCTGCTGCTCTTTGTCATTCACTTGGCTTCTAACTGAAAATTATGAATATTACCTCCTCTATTATATCCCTCAATATCCATGTAGTGTAGGACTACTGTGAGCAGATTACGTATACTTACCGGTTTATATCTTCAATGTATTTGTAGGCATTTCTAATGCATGAAATTTAGTCTTTGTAGCGTCATTCATCAATTGTCGACCACTATATATTGTAGGCTTTCCATTGTCGGCCAAAATTATGGAAATCTAGACGGAATAGGTATAGTAAACGGAAGGGCGCACGTTTGGCGCGAATTACAGCTACTAGTTGTTTTGTCCAGTTTGTCGTTTGTTTCGCTGGTTAGCCATGCCTGGCAGAAGTAAGAAGGCCCAGGCAGCGTAGTGTGGGAGGAGAGGAAAGTTAAACTTTCACCATGCAATCGCAGAACAAAACTCAAGGAATGGTCCGATGAGTCCATGTTGCTGGCCTTAAAACAAATAAGAGGTGGCAGGATGAGTGCTAATGGTGTCGCTCGAAGGTTTAAAGTTCCCCCTTCCACTCTAAAGGACAGGATCTCTGGAAGAGTTAAGCATGGTATGAAACTCGATCCTTTACCATACTTGGATGAAGCTGAAGAGGCTAAACTTGTTGAATTCTTGGAGAAATCTGCTGCCATGGAATATGGCAAAACCAAAAGAGAAGTTTTTAGCATCGTAGAAAAACTTTGAAGAAGAAGGGAAAAGATCTTAACCCTCTCACTGGCATAAGCGACTTAAGTTGCGTAAACTGATTAACCGTGACGAAAAAAATTAACCGTTCGCGGTATAAACTTTAAAAATTGCATGAGTATGCCTAAAGCATGCCTCTAATCTAGCCCCTGAATATCTGGAAAATACAGGAAAATACAGCTTTAGGAAACCGAAGTAAACGTGCCAGTAAACATCACTTCCGTTTCATTCCCGGTCTCGAAGAAGAAATGGTGACCCGCTTTAGTAGAGACGAAGTTTTAGACTTCCTATTTGAGGATGACTTCGGCCTGTCCGAGATTGACGTTAGTGAAGAAGAGGAAGAAGGTGCTTACCTGGGAAGTGGCGTAGTTGACGGTGATGCTATGGCAGCTATAACAGAAGCTGTTGGCACTGACCACGAAGCAAGTTTTCAAAGTATAGGTCACCCTACTCTGCCAAGCGAAGCTTCAGAAGATAGCTGAAAACTTCCCCCAAGGTAAGAATAGATAAGAGTTGTAAAGTAAGGCCTAGTAAGGCCTAGTAACTAGCATAATAATAAGAACAATTTTTCCTTGGAAGGTAGTTTCACTCATGGACCTGGAGGAGGAGGAAGAAGCAGCAGAGGAGAAGACAGGGGAGGAGCAGAGGTTATTATTTATATATTTATTTATTTATTTATAATGTAGCACTGTGTTTGTCTGAGTTATGCTGAACATGCAAACCTTCACAGTGCCAAGCATTGCCCTTTTATTTTTATCTATATTTATTTGCATTGTCAAGGTATGTTATGCACACTTTGCACATACTTTTATTTATTTTTCATTACTATAGGCCTTACCTCCTCTTGGTTATAATGATATTCACATCTTTGTGGTTTGTTATAATCGACCAAAAATTGACCAAAAATTGTTGTTGACAAAATAGTTGTTGTTGACCAAAAGTTGACTAGCTAACACTGCTGATTTCATGTGTATGAAACCGAGTTGAAATAGCCTATTTTTTTAACTTATAATGATATTCACATCTTTATGGTTTTTTATAATCAACCAAAAAATTGACAGTTGTTGTTGTTAACCAAAAGTTGACCGGCTAACATTGCTGGTTTCATGTGTAAAGATGATATAAACCCTTTTATTTTACTTCGTCTCTTATAACAATATTCACATTTCTGTGGTTTGTAGCTAAGCTACTAAAATTTACCATAATGTCCCTTCATGCATCAGCTACCACCTGATATATAGTTGTTGGGTGCTTCTCTTCATATGGTCCTCTATAATAAAAAAATGTGAAATTATGTCAATTTTTATAAAAAGTCCTCAGTAAACTGCCAGTGAAAGGATTAAGCACTTCAATGGTTAGGGTTGGTGGATAAGATATATGCAGCGCCATCCTAAGCTCTCATTATGCTCTAGTGATGCCCTCTCTAGGGTACGATCCAATGCCATTACCAAGGCAAACATGGAGAAGTACTTCTTGCTGCTGGAAGACACCTTGGACTTATTGAACAAACCTTCGTATATTTACAACATGGATGAGTCCAGAATGCCATTGGACCATAAACAACCAAAGAGAATTACACCCAAAGGTATGAAAAAAGTTCATGGGCTATCAAGTGGCAACAAGTCCCAAATTGCTGTAGTTGCTTGTGGTAATGCCGCTGGGCAAGTTCTTCAGCATGGTTATATTTAAAGGGGAAAGATTCAATCACGATTGGTCAGTGGGGAGGTGCCACATACGTTGTGTGGCATGAGTGAAAATGGATGGATTGGCCAGGAATTGTTTTTTTAATTGGTTTGAAGAAATATTTTTTTAACATATTCCGCCTCACCGCCCAGTCATAATACTGTGTGATGGTCATAGCTCCCACTATACTCCGGAGGTTATTACAAAAGCTGCGACTCAGTTGTCATACTATTTTGTATCCCCCCTAATATCACCCATGCTATTCAACCACTTGAAGTCAGTTTCTTTGGGCCGCTAAAGCAGCACTGGTCATTTATATGCCATACATTTTTAACTGAGAACCCTGGAGTCTCTGTGACAAAGTTAAAATTTTCTAGCTTCTTTTCTAAAGCCTGGTACAATGCAGCTAAGCCAACTAACATTATTAATGGATTCCGAAAGACAGGTGTGTATCCCCTAAATATAAATTCTATCACTGTTGTCGAACTCCCATCATCGGACAGTGATGGGACTACCGATCGGAGTGCATCTGAGTCACCTGTTAATGTTCCTAGGAAAGAGGCCCGGAGTGCATCTGAGTCACCTGTTAATGTTCCTAGGAAAGAGGCCAGTGCAAGTGCAGGCATTTAGTGAAGAACAGGCTGATCTATTTCAAACAAGATTTGAAAATGGGTACAATTTGTGTATTGATAATGTTAAATGGATGAATCTACACCACCCAGGAGTTCTACCGTCCAGTAGTACTTGCTCTATGATCATTGGTAATGATGACACTGACATTGAATTAGATGTGTCCATGACCACGAGTAATGTTGATGTCATGGGTGATAGTTTGTGCTCAACTACTAGTTCAGCTGATACTTCTGTTGTGCTTCAAAGTCCTGAAACAGGCACACCCACTGTTTCTGAAAGCCTTTCTGTCACTAGGAAGGTTTTGTCATCTCTGTCAGAATTTCTGACATTCCCTTCAACTCCCAAGAGCTCAAAAAGGGGGTAAAGCCTCCTGCTCCTGCAAGAGTGCTGACTAGTCTGCAGTCATTAGAGAGCATGTTGGAAAAGGAGAAGGAAAAGAAGGAAGAAGAGGAAGCCGAGGAGAATAGGTTGAAAGAGCGCGAAGAGAAGCGGTTTCAACGGGAAGCAGAGAAGGAAAGAAAAGCGAGTTGAAGCAGATGGAAAGACAGAAGAAAAAAGAACAGCTGGAACAGAAGTGCAAAGGAAAGGAAAGGGAAAAGAAGAAAAGCTTTACCAAGTCTCTATGACACGGAGCAAGACTGGGAATGGGCTCGCTCCTCAACACAGTGGAAGTACAAACAATGAATGTATGGTCTGCTTTGGCAATTACATGGATGACATGTCATTGGAAGGAGTTCTTCTTCACAGCTGGGTTCAATGCACAAGTGCTGAGTGTATGGTGGATACATGAAGTGTGTGTTTGTAGTGATAACAATTTAGTTTGTAAGTGTGGTAATGTTTTTAACTAAAATATGCACTACTATAGTTATAACTTTTCATTTATTAATATTATTGTAATGTGCTTGATGCTCATGTAATTCATAATTGTATATACTTTAGCAGTAAACAACAAGAATTGGTAGTGGTCGACAATAGAACAATAACAGTTTAACGGGTGGTCGAGAATAGATCGAGGTCACCGACATTAGATCGTCGAGTTCGTCTGCAAAATGGTGATGTAACTTGACTTCTGGAAGGCCTATGTAAGTGAAAAATGCGATTTTAAGGCCCAAGAAAATTTGCTACAATATGAACTTTGACTGAAGTCGATGCAATAAACGTTCGTGGAGTTAATTATATGGCAAAGTTAACTGGTCGACAATTGATGAATGACGCTACTGAACTGTACTCCAAGCATGGACAAATGAAATTGACTTTATTGATTATAATATTTCACTTCCCTCAGGCCTCACAGACAAAAAAAAAGAATTGTAGCTGGAGTTGTGGAAATGAAATTCCCAAGCTTGGAACTTGTTTTACACTGAGAGGCACATGTGGATGACCACACCCACTTTGCTTACTTCCCGCATTTTACCATCCACAATGGAAAAAAAATTTTTTATAGAGTTCTCAATTCTTGAAAAAATGTCGTCGTTATACCATCTACTTAATTAAGGGGGGGCTATGCCTCCAAAATTCGAGATTTTTTTCCCCCCTTTTCCCCCCCCTTCTTCTGGCAAACAATTTTTTTGGCCGTAAAGCTCATAACTTTTACCAAAAAAATATAATCTTTATATCACCGGATAGCCCTTCTAATTATCTGTCTTTTGTACGTGCCATACTCTAAGTATTAGCAAGTGATGGATGTTTGAAGTGGTGAGGTTTGTGATTTTTCCTGGTGTTTTCCAGTTGCCAAAGCGGTGGCCTGCCAGTGAAAAACCTCTACATTTATTCATAATCTGTTCACATGTTGCAGATAAGGGCCTTCTCTATCAGTTGACAAAATCTGGGACTTTGGTCTTGTTAATTAGGGCAGTTATGAATTGTACTGCAAGATAGATCAACTTATTTAGGGATCTTGATGTATCTTCCGAGAAAATATGTCTGCAGAGACATTCAACATATCATTAGGCAAGATAGATCAACTTATTTAGGGATCTTGATGTATCTTCCCAGAAAATATGTCTGCAGAGACATTCAACATATCATTAGGAACAAAGCACAAGGAAATAGGGAATAAAATGACCTGCATATACAACAAAAGTTATGGCGATTTATAATACTTTGGTGGTGCTGACGTACGTTCCCCCCCCCCCCCGACACACACCCCTGGCGACTACACATGAAATCAGTTCAAACTGTTGTTGCATCTATATACTTGCTATTTCCAAAGTTTTAGAGACATAGGATGCTTCTTTCAAAGTTATGGTGGATCTACTTCATCATACATTTCTTTGACATGCACAAACATTCAGCTGTAAAGGAAAATTTTCATCATATTTTTCTTTCTAACATGTAGATATAGGCACAGAAAAACCTAAGAGTCACGGAAGTAAAAAAAAAAAAAGATCAAGGAATTGCTAAAACTTGTAAAAGAACATATTTTGTCAAGTGCTAACTCAAACATTTCATTTTCCAAACTTGGAATGCTTATTCCCACAATTAATGGAAATATTTCTTGTTGCGAGAATAACTTTAAAACAGTTTGCTCATTTTTGGAGCTATGTATGTCATTTTAGAGCTCTTTTAGTACTCTGTGATATCCATGAATCAGATTTTTGTTTACTGCAAGGATTGCCAAGAGATGGTGGTTAGAAGAGGTGGCCTCTAGTTTTTATCAGTTTTTCAGACTCTGTAAGTGTGTAACTAATCAACATGACAACATATGGTAACTTTGCTCCATGGATATCACTGAGACACTCCTTAGCAAGCTACACACCAATTATAAGTAAATGACTTCAAATCGTTAGGCAGCTAGGTCTGCCACAAATATCTTGGAGTCACCTCGATGTTTCTGCATGTATCTTCTGAGAAAATTATGTATTATAGAGATATTAACACTTTATAAAAACAAACACAGAATAATAAAGACTTTGGTATGATAAATACTTGTGTAGACGAAAGAGAAAAAAAGTTATGACAATTAGAAATAGGTACAACTATTTTGTGGTTTTGACGCATAGTCCCCCCTTAAAATAAATATTTTTTATAGAGTTCTTGATAAACTAATTCAACCCTTGAAAAAATGCAGTTGTTATAAGATCATTTTTATGGAGTTCTTGTTAAACTACTTCAACCCTTGAAAATTACAGTTGTTACACCGTCTATTTAAAATAAATATTTTCTTATTATGTTAGGGCAAAACTTCAATCATTTTGAGATTCCTTGAAAGGTACTTTGTACTTATTTGTGTGTAAAGTGCTAAGTATGTTGGTTATCAACGTGCTTCAGGGATGAACCTCCCAAGCCCACCACAGCACTGGAGTACACTTTTGGCCGAAGATCTCATGGAGCTAACATCGTTAGTGATAATCTAATGATTTACAAGTTTATGACAATGTGTAAATCTTATAGTACTTTCAGATTTAGTTATGTAAGTGGTCGTGCATATGTGTTAAAATAGTATCTTACACTATCTCCTCCTTGGTTTTGTAGATTGTTCCACAAGTATAGTATGGTGGTATGTGTGTGTGTGTGGGTGAGTGTGTGTGGTATGTATGTGTGTGTGGTATGTATGTGTATGTGTAGTAATAATATAACTCAGGGTAAGTGTTAGTTAGTTTTGGACTCATTTGAGTGACGGATACTATTTTAGGAATCGTGGATGAATTAGAAATGCACATCTTCATGAAGGCACAAGTCAACAAGAGAAGTGAAGTCACTCCTGCCTTTTCCAAGGGGCATCTATGGTAGTGCAAAAGCAATTTGGCTTTAAATTTTTTAAATACAATAATTAATTTCTATCAATTTACTTACATTAACGTGCTCCCTTACGGGATTCATGCTAGTTTGGTAGTGCCAGCCAAAGGTACCATGTGAGGGGCATTTTCAAGGTGTTTGATAGTTTCATGGTGAGAATCTAATATACAAGTAGGTACGTGGAAGAGCAACAGAGCATGGTGTTATGTGTTACAGGTGATCTGTGAATATCCCTTCCTTGAATCCTTCAGCTAGTCAATCATCAGCAGCAAATATTTGACCCCTCATTAATAACTCGCTAAACAGTGACATGCTAGTAGTCACTGAGTATACACTGTGTGCGTATTGATATTGTTATACTGTGTTCACCTTGGATATGTCGAGTATACATATGGATGCTTGTACAGGCCAAGGATGTGACTCACATGTGGGAACTTGGTGGCGGCACGTTCCTCTCGACGATGGTGCAAGTTCCCATCACTGTGGATAATATCAGGTTAACCTGACACATCTCACATTTATTAACACTGCATAGCCGCAATGACATTCTCTTTATTTGCACCAGATTTAAAAAGTCGCACATTTGCAAAATTATCGTAGACAACTTCCTGCATTTGTGCTTTCCAGTGTGGGAATTAATTAGCTCTGCACATTACACCAACTTCTATTGTGCTTGATGTATGCAGTTTCATATCAGTGGTGTTGGTGGTGGACCTATCCAAACCGGAAGAGATCTGGGTCACTCTGGAAGTCTTCATCAAGCAGGTGAATTACCACGACTGTATTAATTAAATAGAGTGGGGGGGGGGGTTCATTTAGGTGGTGATAGTGGTAGCATGGGATCTTTGTGGATCTATGTAAGCATGAGATGAATTTTTCAGCTTGAACAACTCCCCTCCCTGCACATGTTCACACCACCCTCCCTCCTCCATACATGCCTACGCTTACATACATTCAGAGGGCCATGAGCAATCCCAGAATCAACTTGCCAAACTTCAGGTTCTCTCCCACCTAGAACTAGTAGCCAGGGCTAGAATTAGGTGACGAACAACCTTGACCTTGGGATATCCATGGCTAACCCTGGTTGTCCATCCACTGGACTGATGACACTGAATTTGAGGACAGGACATATGAAATCAGCATCTTGGTGTTTATATGGAGGACAGCTTATGTTTACGACAGGTGACCTGATGGTATATGCGATGGGAGACAGACACACAGTCAGTGTATGGTAGTCTCATATGGCTATACATGGCAGTACAAACTAACCCATTAAATTCACCATGTGAAGGGCTCAGTTCCCCAAGACGGGGCTCAGTTCTCCCTATGTGGGCCCGGTTCCTCATGAGGGGGCTCAGTTTAAGGGGGTGCTCAGTTCCCCTACTAATAATTACAGCTATACATTATCAGGTCTCATTTGAAAGCAGCTCGGAGAAAGTGGTTATTGGATAACAGAAAGTCCACCCCACCTTCCCAGACCAAACCAATGGGTATTTGGACACACCAATCATTTCCCACCCTCCCTACCAAATGATCATTATATTAACGAGGTGTCCATCTATTGCTGCTCCAGGTCCGTACACACGTGAGGAGTCTGTTGACAGAGTTGAAGTCACAGCAACCAGAACTGGTCAATGAACTGGAGACGATAGCCTGGCAGTACTTTGGTGACAGCCATCCCGTAAGTCTTGATTTAAACATGGATAGCTTGAAGGGAGCAATCCATGCTTGGGTCAGCTCTATGTGGAAGCTTCTGATTTTGTTGTGTTGCTATCAGTGCAATCATAATGCCACCAAGTGGCTCTGCTGTGCATTTTTATTCTTGCTGTGGCAGCATGACCCCTCCTGCTCTCTCTTGACATGTCCACTTAGTCTCTTCCTTCCTTAGAGTTGTTGACTCTGCTCAGGGGCATTGTATTGGCTCATTATTAGAACTATTATTATTCACTATGCATGTATTTAAAGGAGCTACGCACCGTCATGCACTGTAGTCAAATATTGAAAAGTACTTGCTAAAAATCAAATGACCTCTGTCTGTTCTTGCCAAATAAGGCTAGAGCATCTAGTCCAATGTCGAAAGACTAAATTTCATTGAGAAGGTCATCGTAGTTGTCAATTGAGAGTTCGTTGAGAGTGTACCACACAATGTTGGTAGTTGCAGGGTTTCCTGTTTGGTTCCACCCTAGATTTTGCACTGTGCTGTTTGATCACCATAAGCTTCCATCTCTGCACCAGCAGAAAGCTGCACTCCACTCCCACCAGCATGCTCCATGGTGGCTGTCTCAAAAACAACAGGCAAAGTACAAACTTTGCACATCCAGTATACTATCATTGTTTACATTGGGTCCAGAATTTGTAGGATTATTAGTTTATGAATCTTGTACTTCTTACTAGACACTTCCTGTAGTATACCAAACACCTGTCCATAGCTCCTTTAAAAGTGCACTGTCATCATATGATCAGTGTGGTGACCATGTGACCAGCACTAAATAACCACACATCATGTTTGTATTTGTATAGGATAAGGACTTATTGGACCCTTGCCCTGTCCCTCTGGCCATCATCGGAACCAAGTATGACATATTCCAGGATTTCGATCCTGAGAAGAAGAAGATTATTAGCAAGACTCTAAGATTCATCGCCCACACTAATGGAGCATCATTGCAGGTTTGTATGTTTGCAGCAAAGGCTGGGATATTGTAAAGGCTTGGAAGATGCCGGCATAAAATTTATGTGCACTAACATGGCAAGCTCTGTCTAAAAAAGTGTAGCAGGAAAATTCGTGCCTAGTTTGATGTTGAGTTCCAGCAAATACTTAGTGGTTTACATAAACTTAGGTCTCTGGCAAAAATAATAAATGTAACCCTGTTGGAATTGACTTTAGCTCCACATTAGTACAACTACAATAGTATACCACTGATTTTGTTTTTGCTCTATTTATAACATCAGAGCACTCCCAACAGCAGGCACACTTGATTTGCTCTTGTTGATAACAGATACTCAGGATTATTAGCGTCAATGGCGCGAGACACTATACTAATCATGAGGAAAAAATCTTTGCCTCAGGCGTACCTTTACAAGAATGTTCACCACATGGAGCAAGAAACAGCTTCCGTATACCTATCTATGAACTTCAATATCATTATTCTGCGCATGAACTGAATTGCTCTGCTAAGAGACAGTTCGGTGTAACAACAGAATCAAATAAAACAAATAGAATGAAAGTGGGAGCAAGAAATGAGCAAGAAAGAGCAAGCTGTTGGAACTGAGGAACTGAGGAGAGCTGGGCTGTGTAAAACCCTTCTGTGTGCTTATATCTTCATTACACACAAGGGTTTAACACAGCCTAGCTCTCCTAGTTCCTCAGCTTCTACAGCTTTCTTTGCTCTAACTCGCTCATTTCTTGCAACTTGCTGTGTTCTTGAAAACAGCTTCAGGGTGAGGTGTAATTAACTAGGTTCAGCTAATTGCTTTGGGAGGGGTCATTAATGGTAAAGGGTCCCTATCAGTATGGTCTACATTGGTAAGTACCCTTTCATACTTTTTTTCAATTAAACATTTTTGACCTGTACATTGTGTATGGCCTGCTGAATGAAGAGCAGGTGACAGACATTGTTTCATTCATATGTGTATGGCATGAGCTAATGGTCTTGCTGCTAGATTCACCCACGCATGCACACACACAGAGAGAGAGTGAGTCTCAGCATCTTCGAGCTTGCCTAGTTGCCGGGCATTGCATTAGGATCCCAAGCCACCGCATGTATGAGGACACATGTTCTCGCGGATATTTTATACATTGGGTTTTTAAATCTTATTTTGTCTTTTTCTGTGACCAATTGCCACGAAAACTTTGCCAAGCCAGAACAAGCGTAGAGAGCCTGGCTAGCCAGATTTGGTCTAGTGGCTGGCTATGGTAAGGGGAGAACACTTAACCCTCTCACTGGCATAAGCGACTTAAGTCGCGTAAACTGATTAACCGCGACGAAAAAATAACCGCGACGAAAAAATCCGTAAAAAATTAACCATTCGCGGTATAAATTAACTTTAAAAATTGCATGAGTATGCCTAAAGCATGCCTCTAATCTACCCCTGAATATCTGGAAAATACGGCATTAGGAAAGGGAAGTAAACGTGCCAGCAAACATCACTTCCAGTTCATTCCCGGTCTCAAAGAAGAAATGGCGACCCGCTTTAGTAGAGACGAAGTTTTAGACTTCCTATTTGAGGATGATTTCGGCCTGTCCGAGATTGACGTTAGTGAAGAAGAGGAAGAAGGTGCCTGTGCTTACCTGGGAAGTGGCGTAGTTGACGGTGATGCTATGGCAGCTATAACAGAAGCTGTTGGCACCGACCACGAAGGAAGTTTTCAAAGTATAGGTCACCCTACTCTGCCAAGCGAAGCTTCAGAAGGTAGCGATGATCATGAAGACTTCCCCCAAGGTAAGAATAGATGAGAGTTGTAAAGTAAGGCCTAGTAACTAGCATAATAATAAGAACTATTTTTCCTGGGAAGGTAGTAGTTTCACTCATGGACCTGGAGGAGGATGAGGAAGCAGCAGAGGAGAAGACAGGGTTAGAATAGAGGTTATTATTTATAATGTAGCACTGTGTTTGTCTGAGTTATGCTGAACATGCAGACCAAGCATTGCCCTTTTATTTTTTATCTATATTTATTTATAATTTGGCATTGTGAAGGTATGTTATGCACACTTTGCACATACTTTTATTTATTTTTCAGTACTATGGACCCTAGCCCTTACTTCCTCTTTGTTATGATATTCACAATTGTTGTTGACAAATAGTTGTTGTTGTTGACCAAAAGTTGGCGAGCTAACATTGCTGATTTCATGTGTATGAAACCAAGCTGAAATAGCCTTTTTCAACTTATAATGATATTCACATCTTTGTGGTTTGTTATAATCAACCAAAAAATTGTTGTTGACAAACAGTTGTTGTTGACCAAAAGTTGACCGGCTAACATTGCTGGTTTCATGTGTAATATGAAATTGAGATGATATAAACCCGATATAAACCCTTTTATTTTACTTCCTGTCTCTTATAACAATATTCACATTTCTGTGGTTTGTTGCTAAGCAACTAAAATTTACCATAACGTCCCTTCATGCATCAGCTATCACCTGATATATAGTTGTTGGGTACTTGTCTTCATGTGGTCCTCTATTTTTTTTTAAATATGAAATTGTGTAAATTTTTGTAAAAAGTCCTCCGTAAATCTGCCCCAGTGAAAGGATTAAGTGAGCCTGTTTAGCCAACCAGTAGTTCATGCTTGTGCCTGCCACACACTACAGGCTGTTTTCTAGCTTATCCTGTGCCTCTCACCTGCCTATGTGTATATATACTTAAAGCACCCTACACTTTCTTCTAGCATTACTTTCTTAGTTTTTTTATGTTCACTTCCAATGCTGTAATTTTTGTCAGTCCCCTGCCTACAAGTCAGGGGCTGGTTTGATGGATTGAGTGCATGTATCTCCATGTTTACTCACTGTACATATGTAATTATAAAGGGCATGTCTCTGATTTACAGCTCCATGACTCCAACATGGTTGACAGCTAATAATTTATATTTATATGCGAATATACTAGCGGAGAGAAACCTGGCATTGTCTTATTTGTGGATCCAGTGTGTGTGTGTATACTTTGCATGTATGTAGGGGGCGGTGTTTGGGGGGAGGGATGCGGGGCTCAGGGAATCCATGGTTAGAAAACATCTCCCTTTGCCTGTACTAGGATTATGTTATCCTGTTGCATTAGCATTGGAACTGTTTGCTGTAGGATATGCCTAATGTGCATGATCAGTATCTATTATTATTATATATTATTATTAAGGATGAAGATGAAGTAAGTGGAAGTTATGGAGCTCTAAAATGGGGATGCACCTTTATATTTGCAATTTTGGCGTAAGGTCCTCTTTAAACTCGTGGCTTGGTGCTCACTGGTTGGGTAAAATCAGCAAGAAAAGATCACCTGACCAAGTGCATCTGGGTTACTGTACTATTGTATGTGCTAACACATTATGGCTCTGACCTCCGACTTTTTGTTATTGTTGTTGTTACAGTATTACAGCAACAAGTCTGATTCCCTGATATTGAAGACAAAGCAGCTTATCAGCAAGATGGCTTTTGGAACTGCTATCGGGTACTGCATGTTACTTGTCATAAAATTATACATGTAAATGTACCATATGGCGCTTGTTTTTCGAGGAGCTAAAGTGTCGAGGATTGAATTGTTCCGTGGAATCATTTTCAAGGTTATTACAAGCCCTTACCAGAATATCAAATAATTAGAGGTTAGGGCACAATTTTCGCATCCAGGATCAAGTCCATGAAAACCTCGAAAATTTAGATGCTCATTTAGAAACCCTTTACCAATTCATAAGCAGGTATGTAATGAACATGTATACACATCTTTATCACCCATTTTTGCTTGTTTATGGATTGGAAAGGTTGACTAAATGGGTGCACCCTGGTTCCTTTTAAACCTTGTTATCTTTTAAACATAGTTAAATTCACACTTGCATTGTTTCTTGTGTTTGACCACCCCCACCACTCATGATCACCTGATCACCATCCAGAGGTGTCTGTCACATGTTGATCAGAAAGTCTACTAACTAAATGGCAGTATAGTGTCTGTACATAACACAGCCATTAGTAGAGTTTTTGCATATTACAATAAAAGTAAACTACATAGGAAAGAAGTAAGGCAAGAAGAAAGAGGAGGGGAAGGTGGACATGAGAGAAAGAACGAGTTTATTATATATTTTTTACCAGCTTTCTTCCCTAAAGCAAAGCAGTGTCTTGGCTACCAGATTAAGCTAGCCTGCCAAGCTTTAGTGGACGTTTGGAGTTCGTGCTTCTCGATCTCATCTTCGATGTTGAGGCAATGTTTAGCTAACGATACTACCTTATGAAATGGCACTGTTAGGGTACTGTTGTGGGTTATTATTGCTGAGGGTGAGCTTCATTTTGGAACATTTTTATTTTATTTACTGGTTATTCTATTATTTAATGTGTATGTGCTCGAGTATGGGTAAATATATTCACAAAGCTTGCTATAGTACTATATCTGATAGCAAAATGAAGGAGAATGGACTTGACTAACATTACTGATAATTTAATAATAATAATAATAATAATAGTAGTAATAGTAGTAGTAGTAGTAGTAGTAGTAGTAGTAGTAGTAGCTACACTGTAGCTGATATCTGCAAGGACTTTGTGAATTCAGGGTAACCTTAGGGCATCACAATGCTGGCACAGTGTGGACATTAGCCCAAGGTGGAAGTTTCCATTGCTAGGACTATCACTTGCACTTCTTGTTATTCTCAGCCTCTCTTTGCCAATCTGCTCTCTCTAGTCTATGTTTAGATCTCTCTGGGTGTTTCCTGTGTCTCTTACAATTTCATGTTTATCTTGATCAGCCCTTTTCTACCTCTGTCTCTATACTGCAGTAGCTCTATCTCACACTTACAGCATTTCATAGGTTAGTGTCAGTTGTTACTGTTGCAATGCAAATGCTCGGTAGTGTGACACACACATACACACACTGATATTAATTGTATATATATTGGTGACACACACATACACACACTGATATTAATTGTATATATATTGGTATTAGTATTAGTATTACTACTGCTGCTGCTGCTGCTACTACCACCACCACTACTATTATAATAGTATCATTGTTGTTTGTTATTGCTGTTGTTGTTTTGTTCACTTATTCCAGTACAACGATATGCATGGATTATACTAAGCCTTTGTTGGTTCCTCTTGGGTCCGATTCTCTGGGACAAATAGGCAAGTCATCAACATGTCATAGGCTTCTTGAGGGCTAGCAAGTTTCCAGGCCAATGTGTTATGCATTTACATCAGTGGTGTGCATGTAGGTCTGTAGTGGGCCCGGCTATATTCATAAAACTGGGAGTGGTTTGGTGGTTTTGCCTGGATTTCATTTCGTTAATTGCTAACCAATGTCATAGTCAGTATATTTCGAGGGATGAACTTTTGTGGCATTCATTTAGTTGACGTTTGAGGATGAACGTCAGGAAAGCCCGCGCTAATCACCCCCACTGATAATATTAATGTTCATTCACTGATAAAACTTGGGTGATAACATATCCGCTATACTGTACAGTGAACACACAGTAACGTCTCGCACAAATGTAAGGAAGTTGAAAGGTTCATCAACCTCTGACACCTGATAGGTGTCAGATCAGAGCAAAAAAAAAGTTGTTGTGGTCAGATTGAGCATGCATCAGTGATTGGAAAAGTTCCTGATATTTCATTGTGTAAGAATGCTGTAAAAATGATATATAGGAGATGTAGAAATTGTGATTATGGCAAGATGGGGTAATAGGGTGGACTCCAGAAGGCAAAAAGTATGCGGAGAAAAAGATGAGGTGAATATATTGTCATGAAATAGGAACTTGAATGCATCATCAACAAACTTCCCTCATTGTGATCCTTTACCTACATTTCCCTTCTTCTTCTTTTTTTTGCAATCGAGAACAGATAGGTCATGGGTGTGCATTGGAAAAAAATTATTGAGTCTTCTACTACTAAAATAATTATTATGAAAGGACTTATTGAATGTGCATTACTCTATGGAAGATTTAAAAATAGGTGCATGTATAGGATAGATCTTTGAAGATGAATCTCAAGGTTTTTTCACTATTGATACGATTATTAGCTCTCCCTAAACACAAAGCATGCTTTAAGAGCATTCACGCCTAGTAGCAGGTGAAACCTCTGTTTAGGCTGCTAAGAACCTGCCAAACTTAGTTTTGGCATGAGCTTTATTTTTGGTTGGTTTGTTTTGCAGGGAGGTTAGGAGAAGGGGGAGGGGTTGGCTGTAAAACTCATATCTCAACTAAAAATCACATTGGCAGCTTCTCAGCATCCTAAACAATGATTTCGTTTCCGTTTAGCTCTAAAAATACTCTCATTGCATCAGTAAATTGGCCGGCCAGAAAAATGTTACCGATATGATTTTCTACCCACATGAAACACACATGCCATGGGTCTTTTTAATACTTGCCGTAGTACTCCAAATTTTCTACACATGCCATGGGTCTTTTTAATACTTGCCGTTAGTACTCCAAATTTTCTAATTCTTTGCAGGGACTATTGATTCAGAAAAGCTCAAGATCATCAATACAGTAGTTACGCTTGTGTGTGTGTGTGTGTGTGTGTGTATGTGTGTGTGTGTGTGGGTGCAAGAGCTGATTTAGCACGTTTTTGCTGCAAAGAAGTGAATTGTCTGTTAGGTTACTGAGATGCTTACCCTTGTGACGATAGTTAACAGCTCAGAACTTCTTATTGTCCACATTTATATATCGGGCTGGCAGCCAGCCCCAAAAAAATTACAAAATTAAATCTCAGGTAAAACCAACTTCGGCAGCTTTAAAGTATCATAAACGGTGTCTTCAGCTGGAACACTTCAAGCAAGCTTAGAATTCTTCATTATGGTAGAAACATGGATCCTGAACACCGTTAAAATCATCTTCAAGATCTACTTTTTGGGGGCCACACCAGACTTGCATATAGTATTTCCATTCATCATAATTTTTGTACCAGAAGACTCTCAACTCTAGTTTCCCCCCACCTAACTTCGTAAAATATGTCCATTGATCGTAGTTTTCCTATCAAAAGATTCCAAACTGCCCAATGAAACTAGTTTGAGCACTAATCCGTTTCTCTACTGAGCCAGCGCGTGGTGATTGGTAAAGGGTTATCATTGGCATATATCCAGTGGTGCACATGCAATATCCAATCTAACTAAGCTGAGCCAGCAAGCAGATTCATGTTTTCATTCCATGAAATGATCAGTTGGTTTCCTCTGAACTTTAGTCTTGTGACAACAGTTAACAGGGAAATCTTCAACAAAACCAGGTAACTATAATGCATGTGTATCAGATGGTTTTCTCATAAACTTATTCTTGTGGCATTAATTAATTAATAGCCGATACCGACATTTCTTACCACGAAGTGATCAGTTGTTTTCCTCAGAAGTTACTTTCAAAAAAACCAGGTAACTACTTATAATGCATCTATCTGTGTATCTACTTTAGTGGTAAATAATAACATCTAAGATGGTTAGTTCGGGTGTTACACTGAGTAACTCGATTATAGGTGCCTGCCTGACTATAAAAAATTGAAACAAGACTTCTTGTTGTTTTTAATATTGGATTGACTTGAAACAAGAATTTACCTATGTAGATAAACATTTGCAGGACTATTAATGCTTCTTTATTTGATTAATAGGTAAAGGGTCTTGTAATGCATGTATATTGTTTTTACATTTTTGTCTTGTTATATAATACATATAAATTGGATTGTCAGAAAAGAAAACTTTACCAATGCCTACTATAAACATTTAAAAGACCTTTTACTTTCTAACTCATGGTTTTATAAGGTAAAGGGTCTTCTAAATATTTGTGGTCTGCATTAGTAAATCTAATCAAGTCAATCAAGTATTTAATACTAATCTTCTATATAACTACAGTAGCCTTTATCCCTATTAAGATGACTGCCCACTGAGGACACAGAAGAAATGACCAAGATAAATATTATGGTGCTGATCCTGTACCTAGTTTGGCTGTTATGTTATGGCTGTTTTAAAGCTTGGGGTGCATGACCTATGAACCCCAAACCCTGCCTATGTTTCTTCCCCTGGTTGAATTATCCCTAGTACTGTTCTACTTGGTCGTTGTGATTTGTTTAATGTTTGGGGGCAGGGCATGTCAAGGGTGTGTCTTACATACCCCAAACCCTGCCCATGTCATTTTTCTGGTCAAGTTATCCCTATCTCCATGGTCACACCCTTGGTCCTCTATGTGAGCAGCTAATGAGGACAAAGGCAAGATAAAGCTTGGTGGGGGAATGTCATGTCCAGGTGCCTGATGAAAAGAAGAAGAGTCATGAAATTGATATGCACAGCCAGCACAATAGCAGAAGTCATTCTACTGAAGCAAAAGTGTCCTCCCTAATTAAATAACTACTGCCTTCTCCTCCTATATGATTGTAGTAGTCATGCCGACTGCACAAATAGAAAGCTACAGTTATCACAGTCTGCAGTTTTGTTGTCAAAACATGTTATCAAGACTCGTATGTACCACTGAGCCATGGGAAACCAGATGGCATGCAAATTGGTCTCATGCAGTGCTAGGTGTATGCATTCTATGAACACATCTTTGGGTCACATATTTGCTACATAGCTACACCATATCCAGGGTCTTAGGTCGTCACTAGCTTGTGTGTGTGAACTGGATGAACTTAAAAGTCATGACGAGAAAAAAATCATTGAACAGCTATAGGAAATGCATATACTCGAGTAAGCGTGCCAAAGAGCATGCTAATTTCCGTCACCAGCAGCTAAGTATGGATATACTTGTCGCAGTCAATAGGCTTCTGGTTTTGTACGCTGCAAGAATAACTTGCTGGTGCCCTAAAAAGGAGAGAAAGCCAAGGGAGTAGGATGAAAACACCAACCACATGTTCCTATATGCTCATGAGTTGGCATGACAACATCACTACCACAACCTACAGGTCTGTGTCCAGTGGTCAGCCTTGTCTATATTTCCCATACGCCCCACCGACCACTCCTTCAGTGTCTGCACCTCTCTGCTCTGGCTTCTATTTTAATATCGAATTCATTTCTTTGAAGCATGCCCTTGGAGGCGAGTTGACTGGAACAGAAAAGTTGGTCCTGCAGAGTACATCACATACGCACAATGCCAGTTGCCCTCTTAAATATGAGGGGTCAGTTGTCCTAAACTTAAATAAGAATGTGAGGTTCCTTGCCCTAAACATAAATACAAACATGTCAACCATCCTAAATTTGAATATGGGTGTCAACTGTCCTAAATATATGAATGTGGACAGTTATCCACTGAATATGGATGAGTTATCTGTCGTAAACATGAAGAGGGAGTTGAGCTACTCCTTCCTGGGATAACCTTTGAACTTTTAGGTTAATTAAATGGTTTAAACTCAACTTGATGTACAAACCCTTAAGTGGTATTTTCTTTCCTTCACTTACTCAGATGCATACCAGCAGAATTATTTTTATTTGAGGTAAATATGTCTCAGTAATATTTACATTTCTTCATTGCAGGTGTGCCTACTCTTTCTGCCGGAGATCTAGGAAAGATTAATGCCAGGTTTTGTTTCAACCCGACCTACACATGGGGGAATATTATTTGTATTTTTCTGTTTCTTTCTAGGAACCCATTGGACTTGTGGAAACAGTCTTTCTGTGGTTTCTTCCCGCAGGTACACAGGCTAATACTTCTCTGTAGCTTCCACAGTGTGGTGCTGGCAGTTCCCCAACTGCTACGTACATCTGTTGTCATACTGCTGTCGGTGGATGTATATGTTCACCCATGCATGCAGGTATCGGCCAAGTCTGAGTTGGGAGACGATCCCTGTAAGGACATCAAGTATAAGGAAGAAGCAGTGGACAACATGAGGCTTCAAAAAGATTACGTAAGTGTACTGGAAGTGTTGACCTCTTCAAGGAGGAGTTGTACCTTCTTGATATAGTCAATTTTCTGTGAGGTGTTAATTTTTCGAGCATTCCTGTGGGAAGCCTGGAAGCCTGCACTTGTACGCACTTGTATGTGTGCAAAAGTGCTTGTGGGCAGTGAGCACACTTCCTACAAGTTCTTTGTGGCAGCCTAGTGGCTGAAGAAGTTCACCAGCTCTAGACACGTTGAGGTCAATTGACCACATGCAGGTGCAATACACAAGGCGGCATAAAAATGAATTAGTTGTTGTTGGTTTTTTTTAACCTGCTCATGCTCATTCAAATGCTGTGTCATTGCTGGTGAGCAAAGATTGGGGGTTGGATGAAAATATTTGTTTTGTCAAGTATGCAATGTATGTAGATGGCTGGCTGTGTATTTTTCCCCCTTTGGTCATCATATCGATGGTTTGAGAAAATGATTGCAGATTCAAGATTGAGGAAAGACAACTGGATACGCACGATTTAGAACATGCTGTATGGTTAATAGCTGTCAGGGAAGGATACTGGAGTCTCATTGTGATATAGCCAGTCAGTAGCGAGCCTGCCTTAGTATGGCACAATCATTCAGCCATGCCTGCTTTTGGTGTCATTAATCTTATGCCCCATAATAAATGTACTGGCATTCAAGATTTTCAGTGAGACCATGACTGCTATTCTTGCATTGTCAGAGTTGCCAACCGTCCCGGAATGGCCGGGACTGTCCCGGAATTTTGGGCATTGTCCCGGTGGTGTCCTTGTCCCGGTAATGTCCCGGAATTTACAGTTACGTGTACCTTGCCCTTCCACTCGCTTAGATGGCCACTGCAGTCCCAAGCATGTTTAGTTTAGTCCTTTAACACTCGTAAAGCAACAACTTTTTAGGAGAGAAAAACTTCAGATAAACAATTACGGCTCTAGCGGGTTTGCCAAACAACCTTTGACCTTGTTTTAATTGGAGGTGTGGCACTCACGTGAAACTTCCCAACCAGTGATAATTGCTGCAATCTCAGCAAAATGGCTAGTGTAGAATGGCTAGTGTGGCAAAGATGCAGAAGAGAGAATACCATTTTGATGGATTAAAACACTCTCACCGCCATAAGTTTTTTTTAAAAAAAATTTTTAAGGCAAAGTTGAAACAATGGCGACAAAAAGACAGCAGCAAAAACAGCGTCTACAGGTGCGAACTCGACATCGCTCGCATAAAAATTAATTTTACGCGAACGAGCTATATACAGATATAATTTTTTACCGCTCTAAACGTTAAAAATACAACCAAAGAAAAATTGATTCCGAACTGGTCACGGCAAACAACAAAAAATTTTGTTGTTGACAATGATGACTTTACTTCACTGTGACCGTCCCGATAGCCTCTGGAGGCTCTTCTTCGGTGGAAAGCTGCAAAGCCATCTACTGCACACTCGCTATCAATCAAAATCCTACGGAGTAGAGGAAAAAAGTCGCTCCTCTGTTTTTTTACTGTTGTAGACATAGAGATGCGTAACTTTTGTTTGCCGGCTTCAATAGAGCTGGTTCATATACCAAGTTATAGCTCTTTCAATTTGCAATCGAATGATATACTTTGTTTCAAAAAAAGTCAAAAATATTAAAAAAAATAAAAGTAAAAGTGTTGGGCTAAAGTTGGCGGTGAAAGGCAATTTAAAGTATCACTAATGAAATTGATTTACAAAGTAAATAAGCATGGAATACAGGTAAATAATAACATCACAGGGACAGGGAAACGCGCATGCTAGTTAGGGGCCGTGGTTGTAAATTCGCGTCGGAAATGTCCCGGAATTAACTTATGGAAAGTTGGCAAGTATGCATTGTGCAATACATACATGAACCAAATAATTAAGCTCACAAAATTTGTTATAATCTTATATATATATAATTATATATATTGTGTTCATTCAAGCAATAGCTGAGAAGCATTGCAAGTTGAAGTCATTGATCTTGTGAGCACACCTGCAAACTAGCTGCTCAGAACTCATTGCCAGGTGGTAGTGCTGGTTGAAGTGCAAAAGTGCTACAGTACATGTAGCTATGGAAGTGCTGGCTAGTGCAGACTTCTATATTCACGAGCTTATCTACTTCATGTAATTCAGCTAGCACTGGTTGAGTTGGAATTGCAGAGGTAACTTCTTCTAATTTATACAACTTTAATGCCAATCTGACACAATGCACATGGGTGGACCAACTAGCTGAAAACTAATATGGACATGCACCATGAACAAGAAGGTGTGACATGGAATGGACAGCAAGAAAGAGATATATAAGGGCAAAAAAAATAGAGAAGTAGCTCAATTCAATGGCTGGAAACATCTCTAAGCTAGAGTGTAAACTATCTACAGGTTCTGGAGGTGCATTCCATAAGGGAGTCTGCTAACAAAATAATTAGCTGGCACAGGGTTCCACGAGTTCATGTGCTGACTGAAAGTTGGGGGCAGAGGAACAAAAGCAAAAGAGGGGATGATGCGGGCAGGAGGATTCAGTACAAACAAAGTTTACGATGTCATCTTCTGAAGGCTAAGATAGCTTCTTAGTCAGAGCAGCTGGATCACCTGATCATTTCCTGGTTGCTAACTTGATCATTTCCTGGTTGCTAACTTGATCATTTCCTGGTTGCTAACTTGATCATTTCCTGGTTGCTAACTTGATCATTTCCTGGTTGGCAACTTGGCTGCAGAGCCTTGCACACTCAGCTGAAGTGATGTTTCTGCCCAGTTATCACCTCACATCCTGTGCTCAACCACATGTAGTAGAGTAGGCTCCTGCCTGGTCGGTGATGTTCCAGCAACATATTCTTACCTCAGGCAGGCCAGTGAACTGCCGTTTAGTATTAGTTCTGAACAGAAGTCCACATCACATGTATACTCAGTACTAACAAGATCAGTGACTTCCACTCTCTTTGTTTCCCTGGCCATTGCTCGAATGACACGATATAGGATATCAGGTATATCAGATGACAGGAAAGTTTGGAGCTTCCCATCTTATATATACTGTGTAATACAGGAGAGGTGCTCAAAGGTTCATTGCAAGGCATGGATAACAATACATTTCCTATTGGGCGTAGAATTGTTATACCATATTATGGAGTGCTTGAAGTGATGTAAATGGTGCATTCCTTAGCATGGAAGTGGATTTGTCATGGGGATATGGAAACCATATTGGACTTGGCAAGTAATCAGTATAAGAGACATATTTGGTATATACATGTAGAGGCAGGGTATTGCCTACTGGTCACCCCCCCCCCCCCCCCCTTTCTCCCATTTTTTCATCTCATTATCCTGATGAACGCTAGAGCATCTAGTTGAAACGTCGAGAGAGTAAATTTCAAGTTGATTGTTGAGGTCATTGTAATTAATCACCATAACTTTTCCCCTCTTACTCTGTGCTAATGGTTTTGATATCAATTATTCTCTGTGCTTTCAAATGATATGTTGATTGCTCTGTAGGCACATTTTCTTGGAAGATACATCCAGCAACACATCAAGGTCTCAGAAACAGCATTGGTCATCAGTTCACTCAATTTCTTAATGCCATTTGAGAGCTCTATTAGTGCCCTGTGATATGAGAGGTTTTGATTGTGTTTCAATCTGGAGATATTTCTGCCAAAAGATCAGTCATTCAGGTTTTTGAGGTTCCCTCCACTTGTAGCTCCAGTAACTTGGCTATAGTTAAACTTATCAAAAATATTTTAGTATCAACAGAGAGCCCAAAGAGAGACCTATCTTTTGAGCTATATATCAAGTCCATACCATGAAGTTTACGGAATCTATGGAGTTATAAAGTGGTAACCATAAGGGGGGGAAATACATGTGCAGTAGTCCCCCCCCTGCAACTGTCACCCCTTAAAAGTTATGGTAATTGCAAATTTGTTACAATTTCTTCTTTCTTTGTGTGGGGAGGGGAGGGGGGTTGACCAGTAGCTCCCCTTATTCTATGGACAAATGTGTTAAAGATGGAGAACATTAACTGGATTTTAAACCACAGACCAAGCATGGTGTTCCCTTCAGTATTCTGTGATAATTCTCTATCAGCCAGCAAGTACTGCCTGATGACCTCAAGTGTCTGAGTCAGCTTCTGCATGGTCTTCCCTTCAGTAATCTGACAATTCCATACCACCAAGTAACGCCTAATAACCTTAATCTTAGTGCATAGCCCTAACCAATCTTAGCCATATTTGACGGATGCATTTATGTTTCATAACCGGCCAGCTGTGTTGCAGGATATCTGGTTGTGCAGCCAGCATAAGTTGGGCATCTATAAAGAACATGTGTACATTTAAAAAAATGAATGAAAACTTGTTAAGGTACTTTAGCTAACCTTATGCAGTGCCTTGGATTTCTTTCTAGTGCAATTTCTTTCTAGTGCAATTTCTTTCTAGTGCAATGTCATAAAACTTTACTTCTAGAAAAAAGTGAAGCTGAAGATCCTAATTACCATTATGAATGGTCTCTTTCATGCCTTAGCTGTTGTTTCTTGAAGCTCTTCTTTGAAATATTGGAGAGGTAGGTTGGAATTTGGTCAATGCAATGTGAAGTAGGTGCTTGATTCTGCAAGATCTCTCTCTGTATAATATGTATAGAAATTCTGAGTGCAGCTCATGCATCCTACTCTTCAGTAGAACTATGTAGCACTTGTGTGGTGTTGACAATGCCCAGGTCATGGGCAGTCTTCTCCCAAGACATACAATATGCACGTGGAGTGTGGATCAGACTTATGTAGAAGCCACATCCATGCCCGGAATTTGGGGGAGGGAGGTTCTTTTCTTTTTCATGACTAAATCAAAAAGACTTGACCACAGCCGCATCAAACCCTTTGCTACCCTCACTGAGCATGGTGGTCAAGTTGTGTATGGCTTTGGGGGGAGGGGGGGGGGGGGGGGGGGGGGGGTTCAGCACACTTATGGTGATCAAGCAGCAGTTGCAAGTCACTAATTTTGCTGCAGGTCTCAATTTTGCTGCAGGTCTAGGGATCATCCGGAGGAAAGCCTGCAATTGCCAACACACTTGATTCTTAGCAACTACTTTTCAAGATTGACCACGTATGTCACTGTGACCACACTGGTTTTTGGGCCCACTTCACATTTCACCAGAACTTCTTTTGTTTACAGTCCGACAGTCTCGTAGTGTATGCATCCAGGGTTGTCTATGCTAATGTGTAGTTGATCAAATGTATTACTATATCAATCCTTAGTGAATACTGTGATTTTATTATTATATGCTATCAACGAGCTATCAACGAGCACTATTCTTACAAACCTCGTATTTTGCAGATGACAGGCGAGTAATGAATCACAATGTCCCTGCAAATGCTTGCATAATACAATCCTCACCATTCAGTGTCACAATTCTACTCATTCGAGCCAACCATACTCCTCCTTTTATTTAGTGTGAAAGTTGTTCTCGCTGCAGTTGACCTGCACTTGGGTGCCTCATCGCCACTTCCCTTTCCAGGTGGGTGCACACTTCAAACTGGCACACACTTGGACTCCTTGAAGTTCAATTTGCAGATGAGACTCCAGTTATGTAGAGAATTAAAATCCTCTAGGATTACAGATGAAGCTCCCCCTTGGTAGGCATTCTCTCCTCTAGCCAGGCACTCTCTTCTTCTTGGCAGGAAGTCTTTTCTCCTAACCAGGAAGTCTCTTCTCCTTGGCAGGCAGTTGTAGGCACTCTCTCTCTCCTAGGCAGAAATTATCTCCTCTTTGTCAGGCAGTCTCTTCTCCTTGGTAGGAAGTCTGTACTCCATTGCAGTGCAGGGTAATACAATCTTAGAACTATTCCATTTTCACACCAACCAAGGGAAATAAAAAATAAAATAAATTCTCCTGAAAGCTTCTGTTGCCACACACATTATTCTTGAGGAAAAGTTAAAGACTCAGATGAACCAGATGATGTCAGGTGATGTTTAATAATTATAGTACTTACTGTAATCCCAAGAGTTAACAACACTAATTATAGATCTACTATTAATTAAAGGGCTAATATCATCTTCATGATTCAAATGAAAGGCAGATCTCATGCTGTTGGTAATCTCATTGGAATCATGATCTGGACTACAACTATATAATACAGGGTTTCATCAAGGGGAGCAACCCTTGGAAATTGTATTAGATATGTGGAAAATGCATTTTATGGATTATTAACGAAATTCATTTTCCACCTGCGCGCTTGACCACATACTTACATTTTAGCGCCTAATGAAAACACTCATTGAATAGAGTAGGGCTTCCTCTAGCCTCTGGTGCTAATTTCACTCGTTAGCACTGCAATCTGGAGATATTTCTGCCACAAGATCAGCATTCAGGTTTTGAAGTTCCCTCCACTTTAGGTCCAGTAACTTGGCTATAGTTATACCTATGAAAAATATTTCAGTATCAAAAGAGAGCACACAGAGAGACCTATCTTTTGAGCTATATATCAAGTCCATACCATGAAGTTTACAGAATCTACGGAGCTCTAAAGTGGTAACCACAAGTTTTTTAAAAATATGATGCAACTGTCCCCCCTTTTAACCATCATGCCCCCCTAGAATCCAGATTCCTCCATTTGCCCCCCCCCCCCCCTCCTCCTCCTTAGGACAATTTTCTAAATAATGCATTCAAAGTTAGGATCACAACACCCTTGCCTTGATTTTAAGAAACATCAGCATCACATGAGTACTTAGCTCACATCAACAAATCCCAATTTAAATGTCAGTGAGTTCTTCATCTTTGCTAACAATTTTTGTCAGTTGTCAGTATATTAAGGAAGTTAGCTGTTAGTGTGTGGGGGACTTTGTGGGTGAGAGAGAGAGACAAAGGGGCAACCAAAAAAGTTATGGGTCATCTAATCATGGTGTGTTGTGATACACTACAATGGTGTTGGGGTGTAGGTGATACACTACTCAACAGTGATTAGCATAGCTGCTGCACTCTCATCTGCCTATTACAACTCTTTTAAATAAAGCACATTTGTAGCTACCAACATAACTACTACTCAGCTATGATGTATTCTAGGTTGTCCATGTCACAATATGTCAATGCAATATTGTTTATGGAAAAGTGCTATGTAAAATGTGTTCTAGTTAAACGTATTATATATGGTATGTGTCACTTGCAGGACCTGGATCGCTATAGAAGGGAGTGTGAAAGGAAAGTCAAGTAGTTGGGAAGACTAGGAGAGGTCCACGTAGTAGGATGGACTTCTCCTTCTCTTTCTCTCTTAAACTGACCAGTGAGTGCAATTTCTCTAGCTAGCAGCACATAACATAGTCAATACTGACAATACATACCCTTGGCCCATATCTCTTATATTCATAGCTGCATACAGTATATATAATGTTATACATAACTGCATATACTGTGCTGCGTATAAAGTATTATTGTTATGTCGTTGGATTTGATGGCAACCAAAGTTAAAAGTTATTAGCAAGAGTTTTGAAATTATTCTCATGAACACACCAATTAACAGTTGGTGATCTCACTTTCTCACTTCTCCCTTTCTAAAGGGTGCAGACATGGAAAGTCAGCTTATAAAATATGTATATAATATATTATTATATCATCCACACACCCCACCCACCCACCCTTCTCTTCTGGCCTTGTAAAAAAAAATTAAGGGGAAAAACAAAATAATAAATTAACCATGGGGTATATCCATTGCATGCCCCCTACTGCCACGGGCATGTATTGTATGTGGGATTGGGGTGGTGGGATGGAGTGGGGGGGGAGGGGGCTGGGTGATGGGTGCGAGTGTCTGCGGCCAATCTTGGAAGTTTTATATACTACACACTTCCTTCTTTGGGTGAAACACTACAGCTGCTGCTGTGGTTTATAGCATTGGCTTTCTCATACTGATTTGAATGCTCCACAGAAATATCATTTCCAAAGTTGGATAGCTAGCCCAAACAGTGGTTCACACTAACTAGTATATAACTAATCAGGTAAATTTTCACCTGTGAACTTCCATCTTTGGACTAGACCACTCCATCAGCTATAGCTACAGCTGTGGTTTGTAGCTATAGCTTTCTCACAGCATATGGATCACAGCATATGGATCGAAAATACTATACAGCTACTCAATTAAGTTGCATACCTAGCATAAGGTGTCGCTCAAGGAAACTTAGTAGCTAATCATATCTGTGAACTTCTTTCTTTGGACCAAGCTTGGACCTTTCTTTGGATAAGCAGCTACAGCTACAGCTGTCTATCATAGCTCTCTCACATGCACTCCAGCGCTGCATTGACATATAGCTACAAGGTGTTTTAGAAGTTATTGTCATAGCTATATATAGTATAAACATCTTGGTCACTAACACACTTAGTTGACTCGCCCAGATGGAAGAACCTGTAGGAGTGGCAGAAGCATGTACACAGGATAGCATAAATGTCCTCTTCAACTTCCAAAGCTGGTTTGGTTCATGGATCACTGCTGTATTAAAAGAAAGCATTTAAGCAAGAAGTGCATTAAGGCCGACTGTCTTCCCTGCAAGCCCCCAAGGCTTCCACAGGAAGTGTTCTCTCAACTTCATTGCTACCCTGACTCAGTTAAGAAACACAATGGTGAATCTTTCCATGATTTTTATGAGTCTAGGGTAAGGCTACTACTGGTTATCTTTTGTGGCAAAGAAGTTAACCAATGTTACCAACTATATATTTTTTTATCTGGTGAAACTATCCTGAACTGGTTAAATGTGGTGAGTGTTTAAACTGCATTGGCCAAAATGAACAGTCTCTAGAGTTTAGAAGATGTAAAGAGAACTATATGTAGATTTGTGGAACAGCAGTTATTCAAGCTCATGGAAGTTTTGTATTTTGGCATTAACCGCCATAAAGAAATGTCACCACATGATTACTCTGCAAGACAAAGTTGTTTGCTATTTTTGTGATGTCATCGCAGATTTGGTTCATATTTCTGAAGAACTTAGGAGGCGATACCAACCATTGTGCACTGAATGCCATGGCGATTGCAAGATGGAGCAAAAAGGGAACTGCTGTGTAGCTATCTAGAAAATACACCTGTCTGACATAATGCTTGTAATGACTTCTCGACACTCAACTCAAATTTACTCACTTGAAATTTTGGCTAGATTGAATATTGAATGAGTAAATGATCAAGCCGAAATGTTTAGTTTGTAAATTTAAGTTGATTATTGATCTATGTCAACTAAGAGTTTGTAGAGAACCCTTCTTATTATACCGAGATTTACTTCCGAATACAAATTTGTTTGTCTTTACCCATTTTTGTGGTAAAGTTAAGTGAATATTAAACAGGAAATTATATTAAACAGGAAATTTCATTTGTGTGGTCACATAATTGGATACTTTTTATTGGTGGTTGTTTAATTTGGCGATATTGGTCTTTCCATCAATTTGGTTTAATATTCCGTCAATTCATGTCAAGACATGCCATGCATGCATACTTACATGGGACCACTGATGGGATTAACTTTACAGGGAGAAATTCTTGCTCCTCTTCACCGATTGGTTCTCATTGGATCTGCTCCGTTTCTTCACAAAACTCTAACTATAACTTTATTGGCTCTCCAAGCTGTTCCTTAGATGATGCCTGGCCTGGTACATGCTCATTGACCAATATTATTTCCTGGCTCTCTCTCTCTCTTGAAGAAGTCCAACAGTCAACAAATCTTCTCTCAATTAAGATCAGGTCGGGCACAAATTGGCGTATTGTTTAATATTTAGTGGCGTCAAATTTGATGATTCCTGGAAAACCACCAACTACCTTAATGAATCGCAATACGGTTATGAATTATATAATAATATATTGTGCATAATAATATATTGTGCATTGTTATATGCAGACATTGATATTTGGAGCAGTATATGTCATTTTAATTGAGTAAATAATGATGTAACAATGCTAGTTATTGAGGTATACCCCCACATCCACTACGGCAAAATCCTGGAAAACCAATTGCACCACGTACACCTTTCGGTCCCGGAGGGCCAGCAAGTCCACGAATCCCTAGTGGACCTATTGGTCCACGTGCCCCCACGGCGCCTCGAGATCCTGTAGATCCTTTACTTCCTGTTCTTCCAGGTAATCCAGTGCTTCCCTGAGACCCTTGTGATCCAGTGTTTCCTCTCTCTCCCTTTGACCCCCGTGATCCTGTGTTTCCTGTGGAACCTTGTGCTCCAGTGCTTCCTTGTGGGCCTTGTTGTCCTTTCCCTCCACTGGGACCTGTTGGACCACGGTTACCTGATGGGCCTTGTGATCCAGAATCCCCTCTAACTCCCCTGGAGCCCTGTGGTCCTATGTTTCCTGTTGGACCTTGTGGTCCGGTACTTCCCTGTGGACCTTGTGGTCCAATTTCTCCGATGGAACCTGTAGGACCTCGGTTACCCAAAGGGCCTTGTGTTCCAGTGCTTCCAATATTTCCTTTGAAGCCCTGTAGCCCTGTGCTTCCTGGGAGACCCTGTGCGCCTTCGTTTCCTGGTGAGCCATTTGGTCCATTTTCTCCTTTGGGGCCTTGTGATCCAGCATTCCCTTTATCTCCCTTGGGACCATCTAGTCCTACATTTCCAGCAGGACCATGAGATCCCGCGCTTCCCATTGGGCCTTGTACTCCAATTTCACCTACAGGCCCTGTGACACCAGGGCTACCAAGTGAACCTTTGGATCCAGTGCTTCCTCTATCACCCTTGGAGCCACGAGGTCCTGTATTTCCCACAAGACCTTGTGCTCCAGTATTTCCCAGTGCACCTTGTTGTCCTTTTTCTCCCATGGTGCCTGGTGCACCAAGTATTCCAGGTGGCCCAGTGGTACCTAACAGGCCTTCAGATCCATGGTTTCCAACATCTCCTTTAACTCCTTTGGGACCCAGGAGACCTACATTTCCTTGGAGTCCCATTGCTCCAATGCTTCCAGAGGGACCTGGAGATCCACTATCACCAATGTCTCCTTTGATTCCTTCTGGGCCTTGAGGTCCAGTTTCACCTCGGGTACCTTGTGATCCTGTGTTTCCTGTTGGTCCTCGTAGTCCTCCGTCTCCCTTGGGGCCTGGAGATCCAATGTTCCCTTGGGGGCCTTGTGCTCCATTACTTCCACTGTTTCCTCTATTTCCGTTAAGGCCTTGTTCTCCCTCGTTTCCCATAGAACCTTGAGGTCCAGTATTTCCTTCAATTCCTTGAAGTCCCATATCACCTTTGGGTCCTGTTGAACCAGCTTCTCCTGGAGGGGCTGTAGGTCCCACATTTCCTTTCTGGCCTTGTGATCCCGTGTGTCCTTTTGGTCCAGAAATTCCTCCTAAACCTTGTGGTCCAACATCTCCTGGGGGACCTAGCAAAAAACAAACAAACAAGAAAAAATGTATGGTATTTTTTACTTTGCTATCGTCTTCACTCCAGAACCATTTATTGTGTGCATATTATTTATGTACCTGGTAGTCCTGTTACATTCTCTGTTGCCATATCGATTTCCAGAATCTTCTCATTAATAATAGATAGATCGCTATGAATAATACCTACATCTTCAGTAAGATGAAGTTGAGACTGCATCGTCCCATTTACATCTTCAACCATCTCTCTCACTTCAGCAACTAATTTTTGCAGTATGCTTGCCTCAGTCACAGACAGCTTAGAGGGAGAAGAAAGTGAGGATGTTGAGGCAAGTTGTTCCACAGAGGGGCCAGCTGATTGCAAGAATGCCAAAGAGCCAATGGCTACACCAGAAAGAGCCAGCAAGAAATTGAAGCTCATCACTAAGATGACAAGAACCACGATGCCTGGTTTCTTGCTGTACTTCATAGTGGGTGGTGGCTTCATAGACTGCTCATGGATGGCAGTTGCTTCAAGCTTGGAGTTGCTGTAGTAGATATCAGGTACTGAAGGTTTGGGGCTGGCATAATGGTTCTCAGGTAGTGCAGGAGTGGTGTTCTTGTAGTGGTTGACAAATGTCGCAGGTTTTGTGTTGCTGTGATGGCCACTCATGCTACTTACATCTTCATACATAGGATTGTCTGGAACATCATAGGAGGTATTATGATCCATTTTTTCACTGTTGCTTTGGACTTTGATGACAAATACTTCTTCTAGACTAAGCAAGCATCATGGCTATTCCTTATTTTATTAAAAAAATTTGACAGGAAATGTAATTTTTTGTAAGGTTTCGCAAAGGAAATATAACCCAATGATTTCACTTAATACTGCCTCAATCTGAGTTGAAGACATTGTTAGATGAGATATTCGGGTGTGGTGGTATATAGCAGGCAGTGGGAATGGAAATTTGACTTGGAACAAACACTTTCTTGATTTCGCTTTTCAGTATGAATACTTCCAGATGGAGGGACTAAAATACAAAACATTTTAAAGTGTTTCTTGAGTCATCTTCAAACAGGGACTTAAGTAAATATGGTCTCATACACAAGTCTGTCTACACTAAAAATGAATGTCCAAACTCAAAAAAAATTAAAATATATTTAAATCTTCCTTAGGTTGTCTTCATTCCACTTCAGAGGAGGGAAAGAAGAACACATTTTGGTTGCGTCCACACTATAAAACAAGATATCACAACAGAGTTCATTACAGATCTACCCACTAATGTGACGTTATGCCTGCAAATCTAAAATTATGACCTTGTGTTGTGAAATGTTAAGAGGGGCGAGGATACCATACTTGTATTAAAAAACTGCAGCTAACTACTGTTGTGTTCTTGATCCAGCCTGATGAAAAAACAGTATGCTATGCTATTTCCCAGTACTTATATAACCTGTAATTTCTAAGCAAAAGAAATATTGCTATTTGCTTCAGTCACTGTCCGAGTCCTCTGTATATAGGATAGGTTGCATGAGGAAATGTCAAAGAAAAAGAGTTAGAATTGGAAATGGATGCTATGAATTTTTTCCCCCTTTTTTCCATAATGCATAACGAGAGGTTTTTCAGCAAAGTAAATTTCCATGTTCCATGGTGATTATTTGGAGCCAGTTTTCCTCTATGCCCTCGAGTGCATTCTCCTCTATGGAAGATGTGCTCATAGTGCACGAGTACTGCCACTGGTGTGGATGTCAGTGTGCTACAACTACATTAGTGATTAGACAATGATGAATACTTGCCTTAGACACTCAGATTCAGTATATAGCAGGACTCCCAATCAGCTACAATGGGCATGATCCAGTATGATTGCTGAGGATGGCATTTATTTCCTCACGAAAAGGACTACCCATCGTCTGCCACTCGTTTTGTTGGAATCCTTAGTCTGCAAATCTACATATAGAAAGTAGTTTGCTAGACAGACTATTCAAGTATACTCTCAATGAACTCTCAGAAATTAATCAAGTTCTCTCAAGAGAGCAAAAATCACAGTGCTACACCTCCAAGCAGCTTTTGATGATTTTAGTCCTCCTGAAGTCCACTGATAGCTACATGCAAATACTTAGCACTACATGCACTAACTGAACACTACATGCACTCACTGAGTACTACATGCACTCACTGAGCACTACATGCACTCACTGAACACTACATGCACTCACTGAACACTACATGCACTCACTGAACACTACATGCACTCACTGAACACTACATGCACTCACTGAACACTACATGCACTCACTGAACACTACATGCACTCACTGAGCACTCACTGAACGCTACATGCACTCACTGAACATTGCATGCACTCACTGAGCAGCAGTGGCAGTTTTATGAAAGTTTGTATGGTTTCCAGAAAATTTGTTCCCACAAGCTACATGCTATTTGGTAATAACTAGCTAGCACTTAATTGTAGTGGACTTCAGCATCTGCAGTTAGCTGCAAGTGGCAATCAGACTTGAAATACATCAACATGGATACTTGTGATGTCACCACAGCCTCTGACCATGATGTGATAGTTGACTTAGTTTTGATTTTAAAAAGTCATCATACTTTAGGTAAGCATGGATAAGCAGACTTGGTCTGAGTTTGTGCACTCTACTGAACATCTACATATATAATTAGTCAACACAAGAAAATACCACTTCTAACTTTGAACAAGGTAAAACTATACATAATTATTCTCTGTCATCAGTAAACCATTTAATTCTGACAACACTCTTCTTCTACATCCTAACTGTGATCTCCTGTCAACCTATCCTAGCACCCTCTTCATCTTTCTTATCCTTGGGGCATGCCAAGAAGAGCATCTGGTGTGTCTAGCACACACAACTTTGCGTAAGTTCCAATGGTTGTGCACCAATCATGTGTTTCTGATGATTACATTCCAAGAATGTTGCTGGAGGAGAGCACAATGAAGCGTCCATCATCTTGCTGCTAATCAATATGCCTACAGATGTCCTCCACTTTAGAGATATAGGTATATACTGAAATTAATTTCCTGCTGCACTAGTTGCAAATGCTAGAGATAGCAGACAATTTTTTCCCCTTCCCGCAAGATGAGGAAGGCAAAGGGTCAGGTGGACCAGACTAGCTCCACACCTGCTTAAAAATGGTTATGTAGCCAATTTGCTTATTAAAAATAAGCTGAAATAGTGGCATGTTGTAAGTTTGTCCAGTTACCTACAGAATTTAGGGAGACTGTTGCATGATTACTAAACTCGATTTTCTCAACAGCAAGGTGGGAGAATGCTCTTTTTCCCACACTGGAGAGAATCTCAAGCAGCAGCTCTTGGCAGGAATATCCTTATCTCAGAGAGTAGCTTTTCATCTTCCTCCTACCATATTCAACGAATTAACTTGCAAAAATGATGCTCCATTCCAGACAGAATGATACCATGCAGTTTATGTCAAAGGTCAAAGGATAAGCTTTAGGCGTTGAGAAAGTAACAAGACTACATTCTAAAGGTAATGTCGAAGATCAATTTATTCGAAGCAAAAACATCTCAGTGATATAAGCATATATACTGTTTCTTCCCCTCTTCTTCTCTTTCAACTGGAGAATTGTGAAAGATCAATGCCACTTCAATCAGACCCATGGGGTAAAAAAATATCATGCGAACCCATGGTCTTGTGGAAACTGGCTCTTTGTGGCTTCTTCCCACAGATACATGACCAAGTAGGCCATGTGTGTCACGACGCCAGCACTCCACCCATGCGACATGTCTTATGTTTACTATGTAAACTCCATTGCTGTGTGGTGCTGGAATTTCTCAAACCGATGTCATATTTCCCAATGTCAGTTATAGTATATATGTATCAGTGAAATCTAAGCTGGGAGAACTTGGGAGATGAAATCTAAGTTGGGAAATGAACCCTGCAGTGACCCAAGGTATAGGGATCCAGGAACCTCAGAAAGTTCATGTGTGTGTTGGAAACATTGACCTCATCAAATTGAACCTCTGACCTCAACATTCCTTGATCCCAGTGATAGACATGCATCCATGAGGCGCTATTTTTTTAAGTAATTGTGTGGGAAAGACATGACATCTACACTTGAATATGGTCCCACACTAGTGCCTGTGGTCATTGAGCACACTTCCTAGGAGTGCTTATGGGCAACTTAGTGGTTGAAGAGGTTTGTCCATATTAGAAGACATCATTATTGGTAAAAGACTTTTTAAGTTGCGCTCATACTAAAAAAAATATCGGAGTCATTGCCCATGGAATGTGCAGGCAACATTCAAAGTTCCGGTAATCTTGTGAAATGATTACTTCATATAACCTAAATTTGAATTAAGCAAGTGAGTTCAAGAGTAAATTACTTTAAGCTTCTCCATATTACTCACCATCCATTGAAAAAGGCAACTTATGATCTGATAATTTTCATCTAGATTTTCCTTTCAAAGTACACAGAGAAATAAATCATTAAACACAATAATAGATCTACATAAAGGGAGAGGGAGCAATTAAACTCACTGAAAGGAATTTCTGTATCACCAGCAGTTCGAAGTTCATTGATTTTCTTCCGGATATCTTTGTACAGTAAAAACCAATCAACTTCAAACTGATGGTGAGTATAGCTAATGGACTGCATATTCTCTTATTAATGGTTGTTAATTATCCATCTGTGATTACCATTGGAGGGATAGTTAAGGTTATGGTGGTTAAGGTTAGGTGAGAAATGACAAATTTTGTCACATAACATCTTTTTATTGGTCTCTTTCTGCCTAATTCTGCTGTTTCTTGAATATCTTCTGTTGAGGAAAGCTGCTCAGGCATCTAAGCCAACTGGAAATAATTTCACGTTTGAGAAGGATCTCCAGATGGATTTCTTTACTTAGTTTTGTTATACTAGTGGCTTTTGTATTTTGATAGCTAAATGGTACAAGCACCAGGTCCAAATAGTAATGTTCTTATTTGGATGAGCAATTTGGAGATCATTGACTCTCCCATGAGCAAACACAACATTCGATTAATCAAACTGTTTATTATCCAGTTAAGAGCTCTACTGTTTTGCATGCCACTGACTCTAATGAATACTCACCTAGGTGCCTATTATGCACATGCTAATATTATCTCCATGAAAATTTGAGTAAACTACTAGAGCATACCTTCAACTTGTGCATGACCTTGTTTGTATATGACATCTTGGCAGATTACGATAAAAGAGGACAAAAATGTCCATTATTATTGCCTAGACATTTTAAGGGTTCGAAATTTGATTACTGTGACAATGATAGAGAGCTCTCTCTGTGCTTTAAAATTTAGGGTAAGTTATTGTTCATGAAAACATTTATGGGTTCATCTTCTTCCAAGTGCACTTCATCATCTACTTTCATTGGCGATGTGCTGTTACATGCCTAGACATTAAGGGAATGTTCTAAGTCATCTATATTCATGGGGGAAATTTAAGAATTTGATGATGAAGTACTCCTCAAGTAGCTGTCCACTCAGTAATTCTTCTCTCAGATTACTTACGTATAATAATTATTACAGCAATTTATACTTGGTTAATTTATGGGCATGTGCAGTCTAATCAAGTCGAGGCTATCCATTTTTTTGATGCCATAAAACATATATGAAACATTGTAGCCTTTATTGCATTTCACTGCGTCTGTAGTCAGTTTAACTTTAATCCAGCAGGCCTGGTCTGTATACCTAGGTCTAATTATATTCCTAAGTGCAAGTCAAGGACGTCAAGTCTTAAGGTCACCTACCACTAACAGAATTATAAGTAGTACTACTCATTGACAAAAGAGGGAACTCCTAAAAGTAATAAAGCGTTTCCTTTCCCCAAAAAACCTTACAAAAACCACTTCCTGTCAAAAAACCCTTATAAAATCCAGTTACCAATGGGCTTTGCTTAGTCTAGAAAAATATTTATTATCATTAGAATCGGTCAGAAACAGAGCCAGAATGGATCAAGATAACATTTATGAACTCGCAGACAATCCTATATATACAGATATGGATGGTGCAGTTGACCACTATAACAAGCCTGCACTACCTGACAGCAATAGTAGCAATACTGAACCTGCATTATCCATCCACAACGACATCAACCACAAGCCTGCTCCCTCTGTCGACAACTATAGCAGCACTGAGCTTGCTCCACCTGTCAACAACTACCACAACAGTGAACCTCCATTATCTGTCAAAAAATACAGCAAAACCATGAATTCCCCACCCGTGGTCCCCAAGAAGGTAACAACTAACAAGAACAAAAGCAGTAAATCAAGAATTGTTGTTCTTGTCATCTTAATGATGGGCTTCAATTTCTTGCTGTCTCTTTCTGGTGCAGTTATTGGCACTTTTGCATTCTTGCAATCAGCTGATCCATCTGTGGAGCAAGCTTCACAATCTTCGCTTTCATCTTCTCCAGAGCTGTCTAGCCCTGAGGCACTCGGACTGCTAGAATCAGTTTCTTCGGTGAGAAAGATGGTTAAAGATGTCAATATGACAATGCATTCTCGACTTCATCTTGTTGAAGATGTGCATAATATTTCTAAAGATCTATCCATTATCAGTGAGAAGATTCTGGAAATTGGAATAGCAACAGAGAATGTAACAAGACCAGCAGGTATGTATATATATATATATATATATTATATAACACAACATACTTCAGCTAGTACAACATGTTCAAATTAAAAGTCTCTTAATAGAAATATTTTTCTACTTAACTGACAGAACACCAAATATAAAATAGGTGATCTCTTACGTTTTTACTTGTTTTCCAGCTTTACAGTCTTACTATATAGGATGGCCCGATAACAGTAGTTTTGTAATGTCATTAGATTTAGCTATTAATTAACAAAGAGTTCCAATTTTCCTTCTTTCTTTCTTTCAAGGACCCAAGGGAGACATAGGACCAAGAGGATTTGAAGGAACTTCTGGACCAAATGGAGACACTGGACCACAAGGCCAGAAAGGAGACACTGGACCTACAGCCAGTCAAGGAGAGACTGGTCCACAAGGCCCCAAAGGTGATAGGGGATTTCGAGGGAATCCAGGAAATACTGGACCACAAGGTTTCATGGGAAACAAGGGAGAACAAGGCCTTAAAGGAAATAGAGGAGCCAGTGGAAGTGATGGAGCACAAGGCCCCCAAGGCAACATTGGATCTCCAGGCCCCAAGGGAGACAGAGGACTACGAGGACCAACAGGAAACACAGGATCACAAAGTATCCAAGGTGAAACTGGACCCCAAGGCCCACAAGGAATCAAAGGAGACATTGGTGATAGTGGAACTCCAGGTCCCTCTGGAAGCATTGGAGCAATGGGACTCCAAGGAAATATAGGTCCACAGGGCCCTGAAGGAGTTAAAGGAGATGTTGGAAACCACGGATCTCAAGGCCTGTTGGGCAACACTGGGCCACCTGGAATACCTGGTGCACAGGGCACCATGGGAGAAAAAGGACAACAAGGTGCACTGGGAAATACTGGAGCACAAGGTCTTGTGGGAAACACAGGACCTCGTGGCTCCAAGGGTGATAGAGGAAGCATTGGATCTAAAGGTTCGCTTGGCAGACCTGGTGTCACAGGGCCTGTAGGTGAAATTGGAGCACAAGGCCCAATGGGAAGCAAGGGATATCGAGGTCCTACTGGAAATGCAGGACTAGATGGTTCCAAGGGAGATAAAGGAAATACTGGATCTCAAGGCCCCAGAGGAGAAAATGGACCAAAAGGCTCAACAGGAAACAAGGGCGCACAGGGCTCAACAGGAAGCACAGGATCACAGGGCTTCAAAGGAAATACTGGAAGCACTGGAACACAAGGCCCTTTGGGTAACCGCGGTCCCACAGGTCCCATCGGAGAAATTGGATCACAAGGCCCATGGGGAAGTACTGGACCACAAGGTCCACCAGGAAACATAGGACCACAGGGCTCCAAGGGAGTTAGAGGGGGTGCTGGATCACAAGGCACACCAGGTAACCATGGTCCACCAGGTCCCAGTGGAGGGAAAGGACAACAAGGCCCACAAGGAAGCACTGGAGCACAAGGTTCCACAGGAAACACAGGATCACGGGGGTCAAAGGGAGAGAGAGGAAACACCGGATCACAGGGGTCTCGGGGAAGCACTGGATTACCTGGAAGAACAGGAAGTAAAGCATCTACAGGACCTCGAGGCCTTGTGGGGTCACTTGGAGCAACTGGTCAGAAGGGGATTGGTGGGTCTAAAGGCCGTCAGGGATCGAAAGGTGCTCGTGGTATACCAGGCATAGAAGGAATTTGTCGTGGTCGTGGTAACTACAGGAGCTGCAGATAACGCGTAGTTACCGTGTTGATATTTTTATTGCAGTAACACTTCATAAAAGCAATAACTACTTCATTTTAGCACATTTTTTGCAATGTAGCTATATAAATGTCATAAGAAATTGTTGCAATTTAAATGTCATAAGAAATTGTTGCAATTTCCACTCAAATATACAAATATATTGGGGTAAGAGATAAAAGTTATTTAAAATACTCACATTGAAGGGGGTACTTTAGGTTAAAAAAAAATGTACAACTGTCATAACTTTTTTAGTTCAATCTCCATGTACATAATTTTGATACCTTTATTCGTGTACTTTCTAATGATATGTATAATATATATTTTCTTTTCTTTTTATCTTCTGGCAAGTACCTTCAAGATGCACTCTTCGCCGCTCCACAAGACTACTCAGATTTTGTATTGCCTTCTAATTGCTTGCTAGTGTGGGTAACGTATCTCTTTAAAAAATTCTGGTGGGCTCATATGTAAAATTTGACCTTCAACTGACCTTTGATCATCAATAACTTTGCAAGACAGAAAAATTTGATCGTTCACTTTACAGAGTTAGGATAGAGCTTCAAAATGATACAAAAAGTTTGAGAGTGAGTTATGGCGGCAGAGACACTGACCTCCATGATTTTGACCAAAAAAAGTTACAGCCATTTAAACATTGAGGTTTGATGAAGGGAGACAGTTGTTACTTTTTTTTTTAACTTGTGGTTACAACTTTAGGGCTCCGTAGATTCTGCAAACTTCGTGGTATGGACTTGATATATAGCTCAAAAGATAGGTATCTCTGTGTGCTCTCTTTTGATACTAAAATATGTTTCATAGGATAACTATAGGAAAGTTACTAGACCCTAAAGTGGAGGGACTTCAAAAACCTGCATCCCAAAGTCCCCATCCAGAATAACTCCAGATTGCTAAGTGCAAAAAAAATTGGTACGAGTGGCTAGAGGAAGCCCTCGAGCATTCAATCACCTTTTTCAATAAGCGTAGAAATTTATGACGTCGTCAAGCGCGCGGGGGCGTTGAAAATCAACGCCCGCTTGACCAAGTCATAAATTTTTACGCTTGTTGAAAAAGGTGATTGGGGCTTCCTCTAGCCACTCGTACCAATTCAATTTTTTTTGCACTGGCTGGATGGGGTGTTTGGGATGCAGGTTTTTGAGGTCCCTCCACTTTAGGGTCTAGTAACTTGCCTATAGTTATCCTATGAAACATATTTTAGTATCAAAAGAGAGCACACAGAGAGACCTATCTTTTGAGCTATATATCAAGTCCATACCATGAAGTTTACAGAATCTACGGAGCTCTAAAGTGGTAACCATAAGTTTAAAAAACAAAATTTAAAAAAATGCCCTTGTCCCCAGGTAAGGCTTCTTGATCGCCTTCCCGGGTGGATGGTGTGTGCAAAAGCCACTGTAAGTCCAGAATAGAGCAATCAAATCTTCTGTAACTTGGAATCCACCTTTCCAGTATGTTGAAGCATAGTTGGGCGAGAGAAAAAAATTAAAATGCAAAATTTAAATCTGACCTAAAGTACCCCCTTAAGGGGGGGAAGAGTGCTGAAATGGAATAATTTTTTAATTTTTTTCTCTTCAAAAGTGTTTATGATGTGTCTGCAGATTGAGTTTCAAGTTTCAGAGCAAGTGAATACTTCTACTAGAATATATGGCCATTTTAATACAGTGTACTATTATTGTTCGAGTTCTCTGGTATATAACCCGCCTACAGTCGGGCGATCGGCGATGATCCCCAACCCCAAATACACTTTCCAATTGACCTGGGGGGGGGGGTTTCTGCGCAACCAAAAGGCGAGCACAATATTGATCAGTTCCCCACAATTGTATCACGGTAAAAATATCGTCTGTATACAAGAAAAGTGATAGACAGGGCCCAGCCAAGAAAAAACTGCCATTTTTTTCCTGTCAAGGTTTTCTCTGTGGTTACATCTTCTTGAACCCTTATCCTTTGATATTACAACCCAGAATTTTGCCTCAAATCCAAGATGGCCGCTAAAATCCAAAATGGTTGTCAAAATTACTGAAATTAGCCTCTTAGCTTTTCCTGTGAAAGTTTTTTCAGTGTTTTTGTCATTCTGAACCTATACCCTTTGAAATTAGTTGGGGAGGATTTGTCCTCAAAATCCAACGGCCGTCAAAATCCAAAATCCGCCAAAATTATTTTAATTTTTATCTTACTTTTTTATCTTAATTTCCCCCCTTCCTGTCAGTGTTTTCTCAATGGTTCCATTATCCGGAACCTATGTCCTTTAAAATTAGCCTCGGGGCTTTGATCCAGACATCCCATATAGAAAGTGTGAAGAATTCATTGACATAATTAAACTGTAAATTGTGGGTATGTGCGTAATGTGTGTGTGATAGAACATGGTGAGTGATAGTTAGTATTTATAGTATCTACAAATAAAATAAAATACAGTTCCAACATTCAGGAATGACAACTACACTGATAATTGACAATTCAAGACACACACATCACCCAGGTACAGTGTATAAACTACTTCAAGTCATGCCATAAAACCTCTATTACTACATTTGTCACTCCACCTCTTCCATTAAAGTATGTGCTAACTTGATTTACCTATGGTTTAATTAGTGGTAGTGAATCATTATTGCGATTGCCTGGGTTCAAAGTTATCTGTTCTTCATTACATCAGCAGAAGGGACACAGGCAAAGATGATTGTGGAATATCTCATGGACATTTCAGCGATGTTGAGTCTAATAAGTGCAGTCAGGGAGAAATGCATCGAAAGACACCTAGCAGCAGAATGGGCCTTAATTCCAAAATGCTTTGCCTTTGAGCATATCAACTATGCCAGATACCTTACATTCCAGCAGGTCAAATTCCAAGACATCAAGGTGAATAACAAAGAAGCATGGGATGATCTGGCCCAAAATGGGTTCGGCGTATCATTGTCTGGTGAGCCCTTCTCTACAATCCATGGGCATCTGATAAATGAGTTCACAATCAACCGAGAAGTGAAGGTCAGAGGTGGTCCAATCAAGGTGGATACAGTACTAATGAAAGCACAACAGACACATTCATCAAGACCAGTCATATCATGGCTAAGCTCAGAGCTACGCTGAAGGAAAGGCTGAATATCCTCACCTCCTCAGCCCACAAGGAGACCACCATAGGGCCAGGTCACAAAATCATGACATGGAAAGCTAAAAAAATATTTTGTCGTACGGCCCAAAATCTTTATGAACCTAAAAATACACTCCTTGGGACATTTAATAAAGTTGGTTTTATGTTGATATCTAATATACACACAGTACAGCAGTTTTTGAAAGTTGAGTTAAAATTTAACTGTAATTTCGAGGGGAAAAATTGAAAGTTTTCCATGCTGATACCATAAAATATATTACACTTATGTGTTACTTTTTGTGTGGGGATTTTAAAGGTCTACCAATATCTAGAACAATTTTTGGCTCAAAGCTATCTACCAGAGTATTGCACGTTGATTTCAAACCCGATGTTTTGATGTAACGAAAGTAACGCTCAACTTCAAGAAGTTCCCTCTGCTCATGGATTTCTAAACCTAACTTCTTAAAAGTTAGATATAATCTTCCTAACAATGTCCCTCATCTACACCAAAAAAATTGGTAAAGATCGCAGGAACAAATTTTTGTTTATTTCAGTTCAAAGGTTTGTAACGAAAATAACTTAAAAGTAGTGGAAGGTAAGCTTGTAACGAAAGTAACGTAAAATTAGACATAATTTATGAAGATGGGGATCTGGCACAAGTGTTAAAGGAGATCAGGCCATTAACGTTGCAAATAGGTCGCAAAGACGCCCGAGCAACTACTCATGCTGGTGAAAAGAAACAATCACACCATTTGGTGTGTACGCTGAAAGAGACTCGTGACCTCTTTTTGGCACAGTTCCCCGATGTTCAGATTTGACTTACAAAGTTCAAAGTCTACGCCCACCTCATGTCCTATATTCAAGTCTGACTCCACAGAATGGCTGTGTTTGCCAGTACCACGAGGACATCATACTTGCACTTGATGCGCTCCACAAGTTAGAGCCAGCATTGGAGAAGTATAGTTCTAAAACCCCAGACAGCTGGGTGTGCAAGAACCCTAAGACAGAGTGTTGGCATGGCAAATGCAAGGAGTGTCAGAATGGCCAGCTCTTCCTGGAGCAATATGATTCAGTGGTGATGGTTGAGAAAGCAGTGACCTGGTTGTCATGGGGAAAAGACGGCAATGAAAGGTTGCACAAAGTCCAACATGAGGGGATAACAGAGGACCACATTCTCAAACTTCTTCCCAGTTCCTGATCCACAGCCTTGTAAAGCGAGCTCAAGCCGAGAGCTACAACATAGATCGTGCAGATGCAGAATCAACTTCTCCTGACTTCAACAAATTTCATGCACTACTTCAAGTTGACTTTTCGGAGAATTTTGAGTGCATCGAACAATCGAGATACAGTCAGAACATTGGGGCCACAGCCCTGTCTCTCTGTTCACTACTCATTGTGGTACGGGGGAGAACACCACAGTGGTGTCATCTGTTCAGATTCTACTGATCACTCGAAGTGGTCCATCCTCCCATGTATGAACAATCTCCTTAGCCGACTACCAGATGATATAACTAAATTGTCAATCTGGTCCGACAGTACATCAGCTCAGTTCAAGAGCCAATTTATTGTAAACGCCTTGCAGAAGCTTGAGGAGGCACATGGCCTCAGCATCACCTGGAACTTCTTTGCAATTTCGAATGGCAAAGGCCCAGTTGACGGGACTGGTGGCAGTGTAAAGCGGCATGTCCACAACAGGGTGAAGGCATGGCAGGTGCTTGTTAGGGATGCTACATCATTCGCTGCATCTAATATGATGACGGTGGAGGTTACAGTGATGAATGAAGCAGATATCAACAAGTCAAATTATGACATGGGCTTCACGCAAGCTTTCTGGGATGCATCTCCAGCAGTAGCTGGAATACGTTGTTATCATTGCCTGTGCAATATTGACGGGATGGTCGTACACTCAGCTGACACGGGAGTTTTCTGTCCCAAACCAGCAACAGAAGAAGCAAGACATGGAGATGGAGGTGGATGTTGGTGAAAAATTTATAGTATCTGAATTCTAAGCTGGAGAGTTCTTGGCAGCAGGAAGGCATGGATTGGCGAGGTGGTACAAAGCTCCCCTACTCACGTTGTCATCACATTTATGAAGAGTTGCGGGCTGAATAGGTGGAACTGGCCTACCAAACATGACCGACTTCCAGTACCCAGAGAGGACATTCTCTGCAGACTTAGCCCACCAGCTCCTATCAGCAACTATAGCCGGTTTGTTACTCTCAGTGACAGTGATAAAAAGGAGACAGTTAAATGTCTTGAGGAGTGGAACATAACTAACTAAATTTGTGACCAAACTTTCAGATCAATATTGTACCACCCCCTCCTCACCCCCACCCTCTGCCACCTCATGCACCTTGTAACCTTTGTCGTTCATGCAACCTTGCAGTCCATCTTGCTGCACCCCTCCTCCCCCCCCCCCCCCCCCCCCCCCCACACACAGTGATGTTTTGTACATTATCTTTATGTAAATATAAATGTATATAAACAAGTAATTTGGTGTTTGAATCCAATAATTATGTATAAAAGTGCAACACATTCCCATTAATACTTGCATCAAAAGGAACGTAACGAAAGTAACGTAACGAAAGTAACAGTCACTTTTTAGCATAATGGGTGCTGTCCACCCATTATGGTTGAACATGTAACAACTAAACCAGGGGGATTGATAGTTAACTACATTCTGTAAGACATAATTGAAAATCAAAAAAATTGAAGGAGCCTTTTTTCTAGGATTCACAAACGAACTTTGAAGACAATTTTTCATGTCCAAAATTCATAACGAAAGTAACGGGCACTCTTTAATGTCTAGCTGCTAGACCGTTTCGAATTTTTCAATAAAACCTGGTGTGCAACAAGAACTAACTATGTCATTCATAAACAAACTTAGTTTGGGTTGATAAGTTGATGCATGCCTGAGTGACAGGTTTGACAAGCTGAAAAGTCGTAACGAAAGTAACGCTGGCCTGGCCCCATAGGGACTGGAACACAGCATCAAAATATGGTTCATAATCTAGTACTTCAGCTTGACAAATACTTCAATGCTTTCCTGAATGGTCCTGCTCATCATAATGAAGACTGGTGTGGAAATCCATTGTAATGTTGTAAGAGTATTGATGTCATTCACGGAAGCTGGAGAGCACAAATTCAAAGAATTTGTTGACTTGAGACTCAGAGCAACAGGGGAAGAGTCAGTCAATTTTTTCACCAAGATTACCAGGCTCAACATCAAAACTGGGATGGAGAAGGCCAAAAAAGACCTAAAAGTTGTGAAGACAGACAGGCCTTTGGTTTACTGAGGAAAAGCAACATCTCCAGATGAGGCACATTCATATCCCTTGACTACTGTTCCACTAGCTCTAGCCACACCAGAGAGAGATTTGAGACAAAGTTCAAAGGCAGCATTGAGAAACTACCTTATAGAAGAGTCTAAATCAGTGCTTGAGAAACCACCACTTGCGGGAAATTGGCTTATTGGCGGAATGGCTGCTGTGAAATCTGTTACTGCTCAGCAAACTTGGAGAGAATATGCAGAAGCCCTGTTAAAATTTTGCTTGCCAGCATGTGACTCCAAACCTCAGCAGTTGGGAATCATATTTGATTCATACAGTACAGCCACAACGAAGGAACTCACTCAACATCGGCATGGTACATCTGGAAGAAGAACTCACATCCCATACTCTGAACAGAGTATGCTTAAGGGGAAAGATTGGGATTCATTTCTGAGAAACTCAGCAAACAAGACAGAGATCATTCGATTTCTGGTTGATTACTACAAGACTGATGCTGTGAGATCCAAGCTGAAAGTTCCACTGTCATTAACAGAGGAATAGAACACCTGGTTAATAATGCAGCTAAAGATCGAGATGCTTGACTCCTGCAACCACCATGAAGCTGACACTAGGCTCACCCTCCAGGCCTTAAAGTCAAAAGATCCCGTAATTGTCAGGGCTACAGATATAGATGTCTTGATTCTCCTGACATAATTATGCCTATTCTGTCAGTAAACCATTACAATGGCTGATCAAGATTGACCATGAGAGGTATGTTAGTTTGAAAGCCGATTTGGTGAAAAGATGTGTCAAGTTCTTCCTGCCTTTCACAGCATCACTGGGTGTGATACAACCTCTTATCCATTCGGTGTTGGTAAAGTAAAACAACTGAAGAAGATGGAGAAACTGGGAACATACCATCTCCTCTCGCATCTCGGCACATGACTCACTTCAATCGAAGACCTCACTGATGCTAAGAGTTTCTTCAGAACTTGTATGTATGCTGGAAGTGAACATGAAGAGTTTGCAAGAACAAGGATCAGAATGTACGACAAGCAGAAAGTGAAATTCAGTTCAAGTATCTTGCCAGATGAGAATAGCACCAATGAACACCTCAAGAGAAGCAAGCTTTGATTTGGTATCAATGTCTGAAGCAAGATATTGAGTATCCTTCTATCAAAGACAGGGGTTGGGAAGATACGGAAGATGGTATTAGGCCAATATGGTTCACCTGCCCGCAATTCCCACCCAGCCTCACAGTGACGAGCAGAAGAACAAGGTTAACAGCAGATAAATCATATAGCAGAGTTACATAATATTGTGCATTTGCTGCAGACTTGTTGTTTATAAGTAATACAATTCACAGCCTATATATTTGATAAAGCATTCTGATTATACAGGTGACATCAATTATGATGCAGATATTGAAGATATGAGGGCATGGAACAGCTTCCAAAGAAGAAGAGAAAATTGAGACACAGCCATAGTTAGTACAAAGGAGCTGACAGCTCAGGAGAGGATGAGATTACTGTAAGTGACATTGTGAGCTGTGGTCTACCTCTTCTGGCAGTAGTATTGGAGCAGTCCACTCATCTGACTCACAGACAGACAGTGATTTCGATACTTGCGAATGAACAGTATCTCTGGATTTCTTGTTTCTATCACTCATTTTGTTGGTGAATGGATTTCCAGACATGTGGTACATGATTGTTATGGTTTCTCGGCCTGCTTTGAGCAAAATTAGCATATTTCATGATAACAAAGCTCAAATAAGTATTATAGACCAAAAAATTGGCTTCTAGTGCCATGTAAACCCCATATTAAACAAAAAGTTAATGATGGGGGAATGAATACCTTAGTAATGTAATTTTGGCGGCCATTTTGGATTTTGCGGCCGTTTTGGATTTGAGGCAAAATTTAGGGTGGCCCCCAAGCTAATATCAAAGGGTATATGTTCAAGATGATGGAACCACTGAGAAAACCTTGACAGGAAAAAATGGCAGTTTTTCCTTGGCTGTGAATAGAAGAAAGACCCCGCTGGCGGAGCCAGCCTCATCAGGCAAGTTGAATGTTCTATCTCCACACTAAAAAGTTACTTGCTGTTTCCTTCCTCTGTTAGTGGGTCTCTCGAATCCTGAAGGTGAGGGTAGGCCTTCTGTGAACCTTCACTTACCTTGCAAAGGTAAAATGTCTGAAGAGAGGCCAGTTCCATAGTGTCCTGGTCGTGACCCTGACCAGGAAGAAGTTGGCTCTCTTGGATTGTTGAGCTTCTTCTGAGGTGTTGCTACTGGATCTACTGGCTCTACCTCTTCAGATTATAGGGGCGTTGTGGGAGAACTGGGTAAGTGTAATCCACTTAGATAAGCTTAGACATGTCAGAAAGGAGTAAAGATATAACTCTAAAAGCCTAATACGATTCCGAGCCATCAATTTACATTGCAATAAAAATTCCCTCTAGTTTCATTAGCTAGCTCTAAGAAATTACTCACTTATACGGGGATTTTAACCCTAACATGTATTATAAGGGCCGCTCGCTTTATATCCTCCCCAAAATCAAAGGACTCCTTCAAAATAATAAGATTCAAACTTATATCTCCTGATCCCAATTCAGGTAATTTACCGTTAATATATATTTTGATCCCCAGCCCGACTTTTATACTAATTTATTTTCCAAATTTCCGATTCAATGTGGTAGCCGAGCACCCTTACAACTGAAGGAAAAGTTGTCCTGTAGGGCAGTACATTTTGTTAAAATTGTGATAACACTCATTACATTTCAAACCTTGTATCTGTAGAAGCCCATTCTTTGAACATCCAGTCAGTACAGGGTGCTCACATTGCTGGAATTAGTCATTCTGGTCTGGAAGACATCACCGCAGTCATGGATATGTGGCCCCTTCTTAGTTCCACCAGTTTTTTCTTTTATTTACTAAGTCAATACTGAGTGACATAGATGCAGTAACACAAAGTATTATGTTGGATGCCGCTCATAGGTTACAAGATTTTTATGGGGCTGGGCATGAAGCCATCATTGATGTTAGTGTTACTGTTGACGGCATGCTAGACTGGGCCATAAATCAAATTATGGCTTGGTTGCTGTGATGTCTTGGGACCCTGGAGAAGTTTTAGATTATAATCTTTTGTCTAAGTTCTGTCAAGCTTGCGTGTGAAGACTTGAAGATGAGACAGGACAGAGGCAAGTTACAAAGAATGGTTTGAGAGCCACAAGAGATGGAAGTTGAGGACTTTTTTGAGTGTTCAGTGCAAAGTACACACACATAATTAGTGATGGGGATTCAAATGAACATAAATGGTTGTTGGATGGCAAGCCTTATGGTCCTAGTGTTGAAATAGAGAAGGTAGGATGTATAAATCACGTTAGCAAGCGCTTTTTAAAGCATTTTGAGACCAGCATTAAAAATGGCACTGTTGATGACGATGGCAAGCATGTAATGGCGCTAGTCACATATCTATAGTTAAAATGCAAACCTACTATAGGGGAGCAATTAGAAATAACAAGGACCACCTAGAGGGGATGATTCGTGATGTGAAAGCGATTTGTTATCACTCTCAGTCAACTACAGAATGTCCCCAACACGAGTATTGTCCCTAGAGTGTTTTGAGTTGAGCCTGCGCTAAAGGTGAGGTACCACCAGTACCCACCTATAGGCCTAGGATTCCTCCTAATTACGTGAAGGAGGTTTTTGATAAATTAATGTCCAAGGATCTTTTGCGCAAGTGTTTAGGAGGTTACACACAGAATCATCAAAATGAGAGTTTTAATTCTATAGTGTGTGGAGTAGAGTGGATAAGGCAGAGCATATGAGTGCAACAAGTGTCAAGCTTACCATCGATTTAGGTGTGGCGAGCTTCAATGTTGAGAAGAATGTTGGCTTTGGTAAGATTGTATAATCTAGTAGTCCAGCTAACATGTCCTTTGAGTGTTCTATTTCATTTATGTGTATTTTGCTTTGTGTTGTCAAGCTTGCAGTGATTACTGGAGGATGAGTGAAGATACATGTGGAGGGTGATGATGGATGCACCCGTGCTTGCGAGCCCTGCAAATTATGACGTATTTATATTTGCTAATTCAATATTAGCAAAACAATGTAACAGAACAAGTCTGATGCAATATATATATTCAGGTTGTAGTTATGGAGGTTGGACACTGGTGGCTGTTGCTGAAAAATAGAGGAAAGTGATTTGTTTTGTTTGCAACACACATAATTCTATTCGTGAAGGGACGTATTGTGCAAGGGGATGTTTCTGGCACCTGGAACATGTTTAGAAACTTGGACTTGAAATCTCATATATTGGAAGTGATTTTTCAAGAATGGTCAAATGATAACTTCAATATTTTTTATCCTTCCATAATATCATTTGAAAGCTAATTTTATATATATTCTACAACTTGACGTTGAGTTTTTGTTCGAGAATGAAAATGTAACGTGATGTGATAATAGTGCTATGTTCATATAACCGTCGGTTCGTTAAATAACCCCAAATGGTCGTAGCTGGAATGCAGTTTACTTACTGGTTTACAGTCAGCACTCGCAGAGCCTGTAATCACACAGGTAGGGTGAAACAAAATTTCAAAAGCACATGGCAATAGCTATCTTTTATCAAGGATTAGACCATGCGTATATGCTAGACCTTTTGTTCCCACCACATTTAAGTCAGTTATTTTAAGTCAGTTATGAGCATCTTTTGGGGGGATTTCACAATCACAATATTGTTATTGCTCACATCATGATACTGTTCACAACGTTTCTCCTGAAATCTGGAATTCCACTTGCATGTTACTGCACCTAAAGATATGCTAGAACAATTTGATAACACAAGTAGCATATATGTACTGAAGAGAGTCCCTAGAGCGAGGGAGCTGGCAGCCAGGAAGCTAGCATCCATCGTGTTAAGTGTGGTGGCGAGGAATGACCATTCCACGTGGTGTCGCCTCCTGCATTTTGCGTCTCGCTGTTTTAGGCTGCCGCCGAGAGGAGGGAAGAGGTGGAATTTAGCGTCAGCCGTAAATAACCTTGTAAGGGAGGAAGCTGATGCTGATGCTACACCAGGGAAGCCTAGCCGTTGCTCCAAAAGACAGAAGTCTCGTGATCCCCTACAGCTCTTGTCTTCAAAGGTGACATCCAAGCTGGAAGAGGGCGATGTCAAGGGCGCTGTCAGGCTTGCATGTGCTGAGGATGTTTTAGCTGATCACTCACCTGACACTCTGGAAGCTTTGAAGCAGAAGCACCCTGCGGCTCACCCAGATTCTTCAATAATGATATCCCCGGACCCATCCTCATTCTCTTTCTCAGTCACCGAGGCCATCATAACTCAAGCCATACGTTCCTTCCCAAATGGATCTGCAGGGGGCCAGGATAGCCTCAGACCACAACATCTCAAAGACCTCATGGGTCCGTCCGCTGGTGAAGGTGGCCATTCACTACTGAGGGCGCTCACTTCTTTGATATCTCTAATTCTAAAAGGTGACACACCTGTATCCATCCGTCCTCATTTCTTTGGTACCTCACTGGTAGCTCTGCGTAAGAAGGATGGTGGGGTTCGCCCTATTGCTGTGGGCTGTACCCTGCGCAGACTTGCTGCTAAGTGTGCTTGCATTCATGCGATGCAAAAAGTTCCTGATATCCTGACCCCTCGGCAGTTAGGTTTTGGAGTGACGCGGGGGGTTGAAGCGGCAGTGCATGCTGCTCGCATCTACCTCCAGAACCTCAAGGAAGACCAAGTGATCATGAAAGTGGGCTTCAGAAATGCCTTCAACAGTATTCGCCGGGACAAGATGTTGGGTGCTGTTGAGGAGTACATTCCCGAGCTTCTCCCTTTTGTCCACTCAGTGTACTGCTCGCCATCTTTACTCTCATGGGGTGATGAAGTGGTGCTGTCTTCAGAAGGGGTTCAGCAAGGCGACCCGCTGGGACCCCTCCTCTTTTGCCTGACTATTCAGAAACTGTGTGCAAAGCTGAGGTCAGATTTCTGTGTTTTTTATCTGGATGATGGAACTCTGGGAGGCAACCGGGAAGATGTAATTTGTGATCTCAAGACCATTGAGGTTGAAGCAGGTGCTCTGGGCCTTGAGCTAAACAGAGGAAAGACAGAATTGATCTGTAAGGATCCTACCTCTCGTGGGATCGTCCTCATTGCTCTTCCAGGAGTTAGCATCATTAACCCAGAGAATGCCAATCTCTTGGGCTCTCCTATTGGAGGGTTACAATCAGTGGATGCATGTGTAAGGGAGAAGACGGAGCTGCTGCAGTTGATGGGTGATAGACTTTGTCATTTGCAATCACATGATGCTATCACATTGTTGCGTCACTCATTTGCGATCCCTAAGATGATGCACATTCTCCGCTCTGCTCCCTGTTTCTCTTCCAGTCATCTCACAGCCTATGACCACCTTCTCAAGTCAATCCTCAGCAATATCACTATTATAGATTTTCAGAACAATGACTCTTCTTGGCTACAGGCCACCCTTCCAGTGAACCATGGGGGAATTGGAATTAGGAGTGCGGTTCATCTTGCTCCCTCTGCCTTTTTGGCTTCTGCTGATGGATCGTCCAATTTCATTCACCATATCCTCCCCCCTCGGTTTAGTGCTGTCCAGTACCCTGAGATTGAAGTTGCCCTTTCACTCTGGGGTGATGACCTTGTCTTGCCTCCTCCGGCCCCGCCTGCTTCCCATCAGCAGAAATCGTGGGACATCCCTCGTATTTTGGAAAGGGCAGAGTCACTTTTGCGGAATGCTAGTGACCCCAAAACCAGAGCTCGTCTCCTCGCCGTGTCTGCATGTGAGTCAGGTGCCTGGCTTAATGCCCTGCCAATCTCCTCACTGGGTCTCCGAATGAGCGATGATGTAGTTCGAATAGCAGTTGGGCTACGTCTTGGAGCACCCCTGTGCCAGCCACACTCTTGTAGTTACTGTGGATCGGATGTCAACTAGTTGGTACACATGGGTTGAGCTGTAGGCACAGTCAGGGAAGGCTTTCTCGCCATGGTGCTTTAAATGACATCATCCACCAGTCATTAACTGCTGCAAATGTCCCTTCCCGGCTGGAGCCCTCAGGTCTGCTTCGGTCCGATGGAAAGACACCTGATGGCATGTCCATCATTCCATGGTCAAGTGGTAGACTCTTGGTATGGGATGCAACCTGCAGTGACACCTTTGCCCCATCCAACCTTTTGGCTGCAGTCACTGAGGCTGGTGCAGTGGCAGCCCAGGCGGAGATTTTGAAGGGTGAAAAGTATGCCCACCTGGACTCGGCATACAAGTTTGTACCTGTGGCGGTAGAGACGTGTGGATCCTTTGGGCCTCAAGCAAAGGCATTCTTCAGGGAGTTGGGACGCCGCCTGAGGTCAGTGACTTATGAAGAGGATTCCCATCAACATCTTCTTCAACGGATTTCTGTGGCTGTGCAGCGTGGGAATGCAGCCTCAGTAATGGGATCTTTGCCATCAGGGTTGGGGACGAGCCATTTCCATAGTCATCGCATGAACTTTTTAACTTTTTAACTTGAGGTATGGCATGTTGTTCTCTGTCATATGTAATTTTAATAAATTATTAATATTTTAAAAAAAGTAGCATAATAATAACAATGATAATGCACAACTTGTTTTGATGTGTGATTAATCAGTGTAATCAATCTGTATGTTCTTGTCATGTCATGGGTGGTCCGAACTATTTAAAAAAAAGTTAATGATTCCAGGATTGATCAAACTGAGTAGCTACCAAATAGAAAGGTAGAGGGGGGGGGGGGGAATGAATGATGCCATTCAGGCTCAAACTTGGTACCAAAGTAAACAGACAAACCCACAGATGGTGTGTTCTATATAGGCCCTGCCGGATTATGCTATAGTATAATTTTGAGAATAATAAGTATGTTCGAGCATTTCAGAATAATGCTAGAATAACTACTTTCTGGAGAATAATTGGTCTTGTTTCATGTTATGTAAATCAACTGTGCTGTGACATCCAATTCACATGGCTCTAGCTCTGGAGAGCAATAAAACAAAATATTAATAACAAAAGAAAAAAATTCAGCTAGTAATATTTAGCTGGCTAAAATAATAGCTATAACTTACAAAGGCATCATCAGAGTTTCCAGGCTTTGAAGAAATATTCTCAAACCAGCTAGCTAGGAAGGGTCACTCAAAGATTATTTTCTTACCAAATCACCTCTTTGGAAAAGAGAATACCAATGGCCAGGGCTGGTGTGGAGCTGCATGGAGCTCAGTCTCTATCAATGAGATGCAGAACCTGATGTTTTCGACATCTGACATCGCACAGCAAGGAATGGTTAAATTTGCAACTGCTTTTTCAATCACCGAACGGGTAAAGGGTCATCAAGCAAGCACATGGATATGGCAGAAGAAATTGTAATTGCTATTGCAGGGCCTTATTTATGGGGGGCAGGGGGGCAGTCACACCCCCTGATATATTTGGCTACAAAATTCAGGGGCCCCCAAAAATTAGGTGGGCTTGGATGTCAAGAGTCACATAATCAGTACATGTATGATGTATAAACTAAAACATCACCCCGTTAATTTTAGCTGTCAGTGTGCTAGCAGTGCCAAAAATATATTTGCCATCTGGCTGCCAGCACTTTATGCTGGAAAGCATTCCTTATTGGATGTCGATGACAAGCTAACACTCTTGACATCCAAGTTTAAATTCCCACCTAATTTTGTGTTCCCTGTCACACTTCAGGGAGAAGATTTAGTTTAAGCTGGACAGTAAATTGGCCATGGTTGCATTATAGCATATCAATACTGTCTGCCATGCCTGCAAGTGTAGACACCAAATCCCTGTTTTCTTCCCCCTGGGCTTTAATAAATGGAAGAAAGCTCTTGGTAAGAAGAGCAGCTTATTTGATAAGCACAAGGAAAGTGAAGCACAAGCTAGCAGATGGGAAAGCTTGTCTTTTCCTAAAAACTCAACAACCTGGTTTAGATGTTGCTTCACTAATGGCCAAAGTAGTGGAATTCAGCAGGCCCATACTAAGAAGGGCATTTTGTCATTCATTGATGTGGTTGTAGCCCTTGGTAAGAGAGGCATTGTAATTGGAACAAGATCACAAAAACTAAAGATAGAAACTTTGCTTTTTTTGTGAACTGGAAGTCACAGTTTGACACAGATCTTAAAGAGCATTTTCAGCATGCTGCTAAAAATGCTAGGTATACAACACCCCTAGTACAGAATACAATAATTTCCATATGCAAAGGCGCTATTCGTGAGAATATTTTATCAATGTTTTCATCATACTGGAGTCTCATGGCTGATGAAACTGAAGACCTTTCAAATGTGGAACATGTTAGTATCTGTGCAAGGTTTGTTAATAATTGTGAAGTTTATGAAGATTCCTGGGGTTTGCAAAGATGGATGCTCAAATGATTGCTGATGCTTTGCTCTCTACATTTGAGCAATGGTCGTAACCTTTTTGATGATATCCAAAAGTTGACATGGTTTTATCTGGTAGAGCCAAGCATAATTTTTTTAAGTTGCATCTACTGACCAAGGAAAAGAGCTTCTTGACTTCTTGAAGATGATGATGAGCTTAGTGAATCTTTGAAGCAGGTGCAAGGAGGTATCATGTGCCTAAATTTTGTGCCACCCATTATATGCGAAATGATACCATTTGTTCGGCAGCATTTGTTCAGCAGCAGGGGAAAAAAGTGTGTGATATTAATGGTATTGAACTGCAAGGGTGAGGACTCTTTTAGCTCTTATAGCCCAATATGTCACATATATGCAGCTTCTAGAAGATAGCCAATTTGTTGTTACACTGGTTGTTACACATGCAGTTCTTTGTTTCCTTAGTTTTCAGTGATACTAGCATAAACAGTGTCATCTTGCAGAAGCCTACACAGGGATGTAAACACTGCAAAGAAATACATTCAGGATGCCAAAAAAAATTACTGCTGGGAGAAAGTTTTGAGCAGAATTGCCTTGTCTATTAATTTAACAATTGTGAAACTACGAACTGCTACTGTTCAGCGCCATCGAGCTAATGCAGGCCAGACTCCTTCTTACTACAGAATCAATGTATATTACCCATTTATTGACCATGTCGTTGAGCAGTTAGAAACACGATTTTCCAATGAGCATAAGGAAATTATTGCAGCTGAATCTCTGTCTGATACCTCCAAACTGAGTAGCAATAAAACATTTCTTATTATGGGAAATTTATGTCCTTGGAAAGACTGACTTTCATGTTGAAATAACTAAATGGAAAAAGTTTTATGGATATGTTTCACCTAAAAGGAGGCTAGCCGTGCTCTCTATGAGTGTAATCCTCAGTCATTCCCCGCAATTAATACAGTCTTTTTAACTATACCTGTGGGAAGTGTATCTTGTGAGAGATCTTTTTCTGGTCTAAACCTTTGGACACGTTCTTCAATGAAAGAAGAGAGGTTGAGTGAATTAGTGCTCTTGATTCATCGTGACATCCATCATCAGAGGATATTTATGAAAGAAAGGCTAACTGGAGACAAGTCAGTGGGGGGAAAATGAGATAACTCTGTCACATTCTGCAATTTTTAATCAGTACCGTGAACATTAAGGTTGCATTTCTGTATGTTTTTGTTGAGGTTTTCTAATGCTGTAATGTCATGTACTCCTTTTTAGCATGCATTTCACAAAATAGAAGTATATAGTTTTAGCTTCTGCATACTTCATACCTATGGCCAACGGCCTCCCCAGTCAAATTTTCTTAGATAATTGCCCCCTTGTTAAAATTTTCCTATATATGGCCCTGTATTGATGACAGTCACAGGCACTGACAGCAGCCATTAGGCAGAGGTCATCAAAGTAGCACCTATTAGATCGCTTAAAGACCCCAGCTGCCACAGATTTGTCACGAAAAAGAAAAATTATGTGTAATCCTTCTAAAGTTGTGAAGAAGGGTAAGGATTCTGTTGCTGCTGAACCTCAAAGTGTTTTACTGTCTTCAAGGATTAAGGAATGCCCACATCAACATTTTCTGCTGTTAAGGGTAAATTATTTTGTGGCTCATGGCAGGGAATTTTTGTCTCTCAAGAAAAGTGTTATTACCTTGCATATGAAGTCTGCTAAACATGTTGCTGAATTAGACTGCTTATGAGCGAGAGAAAAATTGCATACATGTTGAAGGTGTATTACAAAGAAGTACATCCTTCTGGAGAGAATCTACCAGAAGCAACGCATGTCTATCGTGTTAAAGTATTGACCTGTTTCCTAAAGGCTGGTGTTCCTCTGGATCTTTTTGGGGAGCTTCTTGAAGAAAATTCCTATAGACTTATTGGCAGTCAGTCAACATATATGCGAAATGATACCATTTGTTCGGCAGCATTTGTTCAGCAGCAGGGGAAAAAATTGTGTGATATTAATGGTATTGTTTCGGTTATACACATGTGTGTGAAGCTATGGTAATAATTATTCTTCGCTACATTAATGGTGAATGGTGCATCTAACAGTGTGTTGTGAAATTAATGCTTTTATCCAAAAGTATGACAGGGGAAGAAGTGGCTCGACAGTTATTAGTTACCCTTTCTACTGAGCTATGAATTAGTAGCAACAAGATAGTAGCTGCAATGCATGATTGAGGAACCGTAAATAATGTAGCTATCTGAACCTTAAAAATTGTTTATCCTAATATTTTTGATGTCGGTTGCTTTTTGCACACCATTGATCACCTTGGTGAGAAATTTAAAACTCCCATACTTGATACTTTTGCCAAGGTTTGGATTGGAATGTTTTCCAGAAGTCCCAAAACTAAGCTAGCTTGGAAGACCAAGACAGGCTTACCTATTCCCACGTATTCTACGACTAGATGCTGGTCAAAGTGGGAAGTCCTAAAGCAAATGTATGTTTCGTTTGGTGCTGTTCACTCATTTCTTAAAAATCATGAGCTTCCCCCATCACGCTACAGCTTTTAGAAATCCTTGAACATCCACCCACATACCGTAAGCTATGCATGGAGTTAGCTATAACAGTTGATGCTGGAGAACCATTTGTGAATGCAACATACTGCTTGGAAGGAGACGGGGCACTCGTCTTCACAACTTATCAAGAAATTAGGACTCTTCAATCTGCAATCACCACTGATCACTATCCCAATGTGTATGCCCTTGTAGACAAGCTGTCAGGGTCAGGGAATGTGACTTCCCAAAAAGATATGCTAGTTAACTATGCAAAAAATATGTGCAAAACCAGCGTTTGAATACTTCAACGTGGTATCCCTTGGAGCAACATGATTGGTTATGCATCAGATACTGCAAGTGTTATGGTGGGTAAGCGTAACTCTGTTTTGAGTCGACTTCTTGGGAAACAACCGAGGTTGTTTAGCCTTGGTAGTCTTTGCCACTTAAGTGCACTTTGTGCTGCTGCTTCTCTTAAAAAGCTTCCAGTCTCCCTTGATGATATTCTGATTGATATATTTTATCATTTTAAACATTCTTCCAAGAGGTATCATGAGTTCAATGAAATTCAAACTGAGTTTAGCAATGTCACACCACTTCACATCCTAAAACATTGTTCAACCCGCTGGCTTAGTTTAGAACGCTGCCTCAAGAGATTGATTGAGCAGTGGCCAGCTCTTTATTGTTATTTTGACAGGATAGCTGAATCTGAGCCTTCCAATGGGCGTGTACAGAGAGTGGCCAAGCATCTTAAAGACCCACTAGTGAAGCTGTTTTGCAATTTTGTTTGTTATGCCCTTAAGCCCTTGAGTATTTTCTCAACTGCCTTTCAAACTCATGCTAGTCGTATTGGTACTTTACAGGCTGATGTTCGTCGACACTTGCACTCTTTCTGTAGTAATTTTATAGATCCAGATGTCCTCAATTCCACTGATGATATCACTTCTATTGATTTCACTGATAGAAATATCCAGCTTAGTAATGATGAGCTAGGTATTGGCACATCTACCCGTCTATTGTGGTGTGGTGATCTTGAGGAGTTGGTGGGAACTGCTCTTGAGAAACTTTTTTTTTAATGTGTGCGCACTTTCTATGAAACCATTCTTTCAAAAATGTTAGCCAAGTTTCCATTTAACGATGACTGTCTGCTTCAACTTGCTTTTCTTGATCCTAGAAATAGAGATAAGACCTCTTTAAATGGCATTGTTGAATTGGCAAAGCGCTTTACATCCTTCTCTCCTGATGAATTGGACACTTTGAGTATGGATTTTCGTGCTTCACCCTTGGACCAACTTCCCACATTTGATGCAAAAGAAGCTGGAGCAATAGATAACTTCTGGTCTGTGATCATTCAATCTTGGATTTGGAACTATTTCATTTTGGGGTCTTGTCCAGTTTTGCACAGATTTTGCTCGTACTTCCGCATTCCAATGCAGATCCAGAACGCCTTTTAAGCATGGTGAGAAAGATCGAGACGGAAGAACGTCGGCAGTTGGATCCATCCACAGTGTGTGACCTGCTGAGTGTTAAAATAAATAATGATAAGCCATGCTATTCAAATGCACCATTAGCCACCATGAAAAGCCTACAGACAACCTCATAACTACAAGTACATGTATATAGCATATCATCATCTCTACCTCACAATCATGCATCTGAGACTCTGATTCATTGTTTTCAATATTCATAATAATAATATTATTGAAGAACTACACTGTTAGGCAGGGGGGGGGGGGGGGGGGGGGGTTGCAGAGGCGCATTAAGTAGCTCCTCTCTCCACAAGATTGACGTGGAGGAGGAGCTGAGTGTGTAGTGGGAACAACAACACTTTAAAAAATTTGAGACCCACGGCCACTTTTACCTGGCCATGTTGTGGTCCTGCAAAAATTAGCAAGATCCTGCAAAATTCTAGATTTTGTCCTGCCAATGAGTGTTCACAGGTTGGTAAGTCTGAATCAGTATTTTTTGTTTCGCCATTATTTATTGTTACCATGCTGTACAATCGTCTCTTCTTCTTCGAGAGCAACCTTTTGTGGATTTCACTATCTATGTATGGTGAGCTTCCTTTCGTCTTTGATAATCTCACCCCACAGTCAGATACCAACATATCCCCTGGTTCGAGCATTACTGAGGGAACAACTTTGTATGCTTACTTATACCACTGAATAATTAACGTTTCAGGCAATATGTACATGTGCACCACGGGTCTCTTTCTTTCGATGCATCTCAATTGACCTTTGTCATTTGGTATGAATGTTGCTTCTCAAAAAAAAGGCTTAGCTTTGACACAAACCGTCCATCCTTTCCTAACTTCGTACATGCCAGTGTTTGTCCAGTGCGAATACATTTAGCTCCACCTACATGATTATGTAATTTCCCAAAAGTTGCACCATCATCCAAACGTATCAGGTCTGCGTCATGAACATGGACATTTCTTGTCATTATGATTTTTCCAGGAGCAGATCAAATACTTGTGTTGCAAAAGCCTTCATAGTACATCAAATCTACATTATTCAGTTGGAACTCGTGAGTGACTTCGGATACTAAATGCTTTAACGTACACGTCAGTTTTGTACTCAAAACAGATGGTTTAATATAAATATATACCTGATATTTGAATTTCGCATTCATTTTCTTTACATGAGAAAAAATGGGGAATAGCCTGTGGTCGCATGAATGCTGGTGTTATAGGCTAGACAGAGAGGTCGTAGCTGCTTCTCCCACTCGAAGGGGTGTTCAGTCGCGCTGGTGGCTAACATGCTGATAAGTGTGCGGTTGAACCTTTCAACCATCCCATCCGACTGAGGATGGTAATGGGTGGTCCGAGTCTTGCTAATGCCTAGCAGTTTACAGATCTCAGAGATTAGTTGAGACTCAAATTGCCTGCCCTGGTCTGAGTGCAGCTGCTCTGGTGGTGAGAACCAAAAGAAAAACTCATTTGTTATCACTCGAGCAATTGTAGTTGCTTCCTGGTTTGGAATTGGATATGCTTCCATCCACCTTGTAAAGTAATCGCCCACTACAAGGATATACGCATTTCCATTCTCCGATTCTGGCAGAGGGCCAACTATATCAACAGCGACCAGCTGAAGGGGACTACCTACTTTTATCTGCCCTGTTCTTGGGAGTGGGAGTTTTCCTCCTAGCACAGGATGAACAGGTTTTGCACCACTGGGTTATGTCAGCATGGTAACCTGGCCAGTAATAACGTTCCTTGACACGAGCGAGGGTTTTATCCTCTCCAAGATGTCCACCCAGTATGCCTTTATGCATCTATTTTAGTACTTCTTCCTTCTTTACTTCAGGCACAAGCTGCAACACAGATGTCGAGGTGTCAGGTTTCTCATACTTACGGTAGAGAATACCCTCACGGATTAAGAGCTGGTCCCAGATTTGGAGAAGGCGTCGAGTATTTTTGCTCAATTCTTTTGTCTGAGCCGCAGTTGGTGGATGTCCACTTAACTTTGCCTTGATGACAGGTCCAAGAATATGACCCCCTTCCTGTAACCTTCCGATATCTTCTCCACCAACCAGAGAGGTGACAGCAATCTTCACCTCATTTCCATGGCTGTCCCGACTACACTGCTGGCAAGGTAACCGAGATAAGGCATCTGCATTAGTATGTTTCTTCCCTGGCCGGTAGAGAATGACAAAGTTAAATTCTTGCAAGCGTTCCAGCCACCGTGCCATCTGACCTTCAGGTTCCCGGAAATTCCTTAGCCAAGTGAGAGAGCCGTGGTTGGCGGAGAGTAAATTGTTCCCCAATCAGGAAATGTCGAAAATGTCTGGTAAAGACTACCACTGCGAGTAGTTCTCTCCTGGTCACACAATACCTACGCTCTGGTTTGCTGAGCAATCTACTAGCATAGGCAATCACACATTCCCTACCACTCTCATCAAGTTGTGACAAGACAGCACCTATTCCAGTATCACTTGCGTCAGTGTCTAACAGGAACGGTTTGTGGAAGTCAGGGTAAGCCAACACTGGGGCCGAGATTAGATACATTTTGAGCTTATCGAAGGCCTTCTGAGTTTCTCCTGACCACTTAAAATGAGCATTACGCTTGGTGAGACGATGGAGGGGACGGGCGATCTCAGCAAAATCACGGATAAACCGTCGATAATATCCCACCAGACCAAGAAATTGCTGGACTTCCCTGGTTGTCGTGGGGGTTGGCCACGATGCCACTTTCTCAATCTTAGAGGGGTCGGTGGCTACTCCTTCGTCTGACACAATATACCCGAGATAAGTAACCTCGTGCTGGAAGAAATTGCACTTCTTGGGCTGCAACCTTAAGCCAGCTCTAGACAGACGCTCAAAGACCATGCTCAGATTTGCTAAGTGCTCCGAGAATGTCTTCCCTGGGATGATTACATCATCTAGATAAACTAAGCATTGCGACCACTGTAAGCCAGCCAGTACTAGATCCATCAAACGCTGGAAGTTGCTGGAGCATTGCATAGGCCAAATGGCATAACTTTGAATTCAAACAAGCCCTCGGTGGTACAGAAAGTTGTTTTGGGGCGGTCCTCCTCTGCTACCTCCACCTGCCAGTACCCACTGAGAAGGTCTACAGTGGAAAACCACTTTGAGCCAGCAAGGGTGTGAAGGGTGTCATTAATCCTAGGGAGAGGATATGCATCCTTTTGGGTGACCACATTAAGCTTACGGTAATCTATGCAGAATCTAAAGCTATTGTCTTTCTTCCGAACTAGGACGATGGGGGAGGCCCAGGGACTACTCGATGGCTGAACTACATCACTGTTATGCATGTCAACTAGCAGCTCCTGTACTTCCTTCCTCCGATGTGGAGGGAGTCTGCAGACAGCCTGTCCAATTGGTGGAGCAGTACCAGTGTTGATATGGTGCTTCATCTTGGTGGTGCGGCCTAGGTCTGATTTAGTTGTGGCAAAAAGGCCAGCATTCTCTTCCAAGAGTGCGAAAAACTGCTCTTTCTCCTCCGGTCCTAGCTCACTGCAGCTCCGCTCCACTATTTCCCACAAGCATTCAGCTTTGTCTGAACTCACGTGCGGTATCTGTGTAGGTATACTTGCCACCACCTCTTCCAATGGTGGTTCTACTGACTCTAAAGTAGCCACCACAGATCCCGACGAAAGGGACACCATTTCAGGGCTTGGATTTAATAGCCTCACTGGCACTTGGCCATTTTTTGGCTCCACCAATACTCGGGCTACAGCAAATGGTAAGCGTTCCCCGCCTTTGGGCTCCACCACACAGGACCCCCTTTGGGGTGGATCCTTGCAATGTGCCATGACAATACGCTCCGAGTATGGGGGGAGCTTAATGGGCTCAGCTAAATACACCATATTCACCACATCACTCTCAGGACAAGATAGGGAGTCTTGATGCAACTCAATGGTAGATGAATTGCCAAGATGGATCACTGATCTTCCCACATCTACTGTGACCTTATGCTTTTTCAAAAAATCTAAGCCCAGAATGGCTTCAGTAGTAAGTGGACTCACCACAACGATGTCAGCCTGATAGAGGATTCCTTGGAGGGACAGGTCCATGGGTGAGTACCCATAGACTTGCAGAGGAGATCCATCCACGCTTACCAGTTGCCGTTCTGTCCAGGGTTTGAGTTTGACTCCTCTGCCATGGCTGACCTTGTCCCACACATCCTTTCGCATGAGGGACACTGAGGCTCCTGTGTCTACTAGCAGGGTAGTCGCATGCCCATTGACATTGCCACTCACGGTATAGCCACCTGTAGGGGTTACTAAAAAAACAATAACTTTAGGTAAATGAGCCTCATCCTCATTATCCTTCTGCGGTAGGCTCCTTATGCAGAAGGATTCCCGTTTCCCTGTGGCTGGTCCCGTTGTGAAGAGCGACAATATATCGCTATGTTCCCGCTCTTACCACATTTCCTGCAGGTAACATCAGTAGCCCGTTGCCTAGAGCCTCTCCTTGAGCCCCAGTCCCGGTCATTTACCCTCATGGAAGGGTTTGCTCCCCTCCACGGCATCCCCCCTCTCTGCCTACTTGCTTCTGAGTCAGAATAGTTCATCTCTAGCATCTCAATTCTATCAGTCAATCTCTCGACTAGAGTGGCGAGATTATCTCTAACCGAGCTCTGACTACTCACCCCGCCGATGGTTTGTCCTACTTCCGAGGGGTTTCTCTCGACACTTGCAACCATCGTCCTGGGAGTGAGATATGACTCCAGCTCCAAGGTGCCTGCGACTGCCTCGTCCAGCGTCTGCGGGGCTTTCTGCTTAACGCCAAATGTGACTTGGCTATTGTCGAGTTGTACGAGGTAGGCGTTCAGAGCTAGTATTTCTTTAGCATTCTCTCCCAAGTCGGGGTAGGCCTTGTCTGCTAACAATCGGAGGTCATCTGCGAGATCCGGCCAGCTTTCAGACTTACTCTTGCGTCTGGTTTGTAACTCGGCCTGGTAGCGGGTCTTCCTCGTTTTGGGTTCGAACCGCTCGCTCAAAGCTTTGGTGGCTTCATCAAAACTTGTCCTGGTAGCTGGCAGGAGGCGTTGGAACGCAATCTGTGCTCTTGCTGTCAACCGCACTTTGAGCCATTTCAACTTGTTCTCGTCATCCCACTCATTCATGGCCGCAACATTGAGAAAGTGGTACTGCCATTGGTCCCAGCTTCCTTCACCAGAGTAGGGTTCAGGCAAGACTAAAGGTCTAGCAGCCATTCTTTGTGCAGATCTTGATCCTGCCGACTACACCAATGTAATATCGTGCCGAGATGAGTTACAATTGACAAGGGTTGAGGATAGTTTCTTAGATCTCATTCAATACAATATACAACACAATCCAAAACATTGGGGTTCTCCTCTCTCTCTTTTCAAGGGCCCCTGCATCCTGGATACAACACATCCTGGATACAACATACAAATCTATACATAGATATTACAAAGTAGATAAGTAACCAAAGGAAATATGTGCGTCCTAATTACAAACAAAAGATGTGAGCAGTTCCCATTGTGGTACAACAGTTATCAACACCTATACCACAAATATGCGACTGAGTTCAACAGTGTTACACGCAGGCATCAATTCATAAGATATTTCCAGCAAATTATTTTGTGTGATGTCAGGTCTGTCATTGTAATAGTCGAACGCAAATAGAGTTCTGAAATTATCCTGTGTTATTAACCATCCAACCTAAAACTTCACACGCAGCATGTATTTTGGAGGGCTGACATATCTAATGGTTCCACACCACCACGAAAAATCTTTCATGTTAGTTTCTAGTCAGTGTAACTTGCCATCAGTTCCTGGTGTTTTCATGGGTTATCGATAAATCAAATTTGTTGGACAAATAAAGCATTGACAACGGACTTAGCCTTCCAATCAACTATTCGCTTGCAAAATCAGAAAATGCTCTATTATTACCATTTTGTTATTGAGAAACCGAAAGAATAAACAGTCGCAGAAACTGAAACTGATTCCGCTACTTCTACTTCGTTTATGTCAATACCGAATCTGCCACATCATGATCTGTTGCAGGCACTAGCAGTGTTGTTGCTGGAATAGCTTCATGTTATTAAGAATTACTTTCGGTACAAGATAATCCAGTCACATTTCTTTGCTTCAAAGGGGTTTGTTCTGAAAGAACAGTTTATCGTTTCAGTGATTTTTGTAACAGCACTGAATTTTCCCAAATCAGTTACCATGTCTCCACTGTAGACATCAGGTTCCATTGAAGCCCTGTCCATCAGTAATTCAACATTTTTCAACCTTTCCATGAGCAACTCATCAGACTCTTTAGAATAAATGACAACTCCTGGATAGTGTTGTTCCGAAGTAGCCGACCCAATTGAAAGGTCATCCCTCGGTTTCGTCATCGGGAATAGTCCCTCTTTTTAGGCGGTCGTGATATGCAGTGAATGTCAAAGGAATTGTTGTCGAAAAATGATTCCAAAGTCTATTGTTTTGGATGTTATAGGTGTTTCGCTCATACCTCCTTTTGCTACAAATATCCATTCTAGTTTGTGTTGTTTATTGTAATGAGCTTTGTATGGAAGTGTACCTGTGCAATCCCATCAAATCACTGGCCGCTGTTAAATTGTGTTCAAATTCAATAGTACCTGGGTCATCTATTTCATGCTCGATTGCAAGAATTTTTGTGAATGGAACTCTTCCTGCTTGATCAGTTGCAGTGGGATGTATGCCTAGATCTAAGATTGTGTCGACGATATGAGCAGGTTCATAATCATTTTGACTTGGGTCATCATTTTTTCGCATCTTGAATGGCAACAGTTTCACAATATCCTCTACAATCACTCCTTGTTCTATTAACTTGTGCTGGTTTCCATTCAATGTCCATTTTTTGGTTAGTTCATCAAAATCTAGTATTCCTTCTTCAGGTGGTATTGGAGGGGCATCCTGTGAAAGCAATCCGGCAAACTTGTCTTCTTTGTTATCTCCAACTGCATCCCCTTTAGCATTTTTTGCAAGAACATTGGAAAGACTTCTTCCGACAACATTGCCTATTAGAGAATAATATGTACCATCAGCAATGCGGTCCATGGGTTACTATCAACACGTGGCGTATTACGCTGTTTTTTTCCTTCTGAGATTTTTTTTGGCTGTAATCCATGCAACTGCTTTTCTAAAGCCTTAATCTGAGACACCATGATAAAAAAAAAATTTAAGTACACTGCATGATACTTTTATAGGAAAAAAACGCAGGCATCTTTGTTGCATTAATTGAATTGGATGGGCAGTTTTTTTTTTATTTGCACCTTCTGGTAAATGTTTTAAAAAAAGGGCTAAGATTTGCTGACCAAAACCTTTCCTTCCGAGGTGAGAAATTTCCTGACAGTCGGCGTTTGATCCCCAATCGACAGTCTGTGTTTTGTGATCAGATTGGATCTGCCTGCGGTTTCACCTCATGTTGTTTTCTTTGTTTGGCTGTGACAGACAAAACAGACTCTGTGAATGGGATGGTTTTACATCATGACTGCATGCTAACTATCTCCTGCCCTATCTAAATGTTTTCTTCTTTTTTGTGTGTGTGAGTGTGTGCGTGTGGTGTCAATACGTTTGACTTCAAAAGTATTTCGCTCAGAAAAAAAAGAAAAAAGAATGACATTGCTGCCTGAATAGATGGAGGAGGCAAAGCAAAAGGGGGGGGGGAATCTCAATATGGTGGTGGGGGATGCCAAGAGGTTGTTTTCTTGGAAGATGGGGACACACGTCCCCCCAGATCCCCGAACATTGACATCCCAGTAAACAATTTTTTTTTTCTCGTAGCCGATAAACAATAATAATTTAGGTTGTGTTTTTTTGGTTTTTGAATTTTTTAGGAAGAAGCAGCAATCCAGTATAGATTCTGTAGATGTTGCAAACAAACTGAAACAACTGTTATCAATGTTATATTATGTATTATCATTTATGAATTGCAAAAGCCAGTTTCTTCTGGTGAATATACAGAACATGGACCATGTGAATTTTCAACACACATGCAAGGTATTTTTTGGTTCATAATAGATGAATAATTGTTGACCAAGTAATTTCATAGTTATAATTATGGAACATCCCCTTCTTTCATTAGGGAAGCTCTGATTTTGTGAACGTCCATCCTGGCACTGATTTCTCCACAATCATCAGTAGGCAAGTTATTGCACGTCAAAACAACATGAGGAGGGTGAAGTAAAGGGACAGTTGTGCCGTGAACATCCACTGTTGTAATTGTTCCTCCCATCAGTTGCAGCACCAGTGTTTGGTTTGCCTTTTAACCTACACTTTAGTGCTTCATCGAATAAAACAACTGAATGATCTAGGCAAGGACTCATTTTTCCGACACCCTTGGTCGAAATATTAAGATGTCCAACTCTGTTGTCACATTTGCAGACCCATTTTTGCCAACATTATGCTCTCCAAGGAAAACAAGGCTTTTCTTACTGTTTGTGCTTTCTCTTAACTGTGTCAGTCTAGCTATCTGAATCAGTAAATTGCAAGACCTTTCCTGCATGACAATCCATTCAAACCAGTACAGAGCAGCCATGAATGGAAGGTTTCTCATTTTCTCTTTAAGTTTTGCATTTTCGTAACAAGAAAATATGTACCAAAAATATGATTCCAAATGGATCTGGTGGCTTACAAAACAGTCCGAGTCCCTTTTGTCAATTTTTTGGTCTCAATTCAACAACGGATCTCAATTCACTTGTTTCTACCCATTTTTCTACTTTTGCTTTTAACCTGATGAGTGCAACGGGGTCATTATTTTTCTGTGTTAGCAAGTTAAGATCAAGAAGATCAATTAATGTGACATCATCTGGTTCACTTGCTCTCTCACCGACGCCATTCAGATTTTCTTTTAGAATGTAGGCAATTAATTTTTCGTAATCAAAAACTTAGAAATACTTTGGATTTTTCAGATGATCCCCAACCTGTTACCTTCTTAAAGTGAAACAAGGCTGACAGGAGAGTAAAACGTTTGTGGAGTTGAACCAGTATTCTCTTTTTCATAAGTAATAGTACATTCAAACTATTCCATGACACTTGAAAGTAATTTCGATATACAGTGATACATAGAAGACAATAAGATATTCCAACCAGAGTAGTCTGCATCCATCCAACCAACATTTGCAGAAAGAACAATAAATGTTTCATAATATTTTTTTCCCGTATACCATTTCTTTTGAATATATGTGATACATGGTGAAATAAAAATGAACAGTGCACACAAGTTATTTTTATAACCTCACAAACAATTACAATTAATTAACAAGTGAGGAAACATTAATTTTATCACCAAAAAAATACCTCATCTATAAAAAAGATAAAATAACTCAAAGAAACATTGAGGGGAAACAATTAACATGTCACCGAAACACCCAGCATCAACTATCTTCAAATCAGTCAAAGAAATGCAAAAATGATTTCAAATAAGAAATATTAAAGCTACCCTTTGATTGGTTTGTGACAAACCGCACAGAAGAAGATCCCTCGGAAGTCAAAATAAATAATATCCCAGAGAGTCATTCAACACACTTGTTGCTGGCATTGAAGGATTGTACGCATGGGTGAACAAAGGATTGTTACCTAAAGACTGTAAATGTATATATGAAGTAGTAGCAGAAGAAATATCTGGAAAGCTCATTGAATTAACCACACCGACAGATACTTTAGTGAAATCCAAACGGAAGCTTGTGGTAAAAAATGGCGGTCAAGAAGCTATCATTCATAAGAACACAGCTGATTGGAGCGTGTTTATAAAAAAATGTTTCTGGATATCACGAATTGTTAAGTGAAAGTTGTTTTTGCATATGCCAAGAAGTTTTGCTAGCTACCAGGAGGACAACCAAGAAAGTCAGCTGTTTAAAAATCTCTAACGCCTACCAAATTTTGCAAGGTGATGGAAGTCTTTATTCCTGCATGACGACGAGAGCAGTTGAACAACTTCACGGTCTTGCAAACAGCAAGTATGCATTCCCAACAGGATGATTCTTTTTACTGCAAAGAAAACCATAAACATAGTGCCAATGTTTGGCCACATATTAAAAGTCATTGCATCGGTCAGAAACGACATAAAGGAAGTTATTTCCACAAAGGCTATGGCTGCACTCACTTCTTCAGATGTGGTGGAAAACTACAAAAAATGTTTCACAAATCCTTTAGCCATAATTGTGAAATAAACAATGACAGTAAAGTTAAAGAATTCTTTTGTCAGTACAAGGATACCAAATTTGGCAATATGGTATGGGACAAAATAAAGGCAGATCTCATTTACGCAGCAAATGATGAGATAACACCAGGAATGCAAAAGTCGGGGGAATATGTCAACCATCTGATGACGTCATTTGAAAACTTGTTCTAAGAACCTAACTTGCAAACACAGCTTGTTTCTATAATACTCTGTGTTTTTTACATAATTATGTATTGCGATTGTCATATTCAAAATATATGATTTTTGATTTAAAAAAAACGACATATGATGAATACAACACTCATTTAATATTTATGCTGAGCCTGTCAAGGACAAAGATTAGATTTAATTATCAACTAATATACCTATTTTCGTAAAAACATTTTTTAAATGTCAGCAAGTTGTACCAGTTTGGACATTAAATCAGAGATACAGTGTAATCTGAATATTCCAGGTAAAAAATAACACAATGTGTCATTTTGTGGTAATCAAACGCTAATTTTAAGTTGTGTGAAAGTGTTTGTTTGTTTTCAGAATTCTAGACATGCGATACATCTACTCTCTTTTGTTCAGGAAACCTCCCTATAAAAAGGCTACACTAAAATTGTAAAGAAAGTCAGAAAGTCGCAACAATGTCTCTACTCGTTTTCTCGCAAAAAAATCTCGTTTTCTTTATTAAGACGACATCATCTCATGCTCATATAATACAGAAAAAAGATTTGATGGCAAAGAAAGAACTAACAACCTCTGTCTTCATGATGCAAATAATATTTAAGGAAAAGATCAAAATCTAATTGCTTATCTTCAAGAGATTGGAACCCAATTTTGCCAGTTGTTTTTGATGCCGAACAAAATGCATGCCATGCTAAACTAATGGAAATCCAAACAGCACTTCAAACTGTTAAAAAAATCTCAAAAGGAAAAATACTTATTCCAAATCAGAACACACTCTCTACCATTCCTTGAGTACACAAGATAAAAATGTATCTGAAGTTATGATGGCAGAGAACGAATTGGCAAAAATATGTGAAATGATCCTGATGATTTAACGACTCTAGTAGATAATATATCAGATGGCAACTTTGACGATCTTCCAAAAGAAAAACAGCAAATAAAAAACAAGAGCGAAAAAGAAGAACCACAAATCAATAAAGTATGTGCTGATACAGAAATCGTTACCAAAGAAGATCCTCTTCTATCAGGTGATGAAATGGAAGAAGAGGAAGAAGGAGAAGGAAAACAAGAAAACATGTCTAACAACGAAGACAACTCTAAGTCATTCTGGAGTTCATGTACTCTGAAGAATGGCCACATTGAATAGAATGTCGGTACAAAAATATCTTACCTTATTTGCCTTCCTACTTTTGTTCTTTTATTCTGAAACCAATTTTTATTGTTTTCATCTCTAAGTTTAAGGTAGCTTCCACCTTCATTTTCCGTTAACAAAAAAATTATAACTCCTTCTTTGTTAGTTACATACTTCTGTTTTAAATTTAGACTAGGAGTTGCAATGGGAATAAAGTAATTTTGAGAATTTTTTTGGACCTGGTACTGTCTACAACAAGTAGTTACAGTCAAGTCAAGTTATCATCAATGTTAGGACAGCTGTAACTTGAGAAATATTGTAAGACCATGTAATACACCACAGAGGACAGTCCTGTCTCTGGGTTATGCAATTTCATTGAGTTTTTAGCAACACCACCATGGACTGATTTTATACAACCCTCTAACATTTTGTGAGTTTTTTTAGGTTTCAACTACGGTGTAAGTCCTGTAGCCCCCTATAGAAAGAATATCTTAATGAGGTTGTACAGATCTCTTCAAGAGAATTATAATGATACCACTTATGACCAGTTTCGGTCCAGTATAAGAGAGTTATGAGCCTCCTAAGTTTGAAAATTCATGTTTTGAGGTATGCGCCTATAAAAAACATACACAATTAATATTCCTATAATAACGCCAGATATGCACCTATAAATATACCACCAACTAAACTCTCCATAGCTGCCAGTTGTGATACACAAAAGATTATAAGTGCCATGAAAGTGAAACAATATTAGACATAAGTTTAGACATTTGGTCAATCCTGGGACGCTTACTAGGACGTGGTTCACCAGTATCGAATCCACCGGGAACCACTTCACCCTCTTTTTCTGCACTCTTGTCATCCATGCCTTTATGTTTTCTTCTGTAAACTCTCCTGAGCATTTTGGCGTGGTCTCCTATCTTGTATTTGCTTTCCCTGATTCTGTTCTTGTCTTTTTTCTTCAATAATCGAATGATGGGCTTAGTTCTGTGAGTCTGTATAGCAAACTTGCACCATCATTGAAACACGATACAGCTAATGCACAAGAGATGTCGATACCAACCTTACCCATAAATAGTTATTTTGGGCAAAATCCCCAAAGGACATGGTGAAGAGCTTCATTAGCATTTTGCGTGTATTCTTCAACACATTTCTCAAGGAGTCCCTTGCCAAGACGAGCATAGATTGGTTTCAATAGTGGAATAATTACTTCAGAGAGGGGTTTCTTGTGCTTGTATTGCAAGCCCTGAGCCTTTGCTTTTTGGAATTTGCACCATGTAACCATACTAACAGGACAAAGATGATGACAGGGTTGTTCATGAGTTGAATTTAAGTGTAACAATGTTGCTTGAACACCCTTCATCATATTGGCGTAGCGCATCCCCATAATAATTTTGAAGTGAATTTATTATTGAATCAGTTAGCCTGCCATGTCCACAGAGACTTTTCCCATCAGAGAGTTTCTTTCCTTTGTAGCTGTCTTTCAACCTGCGGAGAGCAGTTCCCATTCGTTTGAATGTAGCCTATGCAATCCTTCTTCTCAATTTCATAGTCACTACCATAAGGCTGGTTTTCATAAAGAAGTGGGAGGGCCTTTGCATCACCATCAGCATTGAAACTAGTGTAGCAGAGCTTGTAATCCAGGGAACATGTAAATAATTCCAAAATGCTAGTTGCTTCCATGGATCCAGCACTACCTTTGAAGTTGGATTCACACAGATGAGTTACTACCCATTCTTTGTACTTCGTCGAATTTTTGTCCTCCTTTTTCCAGTGCGTACAGCCTTTACGACTTTGCGGCATAGTCAATGACTTTACCAGTTTCATTTGCAATGATAAAGACTGCACCAAAGAGAGACCGAAATCCTCGTTTCTGCCAGGTTCCATCAGCACTAACAACAATATCAACAACATCATCACCAACATCTCCAAGAAGATTCCGTACTTCTTTCCTTGCACCACTCATACTTTCCTCAGCTAGTATGACAGCTTTTTCACGGATATCCTTGACGTGTGTAGTATACGCATTCTTAGAAACAGGTGTAGGTAAGTCAAGCATGCTGAATAACATCTTGAGAGCAGCATAGCTCTGTCCGGCACATTTACTCGCCAAAACAGCTTTCTTGTTAATTGCTATGCCTTTATTTTCTTGACCTGTTTTAGAGAACAAGATACAAGTACGATGTGCACATTTGCCACTAAGAAGATATGGTGCTGTAAATAGCCCCTTGTGCTTTGACAAATCTTCTTTCAGAAAAATACGCCCTTTCTTGCACCGGCTACAATAAGTACCATCCTGTTGTAGGCCAGTTGTCTCATACATCCTCATCCCTTTCCCTTTTTTTCCAAAAGACTCACTATTCAAAGAAAAATATGGTGACACACTCAATTTCTTCTGTGATGCAGTTAGTTGTACACTGAATTCAGGAGAACTTTCAGGATCAGAAGTTCGAGTAGTAGACCTAGCCTCAGGTGCTAGAGGAGAAAGAGGAGGAACTGGAGTATGAGGAGGACTGGGCACAGGTATAGTTTGCTCATTTGAGTCTGGGGTTACAGTTCCAGAACTGCTAGTGCTAATGGTGAGTAGAGTAGGACTAGTTTTCTTTCTCACAGGGGCTCCTTTCTTCTTTCTACGAAGGCTATGGAACTTTTTTCAAGGCATCTCTAGCTAGCTACTAGATACCAATCATTGATAAAGAATAGAGGCACCGTGTGCTATGTTTCTATAATATTAGACATTCTGGAATTATATCATGTCTGTTCTAGTATTTAGAAAGTAAATTTGAAGTTTATCAGACAAATAGTGGCTGAGATATGCCAGCATTTGTAATGCAAGTGATGGAAGGATTATCCATTTCTTCCTGGTATATATAAGAAAAGGTAAATGATTAACTTCTTTAGCCATAACTAGATTTCTATGCATGCTAGGGACCTGTCAGTTAAACAAGTGTCACTGATAAAATAAATGCAAAAAAAAATTCCTTTTAAAAAAAATTAAGGTGGAAAGCTACCTTAACCCTTTGATCTATGTGCATGCTCATGCATGAGCTATCTGGTTGGGTATTTAAAGCCTGATTTGTGAATCTTTCACAGTGAGTGTCAGAAAGAGTCAGCTATGGCATCTTCAGAACCCAGTACTTCAAGGTTACCAGAAGAACATTCTTCAGATATGGATTCTAACTCTGATAGAGGTTTCACAAATTGACATTGACAGTCAAATCTCTACATCTATCAGGTCTTCAAAGTCTGCAAAAAACCTATTGTAGACAGTATGCAAAGACTTTCCCATGGGCCACAACTATGCGAAAGGGATCTTATTTTGCCTTCTGTATGAAGTGCTCTCATGATATAAACCTTGGAAGAGATCTCAGGAGACATCAGGAAACGAAATTACACAAACACTCAGAAAAAGATGGTGTGGGTGTACTGCCTCTACAGTACAGGAGTCTGTAATCCGTGCAGAAGTACTCTACGCATATTTCCTTTTGGAGAGCACCATCTTGCGGGAGATCATTGTACCAAACTATTCAAGTTGATGTTTCCCTAATTTTTCTATTGCTAAAGACTTTAAGTCAAGTCATAGTAAAGCAACAGCTGTGGTGAAAGTTATTGCCTAGGATTGTTGGAAAACCATTTCCGCAGCAGTTAGAGAGTCTAAATACTTCAGCCTCCAAACTGATGAGACAACTGGTATCACCTGTCACGAGTAGTTATGTATGATGTCATTGGACACTCCCTCCATCATTCCTTGTTGGTGCCCACCATGACTTACTGTTGTATGAATTGATTGTTAGCCAAGTTGTTTAGCTCTAGACACTTAACCATCATGTACAAGAGGCAGGAAAAACCTACGATCAGTACCGCACAGCACTATGTAAGCTGGCAGCAGGGTGTGACTTCCAGACAATCACACCCGATGAAATCCTGAGGGACAGGTTGTGTTTGGAGTCAGAGATTCCAAGGTTAGAGAGAGGTTACTCAGGGAAACCAGGCTTACTCTGGCCAAAACAGATGAGATCTGCCATGCTGCAGAAAGCATGCTCACTCAGCTGTGGGTTGTTGAGGAGAGCTCAGAGGGAATGGTGAGTGTGGTGGGCAAGGAGCAGAATAAACCCCAATGGATGGTGACAGAAGGAAAGCGCATCCGAGAATGCTGGAACTGTGGCTGCAAACATGAATACCACCAAAAGGAACTCTGCCCCGCATAGGGCAAGACTTGCACAAAGTGCCACAAGATAAACCATTTTGCAGCAAAATGTCGTGGTGTAAGAGGAACCCGGCACATAAAGGCTGTCGATGACACAAAGGACAACACTGAGATCTTTCAGGTATCTAATGCTAACATAGATGAGTCTCAGTTTGTCACATTGGGGTTAGAGTCTGGTAACTTTATGCATTTCCAAGCCGACACAGGAGTCCAGTGTAATGTGATACCCATAGAACTCTATAAGAAAGCAACCAAAGATCACCAGCTAGCCAAGGTGACTCGCACCAAAACAGGTATCACTGCATATGGGGGCACTACACTCCCTGTATTTGAACTGTCCTCCTGCGGGTGCAATGTGGTGACCTCCAGTGTCGGTTAACCTGCAAATTGGTTGATCGTAGGGACATTAGGCCACTGTTAGGAAGGAAAGCATGCCTGGGCTTAAAGATTGTGACATATCTAGACAATGACCAATTAAACCGACCCAACACAGGGGACTCCACTGTGTATACTCTAGAAGATTCATGTCCTATATCAACTGAGCAGTTCACTAAGAATTATCCCAAGGTATTCAGTGAAGGAGTTGAGGGCAGCTACCACATCCGACTTGATCCAAGCATTGACCCTGTGCAGCATTCTCCACGGTGTATCCCGGTTCCACTAAGGGACAACCTCAAGACAGCATTGGGGGACCTTGTCAAGCAGGACATCATCGCACCAGTGACAGAACCCACACCATGTATTAGTTCCATGGTGTTGGTATCCAGGAAGAATGGGACATTGCGTATTTGCCTTGATCCCAAGGACCTCAACAAGGCCATCCTAAAGAGAACACTATCCCTTGCCAACCATCGAAGATATCGCAATACGCCTGCATGGAGCGAAGGTGTTCACCATCGTAGATGTGAGTAAGGGATTTTAGCATGTCCCACTGGATGAGCCATCATCGTTTCTAACCACCTTCCACACTCCATGCTGGAAGCATATGCCATTTGGAATTAGTTCGGCACCAGAAGTATTTCAGCACCGCATGCATGAGTTGATTGAGGGACTGCATGGAGTTGAAGTGGTAGCTGATGATTTTGTGGTGGTTGGTTTTGGAGACACACAATCGAAGGCTATTCACGACCATGACCAGAACTTGGAAGCCTTCCTAAAGCAGTGTGTAGGACGGAATATCAGAGTGAATGCTGGGGTCTGGCTCAGGATGACAAAGGTACCATTTATTGGGCATATAGCAACAGCAGATGGGTTGTGTGTGGACCCCGACAAAGTGCATGCTATCAGGGAGATGCCTCCTCCTACCGATGTGGCCGCAGTACAGCGTCTGTTGGGGTTTACTAGTACCTGAGTAAGTTCCTACCACATCTCTCTGACCTGACAAAGCCATTGAGAGAGCTTACACAGAAGGATGTAGCAAGGGTCTGGGATCATGCACAGCAGCAAGCACTGGACACTTTAAAGAAGGCTGTCACCACCACACCTGAAGGAAGAGGTTACACTCCAGTGCGATGCATCCCGGGTTTGGCCTTGGGGCAGCCCTAATGCAGAATGGCCAACCAGTAGCCTATGCGTCACGGGCTTTAACTTCTGCAGAGACCCGATATGCAAAGATAGAAAAAAAGCTATTGGCTATTGTGTTTGCATGTGATCACTTTGAGATGTACATTTACGGGAGGAATGATGTCCATGTGGAAACCGACCATCAGCCACTGGAGCTAATCATGCAGAAGCCACTAAACAGTGCACTCAAAAGGCTACAGCATATGCTCCTCCAATTGCAAAAATATAGCCTCATCGTTAAGTACAAAAAAGGCAAACACATGTTCCTGGCTGACACACTCAGCCGTGCTTATCTTCCTGAAGTTCATGTGTGCAGTTCGTTGGAAGACTTTGGAAGCATTGATCATACAAAGTCACTGGAACTCTCTAACGAATGTTTGCAACAATTCAAATATGTCTCGGCAGATGATCCTGTGCTGCAAGTACTTCGCAGGGTTATTCATCAGGGTTGGCCAGAGAGTAAATCAGACATCCCCAGCGTTCTTCATGCCTGCCATGATTTTCGTGTCGAGCTAACCACCCAAGAGAACCTGGTGTTTAAGGGGCCATTTGTGGTTGTTCCAGCCTCCATGCGTAAGGAGGTGATTGGCATTGCTAATAAAACACATATCGGAGCTGAGGGTTGTATTCACAGGGCCCGGGAGACCATGTTTTGGCCCCGTATGTCTACAGAATTGAAGGAGTACATCAGCAAATGTGACATCTGTATCACACATCGTGCCCTACTGGGTAAAGAGCCACTCCAGCAACATGATTTCATAGCTCGTCCATGGTCAAAAGTAGGAGCTGAGTTGTGTGTTCTCCAGGGATGCACCTTACTGGTTATTTCAGTAATATCATTGAAGTGGAGAAAGTCACCACTCGTGGCGTGAGCAAAGCACTGAAAACTCTGTTTTCAAGATATGGTGCACCGAATGAGCTGGTCACAGACAATGGCCCTCAGTTTGCCTCTGCGGAATTTGCCATTTTCTCCAAATCATCGGGGTTTGACCATATCACCTCATCACCACAGTCTACCCACAGTCAAATGGTAAAGCAGAAAATTCAGTGAAGAGAGTAAAAAGGCTGTTCACAAAATGCCAGGAATCAGGACAATCAGAGTATCTGGCCCTCCTAGACTGGCATAACACACCCTCTGAAGGTATGGGAACCAGTCCAGCACAACGTTTCCTAGGTCGTCACTGTAAAACCCTACTACCAGTCTCCGGACAACTCCTGCAACCTCGTTATTCGACAAGAGAGGATATGCAAGCACTGGGTGCCAAAAAGGAGCTGCAAAAGCATTACTATGACCAACATGCAAAAAATCTCCCACCTATTGCATCTGGGGATATAGTCTGGATGCGTCTTCCTGGCCAAACCACACGGAGTGCTGAAATCTGTACAGGTACAGCCGGCCCAAGAAGTTAGGCAGTCAAAATGGCAGGAAGAGTATTCAGACGCAACTGCCGCCAACTCATACATTCCGACAACCTACCACTCCAAGATCATTCTTGGGTGGACTTAGCACCACAGAGAGAGGAATCATCACTACAGAGAGAGGAATCTGTGTGGCCAGCTGGAGTGCCAGGACCAGTCCAACAGAGAGGAGCAACATCCTAACGTTTCATCACAAAGTGAACCACCTGTGGCATCACAGAGTACGGATCCTGCACCTCCTCGAAGATCTGACCGATTTCGCAGGCCTCCACATTGGTCAGCCGATTACATTCCATAAGCATTATCTATAGCTTGTTACTTCACAATTATGCACCCATATTATTTGCTAATTTTGTATACAAGGAAGGATGTCACGAGTAGTTATGTATGATGTCATTGGACACTCCCTCCATCATTCCTTGTCAGTGCCCACCATGACCTGCTGTTGTATGAATTGATTGTTAGCCAAGTTGATTAGCTCTATACACTTAACGTTACATTACCGTTACACAACAAGCTGCTATTCTTCGATTCTTCGATAACACCCAAGGGCAGGTGAGATGTGTATTCTTTGCCCTAGAGAGTGTAGAGAGGGCAACCACAGAGCTGCTATTTAACATAATCGATAAGCATTTTCAAGAATCCACTACCCTCCTTTATGATAATCATTTTCGGATTAGGTACAGATGGGGCCAATGTAATGTTGGGAGCATGAAATTCACTGATGTCACGGTTACGATGTAAGCAGCCAGCTTTAGTTACTCTTTATTGTCATTGTCACATAGCAGCACTAATAGCAAATGAGGCCTGCAAAGTCTTGCCTGATAAATTGAAAGATCTGACAACTGATGTATGGTATTAGTTCCAGAAGAGCCCAAGGAGGCTGCGACAGTTTGAAGAATTCCAGAGTTTTGTGGAATGCAAGCCACACAAGTTGTTAAAAGCATGCCAAACATGATGGCTCAGCCTTGAAGCTTGTGTAAATCATCTTATCGAGCAATATGAAGCCTTACTCTCATACTTTCGAAGTACTGAGTATAAGCAGACAGTAGTGAGAGGAGTAAAAATTGTACTTGAAAAGCCTCTGACCAAAGCTTACTTTCTCTTTCTATGTTCTGCATTACAATTGTTAATATTTTCAACAGGTACATGCAGCAGCAATCTCCAATTCTTCTTGTTCTCTACCAAGAGCTCCATGGCTTAATACGAAAATTTCTGTTGCGGTTCATGAATTCTGAGTATGTGTGTGCTGCTGAACATGTTTCACAAGTGTGTATTGATAACTCAGAAAATATCTCCCTTTACACGAAGTTTTCGTAGGTCACAACACATTATCATACCTTTAAGAAGAGGATGGATTATCATCTGAAGATGTGAGAAAATTTAGGGTTACTATCCAAGCTTGGTAGATTGCTGCAGCCAAGGGAGCTGTCAAACAATTACCTATGAGTCACAAGTTACTCTCCAATCTTAGATGGCTTCAGCCAGGCTTACAACAATACAGTATAGCTGGTCAGGTGCTTGCTGCAGCAGAATGTGTTCCTCAGGTAGTTCAAGTTGATGACAAATCCAGCCTTCAAAGAGGAATTTATGGATTTCTGCACATCGCTATTACCTCCTAAAGTCACGGCCATCACAGAGGTGGATAAGTATTGGCATGCAATCAGCCAAATCAAAGACTGCTTGGAAACTGAGTATCGCTACTCCACATTGGCAAAACTCGCAAAAGCCATTCTAGTTATACCCCATGGCAATGCTGATACTGAACGTTTATTCAGCCACATTGGTCTCAACAAAACGAAGCACAGAAACAGACTAGGAATTTCTCCATTAAATTGACTTTTAACAGTGCAATTCAATGTTCCTCAAAAATGCTATGAATTTAAACCGAACACTGAACCATGTGTAAATGCTATGAACACACTTTAGTATGTTATTTCTCATGAAATAGTTGTTTGGATTTTGTTTTGATTTTTTTTTGCCAAAAAATTTGGATAACACAGGCGAGTAATTTGGAAATTACCAAAAAAATTATGGCAACACAGGCTATGGATACATTTTCTAAAATGGAAATGATCGTCATTGATAACTGGGAAATGATCGTCACAGTCTATATTGAGCTGGTACACCTTGAAAACTGTAAGGAGTATACTACTAGTAGCTACTTCTCCATATTACAATCCAATTTGATGACATCAATAATCTACAGATCAGTGTGTAGTGTTATGCCTGCAGCTATTCTTGGAATTGGACAATACTTAGAGTTAAAGTGATTTAAATTTCAAATTAATGTTTTTTATTTATTATTGCGCCTTGTCACACAATGCCTTGCCTTCATTTCTAGTAAGCATAATTCTGTTTTCAGAATAAGTGGTGCCATTGTCACTTGCCTGTGTAGCCGGCTCTTCCTCCAGCTATGTTGTTTTCTCATATAATATACCAATGCATATTAAATATACCTAGGACAGACACCCGGTTCCTAGTTTTACCGGTGAATTTATATTGGAAACATAAATAGATAGAAACATACATACATCAGCAATGTCAAGTGTTCTATCCAAACTCCCCTGTAATGATTCGCTTCACTCACTAATAATAGTTTGGCATGGAGAGGGGGATCTGAGCAGAAAGAAACACCTGATGACCTCAGTTTTAGTGTAGTGTGCTTCCAATTTTCAAGGAAAGCTGCGTCCCAAGTATATACTCAAAAATAAATATTGTCATCAAGATTTGTTCGAGTTAAAGTGAGGAGGAGTTCGGGTCACAGCATGTTACCCCTTTGAACATAGAGTGTGCATCGGGATGAGGCATTCTCAAGGAATGCAAGTTTTAAAAAATTAATGACAAATATTTGTACCATATAGCTACACTTGCACATTGTTTGAATTCCTTTCATAGACATAGCATACAGCATTATGAAAACATGTGCTGATGAGTGATAGGCCATTAGGACATATTATAATAGAGCATGGGTTTATCATAGCAAGTAGAAGGATGGGTTGTTTGTGCATGTTCCTCTTAATGTGCCTCTGTGCAGCTGATGTATGGTGAAGGAAAACCGTGCAGAGGACAGGGTCCAAACAACAATAACATAGTGTTCAAACCCTAGCACTCCATTACATTGTCGTATAGTGGATAAATTCTGTGGGAAATATATTTTCATGGATTTCAATAATAAAACTAATTTATGGAGAATAAAATTCATCGTTTTATAATGAAGTTGCATAAACATTTGATAACTGCAACAGATGCAAGAACCTTTGTGTTGGGAACTCAGATGATGGAACTGTCTTGGAAGGTGGGATAAAAGGACCTTACACATTTAAGACAGGGCTATGGAGAAAGAAATCCCTAGCCAGCTCATCACTGTCCACACAATTCAAGCATATAGGGCAAGATTTTCAATATATGCAGTAGTTTCGTGAGCCAGAACAAAAGTACAGCAACCCGCATTGGGGAAGGGGGAGGATTGTGGTTTTCTTTTAACTTTAAAATCAACGAAAATGTTGCACTGTAGAAATTAACTGCACGATACACTTGATATTACTCAAGTGTAGTGTACATGTGCTCTTTTTGTTATGAATATAATAAGTGTGTTGGTATAAAACTAACTATTCCTAGTATATAACTCATGCACTCCCAGAAACTGTTAAAAAAACTTGAACCATGAAATTTGGACTTCAAGGACCTTCTATCTATCTATCTCCTTTTCCCCCACACATAATTTGCCTACAATATGCCCTCCATAACTAATGCCCTCTTACTCCCTACCTTCATGAGCAGGCAATATGTGGAAACATTCAGGAAGGACATGTCTAAGGCATCAGGCAGGGTAAAGAAACTGTGTTATCCATCACCCATATCTATGAATTACATATAATATTATATGTGTATATCTTTCTCTGGTTAAAACAGTTAAGAAATTTCCATTTTTTTCTCATATACAACTGTCTCAATGAACATCTGGTACATATTTATAGAATTTAATTTAGTAGTAGTCTCAATAAATATTCATTTAGCCCTCATAATTATCGGCCACACATATATAATGTTCCCATTGTCATGCTAACATTGGACAAACAGAACAACTATGGTCAATTGCTACAGCAATATATTTGGCAAAAGATTGTAAATTACATATTTGACAAAAAGTTATCACGACACTGGAAACCAATGAGGGAATTCGCACAACAAGAAAATTAATTCCATGCAGCATGGGGTGCAGAAATTCTATGGAATTGTTTTTTATTTAATTGCTACTGCACTTTGCTAAACCTACCTTCATGCTCGCACACTCTTTTGCTACTGTATTACTCCCTTTTGCTATCAGTAAAAACAAATGGTAAAGTATGTCATTTATCTATAGTCCATAAGTTGAGCTAGGACTATGCAACTGTACAGACTCTAATTATGTGTATTAAATTGTCAAGTTTTAGATAAAAATTCGCACTGGCATCAGTTATTGTTTTTGTTCTCAACTTCATCTCTCTATTCTTCAGCTTCCACCGCCAGCATCACAATAGTATATCAATAGAGAGGAGGACTTTAAAAATTTGTATAGAGTACTCCTGTAGCATTGGAAGTGTCAGATAGAGTATATACAAGGTGGACATAACATTTAATAGTGATTGGTGAAGGACTGGATGACAGAAATTGTAGAATAATGTGAGTAGTATTGGTCCCAGAACTGAAAGAATATTATAAGAGCATGCCATGGCATGAGGAGAGAATAATTATGTATCTATGTGTGGCAGCAGTGTGGCTAAACTGGCTAGTGCTTTGTGGACTTCCATCAAACCAATCTCCTTTCAGGGTAGATGAGCAGGTTTTGTGTTGGGAGGTTAGGAAAGGGGAGTAGGATGGGAATGGGTAAGATACCATGAGTGTAAGTGCAATGTGTGTGGTCAACTGTACCACACACACCCACACACCTACTTTTATTAACTAGTAAAGAATGCAAGGCATTGAGTGTGACAAGTGGAGGTGTGTTGGAGAAAGATTTTTAAACAATGGAATTATTTAAGGTTAGTTACCTATGCGATGGAGCTTGAAATTCTAGCATTGTAGATTGCAATACTAGCCACTGTCCTAGCCTTAGCATAGCTGAAGGCCAATACAGAACAGATTTGTGCATTCTTGATGTCATGTTGTTGCAATAATTATGATTTTGATATGGAGAAGTAGCCAAAATTGCACATATTAATATGTTCCTTACAGATTCTAAGGTGGCAAGGTTAAACAACCTCATGCTCTTCAATATAATGGGATGGCAAATCCTGACAGAGAAGTGTGCATGTGGAAGTATAGATGTGAGAGCTTGTTAATAGCACTTGGAAGCAACTTCATTTGAAGATGGGAAATACATTGCACTAAGAGGAGGTCACCTGGCAGAATTTTCTGCAGGAATTCCCAGATACTAAAGGGAAGACCATGCAGAAGCTGCCAAGAGCTTATTAAAGTGATAGTTTGCAGACTTGACACTGTTTAATGTGTATATGCTTCAATAATAGCATATCCCTCCTGTATTGACTACATGCACCAGTTATCATTTCCTATATGTGCCAACTATGTAGCTGGCCATACAACAATTTTCTTTACCTTACGAGATTTATAATCGTTTGTGCATCATAGTCTTAAAATTGATGTATCCCTCCTCAATGGCTATAGCATGCTGATGAATTGAGTAGCTATGTCTGAATAAAACTCCATTATTCTTTCGTGTGAGCTATTAACCATTCTAACTTGCCTGTGCGGCAAGTTTCATTCCTAAATCGAACCAACTGCCATTTTGAATGATGTTTTCTCTTCACCATTCCCAGTATACATAAATCATCATTATCTAAGTCCAGTGACCATTTCATATTTTAATGGGTGAACATATAGCAAATACTATATAGAGATATGTACAGACACTCGCCATGTGCAACTGTACCAAATTTTCCATCAAACTATACAGTGAGGGCTAGCATTGTTTGCCAATAACAACAGCTATTATATACTCAAAGTCAGAAATATAATTTTTGCAAGTAAAGTTTAAAAGAATGCCACGAAGAAAGATATTCTTAGAGATTGACTTTAATTTTTAACATGTTTGACCTTCAGTGCCCCCTAAAAGCACAGGTCTTACTGTAGTAGTTTAAAACAGTAATGGTTCTGTGTGAATCCTAGTGTCAAGGAAGAGTATTTCTCAAAATATCAAGACAGGAATGATTGTGTAGCTACTTTGTCCAAAATTTCCCAACGAGCTTCTTATCACTCATTAAAGGACACTGCTAGGTCCAGTCTTCTAGCAGGTGTTACTTTTCAGGTATGTAACAGCTGCTCCGTGGATTTTGATGTTGCAAAACATTTCCCAAGGTGGGTACTCTGATATCTACCTCATGTAAGATCTCATCAGTTTGCCTTTTGCAAGGACAGTTTTTGTTTAGACTTAAACCAGTTCTCTCCATGAAGCATGTCCATGTGATAATGTTTTTAGACAAACATACAGAGTGAAGGAGGGTCTAAAGTCAAACATGTTTTTAAATGTGTTTTTAAGACCTTTTCCATACATCCTCTGACACCTTTTTATTGGGTTATTATGGTTTGCGTTATTGGGTGTGCCAGTTGAGGTCTTTCATAATTGATTTGCTGCAAGGCTCTTTCCATCAACAGGGTTCATACTTGTTTTGTGGGTAGCACAAGTAATAGATATGGCTAATGTGGTGACTATTAACTCTTCGAAGCGGTAACCCTTTTCAAGTAATGAACATTCCTGTATTTACTCTAGTTAAGTATTTTAGAGAGAGAGTAAAGAAAATGGTTTGTTAGGTCATAAAGTTTGAGACACAAGTAGAAATTGACAGAGTTATCTTCATGAGAAAAAAGTACTAATTCTATGTATGAATAAATTATGACGACTCTGAATTTTACATCCATAGTTGTGAGTTGGGGTGGAGGAGGTGTGGTTACTTCCTTTGTGTTTCCTGTGGCTGGAGCCATCCCCATTGCTTAGAACTACAAAATAACTACATGATATTTAGTAATGTGGTGGCCTTGTTTGTATCAATGTTGTGATGAGATTAATAGGTGATATTCCAATGGCACACTGAAATCAGGTGACAGTCCCTAGTCCCCTTCCTAACACTTTCCCAAAATTGACTAGCTTGTGAGTTTAGGCAGTTAGTGGGGATTAATGAAGTAGAAATATATATACATGACCAGGTTTTGTCCCAGTCAGTTGACAGTTAAACACCAGGGTCAGTGCAGGGCCATAATTTTAATTGCATTTCCAAACTTTTGTGGAATTCCACTGAAAATGTTGGCAGTGGTTCAATGTAGTTGCAAGTGGTTGAACTCTTATGTTCCTGCTGGTGAGAAAAGAGTGTCTGGGAAGTAAAGTTGTTATTGCTGCAACTAATATGGTGACAGTAAATATTCTTGTAATCTCTGCAGGCACTGGCCATCATGATGTCTTCTCCTTTATTTAGTAATGTGGTAGAGAAGCAAAAGATTCAGAATTCAGCTTCCTTCTGCTTGTTGGTACTGAGGGAGGAGAGGTGAGGTTCACAGCTCAAACAGAACATGCAAAATGTATCTTCCCTTGTCTCTATCAATAATGTCTTATACCCCCCCCCATGCTCTATATTGATATCAGCTGCTGGAAAATGTATCCTTTTAGAGCTACCAGCAGGTAATTACATTCCAGAAGAACAGGCTGGTATTTCCAAATGCTTGCTGAAATGGAAGGCTCAGCAATGCCAGACTAGGCATCCTTATGAATTATGTATGGCTTTCTACTACTGTGGAGTTTTCCATCTCCGGACTAAAACATTTTCAGTAATGAATATGAAAGTCATTTTGAGGGATCGTTCAGTGGAATAGGAAATGTTGTATCAGACGCCTTTTTGGGTCAACAGTCCCAGTTTTTGTTGCTAAGTAGGTAAGTAAGTGGCTATGCTTAAATAAATAATATTCAGGGTCTTTTTCTCTGAGTGAGATCCCTCCATGCTATTAGTTGGCCACCAGAAGCTTGAAACAGCACCAATCTATTAAAATGTTAACTAACCTGTTGATTTTCCTAAGCTAAGTATATGATATCGAAATTGAAGCCTATAACTTTGTTGCAGTTAACTCCGGAATGGTTAGCTTTATGCCTACACATATACATACTAAAGAGAGCACATATGTAAATTGGAGTAGAATCAGGTGCATATAATGTACATATGAAATGCCGGAGTTTGAACAAAACATGTTGTTGTTATTTCGACCCAAAGACCTTGTGTGGTTTACCTGCATACATCAACTGCACAGCTATATAGAGATACGTCAGAATAGCACATGCAAATATTATCCCAACACATATTTACTTAAAACAACACCAGTTACTCGAAATTGCCCTATTACCTATACTTCTTTAACCAGAAATGCCAAAACTAGTTTCTTGATAGTATGCTGTGTGCTATACTATGAAGTAAGTCAAATAAGAATGGTGCCAAAAAAATTCAGAGTGACTGAATTTTTTTAATCTGATACTCCTTGTGAGCGACACATACTTTATGTCACATTCTGTGATATGAACACTTCCTCACTTTAACTCCATCAAGTGTTGATCCCATGACTGCCAAACTCTCCCAATATGTGGACAAGGCCACATCCTTAACTTTTAAAAGTTTTACCACACACCAAGAGTCCTGAGCTATAGTTTCCCTGACCTCTCATTTGCTCCACTCACGTAATGCTGAAGTGAAGAGATAAAGTGAGAACAAAAATATAAGCATACATTACTATTTTTACAGTAGCAACTGATGCATGATTAAATAAAAGTTGTTCAGTTGATACCTATATTTTTGGGCTGGAACTTCAGAACTATCTACACTAGCACAGTCTTGCATAGTTCAACTTATGGACTGATAATTGACATATTATACTATTTGTTTCCTCTGGTGTAATGTAGTAGCAAAAGTGAGTGAGAGCATGCAGATATAGAGTGAGTTAGGTGCAGTAGAAATTGGAAATAATTAACTGGCATTTTATTTCTGAAACCAGTGCTGCATAGATTAACTTGCATGCCATGTGAATCCCCTGGTTCAGTGGTAAGCAGAGTCTAAATTATATGTTTCTAGCTGCAGACATCAATTGGCTGCAGAGGTTATGTTGTACAGAGCATGACTATGAAAATATTACATATGTGTGGCAGGGTGGCAGGGTCATAATTTACTCGAGTTAGTTTGATTTGTGAGGGCTAAATGAGTACCGTATAGCAGATAATTTCCATGCAAATATTTTCATGGATTTCGATAGTCAAACAAATCCTTGGAAAGAATTCGTGGATTTATAATGAACTTGCATTCATGTTTAATATAACTGCACCTCTTTTCAATTTGCGATGGAAAAAAATCAGGCAATGGTGAATTCTTTCGATGTAGAGATTGTTGTCGAGGGTTCCATTCCTGTAACGAAATTTGGTATGCTGCCTTGTTGAGCAACTGCTGCATTCATGTGAGACTGACAACCAGCACAATATTTTTGCTGTGGTATTGCTGAAGTCTGGATGGACATGTATATATAGTGATCACATTCATAGAAGGCTACTTTTACGATGAGGTGGAGTGATTCATTGCATAGTTATAGGTGCTAAATAGCAAGTTGTTGTTTTTAGCCTTACTAATATAGCAAAACAGGGCCATGGGGAAAAAATCACTAGCTGGCTAACAGTCCAGCACAATTCAAGGAGTAGTCTCTCTAGAGCCGCACTGTGTTCATATATTGTTGTTGCAATAATTATGATTTTGATATGGAGAAGTAGCCAAAATTGCACTTATTAATATGTTCCTTACAGATTCTAAGGTGGTAAGGTTGAACAACCTCATGCTCTTCAATATAATGGGATGACAAAACCTGACAGAGAAGTGTGCATGTGGAAGTACAGATGTGAGAGGAGTTTTGTTATTAGCAACTTCATCTGAAGATGGGAAATACATTGTACTAAGAGGAGATCACCTGGCAGTACTTTCTGCAGGAATTTCCAGAGTACTAAAGGGAGGACCATGCAGAAGCTGCCAAGAGCTTATTAAAGTGATAGTTTGCGGAATTGACACTGTTTAATGTGTATATGCTTCAACAATAGCATATCCCTCCCGTATTGACTACATGCATCAGTTATCATTTCCTATATATGCCAACTATGTAGCTGGTCATACAAAAAGGCAACAATTTTGTTTACCTTATGAGATTTATATTGTTTGTTGCATCATAGTCTTAACCCTCCAACCATCGCAAGCTCTTTTTGACACAGAGCGCTCTAGCGTTGCAAAAAAATGCACAAAAATAATACCATAAAATAGTCTCTATTTATGCACTAAATTTCGTGATTGTAGGTACCAGGAAACTAATGAAAACAATTACATTAATTATCGCAAAAATTGTTCATGAAATAGAAGAACGTCTTTCTCTTGAAAAGGTTTTTGCCCTTGTCACAGGCGACGATTTAGATTTCTCAGAGGAATCTTCCAGTGAAAAAGAGGGTGATGGCCTATCTAGGAGAACGCAGATCTAGTGCTGGAGCAGTTGAAACTTTGGCTCTATGGTTGCATCTTACCTCCTTGTGGTGTCCGATGGTAACCGGAACATTAGTTCTCTGGCTAAATGGCTGGTATTTATAATGAATAATTGTTATTTCATCAATGAAAACAACATAATATGATGGTTGAATGTTAGATTCTGCATTACAGGCAAAAAGAACCAAAATAAAATAATGATATTCATATTTTGGAGGTCACCAAGTCAGCACAAAACCTCACCACAATGTTTACCAACGATTATAAATTATGGTTGAATGTAAGTAATGGGTTCTGCATTATACGCAAAAATAAACAATTCTAATTAAGATAAGATATTCATATTATGTGGTCACAAAAACTGAACCACAATGTTCACCAACAAAAATGCTATCCCATGATATATGGTTGCTAGGCACTTTAGTGAATTTCTGATTTAGTATAAATGAAACTAGATTGATTTTTAAGAAAAGCCATGTAAAGTTGACGGCGAGAGAGTTAAAATTGATGTTGTATCCCACCTCAATGGCTATAGCTTGCTGATAAATTGAGTAGTTATGTCTGAATGAAATTCCATTATCATTTTGTGCGAGCTATTAGCCATTCTAAATAGACTGTGCAGCAAGTTTCATTCCTAAAGCGAACCAACTCACATTTTGAATGATGTTTTCTCTTCACTATGACCATTCCCAGTATAGATAAACCCTCATTATCTAAGTCAGGTGAGTCTTTCATATTTTAATGGGTGAATATATTATGGTACATACTATATAGAGATATGTAGAAAGACACACCATGTGCCAAATTTTCCATACAACCACACAGTGAGGGCTAGCTTTGTTTGCCAATAAACACAGCTATTACTCAAAGTCAGAAATATAATTTTTTTATTAGCTAGCAAGTAAAGTTTCAAACAATGCCACTTCATTAGAAGAAAGATATTCTTCGAGATCAACTTTAATTTTTAACATGTTTAACCTTTAGTGCCCCCTAAAAGCACAGGTCTCACTGTAGTTTAAAACAGTAATAGATCTGTGCTTGAGTACTAGTATAAAGGAAGAGTATTTCACAAAATATCAAGGCAAGAATGATTGTGTAGCTATATTTGACCTAAATTTCCCAATGAGCTCCTTATAACTCATTTAAAATACACTGCTAGAACTATGTCCAGTCTTCTAGCAGGTGTCACCTCCGGTATATAAACATCTGCTCCATGGTTTTTGATGTTGCAAAACACTTCCCAAGGTGGGCACTCTGATATCTACCTCATGTAGAATTCCATCAGTTTGCTTGTTGCAAGGACAGTTTTTATTTAGACTTAACCGAGTTCTCTCAGTGAAGCATGTCCATGTGATAATGTTTTAAGACGAACATACAGAGTGAAGGAGGGTCTAAAGGTCAAACATGTTTTAAAATGTGTTTTTAAGACCTGTAACTTTTTTTCCATACATCTATCACACCTTTTTATTGGGTTATTATGGTTTGGTGTGTGCCAGTTGAGGTCTTTCATAATTAATTTGCTGCAAGGCTCTCTCCATCAACATGGTTCATACTCGTTTTGTGGGTAGCTCAAGTAATATATTCCTAATGTGCTGACTATAACACTTCATAGAGGTACCCTTTTCAAGTCAAGAACATCCCTGTAGTTGTATTTCCTGTGACTGGAGCCATCTCCGTTCCTTAAAACTAGAAAATAACTACAACGATATTTAGAAATGTGATGGCCTTGTTTGTATCAATGTAGTGATGATTAATTAGTGATATTCCAATGGCACACTTAAATCAGGTGACAGTCCCCTAGTCCTTCCTAACACTTTCCCAAAATTGACTGCAGTAAGTGGGATTAATGAAGTAGAAATACGTACATGACCAGGTTTTGTGCCAGCAGTTAAACTCCAGGGTCAGTGCAGGGCCATAATTTTAATGGCATATATTATAGAGATCTACATTCCTAAACTTTTGTGGAATTCCACTGTAGAATGTTGGCAGTGGTTCAATGTAGTTGCAAGTAGTTGAACTCTTATGTTCCTGCTGGAAAGGAAAGAGTGTCTGGGAACATATAGTGTAAAGTTGTTATTGCTGCCACTAATATGGACAGTAAATATTCTTGTAATCTCTGCAGGCACTGGCCATCATGATGTCTTCTCCTTTATTCAGTAATGTGGTATAGAAGCAAAAGATTCAGAACTTAGTTTCCTTCTGCTTGTTGTTACTGAGGGAGGAGAGGTCAGGTTCACAGCTCAAACAGAACATGCAAAATGCATCTTTCCTTGTCTCTATCAATAATGTCTTATACCCTCATGCTCTATATTGATATCAGCTGCTGGAAAATGTATCCATTTAGAGCTACCAGCAGGTAATTACATTCCAGAAGAATAGGCTGGTGTTTCCAAATGCTTGCTGAAATGGAAGGCTCAGCAATGCCAGACTAGGCAGTCTTATGAATTATGTATGGATTTCTACTACTGTGGAGTTTTCCATCTCTGGACTAGAGTAATGAATATGAAAGTCATTTTGAGGGATCGTTCACTGGAATAGGAAATGTTGTTGCTAAGTGGGTAAGTAAGTGGCTATGCTTAAATAAATAATATTCAGGGTCTTTTTCTCTGAGTAAGATCCCTCCATGCTATTAGTTGGCTACCAGAAGCTTAAAACAACACCACTCTATTAAAATGTTAACTAACCTGTTGATTTTCCTAAGCTAAGTATATGATATCGAAATTGAAGCCTGTAACTTTGTTGCAGTTAACTCGAGAATAGTTAGCTTTATGCCTACACATATACATACTAAAGAGAGCACGTATATAAATTGGAGTATAATCAGGTGCATATATATAATGTACATATGAAGTGCCGGAGTTTGAACACAACATGTTGTTGTTATTTCGACCCAAAGACACTTGTATGGTTTTCCTGCATACATCAACGCACAGCTAGAGATGCGTCAGAATAGCACATGCAAATATTATCCCAACACATATTTACTAAAAATACCACCAGTTCCTAGCTATGACAAGCCTTGGCTGTTTTCTGTCTTATTGGCCCATCCTTCTTTAACCAGAAATGCCAAAACAAGTTTTCTTGATAGTATACTGTGTGCTAGTAAGTCAAATGAGAATAGTGCCAAAAAATTTCAGAGTGACTGAATTTTTTAAATCTCATACTCCTTGAGAGTGCCACATAATTTATGTCTAAAGAGGCAACATTCTGTGATAAGGGAAAAAAACAATACTTAAATAATAATAATATAATCATCATCAGCAAAATAAGGTGGGCATTATCCCATGCATGTTCAGCATTTACAGATTTATCTTTAGCAACTTTTTACAGCCATCTTGATGTTCTTCAATGAAAGAACACTCTAGACACTGATATTGTGGTTTTGGCAAAACAATGAGATCAACCCTGGCCAGCTGTGATTTGGATCTAATTTCTGATATATACCTGTGCATGAAGTGGTCGCTGAGATCGATCCCAAAATTTGTGCCACTCACCCAGACTTGGCTGGCTCATGATACATATATATATATATATCCATGAAAAAATGTATGGCCATGGAGACTTTCCATCACCGACATAAACATTTCCAGTATAAATATGGAATTCATTTTGAGGGTTCAATCACCAAAGCAGGGGGTTTCAAATTTACCGCAGCAATTTTTGGGGACTCGGTCTTAGATTTTGTGACAAGTTAAGTGGCAAAGAAATAATTGTGAGGATGTAGAACTGTTGAGAAAGAAGCTTCCATGCTATTAGTTGGCGCACCAGTTCAAGCTTGTAACAACATCACTTAACCTATAAAAACAAGATTTATAGTATCCGCACCTAAATTGAGGTGTGTGACTGTTACAGTTGCTCTAGAATAGTTGTCTTTATACATATACTAAAGATAGCCAACGTAATTAATTAGTATTAAGTGCATATATTGTACATGTAGAATGATAGAGTTTTAACACATGTTGCTGTTGTATTGAACCTTAGACCTCTGTGTGGTTTCACTGCCTACATCAGCTGAGGCTGCACAGTTAGTGGCACACCAGACGAACATGCACAAACAACCCACCACCAATTACTTGCTATGACAAACCTATGCTGTATTATGATAAATATAATACCTATTGCTTAATCATTCACCAGCACTAGCTTAATGCAGTATTCTATTTGCACGAAAGAAGAGCAAATAATGAAGTGTAGCTGTATGATATGATGTCGATAAAGGTTGTTGTTTTTTATCAAGTTATTGTACACATACTCAGGTGATGTTATTTTTATTTGCATGTTTAGCAAACATATATAGTCAGATAGAATAAATAATGCACTTAATTCATTTCCGAATATCCTATAAAATGAGAACAACTAAGATACTTGCTTAGTCTAGATGAATTCCTTGTCTTAGAAGTCAAGGCTGAAACAGAAGAAAAAAATGGATCACGATAAAGTTTCCAAATTCATAGGCGACCATGAGTATGCGGTTATAAATGGCATACAAAGTCCCAACATCTACAGCATTGCTAACCCTGCACCAGCTGTGAAAGCAAAGCCTAAGAAGCCATTACCCAACAAGAATGAGAAGAACAGCAACATGCAGTCTGATAAGCCATTACACAAGAACGAGAAGATCAGCAACATGCAGCCTAGCAAGAACTACTGCAATAAATCAGGAATTGGTGTTCTTGTCATCTTAGTGATGATGGGCTTCAATTTCTTGCTGGCTCTTTCTGGTGTAGCCATTGGCTCTTTGGCATTCTTGAAATCAGCTGGCCCCTCTGTGGAGCCAACTTCGCCATCCTCTCTTGCACTCAAACTGCAAGAATCAGTTGCTGCAGAAGTGAACAGGACAATGCTGTCATGTGGTGATGGTATTTTGACGGCTATTATCAAGGAAAAGATTTTAGAAATAAGTACGGCAACAACAGGACCACCAGGTACATATAAAACATAATGACATCTTTTTAGTCTGTGTATTTTAGGAAAATTAAATTTTTTGAATTTTTCTAATTAGCACTATAACTCAAAATGCAATGCCAAGTCTGATAGTGTATATATATTTATACTACATCATGTCATTTGTGGCAAATCTGATTGGTTAATAACTATAGGTTACATAGGCACGTAACTTATACTTTTAACCGGATGTAGTTTAGCACCGTGCGCAATGTAGTATAAGTAAGATAGCCTATACAAAAGAGTCGGTTATGCGCCAGTGTAACCTACTCGTTTGCTGTTACATTCCTCGGCTTCGCCTCGGGGTAACCGCAAACTCGGAGGTTACATGTGCATAACCGACTCTTTTGTATAGGCTATCCTATACATATATGTATAACTGTGATAAGGTCTGGTAAATGTGATATTTAGGTATATACAACCTTGCCAAGGATTAGTATGTGTGCATATATAGTGCCAAAGGCCTTAACCTTTTCATCTCTCTCACTTATTTTTTATCTTGCTTTCTAATTATTACAAGACCCTGAGCTAGAACTGTGACCATACCATTTTTCTCTAAAGTAAAAATACCCATGCACCGTGAATATTTCCAGTATTAACCTTTTCATGGTTTAGTATATTGAATATTTATCTCAGATTTTCGATGTTTCATCTTAAGTTTCAAAGAATTGAGTTTGAATTGTTGTTGGTCACTAAATCAAAAAATTGACCAACATTAAAAAAAGTGGATTAAATATTTAATGAAGTCAACAAATAAATAACAAATATAGTTCTTTAATTTTTAATTTGTTCAAGTCTCTTTCTATGTATATAAAAATTATATATACTATATGGGAGTAATTAGTGCCCACTATATTGGTGTGACCACCTTTTAAAATGGCGAACAGAACTACCTCCCCTCTCAGCTAAAAACTAAAACTAAAATGGCAGCTTCTTGAATCCTTGCTAAGGTCATGAACACTGGCAGACCTAAAAACAATATAAACTGTGAAAAAGAAACTTTGGAGTTTATCTTTAAAGATTGAGGTATCTTATAATATACACAACCCTTTATTCACTCATAAATTGTGTGCAAATTTATAAAACCTGAAATTCCTGGACCAAAATTTCTAATGCATGTCCACCACTAATCTGTTTCTGGATTGAAGAAAAATATGCTGGTAAGGGTCGTTATTGATCATGTGGTCAAGCTAGCTGCTGTACTGTGTTATTGTTAGAAATAGCAAAGATTATATATATATATACCTGGTTAGTTCTGGAGCTCTACTGTGTAATTGATGTCAAATCCATGAAGAAAGCTGTAGCTGATTCTTAGTTGAGGCAATACCAAGAAATGATCATATATCAAAGCTATAATTATCATGTTTAAAATGTAGAGTTTGGCTCTGCTATATATTTGGATTAATTTTAGTGTTCACACATGCCAATGTGTAAAACAACGAACAAAAAACTATAAACAAGAACAAAAATGCTAATACCAAAGAATTATCATATTCTGGGATTAACAAGCAAGGTAACACATGTAGCTTCATCCAGTTAAATGACCCTTTAGTTATAAAATATATTTTTAAATGTTAACTGGTTATTTAATTACTTGTGGTCTACATGGGTAACTTTCGTTTCCTATACAACAGCTCTTTTTATATAAAAACACTTCTTGTATACATGTTACCCCCCCCCCCCCCCCCCACAGTGCTACACGCCAAGTTCTTGGGGGTTAAGCAAAAAGCTTATTCATTGATTGTCATTCACATTTCATGTTACAAGGGTTAGCATTCCATACCCCTATCCTTTCATTAATCCCTATATAAATTCATGGATTAATCCAATAGAAAAGTGGCTTTATAAAATTCTAATTTTTTATGCAATATCATGGACTCAACTTAAAACTCTAGATTGCATATATCATATTATATATATCATGGATATTTCCTGCTGTTTTTCATTGAGCTTAGAGCATGTAAGAGTCATACCATTATTATCATATGAATTATACTACTGTGAATGATAATGGTCAATATTATTCGGAGCACAAATGGGATAAGATACAAAGCATAGGGGTATAGTTAGGTAGTAGTTGGAGCATAATGTGCCCAGTTGTGACTTTTTTTTGTTTTTTATAAGGACCCCAGGGAGAAAAAGGTACACGAGGACCAATGGGAAGAACTGGACAACAAGGTTCCCTAGGAAACACAGGATCACGTGGAGATAAAGGGAGTATTGGATTTCGAGGCCATCCAGGGCGCTCAGGACCCTCAGGTCCCCAAGGCCCTATTGCACCGAGGGGAAACGCAGGACCACCAGGCTCCAAGGGAGAAAGTGGAAACATTGGACCTCATGGCTCCCCAGGTTGGGGACTGGATGGCTCAATGGGAGATCAAGGTAGCGCAGGTCCCCGAGGTCCTAGGGGATTGGACGGAAATGTAGGACCATCTGGCCCCATGGGAGAACGAGGACGCAATGGAAATAGAGGACCCATTGGAGGACGAGGACCCATTGGACCTCCAGGCACTTCAGGTGGGAGATGCTATCGCCGTCGACGTACAGCAAATATGGATGTAAGAGTGGAAGAAGTGGGACAAGCAGAAAATGAAGAGGAGGAACCAGCAACACAACCTCTTGTACCATTTTGTTAGCCTTCGTCTACCCAGTATGGATTTTATTCTGCTATGGCTATGTGTGTTTGTATGTGTAAGTAGACTAAACGTGTGACACTGTTTGTGATGTGTTTGGTGTAGTTATTAAGTTTATTATCATACCTATGTTGCCATAACTCTAAACTGTTATAGTCGTACCCATTTGTGCCTAATAAATGTGTGGCTCCAGTAGTGTCCTCATTAGCTCAAGGACCTGTGTTTCTGCAATGAAGAAATCAGATTCTAAAAATGTTACAAGCTCCAATTCTGGCTACATATTTGATATACTGTAAATCTGGTGGTTAAGCCTCCAGATCGTCTGGTGCACACAAAGTTTAGCATCATCTTATTGTTGATTATGGATCCTTGTGTGTCGCTGTGAAGCCTTGTCAAGATGAAGTATCGGTGCATAGAACCTACACAAATATTGCAATAGGTGTTTCACAAAATATTAAAACAAGGCATAACCATGCCTACACTAGCTGCAATTTGACTGTAATACAGATGAGCATGTTTCTATTTACTTGAAGAGTACTTTTCAATTCATCTAGTAGTGCAGATAACTCCTCCTACATGCCTATATATGAAGATTCAAAACACTAATCAGGCTCATGGGAGCATGCAAATGTTGAGCCTGTTAGTCTCAGCCCAAAATAGAGCTTTTCACCATGAAAAATGCTGAAATACCTAGATCTTGAGTAGTAGTCAGATGCAAAGTAGCTATGCTTGAGAGGTCACATTGCTCCTTCTTAGTTTACTCAGAACTTTGTCCTTCTCTATAGTCTGGATCATTCTTAGTCTTGCTCGAAGGAATAACTCCACCTTCAGTCTGGTGTCCCAGTGAACTTGGCATCTCCACTTTTTTACACACACCCTCCCCCACCAGACAAATCCTTATGGTGATCCTAAATGACACTTGATTTGGAATACAGCATCCCTACCAGTGTTTATAACATCTCCACTAGCGCTGACTGGCAGCCTTTGATTGTAAGCATTCTAGTTTGAGTATATCGTTCTCTACTTGTAACTAATGCAAGGCATTTAATGGCGAGGGAAGAAAAGTGAAAAACTAGAGACTATCTACTTTTCCTGTCAGCTGTGCAGCCCATTCCACATGCCTGTGCAGCAGATATATTTGTTTGCTATGAGGACTTAGTTTTGGAGTGTTTCAGGGACTTGATTTTAATTTCACGATATTCAGCTATCTGGTATTAATCGATATCACTTGTGCTGGGCATTTTTTCTTCTCTATGACAACCATTTCCTCGCATTACAAAGGCGATTGACCTGTTTGTGTCCTAATTGATCTATATATGCGTTTACTCTATTATCAACTAGTGAATCCAGAAAATTGGGAGACAATTTGGAAGACAATCTGGCAGAAATGAAAATTCCAGGTGAAAATGTGAATTATTTTCTGGGAGAATAGGAGATATATATATATTTTTTAATCTGGGAGACTCCCTTCGCTTCCAACAGACTTTGGACATAATAATTTCTTGTTGAAAAAATCATAACAAAATTGTCAACTTTCAAAGATAACTTAGATTGTAGAGGAATGCCCCTTGATTCCCGGGTTTCATGCCCCCTTGAACCGCGTATTGGTAACATTTGACCCATTCCTGGTCTGGTCCATCACCCTGCAAATTCTAAGCTGGATCCATGCCTGGTGGCTACTGATTCTTTTGGTCGAAGCCATCCCATTGTGTAATTGTGAAATAAACCACAAAATAAATTGTCACAAGGTTGGTAGGAAAGAAGGTTTTAAATGTGGTTGATTCCACACTAGATCGAGTATAAAATGGGAGCAAGAGAAGAGTAAAGTGTGCTGTAGAAACTGAGGAATCGAGAGAGCTAGGCTGTGAAAAACCTTTTTTCCCACGAGTGTGTGTGTGTGTGTATGTACATTCATTACATAAACGGCCTCAGTGCGTGTATGAACTTAACTATTCTCATACACCTGTATTTTGGTTTCCATCCATACATTGCTATGCATACATATACATATAAAGTATATTCAAATATTATATATATATATACTAGCTGAGATACCAACATTCTGTTCGCCTCGAAACAGTATCCATAGAGACATACAGACATAGTTAAAAACAATTAACTGAACCTGTCAAACAGATGTTTGGTAGGGGTATAAAATTAAATAATTCCACCCAGGATCAAAATGGTGATCTTGAGTAGCAAGTGAATACAGGGGGGGGGGGGGGGGGATGGGGGGGAAATGGGGTAAAGGGGTGGTTTTGGGAGAGAATTTTCCTTTTCTATAGTAAGATGAGATTTCCCACTCCACTGAGGTGGTGTTTCATGCTGGTGGCCTCTAAAAACATACACCGACTAGGGTAATAGCCAGGACTTTTAGCAGGGGGTGCTAAAGTAGCATCTTGATCCTAGCCATGCTCACTTGCAACAATTTCTTATTATTACTTATGACAATGATGAGATGAGTTAGCAGTCCAATCAGCAAGAATGTTTTATCATTTGAAGCCGCCTGGGATGGCGCTGAAAAACAAATTTGTCAATGATGACTAAATGTCAATAGGAATATTTTGGTGGATGTGGAGTGTCAGAGTCTCCAACCACAATAGACCTAACAGATACCAACCTTGGTAATTCGCAGTCTCTCTCTAAATTCTTCTAGCTAAACCCCAAACTTGACCAAAGAGTTTTAGATCTTAAGTAGCTTATATTAAAACAACAGTCGAGTAGCAGAATATGAAGATAAGATGAGACCGCCCAAGCCTGGACTGCAGAGGGGTTTAATTACCCTTGCAGACAGGCTTTTACAGCTTATGGTATTGATAACAGTGTGAGAGTAGTAGAATTACCATAATTATGTCCCTGCAGGACTTATCTAAGAGTGTGAGATGATATCATGATTGTCCTATGTGTTGATAAGTCTGAGGTCATGATCATTTAATCAAAGAACTTTGTGTTTTATACTAGTTTCATTGGAACCTGATAATGAAACAGTTTGTTCACAGACAGCAACTGGGTTAAGTCAACCTGCTGAGCCCCAATCTATTGAATCGCTTTCCCAAGATAGCAATCCAGTTGATCAGGATTTAGATATTTCTGCATGCAATAGCTTCTGTTGCTCTGGAACAGAAATAAATCAAACAAGAGATCACACTTCTTTAAAGAAAATAGAAAAATGCTATGGGACAGGAAAGAATATCAGAAAGAGATGTTTCCTTGCCTCATGGTATGATAAATTTCCATGGGTTCATTTTTGTCAGTCTATCTTCAAAGTGTTTTGCTTCTATTGTAAAAATGATCACAAATCACAAGTATCAATTATGAGTGCTAGAGCTGACCCTGCTTTTTCTGCCACGGTATTTTCAAATTGGAAAAAAGCTGTTGATAGGTTTACGGAACACGAGTGCTCTTTAGCCCACGAAGATGCTCAGAAATTTTCAGTTTGCCACAAAATTTTTTTGCCTATTAGTACAGGATAAAAAGTATCAATCCCGAAGTAATTAATGAAATTGTGGAAATAATGGGACATAAAGTGTTACGGTCACTTGTGTCGGACATAGTGTGTGTCAACAGTGATTTTCAATAATGGCTGATGAAACCAGGGATATTTCCAATCGTTAACAGCTAGTTATTTGCTTCAGGTGGGTATCTCAAGTATCACAAGACTTCATAGGTCTTATTCAGCTTGAGAATACAACAGTAGAAACTGTCTATTCATGGATAAAAGATTGCTGTTTAAAATTGAGTATTCCATTAGAATACTGCAGAGGCCAAGCGTGCGATGGAGCACGTACATTTCAGGGACACATCAGTGGGGTTGCAAAGAGGTTTCAAGATGATAATGCAAGGGCTATTTCTTTCCATTGCTTAGCTCACTGCGTCAACTTGAGTCTGCAAGAGGTTGGTGTAGTAGGTCTGTAAAGGAAGCACTTAATTTTGCCATGGATGTAATCCAGCTGATCAAGTTTTTCCCAAAATGTCAAGTGGTTTTCAAAACTGTACAAAAGCAACAGGAATTCCCATCTATCTCAGGAATCAGAACTCTGTGTCCAACAAGTTGGACAGTTCGAACTGGAGCTTTTGAGGCTATCGTGAGAAATTATGAGACTCTGAGAGCTACAATGGAAATATCATCACATGGAAGTGATGATTGTTCAAAACATGCTAATGGTGTTCTTGCACTCATAGATCGTTTTTCCACATTTTTTGGCAACAAGCTCTCTATTCTCATCTTTAGTATAGTTGAAACAACTCTCTACCACAATCCAAGGAAGAGAAATCAAGATGTATTTCATGCTGCAGCAGTCTCCCTTAAATCGATTGAGAGGCTAAGAACTGAAGAAACATTTTCCAACTTTTTTGACAAAGTGAAAAGTGAGGCATCTGAGAAGTGTGACCCATCTACTTTTCCCAGGAAAAGGGTAATTCCAAGAAGAATTGATGATTGTGCAGCTCAACATATCTTCATTTCAGTTGAAGATTATTATTGGAAAGAATAGTTTGAAGTAATTGATGCTGTTCATGGTGATCTTCAAATGAGACTTCTTCAGAAGAACTTGGAAACATTGAACAATTAATTGCTTGACAGTGCCAATGGTAAGGCTGTTATCCTGCCTCAAGATTTTTGTGTGTTGTATAAGTATGACATTGGCATGCAAAAGCTTCCCCTTCACCTTCAGATGATTCAAGATGCCATCAAAGCAGCTCCTCATGCTAGCATTCAATCTAGGGAAGTCACTAAAGTTCAAACAATCTGTAATCCTTTTAATGAACAGCCATGTGTTAAATCATTGCTAACTGAAGTTCACAAAGTACTAAAATTATATTTAAAGAATTCGTGGAGAGAAATGAAAGAAGATCTAGTTTTTTTTAGAACTTTTTAGCTAAAATTGAATACTGTACTATAATATTTGAGTCACAAGTAAACTTCAATGATTAATTATTGTGATTATGTATTCGATTATTTTTCTCAATATATTTGCTAGTTTTTGTGCTAGGGAGAAGGGAGTCACTTACTTCATACTTTCTTTGTGCTGTATATGTATATTCTGTGAAAAATTAAAATGGCCCCGCCAACATGAAACTCGTTCCTACTCCCCTGCAGTATCGGTCGATGGACGAGACTTTGCGCGACCAATTACTGCGCTAATGAAGGATCCATAGATAGTGCAGTACGATCTATTGAAGGCGCAGGTCGGTCGATAGCCCATAACATATATACACAATAGGTACATACATCATCATGTTTATATACCTGTTTTAAAACCCTCTACTAGTACATAGCTACTTGGGCATCTTTATGACCTTTTACCAATTTTACGCAGTTTTGTTGAATAGACAAACCGATTGTATTAAATCGAGCACAGATTAGTCATTGCAAAGTATTATGATGAACGAATAAAATAATGTGCAAAAAAAGTAGTTAGATACATAGATACATGTAGATTGATACACAAAACAATAAATGTTTTCTTAAATAATTGTATTGACGAGTAATTTACCAATGTAGACAATCAACATTTACAGGCTTACCATATTTATATATTGAAGACCAAATAGAATTAAGCTGTATTATATCATTGGTTTTCACAGGTAAAGGGTCTTGTTGTCTACATTAAAATAATATGTAAAGGGTTCTCTATTTGTCTACATTCTAATAATAGGTAAAGGGTCATGTTGTCTACTTTGGTAAATTGTTGCTTCATTTCTTTTATGACAAATATATGTTTTTTAATGTCTTGTTTCAATTTAGTCATGCAGACAGCTTTATAAGAAGTTATTCAATATATATAACACCTGTGCTTTAATTTAAAGTTGATACATGTATCGTAATATAATAGACAAAGGCACACATCTAGAGGTGCACATGTGGAGGTGCACGTGTAAAGGTGCATGTGTAGAAGTGCTGTGTAGAGGAGAAGGTGTGGAGGGAATGGGCTAGGATTGTGGTTTTCTTTTAACTTCAAAATCCACGAAAATGTTGCCCTGTAGAAATTAACTGCGCGATACACTTGATACTACTCAAGTGTAGTGTACACATGTGCTCTTTTTGGTATGTATGTGTGTTGGTATAAAGCTAACTATTCCTAGTATATAACTGTAATGTAGTTATACACCTCAATTTACTTTTCTTGGGAAAATCAACAGATCCTTTTCTCCCACCTTCCAAGACAGTTCCATCATCTTCTATTGCAGTTCCCAACACAAAGATTCATCCATCTGGTGCAGTTATCAAATGTTTATGCATAATAAGCAATTCATTTATAAAATGAAGAATTTTATTTAGTTTGATTATTGAAATCCATGAAAATATATTTCCCACGGAATTTATCCACTATACAGTAATGTAACATGGACTGCTAGGGTTTGAACACCATGTGTTATTGTTGTTTGGACCCAGTTCTCTGCACGGTTCTCCTGCATCATACATCAGCTTCACAGAGACACATTAGAGGAACATCCATAAACAACCCACCGCCAACCTTTTTATGTCCTATTAGCCTATCACTCATCAGCACAACAAGTTTTCGTCATGCTGTATGCTATTTCTATGAAGGAATTCAAACAATGTGCAAGTGTAGCAATATGGTACAATTTTTTCATGATTTTTTAAATATTCCCATTCCTTGAGAATGCCACATCCTGATGCACACTCTATGTTTAAAGGGGTAACATGCTGTGACCTGAACTCCTCCTCACTTTAACTCCAACAAATTTTGTGACAATAATTTTTTGAGTACTTGGAAGCAGCTATCCTTGAAAATTGGAAGCACACTACACTAAAACTAAGGTCATCAAGTATTTCTTTCTGCTGCATTTCTAACATACCCACCGCCCCCCCCCCCCCCCCCCCCCCCACTCCAATCTCGGTGTCAAACTATTATTAGTGAACGAAGCAAGCGAGTTTGGATAGAGCACTTGACATTGCTGATGTATGTATGTTTCTATATACTATGTATCTATGTTTTCACCATTCATTCACCAATAAAAATTGAAACAGGATGTTTGTCCTAAATAATGCGAGTTTATTTAATCTGGATTGGTATGAGAAAACGACATAGCTGGAGGAAGAACTGGCTGTACAGGCAAGTGACAATGGCACTACTTATACAGGGGGAAAAACTAAGCTTACTAGAAATGAATGCAAGGCATTGTGTGACGAGCGAAGGCACAATAGAAAATATAAAACATCAAATTTGAAAATTTTAAATCACATAGTTTTAAGCATTGCCATACTCCAAGAATAGCTGCAGGCATAACACTACACACTGATTTGTAAATTATTGATGTCATCAGATTGGATTGTAATATGGAGAAGCTAAGAGTAGTATACTCTTTACAGATTCCAAGGTGTACCAGCTTAATATTGACCGTGAAGATCTTACGATCATTTCCATTTTAGAAAACGTGTCCATAGCTACAGTGTGTTGATGAATAAAGTGGCTAAGTCAGACTGAAACCTCACCTCAGCCTAAGGAAGCCTTTCTATCGTGGTTTAGTACTGAAGTTGATAGATATTCAAAAGAGCATTCAATCATCAACAACTCAAAACAATAATAATTGTTCACCAAACTAATCTTAATCTTTTAGTCACGAGGCATTCTCTTGCGAATGCCGGGATCTGGGATGCGACAGAATTCCCACCCCAGTGGAAGAGAATGAAATGGTAGAGGCCTATCGGAAGCGAGGAGGAACCTTGATGGCCATTCATAGCGTGAGGTAGGCAGTGGTGTCCTGACTTCTAGGAAGGGTATGAGAGACAGAGTGTGGTGTAGGTGGGGTGGAATGTGGTTGAGGGTGTGTCGGAGGAACTGGTAAATCTTTCTGACCATAGGCGACCTTGGGCCGATCAATGGACACAGCATCCCGGCAGCCATTGACGTCGAGGACGAAGTTTTTTCAGCCGTCTCTAGGATCCTGAAAGGGCCGTGGTAAGGACGTTGCAATGGTCCCCAATGGGCATCATGGTTGACGTTGACAAATCCCTTTGCAGCTAGGTTGTGCGGTATGTAGGTCTGGTGCTCGGCATGGAATTCAGTAGGTGGAGGCAGAGCAGAATGCATTGCTTCCCAAAGATGGAGGAGGAACTCAGTTGGTGTGGCCAAGCTTGGTGGGTCAGTCTCAGCAGGAGGAAAAAACTCTCCAGGACATGCAACCGGGTGCTGTAGACAAGGTCGGCAGCAGGACACCCAGCATCTTCCCTACTGGCTGTTCTGATGCCGAGTAGGACCTGAGACAGCTCATCCATCCAGTTTGGTCCGGAGAGACGGGCTTTCAGCAATGCCTTGAGCTGCCGGTGAAGGCGCTCCACCTTCCCATTGGCTTGAGGGTGATAAGCTTGATGTAGAGATGCCCAATACTTTGTTGAGAGCAGTCCATAAGTGTGAATTGAACAGTGGCCCACGGTCAGAGGTGAGATACTTAATTAAGGACACCGAGCCGTGAAATCCAATGGCAGATGAGGGCCCTAGCGCATGTCTCTGTCGTAGAGTCTCCTATTGGTATAGCCTCTGGTCAGTGGGTGAACCGATCGATGATTGTGAAGAGGTAGATCTTACTCTCCGAGGTCGGGAGGGGGCCGACGATATCAATGTGGATGCTTCCAAAACGTCTATCTGGAGGATCTCTCCTGACAAGGGGATCATGTACATGACACTGGATCTGACTGCCAGGGATGGCATTCCCAGCACCAGCGACGAATGTCACGCTTGATACCATGCCAGTTCAAACGAGAGGAGACAGCTCACTGTGTTGGCTTGCATCTGGGATGAGAGAGACCGTGGATAACTTCAAAAATACACCTGTTCCACTCAGATGGAACAACTGGTCTGTTCTTTCCAGTGGAGACATCACTGAGGATGGTGAAGTCCCTGAAAGGAACGTGAGTGAATTGGAGACTAGTTATGGAAGTTCTGCAGGCAGCAAACTCCTTGAAATTCTTCCGATCGGTTGAAAGATGATGGTAGTCGATTGTGTGGAAAGCAATCCCAGAGAAATCGCCATGCGACAAGGTATTGCGACAACATTTGCCTTGCCAGTGATGTGACGCACATCTGTGGAGAACTCAGCTATGAAGGAGAGATGTCGAATTTGTCTCGTTGACCGCTCAGCAGTACTAGCGAAGGCGAATGTCAATGGCTTATGATATGTGTAGATCGTGAAGGTCCTTCTATGAAGTGGCAGAAGTGCTTGTTGGCAGGAGATCTCGGTCGAAGGCACTGTATTATTTTTCTGCGATTGAGAGCTTGTGAGAGAAAAAAGCGATTGAGTGCCATATCCCAGCCTGAAGCTGCTCTAGCTGGATGCAGACTGCCCTGTTGGAGGTATCGACAGTAATGCTGGTCATAGCTGCTGGGTGGGGATGATGTAAAAACATTGCAGAAGCAATGCCGACTTGGCAGACTCAAATGCTAGCTTGCATTCAGGCATCCAAAAGATAGTTTGTCATTTGACCTTCGTAGTGTCATGCAGAGTGCAGAGTTTCTCAGCCAGTTGCGGCATGAAGCGATGATAGTAGTTAATCATGCCTAGAAATCGCTGGAGGCTGGCTTTGGAGTCTTTGGGAGGAAACTCACCTATAACGTCGATCCTCAAAGGCAGCAGCAAGATGCCAGTGCGATTCACACAGTGGCCTTGGTATGTCAATTCCGATACACCAAAGACGCTTTTAGCTCGGTACACCAAGTCATTAGAGGAGAGGAGTTGAAAGACCTGGTGCAAGTGGTTGGCATGATCTGTGAAGTTGGTGCTGGCCACCAGGATGACATCAAGGTAAACGAAAATGGAGGGGATACCATGAAGGATGCCGTCCATCAACCTTTGAAAGGCTTGAGTGGTGTTCTTTAGGCCAAACATTATTCGCAGAAACTCCCATAGGCTGGAGGGCATGATGATTGCCAACTTGGGAACAACACTGGGTGCCTTTGGGATCTGGTGGTATCCTCGGAGGAAGTCGACTTTTGAAAATACCATCATTCCAGCCAGGTTGGCATTGAAATCCTGGATGTAAGGGAGTGGGTTGCAGCCATGCACTGTAGCATCATTGAAGCAATGGAAATCACCACATGGGCACCAACCTCCCTGTCAGAGATGGCGCCCCCTCTGACTGTTGCTGAGCGGGAGCCAGTGGGCAAGAGTGAGAACGTGTTGACAGGATGTGCAATGGGTGTGTCGCCAGAGAGTGCACTCGTGAGTGCACAGAGGCCTTTTGAGGGCGAGGTCAAGAAGGTTCTAGAAGAACTTGTGCCCTCGTCTGATTGGTTGACGGAAGGAATGGTGAACGTGACAGCAGGACCTAATAAGGAATAATGGAACGACTGTGGTGAAAGAGGATCGAACAGCTCGTAAAGAGAACGACTTGTAGATATAGAAGTTAGTTACGGCCGTTGTGTATATTGAGTATTGCGTATTGCGTGTTATTGTTGTAGTGTGGGACGGTGCACCCGCTTTGCACCACTGTGTTTACTCTTGTTATAATAGCCTAACTCAATTGATCAGTGATCAGGGATACAGCAGCCTAGTAAGAGGTTGGCTGATTTTGGGTCGTCTAAGTAACAGGTGGATAGACTGTTAAAGGACTTCCGTCGTGGAGATTGCTGATACTGCCTGGCGGAGCAACGTGTAGTTGTAGCAGGAGTACCAGGATCCCTCACATTGGTGGCAGCGGTGGGATACAAAGATTCGGACCTTGTGATCCCCTACCGAGTGAAGTTGGCCAGAGAGGTGAACTCCTAGTGAGAGGAGGTTCACAGTAGGCTGAAGATTTTATTTTTTCCCCGAAGTCACACAAGCAGGTGTGATTTCTTGAACGTTGCTGGGTTTTGATTGGATTGTGTTCACCATTGCAAGGTGTATCACGTAAGAACAACGCTCAGAAACAAACAAAGAGAGCTGGAGCTGCAAAATATGAAAGATCAACAAGAATGATTCGAGAGGATGATGGAACAGGCACAAGGGGTTAGGCCAAGAACGCCACCCCCTCCACCTCCACCCAGACTATCGTTGCACAAATTTGTCGAGGGTACAGACAACATGGCTGCATTCCTCGACACTTTCGAGGCAACAGCTACGGTCAGCGAGTGGCCAGTGCACCAGTGGTCCATTCATCTGAGAGGCTCCTTGTCTGGTGCAGGTCTACAAGCGGTGTCAGCCCTCCCAGCAGCTGAGCAAATAGACTATGACAAGGTGAAGCAAGTGCTCCGATCAGTGTACAAGATCTCCACTGAGACCTACAGAAAGAGAGTCTTCGGGCAGACCTTCAACCAAAGCAATCCAGAACAGTGGTTGCGGGAGTACCAGCAGAGCTACAATCAGTGGCTGGACTCCAAACCAGAATTAGGTACCCGAGAGATGGTGCTCATGGAGCTTGTGTTGGCGGGGCTCCCCAACTGGCTCGAAGTTCAGATTAGGAATCTGAATTGTTCGTCGTACGACATGCTGTGTGAAGCAGCCATCCGTCACCTGGGGAATCAAACGCCTAGAGGTGAGCGGTATGGAAGAAGCTACCCCTCAACACAGCATGGTGCGTCAACCACCCCAGGAGAAAGGGAACGATTCCCTGAAAAAAAGGAGAGAAAGAGTGATACCAACAGCGCCAGCAATGGACCGCCTACCTACTCCAAAGACCATTTTGAAAAACAGAAGTGTTTCAAGTGTGGGAAGCTTGGACACTTCCAACGGGACTGTCGGGTCAAGGTACCGCTCCCCAAGACCGAGCGCGCCGAGTTTGGCAAGGTAGCCTCATTCTCGAGACAGACACTCCCCGACTGGACCAAGACCTTGAAAGTGAATGGAAGACAAGTGCGTGCACTGCTGGATACTGGCTGTACCAAGTCGTTGGTGCATCCCAGGTGTGTGGGAAAGGATGACTATCTTGGGTGGAAGATTCCCTACCATACAGCGTCCGACCGGAACAAGTGGTTCCCAGCTGCCAGTGTGACACTGGAGTTGGATGGCAAGGAGATAACCATACCGGTGGGAGTGTCCGAGCACCTAAGTGAAGACATGCTGATGGGACGAGATGTTCCGCACTTCCGAAGGTACTTAAAGAGGGTACTGGAAGAAGACCGACCAGAGCCAGAACCAACCACTCCATCGACGACTCCGACCACCGAAGCAGGCATGATAGTCACCCGTGCCCAGCAGAAACAAAAAGGTTCGCTCGAAAAAGCAGAACATCTGCAAGAGCAGCTGGACGGAGCTATCATGTCGGCTTCTCCACCGGTGGAAGAAGACAGCGATGAGAGCAGCAACTCTGAAACTGATCAGACTGACCAGACTGAGGTTGTGGATACCTCCGGTTCGGAAGAGCTTCAGACTGACCAGACTGAGGTTGTGGATACCTCCGGTTCGGAAGAGCTTCAGACCGACCAGCCGGACATCATTTCTCCAGAAGAACTGGGCAAAGCCCAAAGGTCTGACCCAACCCTTAAATATATAAGAGAGAAAGTGGGCAAAGAGAACAGTCCATATTTTTGGGAAAAGAGCTTACTTAAAAGAAAACCCTATACAAGCATGGGAAAAACCCTAGTTATTCTGCCCCAAGTAGTGCGAGTGAGAACCTTGAGAATGGCACATAACTCACCAGTCGCAGGTCACTTCGGTAGAGAGAGAACTATGAAAGCCCTAAGGGAGAGAGTTGATTGGCCAGGGATGAATACAGATGTCAACAAGTTGTGTGCGTCGTGTGCAGTGTGCCAAAAGAGTAAACCGGCTTTATTATCCAAAGCCCCTCTCCACCCTTTACCCATCATAAGAGAACCCTTTACCAGAATTGCCATGGACGTATTTGGCCCCTTACCAAGAACGAAGGCGGGTAATAAGTACATATTGGTCGTAATGGACTACTCTTCTAAATGGCCTGAGGCCTATGCAATGAGAAATACCACAAGTGAGACAGTTGTAAAATGCTTAATTGACCTAACATCAAGGGTGGGAATCCCGGAAGAGTTACTTACAGACAACGGGTCGAATTTTGTATCGAAGACCATGAAGAGTTATTGCAAAGCCATGGGTATCAAACAAATAAAGACCTCCCCTTACCACCCTCAGACCGACGGCATGGTCGAAAGGTTTAATGCTACCCTAAAGGCCTTACTGAGGAAGCTAACACAGAGTCCTGGAGTGGAATGGGATATGTGTCTTCCCTACTTGTTGTATGCTTACCATGGCACAGTACACAAGACCACAGGTTTCTCACCTTACCAGATGCTGTTTGGGAGGGTGATGAGGATGCCTTTAGATACCATGGTTCGGTTTTGGAAGGGAAAGGAAGAGAAGGGAGAGAACACATCAGTAGAGTTTGTGCAAGCTCTCAAGAGCAACATCGAGGTTGTGAGAGAGTTGGCTCTAGAGAGAGAGACCAAAGAAAAGAAGGCACAGAAACGTCATTACGACAAGAAGGCGGTAGTGCGTGAGTTTGAGGTGGGAGACTATGTGCTGGTGTTTAGGCCCATAAAAATGGCTAAACTCCTCAACCAGTGGCAGGGACCCTACCTCATCTCCAAGAAGATCACTGATGTGACGTACCAGGTGGACCTGGGTACGACGGGGAAAAGGTTCCGGACCTTCCATGTCAACAGCATTAGAAGGTGGACATCCCCAGCTCCTGCTGCATTCATGACTTTGGATGAAGAGGAAGTGAATGAGCAGGAGGAGCCACCAGAAGAGACCAACAACCTAACCAACCAACAGAAAGAAGAACTACAAGAGTTACAAGAGAGTTTTCGAGATGTCATTCAGGATGTGCCAGGAAAGACTGATCTAGTGGAACATGCCATCCCTACAAAGGATGCACTTCCAATCAGACTTCCACCATACCGGCTGGCACATCATTCCAAAGAGTTCCTCAGGGAGGAGATTGCTCTACTTTTGGAACAAGATATCATCGAACCTTCTAGAAGTCCATGGGCAGCCCCAATAGTGCTGGTAGCCAAGAAAGATGGTGGCAAGAGAATGTGTGTGGATTACCGCAAGTTGAATGCTATCACTGTTGGTGACCCCTACCCACTTCCCCACATTGATGAGCTGATTGATGGCATCGGGTCTTCTCAATACATAACGACCCTGGACCTCACCAAGGGATATTACCAAGTCCCAGTAGCTCCAGAAGACATTGAGAAGACAGCGTTTGTCACACCATTCGGCAAATACCAGTTCAAGACAATGCCATTTGGCCTTGTATCAGCTCCATCAACCTTCCAGCGTCTTATGGATCAGGTGCTGGAAGGACTTCACAATTACTCAGTCGCTTATCTCGACGACATACTGGTGCATAGTGCGTCTTGGGAAGAGCACATATGGCATCTCAACCAGGTATTCGAAAGATTGAGAAGGGCTGGATTAAAGATTAAGAAGAAGAAGTGCCACTTCGCCGCCAACACATGTGTTTATCTGGGCCATGTAGTGGGAGGTGGTGCTGTGAAACCCATGCAGAACAAAGTAGCAGCGGTACGTGACTTTGTTCAACCCAAGACAAAGAAACAGATGAGGTCTTTCTTGGGCCTCTGTGGGTACTACAGGAAATTCGTGCCACAGTTTTCAACCATAGCAAGCCCATTGTCAGACTTAACGAAGAAGGATAGACCTAATATCATACTGTGGTCACCAAAGTGCCAGGAGGCATTCCAGAAGTTGAAGAAAACATTATCAAGAGCACCAGTTTTAGTAACCCCAGACTGGACAAAACCATTTGTTTTACAAACCGACGCATCTGGCACAGGCTTGGGGTTTGTACTAAGTCAGATAAATGAAGAGGGTGAAGAGCATCCATTAGCGTTTGGATCAAGAAAACTACTTCCCAGGGAGATCAACTACTCGGCTATTGAGCGAGAAGCTCTTGCCATAGTCAAGGGAATACAACACTTCCGAATCTACTTGGAAGGTGCTCATTTTACCGTGGAAACTGACCACAACCCCCTCATACATCTGGCTACATTGAAAGATAGCCATGGCAGGTTGGCACGTTGGGCATTGGCACTACAGCCATATGACTTTAAAGTAATTCATCGTAATGGCTATGCAAATGCTAACGCTGATGGACTGTCCAGAGATCAGGGATCTCCAGTTAAGGGGGGAGGGATGTCAGAGATGGCGCCCCCTCTGACTGTTGCTGAGCGGGAGCCAGTGGGCAAGAGTGAGAACGTGTTGACAGGATGTGCACTGGGTGTGTCGCCAGAGAGTGCACTCGTTAGTGCACAGAGGCCTTTTGAGGGCGAGGTCAAGAAGGTTCTAGAAGAACTTGTGCCCTCGTCTGATTGGTTGACGGAAGGAATGGTGAACGTGACAGCAGGACCTAATAAGGAATAATGGAACGACTGTGGTGAAAGAGGATCGAACAGCTCGTAAAGAGAACGACTTGTAGATATAGAAGTTAGTTACGGCCGTTGTGTATATTGAGTATTGCGTATTGCGTGTTATTGTTGTAGTGTGGGACGGTGCACCCGCTTTGCACCACTGTGTTTACTCTTGTTATAATAGCCTAACTCAATTGATCAGTGATCAGGGATACAGCAGCCTAGTAAGAGGTTGGCTGATTTTGGGTCGTCTAAGTAACAGGTGGATAGACTGTTAAAGGACTTCCGTCGTGGAGATTGCTGATACTGCCTGGCGGAGCAACGTGTAGTTGTAGCAGGAGTACCAGGATCCCTCACACTCCCCCAGGCTTTGAAATGATGTGTAATGGAGTAGCCCAAGTAGAGTTTGAGTGGCAAATTATGCCAAGCTGCTCCATCTTGGAGAACTCAGACTTAGCCACCTCCAGCTTTTCTGCATCGAGGCATCGGGCACTTGCATGGAGTGGGGTGCCTTTGGTGATGATGTGGTGCTCCACCCAATGCTTGTTCATGTCCGTTGGCTTGAAGCAGTGGATAAGTAGTTCTGGGTAACCATGAATGATGCGGTCGAAGGCATTGACTGAGGGTGCATAGATTCGTGATACAGATGGTTGCTGGCAGGCGATCTTAGTCGGGATCAATGTGATATTGGCCATGTCAATGGTGAAGTCATTGGCGATGAAGAAGTCTGCTCCGAGAATGGGCTCTGCAACATTGGCAATAACTCCAGGATGAAGGCGCGACCATGCCCCAAGAGGAGAGAAATGCTCTTTTCACCCACATCTTGATGAAGGAGCCATTGGTAGCCATAACGGGATCACCCAGAGGGAGGGACTCCTTGTCAGCAGGTGACGCTGGAAAAACTGAGAAATCGGCAACACAGTCAATTAGGTAGTGACCTAACATGGAATCAAACATCCTCTCAAAAGCCTATCGGACCTTGAGCCATCTATGTCGAACTTTCAATCATTTTGACTCGATTAGTGCCAAAAAGTTACATTTTGTTAAATCCCAACTCACCTATTGTTCTCCTGTCTGGTATCCTAACCTGAAGAAACATTTTATTCCTCTAGAAGAAATACAAAGAAGAGCTACTAAATTCGTACTTAATGACTACAAATCCAACTACAAGTTTCGCCTGGGCAGAGGATTTTCAGAGTTGGTGAGTCAATATTGTCTACATGGAGATCATGTTCCATTTGCCCCAGAATTTCTGATTGCTTTCTGCGGAATACTGCCTCTCTTTTTGGACTCTTCTTTATTAATTGAGTAATTTCATAAGCCATATCAAGCGTGTCTTTCAACAGGGAAATATTTTTTAACTAACACTAATCACAATCCATATTATCAATGGTACTTAATTATAATATTAATAGTTACGAGTGTCCTGCTGCTTAAGGAGGGGGGAGGGGCGTGGGGGGGGGGGGGGGTAGGGGGGGGACCAAAGATCATTCTTCAACTCGCCATACAACAGTTCCTTTCTCCTCTGCCACCACTTCCCTACCCAATACATAACATACTCACACACCTCCTCCATCACTGCATCACTTACTCCCTCCACACCTTTCCCCAAAAGCAATGCCACCTTACCATCCTTACCAACTCTTCTAAATTCATCCAACCACTGCCCTGCCCCTACAATTCTGCGCACCTCATCTATCAGTACCAGCCGATCCCTATCAAATTACCCGCATGTCACCAAGAAATGTTCTACATCTTCTGCTCCACTATCACACATGATACACCTCTCATCCCTAACTACCCCACATCTCTTCTTATCCTCTAACAACCCAGCCGATGCAGTCCTCGGTCTAAATTACAACTGCACACCTTCCTGACCATGCATGGACCTCGTATACCTCTCCACCCCTTCTTTGCCAATTTATAAAACTTCAGCGTACTCTTGCCGTTTACTTCCTCCTCCCAATACTTCTCATTTCTCACCTTTATTTTCCCCTTCCACTTACATACTGACCCTACCTCGTTGTTTAGCTCGTATTTTCTCCTAAAGATCTCATATTCTTCCCACCATCCGATTCCTCTATCCTCTCTAAGTTTATTTACACTTATCAATCTGCTCTATTCCAACACCTCTAATCTCTTAACAAACAAAACCTTCATCTCTTCCCTCCTCTCCTCCAGCTTCCTCCACCCCATATCTCCCCTTATTGCCACTCTTGCTACTGTATTATTTGCCTCCAACAATCTCCTATCCACTCTCATCTGTGCTGACTTCAACTTCTTGTGAGCATTAAGTCATCCTGTCCACCACACTTTGGCTCCATACTAGATCTCACTAGAAGTTCCCACACCATCCTTCCTTTGTCTACTTCCACCTGCCCATTCACCCCACTCATCCATGTCACATTTCCAACCTACTTTTCTGTCTTCTTTGCCATCTTCTCTAACTGAACATTATCCTTTAGCTTCCTATCAAATCATACTCCCAAGTATTTATTAAGTAACCATTGGCTCTTTGGCATTATTCAATCAGCTGGCCCTTCTGTTGGAGCAAACTTCGCCATCCTTTCTTGCAGAGCTGTCTAGCACTGATGCACTTAAACTGCAAGAATCAGTTGCTGCAGGATAGAGATGATTGCAGATGTGAATAGGACAATGCTGTCATTTGGTGATGGTATTTTGATGGCTATTATCAATAAGAAGATTTTGGAAATAAGTACGGGACCACCAGGTACATGTAAAACATAATCACCTTTTTTTTTAGTATGTGCGTTTTAGGAAAATTAAATCTTTTTTATTTAACTAGAGAGAAAAATGGGGTTATCAGCTTTAGAATTTTTCTAATTAGCACTATAACTCAAAATTCAATGCCAAAGTCTGATAGTGTATATATAATATTATGTATTTATAACTGTGACAAGGTTTGGTATTAACGTTTTCATGGTTTAGAATACTGAATCTTAGATTTTCGATGTTTCATCCTACATTTCAAAGAATTTTGTTTCAATCATTGGTCACTAAATAAACCAACATTTTATCTTTTTGCTTTTTAGTTTTCAGCCAATGTATTAACCAGTTTTGACTTTGGCCCCCCCCTCCCACCTCCCTAGCCCCCCCCCCCCCCCCCCCCCATAAAAAGTTGATTAAATATTTAATGAAGTCATCAAACAAATAACAAATGTAGTTCATAAAATATTCATTATAATACCTATGTTGTCGTAACTCTACTGTTATAGCCATACCCATTTGTGCCTAATAAATGTGTGGCTCCAGTGTCCTCACTAGCTCAAGGACCTGTGTGTCTGCAATAAAGAATGTTACAAGCTCCAATTCTGGCTACATATTTGATATATAAATCAGTTGGTTAAGCCTCCAGATCATTTTGGCGTGCATAAAGTATAACATCATCTTGTTGTGTTGTGGGTTATGGATCCTTGATCTTGCTGTGACCCTTGCCATGATGTCATTGAAAGAAGTCTCAGTTATGCAGGAATTTAACTTAATTAAGACAGGAATTTTACTACCGTAACCATGCCTATTACTAGCTATAATTTGACTGTAGTCCAGATGAGGATGTTTTTATTCAATTTGTCTAGTAGTGCAATAACTCCTCCTACATGCCCATATATCATGTTTCAAACTCTTTCCAATGTAACCTAACTTATTGTACCTCAGACCCGTGGAGCATGCAAATGTCGAGCCTGTTAGTCTCAGCCTAAGCTTTTCACCATGAAAAATGCTGAAATACCTAGATCTGTAGATGTATATAGCTATATACTTTTAGAAGTAGTCAGATGCTATGTTTGAGAGGTCATTTTGCTCCTTTAGTTTTCTCAGAACTTGCTCCTTCTTAATATAGCTCAATAGTCTGGATCTTTATTAGTCTTGCTCAATAGAATAACCCTTCCTGTTCCAAAGAATTTGGCATCTCCACTTTTTTGACAACCCAAGCCAAATACTGATCCCACATGACATTTGATATGGGAATACAGCATCCCTACCAGTGTTGAAGGCATCCCAACTAGCGCTGACTGCAGCCTTGATTGTAAGTATTCTAAGTCTGAGTTTATCATTCTACTTGTAACTAATGCTTGAATGGCGAGTGAAAAAAAGGGAAAAGTTAGAGAATGTTCATGAACGATCTATCATCTTTTCCTTTCAGCTGTGCAGCCCATTCTCACATTCCTGTGCAGCAGATTAGCATAATTTTTTTTTGTATGAGGACCTAATAGTTTTGGAGTGTTTTGGGGTCTTCATTTGTTCTTCAGTATATTTCACGATATTCAGCTATCTGGTAAGGGATTCCATCAGCTATTAACCGTGCATCCTGTTCTCACTTGTACAGCGTAGCCCAGCCAATCTAACTTCCAGGCATTATTTTGATCTTTCTCTGTTTATCTACATGTGAGAAATGAAAATTCCAGGAGAAAAAAAGAGTTTTCTGGGCGAATAGGAGATAAAAAAATCTGGGAGACTCCCTTGGCTTCCAAGTGACTATATATGGACACATGAATTTTTTGTTAAAAAGACAAAATTGTCAACTTTCAAGAATAACTTAGACTGTAAGTCAAAGCTGGATCTGTGCCTGGTGGCTACTGTTTTGGGTCGAAGCCATCCCATTGGTGTGATTGTGAAGCAGACCAGAAACTAAATTGTCACAAGGTTGGTAGGAAAAAAGGTTTTGAATGTGGTTGATTCCATGAGTAAAAAATTGGGAGCAAGAAATGAGGTAAAGTGTGCTGTAGAAACTGAGGAATTGAGGAGAGTTAAAGTCTGTGAAAAACCTTTTTTACCACGAGTGTGTGTGTGTGTGTACATTCATTACATAAACGGCCTCAGTGTGTGTATGAACATAACTATTCTCATTTACCAGTATTTTGGTTTCCATCCATACATTGCCATATGTTTGAACATTGCATATACATAAACGCATATACAATTATATATATATATATATATTATATACTAGCTGAGATACCCACACTCTGTTCAACTCTAAACAGCACCCATAGGTAGACATACAGACATAGTTATCCATTAGGGAAACTGATTTTTTTTAAATAACCGAAGCTGTCAAACAGATGTTTGGTAGTGGGATAGATTCCACCCAGGATCAAAATGGTGATTGAGTAGCAAGCGAATACAAGGGGGGGGGGGGGGGGTAACGGGAGAAAGGGGAAGTAATTTGAGACAGAATTTCCTTTGTATAGTAAGATGAGATTTCCCACTCCACTGAGGCGGTGTTTCAAGGGGGTGGCCTATAAAAACATACACCTACTAGGGGAGTAGCCAGGACTTTTAGCAGGGGGTGTTAAAGTAGCATCTTGATCCTAGCCATGCTCACTTGCAACAATTACTTATGACGATGTTAGAATGATAATAATGATGAGGTGAGTTAACAGTCTAATCATCAAGAATGTTTTATCATTTGAAGTCACCTGGGATGGTGCTGAGCAAATTTGTCAATCAGAGACTAAATGTCAATAGGAATGTTTTGGAGGATGTGGAGTAATGTCAGCATATTGAGCCGAGTATTACCCATTGTTGTAAAGGGATAGTCACAGGCAAGTTGCATAAAATAGTCAGCAATACCCTGATCTTTGACTAACATGACAAAGAGAAACTGAGGGTGTCATAGATAGCCCATAAGAACTCTTCCATTCCTGTCATTTCATATGACAACAGTGCACTGACTCTGAAAATTGGTGGGGGGGGGGTCTTGATAGAATTCAGTCTTTTGTTGAAGTTAGTGCTGCACTCTTCTGCACTATGGATGGTACTAAGTGAATACCCTGGAAAGCTCTTTACTAAATCTAGTTGTGAAATCAAGTGGTCAACAATAGATATACTATGACAATATTATTCACTTGGAGAATGGCAGGAACATTGTCTCTGTGATGCTCGGCCACAAACTCTATAGTCAAGGATTGCTGTATACCAATACCCTATCACAGTTTCTCAATATGTTGAACCTTTGAGAGTAATGTGTATTTAGATTTCCCCTAACATCCTTCAAAGTTGAGGTCACATTGCCAGTCTCACTTACTGCTTCAACTCCATCTTTGACTTCAGCCTGCATTAATTCTAATGTCTTACTAAATCGTGTCAAAGGGCACTGAACTGAAAAGGCCAGGCAGGCTCCGAGTTATGATACCTACACCGAGCAGTAAACACAGCACAGCAGCACAATGGAGATGAAACTTATTGACCTGCTGGCTATACACTACCCAAGGGTACAGCCTTAACATCTGTGGCTGAAATGGGGGACCATTAGCAATCTTTGAAAATGTGTAATTTATGCCACGTCTGAAATGATTGGTCAATAACTCGTACTTGTCAATATAAGGAATATCACCATTAGCAATATGACTTGCTATATCACTGCATCGCAATGTATCAGATTCCACTCTAGTGTGTTTAGACCTAGGATGATCACTGTCACAAACACTTGATATTACATCATCACCATCACTTATAGAACAATCAGTTTCAGATACCACCCCTTCAGCTTGTGATGGTGCTTCCTGTGCTTTGGAATGAAATGGCAGCTGTATTATGGCCACATGGCATGTGCAGGGGTCAAGAGTTTAAACTATACAATTAATGGTTAATTTTAGGTGGTGCTTGCAGGAGTTAGTTAAATAGTTTTCACCATACAGTTAATCACTGTTACATTGAGGGGGTTGCTTGCAGGAGTCAAACAGTTTTCGCTATAATGTTTAGCCTGGCCACCCCCTGCATACATATACATTCTATAAGAATTTTAATATCTACTTTTTGGTCCAAGCTGTCCACACACAATTTTTTGATGTGTACAACAGGGGCAAAAGATTATCAAAGATTGAACCTTGAGACTTGGATAGAGAGTGAAGTTTGGTGTTGTTCACCATTTGGTCTAAATTGAGACTGTTGGGCAGGAAGGACTACCAGTAAGATTCGGTGTCGCAGGAAATTGATAGTCTCAAGTGTTCTTGGAGCTGACACGAGGAGACTAAGTCTCTCATCGAATTTCCTGACATTGCTGGCAAAGGTGGGACCTTCATTTATAGTAGATTCCAGACCAGTCAATAGCTAGTGAAGAAGCTTTGAGAAATAGCTAGGAAAAACAGGGGACACAACCTAGGTGATTTACCTAGAAGGCTTGCAAATCAATACCCTGATTCTTTTTTTTGTGTGGTACAAGTGATTCCAATCGTAGACCTTCTTTGAGATGTCTGAAGAGAAGAGAACTACCAAGGAATCAAGATGAGGGAAATATCCCAGAGGCTTCGCCTTCAGCAGTGGAACCCATGGGCTGGTTCGTAACCCAATGTCTACAAATAGATGAGCTTAGACCGATAGGGATGAATGGAGAAGAGAAGAAGAATGAAGGAGCCAGGCTGAACAGCAGGAGAGAATAATTCTGATGCTGGCAGAGGCACAGGAACAAGCAAGGCAACCCCCACCCATGGCAGAAGCACCTCTCTACACACCCAGATTGACCTTACAGAAGTTCCAGGAAGGAGTTGATGCCATGGATGCCTTCTTGGACACATTAGAAGCAACAGCCAGAGCTGGAGGATGGCCACTAGGGCAATGGACTGTCTTCTTACAAAATTTGTTGTGTGGAGCTGGTCTCACAGCTATGGCAGCTGTGGCAGTTATGGTGGTTGACCAACAGGCAGATTATGATGCTGTCAAAAAGGAGTTGCCAAGTGAGTACCATATCACCATGGAGACTTTCAGGAAGAGAACGTTTGATACTCCCTATGACACAGCCAACCCCGACGCCTGGCTGTCACGACACAGACAGAACTTCCGGCATTATCACCAATCAATAACAAGACCACCATGCTCATGGAGGTCACTAAGATGGTTACCTAGGTGGCTGGAGGTACAAATGTGAAACCTGAACCCTAGGAATTTTGAGGAACTCTCTGAGGCCATTGTGAGACACCTAGCCAATCAAACAAGCAGAGAGGTCGAAGTACAAAATGATGAAAGGACCACCGAGAGAGGGAGATTTAGACCAGACACACCCTTCCAACCAGCACCCTCTGGGCAGGAACCGAGAAGAATTGCAGCGACCAAGAGGAGGTCAAGGATGTCAAGCCCCATCGTCCAAGGATCTTCCTGAAATATGATGTTTCCGATGCAACTAAGTTGGACACATGAAGTGAGACTGCAGAGTAAAGCTCGAATAAGCACAACTGGTATGTGAGACCAAAGAGAATGCTTCCACGAACCAATGGATGCGGAAAGAAAAACTAAGTGGGAGGACAGTGAAAGTGTGGCTCGATTCAGGGTGCACGAAGTCACTGGTACACATGCAATGTGTGGGAAAGAGCAAGAGGCTAGGGTGGGACAAACCTTATGCCACAGCAAGTTCTAAAGAAACTTGGTACACCTCAGTCAGCGTAATCCTGGAACTGGCTGGGAAGAAGTACCCCTTGATGGTGTGCATCTCACCACACCTACCTGTCGACATGTTGGTGGGCCAAGATGTCCCACAGCTGAGAGGGTGGCTAGCCCGAGAAAGAGACTCAGGAGCCGGACACTACAGAAGAAGGTGGTACAGAGGTGGCCCTGGTGACAACCAGAACCAAAGTGCAGAAACAGAAAGAAGAACAACAACTGTCTCTGACTCAGCAAGCCGACGAGGAAGTTGTGCTGTCTAACCCAGAAATCGGGAACAGTGAAGAAGAACAAGTGGGAGATGAGCTTCCATTTAATTTTTAAGATGACTTCTTCATGAAGAAGAACATCGGGAGCAAGATGAGGGAAGAAAAAGAACAAGAACCGTCCCTACTACCAGACCGAGTGTCTCCAGGAGAAATGCATGCACTACAGCAAACTGACCCTTCCTTGGAGAAGGCGAGACAGCAGGCTGATCAGGGTGAGGATCCGTACCTGTGGGAGAAGGTACTCCTGGTGCAGAAGCCATTCTCAACCGGGGAAAGAACATCATAGTCTTGCCAAGGGAGGTTCGGACAGAGATCCTAAAGATGCCCCATTGTTCTCCCATGGCAGGGCTTTTCAGACAGGCCAGGACACTAGCAACCATCTGACAGAACATGGATTGTCCCAACCTAACCATGGACGTAAGGAATGTCTGAATGTCATGCCCTATATGCAAACATGCTAAGCCAATGACTTCCCAGCATGCCCTTTTACATTCACTCTCCGTGATGAGCGTTCCCTTTCAGAGGATAGCTATGGATATCTTTGGACCTCTTAAGAGAATGCAGAGAGGGAATAAATACATACTAGTTATCATGGGACTATGCCACCAAGTGGTCTGACATTAAGAACACAACCACTGAGACACTTCTGGGCTGCTTGGTGGACTTCACAGCAAGGTTAGGAGTCCAGGTAGAAATGTTGTCCGACAATGGGAGTAATTTTGTGTCCTGAACCATGAACCAATTCTGCACATTAACTGGTATCCATCAAATTAAGACCTCCCCATACCATCTTCAAACGGACGGTATGGAGAAACAGTTTAACTCAACATTGAAGAGGTTATTACGAAAATTAACCAAGAAGAATGAGAAAGAATGAGATGATTGTATGCCATTTGTATTATGGGCATACCGAGGAACTATACACAGTTCTACTGTATACTCCCCATGCGAACGTGTCTTAGGGAGAACAATGAAGACTCACGAACCATCGAAGTATTGGAAAGGAAAAAGGGAAGAAAAAGATATGGAGGTGGTGATCTGAGGCTTCTAAAAGAAAAGCTAGACATAGTGAGGGAATGGCAACTACAAATGAAAAGGAAGCTAAATTAGCTCATAAGAGATTCCACGACACTAAATTGGTGGAATGAAGCTTTAATGCGGGAGACTGTGTGTTAGTGTTCCAGCCTAAGAAGCTGAGTAAATTGCCGAGCGAGTGGAGAGGCACAGTAGTAGTTACCAAAAAACTAACAGAAGTTATTTACCAGGGTGATGGCCTTGTTTGTATCAATGTTGTGATGATTAATTAGTGATATTTCAAAGGTACACTGAAACCAGGTGACAGGACCCCAGTACTTCAAAACATTTTCCAAAAATTGACTGGCTTGTGAGTTTAAGGCAGTTAGTGGGGATTAATGAAGTAGAAATATGTACATGACCAGGTTGTGTCCAAGTCAGTTGACAGTTAAACACCAATGTCAGTGCAGGGCCATAATTTGAATCACATTTATATACATTCCAAACTTTTGTGGAATTCCACTATAGAATGTTGGCAGTGGTTCAATGTAGTTGCAAGTAGTAGAACCATTATGTTCCTGCTGGAGAGGAAAGAGTGTCTGGGAACATATATAGTAAAGTTGTTATTGCTGCCACTAATATGGTGACAGTAAATATTCTTGTGATCTCTGCAGGCACTGGCCATCATGATGTCTTCTCCTTTATTTAGTAATGTGGTAGAGAAGCAAAATATTCAGAACTTAGTTTCCTTCTGCTTCTTGGTATGGAGGGAGGAGAGGTCAGGTTCACAGCTCAAAACAGAACATGCAAAAGACATCTTCCCTTGCCCATATCAATAATGTCAGATATCCCTCATGCTCTATATTGATAACAGTTGCTGGCAAATTTATCCATTTAGAGCTACCATCAGGTAATTACATTCCAGAAGAACAAGCTGGTGTTTCCAAATGCTTGCTGAAATGGAAGGCTCAGCAATACCAGACTGGGCAGCCTTATGAATTATGTATGGCTTTCTACTACTGGGGAGTTTTCCATCTCCGGACAAAAGTAATAAATATGCAAGTCAGTTTGAGAGATCTTTCACCAGAATAGGAAATGTTGTATCAGACCACTTTTTGGAACAATAGTGCTAGTTTTTGTTGCTAAGTAGATACGTAAGTTGCTATGCTTAAATAAATAATATTCTGAGTCTTTTTCTCTGAGAAAGATCTCTCCATGCTATTAGTTGGCTACCAGAAGCTTGAAACAACACCACTCTTAACTTTGTTGCAGTTAACTCTGGAATAGGTAGTTTTATGCCTACACCCATACATACTAAAGAGAGCACATAAATTATGTAAATTGGAGCAGAATCAGGTGCACATAATGTACATATGGAAGGCCAGAGTTTGAACACATGTTGTTGTTGTTGTTTTGACCCAAAGACACTTGTGTGGTTTTCCTGCATACATCATCTGCACAGCTAGAGATACGTCAGAATAGCACATGCAAATATTATCCCAACACATATTTACTAAAAATACCACCAGTTACTTGCTATTGCTATTTCATGTCATTTTGGACTATCTTTCATCCAGAAATGCCATAACAAGTTTGCTTGATAGTATACTGTGTGCTACACTATGAACAAGTCAAATATGCATGGTGCTAAAAAAATTCAGAGTTATTGATTTTTTTAAATCTCATACTCCTTGAGATTGCCACATAATTTATGTCTAAAGTGGCAGCATTCTGTGGTATGAACTCTTCCTCACTTTTACTTCATCAAATGTTGATCCCACGACTGCTAAACTCTCCCAATGTGTGGTGAAGGCCACATCCTTAACCCTCAAAGGTTTTACCACACACCAGGAGTCCTGAGCTATATACAGCTTCCCTGACCTCTCATTTGCTCCACTCACGTAATGCTGGAAGTGAAGAGATGAAGTGAGAACAAAAATATAAGCATACGTTACTATTTTTATAGTAGCAACTGATGCATGATTGAATAAAAGTTGTTCAGTTTATACATATATTTTTGGGCTGGAACTTCAGAACTATCTATACTAGCCCAGTCCTGCATAGCTCAACTTATGCACTGATAACTGATTTGTTTTCTCTGGTGTAATGTATAGTAAAAGTGAGTGAGAACATGCAGATAGAGTGAGTTAAGAGCAGTAGAAATTGGATTATTAACTGGCATTGCATTTCTGAAACTTGTGCTGAATAGTTACTCACATGTCATGTGAATCCCCTGGTTCAGTGGTAACCAGAGTCTAAATTACTAGCTGCAGACATCAATTGGTGCAGACATTATGTTGTACAGATCAGCACGACTATGAAAACATTACATATGTGTGGCAGGGCTATAATTGACTCTAGTTAGTTTGATTTGTGAGGGCTAAATAAGTACCATATAGCAGATAATTTCCATGGAGTAAATATTTTCATGGATTTCGATAGTCCAACAAATCTGTGGGAAGAATTCGTGGTTTTATAATGAACTTGCTAATTATGTACGAATGCAACTCTTTTCAATTTACGATGGAAAAAAATCGGGCAATGGTGAATTCTTTTGAAGTAGTAGAGGTTGCGGTTGAGGGTGCCATTCCTATAAGTTCCATTCCTATAGGGAAATTTGGTATGCTACCTTGTTGAGCAACTGCTGATTTCATGTTAGACGACAACCAGCACGATATTTTTGCTGTGGTAGTGCTGAAGTCTGGATGGACATGTATATATATAGTTATCACATTCAAAGGCTACTTTTACAATGAGGTGGAGTGATTCATTGCATAGTTGTAGGTGCTAAATGGCAAGGGTTTTTTTAGCCTTACCTATGTAGCAAAACAGGAACATGGGAACAGAAATCACTAGCTAGCTAACATTCCAGCACAGTTCAAGGAGTAGTCTCTCTAGAGCCACACTTTGTTCATATGTGGGCACTATTCGATAAAGAGTCTCATTAGCTGGACTCTTAACTGACTTGTAAGTTTTTGGCTCACAAGACTACAGTAAACATGGGTTTAAACTTTGTAGTTTTCTTATATCCACAAAACATAGCCTCATAGAAATAACCCACTATATGATACTATTGTGGCATCTGCTAAAGTGTATAAACACATACCAGATGTTTATGCCAAGTGGCACAACAGAGATAGAAAAAATGGAACTCCGTGATTGTTTCAATTATTAGAGCAATTCATCAAAGTTTTGTGCACTTTCTGATAAAAGCATGAAATTTAACATTATTTTACATATCATAGGGTTATTTTTTTGATAGGTAGCCATCTTGGATTTGACCTCGTTGACCTCTAGGGATCAAATAACTTTGTAAAATCACAACTTCCTAGTTTAGTACCATTTGTACTTGGAGTAATATAAATCTCAACAAACTCCCAGTTGCCGTAATGTAGATAGCTCAATAATCCACTTGAATTTACTCACTCGACATTTTGGCTAGATTCTCTACCTTGTCAGGAATAATGAGATGCTAAAAGACTCGCATGAGGTTAATATATACCAATGGCTAGCTACTCACATGAGGTTGATATTACCAATGGCTAGCTACTCCCATGAGGTTGATATATACCAATGGCTAGCCACTCACATGAGATTGGTGGCTAGCTACTCACATGAGGTTGATATATACTGGTGGCTAGCTATTCACCACATGATACTACCTACCCCCTGACACAAGTGTTCTGCACATGAACCAGATGCAGGGGAAAAAATACTAAAACAATCATCTCATAATCATAATCATCATCAGCTAAATTGGGTTTGCATCATCCCATGCATGTTCAGCGATTACAGAGTTAACTTTGGCACACTTTTTACAGCCATCTTGATGTTCTTCAATGAAAGAACACTTTAGACACAGATATTGTGCTGTTGGCAAAAGCCATGTTCAATGAGATCAACCCTGGTCAGCTGTGATTTGGAGGTAGATACCTATCCATGAAGTGGTCACTGAAATCGATCCCAAGATTTGTGCTACTCACCAGACTTAGTTGGCTCATGAAATATATATATATATCCATGAAAAAAATGTATGGCTTGATGATACTGGCATGGAGACTTTTCATCACCCGACAAAAATTGTCAGCATAATTATGGAAGTCGTTTGGGGGTTTCAATCGCGAAAGCAGGGTGTCTCAAATTTACCACATCAATTGTTGGGGACTCGGTCTTAGATTTTGTGGCAAATTAAGTGGCAATGTTAAAGAAATAATTTTGAGGATGTAGAACTGTTGAGAAAGAAGCTTGCATGCTATTAGTTGGTCACCAGATCAAGCTTGTAACAACAACACTTAACCTATAAAAACTAGAGTGTTGATTTGTATAGAATGAAAGAGTTTGAACATGTTGTTGTTGTGTTGAACCTTAGACCTCTGTGTGGTTTCACTGCCTACATCAGCTGCAGCTGCACAGTTAGTGGCACACCAGAGGAACATGCAACAACCCACCACCAATTACTTGCTATGACAAACCTATGCTGTATTATTATACATATAATACCTATGTCCTATTGCCTAATCATTCACCAGCACAAGCTTAATGCGGTAAGAAGAGCAAATAAGTGAAGTGTAGCTGTATGGTATTAGGGTTTTTCTAACTAAAGCTTAATAGGTTATTGGAGTTGAGTTACCATCTTTCTATACATATTCAGGTCATGTTATTTTTATTCTGTTGCGTGTGTGTTTAGCAAACATATTATAGTCAATTAATTTCTGAATATCCTATAAAATGAGAACAACTAAGGTGCTTGCTTAGTCTAGATGAATGCCTTGTCTTAGAAATTAAGGCTGAAACAGATCAAGATAAAGTTTCCAAATTCATACGCGACCATGAGTATGCAGTTGTAAATGGCATGCGAAGTCCCAACATCTACAGCATCACCTACTCTGCACCAGATATTAAAGCCATGAAGCCTAAGAAGCTATTGCCCAACAAGAATGAGAAGAACCGCAACATGCATCCTAGCAAGAACTACTGCAATAAATCAGCAATTGTTGTTCTTATCATCTCAGTGATGATGGGCTTCAATTTCTTGCTGGCTCTTTCTGGTGTAGCCATTGGCTCTTTGGCATTCTTGCAATCAGCTGGCCCCTCTGTGGAGCAAACTTTGCCATCCTCTCTTGCAGAGCTGTCTAATACTGATACACTCAAACTGCAAGAATCAGTTACTGCAGTGAGAGAGATGGTTGCAGATGTGAACAGGACAAAGCTGTCATGTGGTGATGGTGTTTTGATGGCTATTATCAAGGAGACGATTTTGGAAATAAGTACGGCAACAACAGGATCACCAGGTACATATAAAACATAATAACATCTTTTTAGTGTGTGCATTTTAGGAAAATCAACTCTTTTTAAATTAACTAGAAAGAAAAATGGGGTTATCAACTTTTAATTTTTTCTAATTAGCACGATAACTCAAAATGTAATGCCAAAGTCTGAACTATGCCACTGGTATATATGTTCCATCCAATCTATGAATCTGCCCAATCTATAGATTGTGCAGTACAATCTATGAATTCATGTAAACACACACACACACACACACACTCGTGGGCAATAAGGGTAGCTAGCTTTACAAGTAAGGGTGGTTTGTGTCCAGCCCACCCTTACTTGTAAAGCTAGCTAGGCTGGGTGTTCAAAGTGCAACAGATGTCACTCCCTCTCTTTACCTGGCATTATCTTAATGCCTCTGAAGATCTAATCCATGTATTGTCCCACCAGATATCTGAGGCACTTCCTCCAAACCTAGAGGAAGTCTTGTTATTCTGGTCAGCTGGAAAAGGTTTCTCTCCTTCTGACGTGACAACATCAGAAACCTTGGGACTCCATAAAGGCATCACCTGCTGCTGAGAAACTGATAGAACAGGCACGTAATGCAAATGCTCATGCCCGCCTTCTGGCAGCTTTACTGAGAGAGGCTGGTGCTTGGTTGAATGTTCAATCGTACGGCCTTCCCATGGACAATGACACTGTCAGATTAGCTATTGGCCTGCTATGAGTCCCTCTTTGCAGAACTCATTTGTGCCACCACTGCGGAGCAGAAGTGGATCAATTAGTAACCTTTGTCAGCTGCCACTGGAGTGAAGAATGACATCATCGCCATGCTGCACAAAATTACATTATCACAGATCCATCTTATCAGCTTGACTGCCCTTTCATTTTGAACCAGCCTGCCTCTTGCGTACATGTGGCAAAACAGTATCCGTTGTGCTTTGGTCAAATGGAAAGCTGCTGGTATGGGATGCAACCTGTATTGACACTTTTGCACCATCTTATATCACTAGTGAGGTGGGTAAAGTGGCTTCCCAAGCCAAGGAGAGAAAGGAAGCAAATATTCTCAGTTCAACCAGTCACACATTTTCAATCCAGTAGCAGTGAATTTCACAGAGGTAATAGGCTCCAAGACCATGGCTTATTTTAATGTTTTGGAAGAGCAAGTACCGTTAACAACTGGAGGCAAGGCTGTATCCCATCCAGGGACTGTCTGTGGCCTGCAGAGCGGAAATAATGCTTTAGTGATTGTTTTAACTGGTATTTCAGTAGTTGGTTAGTTACCTTATTTATTTAGTCATTAGTTAGCATTCTTTTAATTTTAAATTTGATTGCCAGATAGGTGTTAAAACATAAGAACAACAACAACACATCAATGACAACAACAACAAAAAGTCTTCTGAGATCATGTCCTTCTTCCAGTTGTCATGCGTATTTTAAAAAATGGCTGAGTGAGCATATTGAGCTGATCCTCTAATCTTGTCAATTGAGATTCACGCATGGCATATAATGATATACTAGTGAAGAAGGCAGTGCATTATTTGGCAAGCAAAAGTGAGGTGTGGAGAAAAAGCTACCTCCATCCTACTCATTTTATCCTCTGACATTTTTCAAATTTATTTTTCTAACTTCTGCTTTATCTATAGTTTCATTAAAACTGTCACTAAGCGGTGGAGCATGTGCATTACCAGTATTTAACTCAGTGTACTACTATTAGTCCATGTATTATGGTTCCTTATAGTATAACAGAAATTCTTAATTTAGATCCAATGGGTGAGTGAAACATGCCTACACTCTAATCATGTCATTTTGGATTCGCGCACGACATATACTAGACAAAAAAGAATTACTGATCAAAAAAAAATGAAACACAAATTTATCAATGCAGACACAAACATTCAGGACCCTTTATTTAAACAAATTAAAAATCCTCACAGTCATATTAATTAGGTAAAGGGTCATGTAAATGTTTGTTGCTGCTAAATTCTTGGTCCATTTTGTCTGTTTCTATTTGAAAAGCAGCCAGTTACAAGAAGTTATTAGTTAAAAACACTAGAACTAACCAATCATAGTCACCATATTTATTTTCAAATGTAGCACACATGCCTATGTATATATTCATATAATACATGTGTACACAATAGATACATACATCATCAGTAGTTATATACCTGTTTAAAAAATGTCTACTGGTACATAGCATCTTTATGACATTTACGACCTTTTACCAATTTTACGCAGTTTCGTTGAATAGACAAACAGATTGGATTAAATCAAGCGACAGATTAGTCATTGCAAAGTCTTTATTAGACAGAATTCTGATGAACGAACATATAGTATGCAAATTATGTGTAAAAAAAGTAGATAGATGCATAGATTGATTGATAAATGTTATCTTAAATAATTGTAATTTACCAAGGTAGACAAAAAAAACATTTACAGGACCCTTTACTATATTCATATATTGAAGACCAAATGGAATTAAAAAAGAAGCTGTATTATTATATTGGTTTTCACAGGTAAAAGGTCCTATTGTCTACGACTCTACATTCTAATAATAGGTAAAGGGTCATGTTACTTTGGTAAATTCTTGCTTCATTTCTTTATTGACAAATGGTTTTTTAATGTCTTGTTTCAATTTAGTCATGCAGACAGCTTTATAAGAAGTTACTCAATATATATAACACCAGTAATTTAATTTTAAGTTGATACATGTGCATAATAATTATAATACACAAACACACACATGTAGAGGTGCTCATGTAGAGGTGCCCATGTGGAAGTTCTCATGTAGAGGTCCACATGCAAAACACAAGTACTTGATAGAGTAAAACCAAAACATACCAACACCTTTCTATAGGACATGACACAGCATGTGAAAGTGGAAATACAGTGTTACGAATATCCATTGCTATTGCAAATTAAATCCTGTTGAGTTGGTATGTGTCTCTGTTAAAAATGAAGTAGCATGTCACAACACCTTCAATGTTTGCAGTTGAAATTTTGTTAAGATTTTGCAGACATGAATGAGGAAGATGCAATTTTGTAAAAGATGGGCATGTGAAAGATCTATAGGACAAATTTGTGATCAATTTTATGGAATTGAAGTTGATCAGGATAGCAATGCGGAAATCGATATGATGACTGATGATGACTGACATAATACATAGAATGTAAATTGCAATACCTCATAAGAAGTAACAAGATCAGTACACACCAAGATACATGACACACAAAATGAACCCTGCAAAAAATCCACAGCTGATTTTGGCTAGTACACTTCAAGATATAGATCCTGATTTTATCGATTATGTTGTTTGACCTCATTACGGAGGTATTTACAACTATTATTGAGCAACTATACACATTTTTTCTAATTTATCACTGGTAACTGCTTACCATTTTGATAGTTTTTTTTCAGTTGTAATTTAACAACAATTTGAATCAAGAACAAAAATATTTTTATTTAAAAATAAACTTGGTCGCATAGACACGTTTAAAAGGAAGGAGACGAGACTATACAAGTATACCACAGCCAGTTATAATGTGTTGTTTAAATGGCCAAAAAAGGAAGTCAGTTTACCCTAGTAGACCACATCCAGATAGATGACAGTCAGTAGTAGTGGAAGGATAACTGCCAAGTAGCTATGAAACATATATGGTGAAGAGACATACTAGTGTAACTATATATTCTTCAACATGCTTAACTCCACTATGGACACTCACCTAATATAATTTATTCATGTTGCATCCTCTTCCCAACCCCCTTTCCCCTCCTGCAGTTTTCCATCATCAGCCCATAATGATGTAACTTTTTACTTCTTTAGGTTCGATCTAGTTCTAAGGAAGATTGGCTTGATAAGAATTCATGAAGCACTTGCTGATATACGCTCACATGCATACACACTTGGCTCCTCTCCTCATAATTATATGCTAATCTCACAAGAGGGTATCCACCACTTCCATCACTTTTTATGTGTGAATAAAGGGTTATATATATTATAAGAGACCTCGATCTTTTAAAGATAAACTCGAAGGTCACAGTTTCTATGGTTTTTAGGTCTGCCAGTTCGCGACCTTAGCAAGAATTCAAGAAGCTGCCATTGTTAGTTTTTGTTTTTAGCTGAGATGGGAGGGAGTTCTGTTCACCATTTTAAAAGGTGGTCACACCAATATAGTGATCAATAAGTACTCCCATATAATTTATATAGAAACAGGCATAAAAAAATGTAAAATCAATGAATTATATTTGTTATTTGTTTATGATTTACTTTGGGGGGGGGGGGGCAAAGTCAAAACTGGTTAAAACATTGGCCTAAAACTAAAAACCAAAAAAATAAAATGTTTGGTTTATTTCCAATTTGCGATCAACGATTCAAACCAAATTCTTTGAAACGTAGTATGAAACATCAAAAATCTGAGATAAATGGTCAGTGTACTAATCTATGAAAAGGTCAAAATTGATATTCATGGTGCATGGTTATTTTTACTATGAAAATAATGGTATGGTCACATTTCTAGCTCGTGATAATTAGAAAGCAGATAAAAAATAAGTGAGAGAGATGAAGGCCTTTGACACAGTTATATCTACGTAACACACATACCAGTTTTTAGCATGGTTGTATATACCCATATACCAGTGGCACAGTTATACATAAATATATACACTATCAGACTCTTTGGCATTAAATTTTGAGTTACAGTGTTAATTCAAAACCGATAACCCCATTTTTCTCTCTAGTTAATTTAAAAAAGAGTTAATTTTACCAAAACGCACACACTTTATTTAAAAAAGTTATATGTACCTGGTTGTTGCCGTACTTATTTCCAAAATGTTCTCCTTGATAATACCCGTCAAAGTACAATCACCACCTGACAGCATTGTCCTATTCACATCTGCAACCATCTCTCTCACTGCAGCAACTGATTCTTGCAGTTTAAGTGCATCAGCGCTAGACAGCTCTGCAAGAGAAGATGGCGAAGTTTGCTCCACAGATGGACCAGCTGATTGAAGAATGCCAAAGAGCCAATGGCTACACCAGAAAGAGCCAGCAAGAAATTGAAGCCCATCATTACTAAGATGACAAGAACAACAATTCCTGATTTATTGCAGTTGTTCTTGCTAGGTTGCATGTTGCTGTTCTTCTCATTCTAGTTGGGTAATGGTTTATCAGGAGGCACAGTGGAGGAAATGTTCATGAGGTGAGAATCGGAGGTGAGAGAGCTTGAGCAAGAATTGGGAGGAAACATAATTGAAGAGGTGAGGAGTAAGTGGAAGAAGAGAGTTTTGGCTGCAACGGAGAAAGGAATTGGAAGGAAGAAGATTAGAGACAAGTAAGATGGATGGTGGTCAGAGGGTGTGGAGAGGTTTATTGGAGTTACGAAGGAGAAATGTAAGAGGCTGAGGGTAGCAAGGAAGAGAGGGGAGAGAAAGCCTACATTAACACAACTATGGGATGACTATAGCAAAGCAAGAAAGGAAGTGAAAAAGGCTATTAGTAAAGAGAAGAAGGAATTGAGGAAGAGAACTATAAAGAAGATTAGAGAGCAGGGTGAGACCTGTTGTAATGTGTTTTGGAATAATTTGAGAGCAAAGAGGAAGGAGAGAAAGATAAAAGGAGTGAAAGATGATGAGGGAAGTGTAGTGAAGGAGGAAGACGAGGTGTTTGAGGTTATTGCAAAACACTGGGAAGAGCTGGGGAGGAAAAATGAGGATGCCACAGTAGTACCAGAATTAGAGATAGGATAAGTGAGTGGGCATGAGTTGGGTATGTGTGAAGAAGTAAGTTGGGAAGAAGTAGTAGCAGTAATGAAGTGTTTGAAGAGAGGAATGGCACCAGGTCCTGATGGAATGTTGAATGAGATGCTGATGTATGGAGATCAGAGCCATATTTAGGGGGGAGGGGGGGGGGGGCAGGGGGGGCAACCCCCCCCCCCCCCTACCCTCCTGGCTACAAAATTCAGAGGCCCCCAAAAATTAGGTGGGCTTGGATGTCAAGAGTCACATAATCAGTAGATGTATGATGTATAATTAATTAAAACACCACCCTTTTAATTCCATCTGTCAGTGTGCTGGCAGTGCGAAAAATATATTTGCCATCTAGCTGCCTGCCCAACAACAAGAATAATGTTAAATTGGGTGCCCATCAATCTCATACATACTTGCAGCTGTCACGATGCTAAGTGCAAGTCTGATTATTACAAGCACTATCAGTACAATCAACCACTAATACATTTTGTAAGCTAGACATCCTGTTCCACTGCTAGATGTATAGGTGTTGATTGTACTAATGACGGTTAACAAATTTTAGGTCAGGCCTTGGCCACTCCTGTATCTGCCCATGCACATGACAAAAGGTCATAGTAGGTCACTGTTGGATATGGCTACTGAAGGTGAAGATCCTACTCCTCCAAAAGCCAAAAGACTGTGTCATCAAGCTAAAATAACTTTATTTTTGGGACCTTCAAGGTATTAATGCTCCATGCATGTGATTCATAGTGGTAGCTATATGAAAGTAATGACGAAATGATGTAGGGAAATTGAAGACAACTCCCAAGTACATGATGAAGAGGGTCATGATGAAGAGGCTCTCATGATGAAGAGGCTCATGTTGAGGGGGGTCATGGTGAAGAGTCCCTTCATAATGATGCTCTACCTGAAATGGATCTAGCAACTGCAAATCCTATTATCTAAGATTATTTTGATCCCAATGATCCAGCACTTTATTCTGGAAAGCATTCCTTATTGGATGTCGATGACAAGCTAACACTCTTGACGTCTAAGTTTAAATGCCCACCTAATTTTGTGTTCCCTGTCACTTCAGAGAGAAATTTAGTCTAAGCTGGACAGTAAATAGGCCATGGTTGCATTATAGCATATCAAATGATAGTGCTGTCTGCCATGCCTGTGCTGTCGACACCAAATTCCCGTTTTCTTTCATGGGCTTTAATAAATGGAAGAAAGCTCTCGGTAAGAAGAGCAGATTATTCGATAAGCACAAGGAGAGTGAAGCACACAAACTAGCAGATGAGAAAGCTTGTCTTTTCCTAAAAACTCAACAACCTAGTTTAGATGTTGCTTCACTAATGGCCAAAGAAGTGGGAATTGAGCAGGCCCATACTAAGAAGGGCATTTTGTCAATTATTGATGTGGTTGTAGCCCTTGGTAAGAGAGGCATTGCTTTTCGAGGTAATTGGGACAAGATCACAAAAACTGAAGATGGAAATTTCACTTTTTTTGGTTAACTGGAAGTCACTGTTTGACACAGATCTTAAAGAGCATTTTCAGCATGCTGCTGCTAAAAATGCTAGGTATACTTCACCCCCAGTACAGAATACAATAATTTCCATATGTGAAGGCGCTATTCGTGAGAATATTTTATCAATGTTTTCATCATACTGGAGTCTCATGGCTGATGAAACTGAAGACCTTTCAAATGTGGAACAGGTTAGTATCTGTGCAAGGTTTGTTAATAATTGTGAAGTTTATGAAGAATTCCTGGGGTTTATTAAAATTGCAAAGATGGATGCTCAAACGATTGCTGATGCTTTGCTATCTACATTTCAGCAATGGGGATTGAACATGTCTTTTCTAGTTGGTCAAGGGTATGATGATGGAGCCTCTGTAATGAGTTCAAGTAGAAATGGAGTACAGGCTAAAGTACCTGAAAAATACTCCCATGCCACATATGTTCATTGCCGTTCACATGTTTTGAATCTTGCCATTTGCAGAAGTTGTATGGGTGTGCCATCTATCCGTAACCTTTTTGATGATATTCAAAAGTTGACACGGTTTATATCTGGTAGTGCCAAGCGTATTTTGAAGTTGCATCTACTGACCAAGGAAAAGAGCTTCTTGACTTCTTGATGATTGAAGATGATGATCAGCTTGGTGAGTCTGAAATAGAAGCAGGTTCAAGGAGGTATCATGCGCCTAAATGCCACCCATTGGAGTGCAAGGATGAGGACTCTTTCAGCTCTTATAGCCCTATATGTCACAGTCTTAGAGACCATGGGCAGAATCAAAGATAGTAGTAGGGGAGAAGCTATAAGTGATGCTTTCATATATGCGGCTTCTAGAAGATAGCCAATTTGTTTTCACACTGGTTGTTACACAGAGAGTTCTTTGTTTCCTTAGTTCAGTGACATTAGCTTTACAAGATAAACAGGGTGACCTTGCAGAAACTTGCAAGGATGTAAACACTGCAAAGAAATGCATTCAGGATGCCAGAAAAGATGACTGCTGGGAGAAAGTTTGGAGAATTGAAATGCTAGCCTTGTCTATTAATTTAACAATTGCGAAACTACGAACTGCTACTGTTCAGTGCTATCGAGCCAATGCAGGACAAGTTAGCCAGACTCCTTCTGATTACTACAAAATCGATGTATATTACCCATTTATTGACCATGTGGTTGAGCAGTTAGAAACACGATTTTTCCAATGAGCACAAGGAAATTATTACAGCTGAATCTCTATATTTATCCAAACTGAGTACAAATAAAATTGATAGTATCACTTCTTATTAAGGGAAATTTATGTGACAGAGAAGACCGACTTCCCTGTTGAAATAACTAAATGGAAAAAGTTTTATTGATCTGTTTCACCTAAAAGGAGGCCAGGTACAGCTAGCTGTGCTCTCTCTGAGTGTAATCCTCAGTCATTTCCCTCAATTAATAAAATTTTAGCAGTCTTTTTAACTATACCTGTGGGAAGTGTATTTTGTGAGAGATCTTTTTCTGCTCTTCGCTTTGGACACATTCTTCAAGAGAGGTTGTGTGGATTAGCAATCTCTTGATTCATCATGACGCTGAATTTATTCCATCAAGAGGATATTTATGAAAGAACTGGAGACAAGTCAGTGAAATAAAAATGAGGATAACTCTTGTCACATTCTGATCAGAACCGTGAACATTAAATTTTGTTGTTGCATTTCTGTATGTTTTTGTTGAGGTGTTCTAATGCTGTAATGTCATGTACTCCTTTTTAGCCTCGTATATATATGCACTTCACAAAATAGGAGTATAGTTTTAGCTTCTGTATACTTCACACCTATGGGCTATGGCTGTGGGGGTCGGGACTGGAGTTAATGACTCCTTTTGGTGCTGCTGCCACCAGTCTTAGACGTCTCCTACTGTTGCAACTAGCCAGAGAAGTTTAGGCTTTTGATTTCAGTGATAATTAGGATTTCAGATTGTGAGCCTAAGTAACTAGAAAGTCCTGGCAGCTGGGTTTAAATACCCATACTGCCAGCAAGTAATTAAGGTTAATTCCAAGTGGGTGGCCAACGTACCACAGACAAGACACAAATGTATTATATACAGGTAGGTTCAGGTAAGTCAATATAAATAAATAATCAAGTGTTAGGTTCTAATGTGTTAGATATTAACACTTTATCATTCTCTCCTTATTAGGTCTTCTCAATCAGGGTGCTGGTGAACCTTAGGTGTGCATCCTGCGTGGGATGGCTCTGCTGGTGCTGTATGTTGAGGCTGGACCTCTACATAGAGGCACACATGTAGAGGTGCACATGTTGTGGTGCTCATGTAGAGGTGCATATGTAGAGGAGTGGTGCACTTGGAGAAGTGCACATGTGGAGGTGCTCATGTAGAGGTGAATATGTAGATGTGCGCATGCACAACACAAGTACTTGATAAAGTAAAAACAAAACATACCAACACCTTTCTATTTGTCATGACACAGCATGTGAAAATGGAAATACACTATCCATTGCTCATTGCAAACTCAATCCTGTTGAGTTGGCATGTGTCTCTGTTAAAAATGACGTAACATGACATAAGAAATACAACACAAAAATTCAATGTTAACAGTTGAAATTTTGTGGGGATTTTGCAGACCCAAATGTGGAAGATGCAATTTTGTGAAAAGATGGGCTTGTGAAAGATCCAATGGACAAATTTGGATCAATTTTATGGAATTGAAGATGATTGGGATAGCAATGAGGAAGATGATATGATGAAGGATGATGACTGACTTAAAACTTATCATGTATATTGCAAGACCTCATAGGAAATATACAAACAAGGTCATTACACACAGAGAGACAAGATGTGTACACAAAATAAACCTTGCAAAAATCCATAGCTGATTTTGGTTAGTGCACTTCAAGACATGGATCCTGATTTTATGATAATGTTTGACCTTATTACAGAGTTATTCACAACTATTATTGAGCAACTATTCACATTTTTTCTATTGTATTTCTGGTATTGCTAACTACTGAGATGCTTATGATTTAGATTTGCTGTGCTCCAAGATATACCTGGAAGAACTAATGTGGTTCAGCATGATATTCCCACAGATGTTACTATCACCATCAGGCTACCCCCTTACAGACTTGCAGATCATTCCCAAGAAGTGTGGGAGGAAATTAGGATGCTCTTACACCAAGGTATTATTAGACCCTCTAAGAGCCCTTGGTCAGCCCCCATAGTTTTGGTAGCAAAGAAGGATGGCACCAAGAGAATGTGCGTTGATTATAGGAAACTAAACAAGGTGACCCATATCCCTTGCCCAACATTGAAGAGTTACCTTGAATCCTCGAAGTACATTACCACTCTTGATTTATCCAAAGGATATTACCAGGTTCCAGTTAATCCACTTTTGTGACGCCCAATGGGAAGTACGAGTTTGCTACTATGCCATTTGGCCTGATATCAGCCCCCTCCACCTTCCAAAGGCTTATGGATGAGGTATTGGATGGATTACAGGAGTTTACAGTTGCCTATTTGGACGACATTCTGTTGTAGGCGCTCCCGTTCCTCAAGTGCATCCTGCTCCAGTTGCTGATCATGGGTGACTACCATGCCGGACTCAGTCGCGATGGGAGTAGGTGGGGTGTTCAGCTCGTCGTAACTCGGTTCGCTGTCTAGAGCCTTCTTCAAGTAGTACCGGAAGTGGGGTATGTCCCTTCCCATCAGCATATCCTTGGTGATATGTTTCGACACTTCTACCGCAATTGTCGTGGTCTTCCCTTCAACTTCGAGGGTCACACTTGCTGCAGGACTTTCTGATGCAGTATTGTATGGTATATTCCACCCTAAATAATCTTTTTTGTCAACACAGCTGGGGTGCACGAGGGTCTTAGTGCATCCAGTGTCTAGTAAGGCTTTGATGACCTTGTCGTTGATCTTGACCATTTTTGTCCAGTCGGGAATGTGGTGATGTCGTGGTATGACTTGAAGGCTGCACTTAGCATGCTCTACCTTCACCTTGCAATCTCTTTGGTAATGACCTTTCCTACCACATCTAAAGCATTCCACTGTTCTTAAGTCTTTAGGATAGGGAGGAGGTCCATCCCGGTTCTGCTGTTGATCGTTCTTCTTGGGCACTGCTCTTTCGAAACGACTCGGGTTTCTCGTCACAGGGTAAGGTTCTTTCTATACGTAGCAGTCTGTTCATGTCTTTTGATTTCCTAGGTATTGGATGACCGCTTCTGTCAGATCCTCATAATTCTGGCAGTCCAGGTTTCTCATAGGGGTTTCTAACCAACCTGGAAGTTTTATGAGAACCATCTCCATCAAGACTGCTTCTCTGTCTGTTTTTCTAGTGGAGTCCAACCACTAGTTGAAATTTTGCCTATAATCCCTCAACCATTGGTCTGGATTAGCAGAGTTGAACGTCTGGTCAAACACTTTTTGCCTATTGGTCTCTGTCGAGATCTGGTACATTGAAAGTAACACTTTCTTGACTGTGGCGTAGTCAGCTTGTTGTTCTTCTGGAAGTGCTGCGACAAGTAGCAGTCCTGCTCCCGATAACGATCCTCTCAATCTGATGGTCCATTGAGGTTGAGGCCATCCTGCTACATCTGCCATGGCCTCAAATGTGTCCAGATAGGCAGACATGTCATCTGTGTCCTCATTGAACTTATGGAGGGTAAGGTGAGATGGTGGTGCTGCTGCTGCTGCTGGAGGTGTTCTCTGGTTGCGCATAGCTTTTATCCACCTTCTCTGTTGATCAATAGCGGGGAAAACTTCAGCACGTTGCTCTTCATCCCTTTTAGCATTTTCTTGCTCCAGCTCAATCCAACGATCCATGAACTTGTCGAAGCGTCCAAGGGGTCATGGAGTGTCTTCCTCCTCTTGTTGAACGTCTGGTCAAACACTGTTCGTGGTGGTCGCTCAAAACCTGATCGTAGAGTCATCTGATTCAATCAACGATAACAACAACCACACAAAAAGAAAATTAGAGTAGTATAACTAAAAAACTACGTAAGGGATGTTTTGTATGTTCCAAGGTTCTTATTGCCCGAACGGTATCCCTAACTTAGCTAATAGTTTACAACTCAGAAACAATACAGCTATGCCTGGGATTCTCACAACTGATCCCACCGCTGCCACCAATGTAAGCGTCCCACTCCCTACACTCCAGCTGCTTTAGTTTCTTGGCAATGCAGAGAAACACACTTTGATGCCTAGTCCAAATTATAACCACGCTATCCTAATTTATCACTAGACCAACACCCAGCCTACTGTATTCCTGTAGCTACAATTTGAGAGCAAGTTAAAGGCACAAGCGAGGTGTGCCACCTTTTAATTGAACAACAATGCAACTACTCTCAGTTCTCATAAGTCCTAATCACACATAAATCTATCAAAGTCCACTTGTCTCTCTCTCTCTCTTTATGTCATCCCTCGTCAGACGTATCCGCAATCTCCCCCAAAATGACCATGTTTGGTATTCTGGAGTGGCCTTCTGGCATGAGTCTCTAACCAATCAGCATCCTTCTCCTCAGTTGACTTGTCTGAGCCATTTGGCAACCTGTGTGGTTCATCAATGTTCGAGACACTTCCACTGGCCTGTAGATCTGACGACCCGTGTGGTTCTCTCTCAGTCAGGATCGAGCCTGTGGAGATCCCTGACAAGCAGCTATGACACGTATATGGTGAAAGTTCATAGATGCATTGTAAATACATTCTTCAACATGCTATGGCCACTCACCTGATATAATTCAAATCATGTTGCATCATCTTCCCAACACCCTTTCCCCCTTCCAGCACTCCCTTCATGCATCATCATCATCTCACATCATAACTTAATATAATAAATGATGTCACTTTCCACTTCTTTAGTTCTAAGGAAGATTGGCTTGAAGCACTTTCTGATATACACTCACATACATACACACCTGGAACAATTCTCCTCTCCTCATATATCCTAATCTCACAATAGTGGTATCCACTACTTCCAGTTCTCTTCCACTCTCTCCAATACCAACCCACTTCTTACTTCTCACTACTGCATCCAACTCTCGAACTCATCCTCCTCAAATTTCACTCCAATCATGTGCTTATACCACAGGAGTACACTCACAATATGTCTGGATTTTTATCAGTTTATAATCTTCCTTCAGTACTTTGACTAGTACTGTCACAATTATCAAGTTAAAACTATAATTTATACAGATTGTGATATACACCAAGTAATTATTTTTGAATTTATTTTGTCTGTTAATGCTCTGTAGCCATATGTCTGTCATCCTCTAGTTTGCCATGCTCATCTCTGTGCTATCTTTTCTGTAGTTTGTTATTTATGCTGGTAAACAAATAGGTTTCCAAGCATAATATATAAATGTTGCTCACATAAATAAAGATATTTTATAGCATATACAATTCCTTGCATTCATATTACAATTCTGCAGTAGTGGAAGAGTAATGGATAGACCCATGTAGGTACGTTTACCACATAACTTTTGGTGAGTTTTTGGCTGCCCATTCTGAGTAATAATTATTCATCAAACTTTAATGTCACAAGAAATTGTAACCTATTATATGCTTCGGCTATCATGAGGAATAACTGGCCAGTTAATTAGTGTCCAAAATATCATAACTCAGTCTGGATGTAGAAAAGAAGTTGGCAAAAAGAATAAAATGGAAGATAGAATTATATGGAGTGAAGATGGCAAAAGAAAAAAGTACTTCATTGATTACTGCAATGTATACCAGCAGCCAGGCAGCTCGATCTCCATACTCATATTGAAATTAAGCATTAGCAGGACATGCAATGCTTCCTTCATGTGCAGCTCATTCTTTGTCCATGTTTGATCCTCGATAATTGTCCCATGCAATTGGGGGTGGTTCCATGCACTCTCAGATAAGAGAGACTTGTCCATCACAACCTTCTGACAGACATCCTTGTCTTCTTATATCCACATTTTCAGTCTTGTTATAGTCTTACCAATGTAGCACTGACCAAACTACAAGAAGTGTGGCACACAACACAAGAATCAAAACTGGCAACTTATCCTTCACTCTTGTAAGGTGTGACCATCAATTTCATCCAGATCTGAGTCTCTGAATGCCAAATCTTACATGGGCATAAATGAAGATCATCAAGGGGTCCTTCTCTTCCTCCTCTTCACCCATTGAACATCTTGTTCCTATGACATAACTGATAAGGACCTGTGGATAACCAATATATTTACAGTTGTATGTCACAAGAGAAGATAAGTTGTCAGCTTTGATGAATCTTGTTTTGTGTACCATAGCCAATGCAAAGACTGTGGAGACTGGGATGAGAATGAAAGAACACAAGAATACTGGATGATGGAGAAGTGTTTATAGCTGAACAGGAGAGGAAGAATCACCATCAATTACATGAGAGGGGGCAACCATCATAGATTGAGCAAGAAGTCGCATTTGAAGGAAGTCTTGCACATATTTGTAACACCTAAAGACCAGCTCCTCAATTAGTATGTGGGATAGGAGCTGCCTGGCTGGTGGGGTTGCTTCTCACAAGACTCTTGACACAAAACCACATTCATATTCATCACAAAGCTAAAAATTCTCAACAAACTATCAGTTGACATTCCAAAATTACAATGACCTTCTCAACTTAATATTTGACATTGGGACAGATGCTTTAGCCTTCAAAACGTCTAGAGAGTTAATTTCAAGTTGTAAGATGAAAGTTAATTTTTAAGATTAAGATCATTACTTAGATTCCCCATGAGTCCATGACCATATTTTGGGGACATTGTCACCAGACTAATTATATTAGTTTTATGTCATTCCAACCTGGCAATGACTAGGGCATCTAGCCAAAACATGGATTATGTGATATTGAAGTCTGAAAATAAGTTTGGCATATAAATATAGCGTGACAACTGAGAATCATACACTTGTGCTATTCCAGAGACTGATTGGTGTCGCAATCAATGGTTTCACCTGTCTTGCCACTGATAGCATGTCACTCATCATAATCAATGCGATGGTCAATATGCCATGAATGACTGCCTATAATTATATATATTATTTACAATTTATGGGGTGTGGCAAAGTTGAAGGTGAAATTATTGTCTGGTGAATACTTTGCCTGCACCTTCTTCTAAACTATATGGAAGTGATAGAAGTGTTATTATTACATTTCCTAGGGCTGGATATTGAACATATAGCCTGGAGATTGGAGCTTTTAATATTGTTATACTGCATGGCAGATGCACAGGTCCTTGATGAGGCCATGCCCAATTGATCACAAAAGGTGTGGCTATTGCAGATTAAGAGTTAAGTTAACATAGATAATGAAAAATAAATGCTGCTATCAGTACAAAACACATCACTTTTAGTGTCCATTTAACAAGGTTATTCATATCGAAGGACATCACCAGACTCCCGGCTTTGACTTCTAGGGCTTCCTCCTCCATTGGTGCCTTGAGGTCCTATGGGACCACGTCTACCTGGAGGGCCAGTGTTACCTTTATCTCCATTGTAGCCCATTGGTCCTACCATTCCCAGCATTCCCTTAGGGCCTGGGGGACCAGGGCTTCCTGGAGAGCCACGATCTCCAGTGTTACCTTTATCTCCCATGGAGCCACTTGGTCCTACATTTCCCTGCAGTCCTCTAGTGCCTGGGATACCTGGATTGCCTTGGGATCCAATGTTTCCTTTTTCTCCCATTGAGCCCCATGGGCCTGTATTTCCTGGGGGACCTGGTATTCCAAGATAACCCCGAGGGCCTTGTCCTTTTTCTCCAATTGGACCTGGTGGACCACGGTTTCCTATAGGGCCTGTATTTCCTTGATCTCCCTTGGAGCCTCGAGGCCCTGTGTTTCCCGGGGAACCCTGTGTTCCAGTGTTTCCATGTTGGCCTCGTTGGCCTTTTTCTCCACTGGGTCCTGGTGGACCATGGTAAACGATTGGGCCGGATGATCCAGGATGTCCTCTAACTCCCTTGGAGCCTGGTGGCCCATTGTTTCCTGGGGGACCTTGTGTTCCAGTATTTCCACGTGGACCTTGAGTTCCAATTTCTCCATTTAGGCCTGGGGAACCCTGGTTACCCATAAGGCCTGGTGATCCAGTGGCTCCTCTAGCTCCACTATAGCCTCGTGTTCCTGTGTTTCCTGTTGTTCCTCGGATTCCAGGTTCACCTGGATGTCCATTTTGTCCACTGCGGCCTGAGACACCAGCTATTCCTTGAGGCCCAGTATCTCCTCTTGGTCCAGAATCTCCTGAAGGACCTAGCACAATCAATAAGAAGACAACAATGTAATGTCTTCAGCTAAGCACTGTACAAGAATCAACTACTCTGGCAAATAAGGCTGGAAAACTAAGATGCTATGTGCATCAAAACTGAGGTCATTTAAGTTCAACTCCATTTCATTTTGTCTACCTGTACATAGGCACATGTGCAAACATCAGCATGTGATCTAGTCCAATCTGTGTATATATTTCTTCAATGCTTAATTAAGTAGAGGATACAAGCCAGATTTACGAATACATTCCTAGCATATTAATTAGACTACTTATGGGAATGGCAACATTTTAATTATAGTGTCAATGTACCTGGTGGTCCTGTTCCATTTATGGTGATTTCCTGAATCTTCTCATTGATAATGGATTGATTTCTAAAAAAACCATGCATATCTTCAGCGACTGCAGCAACTGATTCTTGCAGTGTGAGTGCCTCAGTGCTAGAAAGCTCTGCAAGAGAAGAAAGTGAGGATGGCGAGACTAGCTCCACAGATGGACCAGCTGATTGCAAGAATGCAAAAGTGCCAATGGCTACACCTGAAAGAGCCAGCAAGAAATTGAAGCCAATCATCACTAAGATGACAAGAAAACCAATTCCTGATTTATTGCAGTTGTTGCCAGGCTGCATGTTGCTGATCTTCTCGTTCTTGTGTAATGGCTTATCAGACTGCATGTTGCTGTTCTTCTCATTCTTGTTGGGTAATGGCTTCTTAGGCTTGGCTTTCACAGCTGGTGCAGGGTTGGCAATGCTGTAGATGTTGGAACTTTGCATGCCATTTATAATCGCATACTCATGGTCGCCTATGAATTTGGAAACTTTATCTTGATCCATTTTTTTTCTGTTTCAGCCTTGACTTCTAAGACAATAGACTAAGCAAGCACCTTAGTTGTTCTCATTTTATAAGATATTCAGAAATGAATTAAGTGCATTATTTATTCTATCTGACTATATACGTTTGCTAAACACGCACACAATAGAATAAAAATAACATCACCTGAGTATGTGTAGAATAACCTATTAAGGTTAAATAAAATAAAAAACCTTTATCGACATAATACCATACAATTACACTTCACTTTTTCTTTCATGCAAATAGATTACTGCATTAAGCGTGTGCTGGTGAATGATTAGGCAATAGGACAAAGGTATTATATGTATAATAATGTCATAGCAAGTAATTGGTGGTGGGTTGTTTGTGCATGTTTCTCTGGTGCGCCACTAACTGTACAGCTGCAGCTGATGTAGGCAGTGAAACCACACAGAGGTCTAAGGTTCAACACAACAACAACATGTGTTAAAACTCTGTCATTCTACATGTACAATATATGCACTTAATACTACTTAATTAACGTGGGCTATCTTTGGTATATGTGTATATAGGTATAAAGACAGAGCAACTGTAACAGTCACACACCTCAATTTAGGTGCGGGTACTCTAAATCAACACTATAGTTTTTATAGGTTAAGTGATGTTGTTACAAGCTTGATCTGGTGACCAACTAATAGCATGGAAGCTTCTTTCTCAACAGTTCTACATCTTCACAATTATTTCTTTATCATTGCCACTTAACTTGCCACAAAATCTAGGACCGAGTCCCCAAAAATTGCTGCGGTAAATTTGAGACGCCCTGCTTTGGTGATTGAACCCTCAAAATGGAATGGATTCCATATTTATTCTGGAAATGTTTATGTCAGTGATGGAAAGTCTCCATGGCAGTATCAAGCCATACATTTTTTTCATGGATATATATATATATTATATGTATCATGAGCCAGCCAAGTATGGGTGAGTAGCCACAAATCTTAGGATCGATCTCACTGACCACTTCATGGACAGGTATATACCAGAAATTAGATCCAAATCACAGCTGGCCCGGGTTGATCTCATTGAACATGGCTTTTGACACAGCACAATATCAGTGCCTAGAGTGTTCTTTCATTCAAGAACATCAAGATGGCTGTAAAATTTGTGCTAAAGATAAATCTGTAATCACTGAACATGCATGAGATGATGCGCACCCAATTTGGCTGATGATGACTATAATTATGAGATGATTATTATTTTAGTATTGCCACATCTGGTGCCAGGGGGTAGTTAGTAGTGTTGGTCCAGTGTGTCCCCATAGAGCTATGGCCACCTACTTCAACTTGCCTCCACCCAGTGTGGTCTTGGTCGAGTGTGTGTCCCCATAGAGCTATGGCCACCTACTTCAACCTGCCTCTACCCAGTGTGGTGTTATCATGTGCTGAATAGCTAGCCACCAGTATATATCAACCTCATGTGAGTAGCTAACCACCGGCCTCATGTGAGTAGGTCTCATCTGAATATTAACCTCATATGAGTCTTTTAGCATCTCATTATTCCTGATGAGGCTATAGCTAGCCAAAATGTCGAGTGAATAAATTCAATTGTGAAAGTCATTCTACCTAACATTATGGCAACTGAGAGTTCGTTAAGATTTATATTACTCAAAGTACAAATTAGGAAGTTGTGATTTTACAAAGTTAAAATCCAAGATGGCTACCTATCAACAAAAAAACCCTATGATATGTAAAATAATATTTGCATGTGCTATTCTGACGTATCTCTAGCTGTGCCGTTGATGTATGCGCAGGAAAACCACACAAGGGTCTTTCGGTCAAAACAACAATATATCACCAAAATATACTCCAATTTACACGTGCTGTCTTTAGTATGTGTGTGTGTAGGCATAAAGCTAACCATTCCTGAGTTAACTGCAACAAAGTTAAGAATATTGTTGTTTCAAGCCAACTAATATAATGGAGAGATCTTTCTCAGAGAAAAAGACCCTGAATATTATTTATTTAAGCATAGCCACTCTCTTATCTACTTAGCAATAAATACTAGGACTGTTGTCCCAAAAAGTGGTCTGATACAACATTTCCTATTCTGTTTAAGGATCTCTCAAAATGACTTGCATATTTATTACTGAAAATGTTTTTGTCCGGAGATGTAAAACTCCACAGTAGTAGAAAGCCATACATAATTCATACATTTCATAAGGCTGCCTTGTCTGGCATTGCTGACCCTTTCATTTCAGAAAGTGTTTGGAAATACCAGACTAATAAATTTGTTCTTCTGGAATATAATTTACTGCTGGTAGCTCTAAATGAATAAATTTACAAGCAATTGCTATCAATATAGAGCATGGGGGCTATCTGACATTATTGATAGAGACATGGGAAGATGTATTTTGCATGTTCTGTTTTGAACTGTGAACCTGACCTCTCCTCCCTCCGTATAAAGAAGCAGAAGGAAGATGAGTTTTGAATCTTTTGCTTCTCCACCACATTACCAAATAAAGGAGAAGACATCAGATGGCCAGTGCCTGCAGAGATCACAAAAATATTTACTGTTACCATAATTATTAGTGGCAGCAATAATAACTTTACTAATGTTCCCAGACACTCTTTCCTCTCCAGCCTGAACATAAGAGTTCTACCACTTTCAACTACATTGAACGACTGCCAATACAGAACTGTTGCTGTTTTAATCTACAGTGAGACCTGTGATTTTAGGGGGTACTAAAGGTCAAATATGTAGTTGATCTCAAATGAATATCTTTCTTCTAATGAAATGGCATTCTTTGAAATTTACTTGCTAGCTAATTATATTTCTGGCTTTGAGTATAATAGCTGTGGTTATTGGCAAACAAAGCTAGCTCACACTGTGGGAAAATTAGGTACTGTCATTCCTGGCGAGTATCTCTACATATCTCTATATAGTGTCTACCATATGTTCACCCATTAAAATATGAAAGGGTCACCTGACTTAGATAATGAGGATTTATGTATACTGGGAATGGTCACTGATAGTGAAGAGAAAACATCAATCAAAATGACAGTTTGTTCGCTTTAGGAATTAAACTTGCTGCACAGGCAAGTTAGAATGCCTAATAGCTCACACGAAAGGATAATGGGAACATAGCTACTCAATTCATCAACATGCTACAGCCATTGAGGTGGTATACATCAATTTTAAGACTATGATGCTACAAACAATCATAAATCTCAAAGGTAAACAAAATTGTTGCCTTTTTGTATGGCTAGCTATATAGTTGGCATATATAGGAAATGATAACTGATGCATGTAGTCAATACAGGAGGGATATCCTATTGTTGAAGCATACAATGAACACATTAAACAGTGTCAAGTCCGCAAACTATCACTTTAATAAGCTCTTGGCAGCTTCATGGTCCTCCCTTTAGTACTCTGGAAATTCCTGCAGAAAGTTCTGCCAGGTGATCTTCTCTTAGTACAATGTATTTCCCATCTTCAAATGAAGTTGCTTCCAGGTGCTATTAACAAACATCTATACTTTCACATGCACACTTCTGCCTGGGTATTTGTCATCCCATTATATTGAAGAGCACGAGGTTGTTCAAACTTGCCTGCTTAGAATCTGTAAGGAACATATTAATAAATGCAATTTTAGCTACGTCTCCATATCAAAATCAAAAGTATTGCAACAACATGATGACATCAACAATGCACAAATCTGTTCTGTATTGGGCCTTCAGCTATGCTAAGGCTAGGACAGTGGCTAGTATTGCAATCTACAATGCTAGAATTTCAAGCTCCATCGCATAGCCTTAAATAATTCCATTTTTTATTTCTCTATCACACCTCCACTTGTCAATGACACTGCCTTGCATTCTTTACTAGTTAACAAAAATAGGTGTGTGTGTGTGTGTGTGTGTGGTACAGTTGACCACACACATTGCATTTACGCTCATGGTGTCTTACCCATTCCCATCCTCCTCCCCTTTCCTCCCCTCCCAACACAAAATCTGCTCCTCCACCCTGACATACTGGGAAGGTGATACATTCAAATGGGTATTAGATTGCTTACAATATGATGCGATAGAAAACATGATATGATGCTATAAAAAAAACATGAATCATGTTTTAGTCATATGGAGGCTCTCATGAAATGGAACTTCTATACAAAATCTCACTTATGTGGTGGTACATCTCCCACAGCAGTAGTGTGATGACCATGTTATGGCACTAAAGTGTTTCATTGTAATTATTTCTACCTTACAGTTTATAGGTTGCCCAAGTTGAGGTCTGTTTCTTCAGCTTCTTGAGTTTTTCAGTCAAAATGGTTCCTGACTGGTTAGCTGACTGCAAAACCCACCAGATGTTCAAAATAAATAATGGCTCATTTAGTAAAAAGAAGAGATCTCGATATTTTACAATAATGGCTGATGAAGCCACTGATGCAAAGTTTAAACAAGCATCATGTTTCTTTTGAAAGACTGGAAGCTACCAAAGATTACTCAAGGCTGCACTGTGTAGACTTGGATTTGATCATTTCTAATTGCCAAGCACAAGTTTACGATGTAGCATTCAATACGAGTAGTTTTGTCTGGTGGCAAAAATTAGTACACTTTTTCCAAAGGCTTTTTATGTATGTACTTTGTTTTTACCATTCCTTGAATTTAGCTTTACTGTAAGGCAACAGGACTCATTTAATCAGAAACACCATCTGGATATGATTCAAGTGTTATCAAAGTTAATCCCAAAGAAAAGCACAACACTTTATCTGACTGATGGATATTGAAAGCTACTCTGTATTGAAGCATTAGTTCAAACTTTGAGCTAGTTATTCTTAGAGAGAAAAAATTGCATCATCGATGAACTTAGTAGTAGTATGCATGGGAAAAAGTTGTCTGCTAAGCATGCATCAATTACAATGAGTCAATCCATAATGTAATTAAGGTCTGGAGTCCGCTTGGACAGAGGCTACAGCAAGGGCTGCCGAACTGGGTTTCCCAGAACCATGTGGTGGCACCACCTCAATGGACGGCTTACCCAAGTCCAAGATAAATACTAAATATTCTGCCCAACCTTGTTTAGGGACATTCCAAGCCAATCTAACCAGACATCATATCATACTTGCATATACAGGATTGAATGTGAACTCACGAGTCACAAGACTCTCGAATGGATCAGGTTAAGTAGCTTAGTATGTGAATAGCCTTATAAGGAAGTAGCTGGGGCACAGGTGGGCAGCATGTTTCTAAAAAGAGCCCACCAAGGAGAAGGAGGTATTTAATCTTTATTTATTGTGATAGAGAGGGTCTCACTGTGGCGAGGGTGTAACAGCGGATAAGTTGTACATCTCGCCACATCTGGTGGAAGGAGGCTACAAACCTCACTGAACTGAAGCAGAAGAAGCTACCAAACCCTACAGAAGAGGGAAGGTAGATTGCCAGCAGGACAGCAGCTCTACTTCCAGCCAAAGAGGCAGCTATGCTGCACTGGCTGAGAACTCAGACTCCAGGCCAGCCGACATCAATGCCCTAGCAATCTACCTCACAAAATCTGAGAGAACAGAGCATTACCAGCGATGGATCTCCGAACCAAGCCCAAAGCTGTAAGCAAAGATAAAACTATGTATCCCCATGCTATATGAAGTAAATACCAAACCACCTTCTGAATCCGAGCATGCTGAATGGTCTGGTGAAGAGCATCACCCACCACTGTGCAGAGTGTGGTCAGCTCTATATAGGCAGGAAGGAATGACCTGATTACAATGATGCTCCAGATGCAACAACAAAAAGTGGGTGACAGGAGAGAAGAAGCTTGAAAATAGAGGGCTGACTCCAACAGATGGGCCACACTCCTGGCTGATAGGTAAGCCCAGGCCAAAGAAGAAAAGTGACTGGCTGATGAACAGGCAGTGGCAGCCGAAAAGAAGATTGAAGAGGCAAGACCTCACCATTGAGGACTAAAAGGCCTTACCACAAGCAGACATACTAGAAAAGGAACAACAGTCCAGACGGGAGTCAGAGGATAGAAGAGAAAAATGGGAGGCTGCCCAGAAAAGCTGAGCACAGAGCAATGGGCATGAAACTACCCTACCTAGCTAAGTTATCAGGATTAAATGACTTCAATTCTTTTTACAACACTTTGAGTGGCAGATGATACCTAATGAGTTCTCTGATACAGCCCTTTGGCATGCACATACTGGTATAGCTTGTTTTTCAAGGTTTGAGGATTGCAGTAACCATATGGGTTTACGGAATAATTCTCAAGGTTATATCAAACCCTTGTATGATATTATTACTAGTACCAAAATAATTGGAGGTAATTTTCAGATCCAGGATCACGTCAGTGAAAACCTCGAAATTTAGCTCCTCAAAAAAATGCTATTAACATAATTATACAAGACAAAAACATTGGCTAGACAAAAAATATTGAAACAAGAACCCAAGACCACAACCATTCACATGACCCTTTACCAATTGATATATTGAACAACAAAGGGTTTTTTTTAAATGAAGTATAATATTGTATTAATAGGTAAAGGTACTCATATAAATGTTTATGACTACATTGGTAAATATCGACTGACATAATTTGTTCTTGATTTTTATTGTTTTTATAGTCAAGCAGCTACTTACAAGAAGTTACTCAGCACAGCAGCAGAACTAACCAATCACAATATAATAGGCATGTGCCCACATATTTATGTAGCTGTAGATATCGACAACTGCATCATAAATAGGTGATCTGTGCTGTTACCTATTGTCACAAGAGTAAACTGCTGAGTAAACCAGCTATTCACTATATACTGGGCAAAAATGTGCAGTCGCTTGCTGACTCAGTCAGCTAGACTCGATATTGCACTTACACAAGCAAAGTTTATGGATTTTTGAGTGTTGTATCGAGAACCAGATTAGTCATTGGACAATTTGGATTTTACTTTTTAACAAGTGGATATATTGTATGCAAGTTAGTGTATAAAAAGATAAAAATGCTAGTGACCCCAAGACGAGAACTCATCTCCTGGCAGTGTCGGCATGTGAGGAACCTGGTGAATGCCCTACCAATCTCCTCGCTGCATTTCTGAATGAGTGATGACACAGTCCACATAGTTGTTGGACTATATATGCCTTGGAATTCTCCTTTGCCAGCCATACTCTGTAGTCGCTGTAGAGCAGATGTTGACCAGTTTGGTACTCATGGTTGAGATGCAGACAGAGCCAGGGAAGGCCATGGTGATTTAAACGACATCATCCACCGTTCATTAACTTCAGCAAATGTCCCTTCCCAGCCCTCAGCATTGTTTGAGTTTGATGGAAAGATACCTGATGGCATGTCCATCATTCCTTAGTCAAGTGGTAGATTCTTGGTATGGGATACCACTTGTGGTGACACCTTAGCCCCATCCAACCTTGCAGCTATGTCATTGAGGCTGGTGCAGTGGCAGTCCAGGCAGAGAGTTTGAAGAATGTCCCATAAAGTTTTGTACCCATGGCATGGAGACCTTTTGGGCCCCAAACAAAGACTTTCTTCGGGAAGTTGGGGCACCGCCTGAGGTCAGGAACTTCTGATGAGAACTCACATCAACATGGCCTTTTGCGAGGTGTGTGGATGATTTTTAAAAAAATGCGTGTTTTGGGGGGCTATTATTTATTCTATATTGGATAATAAATTAAAAAGACAAAAAATAACAAAAAATACATATTGGATTGACTGGTCCAAAAAGAAACAAGAATTTGCCCTGTAGACGACAGATCCCTTTACTTAATAATTATAATGAAGTAAAAGGTCCTGTAAATATACATTTGGTGAATTCTTGTTTCATTTTTCTTTCTTGACTAGTTATATATAGTTATATATTCTATTTTTGTATTATCCAGAAGTCACAACAAGAAGTTATTTGACGTGCATCAGATATATATTAGATGTATTAAAGTACGTATACACCTAACCTATGAATTCACATGCAATGCATCATATGTAGTAGTCTTGTTTCATTAAAGATCTGCGCTGATTTCCATTGAAGATTAAATTTAAGTGATATGAAGACATGCAGCTGCTTGCTGAGTTAGTTCAACTGGACTCAATAGTGCATGTCCACAAGCGTGTTTATGACATTGACGATTCTTTACCCATTATAGGTGTTTAAGGAAATGGAAAAGTGATTGCAATACATTGGACAGTTTGGAGTCTTCTGGTAGTAAAATAATGATGAATAGAGTTATATGGTGGAATAGATAGATAGATAGATACAAATTCATAAAGATTAATGGTTCTATGCTAACCATTTACTATCTGGATTCAAGGCACTCTTGAAGTGACAAAGGCTAGAGCATCTAGTCGAAACATTGAGAGAGTAAAAATTTCAAGTTGATTATTGAGAAGGCTATTGTAACTCTTGAAGTGCTTTTGGGGTCAAAATCGTCTGAAGTAACCGTTTAGGATATTAGCTAAGAAGCTGCCAAAGTGAGTTTTATCTGAAATATAAACTTATAGCTATCTGCCCAATATAAGGAGTACTGTAGTACTCCACAATCAATTAGAGAGGGAGTGTATTTGTATATATGTGTTTGTGTGTGTATGGGTGTAAGTATGTGTGTGTGTGTGTGTGTGTGTATTTGTATGTGTGTATGTGTGTGTGTGTGTGTATCTGTGTCTGTGTGTAGCTTATAAACTTTTGAGTCTACCCACACATGACTCACATATGTTGAAAATCTCTTGACCCCAAGAAGGTTTTGGGCCCAGTTTTTGGGCCCATGGGACCCTGGCCATGCCTTACCCTCAAAGATTAAGCAGCCATAATGGCCGAACTAGGGAAGGTACAGGATCAGACTGGTGCAAAGTCGTATGTTAGAGGCAAGTAAGCAAGAACATCCCACCCAGCAAGTGGACATTTCTACTAGCCTAAGCTAATAGAGAGAGAAAGAGACTTGGCTCATATAGTAATAGTTAACTAAAGAGTCATGGACATTCCCAGGCATCTATTAACTGCACGTGCAATATTATGATTTATATACCTATTAACCAGGGTACCCACACCTTGTGCAAGGGTAAAGAGAATTTTGTGAAATGCAGTTTCACTTTATCTTCTTCATGATTACTGCTGGGCCTCAGCTGGATGGACAATATATCTGGTCTGCTTGTTTGGAGTCAGAATGCTGAATTTGGCTAAGTTGTCTGTGCGCTTTGCTGTAATTTAGGGCTGGCCATGAGAAAAGCAAGGCACTGACAGCTCCTTGCTGATAACCTTTGAGGTTGGCTCCTGAGACTTGTTGCCAGACAGTGCTTTTGGTCAAGTCGCTGATTGCCATAAAATCACCGACCTTAACAGATTTCTTTCGTTTCGTCTTAGCCCAGTCACTATTTCCTGGAAAACTTTTTACTTTTGATATCCACAGACATAATTTGGAATTTTCGGAACATTTCAGGGACCGAAGGAGAACTTTTATTTATCCAAAAACCTTGCGAACTGATTCCATACATATGTGGTTTATGGGGTCTCGTGTGGACTCGTGTGGAAGGTTTTGAGTAGTAAGCATCACACACAAAAAATGGGCCTACATTATATAATTAAATACACATGTGGCTCAAAATGGCATTGGTCTGCTGCACATGTGCACAGCAGGTAAAGTAATTATGCTGTCCATCAGTGTGAATAATTTCATTGATATACAGTGTATGAGTTTTATATGTATTATGTGTAGCTCTACACTCGTTTGAAGAAGCATAAAATTTTCATTTTTTGCCTCTGTTATGACTGTCACACAATAGGATGTCTTTGTGGAATTTAGTAATTGTGGAAATAGATTTGGCCTTATTGGAGTAGTGCTCTAGGCAACTATGGTTCCTTTTACTCCTCACATTTTTCCCCATGCTATGTACAAGGAGAACCACTACAGTTGATTGCCATCTGGTTGCCACATAACCACTGTGAAATTAATTTATCTCGCGTCTATGATTTTTTTATTTTATTATTTCTGCATTTTGCTAAATGTATATTAGCTCTACCTATGTGCTCTCCATTTTGCTACTATAACTGATAGCTCCACTTCCTGTTGGACAACCGTGTTCTCCAACATTACAATGACTTGTGGTATGTCCTTGTATAGGTCACAGAACTACTGTACAAAGTGGCCGGGGATGCCACAACTGAGTTGCTAAATACACTGTCTAACCACCCTATTGCAGCCCTAGCAGTTGAAGCCTTTGAGGCTATTGGCACTCAGGTCAATGGCTTTCCTGCGGATCTACAGTGCCAGGCAGGAGAAGAGAGGGCAACTGGCAGCAAATACTCAGAAGTTGCAGTGAGTGGTTTGGGTCCGAAAGTATACTTCTTTTCATGCTAAGAATACTAGCCAATGCTAAGTATACTAGCCAAATAATTTTCAAAATCACTAGCAAGAATAAAGTACTCCATCAGGGAATCTTGGATCAACTGCAAGTCATCCTCTTTTTCCCAGTAACCCCCCAGAACTTAAACCCAACAATGACGGTTAGCTGACAGGACCATCGTATTAAAGGGTCTGTTAAAGTGTCTATTGATGTCAGCTCTTTCATATGCACGATGTCAAGGGGAAAATCATAATCAAAATGGGGATCAAGATTCATAAGTGGAGTTTTCAGTTGAACCCACTGAACACCTTCCCACCCTGGCAACTTGTTTGGATCAACCTCTAACGGATGTTGGAACATGCATGCCAACTCTTATCACCAACTTGGTCAGTGTTGATAGGTTTCTGCTAATCCACACTACACGAATCACTTAATGTGTGTCCTAAAAAGGAGAGGTGAATTAGAATACGACAAAGCAGATCAAAGGGAGTTCCATGGTCTGACATCATTGGTTCTCAATTAGTTTTCATGGCCTCTAAATAAACATTCCAACTTCTGGTCTTAGTTTTCCATCGCCTGCTTGCAAAATGGCCAGCCTCGCAAGCAGCCATATAAGTGCTGTGCAAGACTAGATTAAATCTGGCAACACTATTTTCATAATCCTGTATCCACCATGGTACATTTCAATCCTTCAATGATCGCGCCTTCTCCATCTGCTCTAGTCTCTCGATTTTACAGCTCTATTCTTTAAAAGAAAGCCCTCACAGGCAAGTCAACTGGAATGGAAAGTTGGTTCTGTGCATGGTCAAGTACACATATAATGTGGATCACCCATCATGAGTAATATGAGGTTGCCATCTTATAAACGAATGTGGAAGGCCACTCAACCTAAATATGAGTGGCCAATTACCTGTCCTAGTTCTACTATGGAAATACTACCCATCCTGTGATCTGAGAATTGATGGACTACATCCTGTCCTCGCGCCAAACTAAACCTTTGAACCTTTGTGCTGTGGACAGCCATGAATGATCCCAGGATTATCAGAAGCACTAGTCATCCAATGAAGTCAGCATGTGACTCACTTATGGCACTCCTTTTGTATCCAATGCACATAACTATAATTCAGCATTGCTCTACTACTGAGACAATATTAAATACATTGCATGCTAACGAGGATACCTAGGCCCTTTACAAGAAGTCTCTCTCCCTCATCCCCCCACCACTCACCGAAACAAATATTTTTGAAAGGTTGTCAAAAATATGAGATAAAAGTAAAGTTACAATAACCTTCTCAATAATCAACTTGATTGTATTCTCTCGACATCTCAACTTGTTACCAGTATAGCAGTCTCACATCAGTCTTAGCACCACATTATTCCTGATGAAGGCTAGAGCATCTAGTCGAAATATCGAGAGAATACAATTTCAAGTTGATTATTAAGAAGATTACTGTAATGTTATTATGTCAACTGAGAGTTCATCGAGAAAAGTAAAGTCATTGCTCACCTACACTAGCTCTAGCTAGGACAAAACTATGCTTGGGATGGGGCATTTTGCTGGCAGTGACGTTAGGGCACGGCTAGGGATAGGTCATCCTTTGATATAATACATCTGAAATACACTATAAAGGGTTGAGCTGGTGTTTAGCAAATGCATATTATATAACACAAATCAACAGGAAAACCGCCTAAACAGTGCCTTTAAAAATCGGTCGGTTATGTTGGTGTTTTGTATATTGATGATTGAGATTTTGTCCTGTTTAGAGTGCTCATCATTGACCTCTGAAGACGATGGAAGATGACCAAACTGTGGCAGACTAGAGTCTGGAGAGTGTCACATGCTACCATCACATTTTAGCACTAGACATACATCTGGGAAGCCCCGATCTTAAGCGATCTTGTGTGGGAAGATGTGTCCTGAACTTGTAGGTGGTCCCACATTTATGGACAAAGTTGAGTACACACACATCATTATAGTATTTGTGGAGCACTCTTCCTAGAGATAGTTAATGGCAGTTTAGTAGCTGTCAGCAGCACTAAAATTACATAACATCGTGAACAGGCCTTTTAATCATTCAAGGTGTACTCATAAAACACTAATGTCAGTCCTTAACCATATGTCATGTGAGGCAACAAATTCAAGTTCTGGAGATGTTTGGAAGTGGCAACTTCATAAGACTAAAGGGACTGATTAAACTGCTTTGACCTACCATACTTACAATATGTCTTCCCACATCTGCTAAAAAGGAGGACCCACATTAATATTTTCCTTAGATGTATCCTCTTCATGCAATAGGATATGTAGATCTCCCTCTGTGCCTTGTAAAGAGAATAATAATATTGGTGATAGGTTGGTTTGGAGTCAGTGGCAAGGAACACTGGAAGTTCTAATATACTTTTTCATCAAACAATACAAAGTTCAATCAACTGAGTGAAGCTCATGTATGGAATGGAGCTCTTATTGGTGGCTATGAAGTATTACAAATTACTAGGTCATGCTCCGTCTATTTCAAGAGTGAGCATGTTTTTCCACACCACAAAATGCTGACTGATCATTGGTGAAGCTTTGGCTTTATGGCAATTTGCTGTCATCACTCTGTAAAGACTTCATGATCTAACTGGACTTGTCTGCTACTTTACTAACTATTTCATGTCTGCAGACTGATCATGTGCCAAACAAAGACATCAGCTTCCAGCACTTGTTTGTCATTCCAAGGAATGCAACATGTCCATACAATATGTATTTATTTAACACTAGTTAGCAACTGCCCACAAATACAAGATGATGTGATTTTGTGCTTAATACTATGCCTCCTGCATTGCTTCTGTAATAAAGTAGCATAGAGTCGGTGGGTATTGACATGCTATTTCACAGTTGTTGGCAATGAGAATTCTATTGGACTTTTTCACAGTTATAGAATGCTATCAGACATTTTTCACTGGTAGTACAGAATTTTAAATCTGAATGTGGTAGCCGCTAACTATGTTCAATTAATTGTTTAGAACTATTCTAGTGTTTTTTTCTCTTCAACCCTTCTAATATTGTAGTACCACGAGATAGCACGCTCCGTAGTGAAATTGGTTTCGTAATGTAGCGGTGGCGGCAATTGCACTCGGCTTTGCCTTGTGAAATTTTTTCCATCCCACTTAATTACTCGTGGTATTTATACCCAATTTCACTGTGAACAATGCTATTTCTATGCTAACAGACTGTGGATACAATATTTTGCAATTTTCAGTTACTTGGCAGAAAGGGATGACCTAGATATTATGTGGACCACATCTTCTCTACCCAAAACTAATTATTATGAAGGAAAAATATTTCTGTTCCACATGAGATTCCCCATGCACACAAATTCCCACCTTCACAGTCTAGGACTCTATCGAGGTAGTGTGTGTGTTTTAACGATGTTATCAATTTAGATAAGATCAAAAAGCCATATTTATTGCCAAACACTTAAAATGCACACATGAAAAGTGCTTGCTTAGCCCAGAGAAGTTTTTTGTTGTTGAAGTCCAGGCAGAAACAAGTCCAGGCAGAAACAGAGGCAAAATGGATCAAAATGACAACTATGAACTTGCTGACAATCCTGCCTATGCTGAACTGGATGATATGAGTAACCACAACAGCTACTTGTCAACAACAATGCAGCTCCAAACCTGCCCTACCTGTCATGCTATAGCTAATTATTACAACAGACCCACAGACCAGAATGTGAGATCATTGAAGTGGACTGAGGGAGACATTAAGGGAGTGAACAAGTCAAACTAGCTCAATGCTCCAGTTTGGCTCCAAAGCACATTTTTTTTTGCTGTGATCACAGTAGCTACCATCTCTTTAGGTGCTGTTTCCATGAACCAGAGTGTCAAAATTGTGGTAAAAAGGCCCTTTGTGCCGCAATTCAAAGCAGTCCAGCACCCAGAAATCTCGACATAATTATTGCGTCCAAAGCCCAAGCCCACTAATGCCGAGTGACTTCTGAGGATTCTCGATCTTCGCCAGATTTCGACGCAGAGAAACTATCAACCTATACGCTTTGACCCTGACTTATCCTATGCGCATGGTAAGGTTTTGCTCAACAATGAACATGTAGTCATGGAAATTGACACAGGAGCTGCTGTTTCTCTAATTTCACAGAAGAAATGATGAGATCTCTTCCTGGAAACTGTACCAGGAAAACATATGTTGTCGTGAAGACTTAGCTATACTGGATGAATGAACATGGTTGGAGATGTGCACAATGGCATCCAGAGCAAGCAACCCGTGTTGTTTGTTCTTGCTTCTCAGACCTAACCTCTAGGAGACCGTAACAGAAAGCCAGGGTCACAATGTGACCTGAATGGGTCACAATGTGACCTGAATACAGTACCTGAGAAAGAGAATTAGAAGTTGGACACACTGTCGTGGTTCGAAATCTGCGCAAGGAGAGTTATGGCTTCCTGGTAATGTCAGGAAACTTGGCCCATTGAGCCATCTAATTGAGAGAGAGGAAAGTGTGATAAGGACACATCAACCATTTGAAATCATGTGATCTGAAAATGTGATATCTGAGGAAACAATTAAAGTTGTGGACTTTCCAGCACTTGATTCTGCGGTTCCGACACTGCAACACCAGAGTCACGCAGCTGACTTCTGGTGATGCAGATTTACGTGAGGGCTCTACTCTCAACCATCATCACAACCTGCTACAAACCCCCTACTTACAGAGGGTGCTACACCTCCTCTGATTGATGAACCTGCACATACAAACCCGATGTCACAACTCAATCTTGACAGCTCCTTCGAGAGAATCGTATCCAACTCTGAATCGTCGCGACCACACTGATTCCAGGCAAGGACACTTGAAATTGATAATTTATTTGTGTGTTGCATTTATTTTAGTGAAGAAAGAGTGTGGTGTTATGCGTAATATTGGTATGCTCTTATTCTAATTTGTCATTTTGTGAACAACTTTGTACTGGTCAGTCAGTCAGTATATGATGTAGGTCAGTTTTGGAATCTCGATATAATAATAATGAAAAACTATTGAGATGTTAGTGCAGTGTACTTGCTAGTGAGGCCACAGACAGTACTACACGTCTAGAATGTTGTAATGAGGACACAGTACATGTCTAGAATGATTGTCTCAATCATGCCAAATACGTCTGTGAGGTCCATCCTTTTTTAGTTCATAGCACTATAGATACATTGTTTTTTGACATAAGCTTCCTGAGTTTGGAAATAGGTAACTCCCTGAAATTCAGGATTTGTCTATCAAGTTGCAGTTATAATCCACGAGTCATCAGCCCAATGGCATATATATACCAATCTTGTGGAATACTTCAACCTCAATCTAGTCGAGTGTATAAGGGTCTGTTGTCATCAGTCTCTATCGACACCAGACCCTTTTCCTTCCTGCTGCAGAGGTTAGGAAGGTGAAGAGTTGGCCATGCCCTTGTTTACTACCTTCATGTAGGATTCAAGGCATGCACTCGAAGTGTTCTTGGGGTCAGAATACTATTTATGATACTAAGAAAGCTGCCAAATTGAGTTTTAGCCGAGTAACTTTGTGGTTTTATTTCACAAACCTTTAAAAAAAATTAAAACAAGGGTCAAACCAGTATAGGGGAAAGTGCTCTATAGTGCACTCCCCAGTGAATGTGAAGATGAGTAAGGTAATGGTCATTGGGAAAGGGAGAAGTAGTGTGAAATGGAATATTAATGGAGAGGAGTTGGAAGCTGTGGAAGCATTCAGATACCTGGGGATGTGGCTTGATGAGGAACTGAGGAATGTACACTTGGAGGAAATGGAGGCTAAAGCAGAAGAATGGATTGGAAAGGCCGTGAGTGTAGATGAGTCAAGTTAATGGAAAAACAGAGGTATATAGGATGGTCTGGGAGGCCAAGCCTGGAACATGCTGCTGAAGTGTGGCTGACAGGAGGACAGATAGCTAAGAAATTAGATGAGCTCAGTTGACAGTGAAAAGAAACTGATTAGGAGCTAGCAGAGAGTGTTAGGAGTGGCACTGCTGGAGGACTTGGGATGCAGGAAGTTGGCAGCGAGGAGGGTGGAGAAAAAATCCTCTATGGTAGGAGGCTTGTAGGAGGCTTGCAAAATTGGTGGAAGGTAGACTGGTGAAAATTGTGGCAGACAAACTAAGAATGGATGGAGTGATAGGATGGTGGGAAGAATATATACTGTTGAGGAGGAAATACGATCCTGAATGATAAGCTAGAGTCAGTGACGCAATGGAAGGTGAAGATAAAGAAGAGAAATGTGTGTGATTGGGAGGAGGAAGTTGAGAGTAAGGCAGTTTGAAGTGGCAGTTTGAAGTGGCATAGGTTGGCAAATGTCAATACAGGGATGTGAGGGAGTGAGGTTGATGTTTAAGTTGAGGACAGGGTCAGCAGGTTTATTGCAGGACAAGAAGCAATGTAGGCTGTGTAGTGATAGATGCGTGTTCTGACAGGAGGGAAGTGGAAGATGTGGGGCATTTCTTAATAGGAAAGAATCGAATTGAGGATGCTGAAATATGGTTGGAGGAGTTTAAGAGAGTGGGTACCAAGGGGAAGATTGTGTTGTTGTTTTTTCTTTTCTGACCCCCAATCCTTTCCTCCACCATCACATTTATGTATGTATGTTGATCCATTCATTCATTTTATCTAGTTATTTACTTGTTCTATATATTAATTAAAGTGTGTGTCATGCTACTAGCATGCACAGGGCAACACGCAGGAACCGTCAGAAAATGCGCAAGTCTGAGGTAGAGCAACTGCAGCACAGAGAGTGGCGCAGGTATCAGAAAGAAGCATATCACACGAGAAAGGCAGAGACTAGTGAGGAGTACAAGAAAAGTCCTAACAATGCAAACTTCTACCCCACACTGTGCCAGCATTGTGATGCTTTATGGTTTAACATGGAGACCCTGAACTGCTGCCACAATGGCAAAGTTAGTCGACCAGTACTGTCTGAGTATCCACTAACACTACAAGAACTATTTGTCGAAACAATGAGCAAAACATAAGAGTGCCTTCTCCTTCACGTCCAACGTAGGTACATTATTATTGTAGGTGGTACATATCTATGGTTAATTACTAGGTGTTACAATAACCTTCTCAGTAATCAACTTGAAATTATATTCTCTCAAAGTTATTTTCTCTCTCGACTGGATGCTCTAGCCTTCATCAAGAATAACAGTCTTAGTGTCTCATTATTCCTGATGAAGGCTAGAGCATCCAGTCGAAACGTCTAGAGAATACAATTTCAAATTGATTATTGAGAAGGTTATTGTAATATTATGTCAAATGAGCGATCACTGAGAATTACCAGGTGGTATATAAGCATGGTTAATTACTATTAGTGGCTTATAGCTTTAATTGTGCCAAGATAAAATAACTTCAGTATATATCACCTAGTTAGTATCTATCACCTTTGACCTAGCCACCTCTCACCCTTGTGTCTACAACCCTGAACTTTGGACAGTGCTACTAGCTAGCTATAAATAAATTGTCAACCACACCGCCTGATGAAGGACACCTAGCCAAAACGTTGTGTTTTTGTTGATACAAGATCTTTTCAGCATGCCAGGGGTCCAGTCATCTATTAGCAATCAACCGATAACTGATCAGACTGTGACTGCATAAAAAGCGAGTTGCTCTGTGCACATCTTGCGTCATCTGTCGTGTAGGCAGGTTCTCACCAGCGGGCAGCTTAGCTTGCAAAGCACAGAGCACTTTCAGCCCATTGACAATACAAGTGCATTTCCGGAGACTGCAAAATTTGTCACAGAATAGACATTGGAGCAATCTACCCATCTTCCTGATCCACAGCAACTTATTGGGTCTTCATCAGATTGCACATGCTTCAAGGTAGCTTCCAAGTGTCCCTTCTTGGATGCAAACCAACAATAGTGCAGTCAACAATTTCATGGAGCTAAAAATCTTCATGTCCAGCAAATGAAATGATGGAATCACAACCAAGCATGCATGCCTTATCTTACTATAGCCTGGTCCTACATCTCCAGTAAAGCAAGCATGCCTATCTTACTATAGCCTGATCCTACATCTCCAGTAAAGCAAGCATGCCTATCTTACTGTAGCCTGGTCCTACATCTCCAGTAAAGCAAGCATGCATGCCTTATCTTACTATAGCCTGGTCCCACATCTCCAGTGAAGCAAGCATGTATGCCTATCTTCTGATCCCACATTTCCAGTAAAGCAAGCATGCGCATGCCTTATCTTACTGTAGCCTGGTCCTACATCTCCAGTGAAACAAGCATGCATGCCTTATCTTACTGTAGCCTGGTCCTACATCTCCAGTGAAGCAAGCATGCATGCCTTATCTTACTGTAGCCTGGTCCCATATCTCCAGTGAAGCAAGCATGTATGCCTATCTTCTTATCCCACATTTCCAGTACAGCAAGCATGCATGCCTATCTACTGTAGCCTGGTCCCACATTAAAGCTAGCATGCATGCCTATCTTCTTGTCCCACATTTCTAGTAAAATGAGCATGCATGTCTTTATTCAAGCTAGGAGTAGAAGGAACACACCGGAGTCATCTAAAATGATAAGAACCGTCTCCAAGCCAAAAGCTGCCGCATGTGCCGAGTGGAAGAGTATTCGTGTGCCTACTTGGATAGACTCTAGCTTTAGCATTTGAATGTCCACCTTTGTGAAGGCCACAGCAAGTGATTCCTGTAATGTGGCTTGTTACTTATGCAATGAGCAGCCTTGAGTGCTAGAAATGTTTGCTGCATTCACGCTTTTCAAGGAATCAAGGGAGGTTGTGGGGACAAAACTAAAGCACAGGACCAGATGGCTCCAAGGGATATAGAGGAGACACTGGACCGAAGGGACAACCAGGAAGTAAAGGAGAAAAGGGACACCTTGCACAACCTGGACCAGCAAGTAACCAAGGAGAAGGGGTGACTCAGCGCTATAGGTCGATGCTCACATAATGCACAAATGAATGCAAGACCACCATCAGATGACAAGATCACCCCAGCAAGTAACCAAGGAGAAGGGGTGACTCAGCGCTATAGGTCGATGCTCACATAATGCACAAATGAATGCAAGACCACCATCAGATGACAAGATCACCACCACCTGCATCATGCAGCCTTAATCCACACATTTAACCTGAATTGTATAGAGTATGTGTATATGTGTTCATGTAATTCGTGTATGCATGAAAGGACTAGTAATTGAGTGAAAAATTAGTGACTAGTTTATGCTGTTCTGGTATCAAAAACTTGTCGATCGTCTAAACAAAGAACACTGCACCATGCACTGCATACAACTAACTTACCTGCTCAATTACAGCCAGTTTAGTGCTACATAAACTCGTCTTGTCAATCAACTAGACGAGTGCAACAGACGTGTTGTTGGCATCCTCAGTGAGCCAGATGTGATTATTGGACACTTTGGGAGAGGAACTATTGAAAGTGATGTGAAAATTCACAGGCCATGTAGGACTTGACTTGTGAACAACAATCAGCTACTAGTAGATGGGCAGAGAACTGGACGTACCTTGTAGCCTATATTTTTTAATGGGAAGTAACATAAAGGTGAGTTGTAGCTAATAATAGGTGTGGTCATATATACTAGTTCCCAATGCCTTGATGTTGATGCTAATGCTGCTAATGTGAGCAGAACTGATGCGCTTTTCCCCCATTCTAAATGGCAGTACTTCAGAGAGTTATCGATGCCTGGTGAGGACATTTGCAATGACAATGAGAGAAGCAGTCAATACACAACCACACTTACAGTTTTCCCACATCACTTACGCAGTAACGAAAACTACAGGGATCAGTCTACCTGAAAAAAATTGTGTTATATACAATCTTTGAGAATGCAGTCAATAACATTAAATGCTGAACAAATTCTAAAGGTAGAGATTAAAACACACACACATGCACACGCACATGCTTCAGTTGCTGTATATACTTACAGTACTTTAAGTTTGAAAAAAGAAAAGAAAAAGAAAACATATCAAAGTGCATTTGAACCATTTTTATTCTCTTGTTCTCTAACTTCAGCACACTCAAAAAACTCGTCCCCCTCGGACTCTTCCATCGAGCCAGCATCGTAAGAATGGAGCGAAGCGAGGTCCGGGGGAAGCTCAGGAGTCACGTTGGGCGGTGAAACTTTGACATCGAAAAATACTTCCTTGCAGCGAGCCCATGAATACGAGTTGTCGAACTTGAGGACATCTGGGGGGGGGGGGGGGGGGGGGAAGTGTACCATAAGCACTTATATAATATATTTGAATTCCGTCCCATCAAAGAGTTAGACCACTGACATTGTTTGGCATTACTGGCGCTGATGAATCATCAGCCAGTCGGGCATATTATTATTATAAAGCACACATAATTCACAAGACACCAGCCAAGGTTTGGCAGGGAATGCTTCATAGCTTTGCATACTTGGTGAGAGGCTCCTTCAATACCATACATGGATATGCTTTGAACAAGTCAACTTTTGTGGGTGTGTCTTCAGTGGATATTTCAAGGATAAGCTTATGAGGAAGCACTCCCTAGATCACACCTAATCATATTAATTCAATGGATAAATTTTCATGGATGCATAGAAATGGTGAAAACCAGGTAAATTTAATCTCGACAAACGTGCCCACTACTATAATTATATGGTAAGTGTTGCACGCTTCCCAGTGCTTATCCAACACAGCTGCACTAGCTAGCTATGGTGCTGGTGGATAAGCACCACTTGGAGTGCACGGATCAAAACTGCAATATGTAATGGTCACACTCCTAACCACCATGCACTTGATAGCTCACAGTGTGTGTTGTGTGTGTGTATGTTGTGTGTGTGTATTTGTGAGTGTTTGTGTGAACTTAAATTTTGAGGTCAGACATGGAAAATCAACACAGCTAATGCTATGACTTGGTGGTGTTTGCAAGCTTGGTAAAATCGGTGAGGTTGTCCTACGCAGGTCCCCCCGTATTATAACAACGCCTAGCTATCACAAGCCAGCCAACAGAAAGGGAGGACATGCTGCCATACTATTAGAGCGCCTCGACAGCTAGCTTTGGTATGGCTCTACTATATTGTTCCGCAGTTATTACATCATCTCTAACTTGTTTCCGAGATTTGACCAGTACACTCACTTGGCTAATATACTTTTCCTACTTCAATAACACCATTGTTATCTAACCACTTTAGATAAGCTATTTATAGCCTAACTCCTTATAATCCAACATTGATATTCTATTTATAGCCCTTACCTCATCCCTGCCTTTTGAAGTTTTATATTTAGTTACTATCATCTACTACCAATTTTATCCCCTACCACATATATATCCACTATTTAATAACCCTTACCACTTATCCATATTGATGCTATTAATAGCCCTACCATTTATCCATATAGATGCTATTAATAGCCCTACCATTTATCCACATTGATAGCCCTTAATACTTACTCCCTTATATATATAACCCTTCCCTTTTTATAGCCCTTACCGCCTATTTCCATTGATAACCCTTACCACTCATTTCCATTGATAATCCTTACAACTTATTTCCATTTGATAACCTTTACCACTTCTTTCCATTGATAATCCTTAACACTTATTTCCAATGACCCATTGCTAATCCTTACAACCTATTTCCATTGATAACCCTACCACTCATTTCCATTGATAACCCTTACCACTTCCTTCCATTGAAAATCCTTACCACTATTTCCGTTGATAAGCCTTACCACTTTTTTCATTGATAAACCCTTACCACTTATTTCCATTGATAACCCTTACTATTTTATTTCCATTGATAGCACTTACATTGATAGCACTTACCACCACTTATTTCCATTGATAACCCTTACCACTTATTTCCATTAATAGCCATTGATAACCCTTACCACTTATTGCATTAATAGCACTTATCACTATTGATATTCTATTGATATTTGGCCTTAACCCTTTGCAGATGCCTAGCCACCACAACAAGTGTTACTATCACAACACACATCACTATGATACACAATACACTACAGTTATGATACTCACAAGTGCCTGGGACAAGGCATCGATGATGACCTGACTGTGGAATCAAGTGGCTCTCGGTCCGAGTGAGGGGACGCTAATAGCAATCACATTATACACCGGTAGTCATAGCAACTGCAATACTTCTAGTTACTTGAAGGTCATTCATAGAGTTTAGCACTTAATAATATTGACTAATGACATTTTGAGAAATCTCTCTTCCCTCTTCTCTCTCCCCTCTCCCCTCCCCGCGCTCTCTCTCTCCCACTCTTCCCCCCCCCCCCCCCCCCCCCCCCCCACTCTCTCTCTAGTTGTGGTTCTTGTGGGCTATTTCAGCTGCTTTAGTTATATTGTACAGAGATTGTTTCAGTGAGGGATCCTAGACACTATATAATTATAAGGAAAAAAAACCTCCAACATATCAGAGGACAACACACCACAAAACTCACAATAATTTCTTTCTCTTTCTTATCTGCAACCTTCCTCTTGAGATGGAATTCAAATGAGATGTCGTAATCTATAGAGAAGAACTCCCATTGGACTGTCGTCCCCACCTCGCTGACTTCATGGCAAACCTGTATGCGTGAGGTTATTCAATGGTTTATCAAAGCAGGCATGACAAATGAGCAGTGAGCTTTGGCTATCAACAATACTAATTGTACTAGTAATGAATACTAGTAATGAATACTAGTAATGAATACTAGGCATTGAGTGGCGAGTGAATACGAAGGAAAAAAGCTAGAGCACGTTGATGTGCCAAATAATTTCATAATCCTTTCCTGTGTGCCGTGTAGTCCGCTCTGACCTACCTACAGTGTATGCAGTACATTTATTTGGGGGTATGAGGACCTATGGGGGGGGGGGGGGGGGGGGGGAGGGGGGGGGGGGTAATTAGGGTCTTGGCTGGTTATTTAGGCTGGCTTGTTCTTCTATCTGGTAAGGGGTCGTATCCGCAGCCTGTTCCCACTTAGGCAGCGCAGCCAGGCCAATTCATGTTTGCTGCCGGGCATTCTCTTGATCGTTTTATTCGCTATGATGACCACTACTGGCTTAAGCAAGCCGTTACTTACGGTGGGTAACCCGTTCACATACTTGGTACTCAATACCAAGCTGGCCATTCAACTCCACACTGAGGGCTCACTTCGCTCGTTTACAAAAGTAATATGCTTGAATTGGATTGCCTCATTAATAGAATCAATTTCCAATGTAAGCTCTAAACCAGAAATATTTATGGGACACTTGAACCTTTTTTTATTTAAAGTCCCCCAACAAATACAATACAGATTTCAAAAGCAGAGTTGTGGGTGCTCATTATTTTAATTAAAAGATAAAGGGTCCTACAAATGATTTTGTATTCCTATTAATTCCTGTGTTTATAAATAAAACATTTTTGTCTTGTTTTATCAAATAAATGGCAAGAGTTGATTGAGTCTACAGACATGACTTGTAGTTAGAAATGTTGGGGGAGAGCATAGGAATGCCAGGAATGACTTCACAAAACCATAAACGATGTATGAGGCCACAGCTGACCAAATTACCAACTGGTTCCTTGTGAACAGTCGAGGAAACCAGGTCATCTTCCCAGCAAGGCCACACCCCCAAAAAGACTTCTGTATTGAATCAGGAGAACCCCGACCCTTCACAATGAATGAAAATCAAAGTGATGAAAAACAGCAAAGCAACCGATTTCGACGACATCCTCTATGAGCAAGTCACACACGTAGCCCTTCAGTGAGCTCAACTACTGCTTGACTGCAACAAGACCCCAAAGCTGTGGAGACAAGCAAGAATGGTGGTTATCCTCAAACCTGGGGAAGATCCAGCTTTACACAAAAACTTTCGGCTCATATCCCTGCTTTGCCACACATATAGAAACTATTTGAGAGACTCGTCGTTAATCATTTAGCCTCCTTTGTGGAGGCCATCAAATCCCAGAGCACGCCTGCTTCAGACCTGGAAAATTCCGCACAAGTAAACTCCTCAATCTCAACAAACTAATCGAAGATGGTTATGAGGATGGACTAATAACCTGAACTACCTTTACCAAGTTATCAACTGGTATTATATATGACACGGCCAATCACAGGCCCCTAGTGCAGAAGACTTCAAAGCTGATAAAAGGCTCTAGAATGACAAGTCATGCTGCTGAGTGGGCGCTTCTTTGTGGACTTGAAGGCAGGTGGCGGAGACAGAAGAACGGCCTCCTAAGGTAGTGAGTATACCTGCCCCCCTGCTATTCAATATCTTACTTGCCCCCTGATATTCAATATCTTACTTGCCCCCCTGCTATTCAATATCTTACTTGCCCCCCTGTTATTCAATATCTTAGTTGCCCCTGCTATTGAATATCTTACTTGCCCCCTGCTATTCAATATCTTACTTGTCCCCCGGCTATTCAATATCTTACTTGCCCCCCTGCTATTCAATATCTTACTTCCCCCCGTGCTATTCAATATCTTACTTGCCCCCCTGCTATTCAATATCTTACTTGCCCCCCTGCTCAATATCTTACTTTCCCCCCTGCTATTCAATATCTTACTTGCCCCCCTGCTATTCAATATCTTACTTGCCCTCCTGCTATTTAATATCTTACTTGCCCCCCTGCTATTCAATATCTACACAATCACCAATAATGCTCGGGTACAAGAAGTTCCCTGTGTGCTGATGATCTCTGCATTGCATCCCAGGCCCATCTGCGCCTTTGACAAGGCGGAGCAGTCCTCTACCAGTGCCCTAGCAGGGCTAACCAACTGAATCATCTGCAGGCCAATCCATAGACAATACAAATTAGTGCCCTCTACCTCAAGCAGAAGCATGCTAATAGACGGCTGAGTGTCCACCGTATGGCACAAGACTATCTCACCTCTCCAAGCCAGTCTATCTAGGAGTTAAGGTTAGTTCACAATGTGTCACATTGCATCACTTCGCATCACATTTATTGCATCACATCGTATCACATCGCTTCAAGCTGTTTATGATATCTGTCAATAGCTTGCCTTCAGCACATACTGAAATTGAACTTTCACTTTGAATTGTGAACTACACCTTTTAATTTATTGATGACAATGCTCCCGTTGTTCAAAATCAAGTGTACTTTCTAGCAATGGATGTTGAAGTTGAAGCAATGGATGTTGAAGTTGAAGCAATGGATGTTGAAGTTGAAGCTATGGTTATTGAAGTTGAAGCAATGCATGGTGAAGTTGAAGCAACACATGAAGTTGAAGCAAGCATGGTGAAGTTGAAGCAATGAATGTTGAAGTTGAAGTTATGGTTATTGAAGTTGAAGCAATGCATGGTGAAGTTGAAGCAACGCATGAAGTTGAAGCAACGCATGGTGAAGTTGAAGCAATGAATGTTGAAGTTGAAGTTATGGTTATTGAAGTTGAAGCAATGCATGGTGAAGTTGAAGCAACGCATGAAGTTGAAGCAACGCATGGTGAAGTTGAAGCAATGAATGTTGAAGTTGAAGTTATGGTTATTGAAGTTGAAGCAATGCATGGTGAAGTCGAAGCAATGGATGTTGAAGTTGAAGCTATGGTTATTGAAGTTGAAGCAATGGATGTTGAAGTTGAAGCAACGCATGAAGTTGCAGCAACACATCAAGTTGAAGTAACGCATGGTGAAGCGAAGCAATGGATGTTGAAGTTGAAGCTATGGTTATTGAAGTTGAAGCAACGCATGGTGAAGTTGAAGCAACACATGGTGAAGTTGAAGCAACGCATGGTGAAGTTGAAGCAATGCACGGTGAAATCGATAGCAGCTGTTCAAGTGAAGAAAACATGGACCAGATCAAACTTTAGTCATCCGCGATGATGAAAACTCACTCACCAAGTGACACATTGTAACTGCCACTTAAATAGAACTCAATTGCTACATGTAGAGTGCATTGCCCTAGCCTGTGCCTAGCATTGCTACATGTAGAGTGCATTAGCCCTCGACCTGTGCCTACATGTAGAGTACATTGCCCTAGCCCTCGACCTGTGCCTAGCATTGCTACATGTAGAGTGCATTGCCCTCGACCTGTGCCTAGCATTGCTACATGTAGAGTGCATTGTCCTCGACCTGTGCCTAGCATTGCTACATGTAGAGTGCATTGCCCTCGACCTGAGCCTAGCATTGCTACATGTAGAGTGCATTGCCCTAGCCCTCGACCTGTCCCTAGCATTGCTACATGTGGAGTGCATTGCCCTCGACCTGTCCCTAGCATTGCTACATGTAGAGTGCATTGCCCTCGACCTGTGCCTAGCATTGCTACATGTAGAGTGCATTGTCCTCGACCTGTGCCTAGCATTGCTACATGTAGAGTGCATTGTCCTCGACCTGTGCCTAGCATTGCTACATGTAGAGTGCATTGCCCTCGACCTGTGCCTAGCATTGCTACATGTAGAGTGCATTCCCCTCGACCTGTCCCTAGCATTTCTACATGTAGAGTGCATTGCCCTAGCCCTCGACCTGTCCCTAGCATTGCTACATGTGGAGTGCATTGCCCTCGACCTGTGCCTAGCATTGCTACATGTAGAGTGCATTGCCCTCGACCTGTGCCTAGCATTGCTACATGTAGAGTGCATTGCCCTCGACCTGTGCCTAGCATTGCTACATGTAGAGTGCATTGCCCTCGACCTGTGCCTAGCATTGCTACATGTAGAGTGCATTGCCCTCGACCTGCGCCTAGCATTGCTACATGTAGAGTGCATTGCCCTCGACCTGTGCCTAGCATTGCTACATGTAGAGTGCATTGCTCTAGACCTGTGCCTAGCATAGCTGAAGGCCTAATACATATACGATATTATTGATGTCATCATGATATTTGTAATGCTTAGAATAGGATATTAGAAAATAGCTAAGACTTGTACAATCCTTACTGATTCCGATGCAAGCTGGTACAAGGTTACAACCTGATATCCTGGCAACGTAATGGTCGGCAAATTCCAAAACGGAATTGTGCATGTGCAAGTGTAACTGTGGAAGGAGTTTAGTTAAGAGGATTTGGAAGCAGCTTCCCTTGAAGATGGGAAGCACACGACACTAAGAGTGAGCTCATCAGGCAGTCCTTTCTGCAGGAGTTCTCAGAGTACTCAAGGGAAGACCTTGCAGAAGCTACAAGAACTTGTTCAAGTGATAGTTTGCACTCTTGTCCACCCTGCACAAGTCAATGGTCGCTGAATTCTAATTAGAATGATGCGCATTAATCTGGTCCAAAACTCGAAATGTGGTTGAGTGGAAAAGAGCAATAAATTAAAGTGTTCAGTAACTAAGCGAGTGTGCATTGAAAAGAATTTCATTCACTCGCGCCTTCGCGATGGCTGCAGGTTGGAACTACTTTGGAGCTACAGCTGTATACTGTCTGTGGCCAAACAAACTAGCTAGAGTAGCTAGCTAGACTAATCATATACATAGCTAGAGAAATGTTGCTATTGTAGGAAAGTCTATGTTTAGGATTCCCTGCGAGGTTCTGTGTCACTGTTGTATCTCTTCTACCCGATAGAGAAAGAGAATTGAAACTTCATGAGAAAGACAGAGAGTATCAATACAACGTAACAAAAGGTGATCATCAATTAGAATATTTAGTATTAAAAGTCAAGGGAGTTATGTCCCGATTACTGTTCCGTAATTGCGCCGCCACACTATGTTTATACGCCCTGCATCTGGACTTCTGAAGTTCGTTCAGTCGCAATCTTCGTTGGTTCTGCCTTTCCCTCGCCTCTCTTCTCTTTCTTCTCTGCAGAAAATGTTTCCCGCGCATCTATAGGTAGCTGATCAGCAAGAAAAGGATGCAAAAACAAACTCCATCTCAACTACAGCTACAGTACGGATACAATTTTGACTGACTTTGGTAAGCTCATCATTTTTGCTTTGTGCGGTTTATTTTGGTCCTAGTGTGGACCCAACGATCGTGCATTGACTCGGAGAGTTTTTTTCTTCCTAGGACCCAACGTGCATTAATGCACATTGTTATGTGCAGCGTGGACAGGCCTTAGGTGTTCAGTGTAATCTCCATCATTAGCACAGCTCTCCTCTTTTGATTTCAGTGTACTGCTTATTTTTCCTCTACACGCCACCTACACTGTATGTGTAGTCCCTTCTCTATAGAGAGCGGCAGTACGTGTACCTTACCAAGATTGGTAATAGTTTCTGCTTCATGACAAGAATAGTATTATGATAGCTAGAGCGAATAGTTATGCGCGTCAGAATGAAACTCCAGCATCCTTTCTTGCCAGCTATTAACCACGTTGCCTGTACTCCCTTACCTGTTCATCCGGTTTTCTTTCCCCCTATCTTTGAATCGGCCACCATTTTCTAGATCTTTCTCTTAACCATAACAACCATACATAAGATCTCTTTATTTAAGTGGGTGACCATTCATATCTTTTATAGGTTGTCGTACAGTGGATATAAGTGGGTATATCTTAAGATACATAAATGCACCTTGCATGGCAGTACCAAGTTTTCCAGCCTACTCCAGTGAGGGTGTGGTTTCGCTCACACACAAAAAATTAAACTGACTCACGATTATAAATCCCTTCCAGAGTAAATTAGATTTCCTCTGTCATAGTATGCTAGAATTACTGTTGGAATTTAGTAGAACTCCTTCCAAGGTATACTAGATTTCCTGCCATAGTATACAAGAATTTCCACCATAGTACACTTGAATTCCTACCATAGAACCCTAGTATACTAAAATTCCTACCATAGTACCCTAGGATACTAAAATTCCTACCATAGTACCCTAAGATACTAAAATTCCTACCATAGTACCTTAGGATACTAAAATTCCTACCATAGTACCTTAGGATACTAAAATTCCTACCATAGTACCCTAAGATACTAAAATTCCTACCATAGTACCTTAGGATACTAAAATTCCTACCATAGTACCTTAGGATACTAAAATTCCATCCATAGTAAACTTCCTACTGTAATAGTTACCCTAATATATAACTAGAATTCCCACCATCAATATAAGACACCAGCAACCTCACTAAGTAAACTACCATTGATATACTAGAACCCCATAATAGGATTCCTACAAGCCGCATTCAACCCTCTAATGGCATCCTTGAGAATCTATAAACATGTCCACACATTGCACTGTTCTTTCTTCCCCTCCCCCCCCCCCCCACATTTCCCCCTCTGCTCCCCTTCCCCACCCCCACCCCCCCCCCCCCCCTCCCCCCCCCTCTCTTTCCCCCCTTTTCCTTTTTTGTCACATAAAGGCAAAGTTGGAACATTGGCCCCCTTGGATTGACCTTATGAGAAGAGCCTCTTCCAACCATGACTCGTTCCATCTTATCCTTGCTGGCCTCCGTCTGATTGGTCAGGTAGTACTCTGGGGACACATCCCTCCCAGGATTGATGTAATTGGAACACTCGGCATCGGGCTCGTTCCTGTTCCCTCCGTACATGGCCGGGAGTTGGTCAGGACTAATGAACTTCATTAGCTCCTCCTGCCAATTGCCTATGATGTGATAATGTTCACTGGTAGTAGTAGTAGTAGTAGTAATATAGTAATAACAACAACAACAACTATGTTCAGTTAATATTTGTAAATAAACAAACCGTGGAGTTATCGTCAACCTGCCTCAACCCAGTGTGGTGTTGGTCCAGTGTGTTTCCCCATAGAGCTATCGTCAACCTACTTCAACCTGCCTCAACCCAGTGTGGTGTTGGTCCAGTGTGTTTCCCCATAGAGCTATCGTCAACCTACTTCAACCTGCCCCCACCCAGTCTGGTCTTGGTCCAGTCTGTTTCCCCATAGAGGTATCGTCAACCTACTTCAACCTACTTCAACCTGCCCCCACCCAGTCTGGTGTTGGTCCAGTGTGTTTCCCAATAATAGAGGTATCGTCAACCTACTTCAACCTGCCTCAACCCAGTGTGATGTTGGTCCAGTATGTGTCCCCAGAGAGCTATTGTCAACCTGCCTCAACCCAATGCGGTGTTGGTCCAGTGTGTTTCCCCATAGAGCTATCGTCAACCTACTTCAACCTGCCTCAACCCAGTGTGGTGTTGGTCCAGTGTGTGAACTGATAGAGCTATTGTCAACCTACTTCAACTTGCCTCAACCCAGTGCGGTGTTGGTCCAGTGTGTGTCCCCATAGAGCTATCGTCAACCTACTTCAACCTGCCTCAACCCAGTCTGGTGTTGGTCCAGTGTGTGTCCCCATAGAGCTATTGTCAACCTAGTTCAACCTGCCTCAACCCAGTGCGGTGTTGGTCCAGTGTGTGTCCCCATAGAGCTATCATAAACCTATAACCTGCCTCAACCCAGTGTGGTGTTGGTCCAGTGTGTACCCATAGAGCTATTGTCAACCTACTTCAACCTGCCTCAACCCAGTGTGGTGTTGATCCAGTGTGTGTACCCATAGAGCTATTGTCAACCTATTTCAACCTGCCTCAACCCAGTGTGGTGTTGGTCCAGTGTGTACCCATAGTGCTATTGTCAACCTACTTCAACCTGCCTCAACCCAGTGTGGTGTTGATCCAGTGTGTGTACCCATAGAGCTATTGTCAACCTATTTCAACCTGCCTCAACCCAGTGTGGTGTTGGTCAAGTGTGTGTCCCAGTAGAGCTATTGTCAACCTACTTCAACCTGAGTGTGGTGTTGGTCCAGTGTGTGTCCCAGTAGAGCTATTGTCAACCTGCCTCAACCCAGTGTGGTGTCAGTCCAGTGTGTGTCCCAGTAGAGCTATTGTCAACCTACTTCAACCTGCCTCAACCCAGTGTGGTGTTGGTCCAGTGTGTGTCCCCGTGGCTAGCCTTCAAAGTAAATAATGATGCATAATATCAAACTTGACGGCATTACCATAGCAATGACCACCATGCTGGAGACCAAAATATTATAGCATGCCTACAGTCATTTTCTCCTACAAACATAATATGATAGCCATGACAAGTGGATGCATTGCAGTACTTTGTGGAGGAGCATTTCAACGGATCAAGGCGAGAACATACTTTGAGATATTCCAAGAACTACGACTTTCCTTCTTGTCCTTACGTCCAACACATGCTTCACTACATTGTAGCACAGGGGAAATATGCTCGGAGCTGGGGGAAGGATGGGAAAACAACATAATATTAGAGCATGGTTAATTAATACACAGACAATATTAGAGCATGGTTAATTAATACACAGACAGACAATATTAGAGCATGGTTAATTAATACACAGACAGTTAGAGCATGGTTAATTAATACACAGACAGAATATTAGAGCATGGTTAATTAATACACAAGACAGTATTAGAGCATGGTTAATTAATACACAGACATTATTTGAGCAAGACTAATTGAGCATGACTAATTAAAACCCAGACAGAGTGATAAAGTATGGCTAATCAGAATATTAGAGCAGACTAAAATACAGACAGAATATAGAGCAAAATACTGACAGAATATATTAAAACACCAGATATAGCATGGCTAATTAAAAACACAGACAGATTAAAACACACAAAATGATAGAGCATGGCTCTCACCTGCAACTTTATTATGGAATTATTAATGATTTTCACATAATTTTTTAATATAAGATTTTTTATAAGAGTGATGAAGAAAATACCTAGCAACCTTATATCAGGTGATAGCTGATGAGTTAATGGATATTAATAACAAATTTTGGTTGCTTAGCAACAAACCACATTGATGTGAATGTCTATTAAAAACCGGAAGTTTAAAAAAAAAAAAAAAATCCAGTCAAATTTTAACTGGTCAGATTTAGCGGCAGAAGAGCTCACCAATACTTACTTATCAAGTATCAAGGTGTTTGCTTATTCACCGAAGAACAAAATGACGAATTTTGGTTGCTTAGCAACAAACCACATAGTTGTGATAAACGGTTACGTTGATAAAAAATTGCTTTTGGCACTAACATGACCTGGCATCTTGCCATGTTGGCCAGTAATTGTCAGGTTTTTAATGAATAAATTAGCAGTGGCCATTCACATACAAGATGCTTATGCCAGTGAGAGGGTTAAATCAAAGGACACACACAAATAAGCCATAAGTCACACCATAATTCTTTACGTCATCATTTGTTGGTAACGAGTTAATTATTTGATCCTTGACATAATTTGTGTGTTTGTTTGCTTTTTGCATTATATTTAACTTTTTCCAGTATACTATATGAAGACAAATGATAACAGAAGCCTTGTGGTGGCGACTTGGAGCTCCACAGATTATGCACACTTCATTGTGTGAACTTGATGTGGGCAAGTCTCTCTGTGTGCTCTTTCTTGAATGCTGCAGTGTAACCATGGACAAGTCACCTGCAGCTGAGGTGGGGTATCGAAATCTGCACGAATTTGCTGCAAAAGTTCCTGATTGGAGAGTGCAAGACAACTGATAATGGTTGCCTGTGGCAGGAGAAAAGCCTTCTCTATGGGGTGAGTGTTTTCATTAGGTGCTAAAACTTGAGGGACAGAGCCTGCTGGCAATTTGAGAGAAATTAATTTTCATCAACTTATCACCTAGTCACATTTTAGCACCTGATAACACTCATCCCAGGTAGACTAAAGACTGGTTCACAATATGACGAAAGTCAAATCCGTTGGGTGCCGATCTGTTGTGCACGGAGTATGGATCTAATGGGTATGAAATGCATGAGTAGGATTTGATTCAACTCTTACATCCAATCTGTTGTGTCAGACCAATCAGAATCCTAGAACATATCACGTTAAAATCAGAGTTCGCAGGTTTAACCCAGGGCTTGGGTGTAACCCGGGTTTAACCCGCTTTGGGTTAAATACCTTTTACCCGGGTTTTACCCAGGTTTTACTCAAACAAGGATACAACCCAGGATAAAATAATAGACACAACAGATTTATTATAAACTGTAAAGATATTGTAAGAAATTAACACTGTAATCAGGAAGTAAGACATTCAATAAATGGCAACTGTAAAGAACTAGACAAAAACAGGAGCTGTGTTTCACTCAGCATTTATTTACCAAGTGACAAGGTTATCTACTAGAGTATATATTTTTTATTTAATGATATATTTAAATATATATTTAAACAAGATTCATGGGATTAAAAGTCCAATTGATATGCAAGTTAAACAGATTTAATAGTCAATCTCCTGAGGTCCTCACAGGAGTTTGTGGCAGAAGACGAGTTTCTGGGCTTTCTCATTTTTGTAATTGCAGTACACTTACTAAACTGTAAGCAGTGAATGATGACCTGTGGTATTTGCTTGCCTTTTAAATAGCCACCACCACCCAGACACTTGTGGCTCTGTGACAGGGCTGTGACAGGGCTACAAATAAGTGTACATGTATTATATAACTGGGTAATACCTGGGGGAAACCCGGGTAAAAAAAACCCGGGTAAAATAGGGGTAAAACCTGGGTGAAATACCTAAAACACAGGTTTTACCTACTGGGTTAGGTTAAATAGGTTTTACCCGGGTAAAATGCAAACACTGGTTAAAATCACCTTCTCAATAAATCAACTTCAATTTTTATTTACTCAACGTTTCGACTAGATGCTCTAGTCCTTCAGCAGGAATATCATGTGTTGAACTTTACACTCTTTCCATGATTCTCTAGAAATATTGAAGCAGTGAGGAGCCTTCCCAACCTCTGGCAGGTCTCAGCTGAGGCTGTAAAGATATTAGGCCCAAAGACAATGCCTGGAAGGAGGTGGCTGTCCAGGTAAGTAGCCAGGTATGAAAATATTCCAGCTAGTGATTCCTCTTTCTGCGCCTCCTCCTGCTAGCCAATAGCAAAATCAAATCCAACTCTGTGCTCACTGCCAGGAGACTGTCGTCCATTGTATTGGTCAAAGTTCAAATGCAGTAGATTCAACCGATCCAATGCAAATATTGTGAACCACGCAGGGGAACGGAAGGGATTGTGCAATACATGCAACGGAAATGGATTCAATGGAACGGATTGTCATCCGCCATATTGTGCACCTGCCCTTTAGGCTTCCTCTTCCCACAGATACCAATTACACTTTCCAATCAGGAGCCTGCCTCACTTGCAGCTAATTCATGGTGCAGATTTTGCCCCCAGTTCAGCTAAAGGTACATAACTTTGGCATGGTTGTAGCTATGCAACATTTTTTCATATCAAAAGAGAGCACACAGAGAGGTGTATCTTTTGAGTCATATATCAAGTTCATATAGTGAAGTGTGCAGAATCTATGCAGCTCCAAAGTTGTAACCACAAGTCTTTGTTAGTAGTCTCCCCTTGTTCATGTCACTCAAATGCAACTACAATAAGCAAGCTGCATGGAGGTTAACACACAGAAGCTAAACAACAAAATTTTAGCAAGGACATCCATCCAGGAGCAATTGTCAAGAGAAAGGGAATTCTGAGCGGTTCTCAATAGACACAATACCTGTACAGCCTTCCCCAGCAGAAGTCCAGCAGCAAAGGTCTGGAAGACGCAGTTCATGTTGGCAGCTGCAATGTCAGCACACTGACAAAAGGTTTTATTATTTATTTATCATTGTTGTGTAGTTGTTGTTTTTATTGTTGTTTTTGATATTATTATTTATTGTTATAGTTTTATTCCTTATGTTATAATGCTACAAAAGTCGGATCTACTGGAAATATGCACGTCAAAAATCTGGTGTTGCGCATATATAGAGGGGATCATTTTCCGTTTCAAAATGCCATTTTCAGTTTCAGTTTCAGGTTTTACCTGATTCCGTTTTCATCATCAACCTACAGAAAATTTTCCCGTTTCGAAATTTATGTTTATGAAAAGCGGTACAAATGCAAATAATAGTTTGAGTGAAAAACAACCAAACTGTCCCCAACAAACTGTCCCCTTTCTCATAACTAACTAAACATTAAACTGTCCCTCTACATCTCCATTGTAATAAAGCATCATTAGTAGCTCAGTGTTCTCCTCAGTAAGTTTCTCCCTTCTATCACTGAGAAGATGCTTGTATTGGGAGAAGCTTCTCTCCACATCCACTGAGGTCACAGGCAGCCACATACCTCTTGTAATAGAGGAAAATAGGAAGCCGATCCTGCATGCCACCCAAGTAGTCGTACAAAACAAGCGGATTAGGGCTATGCACTATTCTGAGTTTCCTTCAGCTTTTTCCTGGTGCTGTGCTTCCTCTTCAGCTGATCCTTTACAGTGTCAACTCTTGAGAAATCTATGCTCACAATATTTGCACAACAACACACCACTGTCAGTGTCAGCATAAAAGTCTTCTTTGAATTGCTTGGCACGTTCCTCTGCTGATATGCTAACTGGAGCACTCCTTTTAGCCTTCTTAGCTCTTGGAGGGGCCAAATCTGCCATTCTTTCTACCAAGTGCACATACACTAGCATTTACCCTTTTAAGGTCAGGAGCTGTAGTCACCAATCACCTATTGCAGCATTTTTCAATAACACTTGTAAAATGCAATTTGCTGGTGTGGGTTCATTAGTTATCCAACCTAGATCTAAGACTTCAGCTGCACCGCAGTGAACCCTAGGTCAACTAAACCAGCTAGAATAATTATGTATAAGCCTCTTATGTTCATAATACTAATTCCGTTTCATAATATAAATTCCAGAATTCCATCGTTTTTTCCCTCTTGATCACGAAAATGATCCCCTCTACATATACTTTACCTAATTTCTTAATATCACTAGTACGTGTGCATGTACACGTGGTGTGAGTGTGTGTGAGTGTGTGTGTGTGTGTGAGTGTGTGAACATGTTCCATATGTGTACTTGCAAGCTACTAAGGCAATTACTCACTTCTAGCAATACCCTCCACTAACCTTATACTCATGGCTGTATACAAAGACAATTTCATTAACTCACTTTTTATCATAATATATATGTACATTTAAAATAATATGTATAACATATACATATATATGTATAATTATTATATATACATATATTATATATTATATATATATATACATAATGTATAATAAATATACATATATAATGTATAATATATATATATATACACATATATATGTATAATATATATACATATACGTATAATATGTATATATATACATATATGTATAATATATATATATATACATATACGTATAATATGTATATATATATACATATATGTATAATATATACATATACACATTAACATTATCAGCTCAAGGCTATATATAAAAATCATTTCATTAACTCACTTTTTATCATAAATATTTTTTTTGTGCGTTCAGGATTATTTTCCTCTTCAACTGAAAGTATCTGTGGCAACACCATATATGGTACAATGATGAACTTATTGCAGTGAGTTAGGAGGGCATTTCTTGGATCACGAGGCTTACACTAATTATACTAATACAACAAGATCTGAGAGAAGGGGCCATTCATGAGAGTCATTTTAATGTATGCTAATACAACAAGATCTGAGAGAAGGGCAATTCATAAGAGTCACTCTAATGATGCTACATACAACAAGATCTGAGAGAAGGGGCCATTTATAAGAGTCACTCTAATGTATGCTAATACAACAAGATCTGAGAGAAGGGCAATTCATAAGAGTCACTCTAATGTATGCTAATACAACAAGATCTGAGAGAAGGGGCCATTCATAAGAGTCACTCTATTGTATGCTAATACAACAAGATCTGAGAGAAGGGGCCATTCATAAGAGTCACTCTATTGTATGCTAATACAACAAGATCTGAGAGAAGGGCAATTCATAAGAGTCACTCTAATGTATGCTAATACAACAAGATCTGAGAGAAGGGCAATTCATAAGAGTCACTCTAATGTATGCTAATACAACAAGATCTGAGAGAAGGGCAATTCATAAGAGTCACTCTAATGTATGCTAATACAACAAGATCTGAGAGAAGGGGCCATTCATAAGAGTCACTCTATTGTATGCTAATACAACAAGATCTGAGAGAAGGGGCCATTCATAAGAGTCACTCTAATGTATGCTAATACAATCTGAGAGAAGGGGCAATGAGTCAAATATGAGTTAGTGGTATCAGATTAAAGAACACAAACTGCCAACAGAGTGGAACTTGAATCAGTCTTTTAAATCCATCCCAAAACAAAGAATATGAAAACCGAAGTATTAGTAGTATATCTGACAAGTCCTGCTCGTCTATTAATAATCAATTTTCTCTCACCTTTTCTCAGATCACAACACACACGCACACTCACACACAGTCTGGTGATGTCATCGTCAATCTCATGGCATCCATGGATATCCAAGTTACTAGGGATATCCATGTCCTATCCGCGGATGTCCACAAATCCCTCATGTCACCTCTGTCTGAGTATCTGCAAGCTATTAGGGATATCCAAGGTTTATCCACGGTATTAGGGTTCATCCGCGGATACACTGACAAGAGGAGGCATGAGGTATATGTGGCCATCCGCAGAGGTATATGTGGCCATCCGCAGATGACCCCTGTAAATCCCTCGTAACTTGGTAATCCATGGACGACATGTGATTGACAACAACACCGGATCACTCTTGAGTCTTCTATCAACTAATTACAGCCTAATTGACCTGCGAGGGTGTTCAGTATGGAGGGCACTTTCTGCTTAACTCTGAGCTACACAGACCCGGGGGGGGGGGGGGGGGGGCTGCACGCACAATATTTGCCAAAGCATTCACATTGCATTGTATGGGACGGCAAGGTCAGCGCCTGCCCCATGTGTGTTCCCACACTGCACTGTATGGGACGGCAAGGCCAGCGCCTGCCCCATGTGTGTTCCCACACTGCACTGTATGGGACGGCAAGGCCAGCGCCTGCCCCATGTGTGTTCCCACACTGCACTGTATGGGACGGCAAGGCCAGCGCCTGCCCCATGTGAGTTCCCACACTGCACTGTATGGGACGGCAAGGCCAGCGCCTGCCCCATGTGTGTTCCCCTGCACTCATAGGAAGCCGTGTGACTCTGCTCTCCTCCAACAGCAGGTGAGCTGCTTCAGCAACCGCAGAAAGCACTGAAGCAGCTCTTCCATCATCTTAGAAGCAGTGAGCCTCTCCATCTTCGGGACCCTCCACAGTACTGCTACCACAAAGGAAGGGATGGCCAGTCAAGCCTGTTCTCGCATGTATAGCAATGGTGACAAGCAGTGCATGTGATGACCTTTCCTTTTGAGGCTGTGGAGTAGCTAAACAAGGGAGATTACTACTCCCATTTGTCTGCTGCAAATAGTAATCTACGGCGACTATTCGTATTCGATTATGAACGCTCTATTTATGAATCATGGGGAAATAGTCTAATTAATCTGCGGCACATCAATACAACGTATTGTTCTACAGAACCCGTCATGCAACAATAGAAAATTGACGCATATTTAGAATATCTTTTTTTCACTGCACATCATCAGGTCAATTTAGACGAATCTGAAAACTCCATCCCTGTTCTGTCCAAAGAGAGTCCTCTGGTGTCAACTATCAATTTGAGCTATAACCTACAACAAACCTGCCCCCCCCCCCCCCCCCCCCCCCCCCCCGTCACATTCTGAAGCAACTGTGCCTAGCTACTTGAGGAGTCCACACATCCAACAGATGCACACGCGGCATCCTCTAAGAATTGATGCAAAGGAGAAGGAAGTTCCAGTAGCAACAGTCATTGCCCTCATAGCGGACGCCAGAATGGAGACAAGGTTGCCAGTCGGATGCCATCGCAGGAAAGGAAATTATAGACATCGGCAATGATTCATCGTTAGAACAACAATAAACTTGCCATCTGTTTCAACTCCGTGAAGCATATTCAAGTGCAGATGTGGTGTATTTAAGAGTGCAACAAAGGTTCCTATATTCCACATGCCATTCACTGATTATACTGCCAATAGCTCCACCCACCCACAGTTTACACCATTCTAAAGCAAGGTCCATCGTCCTTACGAACCCATTCATTTGAACTTTAACCTCATTCCTAATTGGAAAAAACTGCCAGCCCCCCCAATCAAAATTTAAAAAAACAATCAAAACATTAACCAGCTATGATAAATGATCATTACTGATGACCCCTTACCGTCTTGAGCATCTCTATTGCTGGCCAGTAGTAATGTCTCTGAAAGGAGAGGTGTTCAAAGTCGATCACCACGGTGATGTTCTCAATCAACCTCCCTTTCTATAAAATAACATACAAGGTACAGTACAACAAGGTACAATGATAATAGCACGATTACTTTTTTACTTTTGTCCATCAGAGGGTGTATCCTACTACCAGAAAAGTGCTGGGAAGAGGGAGGGGCTACAATTTGAATGAGGCTACTACTGTATGTAACTGAGTACCATGGTATTATTGCCTTAAGGGATGGGGTCCAAATTAATAAGGAGAGTTTGGTCAGACCACATTGCACCTCTCTAAGAGCCATTACTACTCGGCCATTGAGAGGTATTGTGCAGTTGACTACACGAGCTACACTTGTCAACAGCTCACCTTGGTCTTGTTCAGACACACGTGTTGCATAGTCATTGCTCCAACTCTTTTCATGTTACGATAACCTTCTCAATAATCAACTTCAAATTGTATTCTCTCGATAGATGCTCTAGCCTTCATCAGGAATTACCTGATGACTGACTGACCTATTCCTATAACAACCCCCGACATGAAGACGAGACATGAAGACGAGCATTTAGTCGAAACATCGTGTAAATAAAATTTGAAGTTGATTATTGAGAAGGTGATTTTAACTTTCTTCTTTCCTTTTCTTTAGGACTCGGACAGACCTCTCCCCCCCCCCCTCCTTTTAAAGTTTAAAGGGGGAACTAGTTGTCCAATGATTGGGCGTATGTGCAGAAACCCATAATAAAACTGCCATAAATTGTTATATTTACCTCACACCCCATGCATGTGGCTTGAATATCAAATGACAGACCTCTCTGTGTGCTTTAAAACAAGATTAAAATATCAGGGGTCAGGCAGACATCGGGTCAGTGGGTGGAATATTGGGGGGGCAGCAGACACTGGGTCAGTGGGTGGAATATTGGGGTGTCAGGCAGACATGGGTCAGTGGGAGGAATATTGGGGGTCAGTAGCATGAATATTGGGAGTCAGGAAGACATCAGGTTAGTGGGTGGAATATTGGGGTGTCAGGCAGACATGGGTCAGTGGGAGGAATATTGGGGGTCAGTAGCATGAATATTGGGAGTCAGGAAGACATCAGGTTAGTGGGTGGAATATTGGGAGGTCAGGCAGACATGGGTCAGTGGCAGGATTGGGAGTCAGGAAGACATCAGGTTAGTGGGTGGAATATTGGGGGGTCAGACAGACATGGGTCAGTGGCAGGATTGGGAGTCAGGAAGACATCAGGTTAGTGGGTGGAATATTGGGGGGTCAGACAGACATGGGTCAGTGGTAGGTAAGAATATAGGGGGGGGGGACGTGGCATGAGAAAGAGTGGGGGTTCTTCATAACAGCTGCAAATTGCTGATGCGACTCATGTTGTTATGCTAACTACTCACAAGTTGGCCGAGTGGGCGACCACAAACAGTGTGTTTGTTGTTGTCGTTCTTAGCCATCAACACTTGCACGACCATCAACACTTGCACGTCCATCAACACTTGCACAGCCATCAACACTTGCACGTCCATCAACACTTGCACGTCCATCAACACTTGCACGACCATCAACACTTGCACGTCCATCAACACTTGCACGTCCATCAACACCTGCACGACCATCAACACCTGCACGACCATCAACACTTGCACGACCATCAACACTTGCACAGCCATCAACACTTGCACGACCATCAACACTTGCACGTCCATCAACACTTGCATGTCCATCAACACCTGCACGACCATCAACACCTGCACGACCATCAACACTTGCACGACCATCAACACTTGCACAGCCATCAACACTTGCACGACCATCAACATTTGCACGTCCATCAACACTTGCACGTCCATCAACACCTGCACGACCATCAACACTTGCACGACCATCAACACTTGCACGACCATCAACACTTGCACAGCCATCAACACTTGCACGACCATCAACATTTGCACGTCCATCAACACTTGCACGTCCATCAACACTTGCACGTCCATCAACACTTGCATGACCATCAACACTTGCACGTCCATCAACACTTGCACGACCATCAACACTTGCACAGCCATCAACACTTGCACGTCCATCAACACTTGCACGTCCATCAACACTTGCACGTCCATCAACACTTGCACGACCATCAACACTTGCACGTCCATCAACACTTGCACGTCCATCAACACTTGCACATCCATCAACACTTGCACGACCATCAACACTTGCACGGCCATCAACACTTGCACGACCATCAACACTTGCACGACCATCAACACTTGCACGACCATCAACACTTGCACGACCATCAACACTTGCACGACCATCAACACTTGCACGACCATCAACACTTGCACGTCCATCAACACTTGCACGTCCATCAACACTTGCACGTCCATCAACACTTGCACGACCATCAACACTTGTACGTCCATCAACACTTGCACGACCATCAACACTTGCACGACCATCAACACTTGCACGTCCATCAACACTTGCACGTCCATCAACACTTGCACGACCATCAACACTCGCACGTCCATCAACACTTGCACGACCATCAACACTTGCACGACCATCAACACTTGCACAGCCATCAACACTTGCACGGCCATCAACACTTGCACGGCCATCAACACTTGCACGGCCATCAACACCTGCACGACCATCAACACTTGCACGACCATCAACACTTGCACGACCATCAACACTTGCACGTCCATCAACACTTGCACAACCATCAACACTTGCACGCACATCAACACTTGCACGGCATCAACACTTGCACGTCCATCAACACTTGCAAGTCCATCAACACTTGCACGTCCATCAACACTTGCACGTCCATCAACACTTGCACGTCCATCAACACTTGCACGTCCATCAATACTTGCACGTCCATCAACACTTGCACGTCCATCAACACTGTGATTCCATCAACACTTGCACGTCCATCAACACTTGCACGCCATCAACACTTGCACGACCATCAACACTTGCACGTCCATCAATACTTGCACGTCCATCAACACTTGCACGTCCATCAACACCTGCACAACCATCAACACTTGCACGTCCATCAACACTTGCACGACCATCAACACTTGCACGTCCATCAACACCTGCACGTCCATCAACACTTGCACGACCATCAACACTTGCACGTCCATTGCCATGTTAACTCTTTCACCGCCAACTTTAGCCCAACAACTTTTTTTAAATATTTTTTAAATATTTTTGAATTTCATAACTTGTAACCATGAAACAAAGCATATCATTCGATTGCAAATTGAAAGAGCTATAACTTGGTATATGAATCAGCTCTATTGAAGCAGGTAAACAAAAGTTACGCATCTCTATGTCTACAACAGTTTTTAAAAAAGTCACTAACAACAGAGATCCATCCAGGAGCGACTTTTTTCCTCTACTCCGTAGGATTTTGATTGATAGCGAGTCTGCAGTAGATGGCTCTGCAGCTTTCCACCGAAGAAGAGCCTCCAGAAGCTATCGGGATGGTCACAGTCAAGTAAAGTCATCATTGTCAAAAATATTTATATATTTTTGTTGCCGTGACCAGTTCGGAATCACGTGCTACCTGGAATTTTTCTTTGATTGTATTTTTAACGTTTAGAGCTATCTTTCGCGCACCACCTGGTAAAAAAATCAAATCTGTAGCTTGTTATTTGTAGCTTGTTCGCATAATTTTTAATTAATTTTTACGCGAGCGATGTCGAGTTTGCGCCTGTAGGCGCTTATGGCGGTGAGAGTGTTAAAGGTTCATTGCATGGCAGGAAATGCGAGTTACACATACCAGCAGTTTCAAGTTCGAGAGGCCTCGAGGCAGGTAAACAATTTATAGAAATTGTCAAAAAAACTCCACTCCTTCGCACGCCCCCTGCCCCAATATCTACTTAACCCTCAACATGTTCATACTACTATAATTAAAAGAGTCGAGGGAGATCTATCTGTTGACACTGAAACCAAATGTTGGGAGGTGTTGGTGAATGGGAAAGACTCCGACTCCTCCTACACTCTGTACGTCCAAATATACACAAACATTAGAGCACTCCATTAAAAAAAGAAAAACTCCATTGGATAACAAAGAAAGTAAATGAGAGAGTGTGCACTGACAAACTTTCTTCGCCATTTAAAAATCATGTACAGCAAACGAGACAGACTTGAAAAAGCAGTAAGTGAATATTCTTTAATGGTAAAGGGTCGCTGTACCGGTTGTGATCTACATATTTGGGTACAACCTTGTTTATTTAGCTTTGTTGTTGTTGTTTTTCAGTCCTGACTAGCCCTGCAAAGAGCAAACTATAAATAGAATTTATAAATAGAACTAGATAGAATTTATAAATAGAGCTAGATAGAATTTATAAATAGAGCTAGATAAGAATAGATAAGAATTTCTAAATAGAGCTAGATAGAATTTATAAATAGAGCTAGATAGAATTTATAAATAGAGCTAGATAGAATTTATAAATAGAGCTAGATAGAATTTATAAATAGAGCAAGATAGAATTTATAAATAGAGCTAGAACTCATGACCTCAGACTATCAACACATAGGACAATCATGATATCATCTCACACTCTTAGGTAAGTCGTGTGTAGGGACATACAGTAATTCTACTACTCTCACACTGTTATCAACACCATAAGCTGTGAAAGCCTGGCTAAGGTATTTAAACCCCTCTGCAGTCCAGACTTGGGCAGTCTCATGCTATCTTCATATTCTGCTACTCGACTATTGTTTTAGTATAAGCTACTTAATTAAGATCTAAATCTCTTTCGTCAAGCTTGGGGTTTAGCTAGAAGAAGTTAGGGAGAGACTCTGGTGGCAGCGAATGATCTCTTGTGGTTGGAGACTCCAACATTGTTGTTGCTGTTTCAACCGATAATATATATAGTTTATTTTTAAAATGAAAACATTGTTGTTCTTGTTTCTAGTTGTTGTTGTTTTGTTGCTTGTTTGTTGTTGTGTTGTTTGTATAGGAGTTGAGCGGTCGGTCAGCCATGGCTATGTTGAGAGGAACTTTCTAAGTTGCTTCACAACCCAAGTCAGTGCATATCATCAACTATTATTGCTGTTGTATTGTTATTAGAGTCGGCTCCTTGGAAGAGGATCAACTGTGCACAGTTGGTGAAGTTGCACGGCAAACTCCACAAAACAAACAGTCTCTCAGTTGCTCACCTGAGCAGGGTGGCCCATAGTTATGCTGTGTTGTTATGGTAGGGTGGCCCATAGTTATGCTGTGTTGTTATGGTAGGGTGGCCCATAGTTATGCTGTGTTGTTATGGTAGGGTGGCCCATAGTTATGCTGTGTTGTTATGGTAGGGTGGCCCATAGTTATGCCGTGTTGTTATGGTAGGGTGGCCCATAGTTATGCTGTGTTGTTATGGTAGGGTGGCCCATAGTTATGCCGTGTTGTTATGGTAGGGTGGCCCATAGTTATGCTGTGTTGTTATGGTAGGGTGGCCCATAGTTATGCTGTGTTGTTATGGTAGGGTGGCCCATAGTTATGCTGTGTTGTTATGGTAGGGTGGCCCATAGTTATGCCGTGTTGTTATGGTAGGGTGGCCCATAGTTATGCTGTGTTGTTATGGTAGGGTGGCCCATAGTTATGCCGTGTTGTTATGGTAGGGTGGCCCATTGAGCGGTCACTTGTTCTGAACTCACTGCGGCAAGTGAGCTAGCTGGTTGGAGTCATAAACCTTACCTGCCTTAGATCTTCACCGACGGAGGCTCTCCCCACTATCAAGAAGCAGATGAGTGTGGAGACGGAAAGGAAATTTCGTCGTCGTCTCCTAACACCGATTGTTGCGTATGGACTTCAGCTATATGAGGAAAGAAAAAGATAGAAAGATCTTGAAGATAGGCTTTAAGATTATTATGGTTTGTTTGCCGGTTTACTACGTAACGAAGGACTCGCTGGCAGTCTTCTTGGAGCTAACATCGGCCAACCAAAACTATCACGTATGTAAGCTATTAAGAAGCTGTCGTTGTGAGACTTAGCCGAGATATGAGCTTGTCGCTGTTCCTTTGTTTGCTTAACCATACACCACGTCAAACTGATAGGGAGCGCTAACACACTCGAGTTCTTATTCTTAGCAGGTATGCACGGTAAGCGCTGGTGGTTTAGTGCCGTGCTTCAACACCAACTTGAAGAAGAAAAAGAGTGCTCAATTGCGAATGGGCACTTACTAAACATTATTGTTAAATAACGCACACTGGCACGTAATCATTTTACACGGAGAACTGAAGAGCTAATCTCGCGAACCAGACAAAGAAGGAGCTACTTTCTCAAATCAGACTAAGACAGGCATTGCGAAGGAGCACTCGAGGGGAGCCAAGATGGAGTTAGTGATGGCCTCTCAAGCATACTCTGCATTTGACTGTACTCCTCCAAGCATATTCGCCCACAGAACCATTTGGACATCCTTCATGACGAAAAGCTCCTTTAGCCAATGACGAGAACTATTCTTGCGGCAGACTCGCTATTGACATCTTCACCAGCCAGAAATTGTTGGGTACATCAGAAAGTGTTTTGGAATTTCCTAGGCCATGGAGGAGTTACTGTGCTACTAGAAGGCTGGGAAAGGGCTTAGAAGTCCCGAGCAAAATAAGCACGTCAGGTGACTATGGACAGCAGCTAATAATAGATGTTGTCATGCATGTCAACACCCTTGCCTCCATCTTTTGTTGCAGTGCACTATGTACCTACGTAGGTGCTGAAGCTAACGCATACATGCACAACCAGTACTTTTTCCAACGATATTGAGACGAGCGTTGCACAGCGAGATACCATAACAACACCTAACAACGCCTGTTTGTTTGCAACAGCAACGAAAGGGGCACTTAATTAATTAACAGCTTTATGGGTGCTAAACGTCGGGAGGCTTAGCAACCCAAGCTTACGCTATCCAATCAACGAGGGCCCCTGATATGCAGACAGGATTCTTATTCTCAATGAATTCTCAGTTGACATAATAACATTAAAATCACCTTCTCAATAATCAACTTCAAATTGTATTCACTCGACGTTTCGACTAGATGCTCTAATCTTCATCAGGAATAATGAAGGCTAGAGCATCTAGTCGAAATGTCGAGCGAATACAATTTGAAGTCGATTATTGAGAAGGTGATTTTAAGGATTCTTATTATTAGCAATCAGGGTTTCATTTAGGGGCGGAACCTTTTTGCCCCCCCCCCCCCCCCTTGGAAATTGTATCATTAGAAACTTTGTCACATCTTTAACCATCATGCCCCACCCCCCACCCCCCCTTTAAAATCCAGATTCCTCCAGTTGCCCCCCCCCCTTGGACAATTTTCTAAATGAAACCCTGGCAATGCACGGAAAATAGGGTGTGTAAACCTCATCTCCTCGGGCACAAATTAAGTTTTCAACACCACTAAACATTGGACTAGCACAGCACCTTTTCAGAGAACTCTCTGCACGTTTTGGAAAGTTTCTCGGAGTGCATACACTTTAGCTTCAAGATGTCGTCCATGGCTAGGCTGCGATGGATACCTGCATGTGTAATTATGTGTGCATTACCCCTTTAATAAACTCATAGATCTCATAAAGTTTCAAGAAGAAGCAGATTAGTAATTTGTACATGTGCTAGCTGACGAGCATGAACACACACACAAGTGCAATCTCGGGTATGGTCGTCCTGGACAGACTCGTCCGGACCGTCATTGCTTTCTCAGGAAGCCTTTCTGCTGTTCTGCTGAGGAGGACTACACAGGCACCTTTGCTTATGGGGAATCCCTTCATTCTTGAGAGAAAGGAGCAGCTCCTGTGGGTGAACTGCTTTGCCGTTAGTTCTTGTAGAAACAGCACGAAGCAGCCCAAGCAGAGCTTTCGTTGGCGTAGGTCAATAGAGCTAACTCAACTGCAGCTTATTGCAATAGCATCATAAATGACACGAACAGTTTCGAAAGTCATTCCTGAAAAATAATAATGTCGTAGCGAAAATTACCAAAATCACAAATTAAAGGCCATTGACTAGTAGGTGTTTAAAAACTTGTGGTTACCACTTTATAGCTCCATAGATTCTGCATATCAACATCAATGTATGCAATAGGGCTTCCTCTAGCCACTGACCAGTGCTGCTCTCTAGCATGTGGCAATCTGGAGATATTTATGCAGAGAAATCAGGCACTCAGCTTTGAGGTACCCCCACTTTAGCTCCAGTAACTTGGCTATAGTTATACCTATGGGAAATGTTTTAGTATTAAAAGAGAGCACACAGAGAGACGAGCTATATACCATGAAGTTTGCAGAATCTATGGAGCTATAAAGTGGTAACCACAAGTTTTATTAACACCTACTAGTTTGTGGTCATGGTTCCCCTGAAAGTTAGTTGAATGAGAAGTTGAATAAACTCGGTCAAAATCCCTCTCAGCTCTGAGGCCACACAAGCCCTGAGGCCACAAATTGCATGCTTCAGTCCCTCATCCAATATATACAATATCAATATACAATATCAAATACGTATTTATGGTGATATATACCCACTTATTATTCAAGCCAGTACAACAATGTCACATGAACTAGTTGTTAGTCCTCCCACAGCTAGCATTATGGGGCATCGATGGTTCTCTCTGCTGGAGAGGAATTCAAGTCAGTGAAGTGAGCCAAAGGATAATCAACCAGAACCACCGCCAACCATGTCTGCAGAGACTACAGAGAGTGTGACTATATATGACTTGGGAGATAAGGGGAGATCTGGGAGGCTCTGAGATGCTCACGAGTGGTTCATTTATTTTCCCATGATACAGTCACAGATGTGGCAGATACAGACCACTCCCCCTCGCTCACAGATCTGGCGGACACTGATTGCTCACCTGGTAGTTAACCTTTCTCCTGCTCCATGACCACTAGCACTGATGCTTATACAAAGTACCATATGTGGCTTGGGACTGTCGATGTTAAAAGATATTTACGTGAGTGGATTTTATCATGGAAATGTAACTCACAAAATATTTATTAAGAGAATGGGTCATTAGAATATCACAGTATTTCAACCCGGCCAAGTTCTCACCCTCATGCATGCATGTAGTTAGCAATCTGTAGCCACTGCTTCCCACATGTCTGCCTGAGCTATCATGCTCTTCCCACATGTCTGCCTGAGCTATCATGCTCTTCTCACATGTCTGCCTGAGCTATCATGCTCTTCCCACATGTCTGCCTGAGCTATCATGCTCTTCTCACATGTCTGCCTGAGCTACCATGCTTCCCACATGTCTGCCTGAGCTATCATGCTCTTCCCACATGTCTGCCTGAGCTATCATGCTCTTCCCACATGTCTGCCTGAGCTATCATGCTCTTCTCACATGTCTGCCTGAGCTATCATACTCTTCTCACATGTCTGCCTGAGCTACCATGCTCTTCCCACATGTCTGCCTGAGCTATCATGCTCTTCTCACATGTCTGCCTGAGCTACCATGCTTCCCACATGTCTGCCTGAGCTACCATGCTTGTCACATGTCTGCCTGAGCTACCATGCTTCTCACATGTCTGCCTGAGCTATCATGCTTCCCACAGCTTCTTTTAAGAGCAGTCACCATTGCTCCCTGCATTAAAAAAATTTAATTTTTTTTTATATAAAATTATTCTCAAAATGAGTCGGCTATAGTCACTACCAGCCACACACATGCATGCATGCACACACACACACACACACACACACACACACTGTAGATCCTTTCGATCTCTTCCATACCAACCAATACAATGGGAGAATGTGAACTGGATTATTATTCTATTGTTTGTGACTAACACAAGCATACATACTCTACATACATACCTCTGGGGTCCAAGTTTCCAAAGTTATCGTACCAGACAGGATGTCCTTCTCTGTCCTCCCCAAAGAACCCCCCAGCGACACACTCCTTCATGATCTGCGAGGGTTCCCAATCCTCCAGGATAGTGTCCGCCCCGTACTTCTTCCTGTACTCCATGTGCTATGCAGAGAAAAAGAAGGAAAAAACAGCTGGAAATGGTGCGACGCCCTACAAACCTCTTCCCATCACCTGGCGGAACTCTCTAAGACTAATATAAATCACAACAGCATTGGAGGGGGATGATGGCGACCAAGTCATGATACAAGCCCTTGTAGCTGCTAGTTCATGTTTGGCAGGCAGGCAACATATAACTAACAATTGCTGTATACATACACATACATGCAGGGGAACAGAAATTTCAAATTTCAAGTCGTATATACGCGTATGCATGCATGGGAATAGAATCTTCATTGTTACCCATACACATGCATGCATGGGAATGGAAATTTGAAGTTTCACATACGCATCATGCAAGGGAATGGAAAATTTCAACGATTCCAAGTTACTGAACTAAAGCCCGAATACCACCCAGCATGGGTATTGAATATAGAGGAGAGAAACATAGGTGTGAAATTCTCTTCTAAGTTCTCACATTCCACCACCCCTAACAGTTTCAGTAGCAGAAGACTTCAAATTCTCCAATGGCTTTCCACGTCTAATCCCTTTTTCTAGACGGCGATCAGCGAGAAAGTATGTAATGGTCATCAATTTATCTCGGCAAGTATGAAGCAGCGTCTTTAACATGCTAGCGACAGCCAATTCAGCAGCTGTAATTTCACAGTAAGGAAAGGATTCCTCTGCTAAGCAAAACAGATTAGCCCAATAAAAGCACTCGTGTTTGTGTACACTACACATTACCACCTCAGCACATGGAGGAGATATTTTATGACAAGGTCTATAAGACACACCTGTACTTTAATAACAGCAAGAAAGAGATGGGATGTGCTAAATTATGCTTGGAAGACATCTTCAAGGGCAGCTCTACCACTCCATTCTTTAGCCATGGAAGGTTAAGCAGCTGAACATCCTCCAGGTTCACTTCCTCGGAGACTGGGAAGTGCAAGCAGGACATTGAAGAGACAACGTGCCCGATTCACTGTCCCGACGATACAGGCAAAGGAAGATGACGTCTTCCCTCCACAGATTCTTCTCCTGTTGCCCAGCAAGCGTCTGCTCGGGCTCAACACAGAGCCGTCCTGGGGCTAACCAAGCAAGGCAATGTCAGGTGAGGTCAGGACACCTTGCTCACAAAGACAGTAGAGGACAAGGAGAGAGGAAACTGCAGCCACTCTTGCACAACTCCAGCAAAACCTCTCTACCTTCTTACGCCCGACAGCAAGATCGGGTCTCCTGATGATCCATAATGCCCTCGCTAAATTCTGCAGCAATCAAATTCTACGTCAAAGAACAAGGCAATAGACTACCTATTCACAGAGCCATAATTCCACCGCTCAGACTCATCAGGAACACACACACACCAACACCACACAGAGTTTCCAGCCACACATTCTGCACCCAGCATAGCCATGGCAATAAGGCTGGGCAAGGCCAGGTTCCTCTGTTAATATGTGCACTACATATTATACAGAGGGGGGAAATGTTGTGTTTTTTAATATCAACTAGACAAAAAAAACAGATTTAGCTTTGGACAATTATCTGGCAGTAAAGAAGGAACAGATTAGTCGCATGCAGTGCATGTGGTGGGTGTTCCCATGCAATCCTACATGCATGTATGTGGTGGGTGTACCAGTGTAATCCTACATGCACTGTATGTGGTGGGTGTTCCAGTGTAATCCTACATGCATGTATGTGGTGGGTGTTCCAGTGTAATCCTACATGCATGTATATGGTGGGCGTTCCAGTGTAATCCTACATGCAGTGCATGTGGTGGGTGTTCCCATGCAATCCTACATGCATGTATGTGGTGGGTGTACCAGTGTAATCCTACATGCACTGTATGTGGTGGGTGTTCCAGTGTAATCCTACATGCATGTATGTGGTGGGTGTTCAAGTGTAATCCTACATGCATGTATGTGGTGGGCGTTCCAGTGTAATCCTACATGCATGTATATGGTGGGTGTTCCAGTGTAATCCTACATGCACTGTATGTGGTGGGTGTCCCAGTGCAATCCTACATGCATGTATGTGGTGGGTGCTCCAGTGCAATCCTACATGCACTGTATGTGGTGGGTGTTCCAGTGTAATCCTACATGCATGTATGTGGTGGGTGTCCCAGTGTAATCCTACATGCATGTATGTGGTGGGTGTTCCAGTGTAATCCTACATGCATGTATGTGGTGGGTGTCCCAGTGTAATCCTACATGCATGTATGTGGTGGGTGTTCCAGTGTAATCCTACATGCATGTACGTGGTGGGTGTTCCAGTGTAATCCTACATGCATGTATGTGGTGGGTGTTCCAGTGTAATCCTACATGCATGTATGTGGTGGGTGTTCCAGTTTAATCCTACATGCATGTATGTGGTGGGTGTTCCAGTGTAATCCTACATGCATGTATGTGGTGGGCGTTCCAGTGTAATCCTACATGCATGTATGTGGTGGGCATTCCAGTGTAATCCTACATGCATGTATGTGGTGGGTGTCCAGTGTAATCCTACATGCATGTATGTGGTGGGTGTCCCAGTGTAATCCTACATGCATGTACGTGGTGGGTGTTCCAGTGTAATCCTACATGCATGTATGTGGTGGGTGTTCCAGTGTAATCCTACATGCATGTATGTGGTGGGCGTTCCAGTGTAATCCTACATGCACTGTATGTGGTGGTTTCTTGTCCTACATGCATGTATGTGGTGGTTTCTCTGTCCTACATGCATGTATGTGGTGGGTGTTCCAGTGTAATCCTACATGCATGTATGTGGTGGGTGTTCCAGTGTAATCCTACATGCATGTATGTGGTGGGTGTTCCAGTGTAATCCTACATGCACTGCATGTGCATGCATGTATGTGGTGGTTTCTCTGTTCATGCTCCAGCTGTTTCTGTTCGTACAATTGTGTGTTTTGTTTTTTCGTCTATTACAGCCAAGCATGTGGTGGAGGACTACACAGCAACTCTGAGCTTTATTGTTGTTGTACACTACACGTCAGCACGTGCCATGTCGTGGTGCTGTCATTGACTGCACGCATGTACACCACGTTGTCCACTACACACCACACACATCCCAATCTTTCCTGATACTGTTGGCTCCAAATAAGGTCAGCTACAGCCTCCTTCAAGGACTTGGTAACAGTTGCAGGTGACCCAATCCAAGAGTGGATGTCTAGGTGGCGAGGGATACCTACAGCCTCCTTTGGACTTGGGATACAGTTGCCCATTGCCCAGGGTGAGAACTTCAAAGCCGAACAGAAGAACTTAGCGTGGGTAATTCCTTCTGCTCGTAACATCTCATACATGTATGACTACGTCCACAATGTATGCACAGGGTGAACACAGAGGTGGAGACATAGAAAGATAAGATAGAAGACATTGAACATGAAAACAAGATTTCTTTCATACTTTCTCTAGTTATTAGGTCTGCCTGTTTCCTACCTTAGCAAAGGGTTCAAGGCACGCTGGGAGTCTTGTTGGACCTAATAGCGGCCGCTGCCGATGTGAGTTCCAGCTGAGATGTGAGCTTTGGTTGCTGGTGTGGTTTACCATCCACCATTTTGAAACCAGTTCAAACCAGTGTGGCACTGATGGCTCTGTCTAATTGGCTATATGAACACGCCCACTGCCTCCCCAGCTTTAACGAAGGCAAATGTACAGCTGCAGTTTTGGTTGAAGTAAAACCACATCAGAGTCGGTCCATATTATACCAAGGAAATCCATCCAAGAGTGCTTCCTTTCTCAAAGGCCAAGGAGTTCAGGTGTTCCCCGGTAGGCCCAGGTGCATGTGCAGCCTTCCTCTCAGGAGTTGAGGTGTTCCCCAGTAGGCAGATGTGCCTGTGCAGCCTTCCTCTCAGGAGTTGAGGTGTTCCCCAGTAGGCCCAGGTGCCTGTGCAGCCTTCCTCTCAGGAGTTGAGGTGTTCCCCAGTAGGCAGAGGTGCCTGTGCAGCCTTCCTCTCTGGAGTTGAGGTGTTCCCCAGTAGGCACAGGTGCCTGTGCAGCCTTCCTCTCAGGAGTTGAGGTGTTCCCCAGTAGGCAGAGGTGCCTGTGCAGCCTTCCTCTGCAACAGTAGGACCTTCCAGAAAGAGACCGTTGAGGACAGCAGTTGGGATCAGCGACTGCAATCATCCATTCTTTCTATCACATACCATGCAAGCAGAACTTACAGAACTGCCCTTGCAATAGTAACCACGGGTAGTTGGGCATCTACATATATAGCAACCACGATTCCTGGAAAACTGGAAATTGAAAGACCTCTCTGACTTGAAAAGAAAATACCACCACCCCACCCCACCCCCATCACCCACCAATATATATATACACACACACATTATACAATACACGTACCACACATGTACACACTCTCTCTCTCACACACACACACAACATGCATGCACACACACACATGTACACACATTCTCTCTCTCTCTCACACACATAAATGCATGCATGTATGCACATACACTCACACACACACATGCCTACACACATACAGTCACACACACACACTGCACTAGTCCTCAGCCTACATTTCTTAACATGGTCTCTGCTTTGTTCAAGTCGAATCCTCTGGCTCTCAGCCAGCGCAGGTAATAATGGTCGCTGTCCTCGGGCTTGTTGGGGATGGCTGCCACAATGATCTTGAACTGCTGCAGGACTTCCTCCTGTTGTGGACTCAGGTCTCCTAGACAACCACTCATGGCCACCTGTGTGCGCAGTGCGGCTTTCCTGTTAATAGGTGATGATGGAGGGAATAGGAACGGCTGAGAAGGCAGGGGGAAGAGGGAGGAGGAAGGTTGGAGAAGGGGTGAGGGAGGAAGAAGGTTGGAGAAGGAGTGAAGGTGAGGGAGGAAGAAGGTTGGAGAAGGGGTGAAGGTGAGGGAGTAGGAGGGAAGAAGAATAGTGAGGGAGGAGGAAGGTTGGAGAAGGAGTGAAGGTGAGGTAGGAAGAAGGTTGGAGAAAGGTGAAGGTGAGGGAGTAGGAGGGAAGAAGAATAGTGAGGGAGGAAGATGAGGAGAGGATGATGGAAGAGAAGAAGCGGAAGGGTGGAGAAGGAGTAAGGGAGAAGGAGAGGAGGAGGGTGAGGATAGGAAGGAAGAGGGTGAGTGAGGTGGAAGAGGGTGAAGATGGAGTAGGAGGAGAATGAGGGTAAGGAAGGGAGTGAGAGAGGAAGAGAATGAGGATGACAGAGGGGGAAGGTGAGGGTGAGAAAGGAGGGGGGAGAATAGGGAGGTCAGTAGAAAAAGGACAGGAAGGTGAGAGGAGTGGAGGGAAAAGAGAAAGAAGGAAGAGCAGTGGAAGGAAGAGAGGAAGAAGAGAGAGGAGTGGAGGGAAGAGAGAAAGAAGGAAGAGCAGTGGAAAGAAGAGAGGAAGAAGAGAGAAGAGTGGAGGAAAAGAGGAAGAAGGAAGACCAGTGGAGGAAGAAGGAAGAGAAGAGAGAAATGATGAAAGAAAGATAAAGAGGAGAGTTGGCAAAAAGGCGGGAGTAAAGAAGAGATGGCGTCATGCGAAGATATGGAGAGAAGAGGAGGGAACATTATGGAGGGAAGGAGCAGGTAAACATTGAAAAGGAAGCAAAAAGAAATGCAACACAGCTCTCTCACAGCACACACTGAAGATAAATACAACACAGCTCTCTCACAGCACACACTGAAGATAAATGCAACACAGCTCTCTCACAGCACACACTGAAGATAAATACAACACAGCTCTCTCACAGCACACACTGAAGATAAATACAACAGAGCTCTCTCACAGCACACACTGAAGATAAATACAACACAGCTCTCTCACAGCACACACTGAAGATAAATGCAACACAGCTCTCTCATAGCACACACTGAAGATAAATACAACACAGCTCTCTCACAGCACACACTGAAGATAAATATAACACAGCTCTCTCACAGCACACACTGAAGATAAATGCAACACAGCTCTCTCACAACACACATTGAAGATAAATACAACACAGCTCTCTCACAGCACACACTGAAGATAAATACAACACGGCCCTCTCACAGCACACACTGAAGATAAATACAACACAGCTCTCTCACAGCACACACTGAAGATAAATACAACACAGCTCTCTCACAGCACACACTGAAGATAAATACAACACAGCTCACACACTGAAGATAAATACAACACAGCTCTCTCACAGCACACACTGAAGATAAATACAACACAGCTCTCTCACAGCACACACTGAAGATAAATACAACACAGCTCTCTCACAGCACACACTGAAGATAAATACAACACAGCTCTCTCACAGCACACACTGAAGATAAATGCAACACAGCTCTCTCACAACACACACTGAAGATAAATACAACACGGCTCTCTCACAGCACACACTGAAGATAAATACAACACAGCTCTCTCATAGCACACACTGAAGATAAATACAACACAGCTCTCTGACAGCACACACTGAAGATAAATACAACACAGCTCTCTCACAGCACACACTGAAGATGAAGATAAATACAACACAGCTCTCTCACAGCTCACACTGAAGATGAAGATAAATACAACACAGCTCTCTCACAGCACACACTGAAGATAAATACAACACAGATCTCTCACAGAACACACTAGGTAACAAGATTGAGAGGTGTCACAGACACCTACTTGTGTAACCATATCAATAACAAACAACCTCTCAACTGGCTCTTCAAGTACAAATTTCAAGACAACTTGTTTCGCACCATTATGGCAAGTTCATATGAATACAGACACGTGTCATGTGGCAACAATCAGAACAGGCAAGAGTTCTATTAAAAATCAATTAAAATGTGCGTGCGTGCGTTGGAAGCAGGAATAGACCATGAAGCATTGCATGGATTTTGTGAACCCGACTCTACATACCTGTAATCCAAGATGGTCCCCCCACCTGTGTCTCAATGACCTCTATAACCAACTCACCATAACACTGCCCATGACCTCTATAACAAGACCTCTATAACAAACACATCACAAGCCAACACTGCCCTAAGACTTCTATAACAAGACCTCTATAACAAACACATCACAAGCCAACACTGCCCTAAGACTTCTATAACAAGACCTCTATAACAAACACATCACAAGCCAACACTGCCCACGACCTCTATAACACGACCTCTATAACAAGACCTCTATAACAAACACATCACAAGCCAACACTGCCTCTATAACAAGACCTCTATAACAAACACATCACAAGCCAACACTACCCATGACCTCTATAACAAGACCTCTATAACAAACACATCACAAGCCAACACTGCCCTAAGACTTCTATAACAAAACCTCTTAATAAACACACCACAAACAAACAGTGCCCAGTGACCTCAGTGACCTGTTCATCTTATGCAGAGTCAGCATGACCACGAACAATACATACCCAAGTAGGTGGAGCTGATTGCCTATAATTGGAACAACTCCTCTTACAGATCTGGCCGGCCGACAGAACTGGGAGGGTGAAATATCTTCTCAGCTATTGTGATAGCTGCTAAGTGCAATAGAGACACCCCAGATATGTGGGAGGCCTTGTTTGTTGTTGTTGTTGTTGCTTTGCAGCGGCTGTAAGACTGTAATAGAGTAAAAAGTTAAAATCAAATTCTTTCGCTTGGACAGAAAGACAAAGAGAGAGAGCAGAGAGAGAGGGAGCATACACCATGCTTCACATGCTCTACCAAAGACAATGTGATTATGATGAAGTTAGTGAGCTATGTACACGACTGATGCTCCAGGCGAGAATCCGTATGGTTGTTTAAACATCCAGACAATACCTTTGCTTTAGGTCTTCGTAGTTCTTCATCTTCTGCGGACAAGAATCGCTCGTCGAGCCTACAATGAACACTTGGCAAAAGTGACTTCTAACTAAACAGAACCCTGCCTACCAACTAAACAGAACCCTGCCTACCTTAGCCTAACTACACTCAGTATTTTCCAAGCTCCAGGTAAAGAGCACTCAGCATCTCCCACCATCAAGAAAGCACTCAGCATCTCCCAAGCTCAGGGTAAAGACATCAAGGAAGGACTCAGCATCTCCCAAGCTCAGGTAAAGACATCAAGGAAGCACTCAGTATCTCCCCAATCTCAGGGTAAAGACATCAAGGAAGCACTCAGCATCTCCCAAGCTCAGGGTAAGGACATCAAGGAAGCACTCAGCATCTCCCAAGCTCAGGGTAAGGACATCAAGGAAGCACTCAGCATCTCCAAAGCTCAGGGTAAACAAATCAAGGAAGCACTCAGCATCTCCAAAGCTCCACCAAGAAAGCACTCAGCATCTCCAAAGCTCCATCAAGAAAGCACTCAGCATCTCCCAAGCTCCATCAAGAAAGCACTCGGTATCTCCCAATCTCAGGGTAAAGACATTAAGGAAGCACTCAGCATCTTCCAAGCTCCATCAAGAAAGCACTCAGCATCTTCCAAGCTCCACCAAGGAAGCACTCAGCATCTCCCAGGCTCAGGGTAAAGACATCAAGGAAGCACAGTATCTCCCAAGCTCAGAAGGACATCAAGCAAGCACTCAGCATCTCCCAAGCTCAGGGTAAGGACATCAAGAAAGCACTCAGTATCTCCCAAGCTCTGGAAGACACCAAAAGCAACGTAAAGACCTCCTAACAATAGTGCCCAGACTCCAGGTCAAAAGATCCAGTATGTTGTTGATGCACAAACTCAAAGTTGAGCCCATCGAAGGGCTGGAGAAACACAGCAAAATGATGTGTCACTCGATACACTGTGGGGGCGGTGTAGTTACCATGGCTACTTGGGTGGGAAAAGGTATTAAAAAACAAACAATTTACACACTTTTGATACACTCCCCCTCCTTGGGAGGCTCCAATTGGAATGGCCAAGTTGTAAACCACCTCAACCAGACTTATTAGTTAATAATAGTATCCCAGCCTTCCAGTTAGTAAACTGGGCTGAAATGATTGGTAGCCGCAGTTCCTGACCGAGAATATATGGTGTGTGTAGCCAATGTCAGGACACCTCATTTCTTTTTGTAAATCCCAACTTCCTACAGGAGTGTACACACATCACCAAGTCTGAACAGCTGTTGTTTAGAACATAGAGCCCGTGAAGTGGTTCCCAAATAACACGGACTGATGCCAAAAAGTTGTGAAGTCCCTCTCTTCTGAAGCTGTCAATACAGTTCAACTCAGCCATTACAACATGCAGCTGCTGTGGTTTTGCCCAATAAGGATAGAAACAGAGCTGGGTTAGTAAATACTATAATATGAGGAGAGTTCTTGAGCACTTTGTGTTGTTTGTGGTGTGTGGGCAAGATGTAGAAATGAAATCAAGGCATGCATGACGTGAAGAGACACAAGCTTCCAATACATGCCTGGGATACTTGGAACCATACCAGGACGTCCCTAGTGAAGATACTGACAACACAACATGGATCCATGAATCGGTGCTAAGGCTAGGGGGGCTAGGTCCAGCACTAAGATTAGAGGCATTCTAAGGCTAGGGCCAGGACTAAGATTAGAGGCATTCTAAGGCTAGGGCCAGGACTAAGATTAGAGGCATTCTAAGGCTAGGGCTAGTGGTATTCTAAGCCTAGAACTAGGGCAAAGCCTAAGATTAAGGTTATACTAGTGGTATTCTAAGCCTAGAACTAGGGCAAAGCCTAAGATTAAGGTTATACTAGGGCTAAAGGTATTCTAAAGCTAAGGCTAGGGGCAGTAAAGATTAGGGGCATTCTAGGGCTAGAGGTGCTAGGGGCAGTAAAGATTAGCCTGGGCATTCTAGGGCTAGAGGTGCTAGGGGCAGTAAAGATTAGCCTGGGCATTCTAGGGCTAGAGGTGTTAGGTGCAGTAAAGATTAGCCTGGGCATTCTAGGACTAGAGGTGCTAGGGGCAGTAAAGATTAGGGGCATTCTAGGGCTAGAGGTGGTAGGGGCAGTAAAGATTAGCCTGGGCATTCTAGGGCTAGAGGTGTTAGGTGCAGTAAAGATTAGCCTGGGCATTCTAGGGCTAGGGCGGTAAAGATTAGCCTGGGCATTCTAGGGCTAGGGGTATTCTAAGACTAGGGCTATCTATGTCATTACTATTCTCGTGAGAGTCCCATCCCAGGTCCAAAACATCTCCCATGTTATATAGGTCACCATCTCCCAAAGTATATATCCTGGGAATCCCAGGATATCCTAGGAGAGGTTGAGGCAGTCCTGGACATCTCCAAGTCTCTGTGTTTCACGGAACTCTTATGCTCACCTCCTCGATGCAAGGGGCTTGCACCAAATTAATAGCATCTTATGAACGAGTCTTGAGAGTTGTAGCTATGGCTGTGTAAATGCAACCCTCCTGACCAGGGTCAAGCTTAGCAACAACAAAAAGAGAGTGATTGGAAGCCATGGAGTTCCAAGTGTGTCATGGATACAAACATAGCAAAGTTGTTTCCCCCTTCTATGTATCATTTCATCACAGATCATGTGATGACCTTTACCTTTACCTATTTCTTTGGTGCAGAGTGAGTGAGTGATTATAATAAGGTTCATAAGAAGGTACCAATAAACCAAAGCATCACCGCACATTCAGTGGACATACAGTTCTAAAGTTATTTTTCAAGCATGCACGCACACACACGCACACACACACTCACACACACACGCACGCACACACACACACTCACATCCACTTAAAGTGACCTTAGCTTAGAAGCATCAGAATGTCCATGCTATCATTGGCTGCCATAGAACAAGTTGCCACTATTGAAGTGGGAAATGGGATAAATGACCTCTTTACACAAGGCTAAGAGCATGGTAGAATGACAATAGTCATTATATCAACACTACAAGGGAAATAACTATGAACTGCTTTCATTGTATCTCCAGTGATGGCGAAGGCAGTGCCGGCGTCACACTATGTATGCACAGAGTTTAAAGTTCCTTCCCACCTATTGCAGACTAGGGCTAGGGATGCAGCGAGGTAAGCTAGGGCCCAGATGCAGGGCTAGAACTAGGGATTTAGGGTTAAGGCTAGGGATGTAGGGCTAGGACCATGGATGTAGGGTTAGAACTAGGGATATAGGGCTAGGGATGTAGGGCTAGGACCATGGATGTAGGGTTAGAACTAGGGTACAGGGCTAGGGTTGTAGGGCTAGGGATGGGGGTGGGGCTAGGGATGTACTGCTAGGGATGCAGGGCTAGGGATGTAGGGCTAGGGATGTAGGGCTAGGGATGTAGGGCTAGGGATGTTGGACTAGGGATGTAGGGCTAGGGATGTAGGGCTAGGGATGTAGGGCTAGGGATGTAGGGCTAGGGATGTAGGGCTAGGGATGTAGGGCTAGGGATGTAGGGCTAGGGATGTAGGGCTAGGGATATAGGGCTAGGGATGTAGGGCTAGGGATGTAGGGCTACGGATGTAGGGCTACGGATGTAGGGCTAGGGATGTAGGGCTAGGGATGTTGCTAGGGATGTTGGACTAGGGATGTAGGGCTAGGGATGTAGGGCTAGGGATGTAGGGCTAGGGATGTAGGGCTAGGGATGTAGGGCTAGGGATGTAGGGCTAGGGATGTAGGGCTAGGGATGTAGGGCTAGGGATGTAGGGCTAGGGATGTAGGGCTAGGGATGTAGGGCTAGGGATGTAGGGCTAGGGATGTAGGGCTAGGGATATAGGGCTAGGGATGTAGGGCTAGGGATGCAGGGCTAGGGATGTAGGGCTAGGGATGTAGGGTTAGGGATGTAGGGCTAGGGATGTTGGGCTAGGGATGAGATGCAGGGATAGGATTAGTTAGGAAGCAACTTGGAACTCTGCCCAACCCCAAGAGATGTGAGCAGTTGCTTCAGTGGCAACTGATAATCCTTTTCTAGTGCCAATACAATTCCAGTGCTCTGTCCGTGTACGTATCTCTACCGACTGCAAACACCTCAATAGTGGCTGTTTGACAACACACCTCCAGTTACCACGCTGCGTGCATGCAAGCACGGCAGAAACACTCCAGTGCCCCGTCCAAACAAATCATCATCACCTTTTTAACATCCAATTACTGCCTGAATGCCTCCACCGAAAACATACTGGAAGTCTTTATGGCATTTGCAGCTACTACACTACAGGTGTGAAGTGATCTATCCTCAGGGGGTCCAGCACATCATTATCACCCTGTGCCACGCCTCCATGAAGCATTATCACTCTGTGCCACACCTCCATGAAGCATTATCACTCTGTGCTACACCTCCATGAAGCATTATCACTCTGTGCCACACCTCCATGTAGCATTATCACTCTGTACCACGCCTCCATGAAGCATTATCACTCTGTGCCACACCTCCATGAAGCATTATCACCCTGTACCACGCTTCCATGAAGCATTATCACTCTGTGCCACACCTCCATGAAGCATTATCACTCTGTACCACGCCTCCATGAAGCATTATCACTCTGTACCACACCTCCATGAAGCATTATCACTCTGTACCACGCCTCCATGAAGCATTATCACTCTGTGCCACACCTCCATGAAGCATTATCACTCTGTGCATGCATGCATGAAGCATTATCACTCTGTGCCACACCTCCATGAAGCATTATCACCTGTGCACGCATGCATGAAGCATTATCACTCTGTGCCACACCTCCATGAAGCATTATCACTCTGTACCACGCCTCCATGAAGCATTATCACCTGTGCATGCATGCATGAAGCATTATCACTCTGTGCCACACCTCCATGAAGCATTATCACTCTGTGCCACGCCTCCATGAAGCATTATCACTCTGTGCCACGTATCCATGAAGCATTATCACTCTGTGCCACACCTCCATGAAGCATTATCACTCTGTACCACGCCTCCATGAAGCATTATCACTGTGCCACACCTCCATGAAGCATTATCACCCTGTACCACGCTTCCATGAAGCATTATCACTGTGCCACACCTCCATGAAGCATTATCACTCTGTACCACACCTCCATGAAGCATTATCACTCTGTGCCACACCTCCATGAAGCATTATCACTCTGTACCACGCCTCCATGAAGCATTATCACCCTGTGCACGCATGCATGAAGCATCACACCTCCATGAAGCATTATCACCTGTGCACGTATGCATGAAGCATTATCACTCTGTGCCACACCTCCATGAAGCATTATCACTCTGTACCACGCTTCCATGAAGCATTATCACTCTGTGCCACGCCTCCATGAAGCATTATCACTCTGTGCCACGTAACCATGAAGCATTATCACTCTGTGCCATGCCTCCATGAAGCATTATCACTCTGTACCACGCTTCCATGAAGCATTATCACCCTGTGCAATGGAAGCATTATCACTCTGTACCACACCTCCATGAAGCATTATCACTCTGTACCACGCCTCCATGAAGCATTATCACTCTGTGCCACACCTCCATGAAGCATTATCACTCTGTACCACGCCTCCATGAAGCATTATCACCCTGTGCAATGGAAGCATTATCACCCTGTGCACGCATGCATGAAGCATTATCACTGTGCCACACCTCCATGAAGCATTATCACTATGTACCACGCTTCCATGAAGCATTATCACCCTGTGCAATGGAAGCATTAGCACCCTGTGCATGCATGCATGAAGCATTATCACCCTGTGCATGCATGCATGAAGATTATCACTCAGTGCCACACACATCCATGAAGCAGACTAATGAACTCTCAGTTGACATAACAAAATTACATTGACCTTCTCAATAATCAACTTGAATTTTTATTGTAGAATAATTGTACTGACGAGATTTCACATTTCATATTGGGCGAGTGTGTCTGTGTGTGTGTTGGGGGGAGAAGGAACGGCAACAATGTCTTTCAAAGAACTCTCAGTTGACATAGTAGATATGACTTTCAATATTTTAATAATCAACTTTAATTTACTCACTCTGACGTTTCAGCTAGATTCTTCCTGATGAAGGCTACGTCAAGGTGAGTAAATTCAATGATTATCGAGAAAGGCAATGCAACAATGGCTTTTCTGGACCTCGCAGCCAAAATCTATAGCAAAGGTATGGCCCGGGGGGGGGGGAGGGGGAGATTCAAATTAATTAAGTTGAGCCTGGAATAACCGACCTTTTCTCTTTTCTCGCTAAAGCTTGACGCGGTTCTTAAAAGGGGAGACAGTTGCATTTAAAAAAAATTAAAAAAATTTAACTTATGGTTACAACTTTAGAGCTCCGTAGATTCTGCAAACTTCATGGTATGGACTTGATATATAGCTCAAAAGATAGGTCTCTCTGTGTGCTCTCTTTTGATACTAAAACATGTTTCATAGGTATAACTATAGGCAAGTTACTAGACCTAAAGTGGAGGGACCTCAAAAACCTGAATGCCTGAAACCTCCACATAAATAACTCCAGATTGCTAAGTGCTAAAGATTTAAAATTAGCACCCATGGTTAGAGGAAGCCCTAGGCTATTTAATGAGCGGTTTCATTAGGCATTAAAATTTTAGTACGTGGTCAAGCGCGTAGGTGGAAAATTATTTTGTAACAAGCAAAATCAGCGAGTATCGTAGACAATTATCTAAAAGGATCCAAAGAATTTATAAATTCTTCAGCAATTTCTATTTTCCAGTTCATCTATCGTGCATTAATTGGAGCATTGCCATGTTATCAAACTTCTCAAATAAACCAATTAGAACCCATTCACTTAAAGAGTGAAGAAGCTGCACTTGGCCGTGGCCATTGTGACAGGTGCTATCCATTTCACATAATGCCCTTTTCATGCTCGACTGCTGCCTGAGGAGACCGCAAATGCTTCATACTTCTGGTAACTTTTCAAACTTGGACGCCCTCTAATGGTCCACTGCTTTGATAACGTCAGGCAACAATTTGTAAGTGAAGTTTGAGCTTCCCAAGGCCAAGGCCTGTCTGTATAAATTGTATCGTGAGGCAACTCTGCCATTGGCCCTGCCAGAAATTAAACGAGCTATTGAATTAGAGGAGCTAGTATACTACAGAAAGTGTCTAGTATATACAGGAACTGTCTAGTATATAGAGAAGTGTCTAGTATATACAGGAAGTCATGTTAATAATCCCACAACTCTTAGACCCAATATGTCTGTAGTAGACACTTGGAGTCACTGTTCACCAGTTGCTATCGAGACGGGCCACCATGGAGTGTGCTGGTGAGAGTGGACTGCAGCGTTCTGTGGGTGCGGAGATGGAATCTTATGGTGTGATCAAACATCAGCTGCAAGGTAACCCATTTTGTACTTTGTTACCAGTCTAGGAAGGAACTAACCTTCCAATCCAGAGTTGCACAGTCCGAAAGGTCAGACAGAGGTCACTTGACAGAGGTCACTTGATTTTAGCAACCATTTTCCAGACACTTGCACAGCTAATGTGTGATGGGATAGTTCTTTTAAGATTTCTACCTTTAGGACCAGATTTATTTCTGATTCTCCAAGTCTTCTTCAACACTATTGATTGCTTGGAAGTGCTTATTCTTCTCTAGTAATCTACTACTAAGCAAGCCTAGTACAGTAATCTACTGAAGCAGGCACATGTACAGTAATTTAGAGTAATCTTCTATGGAAGCAGGTACATGTACAGTAATCTCTAGTAATCTTCTATTGAAGCAGGCACATGTACAGTAATCTAGAGTAATCTTCTATTGAAGCAGGTACATGTACAGTAATCTAGAGTAATCTTCTATTGAAGCAGGTACATGTACAGTAATCTCTAGTAATCTTCTATTGAAGCAGGCACATGTACAGTAATCTAAAGTTATCTTCTATTGAAGCAGACACATGTACAGTAATCTAGAGTTATCTACTGAAGCAGGCACATGTACAGTAATCTAGAGTAATCTTCTACTCTTCTACTAAAGCAAGACATGTATAGTAATCTTAGTAATCTCTATCGAAGCAGACACATGTATAGTAATCTATAGTAGTCTGCTGAAACAGCACATGTTGCCATCATTGATCCTATCAGGAGTTGTCACTGTGGAGGAAAGACAGGTGGTCACCCGCTTCTTCTTGTCTTTACTAATAATGGTAATAGTAGCAGTAGTAATAATAGTACCGTAGAATACGTACTCAGCGCCCATGGGCGCTCAACCACTCGCCTCTAAAATCAAGGGAGTGGGCGCTAGCTCCAGCATATGGGCGGTTACTACAGCAACTCAGGCCACTGATTTGCACACGGAACCAATAATTTGTACACGGTCTTGGGGCGCGGCGCGCCCACGTAATAACTGAAAAGTGCAGTACAATACAGTAAACAAAGATAAAAAATGTGCTAGCTAGTGTTGATTTTGTTCGTCCTCTTCTCCAGGTTCTTCTAGCCCTTCCAACTCATCAGCTTCACCATCACTCATCCCAGCGAAAGGATCTTCGTCGTCATCTTCGCTCTCCTCATCAACTTTCTTCGGAACGCATTCCCTGATGAAGTCATCCTCTGAACCATCAATGCTGTTGGAAATCCCACAGTAAAGGAAGGAGCGAGCTATTAATTGTTCTGGAATGGCACCCCATGCAGCAGAGACCCAATCAATGGCATCCTGTCTTGAGGGTGACTTCAAGTTGCCTTTCTTTGTCCTGCAGGTGTTGGCGCTTCTCCATTCCATCCACAGTTCCCTCATTTTATCCTTGAATGGCTTGTTCACAGAAACATCCATTGGCTGTGCCAGGGGTGTGCAGCCACCTAGACAAAATGTAAGCATTTGCATGCAGGCCATCATTTGTGACAAGACTATTGAAATTCACTACATTACCTGGGATGAATACCAAGTCTGTTTCCAACTCCTCAGTACATCCTTGGTGTCAGCACACTTGTGTGGACGATAGGCATCTAGACAAGGAGTCGTCGTGTACCGTACAAAGACTTCCCCCATACCCTGCGTAGCCAGCTGTGCAGTTTTGTGCGTGTCATCCATCCATTTTCGCTGGCAGTGACCTCAACATTGTCAGGAACTGTAAGTCCTGCTGCAACGCGTGGGCCAAATTTTCCATTTTTCTCCTTGAAAATGATGACAGCAGGGAGTTTTGTTCCATCTCCTGTGGCACACAAAGCTACTGTGAAACCCTTCTTTTGGGCACCAGTGGTAGCAATGCGAATGCTTCTCTCTCCACGATGATTGTTGGTGGCAGAAGGTACTGAATCAAACCTAGTGATGAACAAGGTAAAATGACAAGCTATCAGTGTATACAATGTTTACCTGCACATTGTTTGATCCATGTTGCCAATATCAGATTTTCTGTACCCGTGTAGCTCTCGGTATCTGACAATGGTCCTCCGAAAGTGGGTGAGCTGCACCTTGAAGTCCTGAGGCACCTTTTGAGAGGTGTTTGTGCACCGCCTATAGCCTACATTCCATCGCTTCTTCCAGCCACGTAGCCACATGGGGGATGCAAGGAAGCCATGGATGCCTATTCTCATAGCAATTTGCAAGGCTCTCTCCATGAGGTCTTTGTTAAGAACAGCCCTGCCTTCAGAGCGCTCTAGCTCTAGGTAGTCGAAGACCTCTGTATCCACGTGTTGGCTGAAGACTGGTGCACCAGCATGAAGTTTCCTTTTCTTCTTCCCACCACCAATGTTGGCATCAACCAGTGTATCGTACTTTTCATTCCACTCACGCACTCTCTTTCTGTCAACTCCAAAAAATTTTGCTGTCTGTGATACATTTTGCATCCCTTGTCCTCTGTACCATTCTACAATCTCTACCTTACAAGCCACTGTATAACTTTTCAGTTTTTTACCTGCATGACTCTGTGCCATCTTGAACAACGAGCATGGACACTGAAATGGGAGTGGTCTGGGGGGAGGGCGCGACGCGGCACATGGCCAAGGAGCAGAATCGCGCGTCGTTTTTTGGTGGGAGCTCGTCGTCCTAAACCCGGACGGTGGGCGGTTACTACGTCAATGGGCGCTTACGTCTAGAACGGCCTAATCCAGGGGGTAGGCGCTTACTACATCGTGAGCGCTTACTACGTACTCTACGGTAGTAATAACAATAACAATAATAATAACAATAATAATAATAATAGTAATAATAATAATAATAAGGAATAATAAGTAATACTGTAATAATAAGTAATAATAATAATAATAATAATAATAATAATAATAATAATAATAATAATAATAATAATAATAATAATAATAATAATAATAATAATAATAATAATAATAATAATAATAATAATAATAATAATAATAATAATAATAATAATAATAATTTAATAATAATAATAATTTAATAATAATAATAATTTAATAATAATAATAATAATAATAATAATTTAATAATAATAATAATAATAGTAGTAGTAGTAGTAGTAGTAGTAGTAGTAGTAGTAGTAGTAGTAGTAGTAGTAGTAGTAGTAGTAGTAGTAGTAGTAGTAGTAGTAGTAGTAGTAGTAGTAGTAATAATAATAATAATAATAATAATAATAATAATAATAATAATAATAATAATAATAATAATAATAATAATAATAATAATAATAATAATAATAATAATAATAATAATAATAATAATAATAATAATAATAATAATAATAATAATAATAATAATAATAATAATAATAATAATAATAATAATAATAATAATAATAATAATAATAATAATAATAATAATAATAATAATAATAATAATAATAATAATAATAATAATAATAATAATAATAATAATAATAATAATAATAATAATAATAATATTAATATTACAAGTTGATGTGTACGCCCTCCAGGCGTATTTGACCTCACTCAGTTTTGGGGCTCCAGAACTGTTTGTACACCTTGCAAAACCTTTCGAGGTGTACATACGTATGTTGCCCGGTGAAAACTATCCATCTCGATTACAGCCTAATGTATGACACTGCACACATCTCTATGGAATTGTAAGTCGAGGGAGCTAAATGACCTCGTCACTCGGCTCTCTCATTCCTGCAGGCTAGATATGTAATAGAAGACAAGCTTGCTTTGATTATGGCTCGGTCTACTTAAGACATAACACAGTTCATGGTCATGCACAACTTCAACAGCTGTAGCTGACCAATGTCTGCAGTTCATGGTCATGCACAACTTCAACAGCTGTAGCTGACCAATGTCTGCAGTTCATGGCCATGAAAAACTTCAACAGCTATAGATGACCAATGTCTGCAGTTCATCGTCATGCACAACTTCAACAGCTATAGCTGACCAATGTCTGCAGTTCATGGTCATGCACAACTTCAACAGCTGTAGCTGACAAATGTCTGCAGTTCATGGTCATGCGCACAACTTCAACAGCTATAGCTGACCAATGTCTGCAGTTCATGGTCATGCACAACTTCAACAGCTATAGCTGACCAATGTCTGAAGTTCATGGTCATGCACAACTTCAACAGCTATAGCTGACCAATGTCTGCAGTTCATCATGCACAACTTCAACAGCTATAGCTGACCAATGTCTGCAGTTCATGGCCATGCACAACTTCAACAGCTATAGCTGACCAATGTCTGCAGTTCATGGCCATGCACAACTTCAACAGCTATAGCTGACCAATGTCTGCAGTTCATGGCCATGAACAACTTCAACAGCTGTAGCTGACCAATGTCTGCAGTTCATGGTCATGCACAACTTTAACAGCTATAGCTGACCAATGTCTGCAGTTCATGGCCATGAACAACTTCAACAGCTGTAGCTGACCAATGTCTGCAGTTCATGGCCATGCACAACTTCAACAGCTATAGCTGACCAATGTCTGCAGTTCATGGCCATGCACAACTTCAACAGCTGTAGCTGACCAATGTCTGCAGTTCATCATGCACAACTTCAACAGCTATAGCTGACCAATGTCTGCAGTTCATGGTCATGCACAACTTCAACAGCCATAGCTGACCAATGTCTGCAGTTCATGGTCATGCACAACTTCAACAGCTATAGCTGACCAATGTCTGCAGTTCATGGTCATGCACAACTTCAACAGCTATAGCTGACCAATGTCTGCAGTTCATGGTCATGCACAACTTCAACAGCTATAGCTGACCAATGTCTGCAGTTCATGGCCATGCACAACTTCAACAGCTATAGTTGACCAATGTCTGCAGTTCATGGCCATGCACAACTTCAACAGCTATAGCTGACCAATGTCTGCAGTTCATGGTCATGCACAACTTCAACAGCTATAGCTGACCAATGTCTGCAGTTCATGGTCATGCACAACTTCAACAGCTGTAGCTGACCAATGTCTGCAGTTCATGGCCATGAACAACTTCAACAGCTATAGCTGACCATGTCTGCAGTTCATGGCCATGCACAACTTCAACAGCTATAGCTGAATGTCTGCAGTTCATCATGCACAACTTCAACAGCTATAGCTGACCAATGTCTGCAGTTCATGGTCATGCACAACTTCAACAGCTATAGCTGAATGTCTGCAGTTCATGGCCATGCACAACTTCAACAGCTATAGCTGACCAATGTCTGCAGTTCATGGCCATGTACAACTTCAACAGCTATAGCTGACCGATGTGTGCAGTTAATTCGTTCTCAAGACAGGTAATCAAAACCTTTACGTACCACAAGCCATGGGTGGCAAGCAAGTTAAAGACGCTGTCGCAATCTGCCCGTTGACTTAGCTGTGTCTTGAAAAGTATTTAAGTGACCCCTGTATGACCTTGCCAGTTGTACCCCTCTATGTTGGCGATTGCAGGGTTTCCTGCTCGGCCCTCCATAGACTTGAAGCAAAATTGATCACTATGAGCTTCCATCTCGGCACCAACAGAAAGATGCACTCCACTCACACCAGCACGTTCCATGGTGGCCACTCCCAAAAGAAACAGGCAAACAACAAACTTTGCAAGTATACTAGTAGAAACAGGCAAACAACAAACTTTGCAAGTATACTAGTCTGCTTACTCTGTATACTTACAATCTGCTTATACTGGGCAAAAGCACTTTCACAGGCACAGGATGCATGAGTACATGTCATACGAATGTTTTCTTGTTTGTTCATACAGCTAATCACACTTGTATTCCTTGACAGAGATTACAAAGATTACAAGTATTGAACACCGACTAAAACTGCACATGCCCAGTATATAATAAACACCACAAAACATGACTTAAAGTGGGCAATAATAAGAACTAGCTAACTGGCTGAATATATACTCATTGCGTGCCTTCAGATGGGCACACTCAATTCTGCATTGAGGCGTAATAAATGCTAGGTTTAGCACAAGCTGGTGTTTTGAAGAACTCACTTGATCTATATTCTCATGAAGGATAGAGCATCCGGTCGAAACGTCGAGAGTACAATTTCAAGTTGATATATTCTCTCTCTTTCAATATTCAGTTCACCTTTCAATATTCAGTTCTGCAGTTTCTATTAAGAGTTATGAAATGTTAAGAAGACCTTGTATGTTCTCATAGCAGCTTGCACAATTTGTTGTCTAAGCTAGCTATATATTAAGCATGGAGGCTAGCTGGCATTCAAGATAGAGGCAGTGAGCAGAAAGAAGAAGTGAAAAGAAGAAAAAAATTTAAAAAGCAAAAATTAAAATTAAATACCTTGTAGCAGGATATTTTCGAGAGGTTAAATATTTGCAGATGGTGACCAATAGACAAATTTGTGGCAGAAATATTTGTGGGTTTGTCTAGCATCGTCTAGCATCTAGTAGAAGCCACACCCTTCTGTGCTGCTCTTTGTCCTACCCAAAAATGCAAAGACTAACCTCTCTAAAGCTGCGAAAATTAGACAACTATCCCACTTATCTATTCCTTCACTGCAGAACTGATCATGCTTCAACCTTACCAATCATCACACAGCTTGGTGATGTGCTTGAGTAAGTTATACTATACACTACACAGTACCAGCACTTCTGATACCCAGACATATGATTATGGAGTACTTGGGATAATTAGCTTACGTTAGCTTATATATATATATATAGATATAATAACAGACAACTTTGTGCAGGTCACAACTGGAAATCAAGAAAGACTGGCTAAGTAGGTCAAGAACCTGTACGGCTCACGAGACTAACCTCGCACCAATCCGCTCCGAGAGGTCTGGTAAGCTTACTCCGCGGGACTTGGGACGACTCAAACCAAGAAGACAGTCAGTACTTCCACACATGAAGTTTAACATCCGCAACGTTGGCCCCTCCCCCATACTTGCGCGTGCGCATGCGGTGGCTCAATGTCTGTGTGTTTTTGTCTTCTTACTTCGGTATTGAAGGTCCCCAATGGGCAAGGGTGTAGTTAAGGGGAGGCTTGCACCCCCTCCCACCCCCTTGTTTTTTTTAATGCTGTTACTGTTATGCTGTTACTGTTATGAGCATGAATTGGTTATTGATATGTTGGTTACTGTTACATAGTCTCAAACTGTGGTGTAGGCCTTAACATCAGCAGTATCAAGATTAAATCATAAACACAACAGCTAGTTAGTCTTCAAACTCTCCAAAGAAGATATGCATTTTTCTTTGAATAAATTAAATGAATAGAGTCAGTTTTTGTCTTGTGGACATATTATACCTTAAAATCACCTTCTCAATTAATCAACTTCAAATTTTATTCACTCGATGTTTCGACTAGATGCTCTAGTCTTCAGCAGTGACTAAATTTACATAATTTCCTATATACATGCAAGTCAACAAAAGTGAAGCCACTCAGACCTCTTCCAAATGCTATCAATTATTTGGAAAGGAACAACTCAACTTTTTTGTATATATCACTCTCATTGATAAATAATTTGTTGTCATCAAAAATCTTGAAAATTACCACATACAAAAAATATGTTCTTTGTTTTTTGGGGGGTTTTTTTGCAATTTGAAAACTTAGCCAACTAATTTCATAATTGCATTCCTCTTATCTCCCAATTCTGGCTGAAGATAAGAAAGCAACTGAACAACTCGGAGAATTTGAAAGATGAGGAGGGAGCTAAGACTAGTGGAAATAATGGCCGAGAGAAGATAACAGCATTGCATATTTAAAAAATAGAGAAAGGTAAACTTCTGAATTACAACTCCGTGATAAAAGCCAAGAGAATTAAAGAACTTGTAGTGAACATGCAAGTTGAGATATACAGATTCCTAACAAGCATAGAAACTTCCATTCAGTGTGAAACAATGAAATGCAAGGAGAGAGCAGGAAAGCTGAGTGCTATATATAGATATATAGGCTGAGAGAAAGTGAACATGCCAAGAGAGAGTGAGCAGCAATATCTAAGGCTGAGAGAGAGTGAGAGAGAATAATAACACAACAATAATCCCAACCAGCTTCAGTAACATTAGGACAGCAAGTTTGGATTCTGAGTTTCTTGAGTTATCACCGGCAAAGGCTTTTCCTCCTTTTTGCTTTATATGTTTATTTATTTTGTTTGCTTCTTTGTTTGTTTATTGATTGAGTGGTTGATTGATTTTTGGGGTTGTTGTTTTTTGGGGAGGAGGTAGATTATTTTTATTTGTTTACTTGTTTGTTTATTTTTTTGTTATTTATTCTGTTGTTCTTGTTTTTTGTTGTTTACTTATTTATATTTCTTTGTTTATTTACTTTTCAAATTTTTTATTTTTTATTTACATATTATCTATTCAAATGCGATCAAAGCAACAGTACAAGCGGTAGTAACATTCTAGTAATGATAATATTAAAGATGATGATGATGATGATGATGATGATGATGATGATGATGATGATGATGATGATGATGATGATGATGATGATGATGATGATGATGATGATGATGATGATGATGATGATGATGATGATGATGATGATGCTGATGATGAGATGATGATGATGATGATGATGATGATGATGATGATGATGATGATGATGATGACGACGATGATGATGACGACGACGACGACGACGACGATGATGATGATGATGATGATGATGATGATGATGATGATGATGATGATGATGATGATGAATAATAATAATAATAATAATAATAATAATAATAATAATAATAATAATAATAATAATAATAATAATAATAATAAATAAAATAAAAAACAACAATAATAATAACAATAATAACAACAATAATAACAACAACAACAATAATAACAACAATAATAATAACAATAATAACAACAATAATAACAACAACAATAATAACAATAATAATAACAATAATAACAAAAATAATAACAAAACAACAATAATAACAATGACAATAACAATATCAACTATGACAATGACTAACAATAACAATAACAACAGCAATAACAATAACAATAATAACAATAATAATAACAATAATAATAACAATAATAATAATTATAACAACAATAACAATAATAATAACAATAATAATAATAATAATAATAATAATAATAAATTAGGTAATAGCTATGTAAATATATTTATTATCTCATAATATATAGCTCTCAATGGTTCTCAATTTCCTCTGGAGTGTCACAAGTGTCAAATGATCATTGTTAATTTTGTACAATCAGATTTATTGCACATCGTGTAGATGCACTAAGGGATGTGTTAGAAAGTTGAGCTCATCTGATGTTTATTAGCATTTTCAATGTTTTACCCTTCACATTTGTAAAAAGGCTATAGTCTGAATATCAGAATTAGATGAGCTGCTCTGTGTGTCCATCAGGTATTGAGAATCTTGTCTGATCCTAAAATGTAACCTGCTGGAGTGCCACAGAAGTCGGTCAGCATTTGTAGCTCATCAGCACATGAAGACAGCAATAAAAAAAAAATTAAGGGGAAATAGAAAGGATAAAACATTACTGCAATGTGCATAATGAATAATGATGTTTCTCATACTTTACCAGAAAATACAGCCATGTGGTCCTTTGAACCAAGGGCTAGATAGTACGATTTCTATAAACTCAGCCAGCCTGTCAACAAGCTTTTAACCACCACTGGACTGATAGCTAGATCAAGTTCCTCAGATTGAAGGGTTGAACTGGAGAGTAGAAAGTCTATGAAGTTGAAGGGAGACTCTGCTGGTAATACTTTATACTGAAGAAAGCAAGTACACTGTACTGGTTTAATCTATTTACGTATTGTGTCATCCGCTGATATTCATCACTCTGTTTTATGCTGTTGATACTTTTTAGTTAACAACAAAAATTAGATAATGCTCAGATTGCACACCTTCATGTACTCTTTCCCTGTTGCCTCCCAAACTAGAATTCATATGAATTAACCCGGAGTGTGCTGGGGTGCTCAAGTTGCTGCTGTTACCTATAAAAGAAATTTGATCCACATGTGAACAAAATAGCTAAAAGGAAAATTGCTTTATTTGTACAGGCTAGAATACATACACATATCGAGACCTCCCACTATTGAGCTCTACAAAATTTGTGCAGGTCACTCTGCTTAGGATCAGTAAGGTTGTATAATGTAAGAATTTTTTTTTAAAGGAACTAGAATGGCTGACTCTCATCCAACCTCATCTCAATTTAGTCACATTTACAATGCAATTGGACAGGTTGATTGCACTGATTTGTTAAGTGCCACATAGCAGATGTCTTTGCCTATATGATGTTCATTCCAGTGTAAAATCCTTTAAACTCTTTTTGTTTTGTTATTAGTGTTCCATCCCAGTGATGTTGCCACTTCATCTTATGTCTGGTTAACACCATATCTGTTGGCATTGTAACATCTTATCTCTCTGTACTTGTCTTACAAGTTTGCCTATCATTATTCCCCTGCTGTTTTGTGGTGGCCACTCATCATCTTACATTTACACAATATACATTGTGTGTGTGTGTGTGTGTGTGTGTTGTGTTGTGTGTGTGTGTGTCTTGTGTGTGTGTTGTGTGTATGTGTGTGGATGCATGTCTTTGTGTGTGTTTATGTGTATGTGTGTGCATGAGTGTGAGTGTGTGTATGTGAGAGCGAGTGTGTGTCTGTGTGAGCATGTATGCATGCATGTGTGCATGTATTTGTGTGTATGTGTGAGAGAGAGTGTGTGAGCATGTGTGTGTGTGCATACCTCTCTCTGTGTGTGAGTGTGTCTGTGTGCTTACATGTGTGTGCCTGGGCATGTGTGTGTATGTGTGTGTGTGTGTGTGCATCTCTCTCTGTGTGTGAGTGTGTCTATGTGCTTACATGTGTGTGTCTGGGCATGTGTGTGTGTGTGTGTATATATATGTGTGTGCATGTGTGTGTGTGTGTGTGTATGTGTATGTGTTGATGAATAGGGAATAGATCACATAGGTTACTATATATAAACTATCTGTACAACCTTTTCCTAATATCCATTTTTCTAATGCAGTGACTGTTCCACATAGTATGTCAAGTTATTGCTGTGCTGTGTGTGTATGTGCACGCAGGCAACATTGTTATTATTTCTGTATTAATAGATCTATGGTGTATGTAACACACTCATCAACGTCATGTGGGGATGGGGTGTAATGTTATTAGACTCCCATGGCTAGACTGCTGTTTACCATCAGTAAATAATAGTCTGGCCATGGAGGCTAATTCTCTCAGTATAAATGCAGGCTGAATCAAAACCATGCTAAGTTGAGGGGTTTAGGCAACTGGTTTTAGGATATACAATTATATAAATAATTATTACTTTTTATGTGGGTACTCATTGTATATATAAATATACATTCAAATAATTGTGTACTATAATGTATGTATATGAAAATAATTCTACAGATTGTGTACTCATGTGTATTTTTAAACAAATAATTCTACAGATTGTGTACTCATGTGTATATATATACAAATAATTCTACAGATTGTGTACTCATGTGTATATATATATACAAAATAATTCTACATACTGTGTACAATGTGTATATATACAAAATAATTCTACATACATGTGTATATATACAAATAATTCTACAGATTGTGTACTCGTGTGTATATATATACAAAATAATTCTACAGATTGTGTACTCATGTGTATAAATATACATATATATATGCAAATAGATTTTGTGCAATGTGTTGTGTAAAATTTGGAAGTCAAAACAATGACTTTCACAAAGGACATCATCTGCAGGCTTCAGCAACACTGAAGGGAAGACAAAGCTCACAAGTACCTCCTGCAGTAGTTAGTCGGTTTGCTTGTTAGTTAGCTTGCTTGAACTTTTGTAGTTATTTGGTGAACAAATAAATGAGTGAATAAAATCATTGAAACATCGTACTCCATTGCTAGCCAAGATTGTACAACAGGTCCAACAGGTCCTGAGTAACACATTTTAGTCAAGCACTGTCCATGCAATTTTTTTCTCCCGAAGGGAAGGGGGGTGAGAGAGAAGGGTGGGGGAAGGAATACGCTTGATTTTACTTTTAATCCCACGAAATTCCAAAACCTCCACCACTCCAGTATACGGCTGTTAATTGTGTGGTATGCAGCTGCTAATTATTTGGTATCAGCTGTTAATTATTATGTGCTGCTCCTGTGCCATGTCAACTTTTTGGTCTCTTCTCTATCACGTTTGTAAGTATAGATATTAGTCACGATGGCTAGGCTAAGTCCCCTTTCCAGAAGTTAAAAGACCCAGATTAGATGACAGCAGTTTAGCTAGGTATCAGCAGTAAAAACTCTGATAGTAAAACTGAACCCCTTAAAGTTTCGGGGACAGACCGAGACATGGACACTGGCAGTAATCTTAGGACACATTAAAGGTAAAACTTATTTTGCATAATCAACTCAAAGTGAAGCCTGAATTTGGGTGAATTCTAAGAAACCTTATTAACTCCATTCAAAGGGGAAGTTTGCATGAGAAAGTTTTTTTTGGCCAAAATGATTAAGAGTATTTTTCCTTTCAATATTTTTGGTTTAATAATGTACTGTGGGTTTAAATGGTTTCACTGGGAAGCCAAAATGACGGAGTTTACCATTTTATAAAATATGCATGCTGATAACCAAATTAACGTTATCAAGTAAGTAGATTCTATCGGCTTAAATTAGATATTTCATCAATGTTTCTACCAACCTTCTCTGGCTTCTTCAGAGTAAATGAGAAACGCACACAATGTAAGGTATTTGTATTGACTAGCAATGCATTCAAGGCAAGTCAAATGAGGTGCATGTGATTCATGACATGTATGATTTCTATAGTGTAGACAGACAGATATTGATAGGCATAGTTTCACATGCATAGTCTTGAGAATCATGGTCCAAGCAATCCAGTAGTTGCAGCCCTACATCTCAATTGAAGCACTGATCCTTGGTAAAGAAACCTGCCAGATGCCATCTGAACATTTCATAACTGTACTTGCTACAGGGAAGCAACCATGAAGAGGAATCAACATAAGATTGCTCACGTTCAACTTCAAGCATTTGGTATCACTGCAACAAAAACGAGAATTAATGAAGCACTCGCTCACAACTACAGTGGCATACTTTTAGCATAATTAAAGAGCTACACTCATCGTCAAGTTTTGAGGTAGAAACTTCAAACCGCAAAGCCTGCATAGAGCCTTGCCAACACAACTCACTCCACCCCTGTTGTATGTCAAACTCTACGCCATCAGGAAGGGAGTGGCAACTTCTATTGCAGCTTTCAAGCAGATGACCTTGACCATGATGAGTCAAAGGCTTGGCAGATGACCTTAACCATGATGAGTCCAAAGCTTGGCAGATGACCTTGACCATGATGAGTCAAAGGCTTGGCAGATGACCTTGACCATGATGAGTCAAAGGCTTGGCAGATGACCTTGACCATGATGAGTCAAAGGCTTGGCAGATGACCATGACCATGATGAGTCCAAAGCTTGGCAGATGACCTTGACCATGATGAGTCAAAGGCTTGGCAGATGACCTTGACCATGATGAGTCAAAGGCTTGGCAGATGACCTTGACCATGATGGGCTTGGCAGATGACCTTGACCATGATGAGTCAAAGGCTTGGCAGATGACCATGACCATGATGAGTCCAAAGCTTGGCAGATGACCTTGACCATGGTGAGTCAAAGGCTTGGCAGATGACCTTGACCATGATGAGTCCAAAGCTTGGCAGATGACCTTGACCATGATGAGTCAAAGGCTTGGCAGATGACCTTGACCATGATGAGTCAAAGGCTTGGCAGATGACCATGACCTTGATGAGTCAAAGGCTTGGCAGATGACCTTGACCATGATGAGTCAAAGGCTTGGCAGATGACCTTGACCATGATGAGTCAAAGGCTTGGCAGATGACCATGACCTTGATGAGTCAAAGGCTTGGCAGATGACCTTGACCATGATGAGTCAAAGGCTTGGCAGATGACCTTGACCATGATGAGTCAAATGCTTGGCAGATGACCTTGACCATGATGAGTCAAAGGCTTGGCAGATGACCTTGACCATGATGAGTCAAAGGCTTGGCAGATGACCTTGACCATGATGAGTCAAAGGCTTGGCAGATGACCTTGACCATGATGAGTCAAAGGCTTGGCAGATGACCTTGACCATGATGAGTCAAAGGCTTGGCAGATGACCTTGACCATGATGAGTCAAAGGCTTGGCAGATGACCTTGACCATGATGAGTCAAAGGCTTGGCAAATGACCTTGACCATGATGAGTCCAAAGCTGGGCAGATGACTTGACCATGATGAGTCAAAGGCTTGGCAGATGACCTTGACCATGTGAGTCAAAGGCTTGGCAGATGACCTTGACCATGATGAGTCAAAGGCTTGGCAGATGACCTTGACCATGTGAGTCAAAGGCTTGGCAGATGACCTTGACCATGATGAGTCATGGGCTTGGCAGATGACCTTGACCATGATGAGTCAAAGGCTTGGCAGATGACCTTGACCATGATGAGTCAAATGCTTGGCAGATGACCATGATGATGAGTCAAGGCTTGGCAGATGACCATGATGATGAGTCAAGGCTTGGCAGATGACTATGACCATGATGAGTCAAAGGCTTGGCAGACGACCATGATGGTCAAAAGCTTGGCAGACGACCATGATGATGAGTCAAATGCTTTGCAGACGACCATGATGATGAGTCAAAGGCTTGGCAGACGACCATGATGATGAGTCAAAGGCTTGGCAGATGACCATGATGATGAGTCAAAGGCTTTGGGCAGAAAAACCAAACAAAAGTGAAAATGAAACAAAATAGCATATGAAATCCGAAATGAGATCATCAGATTAAAATTTAATATTGAAGAACATTCATGTCTGCATGTGGTACTGTGTGAGCTGACGAGAGTGCCGACATATCTCTGGCTGAGGAAATAAATTACAAAAGGTGGATCCAATGAGTCGGACAAGTGGCTTGGGATGCTAAGTTAATGAATATTCAGTCCATTTTAGGTGAGGTTGGTGAAGAATACAGTGGCAATGGGAAGCCACAGCAACAGCTTGAGGCATTGCAATGACATTGTAAAAGTTTGGGGGGGGGGGGGGGAGGGGGGGGGTTGAGTGGCTTTGTTAAAATAATTCCTTTTCCGTTAACTGACATCCAGTGCACAGTTGTAGAGTAGATTCTCTGTGCTTCTGAAGTCAGAAGAAATATGGCTGAGGTCACTATTTCAAGCTGGAATGATCACAGATCTGACATTAACTTTGAGAAACTCTGGGATGAGATAAAAAAAAAAAGAAGAGCTTCGGATCTAGGAGTGGAGGAGCCCAATTTGCTGCAAAGATGGAGGGTACCCTCTCTATGCCATGATCAAATAACATCAACACTTGCCAAGAAGAACGGAAAAAACAGCTAAAGATTTGTATCTGCTTGGAAATTTGGGGTACACTAACGTGGGAAATAGAATGTAGTTTTGAACAACCAACACATATTTTGTATAGCAAATTATCTGTTACTGGAAAAAATGTACCAACTACTACAAAAGAGGATATTGTGAAGTTTTTTTGTGAAGACCTTCAAGAAGCTGATTATGAACTAGCAAGCTACAAAACACAGATGCTGGGAATTGGTTTTTCTGTCACTATTGGCATGAAAGAAAAGTTGTCACACTACTACCAGGCACTATTCAACCCTGCTAGCTAAGCACGTGGTGTCCTCCTCTGTACCTACCATCAGACACAGCTGAAAGCAATAAGGTGTGGAATTATTGTTCCACTTTGTAGAACACACATTCCATTTGGTAATGGTCATCAATAATAGATAAAAGTCGAGGCATTTAGGAACGTATATTTGATGTCAGAATTTTCATTGGTGATGTGGAATGTGATGTTGGCCTTAGATTACTCCTCATTAAAGGCGATAGGTTTTTGAGGTGGTGTTTCTATGGTGGAGGGTTGTGTGATGTGGGTTAGGTGTACCTACTCCCCTTACTGAGACCATTTCCTCATCACCAACTGTCCTTGTGTTACATCATCACATCATTAATGCTGTACTGGAACAGGTGAAGGCCAAGGCAACAGCTATGATTAAGGCTATGACAAGAGCTACAACCATTACTAGGGCTACAGCAATGGCCAAAGCTATGTACCTAACAATGCTCTATCATCATCATGATGTCATACTGGGATTATTGTGGCATTCTTGTGAGATTGGGAATTAGCTGAGGTCTCTCTGATGTTGTCTATGCCGGAAGGTTCTGTGCTATGGGATGGTATACCACACTGAAGCCAGTGTCGTATAACGGTAGTTTGCTTCTTGTTCAGAAATTATGTCCAATGACTGCTTCCAAAGTTAAGGCTTGGTACGTGGGAAGACAACCATTACCAAACCACCCACCCAGATTATAGCCTCCAGTTTTAGTAATTGTAAGCCTTGAGCTGATGTGTTGTTACAATCACCATCATGATGATAACATTAGCATTGTCAGACTGCTCCAGCCATTGTCCTGGCTCTTACCCAAGCCACTAACTAACCCTAGCCATTGTCCTGGTCCTAACCCTAGCCAATGTCCTTGTCCTAGCCCTAGCCAGAATCCTAGTCAATGTCTGGACCTAATCCTAGCCAAAATCCTCCAAGCCATTGCCCTGGCCCTAACCCTAGCCCTAATCCTAGCCAATGTCCTAGCCCTAACACAAAACACTGCCCTGGACCCAACCCTAGCTGAATTCTAACCTAATCCATCAGTATAGGTCTGTACTATTTTGCTGATGTCATCTAGAAGTGTGGCGTGAAGAAAGTAACCAAGACTTACTTCACAGAAAGCTCCACCCAAGTGTATATTTTGCTCACTTTTTCAAGAGGGTGAAAATTATACACCAGGCACAAAGTCAGACAATAGAACAGAAGAGCCTGTGCTTCATGTGAAAGTGCGTGAGATCTAGTTGCCTACTACTTCTAGACACTGCGACCATGACCGTCGGCACACACTAATGAAAATGTGTGGCCGACTCTCCTTTACCTTAGTGTGTCTGCATGAGAACACAGTCCATGCCCTCAGCTCCTTCCTTCCAGGTACTTAGTTACATGATGAAATGACTGTTTCTTGGTTAGCTTTCCCACAGAGCAATACAGTACCAGCATGTACCACACAATGGCTGTTTCTGTATAGAGCCATACATCAGTCAACAATGCTAATTGCTCTTTGTACTTACAACAAAGTATATTTGATGTTTTTATTTTTAGTACTGCATCAATGAGTCGAATTTACACCCCATAGAGTCGAGTCCATAGGAAGCCAAGTGCCAATTGAGATCACTAAGACAGAAGAACATGAAAATGCCAACCACACCAACAATAACTCGGCCCTTTAATGTGTGTGTGTGTGTGTGTCACAGGATCGATTTTCTTTTTAGACTACCCCATGTCTCTCTCTTATCCTCCCCTTGGCTGATTCCGCCAATTTCCTTCTCTTGTGTCTCAAAAAAAATTACCACATAGCTTACTGTTGCTTGGAATCTTGCTGTCGCCAATGTTCCTGTCCCGCACTCCCAGTCTCACATGCTTGGCGCATGCATCCCGCACTCCCTGGCTCACATGCCTGGCGCATGGCATCCCGCACTCCCTGGCTCACATGCTTGGCGCATGCATCCCGCACTTCCTGGCTCACATGCTTGGCACATGCACCCCTGCACTCCCTGGCTCACATGCTTGGCGCATGCATCCCGCACTCCCTGGCTCACATGCTTGGCGCATGCACCCCGCACTCCCTGGCTCACATGCTTGGCGCATGCACCCCGCACTCCCTGGCTCACATGCCTGGCGCATGGCATCCCACACTCCCTGGCTCACATCCTTGGTGTATGCATTGTGGTCAGGTTTAATTATATAATCGGACTCCCAGAGGTTTCCTCTTCGGCATTTCTGAGGGGGCTTGGTTGCTATAATAACAGTAAAGTTAATAAAAGCAACACAACCATGGAACACATGCATTCATGCCGGACAAATACGCCCACATGCATGCACACACGTGTATCAAAAACATGAAACACATGTGATGCACAGCATGGGGCAACCACTGCTATTCGCCATATGAATGTAAAGTCTAGCACATATTTTATAGCAATGTTAAAACCCAAGACACTGCGTATGTTCTGATGTTGGGAAAGAGAGCCACGTTGTGACTTCATCGTCTTCATCATCATCATCATCATCATCATAAAATTTTTAAAAATCAAGAAAAAATCAGAAGGCCTTCATAAATACCTGTCCTATAATAAACTTGGGTGGCTTGGGCAACATTGCTTTCAGTATCAATTTAACACTCTGTATATTGGGAAAATGAGAGTTTGCTGGACCACTAACATATTCTGTGGCCTGTGATTAGCCACCCGAAAACTACTACCACAAAATCCCTATTAGTGTTTGGGACAAAATATACTATAGAGTAACAAAAGAACGACTGCTCCACAACATCCAGACTACCTTTCATACAGATTACCACAACTTAGATGGCATACCAAAATCATTCATGTTATCTCTGGACCTGGTGACCCACTTTTTCCTTTGAAATCGCATTAGCTCTGGACCTGGTGATGGTGAGACACACTCTTCCCTTTCATAGACTTAGCTCCAGATATGGCGACACACTCTTCCCTCACAGCCTTAGCTCTGGATCTGGTGACACACAACCCTTCCCTTTAAAATCACAAACATATAGCTCTAGGTATGGCGACACACTCTTCCCTCACAGCCTTAGCACCCACTCTTCCCTTTAAAATCACTTACACTTAGCTCTAGATATGGTGACACACTTACGAAATTCAACAGTCTTGGGATTTTTTGGGCGGCTAGTTGTTTGTTTGTTTCCTCTCATTATCAAGGATACAGGATATAAGTTCACAGGCAACTCGGTGTATCCTGGATTGTAAGGAGAAGAGTTTTTAATATCCTACTCTAATACCAGGTAGTTCATGTGCCTTCAGTGAGGATAAGGACTATGGAGTGACCCAGGAGATTCACTCTCTGATAAGTTCACATTCCACCTCCCCCCCACTCAAATATATACAGTGTCTATGCAGAGTGCAGTATAATATTATCTTGCTAGGAGTTTCTGGTGATGTGATATCCTTATGGGTCAACGTTTTTAGATGGGTTGTTTAGGATATCATAATCCTATAGAATGCTGACTGGGCCTGCATCTACTGCAACACCAAACAGTCGCCTCATCCTAACGACAAGCAAGATCTCGACGAACCCTACCTCAACGACTTATTCACAGCTGATTTTTCCCGCTCAGAGTACACTTCCGCACGTTATAACGGAAGTTGAGGTTTGGCTTTGGAGAAGTGGTGCTAGGGAAAGTGCTCGTCTAGAACTCCCGCTCCAAAAAGACTAGAACGCTTGGCAAAAAGTATAAGGAGAGAAATAGGTGTTACTCTTAACTTCGTATTTCTTAGTTTAGCTGATACGCCATAGTTCTGTCATGGATACTCCAACTGCGCCTAGTGGTGGTACTTCCAGCAATAACAGCGGAGGGCAACACAACTCTTCAGGTCAAGCACGCACAGGCAGCAGCGGGAGGAACAAGGAGAAGCAGCAGAAGCTGGTCAATGTTAGGATACAGCCGACTATAGGACCACCCTTCGCCCTACATCTCCCTTCCAACACTAAGATATCGGACTTGAAGGAAACTATTAGCGATAAGATGGGCCTTTCTCCTCAAAAGATGACTTTACTGCTTCACAACTGGTAAGCTTCTAAGAGTCAAGTTCTCTTTGTTGTCTATACTAGGTATGGAGCAGTTTTTCTTTGCAGTGGTAGTTAGGAACCCTGAATATAACTCTTAGTGAAGACATGTATTCCCTTACTTCTTTCCATGCCTTTTGAAGTGTTTATCCACATGTATAGTTAGGAACCCTTTCTTATATCAATGGTGCAGTAATAGCATTGAGCTATAGCTATACAAAATAGCATTCAAGCTGTACTACTTCTTATTGCCATGACGTCAACTGTAGTATCTTTGTATGCATAGCTTTGGTAATCTTGGTGTTGTGTAGCTATGGGTTATTAGACTGCATTCCTGACGGTGGATCGTCAATCGGCCTTTAGGGTTGACCCCAGTCTTGCTGATCATTCCACTATCTACCATATCCTATGTACTATCAGGGACAAACATGGGCTGTTCCGTTTCATGGTCAATATACCGCTGCATTCTTCCCAGGGTTGAATTTACTTGTGTGGTGAGAATAAAAGGTGTACAAGTTTCCTATGGGAATTGTTTTATAATGAGGTCCAGTGTGTAACAATGATTTACGTGTGAAATAGACCGCCCTGTTCTCTTCCAAACAGTGTGTCTGATACTTGTCAACTTTTGTTGGCCAGTCTATAACCTGCTAAAGCAGGAAATTTGGTGGAACCATTATCAATTTCTCTTCCTAGCTCTTTACCCGGCTGTTTACCACTTCTCTTGTCCTTCAATGAAAAGAAGGCCCTCTGCTACCAATGGCTTGACTTATGTGTGTCAACATCTTTAGTGTATCATGATGGAATTTTGAAGTTTGCTGAGCTGCAGATCTCTCTGGCTGTATGCACAACAAGTTGAACTTCAAGTGCGTACCTCCCATCAGTGTAGAAGTTGCCATATCACAAAGAACCTTTTGTCCTTCAGGGTGTGATAATTGAAGTAAATATTTATCAGCACTCCATCAGCTCCCAAAGGTGCTAAATGATTCTGGACTTGCTTCCATGTTGAAGTGGGAGTGTATGGGCAATGTCTAGTGTTTACCTGATGGATGGATGGACTTTCACTAGTTAGAAAGAGGTGGGGAATGCTAGAAGTATTCTAGAAGGCTGAGGAGGAGTTTTCATCATCTCACGATCATATTACTCATGAACAGATCACTGTTGTTAGGGATAATTGGAATACCCATGCTCTCCATATGTGACCTTTCAGTTGGTGATTGATTCCCAGACAAACAACGTGTCACTCCTACCAAAGTTTCCTGTGTGTATGTGTGTACGCCAAAGGAAAGCAAGTCTAGGGCTTTTGGGTCCAGTAATACTGGCTACTGAGGTCTTCTTTGAGTTGTGTGTTGCTTGTACAAGCTTGCTTTCATGGCAGCTGCCAATTTGGACCTGGAGGAGGAAGCATAGAGAATGCATTGGTCTGTGGTGTGTATACAACTTTGGGGTTGGTGAACTCAGGGTGCTCTAATTGTTCAGTGTTCCTTTACGTTTTCCTTGAAGTCAGGGCTCGGGACTCCTACATTTATAGAGCATAGCTAACTTCAGGCATCTCTTGTCCCCTTCCCTCCCCTTCCCCTCTTTGCCTATATCCAATACATCTACTAGCCAGGTTAGGAGGCAGTGTTACCTGTCCCCTATCTCTAACCCTCACTGTGGTCTAGATAAACAATGTGCTTGCTTTTTAGAAATGGGGTTCTGGGATGCTTTTGCTTGGCACTTTCAGAATGCCTATGTGATTTAAAGCCAAAAAACAAAATCATATAGACAACTACGCTCGACTTTCTCTCTCAGCAGTTGAGTCAGCAAAGTTCTGTGTGTGTGTATGCAGCAATTGAGTGACCTGTTCTTTGGCACTTCTATTTTTTTTGGTTGTTAACACTAGCCTTGGCGTCCTGCAATTAGGCCTCAGTGTCCTGCAACTAGCCTCAGTGTGTTGTAACTAGCCTCAGTGTCCTGCAGTTAGGCAGAGCCTGTCAAACAAATCCTTAATAATTGGGTGTTGTCAATCAACTGATCTTCCCTCTCTTGGGTATTGGCCGTGTGAGGTATCTCATACATAACCTCACACGGCAGAGAAGCTTTTGAAGGGATCCCAATCAGGAGATAAGGAGTAACTTGATTCTATAGTGGCCAGGACTGTTTGCATCTTCCTCCTTGTTGCTACCATTACTATTTCAGGGAGAGGTTACTTAATGACGTTGCCCATTTCAAATCAAGCACGCTGTGTGGTGTGCATATAGCTTGTGGGGGTGCTGGCCGAGGAAGGTTTCAATCGTTTGTGAGAGTGTCTAGCATACGCACGCACCTCAACAATCTTGTAGTTGAGTTTAAGGATTGGCTTGACAAAGTGTGAAAAGGGGCGGACGAGGAATGCAGTTCAATCTACTCCCCAGCAGAAGAATTCTAACAGGATGGACTGGCCCTGAGATGGCCTGCTACTATTACCTCATCAACCACCACGACTGTGGGGCTGCTGTGTGTGTGTTCTCAGGCCTTCCTCCACACACTCCTCATTGTGTGCCACTTCGAGGATGTGGATTCATTGCCTTATCTGTTTAGATGTACACTGTAGGAGGGCCGAGGTCAGAGTGTGTGTGTGTTTTGGGGTGGGTGGGGGTGGGGGGGTGGGAAGGGAAGCCGCAGATGTTGTGGCTGATGGAGGGCTTATGTAATCGTGGGGAGGAACCTGGGGAGGAACCTAGCCTCGATGGGTAACTGGACTTGACCGAGTTGCTTTTTAGGGTGGGGAGGGAGAGGGTCAAAGGATCTCAACAAAAGTGATGATTTTAGTCCATGGATTAGCATGGCACCACAGCAACCTTTTGACAGCTACAGATAACCCAAGCTTTTTCCCTTGATGCTTTTAGTAATCTCTTGGCATGGCCAGTTCGACCTGTGAAATCTCTCCACTATCTCACCCCAAAAATGTCCCTGCTTTGATCTTGTGGAGGACATCAAAAAAGGCTGTTGGCAAGTAGCACCAGGAAACAGATTATTTTAGAATTGCGTCTCAATATGGGGGACAAGCACCTTGAGACGCTGCCGTTTTACTGATAGTATATGGGAGGGAATCAGCACATTGTCAATAACATGGGCTAACCCTGTAGTTTGCCATACATAGCGAGTGGCCAGCTCTTTGAAGGGACCAATCAGTGTCACATGGGATGGTAGATGGACAAGCGAGGAGACTCAGGTGACAATGTCTTTGCACAAGCTGTGTGTTCTGAGCTGGGCAGATTGAAAGAGAAAAGCACTGTCCGCTACAGCTTGTTGCGAGCGTGCTGTGTACGAGCTGGTCCTTGTCAGCTCGTCGCTGTAACAAGTCAGCTTGAGAGCCAATTATTCAATAAATTCCCAATTAACATCTAGCCACAGTCTCCCATTGGAAGGGAGCTGGCTTCGTACAAAGGTAGCTCCAATGAGGAATGATGTTTTTAACTTGTGTAGAGGATAATGAGTGAGCTAGTATGTCTTACAAGTTCGAGCATTTCTACAACCATGCACTTGTGTTGGAATTTGTGCTCTTCCTGAGTCTGGACATCACTAATAGACCGGATGCAATGATTATAGAATACAGGAGATAGTTATTCCTGTCTCGAAGCTTTGTTCAAATCCCTACGTGCAGGTGTTTTGAAGACTTTTTGTTGGGCAGCATTCCTTTAGAGCCTTTGTCAACGGTCCTCCTTTGGTGTGTAGTTGTGTTTGTGGCTTCGGTGCCATCAGAAGCTCCAACTTAAATAGTGTGTCTTTACCCCCCTTTTTTTTAAATCGAGCTTTGGTAGCAGTTACTGCAATGGAAAGTAATTTTTCCAACGAGTCATCTATGCTCTACAGTAGTCCACAAACCTGACGCACTGACAGAAGCTCTGGGAACACCTTAGGAAACCCGATCACCATGCATAGCTACCTTCCAAGCAAAGGAATGTCGTGTGTGTGGAAAACCAAACTCCTTTGAGGATACATTTTTGGTCTAATGACAACTTGTATGGAAATGGCCCCCCTTTTCCCCTCCCCCCTCCCTCGCCCCCTCCCCCCTCCCTCAAAAAGAAACTTCAAAAAGACCAGCTTCATAGCTAGCTACGTGTGTTGTTGTTGCTTTTTAACCCTTAATTGACCTGGCCAGCTCCCACATGGGTGTGGGAGCAGTCCAGGCTTCTGTGTTGATAAGGTCAGTTATCACGGCTGCTGTCACTTGCTACCCAAAACAGTTGCCCTCTGCTGACACACCAAGCAAGGGTGGGTGACATGCACTGGTGCACTATTGCCAGACTGTGCTTGATTGTGGCTCTGTTGCCCACTCATCAACTTTTTAGGGAGGGTTCATTAGCTCCTTGCGTGCATACACTCGTGCACAGCCAAGCCGGGAGGGAGGGAGGGGGGGGGGGGGGTGTAGCAGCAGAGGAAGGGGGAAGACGTGACTACGAACCACTCTGCAAGTGTGCATCTTTGAAAGGTGCCAATTAGTTTTGGCTGGTTTGTTGTTTGTGTGCTGAGAACTTTCCGTTTGGTGTTGACACTCCTCCTGAAGATTAAAATTCTGTTACGGCAGACTTGGGAAACCCAGTGCCATCAAATCCCTCCCCCCCCCCCCTCTTTGAACCCATTATACCTGTGGTCATCGTCCAACTGGACGACACATGCTGGCAGCTTTGTTGAGTATAAGTCTCAGGAAAGAGTGCACCTGCATTCCTCTGAATAGATTAGGTGGTAGCTGACGCTGCATCATGAGGGTGTGGTGCTGCATCATGAGGGTGCGGTCCTGCATCATGAGGGTGTGGTCCTCCTCAAGTCGTGGGCGTTATCAGGTGGCAAGACTGACTGGAGTGTGGCTGTCAGGTGGCAAGACTGGGCGGAGTGTGGCTGTCAGTTGTGAAGACTGGGCGAAGTGAGGCTGTCGGTGTGTAAAGACTGGTGTGTAAAGACTGGAGTGTGGCTGTCAGGTGTGAAGACTGGGTGGAGTGTGGCTGTCAGGTGTGAAGACTGGGTGGAGTGTGGCTGTCAGGTGTGAAGACTGGGTGGAGTGTGGCTGTCAGGTGTGAAGACTGGGTGGAGTGTGGCTGTCAGGTGTGAAGACTGGGCGGAGTGTGGCTGTTGGGTGTAAAGACTGGGCGTAAAGACTTGGCGGAGAGTGTGTAAAGTCCCTACGAGTTGTTTGCCAGCGGTGTGACTGGCTGTACTGGGACTGTTGTTTAATTCTAAGCTAAAACCCATGGGGGTTTGCACTTCAAATATGGAGAATACGTTAGAGGTGTCCTATTATACATAGGAGTACTTTTAAGAGGTGTCCTATTATATATAGGAGTACTTTATCAGGAGTGTCCTACTAAAACTTACCTTTTAGAAGTCGTATTAGAAGTGACCAGCCAGCTACTGATTTAAAATGAATTCTTTGCCTCATGCAGACAGAGTGTGTGTGTGCATGTGTGACAGCACATGTTGCGTGTGTGTGTGTGTTGTAGTGTATGTGTGTGTTTGCATAGTTAGTGTGTCTTACTATTGGGCACTGGAGGTGAACCTGCATACTGCAGATACACATGACTAGTTACGTTACATTAGAACTGCCTCCCCTGCTGGACCATCGTTATAGTGATGGCTAGAGCAAGTTTGGTAGTGCCCACAGGACATATGATAGCCCCCAGCCACTATCAGAATTGCTGCACTGGAACTAATTGAAATACCTCCTCTCCTCTCCATCCCCCCCTCCCCCGTTCTCCTCTTTCCCCTCGCTCATTTTTTTAAATCTTTTCCGCATCTCCTCCTCCCTCCAGTGCACTGGAGTCTGGAACCCTGACTGACAACAAGATAGAAGATGGAACCGAACTCAGACTTGTCCCAGCCATAGAGTCTGGAGTCACCGTAAGTTACTTTAGAGTTTACTATACTGTGGCTGTGTATGTGGTGAGCGTGGGCTCTGATTGTGCTTAGAATCCTCCCTGCCTCTGAGGCTTGTCACCATTCTTACAGCTTCCCCTTGCCCCCCCCTTTTTCCCCTTTTGTTCGTGGGAAAAGTTGGAAGTTGTCATCTCTTGCTCGTTGGGAATTCTCTGTCTGTCTACGTGTGATAGTGAGAGGTGTAAATATTGCATATGTCTAGGGGTGTCTGAAGTTCTTGTCCAACACCTTGACGCTAGGTGGAAAACAACCTCAAACCTCATGCATCCATAGATGATCGGAGGGGGAGGGGGAAGTTAGGATCGTTCGTGGCAATGCACATGATTTTTCCCCCCCTTTTCGTGGGAGGTGGCTAGACAGCAAAACTGACATACAACAAACGAAAGCCTCGAGGAAGTCTTATTCCTCTTGATGGTGCTGTGTAGCCAAGGTTGACATGTGATTGAGTTCACCTTGCGATAGAGGCACGCATATTAGGCCTTACACACTGGGATGGAAACACGATATTGCTGTTGTACAAATCTGTGCATGCCTTTCTCTCGCTGACTGGCTAATGTTACGCTATGAAGGTAGGTTTGTATGTTTGTTGGGTGTGTGATTAATAGTAGTAGTAGCATGTGCCTGGTTAGGGGAAGATTAGGCACCGTTCTGCATGTTTTGAGTCCTCTTGGGTGTCCTGAGGTGTGTGTGTGGAGGGGGGGGGGGAGACAGTGCCATCTTTATCTATAACTTGGCTGGTTCTTCATGTCAAGACTTAGTGTATAGTGTGTTCTTGGTCTATGGCCACTGCTCTTGCCACCAACCCTAGACACTGCCCTTGCCACCAACCCTAGACACTGCCCTTGCCATCAACCCTAGCCACTGCCCTTGCCATCAACCCTAGCCACTGCCCTTGCCACCAACCCTAGCCACTGCCCTTGCCATCAACCCTAGCCACTGCCCTTGCCACCAACCCTAGCCACTGCCCTTGCCATCAACCCTAGCCACTGCCCTTGCCACCAACCCTAGCCACTGCCCTTGCCACCAACCCTAGCCACTGCCCTTGCCACCAAGCCTAGCCACTGCCCTTGGCCCTAACCCTAGCCACTGCCCTTGGCCCTAACCCTAGCCACTGCCCTTGGCCACCAACCCTAGCCACTGCCCTTGGCCCTAACCCTAGCGACTGCCCTTGGCCCTAGCCACTACAGCCCTTGGCCATAGCCCTGCTGCCCTTGGTTCGAATCCCAGCCACTGCCGTTGGTTTGAACTCTAGTCACTGCCCTGGGCTCTACTCTAGCCACTGCCCTTGGCCATGACCCTAGGCACTGTCCTTGGCCCTAACTTTAGCCGCTGCCCTTGGCTCGAACCCTAGCCAATACTGATGATGTCATGGTGATGTCATCATGATGCTGGCTGTGCATGTGTGATAAGGAAATAGAGGTGAGCAAACTGATGCTTTAATTTTTTTGAAGTGTCTCCGAGTAAGGCAATGGGTGGCACTGGTAATGCTGACTGCATCCATAGATTTCACAGGTGGTTCGGTAACAAGCTTTATCTCGGCATTCCAGCTTGCTATGTGCAGTGACCTTCTTTCTTGTGACTTCTTCCATCATGTGTGTGTGTGTATGTGTATGTGGTTTGTAATCCCACGCTTCCCAAAGCAACAAAGCAGGGTCAAACTATTGAGTGTGTCTTTTGGTAGCTAGGTAGGTATGTGTATAGACATGCCGTGGAATTCTACTGACCTCATCGCTGACGGTCAGTTATGTCACTGCTGAAGAATTAGTGTATGATGTCGACTTTACATGGAAAGTCAAGGAAGTGCAAGTCAAAGAAAGCATGTTCTGTGGAATAGAAACTGGTTTTTTATCTGACACTGATAACTATGCAGAGGACATAGCAGGCAATGAAACATAAGCAAGCGTGATTGGAGGGTTGTGGTTAGCCAGTTGATAATGATATCCGTCAGTTAATTTGTCAACTTCCAAACATCAACACACACACAGGCACACACACACACAGGCACCCGCACACACACACACAGGCACCCGCACACACACACACACAGGCACCCGCACACACAGGCACCCGCACACACACACACAGGCACCCGCACACACACAGGCACGCACAGGCACCCGCACACACACACACAGGCACCCGCACACACAGGCACCCGCACACACAGGCACACACACACTAGTAACACGATACTGTAAAAGACCAGCTGTACAGGAACACAGTTGCTGGTCTATCAGTTCCTTATAATTCGGTTGGGGGTTTGTTGTTTGTTAGATGAGGGTGAGAGGGCTTAATCGTTTGTTAGATGGGTGCCCTTTCACTGAGGTTGAAGAGGAGTGCTTACTTGTGCAGGAGTGTCTGGGACTGTCCCAGCAAGCTGGCTCTTAAACAAGGGACAGTCCCCCTCATGTTCTTATAATAATTTGCAAGCACTCGAGACATGCTCCTGAAATGCTGAGACCTAGTCACGTTGGACAACCAACCATCGCTGCTAATCCTGGGAATTATTATTGGGCACATGTCTGGAAGTTTGTGTGCTGTGTGTAGCAGATCCAGCTCTTATTATTAACCACCCTAGGAAAAGGAGGAAGACCCTGGCAATCCTGGGAATTATTGTGCTTACTGTCTGGAGGTCAGCGTGCTTGAGATGTATGCCTGTGTGTGTGTGTGAGCGTCCTTGTTGTAGAAGTGCAAGGAGGCTCTTATGTTCTATGAATTCAACCATCTGTTGTAGGGTTTGTATTTCCTATTAGATAAGAAGCACACAGTGCAGAAGGGATATGAGGTGTGTGTGTGTGTGTGTGCAACCTCTATTTGATAGCACAACAAGGGCTTCAGTGATGTTGTGGTGTGTGCCTGCAACAGGTTCCCACAATAGCAAGCTGTACTTCAAGCCTCAAAGTGTTGGGGATTTGTCATCCTTTTTTACTTTAATAACCTCGGGAGGAGAGGCTGGAAGCAATGGCCTAGACACAACTCAGCTGCGTATTATTTAATGAAGAGCTGCTTCTTAGTTGTAATTACTCTCCTTGTAGGCCCTGGACAGCTGTAGATTCCAATCAGTGCCACCGAGTAGCAAAGGCACTGGTGTGACCTTCCTCCCCCCCCCCCCTCTCTCTCCCCTCCCCCCCTCTCTCTCCCCTCCCCCCCTCTCTCTCCCTCCCCCCTCTCTCCCTCCCCCCTCTCTCCCTCCCCCCTCTCTCCCTCCCCCTCTCTCTCCCTCCCCCTCTCTCTCCCTCCCCCTCTCTCCCTCCCCCTCTCTCCCTCCTCTCTCCCTCCCCCTCTCTCTCCCTCCCCCTCTCTCTCCTCCCCCCTCTCTCCCTCCTCCTCTCTCTCCTCCCCCTCTCTCTCCTCCCCCTCTCTCTCCTCCCCCTCTCTCTCCCTCCCCCCTCTCTCTCCCTCCCCCCTCTCTCTCCCTCCCCCCTCTCTCTCCCTCCCCCCTCTCTCTCCCTCCCCCCTCTCTCTCCCTCCCCCTCTCTCTCCTCCCCTCTCTCTCCTCCCCCTCTCTCTCCTCCCCCTCTCTCTCCTCCCCCTCTCTCTCCTCCCCCTCTCTCTCCCTCCCCCTCTCTCTCCCTCCCCCCCTCTCTCTCCTCCCCCCCTCTCTCCTCCCTCCTCTCTCCCTCCCCCCTCTCTCCCTCCCCTCTCTCTCCCTCCCCCCCTCTCTCTCCTCCCCCCTCTCTCCTCAATCTCAAATCAAAACTGGCAGCTAGCCACCAGGCTTAGTGTGTGTGTAGCTAGGATCTTATCTATGTGCATGGGATGGGAGGTTGTTTAGAACATTCTGCTATCCATCCATCTTGGCCAACTCTCTCTCACTGACAGGGACATTTTGTTATGTGGCTGTGTAGGCACTTTGATTTATTTCCTTTGCCAATGCAGTGACTACTCAAAGCAATGGCGTGCTGGGTGGTGGTCAGTAATTAATCTGAGAGGGGGAGAGGCAGGATAGAGGTGGGAAGGGTGGTCGGAGAGGGGAGAGATGGGAAGGGTGGTCGGAGAGGGAGGGGTGGGAACGGTGGTCGGAGAGGGAGGGGTGGGAAGGGTGGTCGGAGAGGGAGGGGTGGTAAGGGTGGTGGGAGAGGGGAGGGGTGGGAAGGGTGGTGGGAGAGGGGAGGGGTGGGAAGGGTGGTGGTGGGAAGTAAAGAGTGACAGTCACTTCATGAATATTCCTGATGAAATGGATTTTGTTACCTATGGATAGCTACTCATCCCAGAACCAGAGAAGCAGTGCTCAATCTCTATGGCACTGTCTACAGTGTGGCAGACTGCACAGTATCAATTAAAATTCCCTTTCCTTATAACTGGATCCAGTGATTGCATAATTAATATTGCCATTGTAGTGGCAAAGGTATGGTGGTGTTGCGTACATATATGGTTGTCACACTGGCTCGTCTCACTGCGTGGACTTGTGGAAGCTCTGGCATGCCAGGATACCATTGCCTCTACAAAGTCTGTCGTGTGATCCTGAAAGTTGCACTGTTAGGCTTGCATGAGATAAGCTGGTCCTTAATGGATGTAGGCTACTTCCACTGTCATTCCTTGAAAGCCGCCCATAAGGGGATGTAGAAGTCTGTTTTTATTTGCACTCCAGGCTGTGTGAGATAATGGGAGTTCTCAAAGGCCATGCATACGCTTTAGAGTGGTGGGCCTCCATTGTTATCCCTGGGAAAACATCCCATAGTTTGTTGTAGGAATTTGTTTTTTTTGTTTTTTTCTACACTTTTGGCAGGAATAACTTGAAATAACCAATGGGTATAAATGCTGCAGTGCAGATGGCTAGAGGCTGCCCACCACCTACCAACCCACTCCCATCAGCACTGCTATTGTGGGGCCAAGATTCTGCTTTTGTGCTCTGATCCACAAATGCTGTGGTGAGGCCTGCTGGCTCCAGCGTGAGGGTCTTGGCCTGCCCAGCCTCTCAGCAGAAGCTTCTGTAGATTATGGTGAAGGCAGGTGGCTGTTCTCCGTACACTGCATGGTAAACTACAAACCAGCAATCTTAGCAGAGCACCTGTTGCACCAACTTTGCTACCATTTCGTTGGCAGGCCCACTTAATTGCCACTACACGCACACACAAGGCAGGCCCTTTACACTCACACACACACCATCACACTCACACACACGCCATCACACTCACACAATGTCTACGAATTTTGGTGAAATTTTATTTGAGATATGACATTTTTCAGTTGCTCTCTTAAGCTCCTGAAGCTATTGCACTAGGGCAATCCTGTTAAGATAATCACGGTGTCTTCAAGTCGAGTCTTGTTCATTGGGTCCAGATCATATGACTAGGTGTGTTGGGGCAGTCAGTAACTGCTGCTGCTAGTAGCGTAGTTACAATCCTTGGCTAACCAACTGTTGCCAAGTTATTTTCATGTAGCTGTGGGCTGTAGAGGCTTTCAGTGATGAGGTTCTTACAAGTATGCCAGCGCCTTCATCATCCGCTGGAGTGGGTGGCAATCACTCGGCCGCGCTTCAGGGCTTACGATAACGATGCTCACTCACAGAAGCGGTTTAGTTTTCAGTCATGTGTGTGTGTCGCAAGTAATTTCATCAGAGGAAACATCGTGTTGGGGCAATCAGTCACTTTTGCTGCTAAGTAGGAAAACATTCAGTATAGAGCCACTTCCAGGGTTAAAACAACTGAGAAACCACATGTTACACTTTCAAATTATGCGGGTGGAGGCGTGTGTCGGCGTGTTTGTCTCCCTGCAGTTGTCGGTTGAGAAAATCTCATTTATGTCGATGGAGAGAGAGGCTTTTCATTTCATAGCACAAACATTGATGTTGTATCTTGTACTGTTGTGGTTGCTTTGATTTTTCGTTTCAACTCTCTGTGTTTTCACTACTCCAGTAGCTGATGACATGTGCTAGTGTTGGTTGACTCTATTCTGGGGGGGGGGGGGGGGGGGGGGGGGAGAAGGGGGTATGTGACTATTACTTGTAAACTCCATGCCCGCCATTGCTGTGTCCGCTCCACTGAACCAGCTTGAGGAGAAGCAAGAAAACTTTGTGCAAGTAATACAAGCACTCTGTTAAATTAATAAATAATAAATTTATATATATATATTTGACTTGGAGCTTGGCTACGGTAATGGTGGCAGGATGTGTGCCCTCTGACAATTCCGACTACCTGCTGGCATCCTTTCCGGATTCCTGAGGAACAGGTTCTGATGTCCTGGAATTAAAATATGCATCTTTGCGTTACTTGGACTACTCTGCAGCCCTACATTTTTTTCCAGGTGTGGTCGTGTATTAGCATGTATTTAGTAATATCAACATTGAATGTTGCGGTTCAAAAGCATATTGAGGGGCTTAGGGGATTATTTACAGGCCTGACTTGACTTGTGCCATTAGCAGTTAGCAGTCAGGTGACCATTGCTTGCCAAAAGAGGAGAAAAAATGTGCATCGATTACCAGAGAAGCTGCAATTGCATTTTCAAATGGGGAAAAAACGATAATAAGTGAGAGAGAGAGCTTGCGTATAGTATTACTAAATAATTTATAAAGATTAAGTATAAAGATTAAGAATTAACACAGAAGGCTTCGTGTCTTGAGATTTTCCTCTTCAATTCACAACTTCCCGAACAAGTTTTCTGTATGGGTGACTGTAGCTGTGGGGGAGGACAGACAAAGGACAGAGGCCATTTGTAAAGGGCGTTTGTGTCAAGCGTCTTAAAAGATTCCGTCTCTGTGCTTTGCATAAAGGGACAGGGGAACTTGTGCTGCGTAGACCGATGAGGAAGCGAAGCCTTTTGTTGGGGTTGTAGCTGTCATCATTGGGCTGCACAAAGGATGTGATTGAGAAGCACTGTACCCACACACGCGCCACTACAACCATGCATATGTCACACAAGCTATGAGCTGTCCACACCCAGCCTTTAAACACCACATTGTCGTGCAATGTCATTGCGAGCCCCGAGCCTGGGCCGTGGGAACGGGTAGATGGAGGCAGTGTTGTGCCTTGGCAGGTTTCTCTTGGAGACCAAACAAAAAATTTGGGCCATGGTGTGGAATTCACAACGGCTCTCAGCCAATATTCACTCGAGACTAGAACCTATCTGAATGACTGGGCTATTTGGTGAGGTAATGGTCATGAATATACTCTCCTGCCTTATAATCCGTTGGTTTTTTGGGGGCGTGTAATTTGTTGACCCAAATCCCTCCGTGCTGTGTGCGCGGCAATACTCCTCCCCACATTTATTTCTAGTTTTTAAAGGGAGGCCATATTAAGCCTCACTTTTTCACACCATTAAGATGTTTATGAATGTGTGATATGAGGGGTTGGGGTGCTCGTCTCCCCATGACCCAGCTCTCAACCGTCAAGCTCTTATCGTCGACCGCGAAGCTACAGGTAGGAGGGTGTAGGTGTGGTGGAGCATGCTCATTTGTGTGGGAACATACAAACACAGCCACCCAGCCCTGGAACTCTTGGCTATGCATGCGTACGGTGTCGGCTTCTATAATATTTCTGCCCATTATTGCATATATGTCCGGTGATGGTGCAGACATTCCCTGGATCATCTGGAATGTTCCAAGTTCTTTCCCACATATCAACGTCTCATGCTAGGATTCATTGGGCAATGGTTTTGAACATTTGCAGATATCCCGAACCACTATGCCATCCTCATCCTGTGTTAATGCTGTGCACAGTTATAGGAGTTTTCTCAACTGCGCAATGGTGCATTGGCCAGATGCTTACTGTGGTACTGCTGCTGGGATAGCCTCAGTAAATCAAGTGGTTACTGACCAGGGAGGAGGATGGGTGGGTAGAGAGATTGTGGCCAGTTTCCATATGGGCAGACATACAATAAGCAAATACATTAAAAATATATAAAAATATAAAAAAATCCCTTGAAAAGTGTATGTGCTAATGTCTCCTAGCTTCTGTATTGGTCGCAGAAACATAGCCCAGTAATTAGCTTAGCGAGAAGTAAATGAGTTATGGGCAGTTGGGGCTGCCTACACGCAGTTAGCAGGCTTGTGATTGGGTGATATGCACACACTAGTTACTGCATGACAACCCTCCTAAAAGAGTCCCAATATGTATATACTCTTAGGTGTGGGAACCAGCTGCTCAGGGTTGGACTGGAATGCGCTGGAAGAAGTTGTGGAGTGTGGATTACTAACCCACAAGCCAGCCAGTGATCCGGCTAGTGTACAACCATGCATGTCCCTAGTCCATTTGCTGAGTTGTATGTTTAATTGTTATATGGAGTGTGTTCGGTTTTATTTTGACCCCCCAAGGTTTCCTTGCCATATTATTGATAGTTATACACAATTAGTTTCCAAGACCTTGCATGTAGTGTGAACATGCATATATAGCAATCTTGATTAATGGTCTGGTATGCTTGGGTACCTAGGGAAGAGTTCTCCAGTTCCCAGCCTAATTAACTGACTTATGAGTGTTTAATTGATAGGGTGGTGTGCTAACTAAGTCCTAGGCTCTTTATACATGCAAGAAGTGTAATAAGTAAGGACTCACACCCCTCTCAATACAGCTCGGCAAGCATGCTTGGGTGTTCTTGAAGGGTACAACGCTCGGTAATTATACTTTTTCAAATGTGCAACTTCCTCTCGCTCACCATAGTTACGTATTAGTTACGTATGCTTGAAGCATGTGTAGGAATCTCAAAGAGGTGCAGCCCTTGGTAATAACTTTTTGAGCGTGCAATTTCACATTGCTGCCTTGCCCTCCCTTGTTCCTCCCTCTCTCCCAAAGTTTGGTCTCCCCCCGTCCCCTCCCCCATTCATACCGGCTTCCCCCATTTGTACTCCACTGCCCTGTATTACACACACTGGTGGGTGGGTGGGATGTATGCAGGTTACTATAACAGTTTAACATCACTTTTTCCATATTTGAACACAGCCTATTCAGGTCTGGTTTCGTCATGGTATCATGATGAAACTTCCATCACATACTTACTGGTATCATGATGAAACTTCCATCACATACTTACTAAGCTCTGAAATTACCTCTCCTCCCTAATTTAGTGATCATTATAAATAGTGCCCTGTCTCATTTGTAACCTTTCTAAATGTTCTAAATGCTGTCAACTGTTGTCAACACTCAATCTATCTGAATAGTGTCCTCCCTCATTTAATAGCCTCTCTAATAGTGGCTCTGACATGAATGCATTGCATGCAACTCCTCGCCAAGTCGTAGATCACATGTCAGGATGATGAATCTTATCAATTAAGCTAGCTTGGTTACTTATTGAATGATTGAGGAATGCACGGCAGGAAGCATCATAAAACCTCTGTTTGTGTGTGCGCTTGATGACCTCATTGTTCTGCAGATGACCAAGGTCAGCTCTGTGGACCCTGTGGCCATGATGAAGCACAGCATGAGCGGCATATCTGACAAGCAGGTGAGTGGGGTGTGGTTTGGTAATCACGTAAAATCATCCCAGTATTATTGAAAATAAAAGATGGAGGGGACCGTCTTGCTTGTACATCAGCGACTTGTGGACGTGCACTTGTTCAGTGTGTGTAATGTGCCACTACAGTTTATAACCTATGTAGTCTCTAACTGGCCACGTTTGATGGTGTTGCAGATTCTTATCATATTGTCACAAACTAGCTTTATACTAGGGATGATTTTGTTTTAGCCTGTGTGCATACATGTATATGTAGACCTGATGCTTTGTCATTGGAGTCCTGCTGAGTTCATCGTTCATCTTTTAACTTTTTTTCCCCTTCAGATTGATGATTTCCTGAATGGCAAGTTTCCTCTCTCGGTTGCCATTCGTGTGGGAGAATCAGTGGTAGTAGTGAACCTTCACCGAGCCAAGGTGGAGGAGGTCGAGATGGAAGCACCTCCGCAGAAACGGCGGTGCGTACGTTCTCGCCGTCCCTCTAATCGCGACGAAGTGGATTATGTTGATCCTATCTCTTCTGCTCTCTATGATACCAAGCGCCACCACCTTACCTCCTCTTCGTCATCTCCGTCTTCACGGGATAGTTTTCGATGTTTGAACACGAATCATTCTGGGACAGAGCCACACCCATCCACAGCAGCAACAGTGACATCAGATTGTCACCATCACCACCACCACCACCATCACAGGAGAACCAACAGCTGTGCTCACCCTCTGGATGCAGCCTCTTCCAAACCGCATCGTAACCTTGGAAAAAGCCGGGATTCTGTTAGCAGCCAAAGGCATCATCACCACCACCACCACCGCATCTCCTCTCGCGCACTCCCTCCCTCTCCCCCCTCCTCCCTTTCCCAAGCACCAGATCGTTCCATGCTCACTTGTACTCACGACCTCTCTGGAACTCCCATGGAGACATCTGTTGCCATTGCAGCCACGCCTCCTATTGACAGTGCATGTCATCCTGCAGCTCCCCACGCTGCGCCCATCATCAAAGATGTTGCCCCCGTTCTGACCACCATCACTCCTCAGCCCAGCCGTGTGCTGACCAGAGTAATCAAGGATGCCCGACATATTAACGGACCCAATAATTCCGTCAGGGTTCCATCGTTTTTCGGAGAAGAAAGCGTGCAACTTACCACAACGACAATGAAGACGGACACCCCAGCCACCGAGGTTTTGCTTTCAGCTTCGGTCCAAAAGGACAGGTCAAAAGCCACTCCCATGGACTGCTCTAATGAAGCCTCGTCTTTATTATCCGTTGGATGTCCCAGTTCTGGTGCAAGGTGTAGTAGTTCCAAGTCGGTTTCCCATTCCATTGCTGCATGCCCCAGTTCTGCAGTCGGACATAGTAGTTCCAAGTCGGTTTCTCATTCCGTTCAGACTGATCCTGAGAAGACTGAACCCGAGAGTGGTGGGCAAGATAAGCAGCGTGAGAACAAGGCGGAATTCCATTCCCCGAAGGACCGCAAGTCAACAAGTAGCAACCGGCGTGAGATGAAACTGCCAGAGAATGGCATCAGCATGAAGAGAAAAGCAGTGATGGAGGCCATCAGTGAAATCCTGAAGAAAATGTACGCCAACACTGAGAAAGGAAGGCTCCCAGGCTCCTTCAAGGGACGGTTTTCCTCCGAGTTTACGTGTGACAGCGACATGAGAGAGATCTTACACTCCAAAACAACCATGACCAGTTATGGCTCGGAAGGTGATGAGCTGAATGGCAGCCGATCATGTGATGCGGAAATGAGTGGTAGGTCCTTCGGGAATGGCGGAAGCAATCTCTCCAAGGCCCAGCAAGAAGAGAACCAGAGCCTGAAGGACAAAGTTGCAAACTTGAAGTGGAAACTTCAGCACAAGCGGGCCATGAAGATTGCAAGGAGGAACGGGGACAATGGCTGGATGGAGACTTTGAGCTGTCAGGTTCCCGGGGGACAGCTTGAATCCATCAAGACGACTGGTTACTGCGGTATGAAAAGAGGGTTCTTGATCTAGTCTAATGCGAAATGTGCATTACTTTTTAGACTGATTCTGTAGACGTTATGTAGTAATAGCTGGCTTGCTTATTCTTTTGATGACCATGTGTATTGTATAGCACATGTTGTTAAACTACATGTTCACTATACTGCAATCATGTTGTGTGCCTTTGGTGTGTTTATTTATTGCCAATCCATTATGGGTTTTTGAGATTTTCTGTATTATTACAACTACGTTCACAATTAGTGTGTTTGTTGTTACTACTGACTACTGTTACCAATCCGTTTTTAAGATCACTTATGATAGTCTTGCGTAGGGCGGTCGGATCCTGAACGGGTAAAGATCGTCTTTTAGTTGCCATCGACTGATAAAAAATAGGCCAGCCAACTGAGGACATGCATTCCGCTATCTCTCAACGACTGATGAGAAATAGTCCAGCCATTTACTCGTATTAGACTAGACTTGGACATGCATTCCGTTATGCGAAAGATTCTATCGCCAATCATCTTGGTGCCAAGGCTTGCTAATGCTTGAGAGCCTCGACAAAAAATAACTTGATAAAGGTGGAAGTATGTCGACTTATTCTTTTAGTATTTCCAAAGGATTTAGTTCAGTTCAGACGGTAACGGATTGTTAAGGTAGGAGGAGTCATATGCAAACCATTTGAGTGGTTAGCAAAGGAGAAGGAAACGACTGATGCCGGTATAGGACAAACTACATTGTAAGATTGCATTACTCTAGCCATTACCTCGTCCCAAAATACCCTAATACAGTGTATACTGATCTGTATACTATTGATGTCATCAAGCTTATGTAGCTAATGTTTCTATGGGGAAGTGTATGTATTTATGTGTTCCTTACAGCTAGTGAAAGGTTGAACAACCTGATGCACCCGCAACAATGGAATGGCAGATTCTAAAACAATTATGCATGTGGAAATAGGCTGTAAGCTCCCTTGAAGGGAATGCTCTCAACAGATCGTCAAGATTAAACGAGCTATACGCATGCGGTTCATTACGTACTCTGCGAGCTACACAACAGCGTGTAACAGAAAGCTGCAGAAGAGAGACAGAGAAAGAGAAGGAATGCAGCAAGCGAAACTGCTAACTGGGAAAGACAAAGTGGGTGGAGAGTTGAATTACAGAAACTGTGACACTTCACAGAGCAGAAAGTTCAGTAAGTATAATACAAAGGATGAGGAGAGATCCAATACCAGGAGAAGGAAAGAATTGAGGGATGCATGGCCAAAAAGAGTGGGTTGAAGAGAGAGCAGCAAACACTGGTAGGAGGAGAGTACTGAGAGCTGCATTCAGCATCAAGAGGTCAGGCAAAGAATAACATTCACCAAAAACATTCTTCTCAACAAGTATTTTTCCTACTTTACCCTTTCTGGCATGTTTCATAGTAAATAAACCACAAAGAACAAAGAATTTTGTAGGAGGGTCTTCTTGAAAGAATTGTGATCTGTCAACATTTATCCTCAATACCTAATAAATAAATAAACACCTTCCAACAACAACACACAAACATTTACATATCCAGCATTTCTGCGGCTATAGCTTTATTATTATTATTATTATTATTATTATTATTATTATTATTATTATTATTATTATTATTATTATTATTATTATTATTATTATTATTATTATTATTATTATTATTATTATTATTATTATTATTATTATTATTATTATTCATTATCATTATTATTTTATTATTCATCATTATCATTATTATTATTTTATTATTATATTATTATTATTGTTATTATATTATTATTATTATTATTATTATTATTATTATTATTATTATTATTATTATTATTATTATTATTATCATTATCATTATCATTATCATTATCATTATCATTATCATTATTATTATTATTATTATTATTATTATTATTCATCATTATCATTATTATTATTTACAGTTTTAAGAAGTCATCAGAACTAGAGTTCATGCTCTCAATGCTCTCTATTGTCCCCATGACTATATAGGGTTAGATAAATTATGCTAGCATATTGAGAATAATACTTAAGAATCCAAGAATAATGCTGGAATAATGGGAACATTTTGAGAATCGTATATATAGGATCTTTGCCATCAGGGTTGGGGACGAGCCATTTCCCTAGTCATCATTTGAACTTGAGGGGAGGGGGTTCTATAAACTATATGAATAAGTGCACTTTAAGCTAAAAACATTTACTTTCTATAAAAATAAATTAAAAAAAGGAATAAGGATAGCACTATCACGGGTTGAAGAGCAAGTTAGCTCTAAAGCCAATGGATTATCAGCAGATATTGACAAGCTACTATGGTGGAGAAGACTTAAATCTGAACTTCCTCTGTGGTCTAACAGTTGTACATTTGTTTTGGTTCTTCAACCATCATCTGCTGCAGCAGAGAAAGTGTTTTTTCTGCTAGCTAATTCTTTTAGTGGAAGATTATGTACAAGCTTCACTTATGCTATATACAATATAACTATCGGAACCATGATTCTTAATACATGCTAATCTTGAGAATAATTTTGAGAATAATTGAGCTATTATTGGGAATCTCAGTATAATTGTGAAAGAATAATAGGATATATGAGAATCCGAGAATAGAATCTTAGAGGAAAATTCGAGCATAATTTATTCACCCCTACCCATGACTAAGAACAATATTATTATTACAATTACCTTCTCAATAATCTACTTGAAATTTACTCTCGACATTTTGACTAGATGCTCTAGCCTTCATCAGGAATAATGACTAGATGTTCTAGCCCTGATCAGGAATAAGTTGATTATTGAGGTCACTGTAATTTCATTGTTTTAACTGAGAGTTCATTGAGAGATTATTATTATTATTTTTTTATTTGGTTATTGTCATGTTATTATTGTTGTTGTGGTTGTTGCTATTGTTAATGTTATTGTTGGTTATTAGTTAATTATTTATTTGTAAAAGGTCATGGATTTAAACCTGTGTGAGGAGCCACAGGAAGGTGAATTCTGCTAAGTCATCTGCTAAAGCTGCTCCATTTAGATTTACTATGTCAACTTTATTATTATTATTATTATTATTATTATTGTTATTATTATTATTATTATTATTATTATTATTATTATTATTATTATTATTATTTTTTGTTGTTGTTGTTATTGTTGTTGTTGTTGTTGTTGTTATTATTATTATTATTATTATTATTATTATTATTATTATTATTATTATTATTATTATTATTATTATTATTATTATTATTATTATTATTATTATTATTATTATGGCTTGAATAATGATGTGTTGTAATAATAATACTAATAGTTTAACTAATAAACTTGGTAATGAAGGTAACACTACCCACCAATGGACCCCAAAACAGAAATAGAATTTGCTCTGCACTGTCACTAACAATCATTGCATAAGGTAAGCAAGGGATTCCAGTTCTCTGTCCAATCCTGTGGGTAAGGTCTTTGATGAAAGCCATTGAAATGCATCCAATGACTCCCAATGTCACTATAGCAACTAGGGTGAAGGAATAGCTGTGGTTCAAACTTGTGCATTTGGCCAGCTCTCTTTCCTCTGCTGCAGCAGCTACTGCACCTGCACTGCTAGTATCCAAACTGACGATATGATGGATGCCAAGAAGCATGCATCCCATGCCAAGGGCTTGCCATGCTTCCAAGGGACCTCAGTCATACATCCGGCCTTTTGCCATCTGATCTGTGTCATCTATAGCTGTATGGCAATGATGGTAGCCTTCACTCTTCCTACAGCTGAGACTAATGGTGGCTAGGTAGTCAACTTCAACTCCACAACATTGGCAGGAGTGGGAAATTGAGATTCACCTTGAGAGCAGCAGATACAGAGCCCTCATTATCATGTGGTTAGCTCCCAGGAGAGCAACAATAATGGCCCCTCCTTGTTACTGGGTCAACACAGGAGGTTTCAGATTTCTGAATATTGAAAGACAGCCCTATATCCTCCGTAGACTTTATGACCTCAAGCTCATGTAGGATAACTTCAGGTGTACCATCTAGTTGAAACGTCAAGTGATTAACTTTGAATATTGAGAAGGTCATTGTACTATTTTCATTACAAGAATACAATACACACAGAGACAGAGATAGATGCATACGCCATCCATGACAATGCAAACTTCTCCATCCAAATACCAGTGAGAGACTGTTCCGTTCTCCAATTACATTCTGTTGTGAGCTGGAGGAGTTGGGTACATATCCTCTTCCATAGATCCTTTATATGATAGATGCTTGTTCATGGCTTTCCAGAAGTTACCTGTAAAGAACCTGGGATGCTGAACAGTGTCGGATACTGTTAAGACTTGTGATGGCATGGTGGAAGAGAGCTCAGTAGTCTGGCATAGCAGACACTTTACATTCCTTGTGCTTATGGGGGAGGGGGATGTCTAGCATATGGCACAACAGGAATTTAAATAACACCTCACTGCTCCATCACAAAAATTTGGTGCAGGTGTGTAATGGTGCAATATTTTGCAAGTGTTGTGATGATAACTCAGGAGGACTAGCAGCTAGCTGGGCCAAGTTTAGTAGACAATTGAACTCCACATTGGCCCTTCCGCATGCCTGGAATGCAATCAACAGGAATACTACAATCTGATTTGGGTTGCAAGTATAGCCACATAAGTCTAATAAGCTAAAGACACCACACTCTTTTCTTTCTCCATCCCTACACCCCCTTTCCCCTCCCTGCCAAAAATGAGGAAGGTAAAGGGTCAGCTACGAAAGACTAGAGTACCTAGGCACTCCACAACTTTCTCTAACGTGTTGTCTACAGCTGGCTCATTTCCATTCAATGTGACTTTTGAGGGTAACCATTTTGAAGCTCTTTTCCAGTAAGCTCCCTTGCTTCCTTCTTCTAATGTGACTACAATGTTTTTTGTGGTTTTTTGTAATCAGATATGATTGATGTGATATGCCCCCCCATTCCCCCCTTCTTGGGGGTTATTTACTAAGTGTCCTCCCTTAATGAAGTGAAAATTTTACCGTGAAAGACACACCTATAGGAATGGGGCAAGGATTAGTAAATAATGCCCACCTTCCCTTAAACAACACTTCATAGAATTTCCCCTTGTGTCTCATGATGATGTTCAGCAAATGTCTCCCATTATGACACACCCAGAATAGGGGGATTGGAATAATAACAGCAAACAGATCAATGTTAATCACGTTAGAGGATTACTGATCTGTGCTGAATGAACAGTTGTTGCGATTCCAATTTTTTGTGAACCACTTAAGCTGTGCCATTTTATCCGCCATTTATGCTTGAAGTTGACGCACATTGAAGTCCTACTTTGGGAGTTGCAGGCAGGGGAAGAAAATGAGGAAAAAACAGCTTTCCAAAGGGAGTCAATTGTGTTTCTTTCCTTCCCCCCCCCCCTCTTAAATTTTCCCATTGATCACACTCTGGCCTGGTGACCCTTTAACTTACATAATAATTTTAATATTGTTGCACCCTTCTCTGTCTTATTGCTGAATTTCCCAATGGAAAGGCAATGCAGGAAATGGGGGACCTGCTGGCACCCAGGCAGCTAGGATATGGGGAAGGAGGAAGATGTCCATGCTGCTTGGATGTACTTGTGTGGCATGAAACCAGATGGTGTTATGGTGAACTGGACTTCTCTAATGCCTTCAATTATGCAGGGGCAAGATGCTTAACATGGTCCAGGTACTTGCTCCAGAGATCAGTCTCTTTGACTAGATGTACTCCTCCTTGCTTTTGGGGAAGGTGGTCCTCATGGAAGGGGTCCAGTAGTGACCAATGGGGCTGGGCTTCACCATGGTAAGGTATAGGTGTTGATTTGAGATGTGATGGAAGAATCTGGTGGCAGTTCAGAAGAGCCGGTGATGAAGTTGAGGGTGTCAAATAAACTGCACTCTGAATACATCGGAAGTGTAGCCAGCATCCAGTTTTGCTTCTTATCACAAAATTGAGCATTCTATTGACTTCAGAAGTTGCCATATTGCTAGAGCTCATGGAATGGAATGAGGATTAAGTTGAAGCTTACAAATTACACAGGAATGGCCGAGTAGTAGGATGTCTTTGACCTCTTCTTTTCTGCCTCACAATTCACAATCCTTGCTCTCAGTTGAGGTCACAGATATGCCTTTTCAAACTAGATGATGGTATTCTTGCGGGTAATTTGGACAACATAGACATGATATTCAGACGGTGGAATGTATTGGTGCTGAGATTGGGTTGGAGCTGAACATTTAAAATATTGGAAATCATCTCTGGCGGTTCATCCATCACAGATTATATACTGTCATGTCTTGCAAGAGCCTGAGGAATCAACCCTACCTTATTGAGAGCTCCAATAGAAGATTCATCTCAAATATAATCACAGAGAGAAGACATCCTACTACTCGGCCATTCCTGTGTAATTTGTAAGCTTCAACTTAATCCTCATTCCATTCCATGAGCTCTAGCAATATGGCAACTTCTGAAGTCAATTGAATGCTCAATTTTGTGATAAGAAGCAAAACTGGATGCTGGCTCCCCTCCCGATGTATTCAGAGTGCAGTTTATTTGACACCCTCAACTTCATCACCGGCTCTTCTGAACTGCCACCAGATTCTTCCATCACATCTCAAATCAACACCTATACCTTACCATGGTGAAGCCCAGCCCCATTGGTCAGAAGGCCTTATCTTGAGGGCAGCATGAGGAAATAGTTGCCCAGATGGTTTAGAAGTCTTGGGACACTAAAACTATCCCATTGCTGAAGGTCTGTTGGAAAGTGCTAGTGATGTTATAGATCATGCCTGACTCTCAGCCAAAGAGTCAGGTGCCTGCTCTGCCGATGTCATCATTGGGGCTGCATTTGGATGATGGGATATGCATGTGTCTATATGCATCTGTCTGAATGCCCCTCTGTACAGACCCTATGCTTGCCACCACTGAAGTGCAGAGGGAACCCCTAGCTACCCTTGGACTCATCTGCCATTGGAGTGAGGGTTAATATCATCACTACCATGCAGCATTAATGGCATTGTGAACAAGGTCTCATTTACTATATCATCTTGAAAGGCTAGGGCTAGGGCTATGGCTAGGGCTAGGGCTAGGGGCTACCTTATCCCTGTCAGATATCAAGATGGATTAACTATAATGCCATGGGCAGAAGACAAGTGGCTGCTGTTAGATGCCATTAAGCCTCCCCTCTAATCCCAGATGCTTCCAGAAAGGCAGAAGCAGCTGCAGCCCAGGCAGAGGGGAGAATGTTTTCTATAGTTTTACTTTATTTTATTTCTATTTATTTATCTATTTATTTGTTTATTACTACTATTATATATATACTGTATAATCAATTACAAAAATACCAAAATAATACCAAAATAATAGCTAATTATATAACAATAAATACATAAATAAATAAATAAATAAATAACAACAGGGGAGAGCAGGTCATTCCCCTTCCTGATCCAACGTTTGGCGGTTGCCCTCTGTATGGGGAACAGCGCATGCATTATGGGAACACTGGGCAATGACTCCAGCCTGGAGGACTTATTTCATTAGACTTTCATTAATTATTGTGTTTTAAATATTATTATTGTTTATTTGTTTGTTTATTTATTTATTTAAATTGTTTGTTTTTCTCTCTGTACTTTATTTACTTATTTACATATTTATTTTTATCAATTTTTCTTGTATTTATTTATATTTTTTATTTTATTTATTACTCATACATTATTGTCATTTATTTAATAGCCAACAGCTCACTTAAAATAATGTTAAAAATGAATAAGAAATTAGTTATAGGTCAAGTAGTCCAACTGTGTTGCCATATTCGACCAGGAGATAAGAAATTCTCCGGAGCAAGTAAGGGAATACCCTCTCATTTCTACATTCCTCCTCGATTTTTGCCCCACCTCCCTGAGAAAGGTCATGGTCACCCCTTGCCAAACATCCCCAAAGTTTCATCCCAAGGAAGAGCATGTCTGATGTTTGTATATTTTTGGAACTTCAAACACTTGGCTCTGTTAGCAACTGCACCTGGTTCACTGGACAGAATATCACAATATGAACCTTACCATCAGGGCACTTGCATAATAAAAGCCAGGTGGTTCCAGATGTTGAGGTGATTTTGGCGGAAAGAAGTGCCATATGATAGATTATGTCAATGGCAGCTTGTCTGGAGTGGCAAGAGTGAGGGCCGCAAAGAGGCACTCCAAGACAGAGTCTTGTGGGTACTTAAATTTATTATTATTTGCTAACTTTAGGTTTGAAAAATCGTCACCATCAAACTTGACAATGAACACATCTGAAAAGAAATGTGTAAAAAAGATGAAGCAAAAAAAAATTACCCACTGGCTAAAGGCACTAAATTTTAGAACTCAGCTATGCACCGTAGTTGTTAGCAACCGTTGGTAGAGCCATCCACCTTAACCATAAACTATGTTATGTATCATAGAGTCTTCTTCCTCATATTGCCCAACTAGTGGAATATGGTAGTCACTCGAGAAGAGGATGGAGTGTGGCAGAGTAGTGTTAAATTAGACAGATGATGTAAGGGCAGGCCCTGTAAATATTAAGTCAATTTGTAGCATGTGGTTTTGACCTTATTCAGGGTGTTAAGAAAACACAGTGAAGCCATCATAGCAGCTTTTGAGGACAATGTTGATGCTTGACTTTCCAAGCAAACGGCTACACTAAGTTCCTTACACAATGTGTAAATGATAGTGACTTTGAATAATTCCAAATCTGATCCATAGCACAAAGATGACCGTTAAAAAGATGACTATCAGCTGATCTCAGATTTCTCGTCACACAAGTTTTAAAAAACATTGACAGATATTTTAGCTGACATTCTTTGGTTTTCTTCACACCCTGAATAAGGTCAAAGCACAATTGCCAAAACAGTGAGTAAAGAATCAGCTTTTGCTGTTTATTAAGGTGGCCATCGTCGTACTGTACACCTGTTGCGACAGTGAGGTACATCTTGTTCAACAAACACCTTCTGGTGAAAATATGTGTGAGCAGACGTTGAGCAGATGTTGAGCAGATGTTGAGCAGTTGTTGAGCAGATGTTGAGCAGATGTTGAGCAGTTGTTGAGCAGATGGTCAAAAATGTAAAGAAAACAGATTTGAAGCGAGCAAATGTTGCTGTAGAGCTAGATCAGTGTATTTTCACGTACAGCAAATCAGATGCAATGCTTTTCTTCCAAAGTGTTGAATTACTTTTCAGCAACCAAGCATTTGCACAGAAGCCACAATGATCGATCCTCTACTTGTTTGCACACAAAAATCATATCACATGCTACAAATTGACTTAATATTTACAGGGCCTGCCCTTACATCATCTGTCTAATTTAACACTACTCTGCCACACTCCATCCTCTTCTCGAGTGACTACCATATTCCACTTATTGGGCAATATGAGGGAGGGTGTCACGAGCTTAAAGATAAGATTACATGGAGCATTGTCACAAACAATAGATTTTTTCACATTTATTTAATTAATTATTATGGTTCATATTATTTTGCCCTCTCTTATTTCTATAAATTTTTATGTAAAAACATATTTATATATTATATTATACAGTATATATATATATATTGAGTGCAATGACATTGAGAACCTGTTACGATGAAACCAAAATCCACTAAAAAATCATTAATATATTGAACACTTACCAAGGCATTAGCTACACGAGTTGCCTTGCTAGCAGAACTATATACCTGGCAAGAATGTATGCATCATTTCACTGCTACACCAGTGGCCTTCCACACTATCCAAATGTTGTTTCATATGGCTAAGTTTGTTAAACTGACTTGTTATAATAACCATCACCAGACTCAGTTAGGCTTATGTCAAGAGATTTTCTTCTTTTTTTGGCCCTTGGTGCAAGGAAGAAATAGGTCATTTATATTTCAACTGTGAAGTCATGCTCTACCTTATTGACCAGGTTCTTCTCAATTCTTGTCCAGGTTCTTCTCAATTCTAGAACTAGAACATTATTAGGCACCATTGGCATCTCTTCTTTGCTGAATCATATATAAGATAGAGCTATAAGTCCAAAATAATTAATATCAGTCCAACAAAACCCAGTCAATAATATAAGTCCAATAAAACCCAGTCAATAATATCAGTCTAACAAAACCCAGTCAAATATCAGTCTAAAAATCGATAATATGACACACAGTATGTGATTATGATCTTGGCAAAATAACAAAGTTCATCATTTTTACTTTGAGTAGTGCATGCACAAAACCATGTTGTCCTTCAGCAAAACAAGGAAAATAAATGTATATTACATAACAAATCCTTCATCTAATCCAAATTTAGTCATTCCCCCAGCTCCAATTTCAGATGATGATGTTACAACTTTTGAAATCCACCTTCCGAGGACAAGATGGGTTATGTCCTCAGCATACTATGGATGTGATGAGCAAGTTTATGGTTCATGGGTGCTGGTGTTCACTTAATTAAATATGATGCTGTTGGGAAAAACTCCAGCTTCTGTTTGTCCCTTCTTTTGGGGGGCTTCTCTTGTCACCCTGAACAAGAATAATAATGGTGAGAACCATAGCCATGCATGCTTAGACACGTAGCAGTTAAATATGCAAGCTTTCATATGATGCAGTCTACGACTGCTCTCCTGGCACCTCTTAACAGAGTTTCGGTATATGTCTTGGAGCTGAATCTATCACCCATGCTGCTCGTTTTTTTCCTGCATAATTTAGAGCCAGGCCATATCCTCAAGTGCTTGATTTTTGCAAGGCTTTGTCAGGACAAGATGTTATCAGCAGTGGAAGATCTAGCCCCAAGGCTGCTACCTTTTATCCGTTCAGCTTATGGTGGTCCAACAAAATGAAACAATCAAATCATCTGAAGGAGTTCAACAGGGCGATTCTCTGGGTCCACTTTGGTCACTTCACAAGACTACGAGTCAGAATTTCGTGTTTTATTTGGATGATGGTCCTCTTGGATGATGTAGTCAGTGATCTGACAGAGTGGAGAGTGTAGTTAGGAAGCTGGAGCTCAACCGCGAGAAGTGTGAGCTAATCTGTCCAGATCCAGAGACTCCCTCTGTGCTGCTCTAAGTCTTGAATTGTCAATCCATTGGCTGCCACTCTCCTAGGTTCTCCTAATGGTGGCATGGAGGGAATGGAGGTGCTGATCGATGCAAAGGTTGACTAATTGAAGGTTATGGAAAGCGGACTCCGGCACCTCCATGCTCACAATGCTTTCTGCCTGCTTCATCATGCATTTCCAATTACCAAGTTACTGTATTCTTTACGATCTTCCCCCTATTATCTTCACCAAAGCATCAGATATCGACTCACACCCTTAGATGTTCTCCTCGACACAAACTATCTTTGTTTCAGTCATTACGAAATTTGGTGGTCTGGGGATCAGAAGAGCTACCCTCTACCTTTTTGGCACCAGTTTCGGGTAGTTTTTACCCCACCCACCAGATTCTTCCCGACCACCTAATGCGACCTGAATTACCCTCCTTTGATGATGACTTGGAAATGTGGAGTCAAGGTCCGTGTCATGAGCATCACCTGATTCCATGTTTTCCTAACAGGGATGGTTCACATGTTCAGTCCTCTTAAGTTGATTCTCTCCTGAACTTGGCTATGGATACTGCTAGCCGGTACCTATTCAGGTTGAAGCTAGGAAGGAATCAGGGGCCAGGAGTCATGCCCTGCCCATGCCATCCTTAGGCCTCCGAATGGATGATGTAATGAGGGAGGCTGCTGGTTTGCAGTTGGGTGTTCCTCTCTGTCATCCCTACACTAGTCTGCAGTGTGAATCCCTGGTGAATAAGTTTGTGGTGTTCCTCTGTCATCCCTGCACTAGTCTGCAGTGTGGATCCCTGGTGAATAAGTTTGCGGTTGGGAGTTCCTCTCTGTCATCCCTACACTAGTCTGCAGTGTGGATCCCTGGTGAATAAGTTTGCGGTTGGGAGTTCCTCTCTGTCATCCCTACATTAGTCTGCAGTGTGGATCCCTGGTGAATAAGTTTGCAGTCGAGTGTTCCTCTCCGTCATCCCTACATGAGTCTGCAGTGTGGATCCCTGGTGAATAAGTTTGGAACTTATTGTCTCAGCTGTCTGAAGAGTCAAGGTCATTTTTCGAGGCATAGCTATGAGGACTATCCATAGATCTCACGCCTCAATTAACATTCCCTCTCACCTGGAATCTTCAGGCATTTCTCGCTCATGGCAAGTGGCCTGATTGGAAGAAAAGCCAATTATTGTGTGGAATTCTACTTGTATGGACTCCTTTGCACCTTCCTAGCCACGGGTAGTGATCAACAGAACCAAGTCCTAGAAGGGAAAATTATGTGAACATTGCCACTACTCATTTTTTGTTCCAATTAGGAAAGAAGCCTCTGAAGTGTTTGGAGCCGACAGTTTCTTTGGGAATTGGGAAGCCATTTCAAAATCTGTGTGTAATGAACCATGTTCTTATCATTCTCAACTAGCCATCCAGCGTGGGAATATGGCAGCTATGATGGGTTCCAGTTAGTCTACTAGTGATGACTATTTATAATAATAATAATAATAATAATAACAATAATAATAATAATAATAATAATAATAATAATAATAATAATAATAATAATAATAATAATAATAATAATAATAATAATAATAATAATAATAATAATAATAATAATAATAATAATAATAATAATAATAATTTAAAATTATTATTTTTATATTTTTATTTTTGCATATATATATACAAATGAATTAAAATTCGAGACAGATTGTGGGGGAAATATAGAAGTGTCCAGTTATACCACACCTTCAAAACACCTGGGAATCTTTTACTGCCGGTCAGAACAGCTGAAACATTATCTATCCCTCTCAAGGTAGGCTTTTACCATTTCTGGGGTGGTCGACACAATTTGTCATAACTTTTTTGTTTCTTTCTCAATGCAGGTGAAGTTATATCACAATGCAGTGTATTGAATGTGCTTTCTTTTGATATGCTCAGATTTTGCATATCTACTACCTAGGTGAAGTTATGGATCCCACCTCAGTATCAGGGGCAAATATTCTAACTCATGGCCACTAACCACTTCCCTAGGAAGTGATCATAGAAGTGAAAAGTGAATGGCTAAAAAGATCATTAGCACAACAACTGATTTTTAAGAGAGGTCAACCTGAAGTTCTAAACATGGTATGTATATCCATATGCGCATACCTCCACCATGGTTGGACTTAAACATGTTTTAGCCATTCAATTTATAGAGCAGGGAAAGGACTTTCAATGATATATTAAAATCTTGTATATATACATTAAAACATGAGCAAGTTAGAATATTTCCAGATTCGGAAAAAAGTGATTTTCAGGAGAAGCCATGAAAAGTGGGGTATGAAAAATGTTGTTGTTTTTTGGTAAAAATCGAAATGACGGTCGCCTGCCTGACAGGATGCACAGATCATGTGATGACAGCACAGGGCTGCGTGGTAACTATGGTAATTGGAAGCTTACTGAGAGCTTCATTTAGAGTCCTTTTCCAGACTTTTATCATGAACGGTTAGGGAGATACGCTTACCTATGGCAGGAACGCCGTCTTCAAGATACAAACGGTATTTTGTATAGCTTGATAATGTGAAATAGCATGCACAAAAAAGTGAATAACTTCATAATGGAGCATTGAAATGCTCTGAAACTTGAACATAACTAAGAACAGAGCAATAAAAGATTTTTTTCAAATCATAAAAAAAATGGTAAAAGCCTACCTCAAGTCAGTCTAGGGGAAACTAAAACCAAACAAGCATGATTAGCTACCAGCAACAGTCCAAGCAAGTTCTGAGCCACGGTTACCTGCAATGCATTCAATGTCCCATCACTTATATACACTGAATCACAAAGCACAAAATCAAGTAGACCATGGACACTCATTAATGGACACGAGTCAAGAGCATGCTAGTGAATAGTAATACTATAAAACACACAGACTATTCACTAGCACTCATGATAATGTAGACACAACCACCGAGTCAACAGTTCAACTCTTTTCATCTGGGCAGTGCACTTGCACGATCACTTTGCTTGCTTTTAATTTGAAATGTATTTTGTTATATACTTGAAATAGTGTGCCGCTCACTTTGTTTGCACAAGCTACTGTTACAGATGTAGACGTTACAGAACAAGCTGTAAGGCATTCATCAGTGAGCCATTCATTAAATAGCGTACATATCCCCCCCCCCTTCCTTCCTCTTCTTCTTGTAGCGGTATATAAACGTGCACAAGTGACATGTTTTAATCAAGATACTGCTGAGCCTGTTAAGCCACCACATATAACTAGTGACATCACCACATATAACTAGTGACATCACCACATATAACTAGTGACATCACCACACATAACTAGTGACATCACCACATATAACTAGTGACATCACCACATATAACTAGTGACATCACCACATATAACTAGTGACATCAACACATATAACTAGTGACATCACCACATATAACTAGTGACATCACCACATATAACTAATATAACTAGTGACATTACCACATATAACTAGTGACATCACCACATATAACTAGTGACATCACATACCTAGTGACATCACCACACATAACTAGTGACATCACCACATATAACTAGTGACATCACCACATATAACTAGTGACATCGCCACATATAACTAGTGACATCACCACATATAACTAGTGTCATTACCACATAACTAGTGACATCACCACATGTAACTAGTGACATTACCACACATAACTAGTGACATTACCACATATAACTAGTGATATCACCACATTTAACTAGTGACATCAACTAGTGACATCACCACATAACTAGTGACATCACCACATATAACTAGTGACATTACCACATACAACTAGTGACATTACCACATATAACTAGTGACATCACCACATATAACTAGTGACATTACCACATACAACTAGTGACTTACCACATATAACTAGTGACATCACCACATATAACTAGTGACATCACCACATATAACTAGTGTCATTACCACATATAACTAGTGACATCACCACATATAACTAGTGACATCACCGCATATAACTAGTGACATCACCACATATAACTAGTGACATCACCACATATAACTATTGACATCACCACATATAAACTAGTGACATCACCACATATAACTAGTGACATCACATATAACTAGTGACATAACTCAATTAATCAAGATACTGCTGAGCCTGTTAAGCCACCACATATAACTAGTGACATCACCACATATAACTAGTGACATCACCACACATAACTAGTGACATCACCACATATAACTAGTGACATCACCACACATAACTAGTGACATTACCACATATAACTAGTGACATCACCACATTTAACTAGTGACATCAACTAGTGACATCACCACATATAACTAGTGACATTACCACATACAACTAGTGACATTACCACATATAACTAGTGACATCACCACATATAACTAGTGACATTACCACATACAACTAGTGACATCACCACATATAACTAGTGACATCACCACATATAACTAGTGACATTACCACGTATAACTAGTGACATCACCGCATATAACTAGTGACATTACCACATACAACTAGTGACATTACCACATATAACTAGTGACATCACCACATATAACTAGTGACATTACCACGTATAACTAGTGACATCACCACATATAACTAGTGACATTACCACATACAACTAGTGACATTACCACATATAACTAGTGACATCACCACATACAACTATTGACATCACCACATATAACTAGTGACATTACCACATACAACTAGTGACATTACCACATATAACTAGTGACATCACCACATATAACTATTGACATCACCACATATAACTAGTGACATCACCACATAAAAACCATGACAAATATGGAGCTCGGAGGCTTAATTTGCACTTGTTTTGGTGTTGGGGTAAAAGTTGGGGTAAAAGTTGGCTGCACACAGGCTCGTGCTTTTAATGAGAAAATGGACACTTTAACACTGAGCAGGAGAGTAACACACAATACCCGTGGGCAGATTTAATCCATTTCTTAGAGGTAAAGATCATCCAGTGTATGTAGCGGGCCAGCAGGAAGGGATGGAAAATCTGTTGTTGGGAGGAGCCATGGAGTGTGTCGTATGTGGACATCCCTTCTACAAATTTGTCTAATCATCAGCAACGGAAGAAAACACACTGATCTTAGAGCAGGGAACAGTCACTTAGTCAACAATAAAGTAGGTGCTTATCACACACAAAAATACCAATATAATATATACCTGCTTAACAATCAGCTTTAATGGCATTTATGCATTCACTGTTGTTTTTGCTCTCTCTCACGCACGCGCATGCATGCATGCACACACACACACTGCATATATACCTGTTCACAAACACTGTGCTAGCTGGTATCTGTGGCTAATAGGGAGATAAATGGGAAGAAGAAAAAAACATTCTAGCATAGCAACAATATTGTTTAATATAATTTGTGATAATCTGGTGTGGTCAATGTTGAAAACGGCACTAGCATATGTTGACTTTCAGTGCTTAGCAGCTACAGATGACAGCTGCTCTCTGATCTTTCCCAGGCCGTCCAACATTGTGTCAAGAGTCTCACGAGAAAATTCAACGTTTATACTACGCACCCCTACCATCCTGGAACTATGCTCTGGCGTATCTTGTACCTGGAGAAGGGGAAAAGAAGGAGGATGAGAAGAGAGAAGAAGGATGAGAAGAGAGAAGAAGGATGAGAAGAGGATGAGAAGAGAGAAGAAGGATGAGAAGAGGATGAGAAGAGAGAAGAAGGATGAGAAGAGAGAAGAAGGATGAGAAGAGGATGAGAAGAGAGAAGAAGGATGAGAAGAGGATGAGAAGAGAAGAAGGATGAGAAGAGAGAAGAAGGATGAAAAGAGAGAAGAAGGATGAGAAGAGAGAAGAAGGATGAGAAGAGAGAAGAAGGATGAGAAGAGAGAAGAAGGATGAGAAGAGAGAAGAAGGATGAGAAGAGAGAAGAAGGATGAGAAGCGGATGAGAAGAGAAGAAGGATGAGAAGAGAGAAGAAGGATGAGAAGAGAGAAGAGGATGAGAAGAGAAGAAGGATGAGAAGAGAGAAGAAGAGGATGAGAAGAGAGAAGAAGGATGAGAAGAGAGAAGAAGGATGAGAAGAGGATGAGAAGAGAAGAAGGATGAGAAGAGAGAAGAGGATGAGAAGAGAGAAGAAGGATGAGAAGAGAGAAGAAGGATGAGAAGAGGATGAGAAGAAGGATGAGAAGAGAGAAGAAGGATGAGAAGAGAGAAGAAGGATGAGAAGAGAGAAGAAGGATGAGAAGAGGATGAGAAGAGAAGAAGGATGAGAAGAGAGAAGAAGGATGAGAAGAGAGAAGAAGAGGATGAGAAGAGAGAAGAAGGATGAGAAGAGAGAAGAAGGATGAGAAGAGGATGAGAAGAGAAGAAGGATGAGAAGAGAGAAGAAGGATGAGAAGAGAGAAGAAGGATGAGAAGAGGATGAGAAGAGAAGAAGGATGAGAAGAGAGAAGAAGGATGAGAAGAGAGAAGAAGAGGATGAGAAGAGAGAAGAAGGATGAGAAGAGAGAAGAAGGATGAGAAGAGGATGAGAAGAGAGAAGAAGGATGAGAAGAGAGAAGAAGGATGAGAAGAGAGAAAAAGGATGAGAAGAGAGAAGAAGAGGATGAGAAGAGAGAAGAGGAGAATGAGAAGAGAATGGCAGGGAAGGGAGGAGAAAGAGAGAGATGAGGCAATGAGAGAAGGGAAGGATACGCAGGGAAGAAGGAGGCAGAGAACGAAAAGGCCAAGGGAGGAGGGGAAAGAGAAGAACAACAGTATCACCAAATATGCCCCACCTTCATCTGCACGATGCAAGTAGGCTGAGCTATCCTGGCAGCATTGTCTGACGATGTCTTGATGTCTACCCGCCAGTCGAAATCCACCAAATGCGGAAGAGAAACTGTAACAGCAACAGTACAGTACAGCATCATGTGAACCTGTCAGTGTAAAGACCTACGCAAGTGCCAATCCATACCTAGCTACTACAAGCTACACAGACTACACTTGAGCATTGTGATAGCCACAGCAGAAACAGCCTCAGACAGCATTCAGATCATGCCCGACATCATCACATACGAACACTCGTGAATTATTCAACACACTGAAACAAGGTTGCGGTCTACATATGTATATATCACTACGACAATACCTTGATCCTTCAGCACCTTTTCTTTCCACTGTGGCCTGCTCCATCACAGCAAAACATAAGCATAAATAACAACAACAACAATAACAACAACAACCACCACACCCACACCGGTAACAAGCAACAACCTAGAGAAGATACAAACGTGAAGCAAGACTGCAAAGATGGTATCTTCCAGGGTTCATAGTCGCCGCATTCAGAGTCGGAATCTAATCCATGAATAAATACTGAGGGGGGGGGGGGGGGGGGATGAACTGCGGAGTGAGGTGTTACTTCCACTAAATTCCAGGCAATCCACAAACATTTTCGCACTACAAATTATTATTCTGGTCACAGAAAATTTAACCTCTGGAAGATACCTCTCAATACGGCTTATACACAGAGACCAATAGTCAGTGACTATTGCAACCATCACAGATGGTAACTGATGCACCACTACAGAGAAGTGGCTAGCATGCATGCAACTCACAGATTATTTGTAATTGTCTCTGACAGAAGTCCTTTCAAGTTCTTGTGGAAGTCACCTATTGTCATATATATATATTATATATATATATATTATATAAATATATTATATAAACGAGTACAAGGTGTAATATGCCATGTGAAGACTTCCTCATTTCCTCATGTGCATTGTGTATGGAGCAAGTAGGAATGTCTTCCATTTACATGTAGCCATGCAGCAAGCACATTTCAAATGATCACGTGAATGTAAATAACGTGAGTGTGCTCCACTTGAAACCACTGGTGCCAGTCTTCATGATGCAAGGTGACTGAGTGTGCCCCACTTGTGGTGCCAGTCTTCATGATGCAAGGTGAGTGTGCCCCACTTGTGGTGCCAGTCTTCATGATGCAAGGTGACTGAGTGTGCCCCACTTGTGGTGCCAGTTTTCATGATGCAAGGTGAGTGTGCCCCACTTGTGGTGCCAGTCTTCATGATGCAAGGTGAGTGTGCTCCACTTGTGGTGCCAGTCTTCATGATGCAAGGTGAGTGTGCTCCACTTGTGGTGCCAGTCTTCATGATGCAAGGTGAGTGTGCTCTACTTGTGATGCTAGTCTTCATGATGCAAGGTGAGTGTACTCCACTTGTGGTGCTAGTCTTCATGATGCAAGGTGAGTGTGCCCCACTTGTGGCGCCAGTCTTCATGATGCAAGGTGAGTGTGCTCCACTTGTGGTGCTAGTCTTCATGATGCAAGGTGAGTGTGTTCCACTTGTGTTGCTAGTCTTCATGATGCAAGGTGAGTGTGCTCCACTTGTGGTGCCAGTCTTCATGATGCAAGGTGAGTGTGCTCCACTTGTGATGCTAGTCTTCATGATGCAAGGTGAGTGTGCTGCACTTGTGGTGCCAGTCTTCATGATGCAAGGTGAGTGTGCTCCACTTGTGATGCTAGTCTTCATGATGCAAGGTGAGTGTGTTCCACTTGTGGTGCCAGTCTTCATGATGCAAGGTGAGTGTGCCCCACTTGTGGTGCCACTCTTCATGATGCAAGGTGAGTGTGTGGTGCCAGTCTTCATGATGCAAGGTGAGTGTGCCCCACTTGTGGTGCCAGTCTTCATGATGCAAGGTGAGTGTGCTGCACTTGTGGTGCCAGTCTTCATGATGCAAGGTGAGTGTGCCCCACTTGTGGTGCTAGTCTTCATGATGCAAGGTGAGTGTGCCCCACTTGTGGTGCCAGTCTTCATGATGCAAGGTGAGTGTGCCCCACTTGTGATGCTAGTCTTCATGATGCAAGGTGAGTGTGCCCCACTTGTGGTGCTAGTCTTCATGATGCAAGGTGAGTGTGCCCCACTTGTGGTGCCAGTCTTCATGATGCAAGGTGAGTGTGCTGCACTTGTGGTGCCAGTCTTCATGATGCAAGGTGAGTGTGCCCCACTTGTGATGCTAGTCTTCATGATGCAAGGTGAGTGTGCCCCACTTGTGATGCTAGTCTTCATGATGCAAGGTGAGTGTGCTCCCACTTGTGGTGCTAGTCTTCATGATGCAAGGTGAGTGTGCTCCCACTTGTGGTGCCAGTCTTCATGATGCAAGGTGAGTGTGCTCCCACTTGTGGTGCCAGTCTTCATGATGCAAGGTGAGTGTGCCCCACTTGTGATGCTAGTCTTCATGATGCAAGGTGAGTGTGTTCCGTTTGTGGTGCCAGTCTTCATGATGCAAGGTGAGTGTGCTCCACTTGTGATGCTGGTCTTCATGATGCAAGGTGAGTGTACTCCACTTGTGGTGCTGGTCTTCATGATGCAAGGTGAGTGTGCCCCACTTGTGGTGCCAGTCTTCATGATGCAAGGTGAGTGTGCTCCACTTGTGGTGCTAGTCTTCATGATGCAAGGTGAGTGTGCCCCACTTGTGGTGCCAGTCTTCATGATGCAAGGTGAGTGTGCTCCACTTGTGATGCTAGTCTTCATGATGCAAGGTGAGTGTGCCCCACTTGTGGTGCCAGTCTTCATGATGCAAGGTGAGTGTGCTCCACTTGTGATGCTAGTCTTCATGATGCAAGGTGAGTGTGCCCCACTTGTGGTGCTAGTCTTCATGATGCAAGGTGAGTGTGCCCCATTTGTGGTGCCAGTCTTCATGATGCAAGGTGAGTGTGCCCCACTTGTGGTGCTAGTCTTCATGATGCAAGGTGAGTGTGCTCCACTTGTGGTGCTAGTCTTCATGATGCAAGGTGAGTGTGCTCCCACTTGTGATGCTAGTCTTCATGATGCAAGGTGAGTGTGCTCCACTTGTGGTGCTAGTCTTCATGATGCAAGGTGAGTGTGCCCCACTTGTGGTGCCAGTCTTCATGATGCAAGGTGAGTGTGCCCCACTTGTGGTGCCAGTCTTCATGATGCAAGGTGAGTGTGTTCCACTTGTGGTGCCAGTCTTCATGATGCAAGGTGAGTGTGCTGCACTTGTGGTGCCAGTCTTCATGATGCAAGGTGAGTTGCTCCACTTGTGGTGCCAGTCTTCATGATGCAAGGTGAGTGTGCCCCACTTGTGATGCTAGTCTTCATGATGCAAGGTGAGTGTGCTGCACTTGTGGTGCCAGTCTTCATGATGCAAGGTGAGTGTGCTCCACTTGTGGTGCTAGTCTTCATGATGCAAGGTGAGTGTGCTGCACTTGTGGTGCCAGTCTTCATGATGCAAGGTGAGTTGCTCCACTTGTGGTGCCAGTCTTCATGATGCAAGGTGAGTGTGCTCCACTTGTGGTGCCAGTCTTCATGATGCAAGGTGAGTGTGCTCCACTTGTGGTGCCAGTCTTCATGATGCAAGGTGAGTGTGCTCCCACTTGTGGTGCCAGTCTTCATGATGCAAGGTGAGTGTGCTCCCACTTGTGGTGCCAGTCTTCATGATGCAAGGTGAGTGTGCTCCACTTGTGGTGCTAGTCTTCATGATGCAAGGTGAGTGTGCTCCACTTGTGGTGCTAGTCTTCATGATGCAAGGTGAGTGTGCTCCACTTGTGGTGCCAGTCTTCATGATGCAAGGTGAGTGTGCTCCACTTGTGGTGCTAGTCTTCATGATGCAAGGTGAGTGTGCTCCACTTGTGGTGCTAGTCTTCATGATGCAAGGTGAGTGTGCTCCACTTGTGGTGCCAGTCTATAGTTGCCCTCACTGATTGACAGTGAGACTCATGGGATTTTCCCTTATCTCCAGTCTCACAGCAACATTGGCAATTTGTCTGGTCTGAATACATAAAGTGCAATGAACCTTACCACTGAAACTACCACAGTTTATTTAGCTATGCCATTGCCCAGGTGCAACCAATCAAACTAGCTAGCAGCTTAAATATTTACAATGCTGAGCTAGTGCAAGTGTGAAGGATCTCAATGCATCAGATGTCATAGCTGTCATCAAATGAACTGATAGTGAACTAGAATCTTAGGGTGATTTGGCTACCCCTGCCACCAAGAAAAGAAAGTCATCATGTTTGAGTCTGATTGAGTCTGAGAGGTGCTGCTACATACAAAACATTGTACAAGTCAGAATGGGAGAAAGAGTTTCCTATCTCTTCAGTGAATGACAACAGGTATGCATTTTTTTGTACGAAGTGGCTAGAGGACCGGCAGCCGGCGACGGTTAAATTTACTTGGAGAACCGGTAGTGTATATTTATGAACGAGCCCACGGGGGCGTGGTTATCTATGTTAATTTGTCTTTCAAGATGTCTACTAACCTTTTTCCCGGTTGGTGAACGCTTTAGGACATTTGATGAGCTTGTGAGTAAATTAGAGCGCCATGAGATTGCAACTTTCACTAAGTTCTGGAAACGGGATAGTATGACTGTTGAAGCTGGGACTACTAGGCAACTTTCCGATTCTATAAAGTATTACCAGGTATTACCAGGTTTCTTTTCGCTGCATTAATGGGGGACGGAAGTTTAAGGCGAGAGGAGAGGGAAAACGCTCTACCTTGTAAGTTATTACACAGTGTATAGTTGTTCGTTTATCCTGTAGTTTGGGAGACACTGCTTTTTAATTTCGTCAGGAGAATTGGGTGCCGGTTCTGCTTTTGTCCAGTTTCCGAACAGGTTGCCGGTTCTCCAAGTAAATTTAACCGTCGCCGGCTGCCGGTCCTCTAGCCACTTCCTTTTTCGTATTCCTTGCAAAAAGAATGTTACCTGTTCTCATATATGGGTAAAGCTGACATCAGGCAGCATTGTCAAACATTTATACTTGAAAAGATGGAGCATGCTGTTAAATGCTCAAGGTCACTCCGTTCTTTTATGCCATCTGCAACCTCCAGTCTCACAGAGAAAACTATCAAAGCTGAAGTGCCATACACCAATTTCCTTATTCAGTCATTAGCTACTGCTGATCATTTGTCTCCATTGTATTCCAAGATGTTTCCAGACTCACAGCATTTCAAATGTAGCAGAACCAAAACAACGTGCATACTGAATGAAGCCATGGCTCCGCGATTGCTGGCACAACTAGTATCATACATGAAAGAAAATCCTTTTTTCATTTTGTCATGAAATCACAAAATAGGATTCATTAAAAAAAATGAATCCTATTTGTGTCACGATATTTGATGTGAATAATAGTGATCGTGTGGAAAGCAAGTTTTACAATACGTGTGTGACCACTGGTGAAGATTGTGGGAGAGCTGAACAATTGTTTCAAGCCATCGATACTAACTTTTCACATGATTGGCAGAATGTTGAGGTGGTTTAGATAATTGTGCAACTAATATGGGGAGGAAAATTCCATAAAAACACGTATATTGGGAAAGAACCCAAACACGGTCGTAGCAGGCTGTAATTGCCATTTGTCTCATCTTGCAGCTTCTAAAGGAGCTGATGCTTTTAGTGATGTAGCAGGATTTGATATTGAAGATCATGAGATAGATATTTATTACTATTTCAACAAAATCACTAAACGCAAAGGAATACTGCTGGAATAATACGCTATGTTAGCACACGTTGGCTGTCATTGGAAAAATGTTGTGATAAAGAAATTAAAAGGTATCCAGCATTGAAGTCGATGTTTTTGAGCAGGAATGAGTGTGATTCTCGTTTTTTGCGTCTACAAGCCAGTTTCCAAGACCCTCTAACAGAAATTTATGTGTCCTTCTACACATCATCTCTTCCAATATTTACACATTACAACATGTTATTACAGCGCTCTGACCCTCTGGCCCACAAGGTCTACTCAGCAACAATGAATTTGACGCTTCATTAAACCTGATATCTTGCAGGGAGAGGATGTAACTGCTGACTTGATTGATGATGATACGAATTATCTTCCATTTTCTGAAATATTTATTGGCCTTATTACAAAAACTAATAAACTCTTAAATGAGGGAGATATATCCCAGAATCAGTGGGAATTATGCATGCAAGCAGCTATAGCATTTTACAAAGCTTCCATTAAATACATCCTGAAGAGCATGAACTTAAACAGTACATTGTGGAAGCATGCAGTTTGGATTGACTATTTTGAACGACAGAATGCAAAATGGTCAGATGTTGAACATTTTTGCATATCATTTAATGTCATTTTGAAATTTGATGAACACGCTTTTGAATGTTTACGTGAGGGATTTCTAGACTACAAGGCACCTGGACCAGATGGGCTTCATGCAAGTGCGCTTGAGGACGCTTTACTTGTAGAAAAATCAACCAGTGATTGCCCTGAATACAGAATGGATGTCATCTGGTATCATTTGAGACAGCTGAAGAACCCAGCAGCTTCAAATACATGTTTTAAGCACCTATTTGAAGTGGCTCGCATTGCTCTCATACTGCCAAACTCGAATGCTGGCATTGAAAGGGGGTTTTCCCCTAGTAAACAAGAATAAAGGAGGGATCAGACAGAAATCGATTGGACATTGAAAAATCACTTTCCTCGATTTTGGCAGTGAAACTTGAAAGACCAGAAGCTGTAACAAAGTGCTACGAATTCGTTCCGGATTTAAACTTATTGAAAGAAGCAAGAAAGCCACAACTAAATACAATAGAGAGCATTCAAGAAAGGGATTTGACTAAGATACTGTAATGAATTTCATATCACATTTTTTCAATCTTCTTCATTTTCGATATTCAAAGCTTTAAACACATTTACAATCTTGCTATGCACAATGCATTATACTAGCAACCAACCAAAAAAACAGTTCTGCAAATGTTTAGCTGTAATGATCCTAGCAAATCATTCAACACAACAAAACACACATCTCACTTTAAATGGTTTGAAAAAGTTGGTAACTTCATGATGCAAGGTGAGTGTGCTCCACTTGGAAACACTGACCAGTCTTCATGATGCAAGGTGAGTGTCAGAGCTGCCAACTCACCCGATGCTAACACTAATCTCCAGATCTCCCAATTGAATATCGAATTCACCTGACTTTCTGAGTATATAATTGATTTTTTGAAGATCAGGGTTCAAAATATATATAATAATTATGAAAGATCAAAGTTCAAATCAAAAAAAAATGGCCAAGCGACCCCGTCAGGGAGAGCAAGCTACTCTGAAAATGGCACAGACGCCAAGAAGACACGGAAATATGATGGATCAGGCAAGTATTCATGTTCTTATAATTCCCTGTGGGCCCAAAATTATCCTGTTCGAGCTGCTCCTCGTTGCACTTCGATGTTTCACAGCATTCCATGCAGTAAAAAGATTCTCTGTAGCCACCAGGGTTTGAGGGATGTCAAGCTTCATTGCAAGAGAGATTCTCATAAAAGCAACGTGAACGGGCTTCAAGAACAGATGCCACTGAACTCTTTTCTTAGCAGCAAGCCAGGAGAATCTGAGATTGGAAGAAAGACCACAAGAGCTGAGGTAATGATCACCAATTTTCTCATTCAGCATAACCTCCCTATTGCTACTGCTCATCATTTAGGACCATTATTTAAAGCCATTTTTCCTGACAGCAAGATTGCTTGTCGATATTCATCTACCAGAACAAAAGCCTCTGCTATTCTTAATGTTGCTATGGCATATTGCCATGTCCAACACTGCAAAGCTCATCCTTTTAGCTTTGGGACCTATGCATCCAATGACAAAGGACCGTTGAAGATGAACCCAGTCACCATCCATTTTTTGGACATTAACAGGTCCGAAAAAGTAACTAGCCAATTTTATGACATCTGCATGGGGAGGATTGTGTCAAAGCTTATTCCATATTTGATGCCATAAATGGAAAATTTGAGTCAGATTCAGTACCTTGGGTCAATGCTGTCAGTCTTAGCGTTGATAATACCAATGCTATGATTGGCACTCACAACTCCATTGCTTCAAGATGCAAAGAGAAGAATCCCAGTGTCTTTATTTCTATATACCCATGCCATCTGGCTCACCTTGTTGCCAGTGAGGCCAATGATGCTTTTACGAAGATTGCTGGAATCAACATTGAAGATGTTGTAATTGATTTGTTCTATTGGTTCGATAAGAGCTCGAAACGCAAGGGGAAGTTTGCCGAATACTGTGAATTTTGTGACCAGGAATATCAGCAAGTCCTCAAATATGTTTCAACATGCTGGCTATCACTAGAAAGATGTGTTGATCGAGTTTAAAAAACGTACCCCAGCCTTCATGATTCTGATTATAGCAAGAAGTTGCCCTTTTTGCATGGTCCAAAATTTTCTCATCAGGCACCCAGCGGTAACAGGGAACTTCAGATTCAGGGAATGCTATCTTCATGGCTAGAATGCTTGACAAAGTGCCATCGAGCTTCATTGATGACCGAGCGTCTGTCTTATTCTTTCTGACCATGCTAAAGAGTCGTTCCTCTTCAGCATTACTGTGAGGAAGGACAACAAGTACCTCAGCGACACGAAATAGGGATTTGAAACGCTGAACATTTGTACCAGAAAGTTTCATGTTGGCAATGTACCACCATAGCACATCCACTCTAGAGTGAACGACTGACTGGTGATGACCCTTCCATCTCACTATCAACTACTTTGGCTTCCTCCCATGCAGACTGGCCAATGTCATCATCCGTTAGGTCTGATAGTCAATAAATTCATCAAAGAAGGCATCCTGTGGTATGTCAGATAGCAAGTTTGAATATCTCTCTAGAAAGTACTCAAGGTTTTCCCACTTGCTTTAAGTCCTTCTGGGTACATCAATCCACTTTGCATTTGCAAGTAGTTCATCAGTCAAAGAGAATTTTGCTTGCATGTACAATAGTGCATACTTAAAGTAGCAATGAGCGTCATAAAAAAAACTTGTTATATATTGTTAGGGAAATGTCGCCATCATTCAACAGTTTGAACAGCTTTGTCTTGGTCAATCCTCCCCCAAAAAATTGATTGGTTGGCTTGAAGATTTCATCGATTAAGTTCATTTCCATCAATGGCGTGTCCCTGAGTATGTCCAGTAGAACAATACGAGAAGCTTCTTGGCCGGGCTAATCATAGCATCTTGTAGAATGTGGATTGTTGGCTCTTCACGTTGTAGCAATTTGTTAAACTTGGTGAATATTTGAATAGAAGCACTGTGAGAACTGGATTACAAAATGCTCATGAAGTCGACGAAAACGTTCCAGCAAAGTGCTCTGACTGGAAGTATGATTTAAACTGATAGCAGTCTGTTATTTAAAAAAAAAATTAATTTAGTATGCTTATGTTATGACTTGATGCAAATGATAACCAGATTTTATACCAAATCTCCAGATTTTTTTAGGATTTTTGGGGAATATCCAGATTTTCATGACTCTGGGGTTGGCAGGTCTGCAGTCTTCATGATGCAAGGTGAGTGTGCTCCACTTGGAAACACTGACCAGTCTTCATGATGCAAGGTGAGTGTGCTCCACTTGGAAACACTGGCCAGTCTTCATGATGCAAGGTGAGTGTGCTATATATATATACATACATACATCATACATACATATATATTTGTTCCACTTATTCTCATCTTTTTGAAGGTCCAGCAGCTTCTTTCAAGCAGCTGCTCAGGATAACTCAAGAACAACCTATTGTAGATGCCATCCTTTACCAAGTTTATACATATATAATGTAGATGCACCACAAGTAAGTTTGTGGTTTTGTTGAAGGTCTATGCTGTTGACTATTGTTCCAGAAGTGGGCTTCTCAGTAAATGAACTGATCATTTATTTGCAGCAAAAAAGTGCAGCTGCTACTGACTTGGCTCAAATGTTGCATGTGCACACGCATGCACGTGTGTGTGTGTTTATTATGTTGACAACCTTCTACCAATTTTTGACTGAATTGACTGAATTGAAGGGGAAAATTAGTCATTGCAAGTCGTTGAGGATCTGGAGTTCTCTTGTACTAAAATTTCTATGAATGAAAATAATTATGGCAATCAAATTATGTGTAGATGATAGATAGATCTTTAAATCCTTGGAGACGAGATTCAAGGTTTTTAACAGCTGTCAGTTTACTACCTTGGCAACGGATCCAAGGCATGCTTGACGTGTTTTTGGAGCCCGAATCAGCTGAAACCAGCTATGCCAAGATGCTGCCAAAGTGAGTTTTAGACTTTTATTTAGTGGGTAGGGAAGGGGGGGGGGGGGGGGGGGGGGGGGGAGAGAGAGGGTTTTTTGTTTTTTTTGGCATCAGTAATTTCAAAATACCTACATGTAGGTCAGACCCAGAGGTCAGACCCAGAGGTCGGACCCAGAGCTCGGACCCAGAGCTCGGACCCAGAGCTCGGACCCAGAGCTCGGACCCAGAGCTCGGACCCAGAGCTCGGACCCAGAGCTCGGACCCAGAGCTCGGACCCAGAGCTCGGACCCAGAGACCCAGAGGTCGGACCCAGAGGTCAGACCCAGAGGTCAGACCCAGAGGACAGACCCAGAGGTCAAACCCAGAGGTCAAACCTAGATAGAAATTGTCATTGCACTCCCAAAAGCTGGTTAAGTGGGATATGTAATTACTCTCTGTTAAGCACCTACTTTTCTATCTTACAAATTATGTCTCCTGCTCAAAAGTCAGTGTTTCTTCCACTGATGCTGACCAGACAAATTTGTAGATGTGATGTCCACACATGACACTCTCCAGGCTCTGCTCTGCAACAGTTCAACTGTCCACCATCCCTCCTAGCTAGCCTGGTACACACACTCAGTGATCCATGCTCATCCACCATCCCTCCTAGCTAGCCTGGTACACACACTCAGTGATCCATGCTCATCCACCATCCCTCCTAGCTAGCCTGGTGCACACACTCAGTGATCCATGCTCATCCACCATCCCTCCTAGCTAGCCTGGTACACACACTCAGTGATCCATGCTCATCCATCATCCCTCCTAGCTAGCCTGGTGCACACACTCAGTGATCCATGCTCATCCACCATCCCTCCTAGCTAGCCTGGTGCACACACTCAGTGATCCATGCTCATCCATCATCCCTCCTAGCTAGCCTGGTGCACACACTCAGTGATCCATGCTCATCCACCATCCCTCCTAGCTAGCCTGGTAGACACACTCAGTGATCCATGCTCATCCACCATCCCTCCTAGCTAGCCTGGTACACACACTCAGTGATCCATGCTCATCCACCATCCCTCCTAGCTAGCCTGGTACACACACTCAGTGATCCATGCCCATCCACCATCCCTCCTAGCTAGCCTGGTACACACACTCAGTGATCCATGCTCATCCACCATCCCTCCTAGCTAGTCTGGTACACACACTCAGTGATCCATGCCCATCCACCATCCCTCCTAGCTAGCCTGGTGCACACACTCAGTGATCCATGCTCATCCACCATCCCTCCTAGCTAGCCTGGTGCACACACTCAGTGATCCATGCTCATCCACCATCCCTCCTAGCTAGCCTGGTACACACACTCAGTGATCCATGCCCATCCACCATCCCTCCTAGCTAGCCTGGTGCACACACTCAGTGATCCATGCTCATCCACCATCCCTCCTAGCTAGCCTGGTACACACACTCAGTGATCCATGCCCATCCACCATCCCTCCTAGCTAGCCTGGTGCACACACTCAGTGATCCATGCTCATCCACCATCCCTCCTAGCTAGCCTGGTGCACACACTCAGTGATCCATGCTCATCCACCATCCCTCCTAGCTAGCCTGGTAAATAGATCCATACCTATAAGAAATTTAGTATGCCAGCAAATGTGTTGCTTGTTAAGTAGTTGCTCGGTATTCCGGGCCTTTCTGCTGGACTGCAAAATCCGATAGATGGGCGCTTGCATCATAAAAACATGACCGTATATTCTAAATGATGTGCACCCACATCGTTCGCGTTCGTGTGACAATTGCAATGAAAACTTATAGCCCTTGGCGAGGACTTGCTGACTGTCACTACGTTCAGCTGCTGCCTCTGCTCGAGTTATTGTCGCTTTTGATTCCTAGGCTTACAACTCCTTGACTGCAGCCCCATCCTGGCCTGCCTGCAAATGATCGACCATTGCCCTCGCAAACAATTCTAACAAAACCTATATACATGTACTACACGTAGATGCTTGCTACATGGACACACCTTACCTAATCCTAGATCACTGTAAACATAGTGGGTGTTTGCCACAAACTTTGCAGTATATTAGTTAGTGTCGGGTCACCATTAGTTGCTTTCACTGCTATCCCAGTTACGTGGTAACTAACTGCCCCCTTCAAACTTATCCGTACGTACTTGGAAAGACTGCAGCTATGCTCTGGACATCTGCCAATCCCTCCATGAGCACCATCTTGATCAGCACAGACAAGGACTGGAAAAGCTGCAGAGTAGAAGTTGAGATGACAATGAGGGCACTGTCATTAGACCAAGAGACTATCTCCAGGAGGATGCCTGGACTTCTAGTTTAAGGCTACCCAATAAAGAAAGGTGGTCAATGGATAAATAAAAGTGAAAATAGATGAGTGAATTAACAACAACAACATAACAACAACAAATGTTTTAGCTCACAGCTCACATTATCTTGTGGGATATTTTCACTACATACAATTATATCATACACAAGCAGCCTACCCTCAGTAAGACAAGCAGCCTACCCTCAGTAAGACAAGCAGCCTACCCTCAGTACTACACAAGCAGCCTACCCTCAGTACTACAAGCAGCCTACCCTCAGTACAACAAGCAGCCTACCCTCAGTACTACAAGCAGCCTACCCTCAAGTACAACAAGCAGCCTACCCTCAAGTACTACAAGCAGCCTACCCTCAAGTACAACAAGCAGCCTACCCTCAGTACTACAAGCAGCCTACCCTCAAGTACAACAAGCAGCCTACCCTCAAGTACTACAAGCAGCCTACCCTCAAGTACAACAAGCAGCCTACCCTCAGTACTACAAGTAGCCTATCCTCAGTACAACAAGCAGCCTACCCTCAAGTACAACATGCAGCCTACCCTCAGTACTACAAGCAGCCTACCCTCAGTACAACAAGCAGCCTACCCTCAAGCAGCCTACCCTCAGTACGACAAGCAGCCTACCCTCAGTACTACAAGCAGCCTTCTCTCAGTACAACAAGCAGCCTACCCTCAGTACTACAAGCAGCCTACCCTCATACAACAAGCAGCCTACCCTCAGTACAACAAGCAGCCTACCCTCAGTACAACAAGCAGCCTACCCTCAAGCAGCCTACCCTCAGTACGACAAGCAGCCTACCCTCAGTACAACAAGCAGCCTACCCTCAGTACAGCCTACCCTCAGTACAACAAGCAGCCTACCCTCAGTACCACAAGCAGCCTACCCTCAGTACTACAAGCAGCCTACCCTCAGTACTACAAGTAGCCTACCCTCAGTACTACAAGCAGCCTACCCTCAGTACAACAAGCAGCCTACCCTCAGTACAACAAGCAGCCTACCCTCAGTACCACAAGCAGCCTAGCCTCAGTACAACAAGTAGCCTACCCTCAGTACTACAAGCAGCCTACTCTCAGTACTACAAGCAGCCTACCCTCAGTACTACAAGCAGCCTTCTCTCAGTACAACAAGTAGCCTACTCTCAGTACAACAAGCAGCCTACCCTCAGTACTACAAGCAGCCTACCCTCAGTACTACAAGCAGCCTACCCTCAGTACTACAAGCAGCCTACCCTCAAGTACAACAAGCAGCCTACCCTCAAGTACTACAAGCAGCCTACCCTCAAGTACAACAAGCAGCCTACCCTCAGTACTACAAGTAGCCTATCCTCAGTACAACAAGCAGCCTACCCTCAGTACTACAAGTAGCCTACCCTCAGTACTACAAGCAGCCTACCCTCAGTACAACAAGCAGCCTACCCTCAAGTACAACATGCAGCCTACCCTCAGTACTACAAGCAGCCTACCCTCAGTACAACAAGCAGCCTACCCTCAGTACAACAAGCAGCCTACCCTCAAGCAGCCTACCCTCAGTACGACAAGCAGCCTACCCTCAGTACTACAAGCAGCCTTCTCTCAGTACAACAAGCAGCCTACCCTCAGTACTACAAGCAGCCTACCCTCAGTACAACAAGCAGCCTACCCTCAGTACAACAAGCAGCCTACCCTCAGTACTGCCTACCCTCAGTACAACAAGCAGCCTACCCTCAGTACCACCACAAGCAGCCTACCCTCAGTACTACAAGCAGCCTACCCTCAGTACTACAAGTAGCCTACCCTCAGTACTACAAGCAGCCTACCCTCAGTACAACAAGCAGCCTACCCTCAGTACAACAAGCAGCCTACCCTCAAGTACAACAAGCAGCCTACCCTCAGTACTACAAGCAGCCTACCCTCAAGTACTACAAGTAGCCTATCCTCAGTACAACAAGCAGCCTACCCTCGGTACGACAAGCAGCCTACCCTCAGTACTACAAGCAGCCTTCTCTCAGTACAACAAGCAGCCTACCCTCAGTACAACAAGCAGCCTACCCTCAAGCAGCCTACCCTCAGTACGACAAGCAGCCTACCCTCAGTACTACAAGCAGCCTTCTCTCAGTACAACAAGCAGCCTACCCTCATACAACAAGCAGCCTACCCTCAGTACAACAAGTAGCCTACCCTCAGTACTACAAGCAGCCTACCCTCAGTACAACAAGCAGCCTACCCTCAGTACAACAAGCAGCCTACCCTCAGTACTGCCTACCCTCAGTACAACAAGCAGCCTACCCTCAGTACCACCACAAGCAGCCTACCCTCAGTACTACAAGCAGCCTACCCTCAGTACTACAAGTAGCCTACCCTCAGTACAACAAGTAGCCTACTCTCAGTACAACAAGCAGCCTACCCTCAGTACAACCACACCCATAGTTAACCCTCACTGCTATAATGAGTCATCAGAGCACAAGTACAATAATGTCGCACCTGTGAATTAAAGTTAGCACCCTCTCCTAGAATTCTCACTCGAAATATTCAAAACAGCTACCCACCTCTTCCCCCCTCCCCCCCCCCCCCCCCCCCCAGGAACCGATCCAGGTACGCTTCAAGTAGATCACAACAGGGTGAGGGGAAAGGGGAGGGCTGTGAGAAAAAAGGGGGAGGGGGGGGAGGGAAGGGGACGAGAGTGGCTGAGGAGGTTTGTGACTAGGTTACTAATGCAGCATGAAAGATCTAATAATGAGGGAGAGCTGGAGATAGACATCAGGGTTTCTTTCAGGGTTCCATGCAAGGGGAAGGTAAGTCAGCGTTTGAGAAATTATAGGGGGCAGAGGTAGGGAAATTCGTCATTTCCAGGGGTGGGGTGGGGGTGAATGTCCTCATGTGTCCTCATGGTTTCTTTTAGAGGGGGCAATGGCCATCTACAATGTCATGTGACACAGAGTGTCAGCACCCCCCAACACCAGCAGGCACCCTCACAATGCAACATGGTTGCAATTTGGTTCCATGAGGATCATCACACATCCTCCATTAGACCATTATACCACATACCACATACTACCTCGAGGGAAATGGCATGCACCCTCGATTATAACATGCACGCCCACCTACACGCCCACCTATAATTGCAATGCACATGCTCGTAAGTGACCACATGTTCAGGGCAAATGCGATCGTAAATATATAGCGTGAATCTGCGAGCAGAATGGCTCAGAAGATCACGTCTGCTGCAGGTCTTGGCTGGTAGCAGCCAGTGCAGACCTGTTATCACTAGTGAGGCAACATACAGCACAATGTTGCACCTGTTATCCCTAGTGAGGCAACATACAGCACAGTGCAGCACCTGTTATCACTAGTGAGGCAACATACAGCACAGTGCAGCACCTGTTATCACTAGTGAGGCAACATACAGCACAGTGCAGCACCTGTTATCACTAGTGAGGCAACATACAGCACAGTGCAGCACCTGTTATCACTAGTGAGGCAACATACAACACAGTGCAGCACCTGTTATCACTAGTGAGGCAACATACAGCACAGTGAAGACATGGTCACCTCAAACGAAGCTTGCATGAAGGAATAGTCGACTACGAATAGTCACACAAACAAAGGGATTGTTCTGATGGAGATCTGGTGATCTATTACATGCATGCCAGTACTGCAGACTTGCAAGCTAAAACTAAGCGTGCCCTCAATTAAAGCTCCCTCTCAACAACACGCACAGCTAGCAGCCCACGAAACTAACCGAGCAAGCATCCTCTAATCGAGTGACATACGGCATGCATCTCAACTCGTCTTCTGAACGCAGGCACACCTCACGACCAAATATTACACTGGGCAGAGCTCACCTTGGTCACCTCAGAAGGCTGGATGTCTAGCGTCTTTGCTGTCGAGGCCAAAATCATGTGCGCCACTAATGCAACATCCATCACCAACAGAGCAAATACACAACATACAGACATCCAACCAAATTAAATCATCAACTTACAATTTCCGCTTTCGAATGTAATAAATAAATATTAAAAAGTATCAACGAACTCTAAATTGACATAACAAAATTACAATGGCCTTCTCGATGATCAACTTGAGATTGTAATCTCTCGACATTGCGTGATGAAGGCTGGAGCATCTAGTCCAAACGTCTAGAGACTAAAATTCACGTTTGATTATTGAGACGGTCATTGTAAGTAATATTTTAAGGTATATACAGAAGTCCCTGCAAATCTAGCCGGGCGTGGTATTCCTGAGCATCTAGCCAAGATGTCGAGGAGTGGACATACATGTAAGTTTGACAACTGAGAAAAGTCGTAACATACAAAGCGCAGGGTTTCATTTAGGGGGGGGGGGGGGGGCTGCCCCCCCTTGGAACCTTTTTGCCCCCCCCCCCTTGGACAATTTTCTAAATGAAACCCTGAAAGGTGTTCTTACCTTTCCCATTTCGGCTGTAGAAGCTTTCTCTGCAAATATTCACCACGGTTGCCTTGGACTGAGCCTGTGCAGGAGAGAGGAAGATATGAATACAGTCATCAAATTAATGCTCTTTACATTAGGAAAATCTCTGATGTAATTTGTTCCCAAGATCATTCAAATTTTTTGGCTGTCCTAGAGTCAACACCTTCCATGATTAAGGATTGACTGTGACTCTGGTACTCGTGTGATGTCTCGTTGGAATCACGTTAGGCCAGGTTCACAGCTCGGGGAAACGGAGGCCAGGTTCACAGCTCGGGGAAACGGAGGCCAGGTTCACAACTCGGGGAAACGGAGGCCAGGTTCACAGCTCAGGGAAACGGAGGCCAGGTTCACAACTCGGGGGAAACAGAGGCCAGGTTCACAACTCGGGGAAACGGAGGCCAGGTTCACAACTCGGGGAAACGGAGGCCAGGTTCACAACTCGGGGGAAACAGAGGCCAGGTTCACAACTCGGGGAAACGGAGGCCAGGTTCACAGCTCGGGGAAACGGAGGCCAGGTTCACAACTCGGGGAAACGGAGGCCAGGTTCACAACTCGGGGAAACGGAGGCCAGGTTCACAACTCGGGAAAATGGATGCTCGCCACGTTGCGGATACATCAGTGTTTCTCTTCGTATGCACCGCAACGCTATTGATCTATCTATCTATCATGTGCGGCACAATGTAAAGCTGCTTCAAGAACTTCTTTTAGGTTCTCCTTGGCAGGTGCTCTGGCTTAGAGGGTCTATCTCCACCTTACCTGCTCTATGCATGGAGTTTTAACATCCATCCCGTTTAACCACACCCATCCCATAATTGCAATCCTCCCATGTGGTCAGGCAGTTGAGATAAGCAGTGCGGCTTCACACATTAGATTTCTAATCGAGCAATGTGAAGAGTTTAGGTCGGCTCCCCATACACAGGAGTGCTATGAAAATTCTAGTATTAAATCAGCATGATACAGATAGTATTCCATAGTTCTAGCCCTTTTCTACTACCACACTAGCCATTGCCCTAGCTCTAACCCTATGTGAAATTCTGATCCAGTTGCAATAAGTACTATATTGAGGTATCATCAGGATTATGCAATGGACAAGTTTAATAGCCTTTAGCCCCCAAAATTGAGGGTTTTCTATTGATCTATCCAGCATTCAACACTGTTACATAGCTCAACACTTCAGCTAGCTAGTTAGCTCAGCACTCTTACCTAGCTAGTTCCAGTGCCTAGCCAGCTCAGCTGCAAGCTAACTCTGCGCTCGTTCCTAGCGAACTCGACACTTCCAGCTCCTCTTCCAAGTACTAGCTAGCTCAACACAGGATATAATGTAGCTACCTACACTCGGAAGTTAATCGATAGGTCAAACAGAATAATAGCGTGCTTACTTTTAGTAAGGAAAGTAGAGGGGTACTCTCTTCGTGCGTCAACTCCGCCATGAGTTCTTTAAAAACTTGCTCGTACAAAACAAATTAAGTGCGCTGCATATGGAATAATCAGCCCCGCCCATCTCTTAGGATGCAAGGTACAGGATCGTCATGGAGCTTCAGCGCAAGAGAAAGGTCAGTGCTGAATTGCCAGAGAATGCTTCCGCAGTGGAAGAGGAGGGTGATGTTATTGGTCCTATGCCAGCAAGTGACGATGGAGAAGCAACAAAGAAGAGGAAAGGTATGACCTCTGGAGGGGAAATTTACGAGATGTTTTGTGACATGCCCACTTATTTATTGTCAGTCCTGCCATTTGAGAAGATGTATCTTGCCAACCTGCCTTGTGCAGAAATGTACGAGAGGAGCTACATGCACCGAGATTTCGTCACACATGTGGTCTGTACGAAGTTAGTACATGCATTACATCACACTCATGAATATAATTAGTGATATTTGAACTAAATATAACCATCAAGGACTGACTTCATAGTGACAGCAAGTCAAGATGGACATGTAAAGTTTTGGAAGAAGCAAGAGACGGACATAGAGTTTGTGAAGCACTTCCGAGCACATTTAGGTAATTCTGCAATTCATTCATGGACGTACACCGAGTTTTCCCTGCATGGGTTTTCCCCAGTGGCTCTGTGGTTGCAACATAGTCTGTAGTCACATGGTTACTTTACCCACCCACAGGAAAAATCTTGGATATGTCAGTGAGCCCTGACGGTCAGTTTCTGGCCACAACTTCAGACGACAAAGCACTCAAGATATTTGATGTGGTTAATTTTGGTGAGTTGAGAAGAATGAATGCTGCTCATCTTTTTGCTTGTCCCTCCGCTTTTCCACCACCTCCACCACCCCCCTCACCTCCACCACCCCCCTCACCTCCACCACCCCCCTCACCTCCACCACCCCCCTCACCTCCACCACCTCCCTCACCTCCACCACCCCCCTCACCTCCACCCCCGCCCTCACCTCCACCACCTCCCTCACCTCCACCACCACCCTCACCGCCACCCCCGCCCTCACCTCCACCACCTCCCTCACCTCCACCACCCCCCTCACCTCCACCACCCCCCTCACCTCCACCACCCCCCTCACCTCCACCACCCCCCTCACCTCCACCACCACCCTCACCTCCACCACCTCCCTCCCCGCCTCCCCCTCTCCTCCCTTTTTCTCCTCCTCTTTCCTCTCCTGGTCTTCTTCCTTCCATCTTCCTATACTTCCAACTTCCCATCCGTCATTTTCTCTCTTGCCCTGCAACACCTTCCCTGCATCCCTCCACCCCTAAGTGGATTGTTTTTCAGAACAGCTGCCTGCACACAAGGTGTGCGCACCGCACCATAGACAAGAACAAACAAGCCATTTTACTTTTTGTGAGACTTGACTTGAATGCAGGATGAGTCCAGTGCCTGAACCACAGCCTCCATCTTCCCCTCTTTTCCTTCCTACTCCTTCCTTGCCTTGTGGCCCTTCTCTCTGCCTGTAGACATGATCAACATGTTCCCTCTGCCTGTAGACATGATCAACATGTTCCCTCTGCCTGTAGACATGATCAACATGTTCCCTCTGCCCGTAGACATGATCAACATGTTCCCTCTGCCTGTAGACATGATCAACATGTTCCCTCTGCCTGTAGACATGATCAACATGTTCCTCTGCCTGTAGACATGATCAACATGTTCCGTCTGAAGTTTGTTCCCTCCTATTGTGCCTGGCTCTTTTCTGGCGGGGCCACCACTCCAGTTATTGCCTGGTAAGGCAAATCATGTGACTAATCACATGACTGACTGCATCCTTATTCCCCCTTGCCCACACTTATAATTAGCTGCGAGGATGAGCACCCGGTGATCCACGTGTTTGATGGGAGAGGAGAGAACAAAGAGCTGGCCACCTTGACAACCATACACTCACACAAGATCACATTTATGGAAGTAAGCTTCTACAGCCTGGCATTGTTTTCCTTCTCCCATCTTTCTCACCCCTTCTCCCTCACTTCTCCCACCCTCCCTCCCTCACTTCTCCCACTCTTCCTCCCTCACTTCTCCCACTCTTCCTCCCTCACTTTTCCCACTCTTCCTCCCTCACTTTTCCCACCCTCCTCCCTCACTTCTCCCACTCTTCCTCCCTCACTTCTCTCACTCTTCCTCCCTCACTTCTCCCACTCTTCCTCCCTCACTTCTCCCACTCTTCCTCCCTCACTTCTCCCACCCTCCCTCACTTCTCCCACTCTTCCTCCCTCACTTCTCCCACTCTTCCTCCCTCACTTCTCTCACTCTTCCTCCCTCACTTCTCCCACTCTTCCTCCCTCACTTCTCTCACTCTTCCTCCCTCACTTCTCCCACTCTTCCTCCCTCACTTCTTCCACCCCTCCCTTCTCACTTCCCCCGCCCTCCTCCCTCTCAGTACAACAGTGTGTATGATGTAGTGGTATCAGGTGACAAGTCAGGGATGCTGGAATATTGGGCGGGGCCTTCTCACAACTACAACTTCCCTAAATCCGTCCAGTTCAAATACAAGACAGACACAGATCTTTACGAGTTTGCCAAGGTACGTCAGACGTGCACACCAACCAGCCAGCATGTGTATATGTTGTACCCAACAGTCCAGGAAGATAGGTAGGGTGAAGGTAGCTGGGAAGTAGATAACAGTAATGTCGTGCGCAGGATCACAAGAGCCTCAGACAGGGGGGGGGGGGGGGAGGTGGAGGGGCGGTCTCTCCTTTAATCTTATTTGTCTACTCACTTCGTATTATATAAATTATAAATTGCCTGGTCTGGGAAAGGTGAGGATGTCTGTTAGGATGTATGTTAAGGTGAGGATGTCCTTTATGGCAGGTTCACAATATGATGGCTGGCAACCTAATTCGTTCCGTTGCGTGGTCCACAATATTTGTGTTGAATCTGCCGCATTTGAACTTTCACCTATAATTATATACAATGGACGACAGTACTAGCAGTGAGGAGGAGTTGGATTTGGTTTTGCTATTGGCTGGCGCAGAAAGAAGAATCACTAGCTGAAATATTTTCATACCTGGTATAGATAGCTACTTACATGTACCTGGACAGCCACTTCCTTCCAAGCATTGTCTTTGGGCCTACAGCCTCAGCTGAGACCTGCCAGAGAGGTTGAGAAAGCTCCTCACCGCTTCAATAATTCTAGAGACATCATGGAAAGAGTGACACATGATATGTTCCAAGATTCTGATTGGTCTGATGCAACGGATTGTACGCAAGACTTGAATTAAATCCTACTCGTGGGTTTCATTCCCCTTTCCATCCATCAGATCTAGTCCGTTGTATTACTGGTGCACAATATCAGTGCAACGGATTGGAAGGATGGAACGCACACAACAGATTGACTTGCATCAAATTGTGAACCAGCCATTAGGTGAGGACGCCTCCCCCGCCCTCCTAAGAAACACTGAAGTGGGCTGAACTTTGAACTTGCCTAGATTTCCCGCCTGCCACTAGACTACCTGAAATGTGCAGGAGATATATACATGATGAACAGGTTTATATTTTAAATTTATTTGTCTTCTGTATCCTCTTCTCCTCTTTCCCACGTGTGCATAAACTTATATCCCCTTCTCCTCTCTCCCACATGTGCATAAACTTATATCCTCTTCTCCTCTCTCCCACTGCTATATCCCCTTCTCCTCTCTCCCTCGTGTGCATAAACTTATATCCCCTTCTCCTCTCTCCCACCTGTGCATAAACTTATATCCCCTTCTCCTCTCTCCCACGCCTGCATAAACTTATATCCCCTTCTCCTCTCTCCCTCGTGTGCATAAACTTATATCCCCTTCTCATCTCTCCCACGTCTGCATAAACTTATATCCCCTTCTCTCTCCCTCGTATGCATAAACTTATATCCCCTTCTCCTCTCTCCCACGTCTGCATAAACTTATATCCCCTTCTCCTCTCTCCCACGTCTGCATAAACTTATATCCCCTTCTCATCTCTCCCACGTGTGCATAAACTTGTAACAGCTGAAGGTCACACCTCTCAACCTGACCTTCTCTCCTGATGGCAAGATTTTCGTTGTCATGGGTGGAGACAGACAATTACGGCTCTTCAACTTCCTGACAGGAAAACTACACTGTATTTTTGACGAGGCACTCAGCGTCTTTACGGAGCAACAACAAGTAATAGCTGCCGCTGTTGTGCATGTTGTTTATGCTCCTGTCATTGTTTATGCTCCTGTCGTTGTTTATGCTCCTGTCGTTGTTTATGCTCCTGTCGTTGTTTATGCTCCTGTCGTTGTTTATGCTCCTGTCATTGTTTATGCTCCTGTCATTGTTTATGCTCCTGTCGTTGTTTATGCTCCTGTCGTTGTTTATGCTCCTGTCGTTGTTTATACTCCTGTCGTTGTTTATGCTCCTGTCATTGCTCCTGTCATTGTTTATGTTCCTGTCATTGTTTATGCTCCTGTTGTTGTTTATGCTCCTGTCGTTGTTTATGCTCCTGTCGTTGTTTATGCTCCTGTCGTTGTTTATGCTCCTGTCGTTGTTTATGCTCCTGTCGTTTTTTATGCTCCTGTCGTTGTTTATGCTCCTGTCGTCGTTTATGCTCCTGTCGTCGTTTATGCTCCTGTCGTCGTTTATGCTCCTGTCGTCGTTTATGCTCCTGTCGTCGTTTATGCTCCTGTCGTCGTTTATGCCCCTGTCGTTGTTTATGCTCCTGTCGTTGTTTATGCTCCTGTCGTTGTTTATGCTCCTGTCGTTGTTTATGCTCCTGTCGTTGTTTATGCTCCTGTCGTTGTTTATGCTCCTGTCATTGTTTATGCTCCTGTCATTGTTTATGCTCCTGTCATTGTTTATGCTCCTGTCGTTGTTTATGCTCCTGTCGTTGTTTATACTCCTGTCGTTGTTTATGCTCCTGTCATTGCTCCTGTCATTGTTTATGTTCCTGTCATTGTTTATGCTCCTGTTGTTGTTTATGCTCCTGTCGTTGTTTATGCTCCTGTCGTTGTTTATGCTCCTGTCGTTGTTTATGCTCCTGTCGTTGTTTATGCTCCTGTCGTTGTTTATGCTCCTGTCGTCGTTTATGCTCCTGTCGTCGTTTATGCTCCTGTCGTCGTTTATGCTCCTGTCGTCGTTTATGCTCCTGTCGTCGTTTATGCTCCTGTCGTTGTTTATGCTCCTGTCGTTGTTTATGCTCCTGTCGTTTTTTATGCTCCTGTCGTTGTTTATGCTCCTCTTGTTGTTTATGCTCCTGTCATTGTTTATGCTCCTGTTGTTGTTTATGCTCCTGTCGTTGTTTATGCTCCTGTTGTTGTTTATGCTCCTGTCGTTGTTTATGCCTCTGTTGTTGTGTATGTTGTTGGTGGGTGGAGTTGATCGCTGACCTGTATTACTCTCTTCCTCCTACTCCTCCTCATGTTTGATTACCTACAGAAAAACCAGACTGTACCCAACATGGAGTTTGGCAGGCGCTTAGCAGTGGAGAGAGAGCTCGATAAGGCCACTGCCTTCTCTTATGCCAATGCAAGTGAGATGACATACTGACCAATCACATCACTCCTATTAACTTCAAACAAAAAGCAAAACAACAACAACAACAAAACCACAACAACAAAACCAGTATATATTTGTCCAGAGAAACAGGATTGAAACCCTTTACCATTTATGTTTAAAAAGCAGTATACTCTACATGTACATGTATATATATTATATATACACACACACACACACGTTAAAAATGGTAAAGGATCATCAACTTGTGGTTCTACTTGGTAGAGCCTTTTTCATTTCCATTTGTTTTTACTCTTTCACACATGTGTTGTGTACATGCATGTATACATGTATTGTGTACATGTTGTGTACATGCATGTATACATTGTGTGTACATGTGTTGTGTACATGTGTGTGTACATGTGTATACATGCATGGGTACATACTGTATGTTGTATACATGCATGTATGTGCATGTACATGCATGTATACATGCGTGTGTACATGTGTAGAGTTTACAATCAAGCAGCCCTCTTGCAAATAGTGTTAACCATCTGAAGTATTATACACACATTGCACTGTCTAGTTACACTACCTGGTTGCTATGTTGAAGGTCTGAAGTATTGTACACACATTGCACTGTGTAGTTACACTACCTGGTTGCTATGTTGAAGGTCTGAAGTATTATACACACATTGCACTGTGTAGTTACACTACCTGGTTGCTATGTTGAAGGTCTGAAGTATTGTACACACATTGCACTGTGTAGTTACACTACCTGGTTGCTATGTTGAAGGTCTGAAGTATTATACACACATTGCACTGTGTAGTTACACTACCTGGTTGCTATGTTGAAGGTCTGAAGTGTTATACACACATTGCACTGTGTAGTTACACTACCTGGTTGCTATGTTGAAGGTCTGAAGTATTATGCACACATTGCACTGTGTAGTTACACTACCTGGTTGCTATGTTGAAGGTCTGAAGTATTGTACACACATTGCACTGTGTAGTTACACTACCTGGTTGCTATGTTGAAGGTCTGAAGTATTATACACACATTGCACTGTCTAGTTACACTACCTGGTTGCTATGTTGAAGGTCTGAAGTATTATACACACATTGCACTGTGTAGTTACACTACCTGGTTGCTATGTTGAAGGTCTGAAGTATTGTACACACATTGCACTGTGTAGTTACACTACCTGGTTGCTATGTTGAAGGTCTGAAGTGTTATACACACATTGCACTGTGTAGTTACACTACCTGGTTGCTATGTTGAAGGTCTGAAGTGTTATACACACATTGCACTGTGTAGTTACACTACCTGGTTGCTATGTTGAAGGTCTGAAGTATTATGCACACATTGCACTGTGTAGTTACACTACCTGGTTGCTATGTTGAAGGTCTGAAGTATTATACACACATTGCACTGTAGTTACACTACCTGGTTGCTATGTTGAAGGTCTGAAGTATTATACACACATTGCACTGTGTAGTTACACTACCTGGTTGCTATGTTGAAGGTCTGAAGTATTATGCACACATTGCACTGTGTAGTTACACTACCTGGTTGCTATGTTGAAGGTCTGAAGTATATACACACATTGCACTGTGTAGTTACACTACCTGGTTGCTATGTTGAAGGTCTGAAGTATTATACACACATTGCACTGTGTAGTTACACTACCTGGTTGCTATGTTGAAGGTCTGAAGTATTGTACACACATTGCACTGTAGTTACACTACCTGGTTGCTATGTTGAAGGTCTGAAGTATTATACACACATTGCACTGTGTAGTTACACTACCTGGTTGCTATGTTGAAGGTCTGAAGTATTGTACACACATTGCACTGTGTAGTTACACTACCTGGTTGCTATGTTGAAGGTCTCTGCTGTTAGCTATTGTCACAAGAGTAAGTCTTTCAGTAAACAAACAGATCGCTTCCTTGCAGCAAAAATGTGCAGCATCTGCTGACTCAGCTGATCTATTGCACACAAGCATGTTTATTGCAGTGATGATCTTTTACCGATTTCTGGGTGTTTTGCCACAGATTAGTCGCTGGAATGTGTTGGACAATTTGGAGTCTTCTGGTAGTAAAATTATAGCGAGTGGATGTACTGTATTCTGTGTGTGTGTGGGGGGGGGGGGGGGGGGGGGGGGGGGGAGGGACACATGTGTACTGCCTTAGCGAAAGGCACACAAGTTTTTTAAAGCTAAAATTTGCCGTAACCAACCACGTCTGGGGGTACTAGAAAAACTGCCAAATTGAGTTTTGAGATAACAAACTTTGTTTGTGTTTGTGTGTTTTTAACATCCGCCATTTTGAAATAGGGTCAACCAATATATAGGGAAATGCCACCACACACCTTGATTGGAAAATGTTTTTATGCTGGGTTGAGGCAGTTTGAAGTAGCCTGACAATAGCTCTATGGGGACACACACTGGACCAACACCACACTGGGTTGAGGCAGGTTGAAGTAGGCTGACAATAGCTCTATGGGGACACACACTGGACCAACACCACACTGGGTTGAGGCAGGTTGAAGTAGGCTGACAATAGCTCTATAGGGACCCACACTGGACCAACACCACACTGGGTTGAGGCAGGTTGTAGTAGGTTGACAAAAGCTCTATGGGGACACACACTGGACCAACACCACACTGGGTTGAGGCAAGTTGAAGTAGGTTGACAAAAGCTCTATGGGGACACACACTGGACCAACACCACACTGGGTTGAGGCAGGTTGAAGTAGGCTGACAATAGCTCTATAGGGACCCACACTGGACCAACACCACACTGGGTTGAGGCAGGTTGTAGTAGGTTGACAAAAGCTCTATGGGGACACACACTGGACCAACACCACACTGGGTTGAGGCAGGTTGAAGTAGGCTGACAATAGCTCTTTGTTGAGACCCACACTGGACCAACCACACTGGACCAACATCACACTGGGTTGAGGCAAGTTGAAGTAGGTTGACAAAAGCTCTATGGGGACACACACTGGACCAACACCACACTGGGTTGAGGCAAGTTGAAGTAGGTTGACAAAAGCTCTATGGGGACACACACTGGACCAACACCACACAGGGTTGAGGCAGGTTGAAGTAGGTTGACACTAGCTGTATGGGGACACATACTGGACCAACACCACACTGGGTTGAGGCAGGTTGAAGTACTGTAGGTTGACAAAAGCTCTATGGGGACACACACTGGACCAACACCACACAGGGTTGAGGCAGGTTGAAGTAGGTTGACAATAGCTGTATGGGGACACACACTGGACCAACACCACACAGGGTTGAGGCAGGTTGAAGTACATGTAGGTTGACACTAGCTGTATGGGGACACACACTGGACCAACATCACTCTGGGTTGAGGCAGGTTGAAGTAGGTTGACAATAGCTCTATGAGAACATACACTGGACCAACACCACACAGGGTTGAGGCAGGTTGAAGTAGGCTGACAATAGCTCTTTGGGGACACACACTGGACCAACATCACACTGGGTTGAGGCAGGTTGAAGTAGGCTGACAATAGCTCTATAGGGACACACACTGGACCAACACCACACTGGGTTTAGGCTGACAATAGCTCTATAGGGACACACACTGGACCAACATCACACTGGTTTGAGCAGGTTGAAGTAGGTTGACAATAGCTCTATGAGAACATACACTGGACCAACACCACACAGGGTTGAGGCAGGTTGAAGTAGGCTGACAATAGCTCTTTGGGGACACACACTGGACCAACATCACACTGGGTTGAGGCAGGTTGAAGTAGGCTGACAATAGCTCTATAGGGACACACACTGGACCAACACCACACTGGGTTGAGGCAGGTTGAAGTAGGTTGACAATAGCTCTATGGGGACACACACTGGACCAACACCACACTGGGTTGAGGCAGGTTGAAGTCGGTTGACAATAGCTCCAGCAGGGCCAGTGTGATATTTGAAGAACAATTCAAGAACATGTTTGTCAACCACAACCTCTGACTGCATCCATTCTCCCCCTCTCCCCCTCCCCCCTGTCCTGTCCAAACAGTATTTGATGAAAGTGGTAATTTTCTCATCTACGCCAGCATGGTGGGGATCAAAGGTGAGATTTCGCATCCCTGTAAAGATATTAACGGTCTGTTCACCTCTTACTTCTTCATTTTAGTCATCAATCTTGTGACCAACAAATGCGTGCGCATCATCGGCAAGGTTTGGCCATCTTTAATCGTTGTAGCTGTCATGTGATTATTAACTGGTCTTCTTCTTCGTCTCTGAAGGAAGAGAATGTCAGGGTGCTAAATCTGGCTCTTCACCAGGGGCAGATTGGGAAGAAGCACACCTTCAACATGGTGAGTGCACGTTTGTGGTGTCCGTAGAAATGTATGGCGCTCTTTCATCTTGGACTTGATTCTGGCGTTTGACTTGGTACGGTGTAAGCACTTAAAATTCGGACCGATAAGGGTCCCCGCACTCCAAACCAAACGCACTTTTATAGCTAAATAATGCTGACTAAGCAGCATTCAGTTGTGGGTGTGGCTTTTGTGCAAGCTACAGGAGGTGTGCTCTATTTAATGTGAAGGTTGTTATTGTTATTTAACTGTTAGTCGCGCTCGACTACGAAGCCATTGTGTTGGCTCCTCTGGTTACAGCCTCCTGCTAGCCATTGTGTTGGCTCCTCTGGTTATAGCCTCCTGCTAGCCATTGTGTTGGCTCCTCTGGTTACAGCCTCCTGCTAGCCATTGTGTTGGCTCCTCTGGTTATAGCCATTGTGTTGGCTCCCCTGATTACAGCCTCCTGCTAGCCATTGTGTTGGCTCCTCTAGTTACAGCCTCCTGCTAGCCATTGTGTTGGCTCCTCTGGTTACAGCCTCCTGCTAGCCATTGGGTTGGCTCCTCTGGTTACAGCCTCCTGCTAGCCATTGTGTTGGCTTCTCTGGTTACAGCCTCCTGCTAGCCATTGTGTTGGCTCCTCTGGTTACAGCCTCCTGCTAGCCATTGTGTTGGCTCCTCTGGTTACAGCCTCCTGCTAGCCATTGTGTTGGCTCCTCTGATTACAGCCTCCTGCTAGCATTGTGTTGGCTCCTCTGGTTACAGCCTCCTGCTAGCCATTGTGTTGGCTCCTCTGATTACAGCCTCCTGCTAGCCATTGTGTTGGCTCCTCTGGTTACAGCCTCCTGCTAGCCATTGTGTTGGCTCCTCTGATTACAGCCTCCTGCTAGCCATTGTGTTGGCTCCTCTGGTTACAGCCTCCTGCTAGCCATTGTGTTGGCTCCTCTAGTTACAGCCACCTGCTAGCCATTGTGATCATCTTTTTATAATAAATATTTTTTTTTTACATTTTGCTCCCACTCCTCTCCCATTCCTAACATTATGACTGTTGTACATCAATAGAGCTGTCTACTGGGCATATGCAAGTAAGAAGATCTGATGTTTAGCGCAATCGGTTCTTATTGATCTGTGAACAGTGTCCAAGTTTGTGACTGTAGACTCTTGTGGCAGTCCATCAGAAAGTAGAGCCACTAACAAGTGTCTAAAAGATAGTCACAAGAGGTGCACATGATGCGGGACTTGTCCGATTGCTGCGATATAGAAACACCGTATCATATCAGGCAGTGTTTGGTGGGCATCATATCAGGCAGTGTTTGGTGGGCATCATATCAGGCAGTGTTTGGTGGGCACCATATCAGTCAGTGTTTGGTGGGCATCATATCAGGCAGTGTTTGGTGGGCATCATATCAGGCAGTGTTTGGTGGGCATCATATCAGGCAGTGTTTGGTGGGCACCATATCAGTCAGTGTTTGGTGGGCACCATATCAGGCAGTGTTTGGTGGGCATAGTCCCAGCATAGTCATCGCCACGATCGGTTTCTATAGTGTCCTAAAGATCCACTGTTCAAGGAGTGTCCAGCCCTAAAAATACTTGTTTATCGTGTTAAAGGAACTTCTTCCTCCACCTCCACCCTCCGCCTCTCCTCCCCCCCCCCCCCCCCCCCATCCCTTCCTGTCCATCATCTTCTCTTCTGTCTGTGTCTGCACAGGAAATCGAGGTCTCTACTAATCCTGGCCTATGTAAAGATCGCTCTGACCCCACCATCATTTGCACAGCATACAAGAAGAACAGATTTTATCTGTTCACCAAGAATAATCCTGGTGAAGTCAAAAGGTATGTCTCCGTGTCGTTGTTGTTGTCATTGTTTATTTGTTGTTGTCATTGTTTATTTGTTGTTGTCATTGTTTATTTGCTGTTGTCATTGTCTATTTGTTGTTGTCATTGCTTATTTGTTGTTGTCATTGTCTATTTGTTGTTGTCATTGCTTATTTGTTGTTGTCATTGTCTTTGTTATTGTCATTGTCTATTTGTTGTTGTGTTTATTTGTTGTTGTTGTTCTTGTAGTGGAGATAGTGACAGAGATGTATTTAATGAGAAACCTTCTAAGGAGGAACAGATGGCCGCCACAGAGGTTCACCATGTTGTTGCTATTGATGTTGCTGTTGTTGCTGTTGTTGCTGTTGTTGTTGTTGTTGCTGTTGTTGTTGGTGTTGTTGTTGGTGTGACTTCTTGGAGGTCTTGCTTCTGTCCTTACTCAACGTATGCGTGTTCACTGACTTGACCATTTAGTTGCAAGAGAGTGAGGAAATAGGTGGAAGCACTTGTTGTTTACATCTGCGAGATGTGATCGGTGTGTGTGTGTGTGTTTAGTGATGTGTGTGTAGTGCTGTGTACATGCATATGTGATAGTGTGTGTGTGTATAGTAGTATTGTACATACATGTGTACATGTAGGTGTGTGTATGTGCGTATGTGATAGTGTATGTGTGTGTACATAGGTGTATGTTCGTATCTGATAGTGTGTGTCTGTAGTAGTATTGTACATACAGTAGGTGTGTGTGTGTGCATATGTGGTAGTGTGTGTGTGTATACATAGTGCGGGGTAGTCTGTACGTAGTGTTATGTATGCAGTAGTGGTATGCATATGTGAGTTTGTGCTAGTGGGTGTGGTCATACTTGAAGTTTATTTGGAGTGAGAGACCCATCGTGACTTCCTCCTCTCCTCTGCACGCAGGCCGGTGGAGTCAGCAGAGTGAGCAACATGGCCACCATCCACACCACCTACGGTGACGTGCAGTTCAAGCTCTTCCATGAATAGTGAGCATTTATTAATGCATGCATGTACAGGCATGGCCGGGATACACATACACACACAACACTTACAGCTGCCATTGTTGCTGTTGTTTGTGTCACTGTTGTTGTTTCCCTGGGGCGAGCGACTATGTCATGTGCCCCTGGGGCGAGCGACTATATATGTCATGTGCCCCTGGGGCGAGCGACTATGTCATGTGCCCCTGGGGCAAGCGACTATGTCATGTGCGGGAAGTTTATGCTTTTTTTAAATTGTTTATTTTATTATTATGCCTGGAAGAGAACTGAAGATCACTGCAGGTTTTAATCAGGTGCAAGGAAGCCTCTTCATCAGGTGCAAGGAAACCTCTTTAAGGAAGCCTCTTCATCAGGTAAGGAAGCCTCTTCATCAGGTAAGGTAGCCTCTTCATCAGGTGCAAGGAAGCCTCTTCAATCAGGTGTACTGAAGCCTCTTCATCAGGTGCAAGGACTCTTCAATCAGGTGCACTCATTAACTCTTCAATCAGGTGCAAGGAAGACTCATTAACTCTTCAATCAGGTGCATGGAAGACTCATTAACTCTTCAATCAGGTGCAAAGAGACTCATTAACCCTTCAATCAGATGTGACATTAGTAGCCGAGTGTGTCAAGTCAAGTAGCCTACATCTAAATGCCTGGAAACCTGGGGAAGAAGCACCTGCCTGGTGTATCTCTAGTCATGGATGGAGTCGAGATTGAACAAGTTTCCTCTTGTTGCTACTCACACCTGCTGCAGGGCCAGGTGGCTGCTAGGAATCATGTAAGTGTTTTGGATCTGCTGAAGAAAAGTGTCTAGCGTATCTGTACAAGGCTCTGGTACTTTCCACCTTGTCTTGCTGCAGTTGTGTGTGTGGCCCTACAGCATCAGACAAGCTGGAGCGGTACAAGCTATGTAGACTTGTAACTGGATGCTGGAGAGCAGCTGCTGACTTCCTCCCTGTGCACTACCTTGGGTGGGAGTGAACTGATGTCAAGGAAGATAGATGTTCCTGAAGTCATGTATGTGCAGGAGGAGGGTCCCTCATCTGAAGCTCAGTGTTTCAGTCATCCGGCACCTTCTTCCTCCCGGCACCTCAACCCTCTCTACGGGCCATATGCAGGAACCAAATATTACTTGCACTCTTAATTAGTGCACTTCCACTTCCTTTATGGAACTCCATCCCCGAGGTTGTAGCCCAGGCAGCTCCTTACTTTATTAGTGCACTTCCTTTGTGGCACTCCATCCCTGAGGTTGTAGCCCAGTTCCTTACTTTATTAGTGCCACTTCCTTTATGGCACTCCATCCCTGAGGTTGTAGCCCAGGTAGCTCCTTACTTTATTAGTGCACTTCCTTTATGGAACTCCATCCCTGAGGTTGTAGCCCAGGCAGCTCCTTACTTTATTAGTGCACTTCCTTTATGGAACTCCATCCCTGAGGTTGTAGCCCAGGCAGTTCCTTACTTTATTAGTGCACTTCCTTTGTGGCACTCCATCCCTGAGGTTGTAGCCCAGGTAGCTCCTTACTTTATTAGACTTCCTTTGTGGAACTCCATCCCTGAGGTTGTAGCCAAATTAGTGTAAAAGTCTCCTAGACCTGGTCCTGGCCCTAGCCCTGGCCCTAGCCCTAGCCCTTCGGTGTGTATGTTTCTCCTCTTATGTGATTCCCATGATATTGTCACTGCTGTATATTCCAGGCCAGCCTTGTTGTTAGCTGTCTAGCTAGTTGGTTAGGTCCTTATGTCGTGCTTCCCTTGACATAAAAAAATAAAAAAATTAAAGTAAAAAGACTAACAAGTCTTCATATTTCATAATATAAGTGACAGACTGCTCACTAGTAGTTGCATTCGCGTAGCTGGTGGGAGTGAAAGTGTCACCAAGACAACCACATCTCGTGTGTGTTTGTGGTGCTTCGAAGATACATCTGACCGAAAAGTGATGTCACTCGCTGGAACAATGCTGAAGTTTGTTACAAGCAGCTGCAGCTGAACCTTGAGGTGAGCAGGGTCATCCTAACGTGCAAAATGAATATTCCTCTTCACAGTTTTTGTTTCTAGCAGCTTGGATGAGTCTTCTAGCAGCTTGGATGAGGAGGCTTGTTTTCTAGCAGCTTGGATGAGTCTTCTAGCAGCTTGTATGAGGAGGCTTGTTTTCTAGCAGCTTGGATGAGTCTTCTAGCAGCTTGGATGAGGAGTTCCTGGAGTATTGTTTTCTAGCAGCTTGGATGAATCTTCTAGCAGCTTGGATGAGGAGGCTTGTTTTCTAGCAGCTTGGATGAATCTTCTAGCAGCTTGGATGCGGAGTTCCTGGAGGCTTGTTTTCTAGCAGCTTGGATGAGGAGTTCCTGGAGTCCTGTTTTCTAGCAGCTTGGATGAGGAGTTCCTGGAGTCCTGTTTTCTAGTAGCTTGGATGAATCTTCTAGGAGCTTTGGATGAGGAGTCCTGTTTTCTAGCAGCTTGGATGAGGAGTTCCTGGAGTCCTGTTTTCTAGCAGCTTGGATGAGGAGTTCCTGGAGTCCTGTTTTCTAGCAGCTTGGATGAGGAGTTCCTGGAGTCCTGTTTTCTAGCAGCTTGGATGAGGAGTTCCTGGAGTCCTGTTTTCTAGCAGCTTGGATGAGGAGTTCCTGGAGTCCTGTTTTCTAGCAGCTTGGATGAGGAGTTCCTGGAGTCCTGTTTTCTAGCAGCTTGGATGAGGAGTTCCTGGAGTCCTGTTTTCTAGTAGCTTGGATGAGGAGTTCCTGGAGTCCTGTTTTCTAGTAGCTTGGATGAATCTTCTAGGAGCTTTGGATGAGGTGGCTTGTTTTCTAGCAGCTTGGATGAGGAGTTCCTGGAGTTCTGTTTTCTAGCAGCTTGGATGAGGAGTTCCTGGAGTATTGTTTTCTAGTAGCTTGGATGAATCTTCTAGGAGCTTTGGATGAGGAGGCTTGTTTTCTAGCAGCTTGGATGAGGAGTTCCAGGAGTCCTGTTTTCTAGCAGCTTGGATGAGGAGTTCCTGGAGTTTTGATGGCTTGAGGTGGTAACCAAGTCCAGCGCTTCAAAATGCAATGGTTAGTAATCTTTAGGGGCATCAGAAAATTCGGGCTCTGTAGAGTCGATCTTGTGCCTTCTTGGTCTTTTGGGGGCTTGTAGCAAACCAGGTTCATCTCTTCACCCATCTTTGTTACCTTATGCCCCTCCCCCCCAAAATATAATGGTTATACTTTCATTGGTACGGATGGATTGCTTGTTATTGGCCCCCTGTTGATGCAAGTGTCTTGAGTTGGAGTGGCCTGCTGAGGTAATCACTCGGCTCGGAAGCAATTCACCCAAAAGCAGAGACTCCATTAGAACATCCAACTCTTTCAGTATCCCAAAGTTTGAAGTCAAATGCAACACCAGCCAATGCGTCTGCTCTCACTGTCCAACATGTTACCATGGGAAACGCCAGCCAATGCGTCTGCTCTCACTGTCCAACATGTTACCATGGGAAACGGCAGACAATGCGTCTGCTCTCACTGTCCAACATGTTACCATGGGAAACACAGCCAATGTGTCTGCTCTCACTGTCCAACATGTTACCTTGGGAAACGGCAGCCAATGTGTCTGCTCTCACTGTCCAACATGTTACCATGGGAAACGCCAGCCAATGCGTCTGCTCTCACTGTCCAACATGTTACCATGGGAAACGCCAGCCAATGTGTCTGCTCTCACTGTCCAACATGTTACCATGGGAAACGCCAGCCAATGCGTCTGCTCTCACTGTCCAACATGTTACCATGGGAAACGCCAGACAATGCGTCTGCTCTCACTGTCCAACATGTTACCATGGGAAACGGCAGACAATGCGTCTGCTCTCACTGTCCAACATGTTACCATGGGAAACGGCAGACAATGCGTCTGCTCTCACTGTCCAACATGTTACCATGGGAAACACAGCCAATGTGTCTGCTCCCACTGTCCAACATGTTACCATGGGAAACACAGCCAATGCGTCTGCTCTCACTGTCCAAGGTGTTGGACTAAGACCGCATACACTATTATTTCCACGAGCAATCTTTCATCAAACTTTGAAAGAGGGCTGGCATCACGATGAAGAGAGCACTTCACAACTATATGAATTTAAGTGTGGTCTTCATCGAAGCATTTAAAATGTCATTAGCAGCAAGGTTCGACGAGTGCCCATATGTTTGTCTTCATCCATTATCAATTTTGCTAAACCACTTCTTCTACAAGCCCCCAGCCCTTGTAGCTGCACGATGTTACCTTAAAACAAGTTCCAGTTACTGTAAAACAAGTTCCAGTTACTGTAAAACAAGTTCCAGTTACTGTAAAACAAGTGCTCCACTTATTTTGCTGGCTACTGTAGGCATTAATGCGTTTTGCTCGGTAGCTACTGGATACCTCAATACACACGAAAAATTGGTAAAAGGTCATTATTGCAATAAACACACTTGTGCATGTTCAATATTGAGCCTGGCAGCTGACATAATTCATATGTTTTCACTATCTTGGAAAGAACTCCCAAACAGAAGAAAAATCATCCACAAGCCAGCCAGCTCACTAAGAGTATTAGTAGCAGCTGCTATCATCTTCAGCTGCTAAGAAAGAGTCTGAGGCTTTCAGAGAACCTTGTTCTCCTATGAAAAGATAGTGAAAAGATAGTAAAGGCAACCACAGAACAATATAACAGCTCGGCCTAACAACATTGCTCTCTGTCTGTTCTTACTTGTCTATAAGCATAGTCAACACTAGCAGCAAGACATGGCACATGCTGGTGTGTGTAGTCGACAATGTGGTCTGCATGGGTACAGTCAACACTAGCAACAAGACATGGCACGTGCTGATGTGTGTAGTGGACAATGTGGTCTGCATCAACACTAGCAACAAGACATGGCACATGCTGATGTGTGTAGTGGACAATGTGGTCTGCATGGGTACAGTCAACACTAGCAACAAGACATGGCATGTGCTGATGTGTGTAGTGGACAATGTGGTCTGCATCAACACTAGCAACAAGACATGGCACGTGCTGATGTGTGTAGTGGACAATGTGGTCTGCATGGGTACAGTCAACACTAGCAACAAGACATGGCATGTGCTGATGTGTGTAGTGGACAATGTGGTCTGCATCAACACTAGCAACAAGACCTGGCACGTGCTGATGTGTGTAGTGGACAATGTGGTCTGCATGGGTACAGTCAACACTAGCAACAAGACATGGCACGTGCTGATGTGTGTAGTGGACAATGTGGTCTGCATGGGTACAGTCAACACTAGCAACAAGACATGGCACGTGCTGATGTGTGTAGGACAATGTGGTCTGCATGGGTACAGTCAACACTAGCAACAAGACATGGCACGTGCTGATGTGTGTAGTGGACAATGTGGTCTGCATGGGTACAGTCAACACTAGCAACAAGACATGGCACGTGCTGATGTGTGTAGTGGACAATGTGGTCTGCATGGGTACAGTCAACACTAGCAACAAGACATGGCACGTGCTGATGTGTGTAGTGGACAATGTGGTCTGCAGGGTACAGTCAACACTAGCAACAAGACATGGCACGTGCTGTGTTCAACAACAGTAAAGCTTGAAATTGGACTTTGTAGAACTCTGTGTAGTCCACCAACGCTCAACGAAATAGCACATACACACAAAACCGCAGCCAACAAGATTGAATTGGCCTGTTAAAAAACAAGGCTGTACACAAACAGTTGGATAACACTTCACCATTACCGATATTGTATAATCATTGGCTTACACGATTTAAAAGTTTTATAGGGTAAAGGATCATCTAACTGGTATAGACGGGTGTTAGTCTTGTTTCCATTTAGTGATTAAAAACTTTTTTGGGTATATTTAACTACCTTTCCTCCTTTCCTCCACACTAATAACAGATCCACTAATAACAGATCCCTTCATTGTAATTTTAGACTCGAAATTCAGTGACTAGGAAAAAAGGGGGGGGAAGAAGGTAAAGTGTCATCAAAACAATAAACACATGCTATTGATTCAGCAGCTGCTAAATTTTAGCTGTGTGGTCAGTTGGTTTACTGATAGTTTAGATATAGTTTAGATGTGGTCAACCATTACAAATGTTATCTTCATACCAGCAGATAGCATGTTTCAAGGGCTTTCCACTTGAATGAAGGCGTGTGTGTCTGTGTTAGTGAAACTATCCTGATCACCTCAACATCACAGAGTGCCTAGAACCATTTCCCATTCAAAGGTTGTGTAACACCACATAACCACAGTGTAACACTGCATAACCACATTATAAGCACACACACCCCTCCATATTACCACATAGAGGGGAAATGGGAGGCCAATAAGTTGTTTCAACACCATGACTGGCACAAAAACACTTCCAGCGCATAATGTGGTTATGTAGTGTTACACTGTGGTTGTGTGGTGTTAAACCACATTTAAGTGGTGTTAAGCCACAGTTATGTGTTGTTGACCGTGTTACACAACCTGTGAATGGGAAGTGGTTCCAGGCACTCTGTAATTTTTAAGGTTATCAGAGTTTTTCATGGAGTACACCTGTCGTCACTCTACAGAATTACAAGCCTACATAAAGATATCACTGGAAAGCTGTTGAAACAAGCTCTCTTCTGGTACCAAAATATACAAGATAAACAGGTTATAAATTTATTGGTTATACTTAAAATAAAAATGCCCCCTCCCCTCCCTAACTTTCAACAAAACCAGGTAGCTGCTTATGGATAATATCTCCAGGTTGGAGTTCTCCTGAGCAACTTCTTGAAGGAGGCTGCTTAATCACGGACAGGAAGCTGCTTAACCATGGACAGGAAGCTGCTTAACCATGGACAGGAAGCTGCTTAAACCTTTCACCGTCGGATTTACACAACATGGGGGACCGATGGTATTTTTTTATTTTTTTTATTTTTACTTGTGGTTACAACTTTAGAGCTCCGTAGATTCTGCAAACTTCATGGTATGGACTTGATATATAGCTCAAAAGGTAGGTATCTCTGTGTGCTCTCTTTTGATACTAAAATATGTTTCATAGGTATAACTATAAAGTTATAGACCCTAAAGGGACCTCAAAAACCTGCATCCCAAAATCGCCGTCCAAAATAACCAGATTGCTAAGTACAAAAAAATTGAAAATGGCACGAGTGGCTAGAGGAAGCCCTAGAACAGGGGTGCCCAATAGGTCGATCGTGATCGACCGGTAGATCGCGCATGTAGTACGAGTAGATCGCACGTCATTCAAAAAAATATATATTTTTATTAATTTTTTTAATTTATTATTATTTTTTTTTTAGATGCTAGCCTACCATCTCTCCTCCTTTGGCAGTTGCCACTTGATTGACGTACAGGGCGGCTAGTCTGCTGTTACTTAACTTCTAACATACGGGTCACCACGTAGAAAACGCACGAGCTACTGCAAAACTACATCAAGCTAGTGACCTAGTTAGCCTGCCAATTTATATCTACTAAAGAAGGGATATAAAAAATGAGTGGGGTAGCCGGACCAGGTAAGAAACCAAAAACTTACCACTTCCATGCGGAATGGGAGGACTTTTTTTTCCACCATGTCATATTCGGCTGACTCCATTCAGTGCAGTAAGGTAGTGACCATAAATGTATTCAATTGTTTTGTGCCGTAAGGGTTCATGTAGTGATTCAAGGTATGCCACATATTATATATATAAAGTATACTCAGTACATTATATAAATAAATATATTAGCATTTTTTAATAATACAGGTAGATCATTTTGACCTGGTCATTTTAAAAGTAGCTCGCAAGCCGAAAAAGTGTGGGCACCCCTACCCCTGCCCTAATGACCTTTTTTATTAGGCAAAAAAACAACGCCCTCAATTTTGTACCCACGTGCCTGACCACGTACTAAAATTTTAACGCCTAATGAAAAAGGTCATTGCATGCTCTAGGGCAGGGATTCTCAACCGTTCCTCCATCATTTACCCCCTCAGCCTGATGTATTTCGACATTTACCCCCTTACTCCCATACAAACAATGCATAGCCATCATAAAGGCATGAAAAGTAAGAAGATAAGAAAACACATTTATTGTCTAGGTTTTGCATAAAATATAGTAATATACTTTGATAAAGAAAGAAATTATATAGTCCATTCGGAACCCTGATTCACATAAGTATGTAGTGACAAAAGGAAGAAGCACTTGGAAGGCACGCTGAGTAAGAAGTTAGGGAATGAATCTGTGAGTTTTATCCAAAAATCAACACCAACCTTTTCAAATTCTTCTCTAAGATTAGCAGAGGATTGAAGATCAATCAGCTCAACTTTTGCTGGCTTCAGTGGTATTATCCATCTCTCTGTAGGAAGAATGTCTTTTGAAAAGTAGCCAGTGAAGTTTTCCTTCAAGATTTTCAAATGATCTGTGATGTCTTCATTTATCTCAGTTAACAAACACACTAGTTCTTTCACTAATGACTTCATCCAAGTTTGGAAAATTTGCCAAGTTACTTTGATGAACTCTTCGTGCCCATAAGTCCAGCTTTGTCTGCAATACTGTCATCTTTTCACTTGCTTCAACAATGGTTACTGATGTTCCCTGGAGTTGTTTGTGTTGATTTGGTTAAGATGGGTAAATATATCTGAGAGGTACCCTAAACAGGCGATGAACTTGGGATCAGCAAAGTTTTCACACAGCTTTGAATCCCAGTCACGAAGAAAAATCTCTACCTCAATACGGAGCTCAAACACACGATTAAGAATAAGTCCACATGAAAGCCACCTCACATCAGTATGAAGCAAAAGAGTCGAATGCTCAGAACCCATCTCATCAAAAAAAGCTTTGAACAAATAGTCATTCAGTGCTCGGGCACGAATGAAATTAACAGCCTTGACAACTTTCTGCAAAACCATTTTCAGATTTTCAGGAAGCATTTTTGCAGCCAATGCATGTGTGAAGAACACAATGTGTTATTATCACATTGGGTGCTTTTTGCTTCACAAGTGCAGTGAAGCCTGATCTCACTCCCATCATGGCTGGGGCTCCATCAGTACAGATTGAACCAACAATGATCTATGTGAGATTGTTCCTTTCAAACAAGTCTTGTGTTTTCTGCATTATATCATTAGCCTTTGTGGTTTTGTTGGAGATGTTCACAGAAGAGAAATTCATTCTTCAATTCTTTTCCACATATGTAACGGACAAAAACAAGAAGTTGTGACAAATTTGCAACATCACACGATTCATCAAGTTGCAAAGAAATTGTTGCTGGGCTAGATTTGATCTGTTCAATAACTTGTTGACAAATATCTTGAGACATTTCAATGATACATCGATGAATTGTGTCATTAGAAAGGGGAATGTCTTGAATCTTCTGTTTCACTTCCTTCCCACTCAATCATGTTCAACCATGTCTAAGGACAAGGTTTAATTAGCTTCTCGACAATTCCATGAGGTTTCATTGCCTTTGCTACTCGCTGCGCTACGTGATAGGAAGCTGTAAGCATTGGTTTCTTCTTAGATATGAAGCCAAGTGTAGGTGCAGTGTTCCTGCAGTTCTAAACCTAGTTCTCTTTACCTCAAATTTAGCATGGGCAGGATGTGTAGCTTCCAGATGCTGTTTTAGTATTGAAGGTTTCAGTGACCCATTTCCAAGAACTTTTGAGCACAGCAGACACCGAGGCTTCTCCGCACCATCCACAACAACGAAGTCAAAGCCAAATTGTATATATGAATCCAGGTATGTACGTTTCTTGGACATGGCAAAATCTGAAAAGAAAAATGTAATATATAAACTATGGCTAATATACTACCCGAGACCAACGTCAAAGGTAGTTGTAGACCTAGTAGCCATAGTTATATACCTTGGTTGTTCTCTGATCTCCAGCAGCTGAACTATTGGGCTATTGTGAGCTAGCTTAAACTAGCTATTTTCTCTGAGCTATGAGCTAGCTAGCTATAGCTATAGTAAATAGAAATTTTGGTTTGTAATGAGTTTTTCATGAATGGATATGCCAGTAAGGAATAGAAATAGTAACCTCAGGTAAGTGATATACACCAACCTGCTTAGAGGTTAAGCCTTATATTCCTTTTTCCTTATTCAATTATCAGGTACGGAAGTTATTTACCCCATGCCATGCCATTTTTTACCCCCAGGGGGTAAATTTACCCCTGGTTGAGAATCCCTGCTCTTGGGCTTCCTCTAGCCACTCGTACCATTTCAATTTTTTTGCACTTAGCAATCTGGAGTTATTTTGGACGGCGATTTTGGGATGCAGGTTTTTTAGGTCCCTCCACTTTAGGGTCTAGTAACTTGACTATATATATACCTATGAAACATATTTTAGTATCAAAAGAGAGCGCACAGAGAGACCTATCTTTTGAGCTATATATCAAGTCCATACCATGAAGTTTGCAGAATCTACGGAGCTCTAAAGTTGTAACCACAAGTTAAAAAAAGTTAAAAAAATACCATCGGTCCCCCTTAAAAAAAACATGACCATGGTATATAAAATAATAAATACCAGGTCAGGGGTGCACTAAAGTCCCTAGCAACCATGGTTGATGGGATAGCATTGGTGTTGATAAACATTGTGGTCGACATTTGTTTACCAATCGACCGACCACAAGCTATGAATATGATTATCTAATTAATCTCTGGAGGCATGCCGACTTCTGTCACTGAAGGAGAGAGAGCAGCTGTTGTAGACACTGGTGGAAGCAGCACAGGCTGTCCAGTATCCATCATGTTGTCTGTATGTACATATAATAAAAACTTATTGCATGCCTGCATGCACAAGCTGTCTCGCCTGCTACCCAACTAAAAAAAAGAAGCCCCACTTAGCTACTAGAAAGCTAAATCTTTATCTATAGCTAGCTAGAATCCATGACAAACCTGAGTTCGTCACTTCCTTCTTGATCATCGGAGAGAAAAACATCGTGATCAGCTGTAGCGCTACAATCAGCTGGCCGGCAAGCAGATGCCACCTCAGTAGCAAAGAATTCAACTGCTCCACAGCTAGATTTTCTCTCTCCGAGGTATGCATGGATGCTATCCCCTTCTTCATCGCTGGAAGAATCCTCATAGATGTCAAAATCGTCGTCTTGAACAAGAGCAAGGACCTTTTCGAGAGACAGTCGTTCAGCCATCGTGCGATTAAAATAATCCAATAATCCTAATCCAAACGTTTGAATAAAAATTCTACCCTAGTTAACACGTACATACGCTCACGTTATTTGGTGCATAAATAGAGTTTAAATCACGCTATTTTAAAAGATACGATTTGATCTTTTACTATTGCGACGCTAGAACGCTCTGCGCCAGAAGTCGCTTGTGACGGTTGGAGGGTTAACCATGGACAGGAAACTGTTTAACCACATACAGGAAGCTGCTTAGCAATGGACAGGAAGTAAAGAAAAAACAAAACAGACAAAATATTTTATTAAAATGTTTTTGTTCTTGTTAACTCTGTACGTATGTGTGTGTGTGTGTGTGCATGCATGTACGTGTGTGTGTGGGTTATAATTCTCTCTGACTATAGGCCCTAGCCCTAGATTTGGCCCTGGCTCTACCCTAGCCCTAGCCCTGGCTCTAGCCCTAGGTTTGGCCCTTACTCTAGCCCTAGGTTTGGCCCTTGCTCTAGCCCTAGGTTTGGCCCTTGCTCTAGCCCTAGATTTGGCCCTTGCTCTAGCCCTAGGTTTGGCCCTTGCTCTAGCCCTAGGTTTGGCCCTTGCTCTAGCCCTAGGTTTGGCCCTTACTCTAGCCCTAGGTTTGGCCCTTGCTCTAGCCCTAGGTTTGGCCCTAGCTCTAGCCCTAGGTTTGGCCCTTGCTCTAGCCCTAGGTTTGGCCCTAGCTCTATCCTAGGTTTGGCCCTAGCTCTAGCCCTAGGTTTGGCCCTAGCTCTAGCCCTAGGTTTAGCCCTGGCTCTAGCCCTAGGTTTAGCCCTGGCTCTAGCCCTAGGTTTGGCCCTAGCTCTAGCCCTAGGTTTGGCCTGGCTCTAGCCCTAGGTTTGGCCCTTGCTCTAGCCCTAGGTTTGGCCCTGGCTCTAGCCCTAGGTTTGGCCCTTGCTCTAGCCCTAGATTTGGCCCTTGCTCTAGCCCTAGGTTTGGCCCTTGCTCTAGCCCTAGATTTGGCCCTTGCTCTAGCCCTAGATTTGGCCCTGGCTCTAGCCCTAGGTTTGGCCCTAGCTCTAGCCCTAGGTTTGGCCCTAGCTCTAGCCCTAGGTTTGGCCTGGCTCTAGCCCTAGGTTTGGCCCTTGCTCTAGCCCTAGGTTTGGCCCTGGCTCTAGCCCTAGGTTTGGCCCTTGCTCTAGCCCTAGATTTGGCCCTTGCTCTAGCCCTAGGTTTGGCCCTTGCTCTAGCCCTAGATTTGGCCCTTGCTCTAGCCCTAGATTTGGCCCTAGCTCTAGCCCTAGGTTTGGCCCTTGCTCTAGCCCTAGGTTTGGCCCTTGCTCTAGCCATAGGTTTGGCCCTAGCTCTAGCCCTAGGTTTGGTCCTATTAGCTCTAGCCCTAGGTTTGGCCCTTGCTCTAGCCCTAGGTTTAGCCCTAGCTCTAGCCCTAGGTTTGGCCCTTGCTCTAGCCCTAGGTTTGGTCCTGGCTCTAGCCCCCCTGCGAGGTGAGAGTTGATTATTTATGTGTGTCTTGCAGGTTTATAATACCAATTAGTGCACTGCCATGCATAGCCTTAGGGCAAGGTATTCGTGGATAGAGAAAGGCAGGCACGAGCAGTGCATAGCTCAGACCTGCTGCATGTGCAAGACGTATTCATACATATGCAAAGATGGCAAGCTTTACCTGCAGGTCAAGTGTGCCCTCATGCACATGTTCCCAGACATTTTACTGAAATGCCATGTGGTGTGAATATCACGTATGTATGATGACTTTATGTGGCATTCTGTAGCTGCCCCAAAGCTGTGGAGAACTTCTGCGTGCTTGCTAACAATGGCTACTACAACGGACACATCTTCCACCGAGTCATCAAGAAGTTCATGATACAAACTGGAGATCCAACAGGCAATGGCTGCATCTACAACAACAAGACACAAACAAACAAACAATGATTTTGAGAGTTACTGTAAAAATCATTCTCCCCCCCCGTCTTCCTCCTCCCTAGGTACTGGTACAGGGGGGAAGTCAATATGGGACGAGGAATTTGAGGACGAGTTCCACCCATCCCTGAAGCATGACAGACCGTATATTCTGAGCATGGCAAATGCTGGACCAGATACCAATGGCTCCCAGTTCTTCATCACTGTAGTCCCCACGGTAACCACATAATACCCAATGATAGGTGAACTAGAGGAAGATGGCACTTCCACTTTTAGGTGTGCTTCCATGCAAGTCAAATGAGTGATGGGTTTTCGGTCGAGTACAGAAACTTTCTGGGCCCTCTACTAGAGAATCTTGGAATGTGAAGTAGATATCTCTGTGCTATGGAGAATGTATAATGCTATATATCCTATCCTCTGATGGAAGGTGTCACTATCCCCCCCCCCCCCCCCCCCCCCCCATTTGTAACCATCTCTACACTCTGCCAAATTTATGGCTCCAACTTTCCTCCTCCATGTACAGTATTGGTTCGCACCAATAGAATACTAGTGCAATAAGTTGCAGTTTGGTAGAGGAGTCTGCTTCAATTGAGTTAGCAAACAACTATGCTATGTTGCACTACCTTAAACTCTGGTTGCTTAGTGCTGCAATCCTAATCTCCCAACCTGCAAGGATGCTACTGGTTGCTTAGTGCTGCAATCTTAACCTCCCAACCTACAAGGAAAACGGGCACTTAACTTCAAATAAGTCTCACTAAACCATTTTGCTGAATGGTGCACATCCACTGATTCTTCTACAAAAATTAAATTATGTTTATGTGACTGGACCGACATAGAACAGAGAGAGGGAGCTAGTCTTGTGAGCCAGATAGGTGTGGCCAGAGGCCTCATGGACAGCAGCCTCTGCATAGAGAGTGGCAGCATGGACAGCAGCCTCTGCATAGAGAGTGGCAGCATGGACAGCAGCCTCTGCATAGAGAGTGGCAGTATGGACAGCAGCCTCTGCATAGAGAGTGGCAGCATGGACAGCAGCCTCTGCATAGAGAGTGGCAGCATGGACAGCAGCCTCTGCATAGAGAGTGGCAGCATGGACAGCAGCCTCTGCATAGAGAGTGGCAGCATGGACAGCAGCCTCTGCATAGAGAGTGGCAGCATGGACAGCAGCCTCTGCATAGAGAGTGGCAGCATGGACAGCAGCCTCTGCATAGAGAGTGGCAGCATGGACAGCAACCTCTGCATAGAGAGTGGCAGCATGGACAGCAGCCTCTGCATAGAGAGTGGCAGCATGGACAGCAGCCTCTGCATAGAGAGTGGCAGCACGGACAGCAATCTCTGCATAGAGAGTGGCAGCATGGACAGCAGCCTCTGCATAGAGAGTGGCAGCATGGACAGCAGCCTCTGCATAGAGAGTGGCAGCATGGACAGCAGCCTCTGCATAGAGAGTGGCAGCATGGACAGCAGCCTCTGCATAGAGAGTGGCAGCATGGACAGCAGCCTCTGCATAGAGAGTGGCAGCACATGGACAGCAGCCTCTGCATAGAGAGTGGCAGCATGGACAGCAGTCTCTGCATAGAGAGTGGCAGCATGGACAGCAGCCTCTGCATAGAGAGTGGCAGCATGGACAGCAGCCTCTGCATAGAGAGTGGCAGCATGGACAGCAGCCTCTGCATAGAGAGTGGCAGCACATGGACAGCAGCCTCTGCATAGAGAGTGGCAGCACATGGACAGCAGTCTCTGCATAGAGAGTGGCAGCATGGACAGCAGCCTCTGCATAGAGAGTGGCAGCATGGACAGCAGCCTCTGCATAGAGAGTGGCAGCATGGACAGCAACCTCTGCAGGTAGAGAGTGCAGGCTGAAGGGAAGAGTGCAGGCTGAAGAGAAGAGTAAAGGCTGAAGAGAAGAGTGCAGGGTGAAGGGAAGAGTGCAGGCTGAAGAGAAGAGTGCAGGCTGAAGAGAAGAGTGCAGGCTGAAGGGAAGAGTGCAGGCTGAAGAGAAGAGTGCAGGCTGAAGAGAAGAGTGCAGGCTGAAGAGAAGAGTGCAGGCTGAAGGGAAGAGTGCAGGCTGAAGGGAAGAGTGCAGGCTGAAGAGAAGAGTGCAGGCTGAAGAGAAGAGTGCAGGCTGAAGAGAAGAGTGCAGGCTGAAGAGAAGAGTGCAGGCTGAAGGGAAGTGTGCAGGCTGAAGGGAAGAGTGCAGGCTGAAGAGAAGAGTGCAGGCTGAAGAGAAGAGTGCAGGCTGAAGAGAAGAGTGCAGGCTGAAGAGAAGAGTGCAGGCTGAAGAGAAGAGTGCAGGCTGAAGGGAAGAGTGCAGGCTGAAGGGAAGAGTGCAGGCTGAAGAGAAGAGTGCAGGCTGAAGAGAAGAGTGCAGGCTGAAGGGAAGTGTGCAGGCTGAAGGGAAGAGTGCAGGCTGAAGGGAAGAATGCAGGCTGAAGAGAAGTGTGCAGCTGAAGGGAAGAGTGCAGGCTGAAGAGAAGAGTGCAGGCTGAAGAGAAGAGTGCAGGCTGAAGAGAAGAGTGCAGGCTGAAGAGAAGAGTGCAGGCTGAAGAGAAGAGTGCAGGCTGAAGAGAAGAGTGCAGGCTGAAGGGAAGAGTGCAGGCTGAAGGGAAGAGTGCAGGCTGAAGGGAAGAGTGCAGGCTGAAGGGAAGAGTGCAGGCTGAAGAGAAGAGTGCAGGCTGAAGAGAAGAGTGCAGGCTGAAGAGAAGAGTGCAGGCTGAAGAGAAGAGTGCAGGCTGAAGAGAAGAGTGCAGGCTGAAGAGAAGAGTGCAGGCTGAAGAGAAGAGTGCAGGCTGAAGAGAAGAGTGTAGGCTGAAGAAGTGGAAATGGTACCGTTGATAATAGCTCTTCTTCCCCCCCCCCCCCCCCTCTCTCTGTGCCCCACCCACATTTAAGCTATTCTTAATCATGAAATCAACATCAGAAAAATGAGGTCTGTGAATACACTGGCTTCAAATCATCGCTTGCCTAGTGCTGTCATTCCAGCATCACACTGATGAGGGCCGAAGCCAGTTGGCCGACATATGAGTAACTAGTTGTATGTTAATCTGGCGAATGAAAATGCATTAGTGTGTGTTGGTGTCCGTTAGAGTTTGTTGGTAGCTATCCTCACAGCTACAAGCACCACCATCAGCTGCATGGGCCATCACCTGCAGCAGACTCAAACACGGGCCTAATCCAACAGTGCAGGCTCCTCCATGTATCTCTACTGCAGCAGAGCATTGCAGACTGTCCAGGAGCACTGCTCTGCACAGCCCAATCCAGGGCACTGGTCAGGCCAGTCAGTCAGGTTTTTGCCCAAAAACATTTTAGCGATAGATCTGTAAGGTTATAGATCTGTAAGGTTATAGATCTGTAAGGTTATAGATCTGTTCGGTTGCTCGAATTATAGGACAGCCATGCCTTCTTACTTGTCGTGCTCTTAAGCATTTCCTTGCACGTGCTCTTAAGCATTTTCTTGCACGTGCTCTTAAGCATTTTCTTGCACGTGCTCTTAAGGGGGGGGGGGGGGCTCTATGGAAGACTGGCTAAAAACGTTGTTGACTTTTGACTGCCCATAACTTAGATAATTTTATGCTCAAATTGTTGCTTGTTCTATGTGCTTTCCAATGATATATAAAATATCTCTAGAGGCATGTTTTGTCAGAAGATGCATGCAGAAACATCCAAGGCAGGACCCTCCTGCGTTTGGCAGCCCCCCACAACTCATTAAAAAAAATCAAAAGCTGTAAATTGGTTTGTAGCTTGTCAAATGTGATAGGAGTGGAACCATATTGCAATAACTAAAGTGGTTGTTGAATGGATTACTCCAGCTAAAATATGTAAAGCTACAAACCAATTTACAGCTTTTGATTTTTTTTAATGAGTTGTGGGGGGCTGCCAAACGGAGGAGGGTCCCTGCCTTGGATGTTTCTGCATGCATCTTCTGACAAAACATGCCTCTAGAGATATTTTATATATCATTGGAAAGCACATAGAACAAGCAACAATTTGACCATAAAATTATCTAAGTTATGGGCAGTCAAAAGTCAACAACGTTTTTAGCGAGTCTTCCATAGAGCCCCCCCCCTTAAGCATTTTTCTTGCATGTAATTTTCTTGCATGTAATTTTCTTGCATGTACACACTTATTGTCTGTGTAGTCGTGCTCAAGTGACCTATGTCTGGCCTTACCTTACACAATTGTACCAATTGTAGCACTCTGTGTTGATCGCAGAGTTTCCTGCTAGGCTCCTCCCTCGAGTTGCAGCAAAATTGGTGACTTGCAGCTGGTGCTTGATCGCCACAAGCTTCCATGTCTTGCACCCACACAGGGAAAGCTGCACTCCACTCTCAGCATGAACATTATGTATTAGTATGTAAATTGGGTCTCTGAGTTTGTGTCTTCATGCAGCATTGCAGCACCTCCTCTAGTAAATTAGCCCCTCACCCCAAGACGGTCTCTGAATTTGTGTCTTCATGGGAATAGTAGCTGGAGGTGGAACATGAGTGGCTCGTAGTAGAGTTTGTAGGAGCTGCCCGTGGATAAAATGGTTGACTGATCCAAGACAAAAAACAATGACAATGAAAAGTGGAACTGAAACAGATTGTTGAGACTTGTCAGTAAAAGTTTTGTCAGACCTAATTCTCAATGAACTAGAAATAATAACATTACAATAACCTTCTCAATAATCGACTTGAAATTGTACTCTCTCGACATTTTCGACTAGATAATTATTCCTGATGAAGGCTAGAGCATCTAGTCGAAACGTCGAAGGACTTTCTTGTCTTTCATCAACAGGCAAGACAGTGCTGCTGTTAGCTGTCGTTAAAAGAGCACACCCCTTGCATGGGTTATCTGCCACAAACCAATCACCAACCCATAGTCAACACTGCTGGTGCCTGCAAGCTCTTTCTGTAGCTCAGCATCCCTGACAAGCTAGTAGCACTGCACTGGCAGGTGCAGGCATGGCCCTGCACTGCAATAGCCTGCGTCCAGGGAGGGAGGCACGGGCTGCACTGGCAGGAGGCCTGGCCACAAAGAAATATTATTAGAGGAGCGATTAATTCGTACACTGCCAGCCGGGAAGGGGCACATTTCCCTCCTCCCTCGCATCGGCCCGACGTGCATATGGCCCGACCACTTTAATTCTGATGGCCTGGGCTTCATAATCCCAGCTATGGAGGAGCTGGTCCAAATACTTTGAAGCTTAAGAAAAGTCGCTGTCCTAACTTGCAAATTGCACCACACTCCATGTTGGTGACTGTAACTTCATTTCAAGCTAGTCTCCTCCCTAGACATGCAGTTATTATATGACTTGCAGCTGCTGGCCATAAGCTTCCAACTCTACACCAACTAGGAAGCTGCGCTCTACTCTCACCAGCATGCTCCTAGCAGTGTCCAGCTCAAAAGCACTACCAAGTAATTTGTGTGCATTACAACATTGCCTGGCACAAAGAGACAGCATTTTGGGATTTTCCCCGGGGAAGTCCCTCAACATTTATTGCCATATATAAACTGCTGCCAACCCCAGGGGTTAACTTAGTTCTGTTGTCAGTTGTTGGAGCTCACAGTTGACTAGAAATGGATGTACATGTACCTAATGCTTTGCTTGGCTACGTTCTGGGATGGTTGGACATAAGGAACTATCCAAGAACCAGAGAAGTACTAGACGAGTTCCTTCACAGCAGAGTTAAAGAGTGGGGATCAATTGTTCAAGACTCCATTGGGAGAGGTATTGCTTGGGGAAGGAAGAAACTCGACAACATCAAATCAGCAGTGGTTAGAACATGCAGAGAAAACCAAGTGCTCATCACCAATTTGACCTTGTTAGCAGCTAAGTCTGGTATCAGGGTGGCAGCTGAACTAGCAACAAAGGAAGCCGCCCGAGTGTTTGTTAAGAGTTCCATCAAAGCTGGCGTGACGAACGCGGTGAAAATCGGCCTCAAGACAACTGTGAATCCTGTTGCTATTGGCGCTGACCTTGTACAAGGAGGCTTGCAGTATGCTGGCTACCAAAAGGCGGGCTAGGGAGTTGGTCTTCTAGGCAATATTGGATCAACTGCTGTCATTGGGTTTATGTTGGGGGGCCCTCTCGGAGCTGCCTTTGGGATAGTAGCTGGAGGTGGAACATGGCTCGCAGGAGAAACCATTGGAGCCGTCGTGGATCAAGTGATTGACTGATACAAGAGGAGGACATTTGTAAACATTTGTGAACTTTTAAACCCTCCTGAGGTTTATCAGTATCGAGACATTTTGTAAGTTAAAAAAAAAAAATTATCAAGCATGCAAGTGTCTGTTGCCGAGTTATCCCAACACGTCAGAGTTTAAAACAACGAGTTGCATGTACTGCCACCAACTGCAGCAGACTGAAACACGGGCCTAAGTCCAACAGTGCTGGCTCCTGCATGCCCCTGCATGTCCCTGCATGCCCCCGCTGGCTCATGCATGTCCCTGCTGGCTCATGCATGTCCCTGCTGGCTCATGCATGTCCCTGCTGGCTCATGCATGTCCCTGCTGGCTCCTGCATGCCCCGGCTGGCTCCTACTGCCTGCAGCTCAGCACTCCAGACTGTCCAGAAGCACAGTGCTGCATAGCCTAATTCCCAGCAATGCTTTTTTCATTTGTTTTCAAACATCAGCAACTTACTGCCGTCCAACAATGACCTGTGTCTATCTGCAGGCAAGCAGGTTTATACTTACTACACACAGTTGCTGGGCAGGTCTGGGGCATGGTTGCCAGGTGTTACTAACATGTCCATATCGGAGGAGAGCTACTTAACTCATTAGTTTGCTTGAGTAATTGATGCTAATTTCTGAGTAGACGTGGCCGTAGTTGCCCCTGAAGTTACATCAAGGTGTGTTGCAGCAACAACACACCTTGAAAATACATAGGTTGTCAACATAAAATACATATGCAATATACACACAAAATACCAATTAAGTTCGTGCGTATTAGCGGAGAGAGCGATTTTTTTCCCTTCCCCCCCCCCCCCCTTTTTTCCCTTTCCCCCCTTTCCAGGCCTATCCTGCAGTTGACAGCTAAAGTGCTTGAGGAATTCCTATGCCTTTTGCAGCGAGTTAGGGGCTCTAATAGAGATCCCAAGTGTGGATATTTTGCACAGCTTTTGATCATACAAACATTGATTTGTGCAGGCATATTCCACCACACACTCACTCACACAGACAGCTTCTAAATTTATCCAGCAACTTATACCTAGCAATCGCTATCATAAGCTTCAGCTAGTTCTTGTCGGGGAAATTTCACCCTTGCCTAAAACCTTTCTTCCTCAATAAGAAAATGGTACTGCTGTAGCCCGAGCGGTTAGCTACCTCTGGGTGAATACCCCGCGACGCCTAGGTACTCGAGGGATTGGCTACTCCACCAATCACCCTACCTAGACCACTGATCTCCGTGACCCAAGTCTCAGTCCTCTCTACTTCCAGTGTCACCCCTCAGGTTGATCTCTTTGTCCCTGTCAGGGAACCAAGCATACACCTTGATATACTTACAACTATCAGACAAAACTCCAGAGTTGCCTTACAATACATAATATATATACAGGTATTTTCTAACAGTCACCTGATATGCCTAGCCAATCATATTGCTCTAGAACAGTCTTAGTCTATTATCACAATGCCCATTGTTGTATCCTTGGGGTTGTGGTGGTGTAGTGAAACATTAGCTGTGGGTTGTGATTGGTGTGGGTTATTGTTTGAAAAGTCAGGGAGTGATCCTGTTGATTTCCCACAGTTCTCTTGTAGAGAAGCCAATGTCCTCATCGGCTCATGCTACCAGGATAATGATACATCCACTACCCAACCTCCCTTAATGCGTAGAAATTATTTCACAGAACATTACTCACAATTCCTTCTCACAATTCCTTGCCAACATCCTAGATTACTATCAACATCCTCCAACATCCTAGATTTACTACCAACATCCTAGATTACTATCAACATCATAGATTACTATCAACATCATAGATTACTCCAACGTCCTAGATTTACTACCAATATCCTAGATTTACTGCAGCATCCTAGATTTACTACCAACATCCTAGATTTACTACCAACATACTAGATTTACTACCAATATCCTAGATTTACTGCAGCATCCTAGATTTGCTACCAACATCCTAGATTTACTACCAATATCCTAGATTACCATCATCCTAGATTTACTACCAACATCCTAGATTACTACCAACATCCTAGATTTACTACCAACATCCTAGATTACTACCAACATCCTAGATTTACTACCAATATCCTAGATTTACTGCAGCATCCTAGATTTGCTACCAACATCCTAGATTTACTACCAATATCCTAGATTACCATCATCCTAGATTTACTACCAACATCCTAGATTACCAACATCCTAGATTTACTACCAACATCCTAGATTACTACCAACATCCTAGATTTACTACCAATATCCTGCAGCATCCTAGATTTGCTCCTAGATTTACTACCAATATCCTAGATTACCATCATCCTAGATTGACTACCAACATCCTAGATTACCAACATCCTAGATTTACTACCAAAATCCTAGATTACTACCAATGTCCTAGATTCACTACCAATATCCTAGATTTACTGCAGTATCCTAGATTTACTACCATCATCCTAGATTTACTACCAATATCCTAGATGACCATCATCCTAGATTTACTACCAACATCCTAGATTACCAACATCCTAGAATACTACCAACGTCCTAGATTCACTACCAATAGATATCCTAGATTTACTACCAACATCCTAGATTTACTTACCAACATCCTAGATTACTACCAACATCCTAGATTTGCTACCAACATCCTAGATTTACTACCAACATCCTAGATTTACTACCAATATCTTAAGATTACAATCATCCTAGATTTACTACCAACATCCTAGATTTACTACCAACATCCTAGATTACTACCAACATCCTAGATTTACTACCAATATCCTAAATTAACTAAATTCACTACTAATATCCTAGATTAAAATATCCTAGATTCACTACTAATATCCTATTATACTAGAATTTACATTTATTACTGCACGTAACAACTCATATCCTAGATTTACTCTCTCGACTACAAGCAATTAGTGGGTGTGATCATTCATAGGCCTAGCATGTGGCTATTGGCACTCATATCAAGTAAGGCACACCCACTGGTGACAACAGGGAAGTCCCCACCCCCATCCCCCCAGCCGAGTTATAAGGACAGCAATATATAGGAGTTGGCAATTTTGGATTTTCCCAGGGGAATTCCCACAACATTCAAGGTATTCATCAACTAGTTGTCGTGCCAAATGTTGAACACAACTCTAATGCTCAAGCTGGCAACTCAAAATGGGAATTACAAGGTGTGTTAGTGCAAGGTGTGTTAGTTGGGGAGTAGAGATGTCACACAAAGAAATTATCCTGAACCAGAGACTATCCTCTCAAGTTCAAGAGAGGCATTATTTGGGGAAGGAGGAAACTCAACGGCATCCAATCGGAGGTTGTTACAACATGCGAAGAAAATCAAGTGCTCCTGTCACCATTTTGACGGAGTTAGCAGCTGTGTCTGATGAAGTCGCAGCTGAGGAAACAGGCGGAGCATTAGTTACGAGTGCCACCAAAAGTTATCTGCTCTTACCATGTTGCTAGGGTACAATCCTATTGTGCTTTTCCGGGAACACTTGTCACCGTCTCTACTCTACTCAAGGCTTGAGGGTCATCACTTTTGCCACATGTTCATCAGTAGCCTCATTAACCATGCTATGTCCACAGCCAAAGTTCGATCTTGACTGGAACCCTCGAGGGGGGGGGGTTAGAGACCTGCTGTCAAGAGACCTGATTGCTGGTCCCACAGGAAGGAGGCAAATTACTTATTAGGGATACCTCGTGCGCGGATATGTTGGCCTCTGCTGATACATCGAGTGCCACAAGTGAAGCAGATGCTGGCAGAGGCGAGGAAGAAGGTCAAATAAGACAACATTGAGTACCCAAGTGGTAGAGTCATCAGGACTAACCATCCCCTTTCTGAAGGACCTGCGCCAGAGGTTAGTGCAGGCTTCAGGGGATGACAACTCATTTCCATTCTTCGCTTAGATATTGCCAGTCGCCATCCAAAGAGGCAACGCTGCATCAGTGAAGCGAACATCTGGGGGACAATGTTACATCAGTGAAGGTTACCTCTGTTGGACAACGGTGTGAAGCGAACATCTGGCATCTGGGGGACAATGCTACATCAGTGAAGGTTACCTCTGTTGGACAACGGTGTGAAGGGAACATCTGGGGGACAATGCTGGAACATCTGGGGGACAACTCTGCATCAGTGAAGTGAACATCTGGGGGAGAACACTGCATCAGTGAAAGTGAACATCTGTGGGACAATGCGCATCAGTGAAGGGAACATCTGGGGGACAACGCTGCATCAGTGAAGTGAACATCTGGGGGAGAACACTGCATCAGTGAAGGGAACATCTGAGGCAGAAAGCTGCATCAGTGAAGTGAACATCTGGGGGACAACTCTGCATCAATGAAGCGAACATCTGGGGGCGAACATAGCTTCCTTTGTCTCACTTAGAAAATATTTAGTTTGGCATCCATGTGTGTGTTGTTTTTGTTTTTAATAGAAACATTTTTGTTCTTGTAGCTAATTAGAACCAAGCTTATTTAGGGCATAGGTAATTAGAGCCAGGCTTGTAAAGCAGAGCCTGACTAAGGACTACATCCTAGCTAGCTAGAATGCTATCTTCTTACCTTGCAGTTGACCGCTCACTCTAGTTAGGAAGGTAGGTTACATACACAGTATTGGAAATTTCCCCAGCAGGTCTTGTGCGAAGACTTGCTGCATACCAGAATTATCTGCTGCTGCATTCCACATCTCTATGTAAGTTCTTTCTCAGTCTTGCAGCCGCTCTGCTGCGCAACAAGTGCCGGTCCTTATGTGTGGAAGGGTTTGTGTTTACACATGAAATGGGCATGTTTCACACCTGTAGCTACATGAAATGAGACATCTGTAGATATTTTTAGCCCACATGAAATGAGCATGTTTCACACCTGTACTTATTTTTGGCCCATCCTTGTTTCACACTAGCTATTTTTAGCCCATATCCCAATATGCCATGTTTTATACCTGTAGCTATTTTCACCCATATGCCATGTTTCACACCTGTAACTATTTTTGGCCCATATGCCATGTTTCACACCTGTAGCTATTTTTAGCCTGTATGCCGTGTTTCACACCTGTAGCTATTTTTAGCCTGTATGCCGTGTTTCTCACCTGTAGCTATTTTTAGCCTGCATGACACGTTTCACATGTGTAGATATTTTTAGCCCATATGCCAAGTTTCGACACCCATAGACATGTTCCACACCTGTAGCTATTTTTAGCCCATTTGCCATGTTTCTCCCCTGTAGCTATTTTTAGCTCATGTGCCATGTTTCATACCTGTAGCTAATGCCATGCAGCATTGCCACTAGGAGTTCCTATCAAAGGTAAAAGGATTCATTGGTTCCTGTGCAGCTCAGCAGGAGAGTTTTCCAAAAACCATAAAAATCTGTCAGAATGCAACTAGGACTAATTGAAGGTGGTGGTTGTGATCAATGACCTCCATCCTCCATTCTCTTACCCCCACCCCCTCACAATTTATTTTCTTCAACTGGTTAATTGCAGATAATTGGAATATTCTCAACTGTGATTCTTATTATATAATACACTGTAGAGACTTGAACCATATCTACACCAGATTCATATTTTGAGTAATAAGAATTTGTTGTCATAGTCTTTTCTGTGTGCTTGTATATAGCCCTGGCTTGACAACAAACACACCGTGTTTGGGCGCGTGCACACAGGCATGGAGGTGTGTCAGAAGATCAGCGAGGCCAAGGTTCACCCGAAGACAGACAAACCCTACGATGACATCAAGATTATGAATATTACCCTCAAGTAGATATGGAATGTATTCATGCCAGCAGCCCAGTAATCTCTACATTCATTATAATGTTATTGCTACGACAACTTTTTCCATAATCATTTTACTCGCTTGCGTTTCGTCTAGTTCTAGCGTTGATCGTCTTGAAGGCTAGAACATCTAGTCAAGCGAGTCAATCTAGAAAGTTGTTGGATTTACTATGTCAATTGAGAGTTCGTGTATGGAAATTCATTTTTTTGAATGTTATGTCTCTGCAGACGTATTTTCTCGGAAGATCATCAAGATCCCTAAAAAAAGTTGATCTAACTTGCAGAAAAGTTCATAAATGCCCTAATTATCAAGGTTGAAGTCCCAGATTTGGTCTGATAGAGGAGGCTCTAATCTGTGTAACGCATGAACAGATTATCAATAAACTTCGTGGTTTTTGAGTGGCAGGCCACCGCTATTGCAACTGGGAGACACCAGGGAAAATCCCAAACCTCACCACTTCAAATCACCATAACTTTAGTAATTAAAATTTTGTCATGTACACTACAGAGATAATTAGAAGTGCTATCCAGTGATATAAAAATTATTATTATTTTAGTGAAGTTTTTTTAGTGAAGTATAGGAAAGTTATGAGCTTTACGGCCAAAAAAAGAAGATGAGAAAAATATAGTCCAGTTAAGGCAAATATGCAAGATGTGTTCTCTGTAGTTTCTTGATCTGTTACATGGACAAAAACCAACATTACTTTGAAATGGAGCATCCAATGCCTCTCAAAATTTGCAAATGGCTAGAGGATAGATACCAGAACAGTTTGAAAGAAGGGGAAAAAAGTAGGGGAAAAGAAAAAAGTCCATACAGTCTCCCCTTAAGGGGGCATTGTAAGGGTCCTTTTATATATATGAAATATATATGACTAATGCAACAAGATAATAACCAAATATTAGGTTAATAATTAATTCCACATTAGAACAAAACAGTTTATGATGATCGTTTAAAAATAAAAATAAAAAATTTGATAATTAAGAGAGGGGGGGGGGTTATTAAAGGAATTAGAAATTGTCTAGAAGTCCATCAGTATCTTGCTATAACATGTAATATAAAATATTTCTTGTGATTAAGAAATAACTTCATTGCTTATATATATATTTTAAACTTGTGCATTATATGTATTTTGAAATGTCTTTCTGGAGTTGCCTTGTTGCATGTCAGTTGCTTTTGATTATTATTTGTTTTTAATCCAAGATGCGTACCCAACCATCTTCTACGTTGTTAGCATAGATGTGTGTACCTCTGATACCAAGTTTTCCTGTAACTGGATTAACAACTATTTCGTGGTCTCGGTCTCAATCAACAGCAGATGAGTTTGAAGGCAATCCGAGAATCACATCATCTTCTATTCCAATTGCAATTACTAGAGACATTCATCAAGCGCAAGAAGAAGTTCATTCTGACTGAGATACGCAATCTGTGACGGAAAGTCGCCCTTCTGCTGAAACAGACACTTTAACTGTTCAGTCAGATCCACACTTTCGTCCGACACCTGGGACCTATTCCTAGCCACCTGCTAGAAATCTTATCCCAAGCCAAACTCAGTAACTCTCCCAAGATACTGGCTACTCCGCCGCCTGGGACCTATTCCTAGTCACCTGCTAGAAATCTTATCCCAAGCCAAACTCAGTAACTCTCCCAAGATACTTGAAACAAGTATGTTATATATTAAATACAGATAGAGAATCACACATACACAGTGTCAATCAACACTATCTACAAACTCGATCAAAGTTATTACAACAGTTCTTAAAGTTAACATAATCAGGTATCAGTTCTTTGGGGCATAGGCCGTGCTTGTATCTTATACATAGTCTCTTTTTATACTCTTTCTATATAGGTTCAGTTTGATGTCACTGGTCTCCTTCCGAATGTGTGGATTGGACCAATCATCTTCACTTGGGTCAACCAATGTCACAGGCTCCTCAGTCAGGTGAGTGTTCTTGCTTGTTGTCTGTGGTATGGTTGTGGCTTGTTCTTTCACATGTATATGTCCATTTGTGAATCCCCCAGATGGTGATGTTCTGCTGTCAACACCACCTGCTGGTTCTGCCACTGTCAGGTGAGGGTATTTCCCTGACACAATCCAATGATGGGTTTCAGTGTGTTACCAGCCACAGAACCCTTCCCCCCGCAAAAGTTGGTGGATAGGGTACGAATTGGTAAATTTATAGTATATTTTAACCTTACTCCAACACTTCGAATCTTTCAATCTTCAGTGTACTCTGCCATTGCTACCAGGCATGATGAAACCTCATTTGAGAGATATTTTGTCGCTCCCAACTTGGCTATATTGGTACGTAGGCTTCCATAAGCTAATATAAAATAAAGGTGTGAAAGGTGCTCTAAGAGTACAACTAGCTAATTAGTCAAGCCTGCAAGGGCCAGTTTGAGGCCTTCATGGCCAATGTCTAGGGTCAGCCCTTGACAGGCGTGCTAGTCCTGACTTCTGCTGCATGCTGTGTGAATGTCTTGAATGACTCCTCAAGAGAAGACTCATCACTCTCTATGACAATGCACTGCTTCTCTTGTTTACACACCCTGGGATACAATGGCACAAAGTGGTTAGGGTTGAAATAATTTGCACATTTTGGCACTGTGGTCTGTGTGCATCAGTGTTACTGCAGTAGTTGTTAGCTTCACACCCATTCCGACTACTTTCCTTGAAAATGGCTCAGACAGGAACTCGTTGTTGGCAGTGGTTGGAGGATAATATGATCTGAGGGGTAAGCCCACAGCTCTTAAAGGGGGGGAGTCGACCATTTTGTGGGGTTTTTTCCTTCTTTTTTCTTCTTCCATCATTCTATACCAAATTAGCTGCATTTCAAGTTTCAACATTTTATTGTCAACCATTCTTGAGTTATAATACTTTTTATCCTCCCATTTCATTGCACAACTCTGCGCGATGACAAGAAGAAGCCTGAATAAACGCAGTAAGTTGGATCGTTCATACGTTCATGGCCAAGACTTGAAACTTGGCTAAAATATCGCTCAGTCATTTCCGCGCTATCTGCGCAAAGGGGGGGGTACAAATGTCTGCTCCTGCGCATGCCACGTTCTTTCTCAGTTCCCAACTTTGATCGAACCTCTGTGTGATTCTATTCTAAAGCTACTATCATGCACTTTTCAAACTGATATATTATGAAATGTAATTTTCATGTAGTGACATCACATGATACCGTGTAACTCATTCAATTTTTGTCTGTAGTAAATAATTTTTATATATTATGAAAGCTCTTGCATTGCTCCGTGTTTTCAATACATTTCTAACCAATCCAGTCATTTTCTGATGAGATATAGTCAGTCTGACAGCATAAAAATGAAATTGGGGATATTGGGGGGAATAAAATTAAAAAAATCAAACGAACTATTGAAAACACGTATCTGTGATCACTCTAATATCACCATAAATAGCAAGTGTTGAAGACCTGTAGTTCGGGTACAGGAGCGCATCTAAACATTTTAAAGGACCTTTGTGGTTTTGCCCATGTTTCAGTCCTAGTTTATTGCAACACCATTATTCTAATGTTATTGGAAAGCACCTAGAATGAGCTACATTTTGAGACCATAATCTTTGGAAATGGATTAAGCATTCAATAGTTATGACACGTTTTTTAAAAAACCCCACAAAATGGTCTACTCCTTAAGGTATACTTATGCATCATTTCAGCATATTTTCCAATGCCACACACAGACTGCACAAGTCTTTGGTAGGTAGAAGTGACAACTCTAAGGTCATTGATGGGATCAGTAAATGTTGGATCCTCTGCATCATATAACTCTCTGTGCTTTAGCATCTCTAGAGCTGCAGCTAAACAGAGTGGGTAGTGTTTCTCCTCTGTTCCATAAAGTGCTAGTGAAGTAGTTCGGTAAAAGCAATTGCCATATCCTACAACTGACAAAGGCATAGGAGTTGTCAGCATAATTGGATGAAACAACTGTAGGATTCTAGTGGAAACATGGTCCTCTCATCCTGGTTGTTCATCTAGATCACTGTGCTTTGGCAGATTAATTTTGTATACATCAAGCAACAGCCTTTCTGTACGTGCAACATTCAGGAGTACTTGAAAACTGCTGTCCTTCACTAGGCTTCCTCGATACAATCTAAAATACAAGTGGAAAACTGTCATGACGAGTTTGCATGCACTATGTTCATGCATGTTCATGCATCATGATTGGGTTAACTTACCTTGAAAGAGCATTCTGGAAGTTGTAGTCTCCGTTCTCTGAGAATACACACTGTCTACACCAAACATCAGGACATCTTCACAGACCAGGCCTTCATTTGTTTGCTGCTCATAGGAACAAACTCTCTGTGGACCCAACAATGACAAGTTTGGCATTTGATGGTATCTCTGCGACATCCCATACCACATGCTGTACAAAGGTATTTGGGATCTGAATTTCCCTTTGTGCTTGGCATATTCTTCCAATGGCTTTCAAAGTTCTCCTCTCAAGGTGGCAGTCACTTCATAGATGAGTTGAACCGACTGCTTCTGACTTTTCAGCTACTTTTATCGTGATGACAAAATACAAAACATTCACTCCTTTGATTGAATAGAGATCACCCCCAAAAAAATTCTTGTGATTGAGTATATATTACTAATTGGTAAGCCTACCTGGCCAGAGATAAAACTAGAATAGTAGAAGATACTTTGCTCAGTCTGAGAGACTCTGCCTGGGCCTCTGGGCTGGCTCCTTTAAAATAGGTTGATGGCCACACTCCAGGGGGGTTAGCAAGATCTAGCCAATCAGTCTCCTAGTGTACATGTCAGAATATTCTACAGGTTGTGACCATAATAGGTCATGCTGTTCTCAAAGCAAGTGTTGAGAAGATTATCCATTAGAGCTTGTCGCAGGCCAATCTCTGAAAACCTGACAACAGCAACCACCACCCTAGCTAATCCAAGCTAGGTAGTCTGCTTAAGCTAGTCCAAGCTAGGTAAGAGTCACAGTGTATGCTTAAACTAAAGTTATATATTACACAAACAGTAATTGAACAGTCTATCTCTATGGCGCACCAGTCAAAACCAACTCCCTTAATTAGGCTATTGGCAGTTGCACACACTGTCTACTTGCTATCACCGCACCCAACAGCCAATGAGGAGCTGCCACATACATTACATCATACACACATGACTCGATCTATTTGCATGCAATAATTGTTCTAGTTTCTACTCGTTATATCATTTGGCAGTTAGTCTCTGCCAGTCAGGGAGCTGTCCCCTGACAGAGCTCATGATGAGTAAAGCAATTAGAGTTCTTGTAATTGGTGATGAGTAGATAATTGTTTTTGGTTTGTTGTTGTTTCTGTCCGTTTTGGTTCCATTTCTGTCCGTCGTTCTAGTTCCGTTTTGGTCCATTTCTTCCGTTTCTGTCCATTTTGGTCCGTTTCTGTCCATTTTGGTCCCGTTTTGGTCCATTTCTGTCCGTTTTGGTCCGTTTCTGTCCATTTTGGTCCGTTTCTGTCCGTTTTGGTCCATTTCTGTCCGTTTTGGTCCGTTTCTATCCATTTTGGTCCATTTCTGTCCGTTTTGGTCCGTTTCTGTCCGTTTTGGTATTTAGACATACCCAAGTATTGTGTATATATAAACACGAGTGCATACATTTCCATTCTTAACTTTGTTACCACGTTCAGAAACAAGAACTCGAGATGTTCATAACCCATAATAATGGATATATATATATTTACAAATAAAACGCATTTCGACAATTTTCCATAATTAAAAGAAGTTAATTTGGTCCTAACTCTGCAGGTTTTTAATCACTTCCACATCATTACTGTTAATATATCTAATGGCCATCATGATATAAGAAGGACTGCTTCAAAAAATCAACCATCCACTTTAGCAAACAGTCATAATTATTGTGTGGCTGAGTATATATATATAGGAATTGAGCTAGAACTGGCCAACTTGTTGGTGTCCTGGTTAAGCAAGTGCTTCTATATGTCCGATACTTTGCTTGTTCCTAAGGAGAACAAATGGCTCCTGATAATTTGATCTCTCATTCCCTCATAACTATAGCATCAATGATGAGATTTTTAAAGAGCTCTCTTCAATTACACATTCAAGAATAGAAGATGCATTTTGCAATTGGGTGTGGGAGCAGAGGTGGTTAAGCTTGATTTAAAGAATGTTTATCGTATGGACCCACAGGATCAGAACATGTTAGTGATTACTTGGAATAACATATATTGACAAGGCGTTGCCTTTCGGATTAAGATCAGCACCTAAAATCTTCTCAACACTAGACATGATCTGTCAGGCTCTACACTATACTATACTGGTATTCAACACCCGTTTCATTATTTGGATATTTTGGGGGGATAAAGAACACTGGGGAAGGGGCTAAATTTTATCAATAGTCCTTCACATCATTTGGGGGTTCCAGTGGCTGATCATAAAACATACTTTGAACTCGGGTTATATACCTCAAGAGGAAATCAATCGTAATGTTGAAAATATGGTCTTCAAAGAAAGCTTGTTAAAGGAAGGAATTGGGATGTTTTTGCCATTTCTCGTGTAACCTCAGCAATACCCCATCTCGTACATTTCTTCATCATTTGTTACATCTTGCAAAAGCAATGCATCGTCATACACCCTGGAGAAGTCCAGTGTTCTTCATCATAAACCCAGGAGAAGTCCAGTGTTCTTCATCATAAACCCTGGAGAAGTCCAGTGTTCTTCATCATAAACCCAGGAGAAGTCCAGTGTTATTTATCATAAACCCTGGAGAAGTCCAGTGTTCTTCATCATAAACCCTGGAGAAGTCCAGTGTTCTTCATCATAAACCCTGGAGAAGTCCAGTGTTCTTCATCATAAACCCAGGAGAAGTCCAGTGTTCTTCATCATAAACCCTGGAGATGTCCAGTGTTCTTCATCATAAACCCTGGAGAAGTCCAGTGTTCTTCATCATCAACCCTGGATAAGTCCAGTGTTCTTCATCATAAACCCTGGAGAAGTCCAGTGTGTTGTGATGGAAATGTTTTCTGCAATCGTGAAATGGCTATTCTTTTTTCCCTTTGTCTGAACCAACCGTAAATGTAGAGTCTAGTGCTTCTTTTGTTTTGGGGGCTGAGAGCATATGTTGAAAAAAATGGATGGGAATGAGGTAGATATTTGTACTGATGAACTTGTCTTGGTAGTAATCGCATCATTGTTGGGGGGAAATTGGGTAGGAAACACATGCTTTCACTCAAACAATAAGGCAGGTATAGCTGCGCTTTCAAGCAGAACCGCAAAGATGCAGCTATTGATATATACACCTTCTGCAACGTTTTTCTTTCTGCTGTGCATATTTTGGTTTGTATTTTTCATCTCAACATATTCCAGAAACATTCAACGCAGCAGCCCAATTCTTTGTCACGTAATAATTTATCTTTATTTATCCCACAGACTTATCAGTGCACAGTTCCACGAACCTTACACACAATCTACTCATTGCAACCAAACCAGATTGGGGATCGGTAGCTTGGATGCATTAATGCTTGTAGGCTCATTGAAAGAGGTGTGGCCAAACTTCTCACGAATCGGGGAAGAAACAGTATCTATCATTTTCAAATTGTCACCTCCTTTGAATGAGTCAGTTTTGTTGATTATCTTTTTAACCAATCTCTAACCTGTTAAATTATATTTGAGTGCTGTATGTCATATGCAGATTAAGGGATTTACCAGATCCAGCCTTGGGCTATATTGTTTGTTTAAAATTACAGTCAAAAGTGGTTAAATTTCCAAAAGAGCCAGGCATGCCAATTACTCCTGATATGTTACATAAGATTAATACATCATAGTGAATCGCCTGATGTGGACAGAATAATGTTATGGGCAGCTTTCTGCTTGGGATTTTTTTTTGATTCATGAGATCCATGTGCAATCAGTTGAGTCCTATACACATAGCATGCTTTCACCTGATGAGTTCATTCGCATGTACTCCAAGACGTTCCACTGTTCGATTGAGACAAAAACTAAAACTGATCCACTCGGAGAGGAGTGACAATACATTGGGTGATATTTTGGCCTGGTAAAGTGGCACTAGGTTACTCGGCTGTTTGTCCACCTTCACAGGGTCCCCTCTTTCTATTCAGTGATGGCTTAACTTTCTAAATCTCGTCTCATAGAGTCAGTACTCAAGGTTCTTCAGACAATAAGCGAGGATCATGCAAGGTTCAGTGACCACAGTGTTCCAATAGAAGCAGGTCTGAGCAATTCGATGTTTGGCCATTGCAAGTCATTATACCAGCTTTAGAGCACCATGGCAAAGTTTGGCAGAGTCTCAGCATCGCTTGTAGGACATGTTCAGTCAAATAATTATGTCAATGTAATCGTATCATATAATCGTCATAGATCTGTTAGTAGTATGAATAATTCGTTATTAATTTATTTATTGACATTATTGTTGAAGAAATAGTAATGGGGAGTGTGACACATCGCTGTTTTGGAGGGTGTCTAGCTGACATACACTCCACAAACCTGGTTAAGGAGCACATGAGTGTGGTCTAACAATAAGGTTATTTACTAGGAATGCACTGCACCATGGAACATTGTTGGCAGTATTCACAGGGTTCATATTGAATACAGCTGCTCCATGTATACCATCCCTGTACATGTGAGTATTATCCCTTGCTGACCCTTACCAAATAGCTGGGAGTGCATGTCGTACACAGAGGGGTCGGATAAAATAGATATGGTAAGTGGGCATTGCTGTTGTGTACAGAGTAAATGTTGACTTTGCTTTTTTAAAGCTTAAAATGGCAACATTTCAACTTGTATGTATTGGCCTTCTTCAGGGGGAATGAAATCACACATGAGGTAAGGTGCATAATATGAAAAAGGTCACATGAGGTGCACGTGATCCTCGATGTGTCTGGTATAGTGCACACAGGGAGCACAGCAGCACCATATGAGACGTAGATAGGCATAGTTTCACATGCATAGTGTTTGAGGTTCCAGCAACCAGGTACCTCTGGCCCCCAATTGAAGTGCTGATCCTCAGGTGCGAGATGAATATGCAGCACTTCCTTCAAAGCAGTTCCCTCCATTTGCTGGCTTCATCTATTACTGTGGTCTCTTCTGGTGGTGATGGCAGAATTCCTCAGTTCTTCTTTTGCAGGTACCATTGTGTTCCTTCATCCGGGTCTCCAAGCTCATCCTCATCTCTCCAATGTACACCTTCCCACAACTGTTAGGAACATGATACACAATAGATGAGTTCTTGGTAGAACGTAATTTATCCTTGACCTTGGAGAGCTGCGATCTTATAGTCATGCTGGTAATTTTCCCTGATGTTGAATTCTCCCCCCCCCCCCCCCCCCACACACACACGCATGATGTCTTCACCAAGCCCAACCACATAGAGGATGAGGACTAAACAAGTCGTTTACATTCTGCATCTTCTTCCACTTCTTTATCTTGTCTCATCCCTGTCACTCACGCTGGCTGTCATAGAGACCCCTGACTACCTTCATACAGGGACAGGTGGTGTGACCCACAGCGACAGTATTACATGTGTGGACTTACTCTACACTGTGGAGTCTAGCATGCCAGTCTTGCCTCTCCAGTTAGCTGTCCAACTCAATGGTGAACTTCATGGTGGGTGCAATGGATTAGTGCTTCAGCCAGGACACAGGGCTGAAACCAGGACACAGGGCTGAAACCAGGACACAGGGCTGAAACCAGGACACAGGGCTGAAACCAGGACACAGGACTGAAACCAGGACACAGGACTGAAACCAGGACACAGGGCTGAAACCAGGACACAGGACTGCCAGGACACAAAGCTGAAACCAGGACACAGGGCTGCCAGGACACAAAGCTGAAACCAGGACACAGGACACAGGGCTGAAACCAGGACACAGGACTGAAACCAGGACACAGGGCTGAAACCAGGACACAGGACTGAAACCAGAACACAGGGCTGCCAGGACACAAAGCTGAAACCAGGACACAGGGCTGAAACCTGGACACAGGCCTGAAACCAGGACACAGGCTGAAACCAGGACACAGAGTTGAAACCAGGACACAGGGCTAAAACCAGGACACAGGGCTGAAACCAGGACACAGGGCTGAAACCAGGACACAGGACTGAAACCAGGATACAGGGCTGAAACCGGGACACAGGACTGAAACCAGCTCTTTGTGGGATCAAAACTATTCACATGAAACCTCATGTGACCTTTTTGTGTTAGCTAGTCTACTGACACCTTACCTCATGTGTATTTTCGTTCACCCAGAAGAAGGTCAAAGTATTGACTGTATGTTGGTTGAAGTGTTGGCAATATAACAATCAAGGAGAAATTATTATGTATTGTGTTGTCAGAAAATAGACTACGGAGTATTGCATTGAAGATTCGTACACCTGTTGTGGTTTGTTGTATTTAACAATTATGATCATCAGTCTCACAATACCTCGTGCAGGAGTGCTACTTAGGTGAAGGACTATCTATCCTCTTCACTGTGGATATTTTCAACAATAAAACACCTTTGAAGTATTATTATACAACCTAAAAAAACAAAAAACAGCTGAAATAAATAACAACATTCTCTATTTGCTGAAATACGGTACCAATTTAGGAACATCAACTAATCTACACTAATAAATTATTCAGCTAATGTTGGATGTACATGATTTTTAAAAAAACTTAGAAGAACATCTAATTGGGTGTGAAATTCATTCTTGTTTCCTTGACAGTTTACAATACCCTACTTGAAATTATACTCCCTGACATTTCAACTAGCCTTAAATGTCAAGAGAGTACAATTTCAAGTCGATTGAGAAGGTTATTGTAATGTTATTATGTCAACTGAGAGTGTCAACTGAGAGTTCATTGAGAATATATATATATAGTTTAGGCTTTGCTTTAAAAAAATATTTCTTGTGTGCAATACGTATATACGACTGACTTGGTAGTAACTTTTGCAAGTATTACAATGTGGAGGAAGAGTTGATATGTGTGGTGGTGCAGGTTCAAATGTTTAACACTGGTGGCCTCCCTACCTACCCATAGTAGGCTGCATAGACCACTCCGCTAGCATATAAAGCAGGTGTGCTATAATGTGCTTTAGCATAACTGTCAGTATCCTCTTCCCACAGGGCCTTGCTACATGAACAGATACCAACCCCTCGCTGAAAGCTGCTCAATTGAGCTATTGTCACGGAAGCCACCAACTTGTAATGCGAGAGGAACATCTCGCACTTGATCTGGTCCTTGATACGCATGCCGAGTTGAACAGTGAGCTCTGAAAAGACATCATAGTCGTACGCCATCCCACGTAGAGCATCTTCCAGGACACTTTTGATGATCACTTCTGCTTCTTCGGGTTGGAACCTTTTGGCTGGTTGTGATAATCTGTAAAAGTTGGTTGGATTATCCATGTTGGAAACATCCTGTATCTCCGCATGTTTGTGCAATGGATCATCTCCGACTACACCAACTTCCTTCTCCATCCCTGCATCATGGTTTCTGGATGTTGTGTGGAATTGTTTCTCCTTGTTGCTGATGTGGCCAAACTGATGAAAACAATATTGCAATGAGCCCTTTTCCACCCGAAGGATGCAGTAGCTGATCTTATGATACATATACAGTTCATCACAATAGATAGATGGATATGGTACAAGGTTCAATAAAGGTAATATCTTCCATGGCTCATATGTCTGTTCTCCCAATATAATTCAACATTGAGACCTTCCCCCCTCCCTCCCTCCCATCTTACATGACTAATGATTGTCTTAACCTCGAGTTTGGGTGTCCATGCAGCTGCGAGTGCTACCACATTTGAATGTTCTTCCATGCCCAAATCAGTTCAAAAGCTTTCTACCTTTTTCACACCTCTTCTCTCACACTGCCATGGTTACAAGTATCAATAAGTTATGATTGGTGCAAATGTAAACAAAACTTGGCACAGGCTCCTGCATTGTTTAAATCTGCAGCTATTTGGCCAGTTTTGCAATAAGAGATGCTACTTCCCCGATGTTGGTGGTATCAGGGGCACACGAGTTCTGCATCAGATTTGACAGACTCTGGTTTATGTATATACCTAATAATGTGTCAGCTTGTTAATTATAACTCCTCTACCAACTAGTGTAAGGATATGGGATAAAAACATTTAAAAAATCTCGAGATGCATGAATTTCAATATGGTTACCTACATATAGTCTATTCCCCAGTGGGAAACTCCCCTCCATCTGTGGTTGCATCAAAATCTTGACCTCGTTTATACTCTCAACAAACTCTCAGTTGGCATTACGAAATTACAATGAATTCCTGGTGAAGGCTAGAGAATCTAGTCGAAACGTCGAGAGAGTAATATCTATTATGTGTAATATATTAGTTTCCCACTGACACTCTGTTCATATAGGACACTGGACAGATTCAGCTCTCACTCTTCTGAGACTTGTATTGCTTCACTGCATCTTCCACGGCCTTTCCAGCCTTGTGACACTCTCTGTAAGCAGTTTCAGTCTCTCGCTTTCCTGAAATATTCCCTTTATTAGATCCAATTTAATGGAATCAAGAGCAGGATTGAGAAGTTTTCACAGCTTTACTAATGTAAAATTAGTATATGCTTTCGCATTAACCTTTGACCGTCCCCATACCAACTCAATTAGGTTTAGAACTTGGGTGTGAATAACATTTCATCCTCCAATTAGCAATAGTATGCTCTACTTGGTTTTTTTGCATCCCTAAAATCTTGATGGTTTGATAAAATAGTTCGCAAATCTGCCAAAAAGTTTCCTGCATAGACTCCTCCCTCAAAATAGTTATATATATATAGTGCTTGCCACTTTAGTTGGCCAATTCAATTCAAACATAATTGCAAAAGCAAACTTTTGTACTGTGTCTATAGTTGTTTAGAATCTTATGAAATTTGGTATGTTCATATATAGTTCAACATGTTCTCTACATTATGTGTGAATACTGTTACCATGGAAACCAAAAAGCCAAAGATGTGGCTTTCTCAAAGGACAAAGGTCATACATTTTGCTTTATGAGCCTATGAAAAATCAGAAAACTAATCAATCACCTTCAAACTTTTAGAACTACATCATGATGTTTCTATATAAATTTCTGTAAGACAGATTTTTTAAATTTTGTTCTTAACATTTGTAATTTAATTATTTATTAATTTTCGATCTAAAACCTATGATGTTCAACCGATTTTTTTTTGTTATGTTCATAATTATTAGTAAGTAATATACTTTAAAACTGTAAGAGCAGAATTTTGAATACATGTTTAGTTCAAAAGTTATGAAGCAATTATTATCAGGTTTCAAAAAAAATACGACGGTGAGACTTGAATGTTTTGACAGCTTGCTCAATCTTTATTCCAGCCTTATAATTCTCTCTGTATGCTCTCTCGTAGTCCCTGGCCTTCCGGAAGTACTTGCGTATGGTGTCTACAGAGACTGCATGTTTGATTATTTTTTTCAACCCAGGCAATGTAAAATTTGTGTACGCTCTGGTGTAACGATTAGCCTCTCCCCAAACTCGCTCTATCGGGTTCAATTCACAGTGGAATTTAGGCAAGAAGAGAACACGATGGCCCCTCTCGAGGAGAAAATGTTCTACAATTGTCTTTTCCATATGGAAGTCCTCATGATTCGATAAAACAATTTTCATGTCAGGACCAGTCATGGTATCAGTGTTGATTCCTCGTTCCTCGAACACTTTCCTCAGCCCTTTTGCAATACCCTTCTCCAGCATGGTCTGTGTTCTTCCTGCCCACTGTGTGTAACGCATCAAAGGCTGGCCGAACATTCATTCTATTGGCATTAAGGGCATCTGAAGCAAATGCTTTGTGGCAACTGCTCTGGTCAAATATCCAAAGTAGTGTATGCATGGCTGGATTGAACTTCCACTCTGCGATCTTAGCAGCCTTCTCCACCTGCGCCATGAATCTACTAGCACTTGTCCAATAACCCTCCTTTTGTCCACCATACTCGAGGAATTCCCTGGCTTCTGCTGGAAAATTAGGGTCTGACTTTGTAGCCTCAATAAGTTCTTCCTCAGATAATCTCAGGAACCCACCATATTCATCCACAAAATAACTCGCCATGATACCAGTACCTTTGGTCTTGGGTAGAATCGCAGGCTTATCGTCTGTTCCCCACATCCATGTCTGTGCTTCATTTATACAGAAGATTGACTCGTCATGGAAAATGGTCACCAACTTCTTGTCATTTTGTGCTCTTCTGCTGGAGGTTGTATTGCTGGTTGGGAAGCTTCAGTTGGGAGTAGAGGTATCTCGTCACTACATAGAGGAGGAGCTTGGTGAGTACCCTGCAGCATCTTGATGGTAGACAAAAACTCACTCCGGTACTTCACCACATCTCTACGCTCATGACCATCTATGTAGATACCTTTCTTGTGAATCATTGGTTTAAATCCAAGTCGATGCAGCCATCGAATGGCTGTTCGAAGAGAAATAGAACGTGGGAAGTGTGGCGGAAGATGATGGCTGGGAAGAAGAACTGAGTTGACATATTCACAGAACATTGCTACAGTCATATTCGGAGCTCCCTTCTTGAAGGCATTCTCACGCACCCACTCTGCTGATCGTTCACGGAGTTCTTCATCCTGCAAGACCATACGTCGCTCCCATTTTCCCTGCCGACTTTCTTTGAACTTCAGGGTTGTTACTAAAGAATTCTTTGCGGTAGCGGCGAATTGATCTCTCACCACACCCTGAAAATACAACAATTTTATGTAATATAGCAGCTATATATAGATATATATAAAAATTTAAATCAAACAAACCTGTGATAGAAGAAGATTCGTGTGCAGCATCCATCTTCCCCATCTTCTGGCGCTTAAAAAAACTCTCAAACAAAACTACAGATAGCATCTTTCGTTGGTCTCTTGTGAGAGTAAGCATCCAGTCATCAAAGACCTCTTGAGCATTGCTTTCACCTTCAGTGTCTGAGTTGTACTCCTGCTCCTCTCCCAACTCTTCATCTGGAGATCTCTGGACTTCTGCTGCTTCAAGCTGCCCTTCCTGTTCCTCTTCCCACAATTCATCTGGGGATCTATGAACTTCTGCTGCTTCAAGCTGTTCTGATGATCTCTGAAGTTCTGCTGCTCCAACCTGGGAGTATCCAAGCTGCTCTACTGCAAAAGCAGCATCCTCAAATGTCTGAGGCATCTCTGGTGAACTGCCGCTCTGCTCCTGAGCGATCGTGGAAGTCGTACTCAAGCCGTTTTCAAGTACATCCACAGCTGCTGACAATATCTTTGAGCGGGTCCTGTCCACTATTCTTCGACGTTTCTGCCATCTGTCAGACATCCTGCAGGTCCGTGACTCAGCGACTAGTTATCCAATGGAGATTGAAGAAACTCAACAAAGTATCCTGGAGATTAAAGAAACTCAACAAACCGACTTGCTTATTCACTCGCAATAGATTCGTTCGCTTGCATATTTTTCAATATTGACGATCCGTTTGCATGGAAACGATGCTAGACCAGCCCTCTCATTGGTCACTTTTCAAAACACTCCTACAATTATTTTTGCAGGAGCGCTAAGTAATTTTAAAATTGACTGTATAATAAGAAAGTTATTATTTTTTCAAGAATTGGAGTGGCAAGCACTATAGTAGTCCCTTTGCAGTTCCATCTGGGTGCACCATCGATCAGAAATTCCCATTTCCCCACTCTGTGTCCTAACTCTTGTGGTCTAATATCCTTCAAAATGTTTTTGGCGAAAATAGCTAATGCAGCATATTTGGTATGACAGCTGCTTTGATCTAGGATAAAGACAACTGTGCGAGAACTCCGAGGGTATTTATAATTTGCAATGGTACAGGCCATATCCATCTGCTTGTTAAACTTGTCTCCAGTCCAGTATCCATCGTGTTCAACACCGTATTCAAACTGAACTCTTGCACACCGAGATATTTCAGGATTTAATGTTTTAGCCTGTCGGTATTGTTGATCAGATAAACATAAATAGCCATCATGCTCATCTACAAAGCCGGACACCATTAATCCCACTACCTTTTGTCTTGGGTAAGAGGGCTGGATGTTCATCTTCTCCCCACATCCAAATCTGACCTTCGTTCGTGTTGTATATTGCTTCATTATGATATAGAAGGACGAGTTTCTTTTCCCCCTCATCTGCTTCATCATGAACTCGAGGGGGCTCATCTGAACACAGAGGGGGTGGCAGATGATATCTTTGAAGGGATTCCATCTCCTTTAAATACTCTTGTGTATATATATATATATATAAATGAAATAATATGTATCAAGGATATAATTTTATGTACAACTGTCCCTCACAATATTTAACAACATCCGGTCATTCATGCCCATCAATATATACCCCTTTCTTGTGGCTATGTGGCTTAAAGCCAAGATGATGGAGCCATCGCCTTGCCGTACTAACTGAAATACATCTTGGATATTGTGGAGAAAGGTGGCAAGATGGTAACAACTGGTCATTTGCCCAAAAACAGAAACTTCGTGCCGTCACATTGGCTTCACCCTTCTTAAATGCATTTTCCCGAACCCATTCAGCTGCTTTGAGGTTGATCTAAATAATAAACATAGATACACACACATAATAAGACATACATTACGCACACACCACATAGGGACATACACACACCACACAGGGACATACAAACACACCACACATCACACAGGGACATACACACACACCACACATGCAAACACCACACAGGGACTGGGACGTACACACACACCACACATGGACGTATGCACACACCACACATGGACGTACGCACAAAACCACAGATTGGACTTCATATTAACGAAATTGTTGCTGACCTTCTCATAATGATAAACAGTCATTCTTTCATATTTTCCCTGCTTGCTCTCAGGTAATTCACCTTTATTCTCCATGAACTGATTCATATACTTTCGAACTGTCTTTTCGTTAAAACCTAGCATGGAGGCAGCTTCTGTAGCAGACTTGATTTTATTATACTTTTGACGAACTTGAAAGCTTTTCATAATCACCACCGACAACATTCTACGGGTATCAAAAGGCAATGTAAGTACAAAATCGTCCAAACACTCCTGGACATCATCATCAGTGAAGCCTAGATATAAAAAAGGTAGTTATTACAGTTAGAATGCTGATATAACTAGTTGAAGCTAAATAGCTAGCTATAATATATATCCAGAGTAAAACTTACTAGTTGACTTTCCATCACTCTGGTTATGAGTATCCTCGCCATTTTCATCGTCCTCCTCAGCGTTGCCTCCATCTCTAGGATCTTCTTCCTCATGGACAATAGATACTAGCTCGACTGACTCGGGAGGAAATGCCTGCTCCTGCGAAGAAGCCGTTGGAGAAGCTCCAGAGACACCGCCAACAGCATCGTCACCAGAACGATATCCAGACGTCCTTTTCATCTTCTTCTTTGCCTCACGCATTTTCAAAGCCCTAGCTGTGGCTTTCCTCTTCTTACTCCAAGGTGTATTCATCACAGAATTCCAAAACTCGCTTCAAAATTCAACCTTTTCTCTTCTAACTTTTCAGACGCGACGAGTTTTCATTCGCTAGTTTTTATGGCACATGCGGTCGTTAATTTCAATGGCAACGGGAATGCGCGTGACTAAATAACGATATCTGATTGGCTACTTTTTAGTTTATGCTTTCAACATCTAGTAAATTTCTTACTTATGTATTTATTAATAATTTTTATCATGTAGCTATCTACTCCACTCATAGAGAATAGTACAAATAGAACTACTGTGATATTTTACCATATCGCGTACTTGTTATTACCTATACGATATGCGCATGCTCAGTAAAGGTTTGCGCATCCTCAGTCCCATGATAAATACATTATTAAATTGATAAGGTGAAATATCACTCGTCTGATTGGCCGTTATTTTCACTCGTGCCTCCGGCACTCGTGGCCACAGACTCGTGATATTTCCCCGTATCAATGTAATAATGTATATTTATCTGCAACAGCAACAAAAATATATAATAAAGAATTTTGGAAGAGTTATTATGCTGCAGCACTGATCCAATATGTAAGACCCATATGTAAGGCCCCTTATGTTGCTATAATAATATATCCATATGTAAGGGCCCCCTTATGTTGCCATACATCCATATGTTGTAAGACCCCCTTATGTTGCTATACATCCATATGTAAGGCCCTCTTATGTTGCTATACATCCATATGTAAGGCCCCCTTATGTTGGCTATACATCCATATGTAAGGCCCCTTATGTTGCTGCTATACATAGGCACCTTATGTTGCTATACATCCACATGTAAGGCCCCCTTATGTTGCTATACATCCATATGTAAGGCCCCCTTATGTTGTTTTTACATCCATATGTACAGTAAGCCCCCTTATGTTGCTATACATCCATATGTAAGGCCCCCTTATGTTGCTATACATCCATATGTAAGGCACCTTATGTTGCTATACATCCATATGTAAGGCCCTCTTATGTTGCTATACATCCATATGTAAGGCCCCCTTATGTTGCTATACATCCATATGTAAGGCCCCCTTATGTTGCTATACATCCATATGTAAGGCCCCCTTATGTTGCTATACATCCATATGTAGGGCCCCCTTATGTTGCTATACATCCATATGTAAGGCCCCCTTATGTTGTTTTTACATCCATATGTACAGTAAGGCCCCTTATGTTGCTATACATCCATATGTAAGGCCCCTTATGTTGCTATACATCCATATGTAAGGCCCCTTGTGTTGCTATACATCCATATGTAAGGCCCCCTTATGTTGTTTTTACATCCATATGTACAGTAAGGCCCCTTATGTTGCTATACATCCATATGTAAGGCCCCCTTATGTTACATCAATATGTAAGGCCCCTTATGTTGCTGCTATACATCCATATGTAAGGCCCCCTTATGTTGCTATACATCCATATGTAAGGCCACTATGCTTCGGTGGTAGTAGATAGATATATAGTTAACATTTTTTTGGAGAGGGATTTTTTTTTGCTTGGGAGGGAAAACTAACCTCTAAACCAACCATGGAGTGAGTACATACAACATTGGAAAGCAGATATCATTTGCTACTACGATTACATACAGAGGACAAAACACAGCAACAGAGTTATTATACCACATTTTAAACATCTCACGATACTGTTTATTTTTTATTTTTAAAGGCTAACTACACCCATACTACACCTATAACTCATGCATAATTAATGAGGGTGTTTACAAGCCCCTTAAATTTTTATAACAACAATATTAAGCTTGGATATAATATCAGTGTTCATTATTTTAGTTATTAACGTGACCTACATTGGTAAATTCTTGTTCATTAATTTTTTTCTACAAGTTTCTATATAGGGAAGTAGCCACCTATATAGCTGCTCAGTTCCAGAGCTATCTGATCATATATATATAGATGTTGTTCTTACCCCATAACACATGCCTATATATGTAGTTAGTATTCACGTACATGATCACAAGACTCTGTTTGGCTTTGATGAAGGTCTGTGCTAACGTTTGTCACAAGTGATTACTTGTTTGTAGCGTGTTTGTTGATTCGGCTCGATATAGCACACATGCACAAGTGTATGGATGACTTTTATTTTTGCTAATAACAATAGTAATAATAATAATAAATAACGAGAAACAGCAAACAAAATAACACCAATAAACACACAAATGAAACAATTCTAAGGTAAAGCCCCACCCAATATAGCTGCCACATTACCCAGCTGAACTTATGCGCTGAAGCAAAAGCGAATACGACCTGGGCTCCTCCTCCAAACTGGTCTGCAACCTGTTTGCCAAGGTCAATGAAAAAGGTGGCAGCTGCAAGGCCAAAAGCTCCTGATGCCTCGAAGCCAGATACACAGAGTACTGTGTACTTTGTCCTTTGGGGCTTCAGTGGCTGCAGTGCCAGCCAAAGCCACATGAGATGGTGCATAGGTGGTGTCTGGGCGTGCAACATCCGACACTAATGATCAATCACTTCCATGGGACCAAACTGATGCCCATCTGGCTGTTTGTCATCTGATCTAAACACTCCATTGGGTTCTATCAAGTTTAGATGGGATATTTGCAGAGTCCAAACTTTTCTTGAGAAGCATGCCTTGGATAGCAAGCAGCCCTGGCTTTCTACAGCACCTAACAATGGCAACACAAGGACATAGATTAGTGCACGACTTTTGGAGAGACTCGGGGTTCACTACCAAAAGCCCCGGGCACTACTAGTGAGGAACCCAGTAGTATGATCACACTTAAATGTGGTTCAAAGAAAGGCTAGAAGCTCCACTCTCCAAAAGTCATGCATGTGTTGCCATTGTGGCAAACAGGTTGATGTCAAGGGCACACACACACATATAAAGGTTACATACATATTAACTTGGCTACAAGCGAGACCACCTCCTTCCTCCCTTACTCTGTTCCCCATCATTAGCACATTTTTCCTATTGACGATATGCCGTCAGCTATCTTTCCTCTATGTATTCCATTTTGTATTCGCCATCGGTAAGAGCAAACAGCACCACGGGCGGCAGTTCATGCAAGCAATGGTTTTCTGCCCTTGCCAAGCTTGGGGGGGGGGGGGGGGGGGGGGGGGGGAAGAGAGAATTTCTGCATCCTCATGATCAACAGCTAGCTCTAGAGCAGGATTTGAAGCTAGTTATCGTAATCAAATTCCAGCATCCCCACCCTGCCTGCCAATTAGCTGTGATCAACACTTCCTTCCAACCAGCCAATTTTATTTCCTGATCTATTGAATGCTTACAAAGACGACATTTCTTATATATTTTGTTATTGAAGGCGAACCATATATGGGTGAACAAATGTGAATGCACATATATACACATTGCCATGCATAGCAATACCAACTTTTCTACCAACTCCCCCAGTGACAGCTCACTTCCATAACATCTATGATTTGATTCACTTAAGTAACCTCTTCAAAGGTGCTGTTTAACTCGAGTGAGGTCGACAAAAATAGGGGGGGGGGGGAAAAGAATAGTGAACCACAAATTTACCTACAGACATTGATGGGACCCTTTACAATTAGGAACACCAAAAAGATACTAGATCGCTACTATATAATTATGTAGCCAATGTTCTATAATTACCAACTTCTCAGTTTTATTGCTTGCCTGCTTGCTGCCATAGCAGCACCTGAATAGGCTGCACGAGTCTAATGTGCACATCAATAGGCTGCAGGAGTACAATGTGCACATCAATAGGCTGCACGAGTCCAATGTGCACATCAATAGGCTGCATGAGTCCAATGTGCACATCAATAGCTGCAGGAGTCCCAAGTGCACATCAATAGGCTGCACGAGTCCAATGTGCACATCAATAGGCTGCACGAGTCCAATGTGCACATCAATAGGCTGCACGAGTCCAATGTGCACATCAATAGGCTGCAGGAGTCCAATGTGCACATCAATAGGCTGCACGAGTCCAATGTGCACATCAATAGGCTGCACGAGTCCAATGTGCACATCAATAGGCTGCAGGAGTCCAATGTGCACATCAATGGGCTGCACGAGTCCAATGTGCACATCAATAGGCTGCACGAGTCCAATGTGCACATCAATAGCTGCAGGAGTCCAATGTGCACATCAATAGGCTGCACGAGTCCAATGTGCACATCAATAGGCTGCACGAGTCCAATGTGCACATCAATAGGCTGCAGGAGTCCAATGTGCACATCAATGGGCTGCACGAGTCCAATGTGCACATCAATAGGCTGCACGAGTCCAATGTGCACATCAATAGCTGCAGGAGTCCAATGTGCACATCAATAGGCTGCACGAGTCCAATGTGCACATCAATGGGCTGCACGAGTCCAATGTGCACATCAATAGGCTGCACGAGTCCAATGTGCACATCAATAGGCTGCAGGAGTCCAATGTGCACATCAATGGGCTGCACGAGTCCAATGTGCACATCAATAGGCTGCACGAGTCCAATGTGCACATCAATAGCTGCAGGAGTCCAATGTGCACATCAATAGGCTGCACGAGTCCAATGTGCACATCAATGGGCTGCACGAGTCCAATGTGCACATCAATAGGCGCACATCAATAGGCTGCACGAGTCCAATGTGCACATCAATAGGCTGCACGAGCACATCAATAGGCTGCATGAGTCCAATGTGCACATAAGTGAAATAAGCTGCAGGAGCTTATGTGTACAGCTGAAACAGATTTTTGCCAAAGAATATAGATATATAGGTAGGGGTAAAGTGCAATATCAAACTTCACCCCAAGCATAGCACACACATAATAGAGCAAGTCTGGTCACTTTGCCACAAAAATCGTGGAATGTAAAATTCCTGGCCCAGAGTGGTAGTATTTCAACAACCATTTTCCAAGCTGTAGATAACATATGCACATTTGACTTAACAGTTCAAAGCATGTACACGTCGATCTGTTGACATTCACATGCATACATATACTTGATACACATATATTCATGTGTATATACATGCATACAATATACATATATTTTATGGCAAGCACATACAATTTTAATTCAAACAGAGTATATATATATATATATATATATAGTGAACAAGAATATTCCGATGCACATTTAACAACATTGTTCTTCCACTCATTAATCTCTTAGCCAGGAAGCATGTTTGCCAACAAGTTGGCAGCGAGTTCTTCGTTCTTCTCACAAGCAAAATAAACTTGGACCACAAGAAATTCAGGATAACCCATCCCCTTCAGCTGCATGGAGAGATATGAACATTGGATGGCTTCATTAACTACCTGTTAATTGGTTGCCTGTTAGAAGGAAGGGTAAGGATATAATTCTGCAAATTATAGTATCCACTTTTGAATATCGAGCCATCTTATTCCAGATGATGACCCACCCATCGTGTTTCCAGCAGTAGAGGTCACAGTAGCAGCTCCAAATCCTCCTCTTCATTTCAGGGGTGCAACTTATACACATGTACACCAAATATGATGCTTCTGCTGGGTCACAGCTAAAATGAATTGGTGGCAGTGGAACATGTAACCTCCTGTAGCTAGCTGCTATTTGTGTGTGTGTGTGTGTGTTAAGAGGGGAAGATACCATAAAACAAACAAACTTGTGGTTCCGACTTTAGAGCTCCATTGACTCCATTTGATGTATAGCTCAAAAGATAGCTCTCTCTCTCTGTGTGTGTGTGCTCTCTTTTGATACTAAATTGGCATAGGTACTGTATAACCATGCCAAAGTTACAGGCAGTCAAAAGTTGGAGACCTCAATATCTAAATGCCTGTTTTCTGCAGTTCTAGATTAGACTATCAGTGGCAATATGGAGGAAGCCTACACTACAAAATTGTGAGTCAAGCAGGGGTTGAAAATCAAATTCCTAAAATAATTTTCAAACCAGCTCTTGACCACGCACTTACGTTTTAGCGCCTAATGAGAAATAAAAACACTAATTTTGGAAGATAGGGCTTCCTCTAGCCAGTGTCTAGCACTTTCCAACTAGGAGCTGAAAATGCAGGCATGTAGGCTTTGAGGCCCCCAACTTTGGCTGCATGCAACTTTGGCATGGTTATACCTATGCAACAGTTTTTAGTATCAAAAGAGAACACAGAGAGAGATTTGCTATATATCAAGATGACAGAGTGAAGTACGCAGGATCTACAGAGCTCCGAAGTCGTAACCACATTAAAAAAAATGGTATCCCCCCCCCCCCCCCCCCCCCTAAATCGCTGGAACCAAACTGAGTAGCTACATTGCAGCTTTTAAGCTCAAAGTTGAGTTTTCAGAAAAGTAAGGCAACAGAAGAACTGAGAGGGAGTACAAGAGTTAGTAAGAGTTGATAACACTACCAAGATCAGCAGATCATTGAGTTGGCTTCAGAGTTTACTTACATGCAACTTAAAGTCAGGTGTGACCAACACTCTGGCAAATATGGTTATATACTAACTCAAATTAAAGGTAGTTTTTACATATTGAGACAATCAGATGCTCATGTGCATGGCATTACTAAGCAGCAAGTGCATACAACCTAGTGTCTACAAGATCAGTTTGTAACAAACCAGCACTGATGAACAAATTAACCCCAGGATGACCAACATGCAAAAATACACATGATTTGAGCGCTTATGCTGGAGAAGAAAGAAAGGATATAATGCGTTGGAAATTAATGCGTTGGAAAGAAGAAAAAAATTGTGGTCATCTGGTGTGTTTTATGTTTAAGGATTATTGAGTGAATGGTTGACAAGACGCCAAGTCAAGCACTAGCTACTCCGAAGAAGTTCTTCCAGCTTTGGGTAATGAAATGCCTTGCTAGAGTGACCCAGACTGTGTTCGGTGAGGAAGGTTCTTCCCCTCTGAAGGACAGGAAGGTGCTCTAGAACTCAAATTTTAATCACAATTCATCGTGAATTAAGTTTGGATGAAGATGTTATAGTACATACCATATGATTCTAGCAGTAAAAGTAGGGGTTTTCCCCTTCTAACCATAGTAGATGGAACAATTTTGTACAGGCTTATGTAAAATATCCAATATCCCCCCAAAAATTACTTTAGCCTTACAAAAAGCAGCCAACCTGCTCCATTAGACTTCAATTGACAATATCAGAGAGCAAGTCGAAACACCCAGTGATGTATACAGAAATTTTGCCAAGGGGGGGCGAACTTGAGATATGGAAAAATAAGGGGGGGGCGGAGAGCCTGGATGGTGCGGAAAGGGGACGTGCACCCTGGGCTTCCGCGTGGAGTACGAAAGTGTTTTACCCACAGGTATTTTTGCAGTACTAACTGTATATATAGCTGCTACTTATGATGGCATGCACTTTTTCTAAAATCTTTAGTACAACATTCCATCTTAAATATTTGCTGAAGTTGCATGCTACGGCAATCAGCATATATAGATTAGATATAGTCACTTGTCACTCGTATAATGGAGGTGGGCTTTTGTGAAATCGAATTATGTTGCATTCCATGCATTTTCTTACAAAATCATGGACAACAGGTTTCATACACAATTTTTCTCTAGTTCTCTAGGGGTGGGGGGGGGGGGGGGGGGGGGGGGGTGGGGGGTGGAAATGGTTGGTCACTTGGTGCCCTAATTTTTGTTAATATTTTCTTAACATGTTCATAAGTCGTAAAAGGGGGGTCTGGGGGGAAGATCCCCCCATATATTTTTTTGCTTTTACAATGTCTGAGGATAGCTATTTTGACTGACTACCAATGGCATTATCATTATGCTATACCGAACTATGGCTAGACTGTATATATTTCTCATGATATTGTAGCTGCTTGGAAAAAGGAGAGCATGTGTCATGACACAATGACATCACACACCACCACGTGCTCTCCTTTGTAGGTTTGTCACTTCTTTTGTTTCTCCTTCTTTCCCACTCCCTCTCTCTCAGTATTTTTAACTCAGTCCATTATGTCATGGTCTTCAAGTCTAATCTTAGACATGATGTCATCACACGCCACCACGTGTTCTCCTTTGTAGGTTTGTCACTTCTTCAGTTCCCTCCTTCTTTCCCACTCTCTCTCAGTATTTTTAACTCAGTCCATTATGTCATGGTCTTAAAGTCATCACACACCACCACGTGTTCTCCTTTGTAGGTTTGTCACTTCTTCAGTTCCCTCCTTCTATCCCACTCTCTCTCAGTATTTTTAACTCAGTCCATTATGTCATGGTCTTAAAGTCTCTATAAAAGAAACCTTACTAGCTGATTTCTCTTCATATTAATATGGATATTCGCTCATACTTTGCAAGTACTTCTCAAGCCTCTTCTCATGCTAATAGCAGCGATAGCGAAGATAGCAGAACAGATAGCTCTGAGCATATCGAGGCATCTAGTCCTAGCCTTAGTCCTCCACCTTCAAAGAAAAGCAAGCAAAACAAACACCGCTCTTCTGTATCCACGAAGAGAAAATACTCTAAGAGCTGGGAGAAAGATTTCAGTTGGCTCTATTATGACGAGGATAGCGATGGTGCCTTTTGCAAGGTTTGCAAGCAATCTGGTCTGCAGCGTACTGGAGGAGTGTGGGTCACACAACCTTGCAGAAATTGGAAGAAAGCTGTTGAAAAAATGAAAGCTCATGCGAGAAGTGACTTCCATATCCATGCAACTCAAGCTCTTTTTGCAGCTAAAGGAGCAGCCAAAGGTGGAACAGTTGTACAGCAACTCCAGAATGTTTTAGCTCGCAAAAGAGCTCAGAACAGAGCTGCAGTGAAGTGCCTGATCCTACTCACTCATTTTCTTACGAAAGAACAAGTTGCACATTCGACAAAATTTGAGAAGCTGGTTGACGTGGTGGTTCGATGTGGCAGCCAACATTTGAAGCAATTCTTAGAAACTGCACCAAGAAATGCTGTGTACACATCAAGATTGGCTGTGGTTGAATTCATCGAATCATTGGGGACATGGGTGGAGGAGTCGATTCTGAAGCGACTTCAAAAGGCACCTATGTACAGCCTCATGGCAGATGAGTGCACAGATGTCACCAACGTAGAAGAATTGTCTGTGTTTTGCCGCTGGGAGGAAGATGGTGTACCAGTAGAGTGCTTTCTGGAGCTTATTCCATTGAAGAAGGCTGATGCAGAGACCATCTATTCTAATCTCATCGATTGTTTAAAGAAGAAAGGTCAACAAGTCGGAAGAATAGTTGGATTGGGATTTGATGGAGCTGCAACTTTTTCTGGACGAAAGACCGGGGTTCAGGCACGTATCAAGAAACATACTCCTCACGCTCTGTTTATACACTGCCACTGTCACTTACTGCAGTTGGCTTGTGTGCAAGCTGCCAATAAAACTCCTGGAATTGCTCATGTTTACAGAACATTGACTACTCTTTGGAAGCATTTTCGCAATTCCCCCAAGCGAGCAGTGTCTGAAGGAGGTACAGCACGTTCTTGAACTTCCAGAAATGAAAGTGATCAAGCCATCTGACACACGCTGGCTGGCACATGAAAGGTGTGTCAAAGCTGTCAAAGCAAGTTATTCTGCAATTGTAATCACCATTGGGAACATCTACGAGACGTCCCACGAACCAGAAGCTCTTGGAATCCATGGTGCCCTCTGCAAATTGTCTACGATTGCAGCTATATATTTGCTTGATTTCACTCTACCACAAGTAGCCAAGCTCAGCAAAGCACTTCAGGCAGAGCAGCTTGACCTCTCGTTGATATCATTCCTTGTTGATGCTACTGTTAAATCCTTGGATGATGCAGTTTTGCCTGGAGCGAACTGGGTGTTGGAGCTTCTTGAAAACGTTGAAGACTTGAAGTCATCTACAAAGGTGTCTATTGACGCTGATAAAATACTTTCGTTCCAGAATGTTGTTGGTAAGCCTTTTGTTGCTGATTTAAAGGCCAACATAACAAGCCGATTTTCTTCATCCAACGCTGTTGTATCAGCATTGTCTATATTCGATCCACGGAAAGTTCCAAAACCAGATTCAGTATCTTTTCCCACTTATGGAGACACGTCTGTTGAGAAACTGATTGCTCACTACGGAGAAGATAGAGATGCAGAAACATTGGATGGAGAAGAAACAGTGAAGACAGCCATGATTTCCACTGAAATACTTACAGAGTGGAAAACATTCCGCCAGCTGTTAGTCAAGCAACCACGGGATACTACTGCATCACAGCTGAAAGAACTTGTTTCAAACGACATGCTCAAGGCCATGTTTCCCAATTTGCACAAGATTGCCTCCATCTGCTTATCGATTCCAGTTTCTACTGCTTCTGTGGAGAGAAGCTTCTCACAGATGAAGATGATCAAGACTCGTTTGCGTAATTCTCTAAGTGACTGCAGCCTTTCTCACCTTATGAGGATTGCTATAGAGGCACCAGAAGTACTCTCTGAGAGCGACCTTGAAGAGATTGTGGACGTATGGCAGAGAAAACCAAGAAGAACCTCAGTTTGACATTCCTATCATTTGAACCTGATATCATAAGCTTATTACACCTTTCTTGTATTACACCTTTCTTGACATTATTTAAAAAAACACTCTAATTTCAAGGGGGGGGGGCGAGAATGATACAAGGGGGGGCAAATGCCCCCCCCCCCCGCCCCCCCTAAATACACCCCTGAACACCCATGCGTTTAGTGAACAGGCATCGTGCAAATATAATGCCTTATGATTCACGTATGCTTGCACAATATCTCAATGTGCAAAAATTACAATAGACATCTAAACAGACCGACGTAAGTAACCACTACATCTTAGGGGCATTAATTAACACTGTGAACTTGTCATTAATACCACTCCACTTGAAATTACCTCCCAAAGATGTTCTTCTTTTGTCATCTTAGTAAGTAGTTAATTGCTGTCAATAGTTGTGTAATATCAAACTACAACTGATGCTAACTCTATGGACACACTTGACCAACACAACCTACAAACTTCTCATCTCTTCCTCCTTTCCTCCATCTGCTCCAACTCACTCTATCAATGGCTTCCTTCTCTTGTGGAGTGATTCTGACTTGAACACCGCCTTGTGCAGAACTCTCGGCCTGGACTCCAAAGGGTCCTTGCTGGGCAGGCACAGATGAAGATGGGTTGCTGTTCAAGAACTGGACGAAAGACTCTTGGTTTTCATTAATTAGCTGCATAAGAAAAGAATCCACAAGTAATAAACCAATTGTGCAATAATACTAATAATAATCTCTCAATGAAGTTAATTATCGAGAAAGCCATTATATATGAACATATAAGAGCAACACTAGACATTAGTTAGGCCCCTCAATATAGAGACATTAGTTAGTCCCCTCAATATAGTGCAACACTAGACATTAGTTAGTCCCCTCAATATAGTGCAACACTAGACATTAGTTAGTCCCTTCAATATAGTGACATTAGTTAGTCCCCTCAATATAGTGCAACACTAGACATTAGTTAGTCCCCTCAATATAGTGCAACACTAGACATTAGTTAGTCCCCTCAATATAGTGCAACACTAGACATTAGTTAGGCCCCTCAATATAGTGCAACACTAGACATTAGTTAGGCCCCTCAATATAGTGCAACACTAGACATTAGTTAGTCCCTCAATATAGTGCAACACTAGACATTAGTTAGTCCCCTCAATATAGTGCAACACTAGACATTAGTTAGGCCCCTCAATATAGTGCAACACTAGACATTAGTTAGGCCCCTCAATATAGTGCAACACTAGACATTAGTTAGGCCCCTCAATATAGTGCAACACTAGACATTAGTTAGTCCCCTCAATATAGTGCAACACTAGACATTAGTTAGGCCCCTCAATATAGTGCAACACTAGACATTAGTTAGTCCCCACAATATAGTGCAACACTAGACATTAGTTAGTCCTCTCAATATAGTGCAACACTAGACATTAGTTAGTCCCCTCAATATAGTGCAACACTAGACATTAGTTAGTCTCAATATAGAGACATTAGTTAGTCCCCTCAATATAGAGACATTAGTTAGTCCCCTCAATATAGTGCAACACTAGACATTAGTTACTCCCCTCAATATAGTGCAACACTAGACATTAGTTAGTCCCCTCAATATAGTGCAACACTAGACATTAGTTAGTCCCCTCAATATAGTGCAACACTAGACATTAATTAGTCCCCTCAATATAGTGCAACACTAGACATTAGTTAGTCCCCTCAATATAGTGCAACACTAGACATTAGTTAGGCCCCTCAATATAGTGCAACACTAGACATTAGTTAGTCCCCTCAATATAGTGCAACACTAGACATTAGTTAGGCCCCTCAATATAGTGCAACACTAGACATTAGTTAGTCCCTTCAATATAGTGACATTAGTTAGTCCCCTCAATATAGTGCAACACTAGACATTAGTTAGTCCCCTCAATATAGTGCAACACTAGACATTAGTTAGTCCCTTCAATATAGTGCAACACTAGACATTAGTTAGGCCCCTCAATATAGTGCAACACTAGACATTAGTTAGTCCCCTCAATATAGTGCAACACTAGACATTAGTTAGTCCCCTCAATATAGTGCAACACTAGACATTAGTTAGGCCCCTCAATATAGTGCAACACTAGACATTAGTTAGTCCCCTCAATATAGTGCAACACTAGACATTAGTTAGTCCCCTCAATATAGTGCAACACTAGACATTAGTTAGTCCCCTCAATATAGTGCAACACTAGACATTAGTTAGTCCCCTCAATATAGTGCAACACTAGACATTAGTTAGTCCCCTCAATATAGTGCAACACTAGACATTAGTTAGTCCCCTCAATATAGTGCAACACTAGACATTAGTTAGTCCCCTCAATATAGTGCAACACTAGACATTAGTTAGTCCCCTCAATATAGTGCAACACTAGACATTAGTTAGTCCCCTCAATATAGTGCAACACTAGACATTAGTTAGTCCCCTCAATATAGTGCAACACTAGACATTAGTTAGTCCCCTCAATATAGTGCAACACTAGACATTAGTTAGTCCCCTCAATATAGTGCAACACTAGACATTAGTTAGTCCCCTCAATATAGTGCAACACTAGACATTAGTTAGTCCCCTCAATATAGTGCAACACTAGACATTAGTTAGTCCCCTCAATATAGTGCAACACTAGACATTAGTTAGTCCCCTCAATATAGTGCAACACTAGACATTAGTTAGTCCCCACAATATAGTGCAACACTAGACATTAGTTAGTCCCCTCAATATAGTGCAACACTAGACATTAGTTAGTCCCCTCAATATAGTGCAACACTAGACATTAGTTAGTCCCCTCAATATAGTGCAACACTAGACATTAGTTAGTCCCCTCAATATAGTGCAACACTAGACATTAGTTAGGCCCCTCAATATAGTGCAACACTAGACATTAGTTAGGCCCCTCAATATAGTGCAACACTAGACATTAGTTAGTCCCCTCAATATAGTGCAACACTAGACATTAGTTAGTGCCCTCAATATAGTGCAACACTAGACATTAGTTAGTCCCCTCAATATAGTGCAACACTAGACATTAGTTAGTCCCCTCAATATAGTGCAACGCTAGACATTAGTTAGTCTCCTCAATATAGTGCAACACTAGACATTAGTTAGGCCCCTCAATATAGTGCAACACTAGACATTAGTTAGTCCCCACAATATAGTGCAACACTAGACATTAGTTAGGCCCCTCAATATAGTGCAACACTAGACATTAGTTAGGCCCCTCAATATAGTGCAACACTAGACATTAGTTAGTCCCCTCAATATAGTGCAACACTAGACATTAGTTAGTGCCCTCAATATAGTGCAACACTAGACATTAGTTAGGCCCCTCAATATAGTGCAACACTAGACATTAGCTAGTCCCCTCAATATAGTGCAACACTAGACATTAGTTAGTCCCCTCAATATAGTGCAACACTAGACATTAGTTAGTCCCCTCAATATAGTGCAACACTAGACATTAGTTAGGCCCCTCAATATAGTGCAACACTAGACATTAGTTAGGCCCCTCAATATAGTGCAACACTAGACATTAGTTAGTCCCCTCAATATAGTGCAACACTAGACATTAGTTAGTCCCCTCAATATAGTGCAACACTAGACATTAGTTAGTCCCCACAATATAGTGCAACACTAGACATTAGTTAGTCCCCTCAATATAGTGCAACACTAGACATTAGTTAGTCCCCACAATATAGTGCAACACTAGACATTAGTTAGTGCCCTCAATATAGTGCAACACTAGACATTAGTTAGGCCCCTCAATATAGTGCAACACTAGACATTAGTTAGGCCCCTCAATACAGTGCAACACTAGACATTAGTTAGGCCCCTCAATATAGTGCAACACTAGACATTAGTTAGTCCCCTCAATATAGTGCAACACTAGACATTAGTTAGTGCCCTCAATATAGTGCAACGCTAGGCATTAGTTAGTCCCCTCAATATAGTGCAACACTAGACATTAGTTAGTCCCCTCAATATAGTGCAACACTAGACATTAGTTAGGCCCCTCAATATAGTGCAACACTAGACATTAGTTAGTCCCCTCAATATAGTGCAACACTAGACATTAGTTAGGCCCCTCAATATAGTGCAACACTAGACATTAGTTAGTCCCCACAATATAGTGCAACACTAGACATTAGTTAGGCCCCTCAATATAGTGCAACACTAGACATTAGTTAGGCCCCTCAATATAGTGCAACACTAGACATTAGTTAGTCCCCTCAATATAGTGCAACACTAGACATTAGTTAGGCCCCTCAATATAGTGCAACACTAGACATTAGTTAGGCCCCTCAATATAGTGCAACACTAGACATTAGTTAGGCCCCTCAATATAGTGCAACACTAGACATTAGTTAGTCCCCTCAATATAGTGCAACACTAGACATTAGTTAGGCCCCTCAATATAGTGCAACACTAGACATTAGTTAGTCCCCACAATATAGTGCAACACTAGACATTAGTTAGGCCCCTCAATATAGTGCAACACTAGACATTAGTTAGGCCCCTCAATATAGTGCAACACTAGACATTAGTTAGTCCCCTCAATATAGTGCAACACTAGACATTAGTTAGGCCCCTCAATATAGTGCAACACTAGACATTAGTTAGGCCCCTCAATATAGTGCAACACTAGACATTAGTTAGTCCCCACAATATAGTGCAACACTAGACATTAGTTAGTCCCCTCAATATAGTGCAACACTAGACATTAGTTAGTCCCCTCAATATAGTGCAACACTAGACATTAGTTAGTGCCCTCAATATAGTGCAACACTAGACATTAGTTAGGCCCCTCAATATAGTGCAACACTAGACATTAGTTAGGCCCCTCAATACAGTGCAACACTAGACATTAGTTAGGCCCCTCAATATAGTGCAACACTAGACATTAGTTAGTCCCCTCAATATAGTGCAACACTAGACATTAGTTAGTGCCCTCAATATAGTGCAACACTAGACATTAGTTAGTCCCCTCAATATAGTGCAACACTAGACATTAGTTAGTGCCCTCAATATAGTGCAACGCTAGGCATTAGTTAGTCCCCTCAATATAGTGCAACACTAGACATTAGTTAGTCCCCTCAATATAGTGCAACACTAGACATTAGTTAGGCCCCTCAATATAGTGCAACACTAGACATTAGTTAGTCCCCTCAATATAGTGCAACACTAGACATTAGTTAGTCCCCTCAATATAGTGCAACACTAGACATTAGTTAGTCCCCTCAATATAGTGCAACACTAGACATTAGCTAGTCCCCTCAATATAGTGCAACACTAGACATTAGTTAGTCCCCTCAATATAGTGCAACACTATACATTAGCTAGTCCCCTTAATATAGTGCAACACTAGACATTAGTTAGGCCCCTCAATATAGTGCAACACTAGACATTAGTTAGTCCCCTCAATATAGTGCAACACTAGACATTAGTTAGGCCCCTCAATATAGTGCAACACTAGACATTAGTTAGGCCCCTCAATATAGTGCAACACTAGACATTAGTTAGTCCCCTCAATATAGTGCAACACTAGACATTAGTTAGTGCCCTCAATATAGTGCAACACTAGACATTAGTTAGTCCCCTCAATATAGTGCAACACTATACATTAGTTAGTCCCCTCAATATAGTGCAACACTAGACATTAGTTAGTCCCCTCAATATAGTGCAACACTAGACATTAGTTAGTCCCCTCAATATAGTGCAACACTAGACATTAGTTAGTCCCCTCAATATAGTGCAACACTAGACATTAGCTAGTCCCCTCAATATAGTGCAACACTAGACATTAGTTAGTCCCCTCAATATAGTGCAACACTAGACATTAGTTAGTCCCCTCAATATAGTGCAACACTAGACATTAGTTAGTCCCCTCAATATAGTGCAACACTAGACATTAGTTAGTCCCCTCAATATAGTGCAACACTAGACATTAGTTAGTCCCCTCAATATAGTGCAACACTAGACATTAGTTAGTCCCCTCAATATAGTGCAACACTAGACATTAGTTAGTCCCCTCAATATAGTGCAACACTAGACATTAGTTAGTCCTCTCAATATAGTGCAACACTAGACATTAGTTAGTCCCCTCAATATAGTGCAACACTAGACATTAGTTAGTCCCCTCAATATAGTGCAACACTAGACATTAGTTAGTCCCCTCAATATAGTGCAACACTAGACATTAGTTAGTCCCCTCAATATAGTGCAACACTAGACATTAGTTAGTCCCCTCAATATAGTGCAACACTAGACATTAGTTAGGCCCCTCAATATAGTGCAACACTAGACATTAGTTAGTCCCCTCAATATAGTGCAACACTAGACATTAGTTAGTCCCCTCAATATAGTGCAACACTAGACATTAGTTAGGCCCCTCAATATAGTGCAACACTAGACATTAGTTAGTCCCCTCAATATAGTGCAACACTAGACATTAGTTAGGCCCCTCAATATAGTGCAACACTAGACATTAGTTAGTCCCCTCAATATAGTGCAACACTAGACATTAGTTAGTCCCCTCAATATAGTGCAACACTAGACATTAGTTAGTGCCCTCAATATAGTGCAACAGTAGACATTAGTTAGGCCCCTCAATATAGTGCAACACTAGACATTAGTTAGTCCCCTCAATATAGTGCAACACTAGACATTAGTTAGTCCCCTCAATATAGTGCAACACTAGACATTAGTTAGTCCCCTCAATATAGTGCAACACTAGACATTAGCTAGTCCCCTCAATATAGTGCAACACTAGACATTAGTTAGTCCCCTCAATATAGTGCAACACTAGACATTAGCTAGTCCCCTCAATATAGTGCAACACTAGACATTAGTTAGTCCCCTCAATATAGTGCAACACTAGACATTAGTTAGTCCCCTCAATATAGTGAACACTAGACATTAGTTAGTCCCCTCAATATAGTGCAACACTAGACATTAGTTAGGCCCCTCAATATAGTGCAACACTAGACATTAGTTAGTCCCCTCAATATAGTGCAACACTAGACATTAGTTAGGCCCCTCAATATAGTGCAACACTAGACATTAGTTAGTCCCCACAATATAGTGCAACACTAGACATTAGTTAGTCCCCTCAATATAGTGCAACACTAGACATTAGTTAGTCCCCTCAATATAGTGCAACACTAGACATTAGTTAGTCCCCTCAATATAGTGCAACACTAGACATTAGTTAGTCCCCTCAATATAGTGCAACACTAGACATTAGTTAGGCCCCTCAATATAGTGCAACACTAGACATTAGTTAGTCCCCTCAATATAGTGCAACACTAGACATTAGTTAGTCCCCACAATATAGTGACATTAGTTAGTCCCCACAATATAGTGCAACACTAGACATTAGTTAGTCCCCTCAATATAGTGCAACACTAGACATTAGTTAGTCCCCTCAATATAGTGCAACACTAGACATTAGTTAGTCCCCTCAATATAGTGCAACACTAGACATTAGTTAGTCCCCTCAATATAGTGCAACACTAGACATTAGTTAGTCCCCTCAATATAGTGCAACACTAGACATTAGTTAGTGCCCTCAATATAGTGCAACAGTAGACATTAGTTAGGCCCCTCAATATAGTGCAACACTAGACATTAGTTAGTCCCCTCAATATAGTGCAACACTAGACATTAGTTAGTCCCCTCAATATAGTGCAACACTAGACATTAGTTAGTCCCCTCAATATAGTGCAACACTAGACATTAGCTAGTCCCCTCAATATAGTGCAACACTAGACATTAGTTAGTCCCCTCAATATAGTGCAACACTAGACATTAGCTAGTCCCCTCAATATAGTGCAACACTAGACATTAGTTAGTCCCCTCAATATAGTGCAACACTAGACATTAGTTAGTCCCCTCAATATAGTGAACACTAGACATTAGTTAGTCCCCTCAATATAGTGCAACACTAGACATTAGTTAGGCCCCTCAATATAGTGCAACACTAGACATTAGTTAGTCCCCTCAATATAGTGCAACACTAGACATTAGTTAGGCCCCTCAATATAGTGCAACACTAGACATTAGTTAGTCCCCACAATATAGTGCAACACTAGACATTAGTTAGTCCCCTCAATATAGTGCAACACTAGACATTAGTTAGTCCCCTCAATATAGTGCAACACTAGACATTAGTTAGTCCCCTCAATATAGTGCAACACTAGACATTAGTTAGTCCCCTCAATATAGTGCAACACTAGACATTAGTTAGGCCCCTCAATATAGTGCAACACTAGACATTAGTTAGTCCCCACAATATAGTGACATTAGTTAGTCCCCACAATATAGTGCAACACTAGACATTAGTTAGTCCCCTCAATATAGTGCAACACTAGACATTAGTTAGTCCCCTCAATATAGTGCAACACTAGACATTAGTTAGTCCCCTCAATATAGTGCAACACTAGACATTAGTTAGTCCCCTCAATATAGTGCAACACTAGACATTAGTTAGGCCCCTCAATATAGTGCAACACTAGACATTAGTTAGTCCCCTCAATATAGTGCAACACTAGACATTAGTTAGGCCCCTCAATATAGTGCAACACTAGACATTAGTTAGGCCCCTCAATATAGTGCAACACTAGACATTAGTTAGGCCCCTCAATATAGTGCAACACTAGACATTAGTTAGTCCCCACAATATAGTGCAACACTAGACATTAGTTAGGCCCCTCAATATAGTGCAACACTAGACATTAGTTAGTCCCCTCAATATAGTGCAACACTAGACATTAGTTAGTCCCCTCAATATAGTGCAACACTAGACATTAGTTAGTCCCCTCAATATAGTGCAACACTAGACATTAGTTAGGCCCCTCAATATAGTGCAACACTAGACATTAGTTAGGCCCCTCAATATAGTGCAACACTAGACATTAGTTAGTCCCCTCAATATAGTGCAACACTAGACATTAGTTAGGCCCCTCAATATAGTGCAACACTAGACATTAGCTAGTCCCCTCAATATAGTGCAACACTAGACATTAGTTAGTCCCCTCAATATAGTGCAACACTAGACATTAGTTAGTCCCCTCAATATAGTGCAACACTAGACATTAGTTAGTCCCCTCAATATAGTACAACACTAGACATTAGTTAGGCCCCTCAATATAGTGCAACACTAGACATTAGTTAGTCCCCTCAATATAGTGCAACACTAGACATTAGTTAGTCCCCTCAATATAGTGCAACACTAGACATTAGTTAGGCCCCTCAATATAGTGCAACAATAGACATTAGTTAGGCCCCTCAATATAGTGCAACACTAGACATTAGTTAGTCCCCTCAATATAGTGCAACACTAGACATTAGTTAGGCCCCTCAATATAGTGCAACACTAGACATTAGTTAGTCCCCTCAATATAGTGCAACACTAGACATTAGTTAGGCCCCTCAATATAGTGCAACACTAGACATTAGTTAGGCCCCTCAATATAGTGCAACACTAGACATTAGTTAGTCCCCTCAATATAGTGCAACACTAGACATTAGTTAGGCCCCTCAATATAGTGCAACACTAGACATTAGTTAGTCCCCTCAATATAGTGCAACACTAGACATTAGTTAGTCCCCTCAATATAGTGCAACACTAGACATTAGTTAGGCCCCTCAATATAGTGCAACACTAGACATTAGTTAGTCCCCTCAATATAGTGCAACACTAGACATTAGTTAGTCCCCTCAATATAGTGCAACACTAGACATTAGTTAGTCCCCTCAATATAGTGCAACACTAGACATTAGTTAGTCCCCTCAATATAGTGCAACACTAGACATTAGTTAGTCCCCTCAATATAGTGCAACACTAGACATTAGTTAGGCCCCTCAATATAGTGCAACACTAGACATTAGTTAGTCCCCTCAATATAGTGCAACACTAGACATTAGTTAGTCCCCTCAATATAGTGCAACACTAGACATTAGTTAGTCCCCTCAATATAGTGAACACTAGACATTAGTTAGTCCCCTCAATATAGTGCAACACTAGACATTAGTTAGGCCCCTCAATATAGTGCAACACTAGACATTAGTTAGTGCCCTCAATATAGTGCAACACTAGACATTAGTTAGGCCCCTCAATATAGTGCAACACTAGACATTAGTTAGGCCCCTCAATATAGTGCAACACTAGACATTAGTTAGTCCCCTCAATATAGTGCAACACTAGACATTAGTTAGGCCCCTCAATATAGTGCAACACTAGACATTAGTTAGTCCCCTCAATATAGTGCAACACTAGACATTAGTTAGTCCCCTTAATATAGTGCAACACTAGACATTAGTTAGGCCCCTCAATATAGTGCAACACTAGACATTAGTTAGGCCCCTCAATATAGTGCAACACTAGACATTAGTTAGTCCCCTCAATATAGTGCAACACTAGACATTAGTTAGTCCCCTCAATATAGTGCAACACTAGACATTAGTTAGGCCCCTCAATATAGTGCAACACTAGACATTAGTTAGTCCCCTCAATATAGTGCAACACTAGACATTAGTTAGTCCCCTCAATATAGTGCAACACTAGACATTAGTTAGGCCCCTCAATATAGTGCAACACTAGACATTAGTTAGTCCCCTCAATATAGTGCAACACTAGACATTAGTTAGTCCCCTCAATATAGTGCAACACTAGACATTAGTTAGTCCCCTCAATATAGTGCAACACTAGACATTAGTTAGTCCCCTCAATATAGTGCAACACTAGACATTAGTTAGTCCCCTCAATATAGTGCAACACTAGACATTAGTTAGGCCCCTCAATATAGTGCAACACTAGACATTAGTTAGGCCCCTCAATATAGTGCAACACTAGACATTAGTTAGTGCCCTCAATATAGTGCAACGCTAGGCATTAGTTAGTCTCCTCAGTATAGTGCAACAGATCCATACACTATTTCTTACCCTGAACAGGTCTGGGTTGGATTGTTGGAGTCCTCCAAGTAGTGTATGCAGAAGGGCGGGGTTTTCCCGCACAGCTTCCAAGTCACGTGAATTGAGGAACTCAGCAAACGGGTTATCTAAGCAGGAGAACCAATATCACACCAACAACCATATCTATGAAATTGTTCCACATTGTCCCCGACAGCATTATGAAGAGTGCTGATTGTGTGCTAATTAGATTAACACACGTTGTTTGACAGGTTCTTCTTTCAACACATTCTCAGCGGACATAGTGGAATGCATTGACTTCCATAACAATCCACTCAAATTCTGTCTCTCAATGTTCTAGCTAGATGCTCTATCCTTCACCTGGAAAAGGCTATAGAGTATCTAGCAAAACGTTGACGTACACATTTTAAGTTGATCATTGAGAAAGTCATGTACGGCTCTCCTATAATACAACAAGCCTATACCAAACTATCTATCCCCCACCATTGTAATCTTTATTCAGCCATTGGTATTACTGCTCAGTCAAAACTTTCTCTTTTAACAGACACACACACTTCTCATATACCTGCTCCACCTTCCGCACTCTCTGCAGTCTCCGCTTCTCCACTACCTTGCTGCTCCATGGGCGGATCTTGAAGCATAGGATCTCTTCCACCCGCCTCCACTGGGGGTTGAGAGGAAGCGTCATCTAGGTTTGGGATACCCTAAATAAAAATAAAATATGACGACAACAATGATGATGATGATAATAATATTTTTTCTATTTATTCTATTTATTTATCCACAATTACTATTAATAATATACTTATTAATAATATACTATTAATATAATAATATTAATAATAATAATAATAATAATATAATATAATATAATATAATAATAATAATAATAATAATAATAATAATAATAATAATAATAATAATAATAATAATAATAATAATAATAATAATAATAATAATAATAAGCTCAGGCGTGGACAGTCTTATGTAATTTTGGTTAGATGTTATAAGGATTCTTTTTATAATATAACATAAAAAATAAAATAAAAACAAATAAGTCATAAAAAAATATTAAACAACAAACACAAGCAGCAGTAGGAACAACAATAATAATTAATAAATGTTGAATTATAATTTCTAATTTGAATAAACTTTCTTCCTGCTGGGACACCCTACAGAGCTGCTGATATCCCAACAAACACAATGGACAAAATTATGGGAGGAAATATTCCAGAACTTCCACAATAGGCTTCATCATTTCTTATGGACAGTAGACAGCATGACAAGGCTGTACTACCATGAGCTACTCCCACTGCAAAGCCATAATCTTGCATTCCACTTGCTCCACCACCCGACTGGCCATTGTCTACACATAGACATGAGACTAACTCGTGTGTACCCCAGCCCCTCGCCAATCTTTGGACTCATATCCACTAGCATATGGACAAGACATACAGCCTGAAGGAGCACCCCTTGAGCAATGATCATGTACATACAAAAAAAACCTATAAGCATACACCTCTTACCGTGATAAGGTATTCGCCAGCTCTATCTGGGTTATTATAGCTTGCATGGAGTGCCCGTACAACGTCGTCTCTCTCATACCCCATAGACATCAAGTTCAGTACTGCTTCTTCATAAGCTGTCCCTGTCACTGTATGCGTGTGGAGGTAAACACAGCAGCGTCAAACTTCTGAGTCAGAGTCAAGATCTAACTCTAATTAATCCAACTAAGGAAGGCAATTAATTTTCAGTAAAAAAACAAAAACAAAAAAATACTGGGAAGTTGAACAGGTGAGTTTATATCGCTGCACAGGTATGCAATCCATGTGGATTCCGTATCAGTTGTCATACCCAATCATAGATATGCAGGGAGTGGCATGTGCATGCTCCCAGGCACTGCACATGAAAATATCGTGACATCTGCTAACCACACCTGCTGACCACATTAAATTGCTAGACTGCATGCAATTGAGAGAGTCACTAAATTTGAGGGGAGAGTAAGTACAGAAACTCTAGACAAACTAGAATACAGAAACAGTAGACAAACTAGAATACAGAAACAGTAGACAAACTAGAATACAGAAACAGTAGACAAACTGGATTAAGATGCAAGGGTCTTGAGACATAATTAGCACTGATGCCCGAGTGGAGAATGCCCACGGAAAATTCTCTGAGCAAGTTTGAGGGTCCATAAGTCCACAGTAGTGAATAAAAATTGAAGTTGATGGAGAAGGGGATTTTAGCCAGACAGGACCGAGAGGTTACCCACTGCGGTAGCTCTTGAGTGAACTTTTGGCAAGTCTCATGGCTATATTTAGAACAACATTGTGTGGGCACTGTGGCTCCATGTAGGGTGCAGTATCCTCAGCAGTTGAGTAAGCAAGTGCTATGGTTGATGTGCAGAGGTTGGTAAAGGATGCGTCCCAACCGGTGACAGCCACAAGCACCTGTCAACCTGCTTAAAAGGCTAAGCTCTATGGGAACCAGACATGCCAAATACAAATACACTGCACTAACCCACAGCTACCAAACAACCAGAAGATTACTTTGAGAAGTTTGGAGCATTACAGGGAAAAGAAAGAAGGAAGGTTAAAAAAAGGGGGGGAAAGAAGAAAAAAACTAGTTGCACTGATTTTGAACGCACGTATATGCTTACCGTTTCTAACAGCTACTAAAATGTACAACCAACGGCTACTGTTTACACGCCCATTAACTTTTAGCCACAGTGATGCTGACTTCTAAAGATCAGCGCGATCTGCACTCCAACCTTCCTAAAGGTCACCAAGATTTCTGCCTAGAAGAAAGAAGAAAAAGGACTTTTTGTTGGCCACAGTCAAGAGTACAGTGTGAGTATCATAGTCTGCTAGTCACAGTCAAGAGTACAGTGTGAGTACCATAGCTGCTAGTCACAGTCAAGAGTACAGTATGAGTACCATAGCTGCTAGTCACAGTCAAGAGTACAGTATGAGTATCATAGTCTGCTAGTCACAGTCAAGAGTACAGTATGAGTATCATAGTCTGCTAGTCACAGTCAAGAGTACAGTATGAGTACCATAGTCTGCTAGTCACAGTCAAGAGTACAGTATGAGTACCATAGTCTGCTAGTCACAGTCAAGAGTACAGTGTGAGTATCATAGTCTGCTAGTCACAGTCAAGAGTACAGTGTGAGTATCATAGTCTGCTAGTCACAGTCAAGAGTACAGTGCGAGTATCATAGTCTGCTAGTCACAGTCAAGAGTACAGTATGAGTACCATAGTCTGCTAGTCACAGTCAAGAGTACAGTGTGAGTGCCATAGTCTGCTAGCCACAGTCAAGAGTACAGTATGAGTATCATAGTCTGCTAGTCACAGTCAAGAGTACAGTGTGAGTACCATAGTCTGCTAGTCACAGTCAAGAGTACAGTATGAGTGCCATAGTCTGCTAGTCACAGTCAAGAGTACAGTGTGAGTACCATAGTCTTCTAGTCACAGTCAAGAGTACAGTATGAGTACCATAGTCTGCTAGTCACAGTCAAGAGTACAGTACCATAGTCTGCTAGTCACAGTCAAGAGTACAGTATGAGTACCATAGTCTGCTAGCCACAGTCAAGAGTACAGTGTGAGTACCATAGTCTGCTAGTCACAGTCAAGAGTACAGTGTGAGGTACCATAGTCTGCTAGTCACAGTCAAGAGTACAGTGTGAGGTACCATAGTCTGCTAGTCACAGTCAAGAGTACAGTGTGAGTATCATAGTCTGCTAGTCACAGTCAAGAGTACAGTGTGAGTATCATAGTCTGCTAGTCACAGTCAAGAGTACAGTGCGAGTATCATAGTCTGCTAGTCACAGTCAAGAGTACAGTGTGAGTGCCATAGTCTGCTAGTCACAGTCAAGAGTACAGTGTGTGTACCATAGTCTGCTAGTCACAGTCAAGAGTACAGTGTGAGTCCCATAGTCTGCTAGTCACAGTCAAGAGTACAGTCTGCTAGTCACAGTCAAGAGTACAGTGTGAGTCCCATAGTCTGCTAGTCACAGTCAAGAGTACAGTATGAGTACCATAGTCTGCTAGTCACAGTCAAGAGTACAGTATGAGTGCCATAGTCTGCTAGTCACAGTCAAGAGTACAGTGTGAGTATCATAGTCTGCTAGTCACAGTCAAGAGTACAGTGTGAGTGCCATAGTCTGCTAGTCACAGTCAAGAGTACAGTGTGAGTACCATAGCCTGCTAGTCACAGTCAAGAGTACAGTATGAGTACCATAGTCTGCTAGTCACAGTCAAGAGTACAGTGTGAGGTACCATAGTCTGCTAGTCACAGTCAAGAGTACAGTGTGAGTACCATAGTCTGCTAGTCACAGTCAAGAGTACAGTGTGAGTATCATAGTCTGCTAGTCACAGTCAAGAGTACAGTATGAGTGCCATAGTCTGCTAGTCACAGTCAAGAGTACAGTGTGAGTACCATAGTCTGCTAGTCACAGTCAAGAGTACAGTGTGAGTATCATAGTCTGCTAGTCACAGTCAAGAGTACAGTGTGAGTACCATAGCCTGCTAGTCACAGTCAAGAGTACAGTGTGAGGTACCATAGTCTGCTAGTCACAGTCAAGAGTACAGTATGAGTGCCATAGTCTGCTAGTCACAGTCAAGAGTACAGTGTGAGGTACCATAGTCTGCTAGTCACAGTCAAGAGTACAGTGTGAGTGCCATAGTCTGCTAGTCACAGTCAAGAGTACAGTGTGAGTACCATAGTCTGCTAGTCACAGTCAAGAGTACAGTGTGAGGTACCATAGTCTGCTAGTCACAGTCAAGAGTACAGTATGAGTACCATAGCCTGCTAGTCACAGTCAAGAGTACAGTATGAGTGCCATAGTCTGCTAGTCACAGTCAAGAGTACAGTGTGAGGTACCATAGTCTGCTAGTCACAGTCAAGAGTACAGTATGAGTACCATAGCCTGCTAGTCACAGTCAAGAGTACAGCGTGAGTGCCATAGTCTGCTAGCCACAGTCAAGAGTACAGTGTGAGTGCCATAGTCTGCTAGCCACAGTCAAGAGTACAGTGTGAGTGCCATAGTCTGCTAGTCACAGTCAAGAGTACAGTGTGAGGTACCATAGTCTGCTAGTCACAGTCAAGAGTACAGTATGAGTGCCATAGTCTGCTAGCCACAGTCAAGAGTACAGTGTGAGTGCCATAGTCTGCTAGTCACAGTCGGGTCATTCCATGTCAATTCAACCAGGGGTCCCCGGGTGACCCTCTCAGAATTCAACCATTTTTGGCATGTATGTGCTACAACGTATATTATGAAGGTATGCAAAATTTGGGGGCAAAATATTGAATATTTTGGATGATATGACCCTTAAATCATGTCTGGGCGGTGCAAATTTCGCGGACTTTTTTTCGCGTATTGATTTTTTGGTCATATTCAAGAGCCTGTAACTTTTGATCCGGAAGAGGTTAAGCTCTGAAATTTTCAGGATTTGTTCATCTCACAGTCTGCTATAAGGGATGTCAACATAAGATGATTTATGTATACTTTTTTGTGGTACTGATCAAATCAAAAAGGATGATTTCACCTATAATAATGCTTGCGAACCAATGTTTAGCCACCAACCAGGCAAAAACTAACTGCTAGAATCCCTTGTAACTTTGTATATAGCATCTCTAGCACCCTGAGCACTAGTGTGTATAATATGAAGTCTCTGATTCCTACAACTTCTGAGATATAGGCATCCCTATTTGCAAAAAATGAAATTATAATACAGTTTCAACCACAATTTTCGTTATGTGGGATAGGTCATACTATAAAATGTTATATCTCACAAGAAAGAGAAAAATTTACTCTTTCATTTGATATTAAACACATCTTGCTTCCGTAAAGCCTTCAGTAACTAATTGATAATTGAAAAAGAGACATTTTTATCATTCGTGACATAATATTAACATTTACTTTACCTACAGATGATGTAACATGACCTTGTGTTAGAACTAACATTGCATATCAATGGGTGCAAAAATATAATTACAAGTTGTGTCTCTTACAAAACTGCCTAAAACCGTCAGAAACTTTCTTCAATGAGGGTGCATCAAGGTTGTACTGCCGTCCAGTTGAACTCGTCAAGCCTTCAATTAATGCCAGGACATGATGTTCTGGGACCCAACATTGGTCTTTTCGATATGGCCAAGTGAAGGAATTTGCTGGTCCTTTGGGTTGCATAAAGTCTACCAAAATATCTGCAGCATCTTCTGATACTTCTGCGATATTTCCTATGTACCAATCCCGATCATAGATGGCAGCAATGTATTGTCCAGGATGTAGATCTTGGAATACTGGAATAGCTTCTGTTTGATTGACTGTCACATTTGTTCCTGTATTATCTCCTGAAATTCTACTAATCTTCAAGTTGTTATTGTCCACAGGAATGAAACAATGATGACTTCTTGTACCTGGAATTGTGTGTGCATCAGCAAATCGCTCGAGTTGTCTGGGGCGATATATATCCACATCACTAACAGAAAGGTAGAACATTTTAATGCCATGAATGTGTGCAGTAGCCCACTGAAATAGCTCTGATGGAGTCAGAATATATCCTGCAGATGTTTGCCGGAGACTCATTCTGGTGGCCAAGCGTTTTACCGTTCCACCTATTCCATCACAGATACTCTTGCCATGGCTTGTGGCAAAAAAGTGCCACTCAGCAGATAATCCAAAATCATCAGCATGCATACAGAGGTTGGAGAAATTCTTATAATTTTTGTACTGGCTGGCAGCTCCATCACTGAAGTATTTCACATGCTTCACATCTGGTAACACATCTTTGATATGCTGCAGAACAGCATGCAGGAATGCATAAACAGTCACTGTATCATGTTGCATACAGTCACTTATCACACACAGAGACATGCTGCACAGATTTCCATCACTGTCAATGAAATATACTCCAAAAGGGTGGAGAGTTGCCTGTCTATTCTCCCAATAAAATCCTTGAATAGAGTCTTGGATAAGGAAAGAATAATTCTCTGCAAAGTCTAGAATTACCAACACAGTGTTCCGTCGAAGATTTTCTTTGCAACTGGTGAGATAGGCTGCCTGTGCTTTTGAAATATAGTGATGTGTGGTAAGCTTGTCAAACTGATCGCAGAGAATTGTGATAAAATCACTAACAGACTCTTGCCTTCTGACTATTGTAGTGCGGTCGGTGTGATCCCACTGGCTGAATGTGATAAGATCATCATCATCCATGTCTAACTGTTCAGAGATCAAATTATGCACATGAGTCTGTAAGGCATTGATACCTGGACACTGGTCACAACGATGTATCATGCAGTCTTTTGATTTAATGATATCCTCTTTGCTAAGAGTTTTGGGACTGACATGGATTTTTTTCGCAATTGTTTGTTTGAGAGCTTCATGAGCTTGCAACAGTTTTCTTTTACCATAACCTGAAATATCTCTTTGGCTAACATCGTCTACTTTCATAGGTGAGCATCCAAGTGATGTTATACTTGTGTTAAGATTTGCCAGTTCATCAGGCAAAAATGTCTCATCACTGCTTGATGAATCTTCTTGTGATGGCACTGCACTTCCCATCATTGCTATACATCGTGGGCACAGCTTCTGGCCTGGTTTTATTTTTTTGTGTGCGAGTTTACTCAAACTTTTAGCTTTAGTTTTATCCAGGCTACGAAGACTTCCTTTAGCAGTTGTTTTATGGACACAAAATGGATCACAACACGTTTTTTGTAGAAACTCGAATTTGTCAAGGAATAACAGCTTATGGTGAAGACATACAGTCGTAACTTCAGAGACAGAAGTTTTTTCCAATCCACATCTTACAAACAGAAGACTTTTATCTTCCAGTGTCAAATCAGAAACATTTACAAAGCCAACTGTCCTGCAATATGTCCTCTTATGACATGGATCTTTTCTATGTGCACCAATTGAACAAGATTCCAAATTTGTAGCCATGGTGTCACACTTTAAATCCGGCACAATGTTTTGCGAGTCCAACTTGAATACTAGTGTATATCACTGAATCAATTAGAAAATGGTAGCATTTCACCTAACAAGCATCTTCAACTGAAACCTGGGATTTTTATGTATCAAGTGGGATTTTTAGGCTTATATAAGCAGCATGGAGAAATGTGGAGATCCCCATGGAAAATCCCAGGGCAAACACCAGGGAAAACTCAATAGCATCAATTCCCTTCTTTCCCTATCTTAGTTTTCTTGTATTTATTCAGTAAGGTTAGTTGGTCAGCTCACGTTGTATGTTTTTGGTGCTGCGATCAAAATAAACACACACTGCACCACCGCTCATCTGGTTTTCTATGAAGTTTGATGCTTTTGAAACACAACACTAAGATAGGGAAAGAGGCGAATTAGAAATAGTGACATGTCACACAAATGTAAGTAATTTTAAATGTCAATAATTATACGTATATATATGCATGTAGTACTGTAAAATGTCACAAATGATAAAAATGTCTCTTTTTCAATTATCAATTAGTTACTGAAGGCTTTACGGAAGCAAGATATGTTTGATATCTAATGAAAGAGTAAATTGTACTCTTTCTTGTGAGATAATACATTTTATAGTATGACCTATCCCACATAACGAAAATTGTGGTTGAAACTGTATTATAATTTCATTTTTTGCAAATAGGGATGCCTATATCTCAGAAGTTGTAGGAATCAGAGACTTCATATTATACACACTAGTGAACAGGGTGCTAGAGATGCTGTATACAAAGTTACAAGGGATTCTAGCAGTTAGTTTTTGCCTGGTTGGTGGCCAAACATTGGTTCGCAAGCATTATTATTGGTGAAATCATCCTTTTTGATTTGATCAGTACCACAAAAAAGTATACATAAATCATCTTATGTTGACATCTCCTTATAGCAGAGTGTGAGATGAACAAATCCTGAAAATTTCAGAGCCTAACCTCTTCCGGATCAAAAGTTACAGGCTCTTGAATATGACCAAAAAATCAATACGCGAAAAAAAGCCCGCGAAATTTGCACCGCCCAGACATGATTTAAGGGTCATATCATCCAAAATATTCAATATTTTGCCCCCAATTTTGCATAGCTTCATAATATACGTTGTAGCACATACATGCCAAAAATGGTTGAATTCTGAGAGGGTCACCCGGGGACTTTTCTAAAAACTGGTTGAATTGACATGGAATGACCCAGTCAAGAGTACAGTGTGAGTATCATAGTCTGCTAGTCACAGTCAAGAGTACAGTATGAGTGCCATAGTCTGCTAGTCACAGTCAAGAGTACAGTGTGAGTATCATAGCCTGCTAGTCACAGTCAAGAGTACAGTGTGAGTGCCATAGTCTGCTAGCCACAGTCAAGAGTACAGTATGAGTACCATAGTCTGCTAGTCACAGTCAAGAGTACAGTGTGTGTACCATAGTCTGCTAGTCACAGTCAAGAGTACAGTGAGAGTACCATAGTCTGCTAGTCACAGTCAAGAGTACAGTATGAGTACCATAGTCTGCTAGTCACAGTCAAGAGTACAGTATGAGTACCATAGTCTGCTAGTCACAGTCAAGAGTACAGTGTGAGTACCATAGTCTGCTAGTCACAGTCAAGAGTACAGTGTGAGCACCATAGTCTGCTAGTCACAGTCAAGAGTACAGTGAGTACCATAGCCTACTAGTCACAGTCAAGAGTACAGTGAGAGTACCATAGTCTGCTAGTCACAGTCAAGAGTACAGTGTGTGTACCATAGTCTGCTAGCCACAGTCAAGAGTACAGTATGAGTACCATAGTCTGCTAGTCACAGTCAAGAGTACAGTGTGAGTGCCATAGTCTGCTAGCCACAGTCAAGAGTACAGTATGAGTACCATAGTCTGCTAGTCACAGTCAAGAGTACAGTGTGAGTACCATAGTCTGCTAGTCACAGTCAAGAGTACAGTATGAGTACCATAGTCTGCTAGTCACAGTCAAGAGTACAGTATGAGTGCCATAGTCTGCTAGTCACAGTCAAGAGTACAGTATGAGTACCATAGTCTGCTAGCCACAGTCAAGAGTACAGTATGAGTACCATAGTCTGCTAGTCACAGTCAAGAGTACAGTGAGAGTATCATAGTCTGCTAGTCACAGTCAAGAGTACAGTGTGAGTGCCATAGTCTGCTAGTCACAGTCAAGAGTACAGTGAGAGTATCATAGTCTGCTAGCCACAGTCAAGAGTACAGTGTGAGTGCCATAGTCTGCTAGTCACAGTCAAGAGTACAGTATGAGTGCCATAGTCTGCTAGCCACAGTCAAGAGTACAGTGTGAGTGCCATAGTCTGCTAGTCACAGTCAAGAGTACAGTATGAGTACCATAGTCTGCTAGTCCCAGTCAAGAGTACAGTGTGAGTACCATAGTCTGCTAGTCACAGTCAAGAGTACAGTATGAGTACCATAGTCTGCTAGTCACAGTCAAGAGTACAGTGGGAGTATCATAGTCTGCTAGTCACAGTCAAGAGTACAGTGTGAGTGCCATAGTCTGCTAGCCACAGTCAAGAGTACAGTATGAGTACCATAGTCTGCTAGTCACAGTCAAGAGTACAGTGTGAGGTACCATAGTCTGCTAGTCACAGTCAAGAGTACAGTGCGAGTACCATAGTCTGCTAGTCACAGTCAAGAGTACAGTATGAGTACCATAGTCTGCTAGTCACAGTCAAGAGTACAGTATGAGTACCATAGCCTGCTAGTCACAGTCAAGAGTACAGTGTGAGTACCATAGTCTGCTAGTCACAGTCAAGAGTACAGTGGGAGTATCATAGTCTGCTAGTCACAGTCAAGAGTACAGTGTGAGTGCCATAGTCTGCTAGCCACAGTCAAGAGTACAGTATGAGTACCATAGTCTGCTAGTCACAGTCAAGAGTACAGTGTGAGGTACCATAGTCTGCTAGTCACAGTCAAGAGTACAGTGCGAGTACCATAGTCTGCTAGTCACAGTCAAGAGTACAGTATGAGTACCATAGTCTGCTAGTCACAGTCAAGAGTACAGTGTGAGTGCCATAGTCTGCTAGTCACAGTCAAGAGTACAGTGTGAGTATCATAGTCTGCTAGTCACAGTCAAGAGTACAGTGTGAGTGCCATAGTCTGCTAGTCACAGTCAAGAGTACAGTGTGAGTGCCATAGTCTGCTAGTCACAGTCAAGAGTACAGTATGAGTGCCATAGTCTGCTAGTCACAGTCAAGAGTACAGTATGAGTGCCATAGTCTGCTAGTCACAGTCAAGAGTACAGTGTGAGTGCCATAGTCTGCTATGCACAGTCAAGAGTACAGTGTGAGTATCATAGTCTGCTAGTCACAGTCAAGAGTACAGTGTGAGTGCCATAGTCTGCTAGTCACAGTCAAGAGTACAGTGTGAGTGCCATAGTCTGCTAGTCACAGTCAAGAGTACAGTATGAGTGCCATAGTCTGCTAGTCACAGTCAAGAGTACAGTGTGAGTATCATAGTCTGCTAGTCACAGTCAAGAGTACAGTGTGAGTACCATAGCCTGCTAGTCACAGTCAAGAGTACATAGTCTTGAGAGGTAAGAACAAGCTCATGAACAGGACTGAATAAAACTTCATAAGGAGATCCAAAAGAAAGAGAGAGAGAATGGAAGGCACATATCAGCTGAGCAAACCTAGCCACTGGGAGCTATAGGCAGAGACGTGCACGCTCAAGTCTCTAGTGAGAGGAAGTTTAGAATGGAACATTCAAAAAAAGCATGCTGCATACAGGTTTTAAGGTTGAACTGATCCAGAACATGTGGCCGTGGAAAGACTCACCAGCAGCCAACAAATTGCACGTCCAGAAAGAATGATGGACTGGCGAATGAAAAGATGCTCTTCCATGGAACATGACAAACACAACCAAAGATATCAACGATTCTGAGCAAGGATTACATGGCCGCTCTTCCCAGGGTACTGCGGGGGAGAGAGAATGCACTTCTCTGTCGTCAAGGTTGAGTATACCACCAAGTATGCTCACACGCTACACTGCAGGTACAGTAGACCCTCACTAATCCGAATAGCCTGGGGATCTGAGTAGTTCGGATTAGTGAAATTTTCGGATTAGTGAAATTTATGAATATCATTATATATATTGAACTCTGAATTGGTTTATTTTTTTAAAGGTGTGGGTTGAATACTGGGTGGTGGGAGTACAAGTTATTTTTAATCATTATGATCCCTTCCCATCCTCATTCTTTTAGCAGATCTCCGGAATCCCATCTCAGTCATCTTCCTTTTGCATCCTTACAACTCGCTGCCCTTCTTCTTTATGTCATGTCTGAGATAGTTGAGACTCCAACTCCATACTGTTCAGATAGTAACTTGTAGCTTTTCTTCCTGAGCTGGTCCAGGATCTCGACCTTCTCCTTGGTGGTGGTAAGGCTCTTGTGTGCTCTTTTCTTCTCCAAATCACTGCAGCTACATTGTGTGACAGGCTCGTGGTAGGTTCGAAGTTCAATAATGGCACGCATTTTGATTTTTTTTGCTACCTAATGCAGTTCGGATTAGCGAGGTTTCGGATTAATGGGGTCCGGATTAGCGAGGGTCTACTGTACAAGCAAATTCTACTGGAATAAGCACTCACCAGAAATTTCATATAAATGCACGAGTAAGAATCACAGCTTGAAGGCACCTCCTAAAAATCCTGATATTCGACCATCAGGGACATTGAATACTACCCCAAGAAAGAAAAAAAATAAATAAAAATAAAAGAACAGAAAAAGACAGCATCAGTATTGAAGCCAATAGATCTTTCCTTCTATGAGATCGGGACCAACAACCTCTCACTTGCTCCTTTGACCATTTACTACTGAATAATACACTATTGCTAACTGCTAGCACACAAACAGCTATAGCACTAGAATTTCCTGTAATATACTAACACAAGTGTTCTGTAGGTTTCCCTTTGAATCGGCTTTTCTTTACAATAAATAACCTTCTCAATAATCAACTTAAATTTTACTCTCTCAATGTTTCGACTAAACGCTCTAGCCTTGATCAGGAAGAGTGCTTTTCTTAGCCAATATTTCAACCGAAATGCGTGGGTCTTCATCCGATGTAGACCAAACATTTCAGTTGAAACACTGGCAATACACAACAAATCACACAAATGTACAATGTACTGTGTAACATGTATTTCCAGAAGCCTACATGCAACATGTATTTCCAGGAGCCCATGTATGCAACATGTATTTCCAGGAGCCTATATATGTAACATGTATTTCCAGAAGCCTACATGCAACATGTATTTCCAGGAGCCTATGTATGCAACACGTATTTCCAGGAATCTATATATGTAACATGTATTTCCAGGAGTATATATATGTAACAAGTATTTCCAGGAACTTGTGTATATAACATGTATTTCTAGGAACCTGTGTATATAACATGTATTTCCAGGAGCCTGTGTATGCAACATGTATTTCCAGGAGTTTATATATGTAACATGTATTTCCAGGAGCCTGTGTATGTAACATGTATTTCCAGGAGTTTATATATGTAACATGTATTTCCAGGAGCCTGTGTATGTAACATGTATTTCCAGGAGTCTATATATGTAACATGTACTTCCAGGAACCTGTGTATGTAACATGTATTTCCAGGAGCCTATATATGTAACATGTATTTCCAAGAGCCTATGTATGCAACATGTATTTCCAGGAGCCTGTGTATGTAACATGTATTTCCAGGAGCCTATGTATGTAACATGTATTTCCAGGAGCCTGTGTATGTAACATGTATTTCCAGGAGCCTGTGTATGTAACATGTATTTCCAGGAACCTGTGTATGTAACATGTATTTCCAGGAGCCTGTGTATGTAACATGTATTACCAGGAGCCTATGTATGTAACATGTATTTCCAGGAGCCTGTGTATGTAACATGTATTTCCAGGAGCCTGTGTATGTAACATGTATTTCCAGGAGCCTGTGTATATATTTAACATGTATTTCGAGGAGCCTATGTATGTAACATGTATAGTCACTTGGGGCGAAAAAACACAATTTACCTAAACTTTGACCTAGAGCCTAGCCTACGTGCTTGAAATCCAAAACAATATACCTAACTTTTCACAAGTGCCCCATGCAAGAGTTTAACACCTAGTGTGCTTGAAAATACCTCTTACTTTTTTTGTTAACATGCAAAAATGTGAATTTTTTTTCACCCCAGCCAAAGGGGTGAAAAAGAACAGTGATCGTGGTGAAAAAAAAAATGCCTAGAAAAACTAAACGACAGTGAAATACACACATTTATGCGTCTTGGTTGATGCTCCACATTCGTAAATATAGTTTCCTCTTCTTTATGTATGTATATATTTACATATATTGGGTGTAATACTTTTCCATTCTACTCATGGCAAGGGTATCATCCTCAAAACAGAATGTTCCGCGGCCCCTTGATTTTGCTTTCAGGATTGGTAATGATGGACCAGCTATGAAGCGGGAGATCTCCACTATGCAATCTTTGGCCAGTCCCATCGTATGTCTTTTGGATTTGCAGACAGCTGAACCGGTTTCATATATTTCTTTCCGCCTTTGTATCCTCCTCACTGTCTACATCATCACTGAAGAGGAGCTGAACTTGTCCCCAATAATATTTCATCGGTAGTAAATAACGTTCAGCATAGAACTCACCAACTTTGACAGCACTAGCCGGTGGCAGATCTTTGGAAACTCTTCTCTTTAAGGCTTTATTCATTGTACTTTCTAACCTGTCTTCATCAATACCAGAGAGCTCCTCCTCATCACCACTACTATTGTTGCTGCTACTAGACTCTTCTGCACGTCTAGCAACAGGTGAAAGTTGCAGCTTCTTCTTTGCTGTTTTTCCCCTTTTATCCACCTGTCTCTTCAAGTCTTTAGTAGCAAGGAGGGCACCATGCATACTAGCACGTTGTCTCTTTGCTGGTTGTGATGCGGCACTGCTGGGACGTCCTCGAGATCTGATCACTTTCTCAAATGTGGTCTCATCTTCCACTGGCACAACATTGAAAACATACTTCGTCCCTGCTGGAGCATACTGTTGAAGTGTCTTCATTAGCTCTATTGTGATCTTCTTGTTCTCAAGAGTTTCGTAGGATTGTGTCAGCTCTAAGCATGATGTAGCAGGGGGAGGTGAACCAAAAGGTATGCTGGGGGATGCTGCCGCATGTCAGGCTGAAGGCACACTTGATGAAGCTGATGCCGTGTTATCAGTTGTGCTTGTTAGAAGGTATAAACTGGGTCACCATCTTCCTCCCTTGGTTTGCCAGCTGACACCCACTTGTTATATGTGGCCACTTTCAACTTACCTAATCGAGACATTTTGTACTTCATCCTATCAGCAGGGAAGATACCAGTGGCTCGAAAGCCAGCAGTTACATTACTTGTGCTCAAACCTTTATGCCAGATCCTGCAGAGAAGGTTCACAAAAGATGCTTTGCAGAGAGGCTCCCGTGCACCTGTTTGATGGACTCTACGTGTGAGGTATTCTTCGTAGTAGCTCTTGAGAGGGTTGAAGCATCCAAAGGTTGCAGTGTGTCGGTGCAGTGGGCTGGTAGCTTGAGGATTCAGATGTTCTCGCTCTCTGCTAGTTCAACAATAGCAGCAGAGGTGTGTGTGAGGTGACCATCAAATATTAATAGGAGAGGACCGAGTAGAATTTGTCATAGAAAATGGTTGTTGTCATCCATCCATTCTCACTTACAGCATAGTAAGTGTTTGGGAGTGAATCTTCTCCAAGCCAATTAGTCGTGACATTCTTTCCTCTTGAAGATGATGAGAGGATCCAATGCCGAGCCATCTGCGCCACTCACTGCCAACACTGTAGTCGTGTTTTCGCGATTTGCGCCACAAGATACTCTCACAGTCTTGCTTCCTACTGGCCCAATAGTTTTCCATGGAGATGGATCAGTCGGGAATCCACTTTCATCAGGTTCCAGATGGTTTCAGGTTTGTCTCTTATTCCCAGACGGTCCAATTCAGCTTCCAGTAAGTCATAGAACCCATAGATGACAAATGGGTCTGATGTGACATTCTTCCTCGCTATTTGCATCAAGCCTTCTTTTTTGAGACCGAGATTGTGACGCTTCATGTAGTTCTTGGTCCAATCATATCCAAGCTTATTATCCTGAAAGAGGCCATTCATATCATTGGCTTTGCACAATTTCACGGAGTTCGGGCCAAAGCCACACTCAGCCATGCGACGAATATAACTTGCCAGCTTCTCTTTTTGCAGTGATATCCTGGTAATACCGCCTCTTTTGCCCAAAACCACTCCCCCTTTTCAACTAGACATCGTTTGCGGACCATGGAGACTGATAGATGGTATTTCTTAGCTGTAGCCTTGACAGATGCTCCTGCTTCCACTTCTCCAATAGCCTTACTAACAGAAGCCTCTGTCCACAGCTTAGGCCTTGCAACGTAGGTACGAGGCATACTTCTAAAGAAGCTAGTGATGATCTTAATCTGTAGCGCAGTCAGTTACACGTGTAAGACGTGTAAGAAAAGAAAAAAGGCATTTATTAACAAGACAAATATATATTGTTAGACTCTTCTAGTACCACACACTATCTTAGACCTAACTCAACCTCACAATCTCCACCCAGCTATCTTGCCTGAGAATCCCAGAGATATATGCTACCACCAGAGTTAGTGAAGTCTTATTATTTCCAAACACTTCCAAACACCAGCAACACAAACATCAGAAGTGAACAATCAGGACTAACTAATTTTTATGTGCCCAGCTCTGTCTGTTCATTCTGACCAATCAAATACATACAGCTAGGCATAGAGCATGTGGCTTCAAATATAATCATAAATGTAGTGAATGGGGTGGGGGAAAAAAACAACACATGGGGTCAATCCCAGTAGGGTGATAAAAAACATGCTTGGCTCTAGAATGTTAATGGTCTGATTTAACTTTGCCTGAGAGACTACTTCCTTAGGAGTATTTAAACAAAAAAAGCAAGGTGGTGCAGCGAAAACTTTGTACGAGAGAACGAAATTACTAACAATTGAAAAAAACTTGAAAGTTACTTTTCATGTAGTTGTTTCAGCTTTTTCTTCAGTATATAAATAATATAAGTGTAAATTTAACTCCACTGGGTATAAATATTCTACAGAACCAAGCGAACGTATGGAAGATCAAATATGTTAAAAAAAATGTGACTGGTGGGGGGAGGGGGGGGGGCTGTTTTTTTCCACCCCACATACCCCCCTGTTTTTTCCCACCCCAATTGACTATATTTCCAGGAGCCTGTGTATGTAACATGTATTTGCAGGAGCCTGCGTATGTAACATGTATTTCCAGGATCCTGTGTATGCAACATGTATTTGCAGGAGCCTGTGTATGTAACATGTATTTCCAGGAGCCTATATATGTAACATGTATTTCCAGGAACCTGTGTATGTAACATGTATTTCCAGAAGCCTGTGTATGCAACATGTATTTCCAGGAGCCTGTGTATGTAACATGTATTTCCAGGAGCCTGTGTATGCAACATGTATTTCCAGGAGTTAAACTCAGATGTAAAATGATCTGATATTTGATTCTCACATGTACACATTTCTCACATGTACACATGCATAAAACAGACGACCCCAAAGAGGCACTGGGGGGCAGTACCTCCCTGTGAATCATACCTAGTAGGGTGGCGGACTCATCAATTATGCTCCCCCCAGATGCCACACTGTCCCCCTCTCTGGGGGTAGTAGTGCTCTCCTGTTCCGCAGTCCTACGTGGGGGTCTAGTGGGTGCAGGAACAGTGGGCATGGGAGGACGGGATGCACCACTTATGGGGTTAGAAATGTTAGTGGTGGTGGCTGCTGGTGTGGAGGAAGTAGCAGTGTGTGAGGCAAAGGCCGGGGGGTCCTCCTGGGACCGAGGCTGTGCTGTCTCACTCCTGGAACTACTACAGGGATAGACGGAAGGAGGAACGGGGGGGAGGAGAGGGGGAGGTGAAAGTGAGAGAAAGGAAGGGTGAAGGTGTTAGGAGGGAGGAGAATGATTTCCATACCATCCTAACCTTAACTTAGAATACCCCAAGCCCTAGAACTTCTTGGGTCTTTAGCACAATCCCTTGCCACTGTCGCACTTGCCCTAGCCCTAGCATTGATTCTGGGATCCATGCTTTACAGCCAGTCCCCTTGGGACATCCTAGTGCAGGTTGTGGCAGCACCGACATAAGCTCATGCTTATAGGGCATATTGTACATTATTATTAAAGGAAACAAAGACCCTTTACCCTTTAAAATAATGCATACCAACAAACATAATGCAGACTTTTTTCTTTTTTTATGTTGGTCAACTCAAAAGGTGAAGGGTCACCTAAATGTGTGGTTTAAATTCTCATTTCCTATCTTTCTTGACAAGCCAAGACAATAAAAAATTCGTGTCTTGCACTAGATATTTACTTTTTTGTTTCCAACAAAACAACCCCCCAAACATCTAGGCTTCAGTTAATATTACTTTCAAAAGACACTTATATAGCATGCATTCAATTCTCCGCTAAGGCAATAGGCAAGCAAAGCGAGCCCTCAGTGGGGAGTTGGTAGCACCGCACATGGTATCTACTTATGTATTCACCGTACGTTCACCCGTGAAATAATATGAACGGGGACCCGTCAAACAGGTTTATGTAAGGCGGAAATGGTGGTCAAATGAAGCAAACGATCGAGACAGCCCGGCAGTAGATATCTCCAGCGTGGCTGCGACTGCACGGTTAATAGTTGTCTCTCCCCTTACCAGTCAAATTTGCTGCACAGGCAAGTGAGAATGGGCTGCATGGTAAATAGCCGACAGAAAAGGATGATGCCATAGTGACTTGGTCCATCAACATGCCCTAGCTTCGCTCGCTCGCCACTCAGTGCCTAGCATTATTTACTAGTATGCAGGTAGTGTACAAAACCCTTGCAATTCATCTTCAAGGACCTGTGTTTGTTGCCAACTCTGTTTTTCACTCGTATCGAAATAAATCCAGTACCAGAAGACTCCAAATGTTTCAATGCACGACCATGACTACTGTGCCTCTCGATTGCAGTGATAAGGTGTGGGGAGTAGTAGTGCTTGTCTGGTGCATTCAAGCTACAGCTCATGCACACACGGTCTTATAAGCAGAATGAGTGACCGGCTCAGCTCTGGTGCTTGGATGGTGGAGTTTTCGCTCCTGGGAAATCGTTAGCAATTCCAAAGGAGGTTGTACATGTGGCTGAATCCTCTACCAAAACATCTGCTGTTTGGCTGGTGGAGTTCTCAACTGTTACCAAGTCCTTGAAGGAGGCTGTAGCTGAATCCTCTACCAAAACATCTGCTGTTTGGCTGGTGGAGTTCTCAACTGTTACCAAGTCCTTGAAGGAGGCTATAGCTGAATCCTCTACCAAAACATCTGCTGTTTGGCTGGTGGAGTTCTCAACTGTTACCAAGTCCTTGAAGGAGGCTGTAGCTGAATCCTCTACCAAAACATCTGCTGTTTGGCTGGTGGAGTTCTCAACTGTTACCAAGTCCTTGAAGGAGGCTGTAGCTGAAACAGCAAGACACGGCATGTGCTGATACATGTAGTGTGCCACAACAATAAAGCTCGGAGATGGACTCTGTGTAGTCCACCTCCACCACTCAACTAATAAACAGAAACAATAAACAACTGGGCAAATAAACAAATTTATTTACCGACTCTACCCATGAGATGACCCTTTACCACTTAAAACCATGTACCCATATTGTACTTCTTTTAAAACTAGGATAATGAATGGTGTATGTATATGAATTTGAAAACACACACAGAGACCAACGATTCTATGGCTCCTGGTCTTACCAAGCTAAGAAACAGCCTCTTGCATACTAGAGCAAGCCTCAGAGAAGTCAAACACATAGCCAGTTGCTTGAGGAAGCTTCTCCACGATTAGTTGTCGATAGGTTTTCACGAAGATAAACAGTCAGTAAATTCATCCCCCCCCCCCCCCCCCCCCCCAGTTCCTGGGTATACATGCCTTCCACACTTTGTGGGTGTGAGAAAATACAGTTTGCCTAGACTCTATTCATAGTCTGAACAAAACTGTACCCATGTAGACCACCACCAGTTAGATGACCCTTTACCATCTAAAACCTTGTACACCAATCTAGTATAACATTACTTGGTAAAGTGTCATGTAATTTGTTGTTTTGTTGTTTCTAATACATTCCAGCAGCTCCAATGCCCAAAGTCAGAGTTCTGCCAAGTCCAATTCTGAGCTTCTGGCACTCCAGCATTAGTGTCTCTTTTCAAGCACTTTTTTAACTTGTTTCTCCATGCTGTCCACTATACACATCAGCATGTGCTGACTGTACCCATGCAGACCACATAGTCCACTACACACACTAGCACGTGCCATGTCTTGTTGCTCTTGTTGACTGTACCCATGCAGACCACATTGTCCACTACACACATCAGCACGTGCCATGTCTTGTTGCTCTTGTTCACTGTACCCATGTACAGGTCAGCTATGGCCTCCTTCAAGGACTTGGTAACAGTTGCCCATGACTGAGAACACCACAAACCAAACAGCAGAACTGAGCCATCCATTTGTCCTGCTTATAATAGAGCAGGTGATCTAGCCAAGGTTGCATCATCGATGAGCTGACGTGCCAGATGACACTCACCCATGGCTACCGGTCCACAATCGACAAGGAAAAGAAAAGATTATTAAGATGTATATATGTCTAGGTTTAAATTTTAAATTTTTTACAGGTCAAGTGCTTTTATTTTTAGGTCTGCCAGTGCAGCAGTGAAAGATTCAAGGCATGTTAGAAGTCTTTTTGGAGATAGCAGCAGTCTAAAGCATGTTTAGGCTACGAAGAAACTGCCAAAGTGAGTTTTAGCAGAGAGAGAAATTCCTGGGTGTGGGGTTTATTAACTGCCTGCCATTTTTAAAAGTGGGCCAAACAAATATAGCAATGCTTACCTCATACATGTATATCAAGTATATATAGTACATATATAGTATATATATATATATATATACACACAAAATGTATATAAGTCTGCCTACGTACGTTGTATTCATCACCTGCCACTAAAATACTATGTAGCAGGGTATGTAAGGCTTGGGGCTGTGGTTAGGGCTAGGGCTATGAATGGAGTAGGGCAGTGGTTAGGGCTATGACAGGGCTAGGGACACGACAGGGCTAGGACCAAATATAGTAACAAACCAGTTAAGAGTCGTTCCTCTCCAAATATATTGTCACACAGAGACAGTATCACATGCAGCGAATTAGCTGACAGACATTTTGTATATGCAATGGGATGAGAAAGGAGGTCAGTTACACAGAAAATGAATACAATTTCATGTGCAACTTTTCGGTATCTAACAATACTTAGTCAGCCTCTTCCAAATATTTCTCTGGGTATGAGGTGATTCCAGTTTCATCTTGCTGGTAGTTTTAAGATCCTTGGGTTCCATACCAGTACCTCAAATTTGAATATTCTGTAGAATCGACCCTTTTCCTTAGATCTCACATGCAGGTTTAATGAGGACACACTTACGCTGGTTGTGGTGTTGCACTGGACTGGCCCGCTGCAGCGGGGGTGGAGCTTTCCTGAACAGTACTGCTATCATCAGCAGACAAGCCCTGCAAAAGAGAAGAGACTATAAGCCAGGAAGAAATACATACACAACAACACTGTAATGGGAGGGGCTGTCGCACATCTAGTGTACCACAGGAAGTGTATAGTATACTATAGGAAGTTCCCAGTATCCTACAGGAAGTGTCTAGTATATTACAGGAAGTACTGTAATGAGATTCATAGCTAATAATCCAACACACTCTAGACCCACTGTCAACGATCGTAATAAATGCAATTTTTTTGTAGTTTGCCTATTGGTTTTGGGTGACCGGGCCACCACAGAGAGTGCTGGTGGGAGTGGAGTGCAGCTCTGTTGGTGCAGAGACGGAAACTTATGGTGATCAAGCAGTAGTCTGGCATAGCCAAACCCTTTTTCACCCACCCAGGTCAGGAATTGTCAGTATCATGACTTGCGTCTCAAGTCTAAAAATGCCGTCGACCCTACGATCACTTTTAACTGCATTACCGCAACCCATTTGGCATTTCACATAATCCCAAGTATGTATATATCGGCAGTTGTTCAGATTAATGCGGCTGAAGTGGAGAAGACAGTGAAGAAAGCTACTTCTAGAGGCGTGCAGGGACCAGGTTAAGCTGCTGTAAAGCCCAGAGCAGCTGGCCGTCCTATCTGCTGTATATATCACCAGCAGAAAGCCACTTCTAGAGGCGTGCAGGGACCAGGTGCTGCTGTAAAGCCCAGAGCAGCTGGCCGTCATATCTGCTGTATCACCAGCAGAAAGCCACTTCTAGAGGCATGCAGGGACCAGGTGCTGCTGTAAAGCCCAGAGCAGCTGGCCGTCATATCTGCTGTATCACCAGCAGAAAGCCACTTCTAGAGGTGTGCAGGGACCAGGTGCTCCCAGAGCAGCTGGCCGTCCTATCTGCTGTATCACCAGCAGAAAGCCACTTCTAGAGGCATGCAGGGACTGGGTTACGCTGCTGTAAAGCCCAGAGAAGCTGGCCGTCCTATCTGCTGTATCGCCAGCTGGCTTTGGCAAGAGTGCATGGTCATCCTGACTGCCATTAATCTATGGCCTACTCCTTCTTTCACTAGATTTGGATGTGACTTGCCTCAACTAAAGACCAAGAATGTCTAGCACCAGCTCTCATGCAATGAAGTGGTGCATATTGGTGCACTGCTATTGTCAGCGTACTAGACCCAACCCAGGTTGCTAATCTTGCAGCCGAGAGATGGCTGTGCTACTGGAGATGAAGACATGCTGAGGTGAAGAATGATGCTGCCAAAGGCAATCACCAGGTCGAGGTCATCACACCAGAGATGTCGCCGGTGAAGAAAAGATGGAGGAATGTGTTTTCAAGTGATATGCACCATGGCTCTCACTAAAGTAGCATAGAGGGAGGGGCCTTCTTGACGTCCTCACCTTCTGTCTTCCCCACTTACACTAGCTCACTGCGTGTATAATATTAGCAGGCAAACTCTTCAGGTCTCTGGTAATTTTGTGACTAAGCAAAAGCAAGAGTCACGGTTCATGGCTTGAGGGCTCTATCAGGTAAGCACTGCTGATTTACTAGCTGGCCTAGCAACAGTCAACACAAACAAAGCATGTGGGAGACTTTTGTTGCTGTTGCTGTTATTATCTAGCTCGCTAGCATTTAGGACAAAAGACCGTAGCAGCCATTATTTTTAGCTAGCAAGTCTTCGCAGTACATTACACAATGCATTTGTCTCTGAGTCCTGCCATTTTAATTCGCTGCCTTTAGCTATATGGCAACCACCAGCCACTGGCAGCAACAGCAACCACCAGCCTCAGATTGCACTGGCAGCAACAGCAACCACCAGCCTCAGATTGCACTGGCAGCAACAGCAACCACCAGCCTCAGATTGCACTGGCAGCAACAGCAACCACCAGCCTCAGATTGCACTGGCAGCAACAGCAACCACCAGCCTCAGATTGCACTGGCAGCAACAGCGACCACCAGCCTCAGGATTGCACTGGCAGCAACAGCAACCACCAGCCTCAGATTGCACTGGCAGCAACAACAACCACCAGCCTCAGATTGCACTGGCAGCAACAGCAACCACCAGCCTCAGATTGCACTGGCAGCAACAGCAACCACCAGCCTCAGATTGCACTGGCAGCAACAGCGACCACCAGCCTCAGATTGCACTGGCAGCAACAGCAACCACCAGCCTCAGATTGCACTGGCAGCAACAGCAACCACCAGCCTCAGATTGCACTGGCAGCAACAGCGACCACCAGCCTCAGATTGCACTGGCAGCAACAGCGACCACCAGCCTCAGGATTGCACTGGCAGCAACAGCAACCACCAGCCTCAGATAGCACTGGCAGCAACATCGACCACCAGCCTCAGATTGCACTGGCAGCAACAGCGACCACCAGCCTCAGGATTGCACTGGCAGCAACAGCAACCACCAGCCTCAGATAGCACTGGCAGCAACATCGACCACCAGCCTCAGATTGCACTGGCAGCAACAGCAACCACCAGCCTCAGATTGCACTGGCAGCAACAGCAACCACCAGCCTCAGATTGCACTGGCAGCAACAGCGACCACCAGCCTCAGATTGCACTGGCAGCAACAGCGACCACCAGCCTCAGATAGCACTGGCAGCAACAGCAACCACCAGCCTCAGATTGCACTGGCAGCAACAGCAACCACCAGCCTCAGATTGCACTGGCAGCAACAGCAACCACCAGCCTCAGATTGCACTGGCAGCAACAGCGACCACCAGCCTCAGATTGCACTGGCAGCAACAGCAACCACCAGCCTCAGATTGCTTTTCCCCTCTTCCGTTTGTAGCTTTAAAGTTCAGTTTGTGACAAACCAAACAACTGCAAACCAACGAGCAGAAATCGACCACTCCTATTAAACACTTCATCCTACTTATTTATAGTTGCTGTACACTGCACAAGTCAGCACATCCATGGTTTGTTGTTTTGCTGTTAGAGTCAGCCAGGCAGTAGCTACAGCCTCCTTCAAGAATTTGTGGTAAGAATTGCCCAGGGAAACTCCGGAAGTGCACAAATGAATATATTGCTGTATAAATGCTTACTATTGCTTAAAAAACTGTTTGTTGGAAGAAGATGATCCAAAAGTCATTCAACTGACTGACCACTCAGTTCAGATCCATCTGCACAGCCCAATGCAAAATATGGGAGAGTCAGCAGACTCTCCGTGGGACCTAAACTGTATGATGTACTGTGGGAGGCTAAATGGCAATAGGCAGGATGACAAGTGCAGAAGCCGAGGCAGGGGAGGTCAACCCGGCTGAGGAACGCACCAAGATCCAGCCTGAAGTGGGAGAGGCCCCACCAGAAGTGGAGGAGGAAGTACGTGTAGCAGAGCTCGGCATGGATGGACCCTCAATAAAGGCCTCCGAAGGGACCAACCAAGATGCAACAGGGAGAGTAAGGGGAAACGCCATGACTCAGCAAAATCCTGTGACAGTAGATTAGAAAGAGCATACAGGATGGCCTGAGGCAGAAATGTGAAGAATAGCTAACCCAAAGACAGCATAAATAATAACAAGTCAGAGGAAGAAGAGGAAGAAGACAACAAAATCAGAGAGGAAATCCAGCGAAGTGCAGCTGGACACGGAGATCCTAAGAAAGCTGCGAGCCAAGCAGACGAACTTCCAGCAGGTGAGGGCGCTCCAGCTGAGGAGAACAAAGGCTGAGATAGAACAAGGTCAGAGACAGGCTGGCAACCAGGGGCGTGAAGTCTCGACAACAAAGTACCCAGTAAGAACCTCCGCCATGAGAGAAGTCGCTATCTCGACCTTCTGGAAAACCCTCGGAGGAACACAGGAGGAACACAATGGGAGCAACAGTTGGCCATCACCTGCTGGAGAATAGAAACCAGAAGTATTGCAACGAAATACCCAAAGAGGAATAACTGCCCCACGGCCTCCCTCCAAAGTGGGAAAGAATAAAGATACCAGGATGCGGGCACCTAGCCAAGACTGGACAGGCAGGCACTGGGTACGGCAGAATACATTATATATATGTGTGAGAGGGGAGGGGCAAATAATATCCAATGACTGTGCCTGTATCCGCAAATTATCACGAAGAGCAAAGTAAGTGAAACACTGGAAGGCCTGAGGGAGATACTGGACTGGCTGGTAAGGTGAAGACAATCCTCATCCATAAAGAGTTGTCCACCAGGAAATTCCAATAAAGAAGTGTGGTCAAAGTTACCCTGTGCACCTCACAATAGACACATCACCAGCCTAACCCTGTGCACCTCACAATAGTCACTTCACCAGCCTAACCATGTGCACCTCACAATAGTCACATCACCAGCCTAACCCTGTGCACCTCACAATAGTCACATCACCAGCCTAACCCTGTGCACCTCGCAATAGACACATCACCAGCCTAACCCTGTGCACCTCACAATAGACACATCACCAGCCTAACCCTGTGCACCTCACAATAGACACATCACCAGCCTAACCCTGTGCACCTCACAATAGTCACATCACCAGCCTAACCCTGTGCACCTCACAAATCACCAGCCTAACCCTGTGCACCTCACAATACACACATCACCAGCCTAACCCTGTGCACCTCACAATAGTCACATCACCAGCCTAACCCTGTGCACCTCACAATAGTCACATCACCAGCCTAACCCTGTGCACCTCACAATAGACACATCACCAGCCTACAACCCTGTGCACCTCACAATAGACACATCACCAGCCTAACCCTGTGCACCTCACAATAGACACATCACCAGCCTAACCCTGTGCACCTCACAATAGTCACATCACCAGCTTAACTCTGTGCACCTCACAATAGTCACATCACCAGCCCTGTGCACCTCACAATAGTCACATCACCAGCCTAACCTTGTGCACCTCACAATAGTCACATCACCAGCTTAACTCTGTGCACCTCACAATAGTCACATCACCAGCCTAACCCTGTGCACCTCACAATAGTCACATCACCAGCCTAACCCTGTGCACCTCACAATACACACATCACCAGCCTAACCCTGTGCACCTCACAATAGACACATCACCAGCCTAACCCTGTGCACCTCACAATAGTCACATCACCAGCCTAACCCTGTGCACCTCACAATAGACACATCACCAGCCTAACCCTGTGCACCTCACAATAGTCACATCACCAGCCTAACCCTGTGCACCTCACAATAGTCACATCACCAGCCTAACCCTGTGCACCTCACAATAGACACATCACCAGCCTAACCCTGTGCACCTCACAATAGTCACATCACCAGCCTAACCCTGTGCACCTCACAATAGACACATCACCAGCCTAACCCTGTGCACCTCACAATAGTCACATCACCAGCCTAACCCTGTGCACCTCACAATAGTCACATCACCAGCCTAACCCTGTGCACCTCACAATAGACACATCACCAGCCTAACCCTGTGCACCTCACAATAGTCACATCACCAGCCTAACCCTGTGCACCTCACAATAGACACATCACCAGCCTAACCCTGTGCACCTCACAATAGTCACATCACCAGCCTAACCCTGTGCACCTCACAAATCACCAGCCTAACCCTGTGCACCTCACAATAGTCACATCACCAGCCTGAACACAGCCTGCAAGTGACAAACCAGCATGAAAGCCAGGGGTATTGGAGGATCACATGGAAAGGGTTCGAATTATGCGAGTGGAACAGAAAAGCCTTGAAGAAAGGGACAAGAGGCCACTTAGTCCTGCTTAGTCGTAATGGATGAGGCAGTCGCCTAGAGGCACAGGTGAGAGTACACAGGGGTTACCTACATGACCACAGCAGCAACACAAACACTGGCTATTCAAGGCTACTATACAGGAAAAGCTTATGGTGATGTAGATTGATTACGAAAAGCTTTTTGACATGCCACCCCGCCCTTGGATCAAGGCCAATGCTCTGCACAACAAAAGCCCGCCCACGGAAATAATGGACATGATGGGGTGCCTAACCCCCAAATGGAGAACTGACACCGAGCCAACGGGACAGCCCAATAGACCTGAAACTGAGGGCATCTTCCAGGGCGAGTTCCTGCCTCCCCTGATGCTCTGCCTGGCGCCACTAAGAAGAACCTTGCAGCAGGACCCCTGTTTTTTACTAGCACCACCCGAGCAATGCCAGCAACACACCTGTACTTATGAAAATATATGGGAAATCAGAAGAGCAGCTAATAGGCACCACAGAAGAAGTGTGCAAGACTTTGGGTGCAATTGGATGGAGCTGGGACTACAGAAGTGTGTGGCAGTGCAGATGCAGAGAGGGAGAAGAGTCAGATTCTGTGACCAGGAGCGTCTGCTGGGTACAAGAGTCAATACAATACTTGTGCATAAAACAAGTACATGTTGTACCAACCAAAACAAGAGTGATAAATGGTACATATGAGGAGGGACAGGAGGACGTGGGAGTCAAGGGGAGTGAGCCTCCTGAGGTGTTAACTGGGAGCAATCAGAAGCGACCTCAGGACCCATGATGTCCAAACAAGGAAGATCCTACCAAGATTAAAGAGCCACCGTACAGGATTGAAAGACTCCTGAGCCTTGAGAAGGACTCCTGAATGACTCGTGAACCTTGAGAAGAACTCCTGAGCCTTGAGAAGGACTCCTGAACCTTGAGAAGGACTCCTGAACCTTGAGAAGAACTCCTGAGCCTTGAGAAGGACTCCTGAGCCTTGAGAAGGACTCCTGAACCTTGAGAAGGACTCCTGAACCTTGAGGACTCCTGAACCTCGAGAAAGACTCCTGAGCCTTGAGAAGGACTCCTGAGCCTTGAGAAGGACTCCTGAACCTTGAGAAGGACTCCTGAACCTTTAGAAGGACTCCTGAGCCTTGAGAAGGACTCCTGAACCTTGAGAAGGACTCCTGAGCCTTGAGAAGGACTCCTGAGCCTTGAGAAGGACTCCTGAACCTTGAGAAGGACTCCTGAACCTTGAGAAGGACTCCTGAACCTTGAGAAGGACTCCTGAACCTTGAGAAGGACTCCTGAGCCTTGAGAAGGACTCCTGAACCTTGAGAAGAACTCCTGAACCTTGAGAAGGACTCCTGAACCTTGAAAAGGACTCCTGAGCCTTGAGAAGGACTCCTGAGCCTTGAGAAGGACTCCTGAGCCTTGAGAAGGACTCCTGAGCCTTGAGAAGGACTCCTGAGCCTTGAGAAGGACTCCTGAGCCTTGAGAAGGACTCCTGAACCTTGAGGACTCCTGAGCCTTGAGAAGGACTCCTGAACCTTGAGGACTCCTGAACCTTGAGAAGGACTCCTGAGCCTTGAGAAGGACTCCTGAACCTTGAGAAGGACTCCTGAGCCTTGAGAAGGACTCCTGAACCTTGAGAAGGACTCCTGAACCTTGAGAAGGACTCCTAAGCCTTGAGAAGGAGTGGGCAATAGAACTGACATCAGTGGCCCTCTAACTAAGACACTGCAATGACCCACAAGTCAAGGGAACCCCGAGGCTCCAGAGAAACTAGTTAAGTCCTAGAGCACAGAGACCCAGACAAGGAAGGAGGTCTAGGCAAGGCCAAGAACCTGGCACCCACTGCACAGAAGGACCCTGGGGGAGCTCAGGGAGACCCAAATAAGCGAAGAGTGCCAGGCCAGGAACGCTGCACATGGACACATATAAACCATCTAGGGCTGATGGCCTGGCAGGCCACATACCAATAGCTAAGCGAGGGAAAGGTATCAGCCCAGTCCGAAGCGATCGTAATTGCAACCCAAAGATGGAGTTACCATGATCCATGGCTTACAGGGAGAGAGTGGTAAAAGAACACACCAATCAAAGATGCAGCCAAGGGGCAGAAATGATTGACCATATCCTCTCGTCACGTCAGCACCATCAGTGGACACCCACTCTTCAAAGGGCTTGACCAAGTATATATTGACCAGAGGGGTAATGAGAAGCCTAGAGATAAACCACCGACCTATCCTCACCCAATTCTGATGATAAGGTGAAATAGTGTCAAAATTGAGTGCCCGACGAGTTGTGGACGTGCATGGAAAAATTTGTGCTCTTCCAGCAGTAATGTTTGTATGAATAGACAGACCTCTTGTACACACACAAGCAAGTTATGCATGTGTGTGTGTGTGTGTGTGGTCAGGGGGAGGGGGGGGATAGAGATAACTACTTGAGGATGAATTTCAAGGGGTCTTCATATTTTCTCTAGTTATTAGGTCTGCCTGTTTCCTACTTAGCAAAGGGTTCAAGGCACGCTGGGAGTCTTCTTGGACCTAATAGCGGCCGAAACCACCAACCATTTAGGCAGCTAAGAGGCTGCCAATGTGAGTTCCAGCTGAGATGTGAGATATAATTTCAGGATTTGCCATCCGCCATTCTAAAAAGAGGGCAGACCAATACAGGGTGTACAAGCATACACCCTCATGTATGAGTTACACTGAGTGAAGGAAGAGACACCCTCATGTATGAGTTACACTGAGTGAAGGAAGAGACACCTCATGTATGAGTTACACTGAGTGAAGGAAGAGACATCCTCATGTATGAGTTACACTGAGTAAAGGAAGAGACACCTCATGTATGAGTTACACTGAGTGAAGAAAGAGACAATCTCATGAATGAGTTACACTGATAGAAGGAAGAGACACCCTCATGTATGAGTTACACTGAGTGAAGGAAGAGACCCCCTCATGTATGAGTTACACTGAGTGAAGGAAGAGACACCCTCATGTATGAGTTACACTGAGTAAAGGAAGAGACACCTCATGTATGAGTTACACTGAGTGAAGAAAGAGACAATCTCATGAATGAGTTACACTGAGTGAAGGAAGAGACACCCTCATGTATGAGTTACACTGAGTGAAGGAAGAGACCCCCTCATGTATGAGTTACACTGAGTGAAGGAAGAGACACCCTCATGTATGAGTTACACTGAGTGAAGGAAGAGACAACCTCATGTATGAGTTACACTGAGTGAAGGAAGAGACACCATCATGTATGAGTTACACTGAGTGAAGGAAGAGACACCCTCATGTATGAGTTACACTGAGTGAAGGAAGAGACACCCTCATGTATGAGTTACACTGAGTGAAGGAAGAAACACCCTCATGTATGAGTTACACTGAGTGAAGGAAGTGACACCTCATGTATGAGTTACACTGAGTGAAGGAAGAGACACCCTCATGTATGAGTTACACTGAGTGAAGGAAGAGACACCATCATGTATGAGTTACACTGAGTGAAGGAAGAGACACCCTCATGTATGAGTTACACTGAGTGAAGGAAGAGACACCATCATGTATGAGTTACACTGAGTGAAGGAAGAGACACCCTCATGTATGAGTTACACTGAGTGAAGGAAGAGACACCCTCATGTATGAGTTACACTGAGTGAAGGAAGAGACACCCTCATGTATGAGTTACACTGAGTGAAGGAAGAGACACCCTCATGTATGAGTTACACTGAGTGAAGGAAGAGACACCATCATGTATGAGTTACACTGAGTGAAGGAAGAGACACCCTCATGTATGAGTTACACTGAGTGAAGGAAAAGACACCATCATGTATGAGTTACACTGAGTGAAGGAAGAGACGCCCTCATGTATGAGTTACACTGAGTGAAGGAAGAGACACCCTCATGTATGAGTTACACTGAGTGAAGGAAGAGACACCATCATGTATGAGTTACACTGAGTGAAGGAAGAGACACCCTCATGTATGAGTTACACTGAGTGAAGGAAGAGACACCATCATGTATGAGTTACACTGAGTGAAGGAAGAGACACCATCATGTATGAGTTACACTGAGTGAAGGAAGAGACGCCCTCATGTATGAGTTACACTGAGTGAAGGAAGAGACACCATCATGTATGAGTTACACTGAGTGAAGGAAGAGACACCTCATGTATGAGTTACACTGAGTGAAGGAAGAGACACCCTCATGTATGAGTTACACTGAGTGAAGGAAGAGACACCCTCCATGTATGAGTTACACTGAGTGAAGGAAGAGACACCCTCATGTATGAGTTACACTGAGTGAAGGAAGAGACACCATCATGTATGAGTTACACTGAGTGAAGGAAGAGACACCCTCCATGTATGAGTTACACTGAGTGAAGGAAGAGACACCCTCCATGTATGAGTTACACTGAGTGAAGGAAGAGACACCATCATGTATGAGTTACACTGAGTGAAGGAAGAGACACCCTCATGTCATGTATGAGTTACACTGAGTGAAGGAAGAGACACCCTCATGTATGAGTTACACTGAGTGAAGGAAGAGACACCCTCATGTATGAGTTACACTGAGTGAAGGAAGAGACACCCTCATGTATGAGTTACACTGAGTGAAGGAAGAGACACCATCATGTATGAGTTACACTGAGTGAAGGAAGAGACACCCTCATGTATGAGTTACACTGAGTGAAGGAAGAGACACCCTCATGTATGAGTTACACTGAGTGAAGGAAGAGCCACCCTCATGTATGAGTTACACTGAGAGAAGGAAGAGACACCCTCATGTATGAGTTACACTGAGTGAAGGAAGAGACACCTCATGTATGAGTTACACTGAGTGAAGGAAGAGACGCCTCATGTATGAGTTACACTGAGTGAAGGAAGAGACACCCTCATGTATGAGTTACACTGAGTGAAGGAAGAGACACCCTCATGTATGAGTTACACTGAGTGAAGGAAGAGACACCCTCATGTATGAGTTACACTGAGTGAAGGAAGAGCCACCCTCATGTATGAGTTACACTGAGTGAAGGAAGAGACAATCTCATGTATGAGTTACACTGAGTGAAGGAAGAGACGCCTCATGTATGAGTTACACTGAGTGAAGGAAGAGACACCCTCATGTATGAGTTACACTGAGTGAAGGAAGAGACACCCTCATGTATGAGTTACACTGAGTGAAGGAAGAAACACCCTCATGTATGAGTTACACTGAGTGAAGGAAGAGACACCCTCATGTATGAGTTACACTGAGTGAAGGAAGAGACACCCTCATGTATGAGTTACACTGAGTGAAGGAAGAGACACCCTCATGTATGAGTTACACTGAGTGAAGGAAGAGACATCCCTCATGTATGAGTTACACTGAGTGAAGGAAGAGACACCCTCATGTATGAGTTACACTGAGTGAAGGAAGAGACACCCTCATGTATGAGTTACACTGAGTGAAGGAAGAGACACCATCATGTATGAGTTACACTGAGTGAAGGAAGAGACACCCTCATGTATGAGTTACACTGAGTGAAGGAAGAGACACCATCATGTATGAGTTACACTGAGTGAAGGAAGAGACACCCTCATGTATGAGTTACACTGAGTGAAGGAAGAGACACCCTCATGTATGAGTTACACTGAGTGAAGGAAGAGACACCCTCATGTATGAGTTACACTGAGTGAAGGAAGAGACACCCTCATGTATGAGTTACACTGAGTGAAGGAAGAGACACCCTCATGTATGAGTTACACTGAGTGAAGGAAGAGACGCCCTCATGTATGAGTTACACTGAGTGAAGGAAGAGACACCCTCATGTATGAGTTACACT